>CM039502.1:38266099-39570903 GCA_022432975.1 Begonia masoniana
TACCTACCACCTAGCATTGGATGCTCGATTCTGGTGGGATTCCATCAAGGCTACCACGGACGTGACTATTATGAACTGGGAGCGGTTCAGAGAGGTATTTTATGACAAGTACTTCAGCCATACCGTACGGGAAGCAAAGATGGTTGAGTTTATGCAGTTACGGCAGGTTGGTTCTATTGCCGAATATGTAAGGAGGTTCGAAGCCCTGTCCCGATTTGCACCACGACAGGTCAGCGTGAATGAGGACAAAGTGCGTAGATTTTTACAAGGGCTTATCAAGGAGTTCCGGATGCGTCTTACTATATATGGGGTACGTAATGTATCCTATGACGAGATTGTGGCTAGAGCGCTTGAGATAGAGGCAGTTGAACGGAGTTCTGCCAAACCGAGGGAACCATCTGAGAGCTTTTTCGAGAGATTCACCCTCAGATCAGGAGTAAAGGCTGGTAGCCAAGAGCACAGCCACAGCAACAACAATGGAGAGACGTTAAGAGGCCTTTAGAAGGAGCCAACGATCGAGGGAAAGGTAAACAGGTACAAGGTGCTTCTCAAATGCCCTTGTGCCCTAAGTGCCAGAAAGAACACAGTGGTGAGTGCCGGGTTGGCACGAACAAATGCTTTAGGTGTGGTGGAGCTGACCACTTCGTTAAAGACTGCCCGAAGCCCGGCCGAGATCAGTCAGGCAGTGATCAGGGGAGGGTTGTGCCGAGGATCTTTGCATTTATCGAGCCTGGTGACGTTGATGACGGGGCTCTGCCTTCTCTTGTTACAGGTACTGTCTTAATTGCCTGTATGACAACATGGATATGTTAGATAGGTAATGATAATAATGATAGGCTTAAAAATAAAAAAGTAAGAAAATAGAAGGTGGGTAAGAAGGATTATTAGGTGAACCTCAAAGAGAAAACGGTAGAATACATATAGGACAATAAAGACTAAATAGAAATATAGTTATACATTTGTAGGATTAGTTTGATTTAATCAGCGGAGTTTGCGCATTTAAGGTTTAGTGACAATTAGAGGAATACACATTATGAAATATGTTTTTTTAGTAGATAGAGATTTTGTCTAAGTGACAACCCCCTTGGAGTATTAGAATACGACTAATCAGGAAAGATGAAGGTCTAGATACAAACCTATAGAGGGATGCCCTAGGCTGTCGAAATGCCGGTAGTGTGTTTAAATAGATGAAGGGGTACCGAAGGATTTATATATAGCGATTCGTGTGAAGTTGAGAGTGTCTAGACGAAGATAGAAATCAAGAGATAAACTTAGAATAATTGTCGAGTAGAATGGTTAGAACCTGACTAGGATGAGCGAAAGATGGTAAGATTAGTCAGTAAATTCGATGTAGCCTTGCATGAATTTAAGGAGGAAGTGAAAAAGTTTGTTAAAAAAAAATGAGAGGTTAAGATTGGAAGTAGGTCAGGGTTTAATGGCCAGCAAATTGCGAAATTTGCAAATTATAGAATAAAGAGGATGGGGATTTTGATTGGAACCATCTAAGTAAGCTTAGCAGTGAGGCTAAGTTAGCAAATTTTCAAGAGTTCGACTTGTGTTTGGCAAGTCAAGACCAATAACTACATAAATGACCTAAAGTTAGAACGCACAGATTAGAGCAAATCATGGGTGGAAATTTTAGAATTTAACGGCACTCGGAGTTAATAGAGATCTAAGATAGACAAAGAAGTGTAACATGAGTAGTATGAGACTTTTAGTTAAGAATATAGTGATAGAATTCAAGGACGAAGCTTAGAATGAATGCGATGTTTGTAAGAAATTCTGGTGACGTAGTTTGAGGAAAATAACAGTGTGAACTTAGTTGTGAAATCCGCCCTGAAGTAACTGGCGGGATTGGTGAGTTGCCAAGGAAAGCGTGTGATTTGGGAGAATTGGTAAGACTTGATGTGTGAGTGAGGATAAGTACAATCCAATTGAGAGTAGAGATTACGAATTTAAGGCTAATGTTGGAGGGAATAGTCGACGTTTTGGTTTAGAATCATAGAGATTGACCCTAGGGATGAGGGGATCAGAGTTAATAAGGGGAAGTTTGAATTTTGTTAGAGACAGGATCCTACGTAAGTACCGACGATAGCTCATAGTTTGACTCACATAGACCAAGTAGTATTATAGTCGTATAGTTGTAAAGCATAACAATGAGGACTTAATTAGGAAACCCGCACCGAAATAGTCTCCAAAGGTCAATGGGTCACCCAAGGAGATAAGTGACCAGGAAATCCTATGGTGATGGTGTAGCGACCCTAATACTGTACCCAATATCCGTACCATATTTTTTTTAACCTAATATCTTTAATTAAACTCTAGGCGGAACCTAAACCAAAATCGAAACCAGAATCGAAATCGGAATTGAAATCTATCTTTAAAAACATTTAAAACAACTTAAAACAATTAATATAAAACATTTAATAAACATTTTAAAACTATAAATAAACTTGGGAGGGCAAAATGGGCAATCTGCCCGATGAAGGTGAGCAGCGACCAGTCGTTGCTGCATGAAGCGACTGATCGCTGCATTGGCTGCAGCCTGCAGCGATCAGTTGATCGCTGCATGCAGCGATCGATCTCTGCACCACACAGAGATCGATCGCTGCACACTGAGTGCAGCGATCGATCAGCTCCGCGATTCGCCTTCCATCTTTCAACCTGTAAATTTAATAACATGCTCTTTGGAATTCCAGAGAACAAAACCAACTATTTGCTCTCTGGAATCCGATTCCAGAGAGTAACACTTCATGTTATTTTCACACTTTTCACCCATAAACTCGATGCACTTATAGCTTAACTCAATCAACCAAAACGTATTCTAAACTCAATTAACTCGGGGCGGACTTTACGAAATCCCACTGCGTGGATATATCTAAAAACCGAACATATCCGTAACGTTCCTAAAACCGTTCAAAACATTTCAATGACATTTAATCAACAGTTTAAACCAAAACATTTGAAACACTAAACATAAAACCTATCAACTACCAGTACCAAACATCCTATAATTTCTATACAATTTTCCTATTATATCCAAAATAACTTAAAACCCTCAAAATCTATACATACTGTCCCACGGGTCAAATAAGCCTCGACTGCGCCAGCACACCACCGCAGCCATTCTCCGTCAACTGAACTCAAGCCTCAGGAGGAGGAATCCCATCCTCACCTGGTTCCTCGATATCTAGGTCACCTACACCATACAATACACTATGAGATGAAATCCTAGTAAGCTCTACGTAAATGCAATGCATGCTGTGCGTATGAGTTCGGTAAATCATGCTTTATTTTATCTTACTATGCAATGCTCAATAGGTGTCACCGAGATCCTATCCCTCTAACCAGAGAGAGCTCATCCAGCGGGCGGACTACTCTTTCCAGCTAGAGGCGGGGGGTGCACGCTTACAACACGTACAGCCGTGCCTGAGCCCCACCTCGCATGACCAATACGCCTTTCGGCCAATACGCCTTTTGGCCAATACGCCTTTCGGCCAATGCTATGCTCAATACGCCTTTTGGCTAGTGTTATGCTTTACGTTATCTTTAAAACTCTGTGCGGAAGTTCATTTTCCTGCTTTTCTTTAAAACAAGTGATGCGTGAACAGCTCAATATCATACAGTAAACAAGCAATAATATGTACCATCAAGACTGTAAAGCGTAAACTATAAACTCCTAAAACCTAGCTACCCAAGCCAAATACAATTAAACAAACGTATCTCCAAAACTCCTCGAGACGACATTCGATGTACGGTGTAGGCCAATCGGCCAAAGAAGATCATGAGAACTTACCTCGTGTCCAAAGCAGCTCAAACTCCGTCCACGAGCGTTGTTTGTCTGAAGCAAAACACAATATCGACGTTAAAACTAGTTTAAGCTATCGATCGTCCAATTACAAACTTTAACTAAAGAAACTTCCTATAGCTCAAATCCAATTCATTGGGCTATTATTCGAGCAATTCGCGCTCAGCACCGCAAATTCCAATTTACAAGTTATTCCTAAAATCTCGAAAATTCCTAATTTTTAACATTTTCACAATTCGATTTAACTTCGTCCAATAACGTCAAATACGTGCAATATATACTTAATCACGGCTAACCTATTAATTACGAGCCCTAATTCGCGTTTTTAATCGAAAACCTAACGAAAACCCTAAACGTATAACTCCGTAAAACTCGAAATAAACGTTCTAAAACTATAGATCCATACCTAGAGCGTCGATTGGAGGAGGAAACGTGAAGGAACGGAACGAACGGAGGTCGGATTGGAGGAAATCGCTCGCGGGCAGAGAGGAGATCGCGAGGGTTTGCTCTCTGGAAATCGCAGATGGCAGGGAAGAATGAAGAAAGAAATAGATTTAGGTTATTTTATAAAATTTGATTCGGCAAATTACTAAAATGCCCTTCTCTTTGATTATATATAATCTTCGTCATTCGGTTCGTTAATCATCCAACGATTTGACTTTTCCAACTTTCCACATTTTGCCAATAAGTCCAACTTATTACTTGGGATTTAACAAAACTGTCCGTTCGCAAATTGGACCTCGTTTACTATTTTTACGAGAACGTCTTTTACATTACGAGAAACGTATTTACTCAGAATATAGCGTTTAATCTCCGAAAATTCCCATAATTTCCTTAAAATTCCTATTAATCGTTAGGATCGTAATGACGCTTTCTTTTTGTGAATTGGACCTGATTTGACATATTTACCAAAAATGCCATTATATAATAAAATAATAATATTCTAAAAATCCGTACGAGCCGGATATTACATTCTACCCTCCTTATTTAGAATTTTGTCCACAAAATTAAATTATACAAATAACTCAGGATATCTAGTCATCATATCCTGCTGTCGCTCCCATTCCACCTCGTGGTTCCGCCATAGGACTTTGACTAGCGGAATTTCTCTGTTGCGCAAAATCTTGATGGAAGTCTCCAAAATACGTACCAGCCTCACCTCATAGCTCAAGGTAGGCTGTACCTCGATCTCTGTAGCCTCCACGATATGCGACGGATCGCGCAAGCACTTCCGAAGCATAGATACATGAAATACGTCGTGGATACCCTTCATAGAAGCCGGAAGCTGTAATCTGTACGCCAACTTCCCGATCCTCTTCAGAATAGGAAAGGGCCCCACATAACGAGGGTTCAACTTACCCCTCCTTCCGAATCTCGCAACACCTTTGAACGGAGAAACTTTAAGGTAGACCTCGTCACCTTCTTCAAACTCTAGCTCTCTCCGCCTAGTGTCAGCATAGCTCTTCTGTCGGCTCTGAGCTACCTCGATACGCTGTCTAATAATGGCAATCTTCTCTGCCGTCTGCTGTAGAATCTCAGGACCAACGATGCTGGCCTCGCCAACCTCGTCCCAATATAACAGAGATCTACATTTCCGACCATACAGCGCCTCATATGGAGCCATGCCAATAGTAGCCTGGAAGCTGTTGTTATAGGAGAACTCGATCAGTGGCGAATACCTGCTCCACGATCCCTGAAACTCCAGCACACATGCTCTGAGCATATCCTCCAGAATCTGATTCGTCCTCTCTGTCTGTCCATCAGTCTGAGGATGAAATGCGGTGCTGAAATTAAGCTGAGTCCCCATAGCTTTGTGCAGACTCTTCCAGAACTTTGACATGAATCTCGGATCTCGGCAGTGGCAATAACGTTCCGGTCGGTCTCTGGTGCTCTGCCTTCACCTGTTGACATACTAAACAAGTCTCAACGTACTTGGCAACCTCCCTCTTCATGTTCGGCCACCAGAAGTGTTGTTTCAGATCCCGGTACATTTTGGTACTTCTCGGGTGTACAGAATATGCCGAAGAATGTGCCTCGGCCAAAATCTCCTTCTTCAGATCCTCGTCGCTAGGCACTTACCACCTATGCCTTAACTTCAGAATACCATCCTCCGATAAATAGAAATCTGACGAGTCTCCCAATGTCATGCTGGATCGAAGCTCCTCACACTCCGTATCATTCTGCTGAGCCTCACGTATCCGATCCAGAATAGTCGGCCTGAGTGAAATGTTGGTGAGCATACTGGACAACTCTGCCACTATCTCCACGTCGAACCTCTCAATCTCAGACCGCAGCGTAACTGACATCGCTGCTAATGAAGGCTGACTCGCAGAAGGCCCTCTACTCAAGGCATCAGCTACCTTGTTCGCCTTTCCTGGGTGGTACTTTATATCAAAATCGTAATCCTTGACGAACTCAAGTCATCGTCTCTGACGCATATTCAGCTCCTTCTGCATAAATAAGTACTTCAGGCTCTTGTGGTCGGAAAATATCTCGCACTGCTGCCCATACAAGTAATGTCTCCATATCTTCAGTGCGAAGACCACAGCTGCTAACTCAAGGTCGTGCGTTGGGTAATTCTGCTCATACGGCTTCAACTGCCGAGAAGCATATGCAATAACTCTACCCTCCTGCATCAATACACAACCCAGTCCCACGCCAGATGCATCGCAGTAAATACTGAATCTGACACCTTCAACAGGTAGCGCAAGTACTGGAGCGGTGGTCAATCTCTGCTTAAGCTCCATCAAACTATCATCACAAGCAGACGACCATATAAATCTCTCGTTCTTCTGAGTCAGTCGTGAAAGGGGAAGTGCGATCTTCGAGAATCCCTCTATAAATTTTCGATAATAGCCAGCTAATCCGAGAAATCCACGCACCTCACGTACGTTCTTCAGCTGTGGCCAATCTATGACCGCCTTAACTTTGCTCGGATCAACAGAAACTCCATCCTGCGATATGACATGGCCAAGAAAACTGACCTGATCCAACCAAAATTCGCATTTGGAGAACTTCGGATACAACTGGTGCTGACATAGGGTCCTCAGAACAATCCTCAGATGCTCCTCGTGTTCTTCCTTCGTCTTAGAGTAGATCAATATGTCGTCGATGAAAACCACCACGAACTTGTCCAGATACTCCTTGAAGACACGGTTCATCAAGTCCATGAACGCTGCAGGGGCATTAGTAAGTCCAAAAGACATGACAAGGAACTCATAATGCCCATACCTCGTTCGGAAAGCCGTCTTCGGTACATCATCCATCCGGACCTTCAACTGATTGTAACCCGAGCGTAGATCAATCCTCGAAAATACTCGGGCACCTTGCAGCTGATCAAACAAATCGTCAATCTGGGGCAGTGGATACTTATTCTTCACCGTCAATTTGTTCAACTCCCTATAATCAATGCACATCCTGAAGGTCCTGTCTTTCTTCTTGACGAATAGAACCGGAGCACCCCAGGGTGAAACACTGGGTCGAATAAATCCCTTCTCTAACAGCTCATCAAGCTGAGTCCTCAGCTCTCTCAACTCAGCTGGTGCCAACCGATACGGGTTCTTGAACCTTGGCGCGGAGTTTGGATAGACATCGATAGTGAACTCGATCTCCCGGTCTGGCGGTAATCCGGGAAGATCATCAAGAATGATCCCAGAGAACTCTCTGACGATAGGAATGTCGCTCGGCTTCAATCCGCTGAGCAACTGACAATCAAATACAGAGGCCAAATAAATAGAGCACGCACCTTTAAACTGCTCGTTGACCTTCATGGAATAAGAAATAGGCGAGCTACTCAATCTGCTCATCGCCTGATAAGAAAACTCAGCTCTATCCGGGGGTCGGAAGGTCACAATCCCGGATCGACAGTCGATGGTGGCGTAGTGCTGCGCAAGCCAGTCCATCCCTAAGATAAGATCATAATGCTCGATGTCCCATAACAATATGGCGAGCATAGAGGGTGCGATCCCCAATCGAGATAATATTGCCCTGAACAATACGACTTGACTACATACGCTCTCCTGAAGGTAGCATCACACTATACTCGCATTCTGCTAACTCAGGCGCAAGCCTCAATCTCGACACACAAGCGGTGGAAACAAAAGAATGTGTAGCCCCAGTGTCTAATAAAGAAAATACAGGAACGCCAGTAACCAATATAGTACCTGCTATCACGGCAAGCTGATCCTCGTTATCAACATCACCAGGCTCGATAAAAGCGAAGATCCTGGGCATAACTCTCCTCTGATCACTGGCTGACTGGTATCGACCACGCTTCGGGCAGTCTTTAGCAAAATGGCCTGGTTCTCCACACCAATAACATACATTCGTGCTTATCCTGCACTGGCCAGAGTGTTCCTTCTGACATTTAGGACAAACAGGTACCTGAGAAGCAACCTGTACTTGTTTCCCCTTTCCCCGGTCATTACCTCCCTCAAGAGGCCACTTCACACCCCTCTGCTGCTGCTGGGGCTGTGCTCTGGGCTGCCAACCTCGGTTCAGTGACTGAGGTTGAATCTCTCTGAAGAAGCCCTTAGATGGCTCCCTCGGTCTCGAAGAACTCTGATCGACTGCCTCAATATCTAGCCCCCTGGCCACAATATCGTCATAGGATACATTCTGCACCCCAGATATGGTTAGGCACATCCGGAACTCCTGGCTAAGTCCCTGTAAGAATCGGCGTACCTTATCCTCGTTAATGCTGACTTGGCGTGGTGCAAATCGAGAAAGGGCTTCGAACCTCCTCACATACTCGGCAATAGAACCAATCTGCCGCAACTGCATAAACTCGACCATCTTCGCCTCGCGAACGGTATGGCTGAAATATTTATCGTAGAACAAATCTCTGAATCTTTCCCAGCCCATAACAGTCACATCGGTGGTCGTCTTCACAGTGTCCCACCAGAATCGGGCATCTAAAGCTAGGTGGTAAGTCACCAATGCCACCCTCTCCCCATCCTCTATGCTAGCATACGCCAGCATGTCCTCCATAGTGCGAATCCACTCCTCAGCTGAAGAGGGATCTGTGGACTGTCCGCTGAATACTGGGGGCTGGAGCTTCTGAAATCTCTCCATCCCACGGTTAAGCGAAACGGCTGTCTCTCGGGCTCTAACGCCCTCGCGATCTATCAGGGTACCCAACTGCTGAGACTGCCTCTCCATCTGCTGAGCCTGTCTCTCCATATGCTGAGACTGCTGGGCAATAAAGTCTTTAAAAGTATCAATCGTATCATCGCGGTCGTCTCGATCGTTTCGTGGACGCACCATAATTATAAAATTCCTATAAAAGTTAAACAAATATTCTAAGAAACTAGAAATCAAATAAAGCTATAAACATACTTACAGTTGATGAAGAATGTCCGCGTAGTGGCTGTGCAGTCGAGCGGTCTACAGAACCGATTTTAAAACCCGGGCGCTCTGATACCATAATTGTAGCGACCCTAATACTGTACCCAATATCCGTACCATATATATATATATATTTTTAACCTAATATCTTTAATTAAACTCTAGGCGGAACCTAAACCGAAATCGAAACAAAAATCGAAATCGGAATTGAAATCTATCTTTAAAAACATTTAAAACAACTTAAAACAATTAATATAAAACATTTAATAAACATTTTAAAACTATAAATAAACTTGGGAGGGCAAAATGGGCAATCTGCCCTATGAAGGTGAGCAGCGACTGATCGCTGCATTGGCTGCAGCCTGCAGCGATCATTCGCTGCAGCAGCGATCGATCTCTGCACCACACAGAGATCGATCGCTGCACACTGAGTGCAGCGATGGCTCAGCTCCGCGATTCCCCCTTCCATCTTTCAACCTGTAAATTTAATAACATGCTCTCTGGAATTCCAGAGAACAAAACCAACTATCTGCTCTTTGGAATCTGATTCCAGAGAGTAACACTTCATGTTATTTTCACACTTTTCACCCATAAACACGATGCACTTATAGCTTAAATCAATCAACCAAAACGTATTCTAAACTCAATTAACTCGCGGCGGACTTTACGAAATCCCACTGCGTGGATATATCTAAAAACCGAACATATCCGTAACGTTCCTAAAACCGTTCAAAACATTTCAATGACATTTAATCAACAGTTTAAACCAAAACATTTGAAACACTAAACATAAAACCTATCAACTACCAGTACCAAACATCCTATAATTTCTATACAATTTTCCTATTCTATCCAAAATAACTTAAAACCCTCAAAATCTATACATACTGTCCCACGGGTCAAATAAGCCTCGACTGCGCCAGCACACCACCGCAGCCATTCTCCATCAACTGGACTCAAGCCTCAAGAGGAGGAATCCCATCCTCACCTGGTTCCTCGATATCTAGGTCACCTACACCATACAATACACTATGAGATGAAATCCCAGTAAGCTCTACGTAAATGCAATGCATGTTGCGCGTATGAGTTCGGTAAATCATGCTTTATTTTATCTTACTATGCAATGCTCAATAGGTGTCACCGAGATCCTATCACTCTAACCAGAGAAAGCTCATCCAGCGGGCGGACTACTCTTTCCAGTTAGAGGCGGGGGGTGCACGCTTACAACACGTACAGCCGTGCCTGAGCCCCACCTCGCGTGACCAATACGCCTTTCGGCCAATACGCCTTTTGGCCAATACGCCTTTCGGCCAATGCTATGCTCTATACGCCTTTCGGCCAGTGCTATGCTTTACGTTATCTTTAAAACTCTTTGCGGAAGTTCATTTTCATGCTTTTCTTTAAAACAAGTGATGCGTGAACAGTTCAATATCATACAGTAAACAAGCAATAATATGTACCATCAAGACTGTAAAGCGTAAACTATAAACTCCTAAAACCTAGCTACCCAAGCCAAATACAATTAAACAAACGCATCTCCAAAACTCCTCGAAACGACATTCGACGTACGGTGTAAGCCAATCGGCCAAAGAAGATCACGAGAACTTACCTCGTGACAAAAGCAGCTCAAACTCCGTCCACGAGCGTTGTTTGTCTGAAGCAAAACACAATATTGACGTTAAAACGAGTTTAAGCTATCGATCGTCCAATTTACAAAACTTTAACTAAGGAAACTTCCTATAGCTCAAATCCAATTCGTTGGGCTATTATTCGAGCAATTCGCGCTCAGCACCGCAAATTCCAATTTACAAGTTATTCCTAAAATCTCGAAAATTCCTAATTTTTAACATTTTCACAATTCGATTTAACTTCGTCCAATAACGTCAAATACGTGCAATATATACTTAATCACGGCTGACCTATTAATTACGAGCCCTAATTCACGTTTTTAATCGAAAACCTAACGAAAACCCTAAACGTATAACTCCGTGAAACTCGAAATAAACATTCTAAAACTATAGATCCATACCTAGAGCGTCGATTGGAGGAGGAAACGTGAAGGAAACGGAACGAACGGAGGTCGGATTGGAGGAAATCGCTCGCGGGCAAAGAGGAGATCGCGAGGGTTTGCTCTCTGGAAATCGCAGAAGGCATGGAAGAATGAAGAAATAAATAGATTTAGGTTATTTTATAAAATTTGATTTGGCAAATTACTAAAATGCCCTTCTCTTTGATTATATATAATCTTTGTCATTCGGTTCGTTAATCGTCCAACAATTTGACTTTTCCAACTTTTCACATTTTGCCAATAAGTCCAACTTATTACTTGGGATTTAACAAAACTGTCCGTTCGCAAATTGGACCTCGTTTGCTATTTTTACGAGAACGTCTTTTACATTACGAGAAACGTATTTACTCGGAATATAGCGTTTAATCTTCGAAAATTCCCATAACTTCCTTAAAATTCCTATTAATCGTTAGGATCGTAATGACGCTTTCTTTTCATGAAACGAACCTTATTTGACATATTTACCAAAAATGCCATTATATAATAAAATAATAATATTCTAAAAATCCGTACGAGCCGGATATTACAGATAGGGTTACGAGGAATCGTTACCCGAGTGAAAATAGAAATTTGGGTTGGCATGCGTTTCAACTACTAATGGAGTCAATCAAATTATGGAGAAGTTTGGGCCAATCGATTGGAGATTTAAAAGCCTGACTATGCTCAATACTTTAGTAAGGAAGTGTACGGTCCGATCGAAAGTAGAGAGTACCAATTCAATGCCGATATTAGAGGGTACAATGGAGAGTTTTTGTTAAGAACCATGAAGGATGAAGGTAAGTACAGGTGATAAATCGAAGTATAAAGCCGAACGATAAGAAACGTTAATATAAATGACTATGAGTTAAGGCAAATTTTGAGGACAAAATTTTAAATAAGGTGGATGGAATGTAACACCCAGCTTTTCTGGATATTATTCTTTTATTATATAATGGCATTTTCGTAAATATGACAAATCAAGTCCGTTTTACGAAAAGAAAGCGTTATTAGAATCCTAACGACTAATTGGAAGTTTAAGAAAATTGCGAGTATTTTCGGAGTAATAACGTTATATTTCGGGTAATTACATTTCTCGTAATATAATGGACGTTTTAGTAAAAATAGTAAACAAGGTCCGAATTGAGAACGGACAGTTTTAATAGATCACAAATAATAAGTTAGACTTATTGGTGAAATAAAGAGATTTGGTGAAACCGAATAGCTAGTTAATTAACGAAACAAACGACGAAACAAATATAAAAACAATGCAAGGGCAAAACGGTAAATTGCCAAATCAAAATTATAAAATATCAATAATCTACTTTCTGCCTCATTTCTTCCCTGCTGCGCGAGAAAACCAGAGAGCGAAGCTCTCTCTGCCGTCGACGATTCCTTCGACTTCCGACCTTCGATTCCTCCTCCGATCGTCTCGATTCTTCGCGATTTCTTCCCCAATCCCGATCCTAGGTACGATTCTAAGGTTTTAGGAAAGTTTATTTCAACTTTTACAGAATTTAAACAATTAGGTTTTCGTTTAGGGTTTCCTGTTAAAATTGCGATTTAAGGTTTGAAATTGATAGGTTTGCCGTGATTAAGTATATATTGAACGTATTGAACGTTATTGGACGTAGTTAGATTGATTTGTGAGAATGTTAAAGTTTTAGGATTTTCGAGTTTGTGGAAAATGCTCGTTAATTGAGGTTTTGAAATACAGAATGTGTAATGTTCGCTAAAATGCGTTAGTAAATAAAATTAGAGCTTTAAGGAATGTCCTTAGTCAAGGTTTCGTTGAATTGGACATTTAACGGTTTAAGCTCGTTTTAACAACAATTTGGTGAAATTGCTTAGCTAAACAACGCTCGTGGACGGAGCTTGAGCTGCAACGGACACGAGGTAAGTTCTTGTGATCTTCTCTGGCCGATTGGCCTACACCGTACGTCGAAGTCGTCTCGAGGAGTTTTGGTGATGCATTTGTTTAAATTATTTTTGGTTGGGTAGTTAGGTTAGTCGTTTATGAATTATGTTTGTTTATCGTCTTGATGGTGCACATACTGGTTGTTTACTTTATGCATTTGACTGCTCATGCATCACGTCTGTTAAAGCATATGTTTAAGAGAACGAACGAAATGAATCTACGTAATCTGTTATCTGGTAACGGCGAGGTGGTTTAGACCTCGGTGACATTCTGTCTGCGACCTAATTAAAATGTAAAATGAACCAACGAATCTACGTAATCTGTATCTGGTCACGACGAGGTGGTTTAGACCTCGGTGACAATCTGTCCGCGACCTAATGAATCTGAATCTGAATCTGTTATCTGCATGAATCTGAATCTGAATCTGTTATCTGCATGTTTTATGAATGACACACGCATCTGCATGCATCTGCATTTACGAGAGCTTGCTGTATCTCATAGTTTGTCTGTATGGTGTAGGTGACATTGAGGCAGGTTAGGATGAGATCCCTCCACCTGAGGAATGAGGCAGTTGATGGAGGATGGCCTGCAGTGGTGTGCTGGCTCCGTCGATGCTTGACCCGACCCGTGGGGAAGTATGTATAGGTTTTGGGGTTTTTGGGATGTTTTGGGCTGATGGTTGTATAGACATTTTAGGATGCTTGGTTCTGTTAGTTGATAGGTTTTAAACGTTTTCGGAAATCTATTTTGTAAACTGTTTTTGTAAAGTTTTTATGGAATTGCTGGATGATTTTAATAGGAGGAATTGTACAGTTTTAAACATATCCACGTAGTTCGTTTTCAGGGAACTGTACTTCGTTTTAAATACGTTTTGAGTCGGTTTTGGATGAGGTTACGAGAACGTGTGAATCTTCGGTTTTGATTGGGTTAAGTTCTTATGATGAATGTTGTGTTTGTGGGTAATGAAGTGTTAAGGAGATATTGAATTGTGATGTGTGTGTAATTGGTGCAGGAGAAAAGGAATGAAAGAGGAAGGATGAAGTGAATGGGAGAGGGAAGGCAGAACTGTATCTGCATGAATCTGAATCTGAATCTGTTATCTGCATGTTTTATGAATGACACACGCATCTGCATGCATCTGCATTTACGAGAGCTTGCTGAGATTTTTATCTCATAGTTTGTCTGTATGGTGTAGGTGACATTGAGGCAGGTTAGGATGAGATCCCTCCACCTGAGGAATGAGGCAGTTGATGGAGGATGGCCTGCAGTGGTGTGCTGGCTCCGTCGATGCTTGACCCGACCCGTGGGGAAGTATGTATAGGTTTGGGGTTTTTGGGAGTTTGGCTGATGGCTGATGGTTGTATAGACATTTTAGGATGCTTGGTTCTGTTAGTTGATAGGTTTTAAACGTTTTCGAAATCTATTTTGTAAACTGTTTTTGTAAAGTTTTTATGGAATTGCTGGATGATTTTAATAGGAGGAATTGTACAGTTTTAAACATATCCACGTAGTTCGTTTTCAGGGAACTGTACTTCGTTTTAAATACGTTTTGAGTCGGTTTTGGATGAGGTTACGAGAACGTGTGAATCTTCGGTTTTGATTGGGTTAAGTTCTTATGATGAATGTTGTGTTTGTGGGTAATGAAGTGTTAAGGAGATATTGAATTGTGATGTGTGTGTAATTGGTGCAGGAGAAAAGGAATGAAAGAGGAAGGATGAAGTGAATGGGAGAGGGAAGGCAGAACGCTTGGCGAGCAGTCGCCAAGCGTGGCGATCGAGTCGCCTCCCTCTGGAGAAATCCAGAGGGTGTGGCGATATGCAACAGGCGAACATTCGCCTGTTGCAAATCGCTGATGGTGATCAGTCGCCCACTTTATGGGCGACTGATCGCCCCTGTATATTGGGAGCGAAACTCCCTTTTTGCCCCTGTGATCGATTTTAGTTGTTTTAAATCAATTATTTTAAGTTTCAATTAAATTGTTTTTGTAACACCCGACATTTCGGCCAGGTGAATTTTTCTGACCATTCTCATTGTTACCCTTTTATTTAACCTTTATGATTTAAATTTGATGTTAAGATAAATTTATTACAAGTTGAGTAAAACTAGGTTGGGTGGCAGAATTGTAATTAAGATTGATGGATTAAGTATAAATAGAAAAAAAGGAAACCTTAAATCTCATTTAAACCTCACTGTAGCCGACACCCCTTCTCTCGGCGATTTCTTCTCTCCCGAGCTCCTGCTCTCTGTTACCGGCGTTCTCCCTCACTGACGACTATTTTCAGCCTGCATTTTCTCTGCAAGTTCGTACCCGAGGTATGCAATAGACAATGTAGCTATCTGTTAGTTTATCAGCTCTGTTTTCAGTTGAACTTGTACTTTCGGGCTCTTCAATGGCTGAGTCAGTTGGTTATCGTTCTTTATCTTCATTTGGTAATGCCACCTTTAAATCGATTCTGGACCTTTTATATAACCGACCCCGTTTAATCGATAGCTATATCTAGCTGTTTCGGTTTTGGATTTCAGACTGCACAGAGAACCTTAGCTGTTAGATTCTAGGATGACTTTCGATTAGAACTTTTAGGACTTTATTTTAACTACTGTAATGTGAAACGTGTTAGGTGAAGAAGTTGAAGAGAAGGTGATTCAAGTTGCTAAGGAATCCAGGTAAGTGAATGTATTAAGTTTCCGGCCAATAGGGCCCTACATCAAAGGATTAAGTTAGATTTAGTGAACATTGTCTGCTATATGTTTGATGAAATGTCGATGGATATGGTTCTGTTATTCTCATGTACTCCCCTGTCTTAGTTCGATGATTAAGTGCATTTATGTTATGCATCATGTTTTACTTCTCAAGCATATGAAAATGTTTTGAAATATGTTTTCTCATGAATAAGGTAAGAAGATAAAACTTATGCAACGTGGTTAAGTGAGGGTTGGGGGTGGTTCAGGCGTATGTCACAGTCCGCAGTAGGACATATGAATACGACCCGCAGTAGGGACCATGATCAAACTCACTAGTCGAACCCCCTTTACCGGCACAAATCCTCCCTTAAACCACATAATGTAATGAAGAATATGAATGATGAAAGGAATGATGAATATGAGCATGTCTACGAATGATGATTATGAACAATGAATACGAGATACGATTATGAATGATGATTAAGATAAGTACATGAAAAGAAAAGACTTATGAGCATGTTTTTCTCCAAGTTATGCATTCATGAACTCATAATAGTTTGCATTCCTTACTAAGCCTTAGGCTTACAGTTACACCTTATGATGTAGGTGAAGAAATATCAGGTGAGGAATTCAAAGTTGATGAAAATGTCTAAGCTAGGTTGCTGGAGGTGATCAGTGTGAAATCTGTGGCTGGATGGCGAATGGGGAATTCTGGTTAAAGCTCGTATAAGTTTTAATGAAGTTGTTAAGAAGCCAAGTCAAGTAGGTTCGGATTATTTAACAATTTGGGATTTTAGAAACTGCCTGTCTTAATTTCAGAGTCCGAAGATATAGCTATAGTTATCAAATGAACTATTTTAATTAAGTCTTCCGCTGTGTGAGTTTGAATGAGTTCATGATTTATTCTGATGAGTTTTGGCCATTAAGATTTAAGTTATGAGGTTTACATTTATCAAGATAGAAGTCTAAAAAAAAAGGGGGGATGTCTGATGCCGAGGGATGATGGAGGAAAAGTATTTGTCTTCCGGCTGACGTCATCGGCAGGAGGGTTGTGATGGGAGTCGGGTAAGTTTGACTTCCGGAGGACGTCATCGGAAGAGGAAAAGTATTTGTCTTCCGGCTGACGTCATCGGCAGGAGGGTTGTGATGGGAGTCGGGTAAGTTTGACTTCCGGAGGACGTCATCGGAAGAGGAAAAGTATTTGTCTTCCGGCTGACGTCATCGGCAGGAGAGTTGTGATGGGAGTCGGGTAAGTTTGACTTCCGGAGAACGTCATCGGAAAGAGGAAGAGTATTTGTCTTCCGGCTGACGTCACCGCAGATAAGGGTTCCCCAGTAGTACTCGGCAGATGATGTGAGTTAATCTACCAGAAGATGTAGTGCCACGTCATCGGCAGATGATGTGAGTTAGTCTATCGGAAGATGTAGTATAAATGCCATCGGCAGATGGAGTGCCACGTCATCGGCAGATGATGTGAGTTAATCTATCGGAAGATGTAGTATAATGCCATCGGCAGATGTTGTGTGTTGCCATCGGCAGATGGAGTGCCTTGTCATCGGTAGATAAGTCAGTCTTTTGTCGTTGTAATTGAGTGATGATTTAATTGGTCACGCGTGATGCACGTGACTGTCGGCAGATGCAAATATGTGTGCCTGCCGATAGATGTTTAATGAGTCATGAGAGATGCACGTGCTGACCGGTAGAACAACTAGATGTTTGTCGTTTAGCGATCGGCAGGAGTGAAAGCTAAACGCGATTATTCAGCGAATTTAAGTTAGAATGAGATTTGATATAAGTCTGAGAAAAAAAAAAGTATACTACGATTACAGAGGTATAAAAGTACGGATAAGTTTAAAGGAAAGTCATGACACGTGACGATCCTCCTCGGGTCGTTACAATTATGGTATCAGAGCTAAACCAGGTTCTAAAATCGGTTCTGTAGACTGCCTTCCAGCACAGATTGCCACCTGAGTACTCTCCAACAACTGTAAGTGTTTACGATTCTAGTGATGTCATTATGTTAAGATGTGTTTCTATTATTGTTTAGGAATCTCAAAATGGTAAGAGGTCAACAGAGGGAAGACAACGTGGATAGTACCACCGTTGCTCAGTTAATAGAATTAGTTAATCGCCAATCACGACAAATAGAGCAACTAGTGATTACTAGAGAAGAGCTTGGGAACTCCAGCTCTAATGTAACTCATGATCATGGGGGTGAGCGCTTCCACAGGCTCAGACCCCCGACATTCAATGGCCAAGTTTCTGACCCTATTTATGCTGAGGAATGGATCCGAAAAGTAGAGGACATGTTTAAGTATGCGAAAGTTGATGAAGGAGATAGAGTCACCTATGCTGTCTATCATTTGGAGCTGAATGCAAGGCATTGGTGGGATTCTCTTCAGAGCACTGTTAATGCAGAGACTATGACTTGGGATATGTTTAAGACTGCCTTCTTTGACAAGTACTTCAATAGGACCGTTCAGGCCAGCAAGAAGAAAGAATTCATGAACCTGCGGCAAACTGGCTCCGTGACGGATTATATATGCAAATTCGATGCTTTGTCACGGTTTGCTCCCCGACTGGTTGAGAATGATGAAGACAAGATTTACCAATTTGTTCAAGGACTGAAGCCGAGTTTGTATGTGAAGGTAAAGATTTCTGGGATACACAATATACCTTATGGCGAAGTGACGGCTAAGGCCCTGGAATTGGAGGAGGCTGAGATGACAGCTTATGCACAGCGTGAACAGCCAAGGAAGTTCACTAAGGAGACTCAACCACCACCACGGCAGAACAAGGGATGGCAACCCCAGCAGAACAGAAACCAGCAACAACAACAGCAAGGTGTTAAGAGATCCTTCAATCCAAGTGATGACCAAGGAAGAGGAAAGCGACCTTCGGCTCCCCTATGTTCCAACTGTCAGAAGAATCACCATGGGGAGTGCAAGCTGCACTCTGGCCGTTGCTATAGATGCGACAAGGTTGGACACATAGCCAGAGACTGCCCGATGCCATCAGACCCGAATCGAATTAGAGTTGCACCAAGAGTCTATGCTATGATGGAGGATGAAGATGTTGAACCACACACGGTCATATCAGGTACCATTATGGTTTGTGGTTTTTCTGCTTATACACTTATTGATACGGGAGCCACACACTCATTCATAGCAACCCTGTTTGTGTGTAAACATAAGTTAGAACTTTCGCCAGTTGATAAACCGTATAGAGTTATGTTACCATCAGGGAAGTCTTTACATTCTGAGCAAATGTTGAAGGGTGATGTTTTGTCCTTAGGAGATAAGGAGCTATATGTAGAACTGATTATGATTGACATGAAAGGATATGAGATTATTTTAGGAATGGATTGGTTATTTAGGCATTATGCCACGATTAGTTGTAGGTCTGGCCTAGTTGATTTCCGACCCCCAAATGGAGATCGGTATACCTTCCAAGCTATTCCAAAGATGAGTAAGATACCAATCATATCCTCACTAGTGACTCAACGGTTACTGAAGAGTGGTTGCTTGAGTTACCTAGCTAACATAATGGATGTCCGAGTAAAGAATAAAGTGGAATTACAAGGTATTCCTACCGTACGAGAGTTTCCTGAAGCATTCTTGGACGACTTACCGGGACTACCACCCGATAGAGAGATAGAATTTGTGATTGATACATACCCCGAGGCATTACCTGTGTCTAAGAACCCTTATCGAATGGCACCTGTTGAGTTGAAAGAATTAAAGGTCCAACTACAGGAATTAGTTGACAAGGGATTTATACGTTCTAGTAGTTCTCCCTGGGGCGCACCTGTCCTTTTCGTTAAGAAGAAAGATGGTTCTCTTAGAATGTGTATAGACTACAGAGAACTAAATAAGCTGACAGTCAAGAATAAATATCCTTTACCCCGGATTGATGACCTGTTTGACCAACTACAAGGAGCTAAGGTATTCTCAAAGATTGACTTACGTTCGGGTTATTACCAACTGAAAGTTAAGGAAGGAGATATACCAAAGACAGCCTTCAGAACCCGCTACGGACACTATGAATTTCTTGTAATGTCATTTGGACTGACTAACTCGCCTGCAGCTTTCATGGACTTGATGAACCGAGTATTTCGTGAATACCTGGATAAGTTTGTGATTGTGTTTATAGATGACATTTTAGTATACTCACAGACTGAAACCGACCATGCAGAACATTTGAGAATAGTATTATCAACCTTAAAACAGCAGCAGCTTTATGCCAAATTGTCCAAATGTGAATTTTGGCTGGATAAGGTCAACTTTTTAGGTCATGTCATTTCTGCTGAGGGCATATCAGTAGATCCAACTAAGGTTCAGGCCGTTAAGGATTGGCCACAGCCAAAGAATGTCAGTGAAGTTCGAAGTTTCCTTGGTCTGGCTGGCTACTATAGAAAGTTCATTAAAGGATTCTCTATGATAGCTAAACCTTTGACCAATTTAACCAAGAAGGACCTCAAGTACTTTTGGACCGAAGCTTGTGAAGATAGCTTCCAATCATTGAAACAGAAGTTAACGACAGCCCCGCTATTAACTCTCCCAACTGAAGAAGGAAAATTTAGTGTTTATTGTGACGCATCCAAGATTGGTTTGGGATGTGTTTTGATGCAAGAAGGTAAAGTTGTGGCGTATGCCTCTAGGCAGCTAAAAGGTTATGAACAGAATTACCCCACTCATGATTTAGAGCTAGCTGCAGTTGTTTTTGCTTTAAAAATTTGGAGGCACTATTTGTATGGACAGCAGTGCGATGTGTTTTCTGACCACAAGAGTTTAAAGTATCTTTTCACCCAAAAGGAATTAAACATGAGACAAAGACGTTGGTTAGAATTTGTTAAGGACTATGACTTTGAAATCAAGTACCACCCGGGTAAGGCTAATGCTGTAGCCGATGCTTTGAGCAGAATGTCAAAAACAATGCAACCCGCAGTGTCAGTTTTGTCTGCACCCTTGAGGACTGAAGTTCAGAAGTTTGAATTGGAACTAGTTCCAGAGTTGTCAGCCTTACTTACCGATTTGACCATTCAACCAACGGTTTTGGAAAAGATCAAAGAGTCACAACAGAAGGATTCCGAGGAGAATAACAGTATGATGAATAAGTTGAAGGACGCCACCTCCGAGTTTAGTCTTTCCAATGATGGAATCCTGAGATTTAGGAATCGATGGTATGTCCCTTGTGATGAAGAATTACGTAAGTTGATTTTGGCCGAGGCTCACTCGTCTTCCTTTTCTATACATCCCGGTAGCACCAAGATGTATCGAGACTTGAAGTTACTTTATTGGTGGCCTAATATGAAGAGGGATATCGCCAAGTACGTAGAATCATGCTTGGTATGCCAGCAAGTTAAAGCCGAGCACCAACGACCAGGAGGTACCCTTCAACCTCTACCTATTCCCGAATGGAAGTGGGAAAATATTGCCATGGATTTTGTTGTAGGCTTACCTAAAACAACTAAAGGACATGACAGTATTTGGGTTGTGATTGATAGGATGACAAAGTCAGCTCATTTCTTACCTGTAAAGACAACCTACACGATGGACCAACTTGCTAATCTTTACGTTCAAGAAATTATCAGATTGCATGGGATTCCCGTATCCATAGTCTCTGATCGTGACCCTAGATTCACCTCCCGATTCTGGAAAAGTTTACAAGGTACCTTAGGCACAAAGTTATCCTTCAGCACCGCTTTTCACCCGCAGACAGATGGACAATCCGAGAGGACCATTCAGATACTCGAGGATATGTTGAGAGCATGTGTGCTTGACTTTCAGACTACATGGAGTAGACACCTACCTCTGATTGAGTTTTCTTACAACAATAGTTACCAGTCCACCATTGGTATGGCACCCTATGAAGCTTTGTATGGCAGGAAATGTAGGTCACCTTTGTACTGGGATGAGGTTGGTGAAGCGAAGTTATTGGGCCCAGAGATTTTGCAACAGATGTCAGACAAGATTACAGTCATTAGGAAAAGGATGTTAACTGCACAAAGCCGGCAGAAGAGTTATGCGGACCAAAGAAGAAGAGATCTTAAATTTTCTGTTGGCGATGAAGTTTTCCTGAAGATTTCACCATTTAGAGGAGTCTTAAGATTTGGTAAGAAGGGAAAGCTTAACCCACGGTTCATTGGACCATTCCCTGTCTTAGCTAAGATTGGTAGCACAGCCTATAGATTACTTTTGCCTCCATCTTTGGAAAAGGTTCACAATGTCTTTCATGTGTCTATGCTAAGGAAATGCATACGTGATTCGACTCAGGTTGTTGAACCAACAGAAATCGAAATTGAACCTAATTTGGTGTATGAAGAGAAACCAGTACAAATTTTGGATTCTACAGTGAAGACTCTAAGGAATAAGGAGATCTTGTTGGTTAAGGTCTTGTGGAAGAATCATGGTATTGAAGAAGCTACATGGGAACTACAGCAGGATATGTTGGACAAGTATCCAAAACTCTTTGCTTGACCAATTTTCGAGGACGAAAATTTTGTTTAAGGAGGGGTGGATGTAACACCCGACATTTCGGCCAGGTGAATTTTTCTGACCATTCTCATTGTTACCCTTTTATTTAACCTTTATGATTTAAATTTGATGTTAAGACAAATTTATTACAAGTTGAGTAAAACTAGGTTGGGTGGCAGAATTGTAATTAAGATTGATGGATTAAGTATAAATAGAAAAAAAGGAAACCTTAAATCTCATTTAAACCTCACTGTAGCCGACACCCCTTCTCTCGGCGATTTCTTCTCTCCCGAGCTCCTGCTCTCTGTTACCGGCGTTCTCCCTCACTGACGACTATTTTCAGCCTGCATTTTCTCTGCAAGTTCGTACCCGAGGTATGCAATAGACAATGTAGCTATCTGTTAGTTTATCAGCTCTGTTTTCAGTTGAACTTGTACTTTCGGGCTCTTCAATGGCTGAGTCAGTTGGTTATCGTTCTTTATCTTCATTTGGTAATGCCACCTTTAAATCGATTCTGGACCTTTTATATAACCGACCCCGTTTAATCGATAGCTATATCTAGCTGTTTCGGTTTTGGATTTCAGACTGCACAGAGAACCTTAGCTGTTAGATTCTAGGATGACTTTCGATTAGAACTTTTAGGACTTTATTTTAACTACTGTAATGTGAAACGTGTTAGGTGAAGAAGTTGAAGAGAAGGTGATTCAAGTTGCTAAGGAATCCAGGTAAGTGAATGTATTAAGTTTCCGGCCAATAGGGCCCTACATCAAAGGATTAAGTTAGATTTAGTGAACATTGTCTGCTATATGTTTGATGAAATGTCGATGGATATGGTTCTGTTATTCTCATGTACTCCCCTGTCTTAGTTCGATGATTAAGTGCATTTATGTTATGCATCATGTTTTACTTCTCAAGCATATGAAAATGTTTTGAAATATGTTTTCTCATGAATAAGGTAAGAAGATAAAACTTATGCAACGTGGTTAAGTGAGGGTTGGGGGTGGTTCGGCGTATGTCACAGTCCGCAGTAGGACATATGAATACGACCCGCAGTAGGGACCATGATCAAACTCACTGTCGAACCCCCTTTACCGGCACAAATCCTCCCTTAAACCACATAATGTAATGAAGAATATGAATGATGAAAGGAATGATGAATATGAGCATGTCTACGAATGATGATTATGAACAATGAATACGAGATACGATTATGAATGATGATTAAGATAAGTACATGAAAAGAAAAGACTTATGAGCATGTTTTTCTCCAAGTTATGCATTCATGAACTCATAATAGTTTGCATTCCTTACTAAGCCTTAGGCTTACAGTTACACCTTATGATGTAGGTGAAGAAATATCAGGTGAGGAATTCAAAGTTGATGAAAATGTCTAAGCTAGGTTGCTGGAGGTGATCAGTGTGAAATCTGTGGCTGGATGGCGAATGGGGAATTCTGGTTAAAGCTCGTATAAGTTTTAATGAAGTTGTTAAGAAGCCAAGTCAAGTAGGTTCGGATTATTTAACAATTTGGGATTTTAGAAACTGCCTGTCTTAATTTCAGAGTCCGAAGATATAGCTATAGTTATCAAATGAACTATTTTAATTAAGTCTTCCGCTGTGTGAGTTTGAATGAGTTCATGATTTATTCTGATGAGTTTTGGCCATTAAGATTTAAGTTATGAGGTTTACATTTATCAAGATAGAAGTCTAAAAAAAAAGGGGGGATGTCTGATGCCGAGGGATGATGGAGGAAAAGTATTTGTCTTCCGGCTGACGTCATCGGCAGGAGGGTTGTGATGGGAGTCGGGTAAGTTTGACTTCCGGAGGACGTCATCGGAAGAGGAAAAGTATTTCTCTTCCGGCTGACGTCATCGGCAGGAGGGTTGTGATGGGAGTCGGGTAAGTTTGACTTCCGGAGGACGTCATCGGAAGAGGAAAAGTATTTGTCTTCCGGCTGACGTCATCGGCAGGAGAGTTGTGATGGGAGTCGGGTAAGTTTGACTTCCGGAGAACGTCATCGGAAGAGGAAGAGTATTTGTCTTCCGGCTGACGTCACCGGCAGATAAGGGGTATTTGCCATCGGTAGATGGAGTGCCACGTCATCGGCAGATGATGTGAGTTAATCTACCAGAAGATGTAGTGCCACGTCATCGGCAGATGATGTGAGTTAGTCTATCGGAAGATGTAGTATAAATGCCATCGGCAGATGGAGTGCCACGTCATCGGCAGATGATGTGAGTTAATCTATCGGAAGATGTAGTATAAATGCCATCGGCAGATGTTGTGTGTTGCCATCGGCAGATGGAGTGCCTTGTCATCGGTAGATAAGTCAGTCTTTTGTCGTTGTAATTGAGTGATGATTTAATTGGTCACGCGTGATGCACGTGACTGTCGGCAGATGCAAATATGTGTGCCTGCCGATAGATGTTTAATGAGTCATGAGAGATGCACGTGCTGACCGGTAGAACAACTAGATGTTTGTCGTTTAGCGATCGGCAGGAGTGAAAGCTAAACGCGATTATTCAGCGAATTTAAG
This sequence comes from Begonia masoniana, assembly GCA_022432975.1. Classification (NCBI taxonomy): domain Eukaryota; kingdom Viridiplantae; phylum Streptophyta; class Magnoliopsida; order Cucurbitales; family Begoniaceae; genus Begonia; species Begonia masoniana. The sequence continues at coordinate 38,290,909 of CM039502.1, forward strand.
TTAGAATGAGATTTGATATAAGTCTGAGAAAAAAAAAAGTATACTACGATTACAGAGGTATAAAAGTACGGATAAGTTTAAAGGAAAGTCATGACACGTGACGATCCTCCTCGGGTCGTTACAGTTTTAATTGTTTTAAAGTTTAATAATTGTTTTAAGTCCTTACTAAATGGTTTTCAAAAAAATAGGTTTGGACGTTTTACAAATATTGTTTCCACTTTAAATTCCGTTTAAGTGTAGTTAAAGTTATTAGGATAAAAAAAATATATATATATATATATATGTATGTACGGGAAATTGGGTACAGTATTAGGGTCGTGACAATTGTTGTCGACATCCTGCTTAATGCGTCAGCAACTGCATTGGCTTTACCGGGGTGATACTTAATTTCAAAGTCATAATCCTTAACAAATTTCAACCAACGTCTTTGCCTCATGTTTTATTCCTTTTGCGTAAAGAGATACTTCAAACTTTTATGGTCCGAAAATACTTCTCATTGCTGACCGTAAAGATAGTGCCTCCAAATTTTTAATGCAAAAACCACAGCGGCTAACTCCAAATCGTGAGTGAGATAATTCTGTTCATAACCTTTTAGCTGTCTAGAAGCATATGCCACAACCTTGCCTTCCTGTATTGACACACACCCCAGGCCAACTTTAGATGCATCACAATAGACACAGAACCTTCCTCCTTCCACCAGGAGTGTCAGCAGAGGGGCTATCGTTAACTCAGTTTCAATGTCTGGAAACTCTCTTCACAAGCCTCTGTCCAAGAGTACTTAAGGTCCTTCTTTGTTAGACTAGTTAAGGGTTTGGCTATCATTGAAAATCCTTTAATAAACTTCCTATAATAACCTGCCAATCCAAGGAAACTTCGGACTTTGCTTACATTCCTTGGTTATGGCCAATCCTTTACTGTCTGAATTTTGGTTGGATCAACAGATATGCCTTTAGCAGAAATGACATGGCCCAAAAAGTTGACTCTATCAAGCCAAAACTTGCACTTAGAATATTTGGCATATAACTGTTGTTGCACTAGGGTTGCCAAAACAATCTTCAGGTGTTCTGCATGCTCATCCTTAGTTTGGGAGTAAATTAGAATGTCGTCTATAAACACAATAACAAACTTGTCCAAATATTCTCGAAACACTTGGTTCATCATGTCCATGAAGGCTGTAGGCGCATTTGGCAATCCAAATGACATCACAAGGAATTCATAATGTCCATATCGGGTTCTGAACGCGGTCTTAGGTACATCCTCAGCCTTGACTTTTAACTGGTAGTAGCCCGAGCATAAGTCAATTTTTGAAAACATCGTGGATCTTTGAAGTTGATCAAACAGATCATCAATTCGAGGCAATGGATATTTATTCTTGATTGTCAACTTATTCAATTCCCTATAGTCTATGCACATTCTAAGGGATCCGTCTTTCTTCTTGACAAACAAAACAGGTGCACCCCAGGGAGAACTGCTGGGGCGTATAAATCCCTTGTCTACCAACTCTTGCAATTGAGTCTTCAGTTCCTTCAATTCAACCGGTGCCATACGGTAGGGATTCTTAAATACCGATGAGGCTCCAAGGTAGGTATCAATCACAAATTCTATCTCTCTATCAGGCGGTACCCCCGACAAATCGTCCAAGAACACCTCAGGAAAATCTCGAACTAAGGGAACATCTTGGAGTTTCAGCTTATCCTTATCCCGTATATCAATTATACTAGCTAGATAACTCGTACATCCAAGTTTCAGTAACTGCTGAGCCTCTAATGAAGATATAATCGGCATTTTGCTTAATTTTATAATGGCTTTGAAGGAATATCGATCTCCATTCGGGGGTCGGAATTTAACTAATCAAGATCTACAGCTTATTGTGCCATAATGCCTGAATAACCAATCTATTCCCAAAATAACCTCATATCTTTTCATGTCAATTACAATTAGTTCTACATATAACTTTTTATCTCCTATAGACACAATATTCCCCTTCATTACCCGTTCTGATTGTAAGGATTCACCCGATGGCAACATGACACTATATGACTTATCAGCTGGCATGGATCCTAGATTGTGTTTACATACAAATAGGGTTGCTACAAAAGAATGAGTGGCTCCTGTGTCTATAAGTGTACATTCGGGTTCATTGCATAATAAAATGGTACTTGTTATAACCGTGTGCTGAACTGCATCCTCATCCTCCATCAAGGCAAAGACCCTAGGTGCCACTCTCACCTGATTTGCATTTGACGGCATGGGGCAATCTCTGACCACGTGGCCGACCTTATCACATCTGTAACATCGACCCGTGTACAGATTGCATTCTCCATAATGGTTCTTCTGGCAGGTGGAACACAGAGGGGCTTGAGGTGTAATACCCGGCTTTACGGGATATTAATATTTTAATGTTGAAGACATTTTTGTAAATATGTTGAATTAGGTCAGTTTCGTGAAAAGAAAGCGTTATTGCGATCCTAATAATTAATAAGGATTTTAAGAAAATTTCGGGAATTTTAGAAGTTTAACGCTAATTTTACGAGAATTACGTTTAACTTAATATGAAGAATACTTTGGTAAAAATAGTAAACAGGGTCCGAATTGCGAACGGACAGTTTTAATGGAACCCTGGTAATAAGTTAAAGTTATTGGCAAAGTAAGAAAATTTGGAGAAAACGAATCGTTAGTTAATTAACGAAACAAAGGACGAAACAAATAGAAAATCATAAGAATGGCAAAAAGGAAATTTGCAAAGTCAAATTTAAATAAAAATAAAATCCTCTCTTCTTCTTCTCCAGACACTTCACGATTTCAGTTTTTCTCTCCTCTCCCCTTCGACGATTTTCTCTCCCGCGACATTCTCTCCCTCTTCGGCGACCGATCTCCTCTCTGATCGTCTCGATTCTTCGCAATTTCTTCCCCAATCCCGACCCTAGGTATGATTCTATAGTTTTGTGAGGTTATTGTTTGGTTTTGGCGAAGTTTCACGGTTAGGGTTTCGTTTAGGGTTTTGCGAAAAACATGATTAAGGTTTGAAATCGATAGATTTACCGTATATATGGATATAATGGACGTATTGAACGTTATTGGACGAAGTTAAGTCGATTTGTTAGAAATGTTAAAGTTTGAGAATTTTAGAAGTTTTGGAAAAACTCGTTAATGGAAGTTTTGAGGTATCGAACGTGAATTGTTTGTTAAAGTGCCTCGATTAGTTAAGTTAGAATTTTAAAAATTTCTTTAGTTAAGGATTTCGTTAATTTGGACGTTTATTAGTTTAAGCTCGTATTAACGACAATTTTGGTGGAATTTGCTTTAGGTGAACAACACTCGTGGACGGAGCTAAAATTGTACGGGACACGAGGTAAGTTCTCGTGACTTACTATGGCCGATTGGCCTACACCGTACGTCGAAGTCGTCTCGAGGAGTTTTGGTGACATGTTTGTTTAAATTGTCTTGGTTGGGTAGTTAGGTTTAGTTCTTTTATAGGTTATGTTTTAATAGTCTTGATGATATATATGTTGTATGTTTACATTATGCTATAAATTGTTCATGCATCACAGTTTTGAATTACGCATAGAAAATGAATTTCCGCACTATGTTTTAAACAAAATGGCGATGTGGCGTGAAAGGGGCTATTGATTTACTGTGTGGATCGATTAAGTGTCTGTCACAATACCACATCTAATATGAAACCATGTTTGTTTATGGTCATGCAAGGTGGGGCTCAGGCATGGCTGTGCGTGTTTCAAGCATGTACCCCCCCTCCTCTAGGTGGAAAGGGTTGTCCAACCGCAGGATGTGCCCTCTCCATTTAGGGGGTTGAGATCTCGGTGACAACCTATGTAAAGATAAGAAAATGTTGCATGATTTCTGAACTTCATAAGCACAGCATGCATCTGCATTTACGAAACTTACTGAGCCTTTAGCTCATAGTGTGTCTGTATGTTGTAGGTGATATCAAAACAGGTGAGGACGACGTTCCTCCTCCTGAAGCATGAGACAAGTTGAAGAAGAATGATCACGGGAGTGTGCTGGCGCAGTCGAGGCGTTTCATGACCCGTGAGGATGTATGTTGGTATTTTGGGTTATTTTGGATAAAAAGATAGAACATTATAGGATGTTTGGATCTGGACTAGTTGATAGGCTTACGTTTCGAAGTTTTTAAACGTTTTGGAAACTTGTTTTGTAAATGCTTGGTAATTTACTTTATAGGGATATGTTCGGTTTTTAAACATATTCACGCGGTTTGTTTTTATGAAATTAGGTTATGTTTTTAAACATGTTTTGAGTCGTTCATTTTGGGTGATTGTCAAGTGAGAAATCGATGGGATTGTGAGTGAGTTTATATTGATGTTTATTGAAAGGTTTAGTGTGTATATATGGTAAGGGAATTGTGTACGCAGGGAAAAGAAGGAAAGAAAGAAAGAAGGAAAGGAAGAAGAAGAAAAGAAAAAAAAAGAGGAGAGGTGGCAGAGAGCCTGCCGATCGATCGTCATCGATCGGCAGGGGCAATCGCTGCTCTCTGGAAAATCCAGAGAGCATGGCGACCGATCGCTCAAAAGCTGGGCGATCTATAGCCAAAAAAATGAGGGGCGAACGATCGCCCCTCAATTGTTTTCAACAGGTGATCGATCACCTGTTTTGGGCGATCGATTGCCCATGCATTTTAGGGAAGATAATCCCTTTTTGCCCCTGTTTTTGTCTGTTTCCACTGTTTCATAGTTTTATATGTTTAATTATGTTTTATTTAATTGATTTTAAGATTCATTTTAAATGAATTTCTAAACGAATTTAACGATTTCGTTTTCAATTCAGATTCTGCTCGAATGTTTTTTTAAAAAAAAAATACGGGAAAATAAGGGTACAGTGTTAGGATCGTTACAGTTTATGGTATCAGAGCCCTCGGGTTTTAAAAATAATTTTGTAGACTGCTCGACTGCACAGCCACTACGCGGACATCCTTCCTCAACTGTAAGTATGTTTAATGCTTTATTTGATTTCGATTTCTTAGAGTGTTTATTTTAACTTTGACATAGGAGTTATATAAAATGGTGCGTTGAGGAAATGACCGAGACGATAGAGACGATACGATATACACCCTTAAGGATTTTATTGCCCAACAGTCTCAACATATGGAGCGTCAGGCCCAACAAATGGAGAGACAGTCCAGCAGCTGGGCACCCTAATAGACCGTGAAGGTGCTAGAGCTCGGGAGACAGCAACTCCGGGTAATCGTGGGATGGAGAGATTTCAAAAGCTCCAACCTCTTGTGTTTAACGGACAGTCTACGGATCCCTCTTCAGCTGAGGAGTGGATTCGAACCATGGAAGATATGCTGGCCTAGGCAAGCATTGAGGACGGAGAGAAGGTTGCATTGGTGAGTTACCACTTAGCGCTGGATGCTCGATTCTGGTGGGATTCTATCAAGGCAACCACCGGTGTGGCGATTATGAGTAGGGAGCATTTCAAAATGATATTCTATGACAAGTATTTCAGCCATACAGTACGAGAGGCGAAGATGATGGAGTTTATGCAATTACGGCAAGTTGGTCCGATTGCCAATTATGTGAGGAGGTTTGAGGCTTTGTCCCGATTCGCTCCACGTCAGGTCAGTGTCAATGAGGACAAAGTACGCAGATTTGTACAGGGGCTTGGCCAAGAAATTCGGAAGAGTCTTACGATCTCAGGGGTGCGTAATGTATCCTACGATGAGAAAGTGGCCAGGGCACTGGAGATTGAGGCTGTTGATCAGAGTTCTATTAGACCAAGGGAGCCAGCTAGAGGCTTCTTTTGAAAGATCCACCCACAGATCAGAAATAAGGGCTGGCAACCGATAAGACAGCCACAGCAACAACAACAGAGAGGAGTGAAAAGGCCTTTAGAAGGAGGCAACGATCGAGGGAAAGGCAAATAGGTACAAGGGGCTTCTCAGATGCCTTGGTGCCCTAAGTGCCAGAAGGAGCACAGTGGAGAGTGCAGAGTGGGCACGAATAAGTGCTATCGGTGTGGAATAGTTGGCCCCTTCATTAAAGATTGCCCGAAGCAGAGTCGAGAGCAGTCAGGCACAGACCAGAGGAGGGTTATGCCGAGGATCTTTGCATTTATCGAGCCTGGTGATATTGATGATAAGGCTCAGCCTTCCGTGATAGAAAGTACCATCTTGATTATGGGCGTGGCAGTATTTTCTTTGATAGACACGGGGGCCACGCACTTTTTTATTTCTACTGATTGTGTGTCTAGACTAAAGCTTGTGCCTGAGTTAGCAGAATGTGAATATAGTGTGATGCTACCTTCAGGAGAGCGTATGCAGTCAGGTCAAGTTGTCCAGGGCAATATTGTCTTAGTCGGGAACAATACCCTCTATGCTCGCCTGATTGTTATGGGCATAGAGATCTACGATCTTATTTTAGGGATGGACTGGCTTTCACAGTACTTCGCCACCATCGATTGTCGATCCGGGATTGTGACCTTTCGATCCCCGGGTAAAGTAGAGTTTTCTTATCAGGCGATGAACCGATTAAGTGGATCGCCTATCTCTTATTCCATGAAGGTCGACGAGCAGTTTAAAGGTGACTGTTCTATTTATTAGGTCACAGTAGTTGATATTCAGTTGCTCAGCGGAGTAAAGCCGAGTGACATTCCTATAGTTAGAGAATTCTCTGAGATATTCCTTGATGATCTTCCCGTATTACCGCCAGACAGGGAGATTGAATTTGTTATTGATGTATATCTGAAGTTCTCTAAATATGAGTTTTGGCTGGATAAGGTTAGTTTTCTTGGCCACGTTATATCAGAAAAATCGGTTTCTGTGGATCCGAGCAAAATTCAGGTGGTCAGAGATTGGCCACAGCCTAGAAACGTGTGTGAAGTACGTGGATTTCTTGGACTGGCTGGCTATTATCGAAAGTTCATAGAGAGATTTTCGAAGATTGCAGTTCCCCTTTCACGATTGTCTCGAAATAATGAGAAATTTATATGGTCGGCTGCTTGTGACAACAGTGTTATGGAGTTGAAGCAGAAGTTGACCACAGCTCCAGTTCTAACGATACCTGTCGAAGGTATGAGATTTAGTATTTATTGTGATGCATCTGGAGTTGGGCTTGAATGCGTGCTTATGTAAGAAGGAAAGGTTATCGCGTATGCTTCTCGGCAGTTGAAGCCGTATGAGCAGAACTATCCCACGCATGATCCGGAGTTAGCAGCAGTGGTCTTCGCATTGAAGATTTGGAGACATTATTTATATGGGCAGCAGTGCGAGGTATTTTCTGACCACAAAAGCTTGAAGTATTTATTTACGCAAAAGGAGCTTAATATGCGACAGAGAAGGTGGCTAGAGTTCGTCAAAGATTATGATTTCGATATTAAATACCACCCAAGAAAGGCGAACAAGGTCGCTGATGCTTTGAGACGAATGCCTACTGCGAGTCAGCCTTCACTTGCAGCGATGTCGGTTACATTGCGGTCTGAGATTGAGAGGTTCGATGTGGAGATTGTGGCAGAGTTGTCCAGTATGCTCACCAACATTTCTCTCAGGCCAACTAATCTAGATAAGATACGTGAAGCTCAACAGAAAGATGTAGAATGTAAGGAGCTTCGATTGAGCATGACATCTGGAGACTTATCTGAATTTAATTTGTCAGACGATGGTATTCTAAAGTTCAGGCATAGATGGTACGTGCCTAATGATGAGGAGCTAAAGAAGGAGATTTTGGCCGAAGCAAATTCTTCAGCTTATTCTGTGCACCCGGGAAGCACAAAGATGTGCCGGGATTTAAAACAACACTTTTGGTGGCCGAACATGAAGAGGGAAGTTGCGAAGTATGTTGAAACCTGTTTAGTTTGTCAACAGATTAAGGCGGAACACCAGAGGCCGGCCGGAACATTACAGCCACTGCCGATTCTAGAGTGGAAGTGGGAGCAGATCTCCATGGATTTTATTGTGGGGCTCCCGAGGACGACAAAAGGTCATGACTGCATCTGGGTGATTGTGGACCGATTGACAAAGTCGGCTCACTTCTTGTCTGTGAAGATGACATCTTCTATGGATCAGCTCGCCGAGCTTTATGTACAGGAGGTTGTGAGACTACATGGAGTGCCAGTTTCTATTGTCTCAGATCGAGATCCGAGATTTACATCGAAGTTCTGGAAGAGTCTGCACAAAGCTATGGGGACTCAACTGAATTTCAGCACGGTATTTCATCCTCAAACTGATGGTCAGACAAAGAGAACGAATCAAATTCTGGAGGATATGCTAAGAGCTTGTGTGTTGGGATTTCAGGGATCATGGAGTAGGTATTTGCCACTGATCAAGTTCTCTTACAACAACAGTTTCCAGGCTACCATTGGTATGGCTCCTTATGAAGCTTTGTATGGTCGAAAGTATAGATCTCCATTATATTAGGACGAGGTTGGTGAAGTCAGTATTGTTGGTCCCGAGATTCTACAACAAACAACAGAGAAGATTTCCATATCAGACAGCACATCGAGATAACTCAGAGTTGACAGAAGAGCTATGCTGACACGAGACGGAGGGAACTAGAATTCGAAGAGGGCGATGATGTTTATCTGAAAGTTTCTCCGTTTAAAGGTGTGATGCGATTCGGAAGGAGGGGCAAGTTAAACACTCGTTACGTGGGGCCCTTTCCTATTTTGAAGAAGATCGGGAAGATGGCGTATCGACTGCAGCTTCCGGCTTCAATGGAAGGCATCCACGACGTATTCCACGTGTCTATGCTTCGGAAGTGTTTGCGCGATCCATCGCATATCGTGGAGGCGAGAGACATCAAGGTACAGCATACTTTGACTTATGTGGAGAGGCCTGTACGTATTTTAGAGTCTTCGATCAAAGTGTTGCGCAACAAAGAAATTCCGCTAGTTAAAGTCCTATGGCGGAACCACCAGGTGGAAGAAGCGACTTGGGAGCGACAACAGGATATGATGGCTAAGTATCCCGAGTTGTTTGTGTAGTCAAATTTTGTGGACAAAATTTTAAATAAGGTGAATGGAATGTAATACCTGGCATTACGAGATATTAATATTTTAATGTTGATGGCATTTTTGTAAATATGTCGAATTAGGTCGATTTCGTGAAAAGAAAGCTTTGTTGCGATCATAATAATTAATAAGGATTTTAAGAAAATTTCGGAAATTTTAGGATTTTAACGCTAATTTTACGAGAATTACGTTTAACGTAATATAAAGAATACTTTGGTAAAAATAGTAAACGGGGTCCGAATTGCTAACAGAAAGTTTTAATGGAACCCTGGTAATAAGTTGAAGTTATTGGCGAAGTAAGTAAATTTGGAGAAAACGAATCGTTAGTTAATTAACGAAACAAAGGACGAAACAAATAGAAAATCAAAGGAAGGGCAAAAAGGTAATTTGCAAAGTCAAATTTAATTAAAAACAAAATCCTCTTTTCTTCTTCTTCAGACACTTCACGATTTCAGTTTTTCTCTCCTCTCCCTCTGACGATTTTCTCTCCCGCGGCTTTCTCTCCCTCTCCGGCGACCGATCTCCTCTCCGATCGTCTCGATTCTTCGCGATTTCTTGCCCAATCCTGACCCTAGGTATGATTCTATAGTTTTGGAAGGTTATTTTTCAGTTTTTGTGAAGTTTCATTGTTAGGGTTTTGTTTAGGATTTTGCAAAAAATGTGATTAGGGTTTGAAATCGATAGATTTACCATATATGTGGATATAATGGACGTATTGAACGTTATTGAACGAAGTTAAGTCGATTTGTGAGAAATGTTAAAGTTTGAGAATTTTAGGAGTTTTGGAAAAACTCGTTAATGGAAGTTTTGAGGTATCGAACGTGAATTGTTTGTTAAAGTGCCTTAATTAGTTAAGTTAGAATTTTAGAAATTTCTTTAGTTAAGGATTTCGTTAATTTGGACGTTTAATAGTTTAAGCTCGTATTAACAACAATTTTAGTGGAATTTACCCTAGGTGAACAGCGCTCGTGGACGGAGCTAAAGTTGCAAAGGACACGAAGTAAGTTCTCGTGACTTACTATGGCCGATTGGCCTACACCGTACGTTGAAGTCGTCTCGAGGAGTTTTGGTGACGTGTTTGTTTAAATTGCCTTGGTTGGGTAGTTAGATTTAGTTCTTCTATAGGTTATGTTTTTATAGTCTTGATGGTATATATGCTGTATGTTTACATTATGCTATAAATTGTTCATGCATCACAGTTTTGAATTACGCATAGAAAACGAATTTCCGCACTATGTTTTAAAGACAATGGCGATGTGGCCTGAAAGGGGGCTATTGATCTATTGTGTGGATCGATTAAGTGTCTGTCACACTACCACAACTAATATGAAACCATGTATGCTTATGGTCATGCGAGGTGAGGCTCAGGCATGGCTGTGCGTGTTGCAAGCATGTACCCCCCTCCTCTAAGTGGAAAGGGTTGTCCAACCGCAGATAGTGCCCTTTCCATTTAAGGGGTTGAGATCTCGGTGACAACCTATGTAAAGATAAGAAAATGTTGTATGATTTTTGAACTTCATACGCACAGCATGCATCTGCATTTACGAAACTTACTGAGCCTTTAGCTCATAGTGTGTCTGTATGGTGTAGGTAATATCGAAACAGGTGAGGACGACGTTCCTCCTCCTGAAGCATGAGACCAGTTGAAGAAGAATGATCGCGGGAGTGTGCTGGCGCAGTCGAGGCGTTTCATGACCCGTGGGGATGTATGTAGGTATTTTGGGTTATTTTGGATAAAAACATAGAACATTATAGGATGTTTTGATCTGGACTAGTTGATAAGCTTACGTTTCGAAGTTTTTAAACGTTTTGGAACCTTGTTTTGTAAATGCTTGGTAATTTACTTTATAGGGATATGTTCGGTTTTTAAACATATCCATGCGGTTTGTTTTTATGAAATTAGGTTATGTTTTTAAACATGTTTTGAGTCTTTCATTTTGGGTGATTGTCAAGTGAGAAATCGATGGGATTGTGAGTGAGTTTATATTGATGTTTATTGAAAGGTTTAGTGTGTATATATGGTAAGGGAATTGTGTACGCAAGGGAAAGAAGGAAAGAAAGAAAGAAGGAAAGGAAGAAGAAGAAAAGAAAAAAAAAAAAAAGCGGACAGGTGACAGAGAGCCTGCCAATCGATCGTCATCGATCAGCAGGGGCGATCGTTGCTCTCTGGAAAATCGAAAGAGCATAGCGACCGATCGCCCAAAAGCTAGGCGATCGATCGCCACAATGTGGGGTGAACGATCGCCCCTCAATTGTTTTCAACAGGCAATCGATCACCTGTTTTGGGCGATCGATCGCCCCTGCATTTTAGGGACGATAGTCCCTTTTTGCCCCTTATTTTTTCTGTTTCCACTGTTTTATAGTTTTATATGTTTAATTATGTTTTATTTAATTGATTTTTAAGATTCGTTTTAAATGAATTTCTAAACGACTTTAACGATTTCGTTTTCAATTCAGATTCCGCTCGAATGTTTTTTTTAAAAAAAAAAGAGTAATACGAGAAAATAAGGGTACAGTGTTAGGGTCGTTACATGAGAAGCCTGTGGAACCCCTTGAGGTTGCTTCCCTTTTCCTTGACCTTAATTTGGATTAAAGGACCTTTTGACACCCCTTGGCTGTTGCTGCCATCCCCTCGTGTCTTGCTGTGGCTGCCCACTCTTAACAAACTTCCTTGGCTGGTTCCCAATGTCCCTGTACTGTCACCTCTACATCCTTCAATTCCAAAGCCTTAGCTGCCACCTCGGAATATGGTATGTTATGAATTCTAGCGATTTTCACTCCCCTGAAGAGATTTGTCTTCAGTCCTTGAACAAATTGGTGATCATGTCTTCTTCGTCATCCACCAGACGTGGTGCAAATCGGGACAAGGCCTCAAACTTACAAATATAATCCGCCACAGAACCGGTTTGGCGCAGCTGCATAAACTCCATCTTTTTGCTGGCCCGAACTGCTCGGCTGAAATACTTGTAAAAAAAAAACCGTCTTGAACCATGCCCAAGTCATAGTTTCTATATTAGTAGTGCTTCGAATTGAGTCCCACCAATGCCTTGCACCCAGTGCAAGATGAAAAACAGCGCATGTGATCTTGTCCCCCTCTTCGACCTTGGCATACGTAAACATGTCCTGAATTGTTTGAATTCATTCCTCAGTATAGATAGGATCCAAAACTTGACCATTAAATACTGGAGGTCGAAGTCGGTGAAAACGCTCGCTTCCATGGTCATGAGTTGCGCTTGAGCTAGAGTTGCCCTGTTCCTCTCTAGTAGCCACTAGTTGCTCAATCTGGCAGGATTGGCGGAGAACCAATTCCGTTAGCTGGGCAATCGTGTTACTTTCTTCATTGGTTTCCCTTTGTTGACCTCTCACCATCTTGGAAATCCTAACATATTATCATAAATACGTCTTAACTTTAAATGACATTACTAAAATCGTAAACACTTACAGTTGTTGGAGGGTGCTCATGCGGAAATTTGTGCTGGCAGGCAGTCTAGAAAATCGATTTTAGAACCCGATTTTGCTTTGATACCATAATTGTAACGAACCTTAAACATAATTCTTGAATTCCCGTGAAAATTCTTTTTTTTTTTTTTTTGAAAACTTTAATCAAAATCTATGATGGTTGAAGTCGTTATGAAACTATATGATAAAACAATATTTAAGTATCAATTAAAATAATTGAAGCGTCTGCCGAAAGGACCGAGGCATATAAGTGTAAAATATTTAAATGCCTTAAATTCGAACACGTCTACTACAATCGAACACATCTACCGAACGCATCCACCGCTCAACAGTAACCGATCAACATCCACCATTACACATCCACCGCTCATCTACCGAATACATCCACAAAACACATCCACAATTACACATCCACCGCTCATCTACCGAATACATCTACAAAACACATCCACCGCTCAACAGTAACCGATCAGCATCCACCATTGCACATTCACCGCTCATCTACCGAATACATCTACAAAACACATCCACAACTCAACAGTAACCGATCAACATCCACCATTACACATCCACCGCTCATCTACCGAATACATCTACAAAACACATCCACCGCTCAACAGTAACCGATCAACATCCACCATTGCACATCAACCGCTCATCTACCAAATACTTCTACAAAACACATCCACCGCTCAACAGTAACCAATCAACATCCACCATTACACATCCACCACTCATCTATCGAATACATCTACAAAACACACCCACCGCTCAACAACTTAATTCTTATCTTCTATAGACTTCAAACCTCATTTCCAGAATGCTCATGTACATAGGTTTATAGACTTCGATAGAATACGCATAGCGAAAGGTTCAAGAACATATGAAAATATTTAATTTTATAATCCCCTTTAAAACTTGTAAATATTGAACAAGTCAATTACTTATCATCATATAAAAATTCTCTTCTACTATTTCTTCTATGTCATTATCTTATACCATAACAGACCAGAAGCACCATCCTCAGGTCAAATCGCCACCCAGCACAAAATCCACGCCATGAATACTATCCAGCAACCCGACTTAGATGTTATCGCTTGGAATGAAATCCTCACCTTTCGATTCGTCACCTACATCATAAGGTTCAAACTATAAGCCTAATGCTTAGTAAGAAGTGCAACGTATGCATAATTACTCATGAACGTATACTCAATAAAATCATATTCTTATTTATCGATCATATATCGTGCATTAAGAAGGGATTAGTGCCGAAGGGGGGGTAGGCAGAATGCGTGTACATGGCCCCCTCTCGGGCAATAATCTTGGTCCATCTCTGGACAGTGACATGGCAAAACCACCCCAACCTTCACTTAAATATAGTTGCATACATTTCATTGTCATATATCGTTCATGAAAGGGGCATGTTCATAAAACATTTTGCATTTTTGGAAGGTAAATCATAATGCGTGAAATGTACATACAAAACAGAACATTACACCAAGAAAACTCAGACATCCAGCATATATCGTAGTACAAACCACAAAAATCTTGACATTGTCAACAACAAGCTTAACCTAGTACCCTTGTAATGTAGAGCCCTAATGGCCGGAAATCTTAACGTACTCACTTACTTGGATTCCTTTGCTATGTCGTGCCTTCACTTGAATCCTTTTCCACCTAGGACATTTCATACATCAATGTTAAATATGTCCTGAATAATCTAAACTCAGAGCTGGTAAAATCTTAGCTACAGAAATTATCTTAGATTCTAGCTTGAACCTCTAAGGCATTTCGCTGAGCACTTAGTGTGCAAGGCTTAACTTTCAAAACATTAATGGCATCATTGCCTAAACTGCCAGATTCATATAGATTTTAGATTCTCAAATAAAATATCAACAACGTCTAGGATTCTATACCAATGCGAATACAGAAGACTCGAAATACTGTCATTATTCAAGCATTGTCCGATTCTAAGTCTTTAAACACCAACCAATAATCACCCTTAATCAAAAGCTTAATGAATGAATCACCTAAACCTCACTTGAGCTTGAATCGTCGAAGAAAGAGAAGGGAGGAATCGGTTGCCGAAGGAGGAAATTGCCAGAAGAGGAAAGTCGGCTACAGGAGAGTTTAAATAAGATTTTATGCTTTCCTCTTTCTATTTATATCGAACCAGCTTATACTAATTACAATCCTTGCCATTAAACCTACTTTCATTTATAAGTTCCTTATTACATAATTCACACCATAATAATCGCGGGATAATTACCTAACCAAGGTGCTGGTTGTTACATTGCACACACACACACACTTCACCTTTTCACTTCATCACTTTATCAATTTACTTCTAAATACAATTCATAACATACACTTCAACACAAAATCATTCATAACCTCATTCATTCCTTCAATCCACCGATCACTATGAACATGACTCAAAATGTTTAAAACGAAGTAAATTTTCCTGAAAACGAACTGTGTGGATCAATTTAAAAACTAAATAAATCCCTTATGAAACTTAACAACCAAGCAATTCTAGTATAATTTCAATAAAAGACTTCACCAAAGGAATTCATAAAATGGGTTTTCCAAAACATCAAAACATGTACGTTTTCTAGCTAATCACCCATCAGCCTAACTGAACCCCCTATACATTTATCAATGTTTCTAATTATCAAAATCCCAAAGTACCTACTTGATATCCCCACGGGTCAAAATACGTGTCGACTGCCCAGCGCTCTCACATGGTGATGTGCCCCGTAGGACCATTACACGATCCTAGACCCGAGTCCACAATTTGACTAACACACTTGTCTCTTTTACAGGTCATGGTTCGTGTGAAGACTTGGAGGACACCGTGGACGACTTGAAGTGGGAGATTAAAGCTGGAGACGTTGACCAACCAAAGCATCTCCTCATGTGGAAAGACTAAAGAGGCACCTTAATGCTCACATGGGAATTTGTCTTCCCGAGCTTTGATATTTGTTGCTTTTTTAAAATTTCAAACTTATTGGCAAACGTTGGCCTTCTTGTTTAAACTTTATTAGATGCATGTTAGGATTACATGGATGTTAGGATTACATGAATGATAGGATTAGTTGGTGGCTTGGTTTGGCCCATTGAAGTTGAAGACATGGTTCAAGCCCACATGATGACCCATCATTCCCCTTCTAAGCCCAAGCCCAAGCCCAAGTCCACCATTAGGTCTATATATTCATGGCATTGGTGTTTGTAACTTTTTTTGGTTGATTTATGAGCACCCACGGATTTCTCTCTCAAAAGAAGAAGAAGCTTGGAGCAAAGAGCTTCCAAGGTAAGCTATGTTGACAACAATCGAGGGGTTGTGCCCCCGAACCATTCTTCTAGCTTGGTAGCTAGTTGGAGTGGATTTTGCCACGTCCTTCTCCACTCTTTTGAGAGCGAAAAACAGCAAGGAGTGGTTGTAACCGATTCCTTGAATCGAGTTATCTTCCTTGGAAGAAAACTCTTGCCGAAAGCTCCATCATAGCACTCATCAGCCAATTCTCGGAAAATACTCATAACTCGTTCAAATCAATGAATCTGGACCACAAATTTCATCAGCACACATCTCACTCACTAACAAATACTCACCTAAAATTTCGTTAAATTCCGAGCATGTTTGATGTTTCGTTTGCCCTATTTCTTCTCGGATTTGTCGGTTTTGTGTCACCAGGGAACTAACGATCTTCTTTGAGTTCTTGAGTCCTATTTGCAGGTCGGAGCTCAACACACAGGCCATCCTCCATCAACCTACTTATACATCTGGTGGAGGAACATCGTCCTCACCTGTATCGAAATCACCTACACCACAGAGACATTCTATGTGCTGAAGGCTCAGTAAATCAACGTAAATGCGAATGCGTGCTGTGCATATGTCGTTCATAAAATTATGCAATCATCGGGATCATTTAGTTACATAACGAGATGTCACCGAGGTCTACTCTCACCAGATGGAGAGGGCACATCTGTCGGTTAGACAGCCCTTTCCATCTGCCGGGGGAAAAACATGCTTCACCAACTAGACAGTCATGTTTGAACCACACCCTGTCGTGACCGGGATTACTTGCGTTCGTTTCTTTACATTAATTCATTTCTTTTCATAAAATCGTACAGAAACTCATTTTCATGCTAATTTGAAAAAGTGTGATGCATGTGTATGAACGATGCAATAAACATACAATGAACGAAAAATAGTAAATAAAACCTAGAATGAGCATTCTATAACAATAACACCCTAACTACCCGTCCTATCTCCCCAAAAAGTTCGGATTCACCAAGACCTCGATCAACAACTACTCTCAGGGTGTAGGCCAATCGGCCAAACAAGTCATGAAGACTTACCTCGCGTCCGTAGCACACCAAGCTCTGTCCACGAGCATTGTTCACCTAAAACATTTCCCAATACACGGCGTTAAACTGAGCCTAAACCGTTGGACTTTGAAAACTAACGGAACTCCTAGCTAAAGGAAAACTCTTAAAACTCTATTTTAACTTCGTTGAGGCATTTTATCGAGCAATTCACACTCGTGAATTCCTAACCTCCATTACTGAAGTTTCTAAGTACACCAACAACCAAAAACTCCAATATTCATCAACAAACCTACTAACTACGTCCAATAATCACTAATACATCCATTAGAGGTGTAATCACGGTAAACCTATCGATTTCAAACCTTAATCCACGTTTTTTACAAAACCCTAACGAAACCCTAACCGTATAACTCTGCGAAAACCGAAATCTAACGTTCAAAAACTATAGAATCTTATCTAGGGAGCGAAGACGGAGAAGAAACGTGAAGAACGAACCACCGGAAGTGAAGCGTTGGTTGCCGGAAGAGAGAACCGCGTGAGAGGAGAAGAAGGAGTCGCCGTGGAGAGGGAGAGAAAGAGATTTTTGTTGAAGTGTTGAGGAAGAAAAGAGAGGTTTGTGATTTTTAATAGAGATTGGCTTTCCAAATTACCAATTTACCCCTCCACTTGATTTTCTATTAATTTTCTTCTTGTCTCGTTAATTCACTAACGATCCGGTTTCTCCAAATTTTCTTATTTCACCATAAATTTCAATTTATTACTAGGGCTCTATTAAAACTTTCTGCTCACAAAACAGACTTAATTTGACATACTTACAAAAATGCCATTATATATTGGAATAATAAAATCCCGTAAAACCGGGTGTTACATAGTTCCTGATTTAGGGCTAAGAAACGGTTGAAGTTTTAGTTAGGGTTATGTTAAAAACGTGGAATAAGGTTTGAAATCGATAGGTTTATCGTGATTATGACTCTAAAGGGCGTATTTATGGTTATTGGTTAAAGTTAGTTGGTTTAATGAGGGTTGTTGACGTTTTGGTGGTTGGAGATTTTGAAAACTCCATTAATGGAGGTCTAAGGATTCATGAGCACAAATTGCTCGATGAAATGCATCAATGAGTTAAAATAGAGTTTTAGGGAGATTTCCTTTAGCTAAGAGGTTCGTTAGTCTTTGAAATTCGATGTTCTAGGCCCGCTTTTAATGATGGTTTCTATGAGTTGGTTTAGGTGAACAACGCTCGTGGACGGAGCTCGGTGTGCTACGGACGCGAGGTAAGTCTCTGTGACTCACTTGGCCAATTCGGCCTACACCATAGGAGAGTTATTGATCGAGGTTATTAGAGAGGTTATCGTTTAGTGTAGGTTGGATGGGTAGTCTAGGATAATCGTATGTTACAACGTTTTTATTAGGTTCTATGTATTGTTTATGCTTTCCTTATTTTTATTGCACAATCCATGCTCATGCATCATGTTTTATAAACTAGCACGAAAAATGAATTTCCGCATATGTTTTCATGAAAAGAAATTGGTAATGAAAAGATATGAATGTATGTAATTACGGTCATGTCAGGGTGTGGTTCAGACATGGCTGTCCAGAGAAGAGGAGCATATTTTCCCCCAGGTAGATGGAAAGGGCTATCTAACCACTAGATGTGCCATCTCCATCTGGTGAGAGTAAACCCCCGGTGACGCCCATGCTATGTAACTAAAGAATGAAAATGGATGCATGATTTCATGAACCTCATACGCATGGCACGTATTTGCATTTACGAGGATTTGCTGAGCCCTTTAGCTCATAGGTTATTTCTATGACGTGGATTTTTGGCTAGGCAGCGATTTTGACCCATGGGGTGTTGCTTCTAGCATATTTTAGTAAGGTCTATGATACCGAAGTAAAAGTAAGATAAGGTTTTCTTATGATGATGAATGGTAGGGTTGTCTGGTACAATTCATGTTTAAAGAGGATTTTAAGACTAAAGGTTCATCTGTTTTTCTTTAAGTCTTCCGCTACGCATGTTTAAGTTTTTACGAATAAAATGATTTCTATGAAATGAGATGTGAGATTGTTTATAGAGTCAGTTCCAGAGAGCTAGCCGAACGTTCGCCAGGGAGGGCGATTGATCGGTTGTCTATGTGTTCTATTTTGTAAGTAAAATCAGTCATCCAAAGTAGTAAGTAAGTCATCGTCCAGAATTGTATGGACGAATACTTCATCCAGAGTAAGTGGATGAGTCACGTCCAAAGTTAGGGGCGAGTTCAAGACCAGGGAATGAAGTTGGGTTTTCATCTAAAACGATGTCGTTCAAGTTAAGGTTGTCTGAAGTGATATCGTCCAAAGTTTTAGTCCAAAGCTGGGGTCAATAAAGTCACGTGGACTGTGGACGATAAAATCACGTGGTCTGTGGACGATAAATTTAAGTAAATCTAAGTAAGTCTGTGGACAATAATCCGTGGATGATAAATCTATGTAGCCTATGGACAATGAAGTCCCATGATCAGAGAGCGATAACGTATATGCGGTCTGTGGACGATAATGTTCAACAGTCAGTGGACGAAAATGTTAAAGTAGTCTGTGGACTATAAAGTTGATCGATCTTGCGAACAAGATTGTTACCTGATTTATGTCCTCCAACTCTGAGGACTAATATGATGTCCGATATTTGAAAGATTTGATATTCTGGGAGTTTGAGATATCAATCTCCTTGGAATATCCAGTTGTTGTCCGAATCAAATGTCCACAAGTTTTCTTTATAATGTAAACAAGGTCTACCCTTAGTTTTTACGTGTAAAGGTATAAATCAAGTCATGAAGTTATGTAATTTGTCTTGACCCAGCTCACGTTGTTACAATTATGGTATCAGGGCAAACCGGGTTTTAAAATCAGTTCTGTAGACTGCCTACCAGCACAAATCACCTCATGAGTACCCTCCAACAACTGTAAGTGTTCACAATTTTAGTGATGTCATTTAAAGTTAAGATGTGTTTGTGATAATATGTCAAGATTTTCAAGATGGTGAGAGAGGTCAACAAAGAGAAACCAATGAAGATAGTAATACTATTGCCTAGCTAATGGAGTTGGTTCTTCACCAATCCCGTCAGATTGAATAGCTTGTGGTTAGAGAGGAGCAAGGAAACTCTAGCTTAAGCGTAACTCATGACCATGGGGGCGAGCGTGTTCACCAACTTCAACCTCTGATATTTAATGGTCAAGTTTCGGATCCTATCTATGCTGAAGAATGGATTCGAACAATTGAGGACATGTTTAAGTATGCCAAGGTGATGACTCTTATTTTAGAGTCATTTTATGCAAACTTTACATAAGAAAACTTGTATGAATTGAGTGATTGCAATAATAAATTGGTATGAATTTAATACAATGGCTATTTAATCTTGCAGCATTAGTGTTTTGATTCAATTTAATATATTTATGTAGATTTTCCATCAAAAGTAGATTTTTCTCTTTAATTTGAATTTCACAGTTTCGTATTTGAATGTAATGTTATTAGAGGGAGAATAAAATTCAAAAGCTGAAGATCATGGAGAGAGAGGAATCAAATCACGTAAATTGAGGAAATTAGTTGCTGATTATGGAGAGAGAAATTGTTGGAATTATGGAAGACGTGGATTTGGAATTAATAGCGGAAGATGTGATAAAAAAAAGGGGCAGCAAAAGACAAAAGCACCGGTAGAAGCAGAAAACGACAAAAGTAGCAATGGATATAATAAGCTGGGCAGCTGGGCAGCGGAAGACTAGAAGCAGCTGGGCAGCGGAAGATTAGAAGGAGCTGGGCAGCGGAAGACTAAAAGGAAAAAATAAAAGATGGTCACTGGGCAGCGGAAGAAACTGAAAGAAGAAGAGAGAAGGTGGCATTTGGGCAGCGGATGACTTGAAGAATGGGCAGCAGAAAAAGACAAAACTTGGGCAGCGGAAGAAGAATAAAACAAAGCAACGGTGGAAGTGAAAGAAGAAATAAAAGTTGGGCAGCGGTAGATATACAAAAGGGCAACACTAGAAGACAAAATAAACTTAATAGAGTAACCTACGGAGAGAGAGAAATCCATGCTGGAAAGCTTAAACAAAAGGAAAACAATTAAATCTAATGGAGATTGGAGAGAGAAAGAGAAGATTGCATGGAGAATTAAAAGAGATATTTCTTTTGAAGAAAAAAAATTCTGGTGTAGAGGCTGGCGGCAGAGAACTCACAATTTGGAGAAGACCAGCGACGCATATCCTTGAAGACTCTCCTTCTCCTACTATTTTTATTATTCTTCTATGAACACAATTGATTTTTGTTTTATTTTAATTATGTCTCGTAGCTAAACTTTTTAATCTTGGTTAGGACGATAGTATTCGTTACGGTATTTTGCTACGATTTTGGTTTTGTTTATGCAATTTTCTATTGAACAATTATTTGTGATGCTTATTGATAAGTCAGATCATATCGATAGATAGGTTGACGATTCATGTTTATATTATATCGATAGATAGATATAAATTTTAGATGCACGAATAATTAATCGAATTAAATTGTTACAACGTAGTTAACATTAATTTGATTGACGATAAGAATAGCACCTATCGAAAAATTCAATATTAGTTACATTCTTTCAAGGTAGAAAGAAATTCTAATTTGAATTTACCTAGGCAATTCAAAAGAATCCTAGAAATCAATTTTATTCTTGCTTTTTTTTTAGATAATGCTGCAAGCATTACTAGAGCATCAGTAGCAGAATCATCGTAACGAAGAAAATCGATCCTAGCCAAGGCCTTCTTTTATCGTTTTTACCTTGTTTAATCTTGCTTCATTTTATTGCATCATTATTCATATTTTATTTCTAATTATTATCAGCAATTTAATATTTTTATAGCGATTAATTCAATTAACAATATCCTCGTGGGATCGATACTTTACTTATTCTATTACTTCGTTAGCGACACGTGCACTTGCGTGTAAGTGTGTAAAATCACTAATAAGTTTTTGGCGCCGTTGCCGGGGATATTGCTTAGTTGTGATTATTTTGCTATAATTATCTTATTTTATTTTACGTTATTTTATTTAATTTTGTTTATGTATTTTCAGGTATTCTTGATTTATACCAGACGATTGAAGAATTTATATTGATAACAAGGAAGAAAGAAGAATCATGTTGAATCGAATAATTGATGACCGAGATCGACCTATTCAAGACTTTGCCATTCCCACGCTCGACGATCTGAATCCTGGTATTGTGAGACCAGAATTATATGCCACTCGATTCGAGTTTAAACCGGTCATGTTTCAGATGCTCCAAACCATTGGACAATTTAGTGGAATGGTAACAGACAATCCCCATCGTCATCTCAAAGCATTTGGAGAAGTGAGCGACTCGTTTCATTTTCCTGGAGTTTCAGTTGAGGCATTAAGGCTTAAGCTTTTCCCGTATTCTTTAAGAGACCGAGCACGAGATTGGTTGGATAGCATCCCATCAAATACTATCACTACATGGGGAGAGTTAGCCAAGAAGTTTATCATGAAATACCATCCGCCAGTGAGGAATGTAAGGATGAGAAATGAAATCATCAGTTTTCAGCAGCGAGATGGCGAGTCACTTTATGAGGCTTGGGAGAGATTCAAGGAATTATTAAGACAATGCCCTGGCCATGGAATACCACACTGGATTCAGCTGGAGACATTTTACAATGGATTAAATGGGCAAACAAGATCTATCATTGATGCTGCAGCACATGGAACTCTCTTATCAAAATCTTTTAATGAAGCGTATGATTTATTGGAAAGGATGGCAGTGAACAGCTGCCACTGGTCTTCAGAAGAATTTAATCCTACAAGGCGGGCACCTGAAGTTTACGATTTGGACGAGGTGTCGGCCTTGAATGCAAAGATTGCTACACTGGAGAATACTATCAATTTGATGAACACACCATCCAGGCCAATAACCAGAGATGCTTCTTGCGTCTTTTATGGAGAAACCCACGATGAAAATTCCTATCCTACTAATCCAGCATCTGCAAATTATAATGGATACAATATGAACAACAATCTGTATTCGCAGACGTACGATCCTGACTGGAAACAACATCTAGAAGTTCAATGGCATTCGCAGCAGCAGAATGTTACAACATCAACCAGACCAGCTGAAAATTACACTCAAGGCTTCTCACAGCCAACTCATACTTCGATACATCAAGAACAATCAGACAACTTCGCCAGAGAATATGCTGCTAAGACAGATGTGATCTTGCAGAACTTGGCTGCATCAATAAAAAATATGGAGACACATATGGGGCAGCTGACTCAATCTTTAAGCACAAAGACTGCAGTGCAATTATCAAGCGATACAGAAATGCCGCAAATATCAGAAAAGGAGCATTGTAAAGCCATAATATTGAGGACTGAACGAGAACTGGAAACTCCAGAAAAGCAACAGACAGCAGAAAATTTAAACAAACAAGAAGAGTTGGTGGAACAAGATGATGTGGAGGAAGAAGATAAGGATAATCCGGAACCTAGCGTTGATGAAACTAATGCTACAACAATGCCACCACAGCAACGAAGTGAATTGAAAACTCAGAGGCAACTACCACCATTCCCTCAAAGACTACAGAAGCATGCAGAAAAAGAAATTTTTGGGAGAAATGAGGAGAGTCTTGGTTGTGGCGAAGACGTGAATAAGCAACAGATTACTTTTAGTGTATTGAAAAATATGAAGTGCACGTACGATGTAGAAGATTGCTTCAACATATCTGGAAAAATGACAATGGCAGAAGTGAAGCAGTTTTCGAGGAGACGCAGGAAACAGTTTGAGGCATTATTTCGAAGGAAGGATAATCTAGAAGTTTTCAAGCCATCTGTTGAAGACGCACCAACACTGGAGCTCAAACACCTACCCTCTTACCTCAAGCATAAAGTGACCATAGCATATCATCCACAAATTAAAGAAAAGTGACGTATGGAGAAGTCTGGCTGAAGACTTGAAAAACTTAGCGCTATAGGGAGGCAGCCCTCAATAATATCCTTTTGTGTTGGTTTTTGTTTATTTTATTTTATTTCTCTTAGTTTTAGTTTAGGTCTGCACAATCAGGGGAAAAAGAAGAACCACGTCATCATCCACAATGCTGCTCCAGGACTAAGACTCTGAATCAGAACCCCAAAACATAATCATCCAGGGAAGTCCTAACCCCCTTAGTTTTATTTTGCTTTAATTTCTTTTTTCTGAACTTCATTTGTTTGGCAGTGAGGACACTGCCAATTTTTAAGTGTGGGGATGCATGCATTTTGATTTTGTTTGGAAGTCTGGAAGTTTAAAGTTGATGTTTTGTTTCTGTTTAATTTGGAATGTTTGAAAACTGCTTAGAATATGTATTTATATGCGTAATGTTGTTTAGTGCGTTGCATGATTGCCTAAAGTTTCTTTTTCTGCTAAATTGTGTTATTTGCTTTTCTGTTAAATTGTGTTATTTTCTTGCTTGGTTAGTAGTGTGCTGTTAGACCTATAGACTATTTGAGAACAGTGCATGTTAATTTCCTAATATCTCCTAAGTAGTAAGTTATTGAACAATGTTATTGTCACATATTATGAGAAATCAATTAAGATTTATTCCCATTAACTTAGTCGTTTCTAACACACAAACTCCTTTTGGTTGTTTAGGAATTTTATCCTTCCTAGATATTACAATCATATCTAGGTGTCAATAATTTAATGCTTGATTGAAGAGATTAGCCATAAAAGACTTCTTCTAAAAATATATAGTAAATAATAAGTTTGGGGGTTAAAAAAAAAAAAAAAAAAGTGCAATTTCCTAATCTACTTTCAATTTCGAGTGAGCCTTTTGGATACTCGATGGGTAGAAATAAATTAGAGGAACTTTGGGAGGAACTCCGTTGCATGTTTATTGACTATACTCCTCTATTTTATGAGTATATATATCTTGAGGTGACACTATTGAGTAACCGGAGGACTTCATTACCAATATTGTCAATCGCGTAAAAAGGTAGTGTGACTTATAGATAAAGTCAATGTAAAAAAAAAAAAAAAAAAAAAAAAACAACAAAAAGCTTAATCCCCTTACTTATTTAAAAATAAAAGAAAGAAGAAGAATCTTTGAATGCTAATAGATTAGGAAGGATATTAGAGAGTTGACATCCTATGATATGTATTGTGATTTCTAGTTTTGATTGTTGAACTTAGTAATTCAATTGGAGTTTGAACACACACACTTTGAAATTGAGTTATTGGGAATTAAATCTATGTTGATTACTTTTAATTGTGATGGTGAAATTTTTCAATGATTTACAAGTTACGAGATATTTTGGAAATTACATCAATTTGAATATTACTTTGGGAACGCATGTTTGTTTTGCATCACTCGAGGACGAGTAATGGTTTAAGTTTGGGGGTATTTGATGACTCTTATTTTAGAGTCATTTTATGCAAACTTTACATAAGAAAACTTGTATGAATTGAGTGATTGCAATAATAAATTGGTATGAATTTAATACAATGGCTATTTAATCTTGCAGCATTAGTGTTTTGATTCAATTTAATATATTTATGTAGATTTTCCATCAAAAGTAGATTTTTCTCTTTAATTTGAATTTCACAGTTTCGTATTTGAATGTAATGTTATTAGAGGGAGAATAAAATTCAAAAGCTGAAGATCATGGAGAGAGAGGAATCAAATCACGTAAATTGAGGAAATTAGTTGCTGATTATGGAGAGAGAAATTGTTGGAATTATGGAAGATGTGGATTTGGAATTAATAGCGGAAGATGTGATAAAAAAAAGGGGCAGCAAAAGACAAAAGCACCGGTAGAAGCAGAAAACGACAAAAGTAGCAATGGATATAATAAGCTGGGCAGCTGGGCAGCGGAAGACTAGAAGCAGCTGGGCAGCGGAAGATTAGAAGGAGCTGGGCAGCGGAAGACTAAAAGGAAAAAATAAAAGATGGTCACTGGGAAGCGGAAGAAACTGAAAGAAGAAGAGAGAAGGTGGCATTTGGGCAGCGGATGACTTGAAGAATGGGCAGCAGAAAAAGACAAAACTTGGGCAGCGGAAGAAGAATAAAACAAAGCAACGGTGGAAGTGAAAGAAGAAATAAAAGTTGGGCAGCTGGGCAACGGTAGTATACAAAAGGGCAACACTAGAAGACAAAATAAACTTAATAGAGTAACCTACGGAGAGAGAGAAATCCATGCTGGAAAGCTTAAACAAAAGGAAAACAATTAAATCTAATGGAGATTGGAGAGAGAAAGAGAAGATTGCATGGAGAATTAAAAGAGATATTTCTTTTGAAAAAAAAAAAATTCTGGTGTAGAGGCTGGCGGCAGAGAACTCACAATTTGGAGAAGACCAGCGACGCATATCCTTGAAGACTCTCCTTCTCCTACTATTTTTATTATTCTTCTATGAACACAATTGATTTTTGTTTTATTTTAATTATGTCTCGTAGCTAAACATTTTAATCTTGGTTAGGACGATAGTATTCGTTACGGTATTTTGCTACGATTTTGGTTTTGTTTATGCAATTTTCTATTGAACAATTATTTGTGATGCTTATTGATAAGTCAGATCATATCGATAGATAGGTTGACGATTCATGTTTATATTATATCGATAGATAGATATAAATTTTAGATGCACGAATAATTAATCGAATTAAATTGTTACAACGTAGTTAACATTAATTTGATTGACGATAAGAATAGCACCTATCGAAAAATTCAATATTAGTTACATTCTTTCAAGGTAGAAAGAAATTCTATTTTGAATTTACCTAGGCAATTCGAAAGAATCATAGAAATCAATTTTATTTTGCTTTTTTTTTAGATAATGCTGCAAGCATTACCAGAGCATCAGTAGCAGAATCATCGTAACGAAGAAAATCGATCATAGCCAAGGCCTTCTTTTATCGTTTTTACCTTGTTTAATCTTGCTTCATTTTATTGCATCATTATTCATATTTTATTTCTAATTATTATCAGCAATTTAATATTTTTATAGCGATTAATTCAATTAATAATATCCTCGTGGGATCGATACTTTACTTATTCTATTACTTCGTTAGCGACACGTGCACTTGCGTGTAAGTGTGTAAAATCACTAACACAAGGTCGATAAGGGGGACAAGATCACATGTGCTATTTTTCAGTGCACTACTAATATGGACACTATGACTTGGGCATGGTTCAAGACGGCTTTCTTTGACAAGTACTTCAACCGAGCGGTTCAGACCAGCAAAAAGATGGAATTCTTGCAGTTGCATCAAACTGGTTCCGTGGCAGACTACATTTGTAGGTTTGAGGCATTGTCCCGATTTGCACCTCGTCTGGTGGAAGACGAAGAAGACAAGATTTATTAGTTTGTTCAAGGATTGAAGCCACATCTTTTCAGAGGAGTGAAGACCGTAGGAATTCATAACATGCCTTATTCTGAGGTGGCAACTAAGGCCTTGGAGCTGGAAGAAGTAGAGATAGCGGTGTGAGGACATCAAGAACCGCCAAGAAAGTTTATCAGGGAGGCTCAACCATAATCGCAACAGAACAGGGGAGGGCAGCAACAACAGAAAGGTGTAAAGAGACCCTTCAATCCAAATGACGACCAAGGAAAAGAGAAATGCCCTCAAGGGGCCCCTCAAGCTCCTCTATGTTCCACCTGCCAGAGGAATCACTACGGTGAAGGCAAGCTTTACACAGGTCGATGTTTCAGGTACGACAAGGTTGGCCATCTGATTAAAGATTTTCCTATGCCGCCTAATGCAAACCGAGCGAGGGTGGCACCTAGAGTCTTTTCCCTGATGACAGATGAAGATGCAGTGCAGCACACAGTCACGACAGGTACAATTAGTATGTAGATGTGAACAAAGGTATGGGATAGAGACTCGGATGTCTTGGATCCATAAGAAAGATTGAAAGTATCTAGTTGCTGCTTAACCAAGGAACATAGGATAAAGTATAAGAGTTAGAAATTAACTTGAAAACGCCAAAAAGGTGTAATAAATTAAAGGAGAGTACAACATCTTAGATTGAAAGTCAGGTTTAGAGGTTTAGTTCAACTCATGCAATGTCAGAAGGAATGGTGAATCGACAGGAGTAAATATCAATTTTAGGTAATGTAACGAGATAAAAGATTTTGAATTCCTTGGGATATGAACGTTGGAGTTAGGAGACGAGCCTATGGACTTACTACCGGGTAGAAGTAGAAACATCAGTACTCAAGGAATTACGAGGATAAACCTTAGTGAAGTGATGCTTCTAAGTTTTAGGAAATAGAAGGACAAGATTTTGAGGGGATTTGGATGAAGGTTGTAAACCTACCCACGACAAGTTTACTAACAAGGAAATTGTTAGAAGAATCGTTGCAGGGAAACAAGTAAAATATTTAGAACCTGCCTATAAGGAATGATAGGTAACAGACCGGTTAGTAACTTTTGAGGAAATCCTTGTGTGATATTAGGATTAAGTGTAGGGAATTGTTTAATTAATGAAATGTTTTTGTTAAGTTTGATTAGAGTTTGGGAAACCCTAATCGAGGGGTCCGAATTTCTCCTTTTATTCACTGGCTGTGGACGTTCGCTGGTTTTGGACGTTCGCTGGCAGTGGACGGATATCGCTTAGTTGAAACCAGAGAGGTTTAAGGTGCGAATTGGTAGGGGTTGTCAACCCTGCTTAATGGAGTCCTTTGTATGGATTTTAAGTTAAGTGTTCTGGCAGGGGGCTATGTCGACCGATATTATATGTCATCCGATTATGAAAATGTCAAGTCCAGAGGGTTGAAGTGTTAACCTCGACCGATATTATATGTTCTCTGAGATGATTTATGCATCGACCGAAACCCTATTTTATTGTTTTTAGCATGTATAGTTAGGTTTAGTTTTAATACAAGGTTTATGTACGTAGCATGTCTTCTGCCGAATGAAGTTAACCTTCTTTAAATGAGTTATACCAAAAGGAAGAAAGGACAAGTTTTAAATTTTATTGAATTTTAGGAATAGTATTTGGAAAATTTTGTAGGTGTCACGATTCCTAAGTGTGATTATTAGCTAAAGGTATAGCTGGAGGAAACATTGATTAGGGAAACCTTGAAGTTAATTTTATCTAGAAATTTAGGTTTGACATGAGTACGAAATAAAGAAACCTGAACTTAAGGCCAAATTAGGTTTGTTAGAAAGTTCAACTTGCGGATGATTAATTGGAGAATTAGAAACTTGATAGTATTTGATGCATGATCAAGGACGTGTTTAGTCCAAATGGAAGTAGTTAATACGATTATGAAACTAATGTCGGATGCTTTGGTGTTAAGAGTTTCAGTCTAAAACCATGGAGACCGATCCTAACTATAGATAGAATCGTGGTTCATAGATAGAAAATTGAATTTTGGGGAAAGATGAAAGGAATGGACTCGAAGTGTATAAGATGACCGTGGGTTGAGGAATATGGCCACTATGCTGGGTAAATTTTGAGGACAAAATTTTATTTTAGGAGGGAAGGATGTAACACCCAGCATTTTCAGTTTCCGCTCATCAAGGGTATTTTCGTAAATAAAGAAATTTAAGTCTGATTTGTGAGCGAGAAATTTTGTTGGGTTTCGTGAATTTAATTGGGATGATTGGTTTGTTAAGAATGTTATGAGGATCTAAATTTACGGGTATTATTGGTTTGAATGAAAAGTAGGTTTAGTGGCAAAATTGTAAATAAAGTTGATTTTAATTGATATATATAGAAAATAGAAATTCTAAAACCTCATTTAAACCTTTTACCCGATCCTGTAGCCGACTTTCCTCTCTAGGCGATCTTCTCCAAGACCTTCTCTCCCATAGCAGCCATCGATTTCCTCCACCATTGATCACCTCTTCCTCCACTCTTTTCGGAATCTAAAGCTCTAGGTAAGATTTAGGTGATTCTAGGTGATTCACTCATTAAGTCTTCGATTAAGGATGTTTACTAGTTGATATTTGAAGATTGGGAATCAGACGATGTTAGAATAACGACTGTATCTTCGAGTTTTCTTATTTAATGGCATTGGTGATAGGATTCTGGATGTTATGGATGTTTAGGTTTTGAGAAATTTGATATTGGTATGAATCTGGTAGTTTTAGCACACTAATGTCGTCAATGCTAGTGAAAATTAAGCTACGCACACAAGGTGCTCGACTAAACGACTTAGAGGTTTAAACTAGATTCTATGATGATTTCTTTAGTTAGGATTTACCAGCTTTGAGTTTAGATTATTCAGGATATATTTAACATTGAAATATGAAATATCTAGGTGGAGAAGAACTCAAGTGAAGGCACGATATTGCTAAGGAGTTTACGCAAGTGAGTGTGTTAGGGACCTGGCCATTAGGGCCCTACATCTCAAGGATACTAGGATTATGATTTTGGTGATTTGTTGGATGTCTGTGACCGTTGAATGTTATGTTGTGATAAGTATAAATTCATGACATGTTATACGATGATGGTTTGCTTCTTGTTGTGTAATGTTCTTATACTCATTCATGTACATGCATCATGTTTCCTTCATTGATATACAAAAATGTTTTTACATGTATGATTTTTGTAAGGAATTGAAAAGAAGAGACTAAGATTATGAAATGAATACAATGATTAAGTGAGGGTTGGAGTGGTCTGGCCATGTCACTGTCCATACAATGGACCAAGATTTCTGTCAATGAGGACCATGTACATGCACTCTGCCTACCCTCCAGCACGATCCCCTCCTTAATCCATGATTATGTGAACGATGAACAAGAACATGATTCCCATGATATGATCAAGAACATGAACATGAACATGACTCCCATTATTTGAATAAAGAATGTGAACATGATTTTATTAAGTATGCATTCATGAGCATTTATGTATATGTTGCACTCCTTACTAAGAATTAGGCTTATAGTTTAAACCTTATGATGTAGGTGACGAGTTGGAAGGTGAGGACCTCAAACGGAATGAAAATGTCTAAGTCGGGTTGCTGGATGGTGCTCATGGCGCAGATTTGTGGTTGGGCGGCGATTTTGACCCGTGGGGTGTTGCTCCTAGCATATTTTAGTAAGGTCTATAATACCGAAGTATAAGTAAGATAATGTTTTCTTATGATGATGAATGTTGGGGTTGTCTGGTACAATTCATGTTTAAAGAGAATTTTAAGACTAAAGGTTCATCTGTTTTTCTTTAAGTCTTCCGCTACGCATGTTTAAGTTTTTATGAGTAAAAATGATTTCTGTGAAATGAGATGTGAGATTGTTTATAGAGTCAGTTCTAGAGAGCTAGCCAAACGTTCGCCAGGGAGGGCGATTGATCGGTTGTCTATGTGTTGTATTTTGTAAGTAAAATCAGTTCAAGACCAGGGAATGAAGTTGGGTTGTCGTCCAAAACGATGTCGTTCAAATTAAAGTTATCTGAAGTGATATCATCCAAAGTTGTAGTCCAAAGCTGGGGTCACGTGGTCTGTGGACGATAGATTTAAGTAAGTCTAAGAAAGTCTGTGGACAAAAATCCATTGACGATAAATCTATGTAGCCAGTGGACGATGAATTCACATGATCAGAGAGCGATAACGTATATGCGGTCTGTGGACGATAATGTTGAACAGTCCGTGGACTATAAAGTTAATCGATCTTGCGAACAAGATTGTTATCTGATTTATGTCGTCCAACTCTGAAGACTAATATGATGTCCGATATATGAAAGATTTGATATTCTGGGAGTTTGAGGTATCAATCTCCTCAGAATATCGAGTTGTTGTCCGAATCAAATGTCCACGAGTTTTCTTTATAATGTAAACATGGTCTACCCTTAGTTTTTACGTGTAAAGGTATAAATCAAGTCATGAAGTTATGTAATTTGTCTTGACCCAGCTCGGGTTGTTACAGATGCACCGCTGAAAATGCATAAGCTGTCATGAGTATGAACGCCTCGTCGTTAACGTGCGAGAGAAAACACTAGAGAGTTCTATGATCGATGTGTGAGGAGATCGTCTATGGCCGTCTAATGGGCGGGGGCCTGGATGTGTGCCTTTGATCTTGCTCTGCTGGGTCAAGGTGTGGTCGTCCTGATCCACACGAAAAAGTGAAAGATTAATGAAACAAAAATGAAACGAGAACAATAAAGCAAGTAGAAACTGCACGTGTTAGGGGTTGAGTATGCATTGTATTTTTTCACAGTCATTATTCCCTATTTGCTAAGCATTAGGCTTACGTTTTGTGTTCTATGGTGTAGGTGACGACGAGTTGTCAGGTGAGCTCTACGAGCAAGGCTAGGATTAGGAAGCAGTCGGCGATGCAGGTTGTATGCTGGTGCGGCCAACTTGTTGGGGTGGCTTAACCATGATGTGGCTAGGAGGTGTGGGATTTGGTAGTTTTGTTGGGATTTTTGTTGTATATATGATGGTGGATTTACAACTCTTTTGGGTGTTTGTTTTGGGATTTTGTTGAAATGTTTGTTTTCAGGTTTGGTTTTAGAAAAATTAAACGTTATGTTGCTCGGATTTTTATAAAAGAAACGATGTTTGTTTTCAACCATTTTCACATTTCTGCTTACGTTTTCGGGTCGTGTTTTCGGGATTTCACGTGTCGAGAAGTAAAAAAATATTGGATGATGGTTTAGGGATGTTTTTGGGTGAATGTGAAGAAAATAGGAAAAAGATGGAGAAAGGGTGAAGGAGGCGTGGTGACTCGGGCGTGGCGCACGTAACGTGCGCACGGTGCGCGCTGCTCGGGCGTGCACAGCGCCCAGCGCTGATCGATCGACACAAGTTGCATGCATTGATCGGGCAACCCGAGAGGGTACCGATTGATCGGCGCCAAGCGCCGATCGATCGCCTCTGTGGTGTTTTTGGATGATTTATCTGGTTTACCTCCGAATCGGGAAATCAAGTTTGTGATTGACACATACCCTGGAGCAGAACCAGTGTCGAAGAATCCTTACAGGTTGGCTCCGCCTGAATTGAATGAACTGAAGAATCAATTAGAAGAATTGGTTGATAAGGGGTTTATACGCCCTAGCTTTCCGTCGTGGGGAGCGCTAGTTTTATTTGTGAAGAAGAAAGATGGGTCACTCCGAATGTATATTGACTATTGGGAGTTGAATAAGCTAACCATTAAAAACAAGTATCCTCTGCCGAGAATATATGACTTGTTCGATCAACTGTAGGGAGCTCGGATTTTCTCAAAGATAGATCTAAGATCGAGTATTATCAGTTGAAAGTCAAATCGCAAGATATCCCAAACACAGCTTTCCGGACGAGATACGGACACTATGAATTTTTAGTTATGTCGTTCGGACTGACAAATGCTCCAGCTGCTTTCATGGACCTGATGAACCGGGTATTTTGAGAGTGTCTCGATAAATTTGTAATTATATTTATCGACGATATCTTGGTATACTCTCGTGATGAAGCTGAGCATAAGAAGCATTTGAGGATTGTTTTGGAGACTTTGAAGCGGCATCAGCTGTATGCGAAGTTCTCTAAATGCGAGTTTTGGCTGGATAAAGTTCATTTTCTTGGACATGTCATTTCTAGAAGAGGAATATTACTGGATCACAATCAATCAAGGGATGGCCTTAGCCGACAAATGTCAACGAGATTCGAAGTTTTCTGGGGTTAACTGGTTATTACAGGAAGTTTATTGAAGGTTTTTCAAAGATAGCTGCACCCCTGACTCGGCTGACAAGAAAAAATGTTAAGTATTAATGGTCAGAAGATTGTGAGCTTAGTTTTTAGATGCTGAAACAGAAGTTGACTACAGCTCCGGTGTTGACACTGCCGGTGGCAGATGAGAAATTCAGCATTTATTGTGATGCCTCTCGAATTGGACTGAGTTGTGTATTGATGCAGAATGATAAAGTGATTACCTATGCTTCCAGGCAATTAAAGTCTTATGACAAAAATTATCCAACCCATGACTTAGAGTTAGCAGTGGTGGTGTTTGCTTTGTAGATCTGGAGACACTACCTGTATGGTCAGCAATGTGAGATATATTCAGATAATAAAAGTTTGAAGTATATTTTCACTCAAAAGGAGTTGAATATGAGGCAGCGGCAGTGGTTAGAGTTCGTGAAGGACTCGATCTGGAGATCAAGTACCACCCCGGTAAGGTCAATGTTGTGGTGGACGCGTTGAGGCGAGTTTCAACCTCAATTTCAGGGATAGAGGCCGAGATGCCAAGGACATTAAGTACTGAGATTCGTAGGTTTGATTTGGAGCTGGTTTCAAATGTTACAGCGGTGTTATCAGCTTTATCTTTGAAGCCTACCATTCTTAAGAAGATCAGAGAAGCACGGTAGTAAGACCCCGAGTGCAATGAGTTTAGATTGAGGATGGTATCAGATGACAGGCCCGAGTTCGGTTATTAAGAAGATGAAATTCTGAAGTTTCGCAATAGGTGGTATGTTCCAAACAATAAGCAACTTCAGAATGATATTCTATCTGAGGCGCATTCCTTGAGATTTTCAGTTCATCCTAGTACTACCAAAATATATAGAGACCTCAAGCAGCATTACTAGTGGCCTAGCATGAAGAAGTCTGTAGCTGAATATGTGGAAACATGTTTGGTTTGTCAGCAGATCAAGGCAGAGCACTAGAGACCTGCCGAGAAGTTACAACCATTACCTGTTCCAGAGTGGAAGTGTGACCAAATCTCTACGGATTTTGTTGTCGGGTTACCTAGGACGACAAAAGGATATGATGGTATATGGGTGATAGTGGATCGTTTAACCAAATCAGC
Source organism: Begonia masoniana (assembly GCA_022432975.1). Taxonomy (NCBI): domain Eukaryota; kingdom Viridiplantae; phylum Streptophyta; class Magnoliopsida; order Cucurbitales; family Begoniaceae; genus Begonia; species Begonia masoniana. The sequence continues at coordinate 38,325,406 of CM039502.1, forward strand.
CAATTTTCTGCCGGTGAAAATGATTTTCAATATGGATCAGTTTGCTGAACTGTATATTCAGGAAATAGTACGGTTGCACGGTGTACCATGTAACGCCCCCGAACCCACCCTAGTTCGGTGTGCTACTTTGCTGACCAATCTCACATTAAAACATAATTTAAAATAAGCCTAGACTCGTTAATTTCCCTTAATCCTAACCTTTAAGCACCACGGCGTCCTTCCCGAAAATTTCGGCAACGTAACGCCTGAAAATGGCGCCTCCAAAATGCTAGATACCTGCATACAATCCAATCCCAAACAATCCAGAATATTCCTAACCATCTAACCAACTTACGAAATCTCCAAATAACAGTAAAGAGGAAACTAAAATACAAACATTCCTAAGTGAAGAAAGTCCACAATATAGGGCGACACATCACCCTTAACTTAACTATATACAACAACAGACATCTACACTACGCTATCAAAATACAAAGTCCCACATCTCCCGAAGACCATGGTGAAATTAGAACAAGAGGTATAGGAAAGGTCCGACTCATAGGTAACGTGAATTGTTTAAGCGCCCATAAGGTGTTGAGTAAATGGTCTAACGAATTTGTTTAGATTTAAGAATTCATTAGTTATTGATGATGACCGAGGTAAGAGTGGTATAAAACGAGCATGTTGGACAAGATTGTAGAGACTTAGAGAATACCTTGAGAGCAAAAAGGAAAAGATTTAAGTAACAAAAGTTCTGTATACAGGAACGGCATTAGAGTAGCTAAGGAAATTCCATGATTGCCCAAGGTAAGTAGGTTTAGAAAATGAGATTGATAAATTGGAAAAGAGATAGTAGTGTAAAGAAGAGTTCGAAACAGAGGATTAGGATGAGAGACCTAAGTATTAGGTCCTTAGCGTTATAAAATTGAAGGAGCTTTAAGGATTTGAAGTGATTAGGTACAAATTGTTGTCACGAAATTTGAAGAGTTATAAACTGAATAAGCTTAGCTCGACGGACAAATTGGAGTTGAAGTTAAGTTAGAGGAAATTTGAGGTTCTAAGTGACAAAGGATTAAGTCGAAGTCGATGAGTGAATGAGCGGTTGAATTACGAAGTGCATAGTTAGAAGGATTTAGAGCTTTGGAGATAAAGGAAACTATCAAGACCCGAAGGGTGAGAGAGACCATAAGGGTGTCAAGGTTAGTATTACGAGCATCGTACTTCGATAGTGTGAGGATGAGTAATTGGAAGATTAGCCAAGCAATAATTTTGGGGACAAAATTCCAATTAAGGAGGGAAGGATGTAAAACCCGAGTTTTCGGGTTTCCGCTTTAGGGGCATTTTTGTAAATAATAATTATATGCCCGTTTTACGAGTGGGAGGTTTTATTAGGATCTCAGGAATTTATAAGGATTTTTGGAAGAATAAGTAAATTTTTAGAAATCCAAATCGATGGTGTAACGCCGAGTTACGGTTTTCCGCCTATAGTATTTTAAGTCGTAAAAATGGTAAATTAAGTCCGTTTTACGAACAGAGAGTTTCGTTAGAACCCTAGTGATTAATATGGATTTATGGAAGAATAAGAAAATTTTGAAGAGACCAAACCGATGAGTTAAATAACGGATTCGTTAGGAAATCAAGTGAGAGGGTAAAAAGGTAATTTGGTAAGTAAGTTTTATAAAAATTACAAATACCCCTCCTCTTCACTTTTCCTTCTCCAGAACGTGTTTCCCTTTTTTTTCCCTTTCTCCCTTGGCGACGTTTTCTCCCCGCGGCCTTCTCCTTCAACGCCGATCGTCCATCTCTTCCGGCGATCGTTTCTTTCGGTTTTCTTCGACAAACCCAAGCCCTAGGTAAGGACTCTAGTATTATACGAGTTTATTTTGATTTAGGGTTAGGTTTTGATTGGGTTGATTTCGATTTAGGGTTTTGTTAGGAATCTCCGATTTTGGTTAGAAATCGTTGGGATGTTTAAATTAGTTTCCTTTGACGATCTATTTACGATTATTGACGATGGTTAAGTGAGATTGTGGTTATTGACGGATTTAGGTTAGATTTTTGGTTGTTGAAGGTTGTAAAATCTCCATTAATGGAGTTTGGTATTTTGTGAGCACCACGTGCTCGATGAAATGCCTAAATGGAGAAAATAGAAGTTTTAGGAGAAATTGCTTTGGCTAGAGACTTAGTTTAAGTTTAGAATTCGTTAATTCAGGATTGGTTTTAATGCCCTTAATTGTGAAATGCTTTAGGTGGAGACGACTTTTGGACGGTGCTCGGCTAGCTACGGACTCCAGGTAAGTGGATGTTAGGCTTCCAGCCCTTAAGGCCCTACATCGTGTCAACGTTAGGTTTTTCTGCTTTGATGATGATTTTCTGATTGTGGGGATTAATGAGTCGGGTAGCTTAGAATGTTAGTTGTTTGTGAAGTTCGTTAAGAATAGTATATGTCCATGTACGTAGTGAATTGTTCGATGATGTGTTTTGATGATATGTCGTACATAGATTTCTCATGCATCATGTTTTAGAAAAAGTACGAAAAGGTTTTAGCATATGATTTCATGATTTAAACGTAGAAACGACAACGATGTAAAACGAAAATGTAAAGTGTATGAGGGAAGTGGTTCACCCCTCAGATGTAAATTGTGGAACGTCCAGAAAACATATGATATCTGAGGGAAGTGGTTCACCCTTCAGGTAAAGATTTATATGTGGAACGTCTAGAGATGGAGAAACTAATCCGCCCTCCATTGGTAGAGGATTACATGTATGTATGATGAAACGAAATGAAATGAATATGTATGATGAAACGAAATGAAATGAATATGAACGATGAAACGAGATGAAATGATTATGTACGATGAAACTGTAGAAACTGCATATGTTAAGTAAAATGTTTTAAATTCATATAGTGCATCCCCTTACTAAGCATTAGGCTTACTGTTTATGTTGCATGATGTAGGTGACAGGTGTGAACTCGATGACAAAGAATAGGAGGTCGACGGGTGGTGCTCGTGGCGACGGGATGTGTTTTGGCAGGGCGGGTAGACTCACGGTTAGGTGTTTTGAGAGTTTTTGGGTATTGTTGGGATAATGATGAATTTGATGGATTTTAGTACGTTTAGATATGTTTTAAGGCGTTTGGTGACTGGACAGGAAATAGAAAGTATTTTGTAAAGTTTTAAACGTTTTTAAAAAAAAAAACAGGCAGAAATGATAAGCTTTTAAACGGAACCATGCGGTTCGTTTTCATGAAATTTGGTTATGTTTTAAATGTATTTTGAGTCGGTGAACGGATAGCGAGAGTAACGTATGAAAGTGATAGTGCTATGGTGTAGAAATATGTTTTTGAAGAATGAGTGAAATGTGAGAAAATGGAATAGAAAAGAGTATGTGGATTGTGTAAGAGGGGTGTAGTTGGTGCAAGAGAAAAGGAAAGAAGGAGAAGGAAAAGAAAATGAAGGAGCGACGGGTCGCAGGAGGAAAGGAGTTGGAACGCAGAACCCTCTGGTTTTCCAGAGAGTTTGGCGTTCGGGCGCGGATAGAGTGGCGCACGATCGATTAATGTTCGGGTTTCACGTTCTGGAAACCAGAACGTGAAGCGCCCGAACGCTTAAAGGCAGGCGTTCGGGCGGTTAGGCGAGGGGCGCCTGAACGCACAACTTCATGCGTTCGGTCGCCTGTGCATTTTCAGGCTTAATTACCCCTTCTGTCCCTCCCCTGTTTTGATAGCCTATGACCGATGCATTTTTAGTTATTTTTAATGGTTTTTGAATATTGTTTAATCTGTTTTAAACTTCAATCCAATTGTTTTCATTTTATCCAAAGGCAGTTTGTTTTCTTGAGTATAGGTTATATTAGTGTCATGTTTTGATGATCGAGGAATGAGTGATTTTAAGGGATTTCAACAATCCGAGACTTCAATTTAATGGTTTAGAAGTCGTAACGTTATGAGTGATATAAAAAGAAAAATTTACGTGGTTACGAGAGTTTAAAGTTAAGGTTACGTTAGGGTTAGTTTGTTTAAGGGTTTTGGGTTATGTTTAAAGTAAAAATGAAAAAGTTTATGTGAAAAATACGAGGGCTTAGGTAATGATTATGTCACGGCAAGTCCGTGGCGGCCCTGATCGGGTTGGGGTCGTCACACGTACAGCTCACACCAGACACCCAAAGCGTACATCTCTCACGAGACACAAAGCGTACACCTCTTACGAGACACAAAGCATACATCTCTTACGAGACACCCAGCGTACATCTCTTACGAGACACAAAGAGTACCTCTCTTACGAGACACCCAGCGTACATCTCTTACGAGACACAAAGCGTACATCTCTTACGAGACACCCAAAGCGTACATCTCTTACGAGACACCCATCGTACATCTCTTACGAGACACAAAGTGTACATCTCTTACGAGACACCCAGCGTACATCTCTTACGAGACACAAAGCGTACATCTCTTACGAGACACCCAAAGTGTACATCTCTTACGAGACACCCAGCGTACATGTGATGACCCGAATGTGCACGTATGGTACGATGGCTGTACGAACCGGAACCCGGATGGCGGTACGTCCGCGCGGGCGAACCGGAAGGTGACAGGTCGTAAAAAGGGGGTCGTCACAATCTCACATCGCTTGGGAAGGTATGTGGAAATGAAACATATGTAAAGAGACCCTCCCAACATAGCAAGACGCGTTTTGGAGCACAATTGGCAATGGATCCCATAAGAACTCCGAAGTTAAAAGTGCTTCGGCGAGAGCAATTCCAGGTTGGGTGACCTTCTGGGAAGTTCTCGCCAAACAAAGCCGTGAGGGGAGGATATTGGGCTACGGCCCAATCCCCAGAGCGGACAATATCTTGCTGGTAAACGGGGTCGTTACAAATGGTATCAGAGCCTGTACCCAACCGGAAATGTGGCCAACGAGGACGTTGGGCCCCCGAGGGGGGGTGATTGTGATGACCCGAATGTGCACGTATGGTACGATGGCTGCACGAACCGGAACCCGGATGGCGGTACGTCCGCGCGGGCGAACCGGAAGGTGACAGGTCGTAAAAAGGGGGTCGTCACAATCTCACATCGCTTGGGAAGGTATGTGGAAATGAAACATATGTAAAGAGACCCTCCCAACATAGCAAGACACGTTTTGGAGCACAATTGGCAACGGATCCCATAAGAACTCCGAAGTTAAAAGTGCTTCGGCGAGAGCAATTCCAGGTTGGGTGACCTTCTGGGAAGTTCTCGCCAAACAAAGCCGTGAGGGGAGGATATTGGGCTACGGCCCAATCCCCAGAGCGGACAATATCTTGCTGGGAAACGGGGTCGTTACAGTACATCTCTTACGAGACACAAAGCGTACATCTCTTACGACACACCCATGCATTTCCTACTCACCATTCAAACCATGCATGTCCAACAAATGCTTAACCAGACCAAAACAAAGCAAAGCAATCAACCAACAATGCTTAACCAACAAAGAAGACAACCAAACAACAAACAAAAAAATAAATCCTACCGTTCCGTGGTGTAGGCTCGAAGGCAAAACACAAACGTCCTCTACTTACCTGTCGTCCTCGCTCGCTGGGTTTGGCACATCACGTCTCCTATGGCTCGACCTATGACAAATAGTCAAACTTTATTAAAATCAAATCTACATTCACCAATTACTCTCAAACTAGCATAATCCAACAAAAACCTAACTAAACGGGCCACTAATTTGGGTTCGGTAAAAACCGACCCAAAACTTCAAACGCGCGTAACTTTTGCGTCAGTTATCGGAATCGAACGATTCCTGCGGCCACGTACCCCTCTAATAACCTATTTTAACCTGTCAAAAGGAATTTAAAAACAAACGACTCTAGCTAGGTCAAAAACAAGAAAACTAGAATCTGCCCTAAATCGAGAATTTTCCCCTTTTTGGTTTTTCATCAATTCTCACTTAATTGCTCACCAATCAACCACATATACACTCAATTAACAAAATCTTACCCAAAATCCCGAACTACAAGCAAAAACCCGAAATGCCCTAAAGAGGGCTTCACTGTTTTACGCCCAAATCGGGCTCATCACGACCAGGCGATGAAAGCTGGTCCAAGGGTCGGCAATCCCACGCCGGAAACAACCTAAACCGGCCAGTGATCGGAGCTCAATCGAGCTCGTCACTCCCGGCCTCAAACTGAACCGAAACAGGGCACAAATCAGTCTAACCTGTCGGTTCGTGCGCGGAGACAACCGGAAACCGCACGTCGCTGTCGTCTTGCTGGAGAACATCAGAAATCGCCGGCGGTGGCCGTCGGAGGGACGTCGCTCGTCTCTCCCTCTCCGTTCTCCCCTCCCTTCACGCTCGGGTGCTCGACAGAATAGCTTCGGCTATTCTGTTGATTTTACTTTTATTTTATTTTTTATTTAATTAATTAATTAATTAATAATAATAATAATAACTTTAATAAAACTAAATTAACTTTAATAAAACTAAATTCCCATTATGCCTTTTCAAATTCCGATAAATCTTCTCTCCAATATTCCATAAAAAAAATACCCGGGTGTTACATACCAACTTCCATTGTATCAAACAGAGACCCGAGGTTCACATCCAAATTCTAAAAGAGTCTGCATAAGGTAATGGGAACTCGGTTAAATTTCAGTACAGCATTTCATCCTCAGACAGACAGACAATCTGAGCGGACTATTAAGATTTTAGTGGATATGCTTTGAGCCTGTCTACTGGAGTTTCAGGGTTCTTGGAGCAGATATTTGCCTTTGGTAGAGTTCTCGTACAACAACAGCTATTAGGATACGATCGGTATGGCTCTGTACGAGGCTCTATACGGGAGGAAATGCAGATCACCTCTTTATTGGAGCAATAAAAACTGATTATGTTTGGGTGTAGAATCTGATCGGCCATGTTGTTTGGTTGTTAAAATGGATTGTGGCATTAGACATGTAGAGGTTTATGGAATGGGTATGATCGTTGAAATACGATGAAAAACAAGTAAGTTATGGCCTATTGAAGTTTGGACATTGGAAGTAGGGGAATTTTGGGATTTAGGGTTTTAGGCTTTGGGGTTGGTTTAAATTGTTGTTAGATTTAGTTTATACATTCCCTAGAATTCTTAAGTTAATTCCTTATATTAGTTAGGTTAAGGATTGAGCAATTAGCATAGCTGAAGTGACCAAATACGTGCGGAGAAACCAGGTAAGTAGTGGAGTGTGTGTGTTTTGCCTTCGGGCATACACTGTAACATCCCGAGTCTTCCAAACTCGGTTTGTTACCCATGACATAGGACTGGACTAAGAAATTTTACGAAAAATTTTGACATTACTCTCAATAATAAAAATTTTATCTTTAAATCCTCGACCATTCAACGGAAAACTCATTAAGCAAGTAACATTAACAAAAGACAGAATGTTAAAACATTTGGCTGAGGGAATTGAAAATCAAGGAACATTAACCGATCGCAAACGACAAAATTTTCTTCTCGCATCTGCCGATCGCAAAACGATAAAACATAATTCCCACTTCTACCGATAGTAATAAACAACAACATCTACTGATTTTCATGTGCATCCCATGTGACTCATTAAATATTACCCGACAAAATACTTCTACCGATAATAATAAACAGCATCTACTGATAGAAATAAACAACATCTACCGATCACAAAACGACAAGAATTGATACTCACTTCTACAGATAGTGAAAAATATACATCTATCGATTGACATGTGGATCCCACGTGACTCATTAAATATTACCCGACAGAAGACTTCTACTGATAATAATAAACATCATTTACCAATAGAAATAAACAACATCTACCGATCACAAAACGACAAGACATGATACTCGCTTCTACCGATAGTGAAAAATCTACATCTACCGATTGACATGTGCATCACACGTGACTCATTGGACATCACCCGATAGAAGACTTCTACCGGTAAACAGAACCCCCTAACATCTACCGAAAGCAATAAACAACATCTACCTATAGAAGACATCCTGACTTTTACAGACTTTAACATGACTGACGTAAACTTGCACATTATAATCCATAGACTCATCAAAAATACGTGTAGCGGAAGATTTAAATAAAACAAATCATTCTATATCCTCATAATTATCCTCAAACTTAAGAATTGAATCAGACAATTTCTAAAATCCGACGTTATAAGAAAAATCTCATCCTACTTAGTCATACGTATTCATAATCTTTACTAACATCTTAAGAGCAGTAACCAGGGGTTTTATTCGCCTTCCAGCCAAAAATTATCACCCTGAGCACCATCCAGCAAGCAGTCCTAGACATCTTCATTGGGTTTGAAATCCTCACCAGATAAATCGTCACCTACATCATAAGGTTTAAACTATAAGCCTAATACTTAGTAAGGAGTGCAATACAAACATGTATGCATAAATGCACAGTTGAAAGGAACACATTTTCATAATCATTTCTCGTCATATTCTTGTTCATAATCTTGTTCATAATCTTGTTCAAGTTCTTGTTCATCGTTTACATCTTGTGGATTAAAGGAGGATTTATACCGAAAATGGGGTTGACAGTAAAAGTGTACATAATCCTTTGCGTGCCGTATTCATGGTCCTTCTTTTGGACAGTGACATACGCCAAACCGCCCCCAACCCTCTCTTAATCCTTGTTACATAAGTTTCATGTTCATATCTTGATCGTGAAGGAAAACATGCACTTAAAACATTTTCATATGCTTGAAAAGGAAACAATCGTGAAGCATGAGTATGAGTACTCTTATTTCATCGGACTAACAGGACAGATCAATCATTCAGCAATAAATCATGTTGCTAACTCACATATCATAACCATACTGACAATAACACAAACAACTTTCGGACATCATAATCAACTTTAACTTAGTACCCTTGTGATGTAGGGCCCTAATGGCCGGGAGTCCTACTCACTCACTTATCTGGTTTCCTTAGCAAATTTGGGCACTTCTCTTCAGACCTCCTTCACCTAGAACATTTCACATTACAGAGTTAAACAAAATCTTAAAAGTTCTAACCAAAAGTCATCCTAGAATCTAACATATATATTTCTAAATCTTCTTAGTCGAGCACCTTGTGTGCGTAGATTAAACTTCCAGAACCTAAAATAACCAGATTCAACCTAGTAACTAGGCACAGATTACAAATATCACTACTATGACTCAGCCATTGATGAATCCGAAACTACAAGTCTTAGCTGAAAATAGATCTCTAAGTAACTAACCAGCAACTACATTGTCTAAGTCTTACCTGGAGCGTGGATTGTCGGGGTGGAGACTGAAGAATCGATCGTCGATGGAGGAGTAGCTGGCTGAGAGAGAGAGAGCAAGAGCTATGGAGAAAAGGAAAATTGTCAAGAGAGGAATGTCGGCTACAGTGAGGTTTTAATGAGGTTTAAGGATTCCCATTTTCTATATATACTAAAGAAAACCCTTCTTTATTACGGCTCTGCCACCACACAAATAGAAATTGAATAAGCTTTGGCATTTAAATTATAAATCATAAAGATCATTAGTAGAGGTGACAGTTAAATCAGTTAAGAAAATCACCTGGCTGAAATTGTCGGGTGTTACATCCACCCCTCCTTAAACAAAATTTTTGTCCTCGAAAATTGATCAAGCAAAGAGATCAGGATATTTGACCAACATGTCCTGCTGTCGCTCCCATGTGGCTTCTTCAATGCCATGATTCGTCCACAAAACCTGCACTAGGGATCTCCTTATTCCGCAGAGTCTTAACTGCAGATTCAAAAATTCGAACAGGTTTTTCTTCATACATTAGTGTCGGCTCAATTTTTATTTCTGTTGGCTTAACAACCTGCGTCGGATCACGTATGCATTTTCTTAGCATCAACACATGAAAAACATTATGAACCTTTTCCAGTGATGGAGGTAATTGCAACTTATTAGCTGTACTGCCAATCCTTGCCAAGACAGGGAATGGTCCAATGAATCGTGGACTGAGCTTTCCCTTCTTGCCGAATCTTAAAACTCCTTTAAACGGTGAAACCTTTATGAAGACTTCGTCATCGACTACAAACTCAAGATCTCTCCTTCTTCGATCAGCATAACTCTTCTGTCGGCTTTGTGCTGTCATCATTCTTTTCCTAATAATGGTGATCTTGTCTAACATCTGCTGCAAAATTTCAGGGCCTAGAAGTTTTACTTTGCCAACTTCGTCCCAATATAAGGGTGATCTGCATTTCTTGCCATACAGTGCTTCGTATGGTGCCATACCAATGGTGGACTGGAAAACTATTGTTGTAGGAGAATTCAACCAATGGCAGACATCGACTCCAAGATGCCTGGAAATCCAGCACACACGCCCTTAACATATCTTCAAGTGTCTGAATTGTCCGTTCAGATTGTCCATTAGTTTGAGGGTGAAAAGCAGTGCTGAGGGATAATTTTGTTCCTAACGTGCCTTGAAGACTTTGCCAAAACCTCGAGGTGAACCTTGGATCACAATCGGAGACAATGGATATCGGAATCCCATGCAATCTGATAATTTCCTGAACATACAGGTTAGCAAGCTGGTCCATCGTGTAAGTTGTCTTTACAGGTAGGAAGTGAGCTGATTTCGTCATTCTGTCAACCACAACCCAGATGCTATCATGACCTTTAGTTGTCTTAGGTAATCCTACAACAAAATCCATGGCAATGTTTTCCCACTTCCATTCGGGGATTGGTAAGGGTTGAAGGGTCCTGAACGTTGATGCTCTGCCTTAACTTATTCGTATACCAAACACGACTCCACATACTTGGCAACATCCCTCTGCAAATTTCGCCACCAATAAAGTAACTTTAAGTCCCGATACATCTTGGTATTGCCAGGGTGTACAGAAAAAGGAGACGAGTGCCCCTCGGCCAAGATCAACCTACGTAATTATTCATCACTAGGAACATACCATCGATTCCTAAATTTCAAAATACCATCCTTGGAGAGACTGAACTAAGAGGAAGAGTCCTTCAACTTACTCACTGTGATACTCTTCTCCTTTGAATCCTTCTGCTGCGCCTCTTTAATCTTATCCAAAATAGTTGGCCAAATAGATAATGCCGAAAGCAATGCTGATAACTCCGGAACTATCTCCAACTCAAATTTTTGAATCTCAACCTTTAAGGGTAATGACATGGTTGACACCGCAGGCTGCATTGTCTTTGACATTCTGCTTAATGCATCGGCTACAACATTAGCCTTACCCGGGCAATACTTAATTTCAAAGTCATAATCCTTAACGAACTCCAACCAACGTCTTTCTCTCATGTTTAATTCCTTTTGAGTAAAAAGGTATTTCAGGCTCTTATGGTCAGAAAAAACTTCACACTGCTGTCCATACAAATAATGTCTCCAAATCTTTAATGCAAAGACAACCGCAGCTAATTCCAAATCGTGAGTAGGTTAATTCTGCTCATGACTCTTCAACTGCCTGGAGGCATATGCCACAACCTTGCCTTCTTGCATTAGAACACATCCTAGACCAACTTTGGATGCGTCACAATAAACACTAAATCTCCCTTCCTCAGTTGGGAGTGCCAAAAGAGGGGCTGTCGTCAACTTCAGTTTTAGTGTCTGGAAGCTATCTTCACAAGCTCCATTCCAAGAGTATTTGGTGTCCTTCTTTGTTAAACTATTAAAGGCTTGACAATTATTGAAAATCCCTTGATGAACTTCCTGTAATAGTCTGCCAATCTGATGTCCCCCATAGGCCCATTATACGGTCTAAAACCCAAGGTCATAATTTATCTAATTTATGCACTTACACTCTTGTCTCTTTTGCAGGTAATGGATTGTGTGGAGGCTTAGGAGAACACCTTGGGAGACTTGAAGTGGGAATCCAAAGCGACGGATGTGGACCAACCAACACACTTAATCACTTGGAAATTCAAGCAAGGAGACCAATTTGCTCACATGGGAATTTGTCTTCGAGCCTTAATTGTAACCTTTTACTTCAAACTTATTTTAAGGCAAACATTGGCCTTCTTGTTAAACTTTATTATAAGCATGCATATTAGGCATTTAGGGTTAGATGAATGATAAGTTAGATGATGGAATGGAAGTGGTTCAAAGCAAGTGCATGGAGTGCATGGAAGAGGAGGAATGGGCCTTAAGGAAAAGATATCCATTTTGGCCCAACCTTGAGTGGAGGGGACCACTACCCTTTATCCAAACCATGGGCTGCCACTTGAGGGATTCTTAGAGGTTCTCCAATCAACACAAGGCCAAGGATTGATGACATGGTTATCACACAACCATTGGATCAAGAAAACCAAACTCATCTCGGCCATCCAAGCTATCTTCAAGATCCAACGGTTACACCATTTTGAAGACCACTTTTTGAATCACATCCAAGCCATCCATAGGTCTATAAAAGCATGGTAATTGGTGATTGTAAGTTTTTTGGACTGATTTTAAGGAGCATGCACGGATTTCCCTTCCATGGTTGAAGGAGTTTCAAGAAACCAACAAGGTTTTCTCGGTTTGCACAAAACCGAGGGGTTGCGCCCCCACCACTCCCTTCTTTCTTGGTAGCTTGCAAGGGTTATATAGCCATCTTCTTCTCCATCTCCTTGGGAGTGGAAAACAGCAAGAAGTGGCCCCAAACAGTGTTCAAGAGTCGAGTTGTCTTCCTTGGAAGCAACTATTGCCAAAGGCTTCAAAATATTACCTATTGGCCGATTTCTTGAAGTTTTGCATATCTTTTCCATCTCAATGAATCAGGACCACGCCTTCCACTATCACACACCTCACTCACTCCACTAACATCATATAAAGTTTTGTTTTCATCTAAGCACATTTGGTCATTCAAGTTCATCTTGCAATTTGTGTTCTTCTCGGCCATTTCTTGCCAATCCGAGGAGCTAACGATCCCCTCTAAGCTCTAAACGTTTTCTTGCAGGTTAGGGCTATATCAAGTGGTATCAGAGATTGGCTAGCTCCTTTAGGGTGCTGGAAACCAAGTTGGTTTGGTTCCCCAAACCCATTTGGTTGTCTAAAACCGATTGCACAAAACCGGGTTACTTGATTCATCTTTTGCGATTTTGTATGTGTGTTTAGTTTTCTTGTTTTTTTTGCTTTGTTTTCACTAAATACCACCCCTATCTTCTTTTAATCGAAGTTAACAGACTTGAGCATGGGTTTCTAGCTTATTTTCTTCACCATTTTCGTGCTGCAAATAGCTTCCACTTTTGGTTAAACAATTGCTAACTACTTCTAGTACTTGCTATTTTTATTTCCCTTTTTGTATTGCCACTTGTTCTGCTGTTTTATCCATTTTCCAGCCATCAAAAGAGCATGTTCCTTTCATAAGCTTTAAAGTATAAACTCTGAATATTGTGATTGGTTTGCTGTTTGAGTTGGTTGCTCATGATTGGTGCTTATTTTGTAGCTAATGGACATGACCGATTGATGAACTAGTTGAACACCCGATTTGTCCAAAATTTGGCCTCTATTTGTATTGATTTTTGAGTATTCTTTATTTACGTTATTCTCTTGCTAATGAATGTTAACTTATTGATATTTGATCTGTTTAAGATTACATGAAAATTTGGGGAATTAAGCTTGCTAAAATCGAGAGTAAAAGTAAGCACAAAAGTGGTTTGTTGTAGTATTGTTAGCCGATTAGCATGACACTTAAATTCAACTTTGCATTGAGCTAAATCAAACTTTCTTTTATTAAATGCTGCTGTTATTCCTTGCTAAGTATGAGTAAAAAGTTTTGTAAAAGATGTATGCAAATTGGTTATGGACTTGTCACAAAATCGAGGCCTAAAATGCATCAAAATTTATTCTAGTGACTACCGATTATTGTTTTATTTTCGTGTTTTGTAACCTGTTTTTCTGTATAAGTCCGAGCATATAAATCATCTAGGCTTGAGTTAACTTACCCTTCAGCTAAAGCATGTGCTCATTGTGGAGTGTTTGGCATTAAAATTCAAATTATATGCTGTTTTTGGCAAAAACAAGACACACTTTTGAAAAAACAGTTTTGTGTGTGCACAAATTTGGTAAGGTTGATGTTGATTGTTGGGACCACAATGCACTTTGCTAAAAATGAATGTTGACCACGAATTTATGCTGAATATTACCTTTCAAATTAGTGGTTTGTTGCTAAAATATTGTTTAATACTTGAATGAAAACTAAAGCATGAAATTTGGCTTAAGTCTCAAAATCTTGCATGAAAATTACCTAAACCGAGAACCAAATTGAGTTGTGATTTTTACTTTTCTTAGTTAACTTAATTTGCATGTCCCCTAGAGTGTAAAGGAATAAATCCCTTTCCTTTTACTCCTTAGTAGTTATTTTATTTTTGGCCCCATTATTCAAAAAAAAAAAAAAGTGAAGTGAACTTAATTGAAAGCTTAGGTGAATACTTTAGTGAGGACAATTTTTCCTAATCTCCTAGGAACTATGGTTCAACAAAACTAAAATTTTCCTAATACTTAGTAATGAAGACTAGAAGTGGAATTCACATAGGCCCAACCCAAGATATGGCCCAAGATCCAAACATACCCACTAGTGGCAAAGACATTCCCTAAGAAGAGACTCATAGCCAACAAGAGGGAGAGTCTAGCATGCAAGGACAACTTAATGGACTAAGTGGAATTGTTGGAGCCTTAAGTAAACAACTCTATGAAATGAACTTAAAATTTGAACAAGTGATGAATGGTCGTAGACCAAGCTATCATGGAGAATCCTCCCATGACACCACACCTAGGAGAAGAAATGACAACCTTTGGACTCGATTTAGAGACCAAGAACCTTTAGGTGGTGATGACGAGGTAGATTACCGTAGTGGTAGACGCCCTAATTTTGACCATGATGAGGACGATGAGTGGACCTTAGACGAGGAGGAAAATTTCCGACCCCCTAACCCTAGACGCCATGATGAGTTTAGGAGAGACCGACGACGAGACCAAGATGACCTTCGAAACGTAAAATTACAAATCCCATCCTTTAATGGAACTTGTGATGGAACAACCTTTATCGAATGGTTAGAAAAGGTGGAAAGGATATTTGATTGTTATGATTACTCCGACAAGGTCAAGATCCAACTAGTTTCCGTAGAACTTACCGGCTATGCCTTACTTTGGTGGTCTAACATTAGATCACAAAGAGCACAGACTGGATTTGATCCTATTATTACTTGGAGGAAGATGAAATCTATTATGTCTAAGAGGTTCATACCTAGTCATTATGTGATGACCCGAATGTGAACGTATGTGTACGACTGCGGGGCAAATCTCGGGTTGCGGGGCAAATCTCGGGACCTAAGCCGAGTGTAGGCGAATCCCGGACTCGAGTATAGGCGAATCCCTGGTCGTAAAGAGGGGGTCCTCACAATCCCATATCGCTTGGGGAAGTATGTGGAAATGAAACATATGTAAAGAGACCCTTCCAACATAGCAAGACGCGTTTTGGAGCATAATTGACAACGGATCCCATAAGAACTCCGAAGTTAAAAGTGCTTCGGCGAGAACAATTCCAGGTTGGGTGACCTTCCGGGAAGTTGTCGCCAAACAAAGCCGTGAGGGGAGGATATTGGGCTACGACCCAATCCCCAGAGCGGACAATATCTTGCTGGGAAAAGGGGTCGTTACAAATGGTATCAGAGCCTGTACCCAACCGGAAATGTGGCCAACGAGGACGTTGGGCCCCTGAGGGGGGTGATTGTGATGACCCGAATGTGAACGTATGTGTACGACTGCGGGGCAAATCTCGGGTTGCGGGGCAAACCTCGGGACCTAAGCCGAGTGTAGGCGAATCCCGGACTCGAGTATAGGCGAATCCCTGGTCGTAAAGAGGGGGTCCTCACAATCCCACATCGCTTGGGGAAGTATGCCACATCGCTTGGGGAAGTATGTGGAAATGAAACATATGTAAAGAGACCCTTCCAACATAGCAAGACGCGTTTTGGAGCACAATTGGCAACGGATCCCATAAGAACTCCGAAGTTAAAAGTGCTTCGGCGAGAGCAATTCCAGGTTGGGTGACCTTCCGGGAAGTTCTCGCCAAACAAAGCCGTGAGGGGAGGATATTGGGCTACGGCCCAATCCTCAAAGCGGACAATATCTTGCTGGGAAAAGGGGTCGTTGCGCCTTTTATTGTAACGACCCACGTCCCGAACCACGTACCCCGGCCCAGGCCCGTACACCTGGCACCGAGGCCCCGGCCCAAGCCCGTACACTTGGCACCGAGTTACGTGTCCGGCCACGTGTCCGCTACTCACAAAACTTCCCTCTCCCTGTAGAGGATTTTTACCTTCCCCCCCACTCGAACCCAGGACCTCAGGGTTAAGTACCTGGGCTACAAGTGAGGAGTACCACTTGGGCTAGTAGCTCAAGTGGTACTCCTCACTTGTAGCCCAGGTACTTAACCCTGAGGTCCTGGGTTCGAGTGGGGGGGAAGGTAAAAATCCTATACAGGGAGAGGGAAGTTCTGTGAGTAGCGGACACGTGGCCGGACACGTAACTCTGTGCCAAGTGTACGGGCTTGGGCCGGGGCCTCGGTGCCAGGTGTACGGGCCTGGGCCGGGGTACGTGGTTCGGGACGTGGGTCGTTACACATTATAAGCAAGAGTTGATCATGAAGATACATAGCCTCAAGCAAGGAAGTCTATCCGTTGAAGAGTACCTCACGGAGTTCGAAACTCTAAAAATTCGAGGAGAACTAGAAGAGCCTGATGACCAAGCCATAGCTAGGTTTATCCATGGACTAAATTATGATATTGCTGATGCTGTAGAGTTACACCCATTGGAGAGCATGGATTCGGTGATCCAATTGGCCTTAAAAATTGAGCGACAACTTAAAAGAAAGAGAAAACCCACCCAATCCTACAAGCCTAGTCAATTTCCCAAGTACATTCCCAAACCCCTTGAAGTTAACAAGCCCTCACCCAAGGCTGACTGGAAAAAGCCTTTCCAAAGACAATGGCCACCCAAGGATTCAAGTAATAAACCTATAATTCCCAAAGGCCCTGAAGAAAAGACCACGAGAGATAACCCCATTGGACAAAGAGCACGTGACCTCAAGTGCTACAAGTGTCAAGGCCTAAGGCATTTCATGGCCCAATGCCCGAACCGACGTGTTATGATTATTGAGGAGGAAACTGGTGAACTTGTAAGTGAGGATGAGCTCCAAGAGGAAGTGGTAGAAGTTGAAGGAGATGAGGACGAGAATGAATCTGAGGAAGAAGTTATTCACGCACAAGACGGACCTTTACTTATGGTGAGAAGATGAGTTCTCATAACAAAGAATTCTGGAGAGGATTGTCAGCGTGAGAACATTTTTCATAGTAAATGTCTCATCAAGGATAAGCTTTGTTCGTTAATCATTGATGGAGGAAGTTGTGCGAACTTAGCCTCCAAGGATTTGGTGACCAAGTTAGAACTCAATACTAGCAGCCACCCCTACCCGTACAAGCTTAAGTGGTTGGATGATAGAGACGACGTCAAAGTTACGAAGCAAGTGAGGATTGAGTTTGCTTTAGGTAAATATAAAGATTCGGTCCTTTGCGATGTAGTGCCTATGAGCGCAAGCCATTTACTCTTAGGCCGCCCCTGGCAATTTGATCAAAGAGTGAACCATGATGGGTATTCCAACTGTTATTCACTAAAGTTTGAAGGCAAAAATCTTAAGTTGGCACCCATGACCCCTGAGCAGATAGCTAAGGATGATGCTATCAAGAGAGAAGAGAAGAATAAAGCTAGTCTCTTCATGACTAAAACTGAATTAGAAGCATCGGTACTTAGGGGAGACCCTTTGATCATGATACTTTTCCGTGACCGAGTGATGGAGTTAGGAGTTATGGACCTTTTACATAAGTTTCAAGACGTATTCCCTGAAGATCTCCCAAAAGAATTGCCACCTCTTCGTGGCATTGAACATCAAATCGATCTCCAACCCGGGGCTGTTTTACCAAATCGACCAGCTTACCGAATGAACCCCGAGGAGACGAAGAAACTGCAAGACCAAGTACAAGAACTATTGGACAAGGGATATATAAGAGAATCCATGAGCCCTTGTGCAGTTCCTTCCCTTTTAGTCCCTAAGAAAGACGGCACCATGAGGATGTGTGTCGATAGCCGAGCCGTGAACCAAATCACTGTCAAATACCGATTCCCTATTCCTAGGCTCGAGGACATGTTAGATGAGCTCAGTGGAGCTTCGATCTTTTCTAAAGTGGACCTCAAGAGTGGTTATCACCAGATACGTATGGAGGAAGGTGCTGAGTGGAAGACAGCCTTCAAGACGAAGTATGGGCTGTTTGAATGGATGGTGATGCCCTTTGGTCTTTCTAATGCCCCGAGCACATTTATGAGACTCATGCACCATGTGCTTAAGGAATATCTTGGTAAATTCATTGTGGTTTACTTCGATGATATTTTGGTGTACAGTATTGACCTTCCTCAACATCTTAACCACTTGAGTACCCTCTTCCAAACCCTAAGGAAAGCCAAGTTGTTTGGAAACTTGAGCAAGTGTTCCTTTGCGCAAGAAAAGGTCTATTTTCTGGGATTTGTGATTTCCAAAGATGGAATGGAAGCTGACGTGGATAAGATCAAGGCCATTAAGGATTGGCCCATACCAAACTCCATAACTGAAGTACGTAGCTTCCATGGATTAGCCTCATTTTATCGGAGGTTTATCAAAGATTTTAGTTCAAAAGCTGCCCCACTTACGGATTGCACCAAGAAAGGGAAAGAGTTTACTTGGACCCCTTCTTGCCAAAAGAGCTTTGAACTTATCAAGCAAAGTTTATGTCATTCTCCCGTACTTGCTCTTCCTGACTTCAACAAAGTTTTTGAAGTTAAAAGTGATGCATTAGGAGCTGGCATTGGAGCAGTACTCATGCAAGACCACCGACCCATCGCATTCTTTAGCGAAAAGATGAAAGGAGCTGTGCTGAATTATTCCACCTATGATAAGGAATTCTACGCCGTTAGCATTAGAGCACTGGCAACATTACCTCTTGTCGAAAGAATTTGTAATAAATACTGACCATCAAGCTTTACGACACATTAAGAGTCAGCATAAGTTGAACAAGCGGCATGCGAAATGGGTAGAATTTTTGGAAAGATTCCCATACACATTTAAATATCTTAAGGGCGAGAACAATGTAGTCGCCGATGCCCTTTCGAGGAAGCGCATTCTTCTTACCGAATTGGGTACTAGATTTTTTGGATTTGAATGGATTAAGTATAACTATGAATCTGACCCCGACTTTGGTTTTATTTACGCCAAGTACAAGGAAAAGGCCGAAGGAGATTACCGGCTTATGGATGACTATTTATTGAAAGTAGGAAAATTGTGCGTTCCCCACGGAAGTTTTAGACGATGTATTGTTAAAGAAGGCCATTGTGGAGGATTAGCAAGTCATTTTGGGGAAAAAAGGATCCTTGAAATGCTTAAGAAACATTTCTATTGGCCACATATGAAGAGAGATGTGCATCGCTTAGTGGAAGCATGCATCATTTGCAAAAAAGCCAAAAGTAAGGTTCTACCACATGGCTTGTATATGCCTTTACCCATTCCCTCGCACCCTTGGATTGACGTTAGTATGGATTTTGTGTTGGGATTGCCACAAACTGCTCGTAATAAGGTTTCGATCATGGTAGTTGTAGATCGATTCTCAAAGATGGCACATTTCATTCCTTGTGCAAAAACCGATGACGCCTTTGCAATAGCAGAATTATTTTTTGGAGAGATTGTTCGCCTACACGGGATACCACATTCCATAGTGTCGGACCGGGACACTAAGTTTTTTAGCTCCTTCTGGAAGACGTTGTGGAAGAAGTTGGGGACTAAGTTGTGTTTTAGCACATCTTTCCATCCCCAAACTGATGGGCAAACGGAAGTTGTTAATAGGACCTTAGGCACCCTCTTACGATCTATTGTAGGTAAGAAACTATCCAGTTGGGAACTAAGTTGTGTTTTAGCACATCTTTCCATCCCCAAACTGATGGACAAACGGAAGTTGTTAATAGGACCTTAGGCACCCTCTTACGATCTATTGTAGGTAAGAAACTATCCAGTTGGGACGTAGTCCTCCCCGGATTAGAATTTGCTTACAATCGCACCCTTCATTCCACTACTGAGCAAACGCCCTTTGAGGTTGCCTATGGGTTTAATCCATGTACACCGTTGGACCTTGTTCCCTTACCATTTAATGAACTGGCCAATTCATCAGGAGTGAGCAAGGCTGAACAGATCAAGAAATTACACGAAAGTTTGCGTCGAGCCATCGAAAAGAGAAATGCGAGTGTGGCTAAGCGAGTAAACAAAGGTCGAAAAGAAGTTATCTTTAAAGAAGGAGATTTGGTTTGGTTGCACTTACGCAAAGAGAGATTCCCTGACAAAAGGAAATCTAAGCTACTCCCGAGAGCGGATGGACCATTCAAGGTGTTGGAGCGAATAAATAACAACGCTTATAAGATTGAGTTGCCTGGTGACTATGGAGTATCAGCCACTTTCAATGTCATGGACCTATCACCCTATAAAAGTGATGTAGAAAACTCTGAGGGGCCCGAACTAAAGGATTTGTGGTCAAATCCTCAACAACTTGGGGAGGATGATGTGCCCCATAGGCCCATTACACGGTCTCAAACCCAAGGTCATAATTTATCTAATTTATGCACTTACACTCTTGTCTCTTTTGCAGGTAATGGATTGTGTGGAGGCTTGGAGAACACCTTGGGAGACTTGAAGTGGGAATCCAAAGCTACGGATGTGGACAAACCAACACACTTAATCACTTGGAAATTCAAGCAAGGAGACCAATTTGCTCACATGGGAATTTGTCTTCCCGAGCCTTAATTGTAACCTTTTATTTCAAACTTATTTTGAGGCAAACATTGGCCTTCTTGTTAAACTTTATTATAAGCATGCATATTAGGCATTTAGGGTTAGATGAATGATAAGTTAGATGATGGAATGGAAGTGGTTCAAAGCAAGTGCATGGAGTGCATGGAAGAGGAGGAATGGGCCTTAAGGAAAAGATATCCATTTTGGCCCAACCTTGAGTGGAGGGGACCACTACCCTTTATCAAAACCATGGGCTGCCACTTGAGGGATTCTTAGAGGTTCTCCAATCAACACAAGGCCAAGGATTGATGACATGGTTATCACACAACCATTGGATCAAGAAAACCAAACTCATCTCCGCCATCCAAGCTATCTTCAAGATCCAACGGTTACACCATTTTGAAGACCACTTTTTGAATCACATCCAAGCCATCCATAGGTCTATAAAAGCATGGTAATTGGTGATTGTAAGTTTTTTGGACTGATTTTAAGGAGCATGCACGAATTTCCCTTCCATGGTTGAAGGAGTTTCAAGAAACCAACAAGGTTTGCTCGGTTTGCACAAAACCGAGGGGTTGCGCCGCCACCACTCCCTTATTGCTTGGTAGGTTGCAAGGGTTATATAGCCATCTTCTTCTCCATCTCCTTGGGAGTGGAAAACAGCAAGAAGTGGCCCCAAACCGTGTTCAAGAGTCGAGTTGTCTTCCTTGGAAGCAACTATTGCCAAAGGCTTCAAAATATTACCTATTGGCCGATTTCTTGAAGTTTTGCATATCTTTTCCATCTCAATGAATCAGGACCATGCCTTCCACTATCACACACCTCACTCACTCCACTAACATCATATAAAGTTTCGTTTTCATCTAAGCACATTTGGTCATTCAAGTTCATCTTGCAATTTGTGTTCTTCTCGGCAATTTCTTGCCAATTCGAGGAGCTAACGATCCCCTCTAAGCTCTAAACGTTTTCTTGCAGGTTAGGGCTATATCACAATCCAAGGAAACTACGGACTTCACTGGCGTTCCTCGGCTGTGGCCAGTCTTTTACTGCCTGAATTTTGGTTGGATCTACAGATATGCCCTCAGCAGAAATGACATGGCCTAGAAAGTTGACCTTATCCAACTAGAACTCACATTTGGACAACTTGGCATAGAGTTGCTGCTGTTTTAATGTCGTCAAAACTACTCTTAAGTGTTTTTCATGGTCAGCTTTAGTCCGTGAGTAAATTAGGATGTCATCTATAAACACAATCACAAACTTGTCCAAGTACTCACGAAACACACGGTTCATCAAATCCATAAAAGCTGCAGGTGTTTGTCAATCCAAACGACATCACAAGAAATTCATAGTGTCCATATCGGGTTCTGAATGCTGTCTTTTGTATATCACTCTCCTTAACCTTCAGTTGGTAATAACCCAAACATAAGTCAATTTTTGAAAATACCTTAGCTCCTTGTAGTTGGTCAAACAAGTCGTCAATTTGGGGTAAGGGATATTTATTCTTGATCGTTAACTTGTTCAGTTCTCTGTAATCTATGCACATTCTAAGAGAACCGTCTTTCTTCTTAACAAATAGGACAGGTGCACCTCAGGGAGAACAACTCGGGCATATAAATCCCATGTCTACTAATTCCTGTAGTTGAACTTTTAACTCCTTCAGCTCAACAGATACCATGCGGTAAGGGTTCTTAGACACAGGTAATGCCTCAGGATATGTATCGATTACGAACTCAATTTCTCTATCAGGTGGTAACCCGGGCAAGTCATCCAAGAATGGTTCTGGAAACTCTCGGACTACGGGAATATCTTGAAGTTCTACCTTATTCTTTACCCAGACATCAATTACGCTAGCTAGAAAACTCACACAACCACCCTTCAGTAACCGTTGATTCTCTAGTGAGGATATAATTGGCATTTTACTTATTTTTGGGTTAGCTTGGAAGGAATAACGATCTTCGTTTGGGGGTCAAAATTCAACTAATCCAAACCTACAACTTATCGTGGCATAATGTCTGCATAACCAATCCATTCCTAATATAGCTTCATATCCCTTCATATAAATTACGATTAGTTCTACGTACAACTTTTATCTCCTAAGTACATAATATCACCTTTTACTATCTGCTCTGAATGTAAGTACTTCCCTGATGGTAACATGACACTATATGACCTATTGGTTGGTAAGAGTCCTAATTTATGCTTACATACAAACAGGGTTGCTACAAACGAGTGAGTGGCTCCCGTATCTATAAGTGTATAAGCAGAAATACCGCAGATCATAATTGTACCTGTTATGACCGTATGCTGCACTGCATCCTCATCTTCAAATAAGGCATAGACTCTAGGTGCTACTCTTTCTCGATTTGAGTCTGGTGGCATGGGGCAATCTCTGACCATGTGTCCAACCTTGTCACATCTATAGCAACGGCCAGAATATAATTTGCATTCGCCATGGTGCTTCTTCTGGCAGGTGGAACATAGAGGAGCTAGAGGTCGCTTTCCTTTTCCTTGGTCATCATTTGGAATGAAGGGTCTCTTCACACCTTTTTGCTGTTGTTGCGGTCCTCTATTCGGTTGTGGTTGCCAACCTCTGCCCTAGCGCGGTGGTGGCTGAGTCTCCTTGATAAACTTCCTTGGCGGTTCACGTTGCCCTTGTACTGTTAACTCAACTTCTTCCAATTCCAAAGCCTTAGCAGCCACTTCGGAATAAGGTATGTTATGGATCCCTGCACTCTTCACTCCCTGGAAGAGGCTCGGCTTCAGTCCATGGACAAACTGGTGAATCTTGTCTTCCTCATTATCCACCAGACCGGGTGCAAACCTGGACAAGGCCTCAAACTTACAGATGTAATCAGCCACAGAACCAGTTTGGCGTAGCTGCATAAACTCCATCTTTTTTGCTGACCCGAACTGCTCGGCTAAAATTCTTGTCAAAGAAAGCCATCATGAACCACGCCCAAGTCATAGTTTCTGCATTCGTAGTGCTCTGAATTGAGTCCCACCAATGCCTTGCACCCAATGCAAGATGAAAGACAGCACATGTGACCTTGTCCCCTTCTTCGACCTTGGCATACTTGAACATGTTCTCAATTGTTCGAATCAATTCTTCAGCATAAATAGGATCCGAAACTTGACCATTGAATACTGGAGGTCGAAGGCAGTGAAAACGCTCGCTTCCATGGTCGTGAGTCGTATTCGAGCTAGAATTCCCTTGCTCTTCTCTAGTAGCCACCCATTGCTCAATTTGGCGGGACTGGCGAATAACTAACTCGGTTAGCTGAGCGATGGTGTTACTATCCTCATTGTTCTCTCTTTGTTGACCTCTTACCATTTTCAGACTCCTGAACAGATAATCATAAACACATCCTAACTTAATAATATTACTAAAATCGTAAACACTTACAGTTGTTGGAGTGTACTCATGTGGCAATCTGTGCTAGAAGGCAGTTTGCATAATAGATTTTAGAACCCGGTTTTGCGTTGATACAATAATTGTAACATCCCGAGTAAACCAAACCCGGTTTGTTACCCATGACATAGGACTAGACTAAGAAAGTTTACGAAAAATTTTGACATTACTCTCAATAATAAAAATTTTATCTTTAAATCCTCGACCATTCAACGGAAAACTCATTAAGCAAGTAACATTAACAAAAGACAGAATATTAAAACATTTGGCTTAGGGAATTGAAAATCAAGGAACATCAACCGATCGCAAATGACAAAATTTTCTTCTCGCATCTGCCGATCGCAAAACGATAAAACATAATTCCCACTTCTACCGATAGTAATAAACAACAACATCTACCGATTTTCATGTGCATCCCACGTGACTCATTAAATATTACCCGACAGAAGACTTCTACCGAGAATAATAAACAGCATCTATCGATAGAAATAAACAACATCTACCGATCACAAAATGACAAGACATGATACTCACTTCTATCGATAGTGAAAAATCTACATCTACCAATTGATATGTGCATCCCACGTGACTCATTAAATATTACCCAACAGAAGACTTCTACTGATAATAATAAACAGCATCTACAGATAGAAATAAAAAACATCTAACGATCACAAAACGACAAGACATGATACTCGCTTCTACCGATAGTGAAAAATCTACATCTACTGATTGACATGTGCACCCTACGTGACTCATTGGACATCGCCCGATAGAAGACTTCTACCGGTAAACAGAACCCCCTAACATCTACCGAAAGCAATAAACAACATCTACCTATAGAAGACATCCTAACTTTTACAGACTTTAACATGACTGACGTAAACTTGCACAATATAATCCATAGACTCATCCAAAATACGTGTAGCGGAAGACTTAAATAAAACAGATCATTCTATATCCTCATAATTATCCTCAAACTTAAGAATTGAATCAGACAATTTCCAAAATCCGACGTTATAAGAAAAATCTCATCCTACTTAGTCATACGTATTCATAATCTTTACTAACATCTTAAGAGTAGTAACCAGGGGTTTTATTCGCCTTCCAATCACAAACTGTCACCCTAAGCACCATCCAACAACCAGTCCTAGACATCTTCATTGGGTTTGAAATCCTCACCTACATCATAAGGTTTAAACTATAAGCCTAATGCTTAGTAAGGAGTGCAATACTAACATGTATGCATGAATGCACAGTTGAAAGGAACACATTTTCATAATCATTTCTCGTCATATTCTTGTTCATAATCTTGTTAATAATCTTGTTCATCTTCTTGTTCATCGTTTACATCTTGTGGATTAAGGGAGGATTTGTGCTGAAAAGGGGTTGACAGTGAAAGTGTACATAATCCCTTGCGGGCCGTATTCATGGTTCTTCTTTTGGACAGTGACATATGTCAAACCGCCCCAAACCCTCTCTTAATCCTTGTTACATAAGTTTCATGTTCATATCTTGATCGTGAAGGAAAACATGCACTTACAACATTTTCATATGCTTCAAAAGGAAATAATCGTGAAGCATGAATATGAGTACTCTTATTTCATCGGACTAAAAGGACAGATCAATCATTCAGCAATAAATCATGTTGCTAACTCACATATCATAACCATAGTGACAATAACCCAAACAGCTTTCGGACATCATAATCAACTTCAACTTAGTACCCTTGTGATGTAGGGCCCTAATGGCCGGAAATCCTACTCACTCACTTACCTGGTTTCCTTAGCAAATTTGGGCACTTCTTTTCAGACCTCCTTCACCTAGAATATTTCACATTATAGAGCTAAACAAAATCCTAAAAGTTCTAACCAAAAGTCATCCTAGAATCTAACATATATATTTCTAAATCTTCTTAGTCGAGCACCTTGTGTGCGAAGATTAAACTTCCAGAACCTAAAATAACCAGATTCAACCTAGTAACTAAGCACAGATTACAAATGTCACTACTATTACTCAGCCATTGATGAATCCAAAACTATAAGTCTTAGCTGAAAACAGAGCTCTAAGTTACTAACCAGCAACTACATTGTCTAAGTCTTACCTGGAGCGTGGATTTTCGGGGTGGAAACTGAAGAATCGATTGTCGATGGAGGAGTAGCTGGCCGAGAGAGAGAGAGAGAGAGAGAGAGAGAGAGAGAGAGAGAGAAAGAGCTCTGGAGAAAAGGGAAATCGTTAAGAGAGGAATGTCAGCTACAGTGAGGTTTTAATGAGATTTAAGGATTCCCATTTTCTATAAATACTAAACAAAACCCTTATTTATTACGGTTTTGCCACAACACAAATAGAAATTGAATAAGCTTTGGCAGTTAAATTCTAAATCGAAAAGATCATTAGTAGAGGTGACAGTTAAATCAGTTAAGAAAATCACCTGTCCAAAATTGTCGGGTGTTACATACACAATTCTATGTTGGTGTTCTCGGCTCAATCCTAGGACACCTCTAAACAATATGCAATAACTCAATCAATTGCCATCCAAATAATATGAAATTTTGAGGAGTTAAATATGATGTATTGAGAATTGTTCTTGTAAATTTGAAAGAAAATTAATAAGAAAAATGAAATTTATGCAAGGGGATTTGTAACCGGTCTGAGAGGCAACTTTGGGCACTTCCGGGTAATACAACCTTCTAAAGAAGATTACAATGACACCAGATCAGTTTGACTCACTTTCTCCCTTGTCTAAGATCTTAGACAAGATGCATAAACGATGAGAATAAGAGCTCCTAAGCAACCTTGGTCTTATAAGACAATAGGCGGCACAATCCTCTCGGAAGCAAGCGACCGAGGCAATTACCTTTGAGACGAAAACTCTAAGACACGAGTTCCTGAATAACCTCTGGATTATGATCATCAAAAACTAAATACAATGTCTAAAAAATATGCTTAAATATGCTATAGCAACTAAGGGCTAGGTTAGACATCAGAAAAAGGAAAGCATCATTTGGTATTGATCCATCCGTCTGTGTAAGTGTGCTCCTTCATCTCGACCATTGAGATGGCTCCTTGTAAGCTAATGATGTGCCTACGATCCTGAATTATCAAGCACAGGCTAAGGTATGTATTTTGACTATTTTATTTACTAATTGATTTGTGAATTTTGTAGGAAAAATGTTTACTTAAAGCTTGGAATTTTAAAGAGGGAATTTGTCTTCCCTTCATCAATTGTGTATCCAAGCTAATTGCATAATTTTTAGTTTAATTTTAATTTGGCAAACAATGGCCTTTTATGTAATTTGGACAAACATTTAGTCCTTATATTTAGTCATGCATAATTAGGCATTTAGGAGTAGATTGTGTGGTTAGGATTAGTTGGTGGTATAGTTGTTTAGTAAACCCATGAGCCTTAAGAGCAACAAGCCCATGAACAATTAAAGAAGAAATTGGGCCACACATCCCCAACTTAGCCCATGAGGGAGGATCCCATCACAAGATGTAACGACCCCGTTTCCCAGCAAGATATTGTCCGCTCTTGGGATTGGGCCGTAGCACAATATCCTCCCCTCACGGCTTTGTTTGGCGAGAACTTCCCGGAAGGTCACCCAACCTGGGATTGCTCTCGCCGAAGCACTTTTAACTTCGGAGTTCTTATGGGATCCGTTGCCAATCGTGCTCCAAAACGCATCATGCTATGTTGGGAGGGATCTCTTACATATGTTTCATTTCCATATACTTTCCCAAGCGATGTGGGATTGTGACAACCCCCCTCTTTACGACCAGAGATTCGCCTATACTTGAGTCCGGGATTCGCCTACACTTGGCTTAGGTCCCGAGATTTGCTCCGCAACCCGAGGTTTGCCCCGTAGTCGTACACATACGTTCACATTCGGGTCATCACAATCACCCCCCTTGGAGGCCCAACGTCCTCGTTGGCCACATTTCCGGTTGGGTACAGGCTCTGATACCATTTGTAACGACCCCGTTTCCCAGCAAGATATTGTCCGCTCTTGGGATTGGGCCGTATCACAATATCCTCCCCTCACGGCTTTGTTTGGCGAGAACTTCCCGGAAGGTCACCCAACCTGGGATTGCTCTCGCCGAAGCACTTTTAACTTCGGAGTTCTTATGGGATCCGTTGCCAATCGTGCTCCAAAACGCGTCTTGCTATGTTGAGAGGGATCTCTTACATATGTTTCATTTCCATATACTTCCCCAAGCGATGTGGGATTGTGACAACCCCCCTCTTTACGACTCGGGATTCGCCTATACTCGAGTCCGGGATTCGCCTACACTCGGCTTAGGTCCCGAGGTTTGCCCCGCAGTCGTACACATACGTTCACATTCAGGTCATCACACAAGAAGCAGCCCAGCCCAGCCTAATTGACAAATCAAGACTGCAGCTCGCTCCTCATCCACGACGAAGTCCAGCGAGCAGCTCAGCGACAGAAGCGATCTTCAGACGATTGCACGGCAATCGACCACGGGATTCAGAGATCGACGGTGAACACTCTGCGAGCGCACGGATTGCTCACCTGGAGTGCTAACCAATCGAAGCCCTCCTCTGCTCCAAGCAAGCAGCCTCGTTAGCAGAACCCCTCCATTTCGCGAACGCCAGTAGAAGCCCTCCAATGGCTAGATTCTCCTCTGGGAATTTCCAAACCTAGCCACCATAGGTATTTAAGCATCGCTTTTAGTGTTTGTACGCACTTTTTTGATCAATACAAACCTATTTTGTCTCTCTGAAAATCCAAAAGGATTTCTGGTTGCCGTCAAGGTAAGCCACGGCCCTGCCGTGAGAAGTGTGCCTCCATTGATCACTGGTCTAAGGCGGCTGTGATCTCTTATTTTCCCTCCCTCTCTGTTATCAGAGTTTAAATGGTTGAGGATGATCGCCAGGCCCAGCAGCTGTTGTCTTTCCATGGGAAGGCATGCACCGAGAAGCATAACATGAGATTGCTTCTTTGTCAGCCAAGGGTTTTCCACATTCCATTTTTCCTCCATTGCATTCTGTCATTTTTCTCCCGCATTCTGTTTTTGAGTCAGTTTTACTACATCCTCCGTTGCAAGTTTAATCTATTTTATTTTGTTTATTTTACTCTCCCCATTACTCTGTCAAGAGGTATCAGAGCCGAACCTGGCTTTGTGTTGTCTTCATCTCTCTGTTTTGTGTTCTTTCACTGTGTTGTCGTCTGTTTTTGTAAGTTGTTACTATTTAGCTAGACAGAATTGTGCCACAATTGTAGGGACGTTATTCTGCTTGTTAAATCGCAACATGTTTAGTCTGAAGTGATTTTTCTATTTTTAGTGTTACCAAACCTGTTTATCATGTCTTGTTGTTTCTGTTTTTATAGTCATGTGTAGTCGTTTGTTTGCTGTTCAGATTGCTATGGTGTTTAGCATTTGAGCATTGAATATTATGTTTAGAATGTTTAGATTATTTTTGTTTAGAAATTTTAGGATGTTAATGTGATTTGATTCTGTGTCTTGTCCAGCATGAGATAGCTTGTGTTCTGTTTAAATTTCAGGATATTCGTCAAAGCATGTGTTCTGTTTTGTTTCTGTTGCATGTAAACAGCATGTCTACATTTGCATGGATATTCTGTTTTGTTAAATCTAGCCTAGCTATATTGTTGCTGAACTTACTGCTATATGTTTTCGTGCTGCATTCTGGTATATGCTAGGATTAACATTTTCTACTGATATGGAAACTGAAAATTTACTGGCATTACCTGTTTGAAATCATTTACAGCAAGTATTTTATGTGCCGAAGTTTGAGACCTAAAGACAGGATCATACTTGAGTTACTGTTGATAAAATCTGAAATATTTTACTGCTGGTTCTCTTTGGCTTATCACTTGCTGAATTGCTTACTTAATTCATATATTGTCCTGTTATCTGTTAAGCAGCATCATATATGAAATTAGACTTTGGTTGATTGCAAACCTTGCTGTTTCTATTTACTTAATTCCATACAGAACTGGTTTGCAAAATTCTGAAAATCTGTTGCTCTATTTACTGTATATCTAGTTCATATTTGGGTTGTTTAAAATCCTATTTCTGTGCTGAATTGATAAACATTCGAGTGATCTTAATGTGCTGAATCCTAGTTTACTGCTTGAAGAAATTGCTGAATCTTGGCTACTGAATTTTGCTGTTTGGAAGTATAAATTTTGCTTTGTTATCATCATGGAGTTAGGGAAATTCTGTTTAATCCATCCTTATGAATCTGTTTTGACTTCCAAATTTATTGCATTTTTCATCTAGTTATTTGTTGTTTTTAGAATATTATTTGGTGCTTGATTTAATTTATGTTCAAATTGTTTTTCTGGGTTTTTTTGTTGCTGTTCTGCTTAGTCATCAACTTGTTGCAGCGTCATTTGGTATATTGCCTTGGCTGTTTTAGTGAGGATTAATCTATATCTTCTTGGTGATCATCTTGGTAATTTAAATTGTTCAAATTGCTTGTCTGAAAGTGGAGTCTCCAAGGCAAAGAAATTTGTTTAAATCCAAGGAGCATTATTGTTTGCAATTGGTGTTTTATTATGTTGGTTTTAGGACAAGTCTTTGTTGTTTTCTATGACAATGTATAGGGAAAGTTCTTCTAAGTATTATCCTAACCGTCCCAACTTTGGACCTCAGCCTAGACATGAATATACATCCAAGTGTGAGGAACATTCAAGGGGTGAAATGAGGATGAGGCATAGAGTTGATTACCGACCAAACCGAGAACCAAATTTTGAACCTAAACCGAATCGAAGGACTTCCTATAGCCATTTGGATATTGTGGAACCATATGATGATTTCTTACCAAATTTTAATGGCCGTTCAAAAGATTACAATTATTGGATAGCAAGAGTAGAGGAATTGTTTGAGCTTAATGATATTTCGGAGAGAAGCAAAATCAAGCTAGCTGCTTCTAGTCTCACCGAGGATGCTAGATTGTGGTGGGAAGAAATTAAGATAAAAGAAAGGACGAAGGGCAAAATTTGCACTTGGAGGTTAATGAAGAGACTATTAGAAAAAGAATTTGCCCCAATCCTACAAGAGCAAGACCATTGTTACTATCCAAAACCAGGTCAAGAATACATGCCAAATAGAAGGACCAAAAACCAAAGAGTAAGGGAAAGAAATAGGGCCAACTATGAGTATCCACCATGTCTTAAATTGAGCAAAAATGAAATGGATAAGTTGTACGAAGGATTGTTGACTATAAGGAATAAACTTGAAGTGTTGTCCAAAACCATTGAGGCCTCTTGTGATCAACAAGTGTATAATCAGGTGGCAGTTATGGAGAAGAAATTTGTAGAGCCATCACCTCCCCTAGCCCCAACTCAAGCTGAAATTATTGAAGGATCCCATGGCCTAGAAGAAGATGATAATGAGATGCTAGAAGAAGAAATTATCTACCCCATGGAAGGTCCATTACTTGAATTGAATGAAGTCTTGGGAAAGGAGAAAAATTTGGACTATGACTCGGATGAGCAAGAGGGTGATGAACGGTTGGAAATTCTAGAAGGAAATTGTGTAGAATCCCCTACCCCAATCCGTTGCATTGAGAATTTTGGAGTTATGGATCATGTTGAAGAATACTTGGATTGTGATGTCAATTCCTTAACAACAAGTTTGCAAACAAGAAGGTTAATGGAAGGGACCCTTACTAAGAAAGAAACCCTATGTGCAATGTATGCACCTAGTCCTTTTTCCCAAACTTATCAAGAGACCTACCAAATTGAAAGGAGCTACCTAGGCCCAATTTTAATCCAAACCGAGAGTGTCTCGTATACCTTGAAAATTATTGGAATTTCCATATTTGCCTCAATGACCAAGGATGGAAAAATTTGTTTGAACACCATGGAACATCCTATTTCCTTCAATATGATTCTAAAGGATGAATTTTCTAGTAAGGCCATGAACGATAAAACGCCCAGGTATGTACCACCAAACTCTTTAATTTCTTGGATTCATAGAATTGTTTGGAATGACAACTCTTTTTTGTGGTGTGATAAACTTTCTTGTATGCATCACATTATTGAAAATGTTGATATTTACCCTATTTTAAAGAAACTGTTTTTGGGTATGAAAAGACCATGTGGTAAAGCTTTGGAAAATTATGTTATGCATGATCAATTGAACATGGATCTTTATTACCTATTCTTTTCATGGCATTATTTTCTTTGGTTCCTAAAGATTATTCTACTCATGAATGACATGAAACTAGTTTCTAATGTTAGACTTGTATGTTTCAAAATCATTATTTTTGAAAGAAAGAACCTTGATAATCAAGTCTTGAATGAAAATTGTTGGATTGACACGTGTATTGAACATTTAAAATTTAGGCTTAAAGGTAGAAGCATGTTAATTGATTTACACTTCATTGGACTTGAAGAATATTTTGATAAATTCATTGTTAAGTTGAAAACCTTGCATGAACCTACACTTTATAACATAGATGTAACGACCCTTAAACCTAACCCTTAATTCCCCGTATAAAATTTTCTTTTTTGGATTACTAATTCTCAATTTAAACTTTCAAACGTTTAGGCGGAATTAAACTCGTTAAAATCTTTTAGAAATTTGAAAATCATTTGGATATAGTTTAAACAATCAAATTCAAACTGGAAACAAATGAAACCATATTCAAAAACATTTAAAAATAACTTGAAATACTTCGACCAATGAAGGGAGGGGCAAAAAGGGACTTTGTCCCATAAAAATGATGGGCGATCATCGCCAGGCGACTGATCGCCTGGCTGATCGCCCCCTTGGCGATCTGCTCCCTATGCCAAGCGATCGCCCAGCGATCGCTCGGCAGCTTCTCTGGAAATTCCAGAGAAGTTGTAACTTAGGGGGGTGAACGATCGCCCTGCGTGGCGATCATTCGGCAGCCCCTCTGGATTCCCTTTCCAAAGGGCTCGCCCCCACCTTCACTCTTTTCCTCTTCCTCTTCCTTCTTTCTATTTTCTTCACGCCTTGCACACCATTTACACACCCAATACACACAACACACACGCTACACACTCATCACCTTTCTCATTTCTTTATCACACCATTTCATACATTCCTCAAAAACACACTTCTACACCATAACACTATCACCCACCTACGTTACACTCGCTATCCGCTCACCAACTCAAAATACGTTTAAAATATAACCAAATTTCATGAAGACGAACCGCGTGGTTCCGTTTAAAAGTTTAACATTTCCTCCTCTTTAAAAATACCAAAACATTACAAAATACTTTCAATTTCCCAAAAGAAAAACGCCACAAACTACCTATCCAGATCCAAGCGTCCTAAAATGTTCATCTATACAAATTTCCTATATTCTTTCTATTGAATCCCAAAACATTTACCTATGTCCCCACGGGTCAAAATCACGCACCGACTGTCAGCGCACTCCCGCGAGCCATCATTCCTCAACGTGCTCATACTTCAGGCGGAGGGACATCATCCTCAGCTGTCTCGAAATCACCTACACCATAAAGACACCTATGAGATAAAAATCTCAGTAAGCCCTACGTAAATACTAATGCATGATCATGTATGCCCTGTACTATGAAAACCGTCCATGTCAATGCATATATCCGTACGTGTCAGTCTATGGTTATCGAAATGCTCGACAGATGGATAGGGCACGTCAAGCGATTAGACAGCCCACACCATCTGAAGGGAGGGAAACCCGCTCACCACGGAACGCCAGGTCCGAACCACATCCCCGATAACCCCTTGTCATGGTTGTTTACTGTGATACTTTACTTGCCTTTACATGCATTTTCTTTTCATGAAATCCGTGCATAAATTCATTTTCATGTCGTTTTTAAAACCGTGATGCATGAACAGTTCAAATATTACATAAAGTAAACAATCACATGTGTACCATCAAGACGATAAATAAACAACATATAAAAACAACTAATTCTAACTACCCAAACCCAAAACAATTTAAACAAACAATCCTCAAGGTTCCTCGAAACGACTTTGACATATGGTGTAGGCCCATCGGCCAGAGTAAGTCACGAGAACTTACCTCGCATCGTTGCACATCGAGCTCTGTCCACAAGCGTTTGTTCACCTATGCATTTCACAATATACACGTTAAATCCAATCTGAATCACCAAACTCCAAAAATTGCTAACTCCTAACTAAAGAAAAATCTCCTAAACTCTATTTAAGTTCGTTGAGGCATTTCATCGAGCAATTCGCGCTCGAGATTTCAAAAACTCCATTAATGGAGGTTTTCCAGCTCCAACTTAACCAAATCTCGAATACACCTCAACAAATCGATAAACTAAGCTCCGACAACTATCAATACGTCCATTAGAGGCATAACTAAGCTCAACCTATCAATTTCAAACATTGATTCACGTTTTCGACGAAAACCCTAACAAACCCTATTCGTTTTAAATCCTAGAAATCAATACCTAACGTTCCAAAAGTGTAGAGCCTTACCTAGAGAGCGATGACGGAAGAGAAACGTGAAGACTCGAGTCGCCGGAGGACAAGCTTCGACCACGGAGAGGAGAATTGCCGTAGGGGAGGAGAAGAATCGCGCGAAGGGTGGAGAGAAATGGAAATTACGTGGGTGAGGGGAAAATGAAGGAGTTTTTGTTTTTAATTAAAATTTTGGTTTGACAATTACCAAATTGCCCTTTGTCTCATTTTCTATTTATTTCTCCGATTATTTCGTTATTTAACTAACGGTCCGATTTTTCTAAAATTCTCATATTTCACCATAAATTCCTATTTATTATTACGGCTTTGCTAAAACCTTCCGTTCATAAAACAGACTTAATCTGACGTATTTACAAAATTGCCATTTACATTGGAATAATATTAAATCCCGTAAAGCCGGGTGTTACATTCCACCCACCTTATTTAAATTTTTTCCTCAAAATTTCATTACACAAACAGTTCAGGATACTTCAACATCATATCCTGCTGTCTCTCCCAAGTAGCCTCCTCTACATCTTGGTTCCTCCACAAAACTTTTACCAGAGGAATGTCCTTATTTCGCAACACCTTGATGGAAGACTCTAGGATTAGTACTGGCATTTCCTAGTAGGTCAGCGTTGGTTGCACTTCAATCTCCCTTGTTTCAACGACGTGTGATGGATCGCGTATACACTTTCTGAGCATAGACACGTGGAACACATCGTGAATACCCTCCATCGATGCTAGAAGCTGCAATCTATACGCCATAGTTCCGACCCTCTTCAGGATAGCAATGGGCCCTACAAAATGTGGGTTCAATTTGCCCCGCCTTCCAAATCACATAACGCCCTTGAACGGAGAAATCTTTAAATACACCTCGTCACCTTCCTTGAACTGTAATTCTCTCCGTCTGGTGTCAGCATAACTCTTTTGTCGGCTTTGTGCAATCTCTATGCGTTGTCTAATAACAGCGATCTTCTCTGCTGTTTGTTGTAAAATATCTGGGCCAACAATGCTAGCTTCGCCTATCTCATCCCAATATAGTGGAGACCTGCATTTTCGACCATACAGCGCCTCATACGGAGCCATGCCAATAGTAGCCTGGAAGCTGTTGTTGTACGAAAACTCAATCAATGGCAGATATCGGCTCCACGAGCCCTGAAACTCTAGCACGCAAGCTCTAAGCATATCCTCAAGAATCTGATTTGTTCTTTCTGTCTGTCCTGTCAGTCTGAGGATGAAATGCCGTGCTAAAATTCAACTAAGTTCCCATTGCCTTATGTAAACTCTTCCAGAACTTTGAAGTAAATCTGGCATCTCTATCAGAAACAATAGAGATGGGCACTCCGTGTAGTCTGACAATCTCCTGTACGTACAGCTCAGCTAGCTGATCCATAGAATAAGTCATTTTCACTAGCAGGAAGTGAGCCGTCTTTGTCAAACGGTCCACAATCACCCATATACCATCGTGCCCCTTTGTTGTTCTCGGGAGTCCAACTATGAAATCTGTGGATATCTGCTCCCATTTCCACTCTGGAATAGGCAGTGGCTGTAAGGTTCTGGCTAGCCTTTGATGCTCTGCCTTAACCTGTTGGCAAATCAGGCAGGTTTCCACGTACCTGGCAATTTCTCTCTTCATGTTAGGCCACCAAAAATGTTGTCTCAAGTCTCTATACATTTTGGTGCTTCCCGGATAAACTGAATACGCTGAGGAATGTGCCTCAGTTAAGATCTCATTTTTCAGCTCATCATCATTAGGCACGTACAACCTGTGCCTAAATTTCAGTACTCCATCATCCGACAGGTTGAAGTCAGATGAATCTTCAGATGTCATGCTCATCCGATGCCTTTCACACTCCGAATCGTTTTGTTGAGCCACCCGTATTCTGTCCAAAATCGTCGGTCTAAGAGAAATGTTAGTAAGCATGCTGGACAATTCTGCCACAATCTCTACATCGAACTTCTCGATCTCAGACCTCAACATTACCGACATAGATGCAAGTGAAGGTTGGCTCATAGTAGGCATTCGGCTCAAGGCATCAGCGACTTTATTTGCCTTCCCTGGATGGTATTTAATCTCAAAATCGTAATCTTTAACGAACTCTAACCACCTTCGCTGTCGCATGTTAAGTTCTTTTTGCGTAAACAGATACTTTAAACTCTTGTGATCTGAAAACACCTCGCACTGTTGCCCATACAAATAGTGTCTCCAGATTTTTAAAGCAAAAACGACCGCTGCAAGCTCAAGGTCGTGTGTCGGATAGTTTTGCTCATATGGCTTCAACTGTCTAGAAGCATAAGCAATGACTTTCCCTTCCTGCATTAATACACATCCCAGTCCGATTCTTGAGGCATCACAGTAAATACTGAACTTATCACCCTCGACTAGCAGTGTAAGCACTGGAGCCGTAGTCAATCTTTGTTTCAGCTCCACAAAGCTCTTCTCGCACGCAGGCGACCATACGAACTTCTCATTCTTCCTCGTCAATCGGGATAGAGGGACGACTATCTTTGAAAATCCCTCAATGAACTTTATGTAATATCCAGCCAAACCAAGAAACCCTCGTACCTCTCGTACATTCTTAGGTCGTGGCCATTGCTTGACAACCTAGATTTTAGCTGGATCAACTGAGATTCCCTCCTGGGATATGATATGACCAAGAAAACTTACTTGATCAAGGCAGAATTCATACTTGGAAAACTTCGGATACAATTGATGCTGGCACAAAATCTTAAGAACAACCCGTAAATGATCCTCATGCTCTTCCTTTGTTTTAGAATAGACCAGGATGTCATCTATAAAAACTACGACGAATCTGTCCAAATACTCTTTGAAGACGCGGTTCATCATGTCCATAAACGCTACAGGAGCATTCGTAAGTCCGAATGACATCACAAGAAATTCGTAATGTCCATATCTCGTTCGAAACGCTGTCTTTTCAATATCCTCTTTTCGGACCTTCAAATGATAATAACCCGAGCGTAGGTCAATCCTAGAAAACACTCGGGCACCCTGCAGTTGGTCAAATAGATCGTCAATTCGGGGCAGTGGATACTTGTTTTTCACGGTCAATTTATTTAACTCTCGATAATCAACGCACATCCTGAGAGTTCCGTCCTTTTTATTCACAAATAGGACTGGCGCAACCCAAGGAGAAAAGCTGGGTCGAATAAACCCTTTGTCTAATAATTCCTCCAACTGTGACTTCAGCTCCTTCAATTCAGCAGGCGCCAATCTATACGCATTCTTGGATATAGGTGCTGAACTCGGATAAACATCAATTACAAACTCGATCTCCCGATCTGGCGGTAACCTTGGAAGATCGTCGAGAAAAATCCCTGAGAATTCCTTAACAACCGGAAGATCATCCGGTTTTAATTTATCAAGTAGTCGAGTATCAATCACTGTGGCCACAAAAATCGAGCACCCATCTTTAAATTGTTGTCTGGCTATCATCGAATAAGTAGTAGGTTGCCTGCTTAACCTATTCATTGCCTGAAAAGTGAACTCAACTTTGTTCGGTGGGCGGAAAGTCACCATCCCGGACCCGCAGTCAATTGTGGCGCAATGGCGTGCAAGCCAATCCATCCCCAAAATAAGATCATACACCTCTATACCCATAACTATCAACCGGGCATAGAGGGTGTTGTTTCCCACAGAGACGACGTTGCCCTGGAAAACCCGATCTGTCACGACCCTAATACTGTACTCGTATTTCCCGTTCTATTTTTTTTTATCCTAATATCTTTAACTAAGCTCTAGGCGGGACCTAAACCGAAATCGAAACTAGAATCGAGATCGGAATTAAAATCTAAGTTTAAAAACCATTTAAAACAAATATTAAAACTATTTAATAAAATATTTAATAAACAGGTTAAAACTATTAATAAACTTGGGAGGGCAAAGTGGGCATTCTGCCCGATGAAGGTAAGCAGCGACCAGTCGCTGCTTCATGCAGCGACTGATCGCTGCATTCACTGCAGCGTGCAGCGATCAGTTGATCGCTGCACACTGAGTGCAGCGATCGCTCAGCGATCCCTTGTCTTTCTCTTTCTATTCCTTTTTTCTACCTTTTCTTTACTATTGCTCTCTGGAATTCCAGAGAGCATACACTTAAACAAAACACAACTCTCTAGAATCCGATTCCAGAGAGTAACCACACGTCCTTTTTACCAATTTCTCATCAATAACATAATCTACTTATAGCCTATACTCAATCAACCAAAACGTATACCAGACCCAACCAACTTGCAGCGGACTTTGCGAAATGCAACTGCATGGATAGCTCTAAAAACCGAGCATATCCGTAACGTTCCTAAAACCGTTCAAAACATTTCAATGACATTTAATCAACAGTTTAAACCAAAACATTTGAAACATTAAACATAAAACCTACCAACTACCAGTACCAAACATCCTATAATTTCTATACAATTTTCCTATTCTATCCAAAATAACTTAAAACCCTCAAAATCTATACATACTGTCCCACGGGTCAAATAAGCCTCGACTGCGCCAGCACACCACCGCAGCCATTCTTCGTCAACTGAATCATGCCTCAGGGGGAGGGATCTCATCCTCACCTGTATCCTCGTAATCACCTACACCATACAATACACTATGAGATGAAATCCCAGTAAGCTCTACGTAAATGCAATGCATGCTGTGCGTATGAGTTTGATAAATCATGCTTTATTTTATCTTTACTATGCAATGCTCAATAGGTGTCACCGAGATCCTATCCCTCTAACTGGAGAGAGCTCATCCAGCGGGCAGACTACTCTTTCTAGCTAGAAGCGGGGGGTGCACGCTTACAACACGTACAGCCGTGCCTGAGCCCCACCTCGCATGACCAATACGCCTTTCGGCCAATACGCCTTTCGGCCAATACGCCTTTCGGCCAATAAGCCTTTCGGCCAATGCTATGCTTTACGTTATCTTTAAAACTTTGTGCGGAAGTTCATTTTCATGCTTTTCTTTAAAACAAGTGATGCGTGAACAGTTCAATATCTTAAAGTAAACAAACAATAACATGTACCATCAAGACTGTAAAGCATAAACTATAAAACCCTAAAACCTAGCTACCCAAACCAAGTACAATTAAACAAAAGGCATCTCCAAAACTCCTCGAGACGACATTCGACGTACGGTGTAGGCCAATCGGCCAGAGAAGAATCACGAGAACTTACCTCGTGTCCAAAGCAGCTCAAGCTCCGTCCACGAGCGTTGTTTGTCTGAGGCAAAACATAACGGTCGATGTTAAAACAATTTAAGCTTCTAAACGTCCTAATTAAAAAAAACCTTAACTAAAGAATTTCTTAAAACGTCCAACTTAATTATTCGAAGCATATCGATGAACAATTTACGATTGATACCTCGAAACTACAATTCACGAGTTTTTCCCTAAAACCCGAAAATTCTCAAATTTTAACATTCTTCCTAAATCAATCAAATTCGTCCAATAACATTTAATACGTCCAATATATACTTTATTACGGCAAACCTATTAATTACAAACCCTAAATCTCGTTTTTAATCGAAAACCTAACGAAAACCCTAAACGTAAAACTCTACGAAACTCGAAGTTTAACGCTCTAAAACTTTAGAATCATACCTAGAGTGTCGATTGGAGGAGGAAACGTAAAGGAAACGGAACGAACGGAGGTCGGATTGGAGGAAATCGCTCACGGGCAGAGAGGAGATCGCGAGAGAAAAGAAGAGAAAGGGTTCTCTGGCGTGAAATGGCTAAGGAAGAAGGAGTTGTGATGTTTTAATTAAAAATTAACTTTGCAAATTACCATTTCGCCATTAGCTCTATTTTATATTTGTTTCGTCCTTCGTTTCATTAATTTGTTAGCAATTCGGATTCTCCAAATTTTTTTATTTCGCCAAAATTTGAGATCTAACAAAACTGTCCGTTTGCAATTTTGACCTCATTTACTATTTTTACTAAAACATCCTTTATATTACTAGAAATGTAATTACTCGGAATATAGCGTTTAATCTCCAAAAATTCTCATAATTTCCTTAAAATTCCTATTAATCGTTAGGATCGTCATGACGCTTTCTTTTCGTAAAACAGGAACTGATTTGACACATTTGCAAAAATGTCATCCAATAATATAATAATAATATTTTAAAAATCC
Source organism: Begonia masoniana (assembly GCA_022432975.1). Lineage (NCBI taxonomy): Eukaryota > Viridiplantae > Streptophyta > Magnoliopsida > Cucurbitales > Begoniaceae > Begonia > Begonia masoniana. Next base: position 38,366,196 of record CM039502.1, read on the forward strand.
GTACGAGCCGGATATTACACGATCAGACTACATATTCGCTCCCGAAGACAGCATTACTCGATACTCGCACTCAGCTAACTCAGATACTAGCCCCAATCTAATCATGCAAGCAGTTGAAATGAAGGAGTGCGTAGCTCCTGTATCTATCAAAGAAAACACTGGCACACCCATGACTAGAATAGTACCTGCTATGACAGATGGCTGTGCCTCATCATCAACATCTCCGGGCTCGATAAATGCGAAGATCCTCGGCATAACTGTTCTCTGATTGGTATCTGCCCTCGGACAGTTCTGAGCAAAATGATCGATCTCTCCACATCTATAACAGCTGTTCGTGCCCAACCGACAAGTGCCATAGTGTTCCTTCTGGCACTTTGGACAAACAGATTTCTGTGCAGCCCCTTGGACTTGTTTCCCCTTACCTTGATCGCCTCCTCCTTCATGAGGCCTTTTGACGCCTCGTTGTTGTTGTCCTCTAGGTTGCCAGCCTCGATTCCGTACCTGAGGCTGAATCTCGCGAAAGAAGCCTTTAGCAGGCTCTCTAGGCTTAACGCATGTCCACTCAGCAGCTTCGAACTCCAGAGCTCTCGCTGGAATCTCCTCATATGGCACATCTAGAATACCTGACACTATAATGTTCTTCCGGATCTCCCTGTTCAATCCATCCATAAATTGTTGCACTTTTTCTTCATTATCATTGACTAGGCGCGGTGCAAACTTGGATAGAGCTTCAAACCTTCTTATATACTCTGCAACCGTGCTAGTCTGTTTCAATTGCGTAAATTCGGCTCTCTTGGCCGCCCTCACTGTACGGCTGAAATATTTGTCAAAGAACACGGTCTTAAACCGTTCCCACCTCATCAGCGCCACGTCCGTCGTAGCCTTAACTGAATCCCACCAAGACCGGGCATCCAGTGCTAGGTGGAATGTGACGCACTCAACTTTCTCGGCATTGTCCACTTTGGCATACGCCAACAATTCCTCCATTTTTCGAACCCACTCCTCAGCAATAGAGGGGTCCGTAGATTGCCCGTCAAATATCGGAGGTCTTAGCTTTTGAAATCTCTCCATGCCTTGACCATTAGGGATAACTATCTCTTGGGCCCTCCGATTCTCACAAACTAGGTCCGTGATTTGTTGTGCCTGTCGATCCATATGTTGGGATTGACGATCGAGTAAGTCTGTTGGTCTATCTATGGCATCATCTCGGGTGTCTCTACCGCGAACCATTTTCTAAAACTCCTATAAAATTAAAACAAGTAATCCTAAGAAATCAAATTAAAATAAAGTAATTAAACGTACTTACAGTTGATGAAGGATGTCCGCGTAGTGGCTGAGCAGTCGTGCAGTCTACAGAACCGTTTTTAAAACCCGGGGGCTCTGATACCATAACTTTAACGACCCTTAAACCTAACCCTTAATTCCCCGTATAAAATTTTCTTTTTCCATTACTAATTCTCAATTTAAACTTTCAAACGTTTAGGCGGAATTAAACTCGTTAAAATCTTTTAGAAATTTGAAAACCATTTGGATATAGTTTAAACAATCAAATTCAAACTAGAAACAAATGAAACCATATTCAAAAACATTTAAAAATAACTTGAAATACTTCGACCAATGAAGGGAGGGGCAAAAAGGGACTTTGTCCCATAAAAATGATGGGCGATCGATCGCCCATTTCGGGCGATCATCGCCAGGCGACTGATCGCCTGGCTGATCGCCCCCTTGGCGATCTGCTCCCTATGCCAAGCGATCGCCCAGCGATCGCTCGGCAGCTTCTCTGGAAATTCCAGAGAAGTTGTAACTTAGGGGGGCGAACGATCGCCCTGCCTGGCGATCGTTCGGCAGCCCCTCTGGATTCCCTTTCCAAAGGGCTCGCCCCCACCTTCACTCTTTTCCTTTTCCTCTTCCTTCTTTCTATTTTCTTCACGCCCTGCACACCATTTACACACCCAATACACACAACACACACGCTACACACTCATCACCTTTCTCATTTCTTTATCACACCATTTCATACATTCCTCAAAAACACACTTCTACACCATAACACTATCACCCACCTACGTTACACTCGCTATCTGCTCACCGACTCAAAATACGTTTAAAATATAACCAAATTTCATGAAGACGAACCGCGTGGTTCCGTTTAAAAGTTTAACATTTCCTCCTGTTTAAAAATACCAAAACATTACAAAATACTTTCAATTTCCCAAAAGAAAAACGCCACAAACTACCTATCCAGATCAAAGCTTCCTAAAATGTTTATCTATACAAATTTCCTATATTCTTTCTATTGAATCCCAAAACATTTACCTATGTCCCCACGGGTCAAAATCACGCACCGACTGTCAGGGCACTCCCGCGAGCCATCATTCCTCAACGTGCTCATACTTCAGGCAGAGGGACATCATCCTCACCTGTCTCGAAATCACCTACACCATAAAGACACCTATGAGATAAAAATCTCAGTAAGCCCTACGTAAATGCTAATGCATGATCATGTATGCTCTGTACTATGAAAAACGTCCATGTCAATGCATATATCCGTACGTGTCAGTCTATGGTTATTGGAAACGCTCGAAAGATGGATAGGGCACGTCAAGCGATTAGACAGCCCACACCATCTGAAGGGAGGAAAACCCGCTCACCACGGAATGCCAGGTCCGAACCTCATCCCCGATAACCCCATGTGATGGTTGTTTACTGTGATACTTTACTTGCCTTTACATGCATGTTCTTTTCATGTAATCCGTGCTTAAATTAATTTTCATGTCGTTTTTAAAACCGTGATGCATGAACAGTTCAAATATAACATAAAGTAAACAATCACATGTGTACCATCAAGACGATAAATAAACAACATATAAAAACAACTAATTCTAACTACCCAAACCCAAAACAATTTAAACAAACAATCCTCAAGGTTCCTCAAAACGACTTTGACATATGGTGTAGGCCCATCGGCCAGAGTAAGTCACGAGAACTTACCTCGCGTCGTTGCACATCGAGCTCCGTCCACGAGCGTTTGTTCACCTATGCATTTCACAATATATACGTTAAATCCAATCTAAATCACCAAACTCCAAAAATTGCTAACTCCTAACTAAAGAAAAATCTCCTAAACTCTATTTAAGTTCGTTGAGGCATTTCATCGAGCAATTCGCGCTCGAGATTTCAAAAACTCCATTAATGGAGGTTTTCCAGCTCCAACTTAACTAAATTTCGAATACACCTCAACAAATCGATAAACTAAGCTCCGATAACTATCAATACGTCAATTAGAGGCATAACTAAGCTCAACCTATCAATTTCAAACATTGATTCACGTTTTTGACGAAAACCCTAACGAACCCTATTCGTTTTAAATCCTAGAAATCAATACCTAACGTTCCAAAAGTGTAGAGCCTTACCTAGAGAGCGACGACGGAAGAGAAACGTGAAGACTCAAGTCGCCGGAGGACAAGCTTCGACCACGGAGAGGAGAATCGCCGTAAGGGAGGAGAAGAATCGCGCGAAGGGTGGAGAGAAATGGAAATTACGTGGGTAAGGGGAAAATGAAGGAGTTTTTGTTTTTAATTAAAATTTTGGTTTGACAATTACCAAATCGCCCTTTGTCTCATTTTCTATTTAACTAACGGTCCGATTTTTCTAAAATTCTCATATTTAACCATAAGTTCCTATTTATTATTATGGCTTTGTTAAAACCTTCCGTTCATAAAACGGACTTAATCTGACGTATTTACAAAATTGTCGTTTACATTGGAATAATATTAAATCCCGTAAAGCCGGGGTTACAATAGAAATTGGAAATGGTTGTAAAACTTGTCATGAGTATTTTTTGGACAATGATTGTTTTATCAATTATTCTTTTTGTTTATCTTCTTGTCTTTCTAACCCTATTGTGAAGAGCACCCATGATGGAATAGCAACGAAATTAGTAAGTATTTCAACTATCAATTTGGTATCCTCTGATAAAATGAGTGCTTGGTTATTTAGCGTTGTTGAGATAGAGGATCATCATAATAATAGTCTTGCTTGGAATAATTGGGTATTTATTTTTAACATTTTCATATTTGATTCACCCAAGTTCAGTAAGTTTTACATACCAAACTATGATTTTCATTTTATGTCTCGGAATGTTTTATCTAGTCATTTAATCATTTGGTTACTTAGGATTGGATGGTTAGATGATTATTTTATTCGTGTTATTACTTCGGATGTTTGTGATCAAACTCTTCTTATTCTTGCTAATATTATATGCAATTTTAAATGGCATTTATCGAAGCATGATTATGAAATTATGAAAAGAACTAGGAAGAGAAATGTTGTTGATACTATTTTGTTATTAATGGGGATTGAATATTATTGGTGGTTAAAGGGTTTACAATTATTTGCATTGATGAATGTTTACTTTTTAACTCTTTTTAAATTTAAAATAGTTAGTCCTAATTTTTGAAAAAAACCTACTTCGGGGCGGATCAACTACTAGATTTGGGGTCAAATCTTCAATCACCCGGAGAGGATGATGTGCCTACGATCCTGAATTGTCAAGCACAGGCCAAGGTATGTATTTTGACTATTTTATTTACTAATTGGTTTGTGAATTTTGTAGGAAAAAGGTTTACTTAAAGTTTGGAATTTTAAAGAGGGAATTTGTCTTCCCTTCATCAATTGTGTAACCAAGCTAATTGCATAATTTTTAGTTTAATTTTAATTTGGCAAACAATGGCCTTTTATGTAATTTGGACAAACATTTAGTCCTTATATTTAGTCATGCATAATTAGGCATTTAGGAGTAGATTGTGTGGTTAGGATTAGTTGGTGGCATAGTTGTTTAGTAAACCCATGAGCCTTAAGAGCAACAAGTACATGAACAACTAAAGAAGAAATTGGGCCACACATCCCCAACTTAGCCCATGAGGGAGGATCCCATCACAAGAAGCAGCCCAGCCCAGCCCAATTGACAAATCAAGACTGCAGCTCGCTCCTCATCCACGACAAAGTCCAGCGAGCAGCTCAGCGACAGAAGCGATCTTCAGACGATTGCACGACAAGCGACCACGGGATTCAGAGATTGACGGTGAACACTCTGCGAGCACACGGATTGCTCACCTGGAGTGCTAACCAATCGAAGCCCTCCTCTGCTCCAAGCAAGCAGCCTTGTCAGCAGAACCCCTCCATTTCGCGAACGCCAGTAGAAGCCCTCCAACGGCTAGATTCTCCTCTGGGAATTTCCAAACCTAGCCACCATAGGTATTTAAGCATCGCTTTTAGTGTTTGTACGCACTTTTTTGATCAATACAAACCTATTTTGTCTCTCTGAAAATCCAGAAGGATTTCTGGTTGCCGTCAAGGTAAGCTACGGCCCCGCCGTGAGGAGTGTGCCTCTATTGATCACTGGTCTAAGGCGGCTGTGATCTCTTATTTTCCCTCCCTCTCTGTTATCAGAGTTTAAAAGGCTGAGGATGATCGCCAGGCCCAGCAGCTGTTGTCTTTCCATGGTAAGGCATGCACCGAGAAGCATAACATGAGATAGCTTCTCGGTCAGCCAAGGGTTTTCCACATTCCATTTTTCCTCCATTACATTCTGTCATTTTTCTCCCGCATTCTATTTTTGAGTCTGTTTTACTACATCCTCCGCTGCAAGTTTAATCTGTTTTATTTTGTTTATTTTACTCTCCCTATTACTCAGTCAGGTAAGTTGTGTTGAACCTTATGCGGAGGAGCGTGAGTCTTCAGGCATGATTTCAAATGGAAAAGGGCGTGTTTCCTTTTAAGGAATGAACTTTATGTTTGGGGCGCGCGATCAAGTAAGCACGTAAAGAGCTATAAGTAATGGATCTTGTTGACCAAGCAAATGACGTTCCAATTTCACAATCCAGCCCAATATAAAAAGCTAGAAATGTTAGTTACAATCTTTAAAAAGGGTACTTTTTGTAATAAGGTTGGCAAGCCTGTCGAATATGCCAATTGTGCCTTAGAGGTCAGATTGATGGCCATTTTTTAAAAGTCCAATAATTAAGGTTGTTTTACCTTTGAGGCCAACAACCCCTTAGCACCCTTAAATGCATGATGAGATGATAAAAATACAAATTAAATAGGCCCAAAGTTTTCCCAAGCCCATTGGAAATAATGGATTACATAGAGTTGTCAGAAGGAAGACAAATTCCCTCTTCTGCTACTCCTATGCTCAATGAAATTTGGGAAGCTTCTTCTCCTACGCTTCATATCAGCATGTTGGTGGGTTTATTAATGTCTTGTGTGGCTCCCATTCCAAACGATCCATTAGTTCGTCACTTGCAAAAAAAGAGCAATAATTAGTAAAACAGCTAGTAAGATGGTGAGATATACCTTGTGAACGTGTTATGGGCATTCAGGGCGAATCATAATGTTAATGTCTCCAAACAATCATGCATATCTTTTTCTATATTGTACGGTTTTTACATTGCGTTGCATTACATGGTTTTCAAAACAAAATTATTTTGGTGGATGACACCTATGGAAACCCTAACAAGCCCTGGTTTTTCAAAATCTGTTTAAGAGTGATGTTCTAAAACTTGTCTACTATTCGAATCTTGATGGATTAATGACTTGGATTTGCCACCTTCTATTCTTTAGAAGATAGGCAAGGTTTGATGGAAATCCCTAAAGTTGGACTTTGATGATGAGTATGACATAGTTTGAGACTATATTTAGAGACAACCATTGTAACACTAATCACATGCATAATATTATTAGGGGCTATCATGATTTGGAACAAGAAGGATTTAATAGTCCTTGAGTATTATGCAAAGTTTGTGGAGCTCTCCTAATACATCGAGAAAGTAGATTTTGTCATGACTCAGAGGTAGGCCTAACAGAATATCAGGTCAAACGACACGATCCTCGGAGAAGACACGATCAGACATCTTCTTTTGCATGAATGTTGCTTGATGGTTTACATGCGATGTGGGTGATAGGGCAGGGCTGACGTGCTTCTTGTGGGGCCGATGTAACACATGAGATTTTTCTCTAAGCATGAATTGCCCTTATTGCGGAAATCTAACATACATATTAGAAGCATTTAATTTAGGTGGTTAGAGTTATAATTGGTTGAGTTAATTAAAGAAAGAGTGTTTGAAACTAAAGTGGAATAAATTTATAAGAGAAAGAAGAAAAATTGAAGGAAAAGTAAGAAAGGTGATGCCTTCCACGTTTGAAGAGAAATAAATTGGGAGGGAGAGGTTATTTTACAAAATGAGAAAATTTGGCGGAAATTTTTAAAAGAGAAAAAGTTAAAGTTTTAAAAAGGATGAAAATTTAATGTTAAAAGAAAAAGGTGGTCTTTTCCTTCCTCATCTCCCACAATTTTTCCATCCTCCATTGGTGAGTTCTCCACCTTCATTTCTTCAATTTTTTGCAAGGATTAAGGTTAGATATCTAATGGGTTGTTATAGAGGTACATTAATGAAGATTTTGGAGGTTTTGTGAGGGTTTTTGGTGAGGTTTAGTGAAGTTTAGGAAACCTAAGAGTGAGCTCCAAATTTTTTGTTTTCTTTGCTGGTTTTCTTCCTATTTTTGGTGGTTTAAACTTAGGATAGGTTGGTTTAGGCTGTTTAGGTAGTTAGATTAGAGAATTGGGGGAAGTTGGTGAAAAACCAGTTTTTGGATCAATGTAGCCGATTCTGTTTGGGGCAGAATTCGATCAGCCATGCTCTTTTATTTGGTAGAATGAATTGCTTCATTGGATTTTAGACATGTAGAGATTTACGGAATGAGTTAGATCATTTAAATTCAATGAAAAACGAGTGAGTTATGGCCGATTGAAGTTAGATGATGGAAAATGAGAGAAATTCGGGATTTGAGTTTAAATTGTTTTATGTTAGTTGTTTATAGTTAGAGTTAGATTAAATATCCTTTAGAATTGATTTATGATTCCTAAGTGATTTTTCCTATATTTGTTAGGTTGACAAACGAGCAGTTAGTATAGCCGAAGTAATTGAATACGTGCAAAGTAATCAGGTAAGTAGTTGTTGATTTTGAATGTGCCTTCAGGCCTACATCATGGAACGGTAGAGATTTGCTTGATTGCTTGGTTGCTTTTGTTTTGTTTTGTGTTTGAGCATTGTATTGACATGCATCATGGTTTTGAACCATGAAAAAAAGAGTTTAGCATGGTTTTGATGTGTGAGCATGAAACGTAACAAGAAAAAAAGAAAAGATTGCAACTCGGTCTCGGGTAGAGTCGCATTGTCGGGGAATAGTGGTAGAGCAGCACCTTGAAAGGGTCTCTATGCGAGATGCGGATCTGAAAATACATAAGATATCGTGAGTATAAACACCTCGAGTTAACGTGCTAGAGGAAGCACTATAGAGTTATATGATCGGTGGGAGGAGATCTCGTATGGTCGTCCTGGAAGCAAAGCTCGGATGAGTGCCTCCAATTTTGCTCTGATGGGTCAAGGTGTGGTTGTCCTGGGAGCAAAGCTCGGATGAGTGTCTACTTGATCCACACGTAAAAGTGAAAGATTAATGAAACAAAAATGAAACGAAGACAACCGAGGGTTTAGAAACCGCATTTGCTAGGGGTTGAGTATGCATTGTGTCTGTGCAATCATTATTTCCTAATTGCTAAGCATTAGGCTTACGTTTTGTGTTGTATGGTGTAGGTGACGACGAGATCTCTGGTGAGCTTTTTGAGGGAGGCCAGAACTAGGATGCAGCCGGTGACGCACGTGGCATGTCAGTGCGGGCAGTTGTCTGGGCGTCTTGACCATGGTATTGATGGGAGGTAGGGTGGATTCATATTTTGATGGAAATGTTGGCTTGTAAATATGTTAGAAAACTTGAACTCCTTTTGGAGTGTTTTGAACATAGTGTATAAATATTTGGTTTTTAGGGTTTTTGTAACGACCCAGACTCTCTCCAAACCGTCACAGGACTTACCTAGACATTGACTTTACTTTGACCTAAGCCCTCGTATTTTTCATACAAAATTTTTCTTTTTACTCAACACTATAAAATAAAACGGACTTAGACAATTGACTCATCTTTATCGACCTTTAGGGTCTAACTTTGACATAAACATTTTGGGCACAAAATATTTCGACTTTTAAAACATTAAAACGAGGACTAAAACCATTATTCGTTAAAATGTCGACTCGGTTTTTAGATCGTTAAAATACTTAAAAATACGTGGGGGACGCTCGTAAAATACGTTTAAAAAGTAGTGAAAAAGGTTGGGTTGAAACGTGTTTGAAAAAGTCACATTTAAAAAAAAAAAAAATCACTTTTGGGCATAGGTAGTGCGACGCGCGTGTCGCCCAGACAGCGCGCGCACTACGCGCTGTCGCGCGCGCATCGCCCACCCTGGGCCGAGCAGCACCTGGGTGGCGCGCAGTGCCTGGGTGGCGCGCACGCTAGGTGACTCCCCGTGTCCCATGCACATGTTAGGGCCGATTGATAGGCAAAAACGCCGATTGATTGGCACTTTCTCTGGATTTTCAACTAAAAACGACCAAAAACACCGATCAAACGCCCCTCTTGCGCGATCGATTGGCTGCGCACGCACCTTGCGCGCGCGCAGCCAACCCGCCACCAGCGCACTTGCGCGCGCGCAGCCAACGCACTCCTTGGCTCATTTTCACAATCAATTTTTTCCATTTCAAACTCCTACCCTCCACATTAAACTTCCCTAAAACCTTTCCCAACCTCGTTAAACATAAAATACTTCAAAACTCCCAAAAGCCCAACTCAAAACGTATCCGAACACGTATTTAAAATTCATGATAACAAACTGCGTGGATCGCTCTAAAAACAGAGCATATCCTTACAAGTTTAAAAGCATCCAAACAATTCCAGTATATTTTCCAAATGAAGACTTCACATCATAAACGTTCTACCACCACAACATTCACATCTAAACTTGACTTTTCATACGTTTTTCTATCAAAACCATCTATCCACATACATAAACATTTCTATTCACTCCCTTAAACAAAACAGACACGTAAACATACCCAAAATAGACACATCCACATACTAACCACAGACACATACCTGTACTAACCACGGTCGGAATTGCCCTAACAATATTGTTGGGTTGTCGCCAAGGTCGCACTCCTCCAACCACGTCTGTAATCCTAGCATGCTCATGAAAACTCACCGCGCCTGCTCTTCTTCACCTATGACATGCCTCGGGTTGCATGCAAAAATAAATTTAACAAATTCCCTTGCAATATCTAATATCTCTACTTATTACGTGTTCTCTTTTTGTAGGTATAATTTTGTTGGAAGAATGCACGTGGGGCACAAGGAAGGAATCGCCAAACGGCCTATGGGAATTTGTCTTCTCGGCCCTCTAAATGTGTAATTTTATTTTCAAACTTATTTGGCATGCATAAGCCTTTTTGTAACACCCGGGATTTTTTTAAAAGGAAAATATATAATTTAAAAACGAGATTTAGTGGTAATGTTATTGTTATTAATGTTAATGTTAATATTAATGTTATTATTGTTATTATTATTATTATTGTTATTATTATTATTATTATTATTATTATTATAAAAAATAAAAAATAAAACTCAACAGAATAGCCGAAGCTATTCTGTCGAGTGCCCGACGCCGAGCGCGAGGAGTAGGGGAGAGGAGAGGGAGACGAGCGACGTCCCTCCTTCGACGAGCACCGGCGACTCCAGTGTTCTCCGGCCAGACGACGGCGACAAGTTGGGCCCGGTTCTCTCCGCGCACGAATCGTCAGGTTAGACCAATTTTTCTCCCCTGTTTCGGTTCTGTTTAGGGCCGACGGCGACGAGCTGCTAGAGCTCTGATCGCCGGCCATTTTTGGTTGCTCTCGGCGTCGAATTGCTGAGCTCGGTGCTGGCAAGGAATGCCGAGCAGTGGGCAGCTCGAGAGGAGCTAAAAACCGAGGGCTCCAATTTAGGGATTTCGGGTTTTCTGAATTGGAACTTCGATTTTAGGTTAGTTTATGCTAATTGAGGGTATAGGTTGTTGATTGGTGGGGAATTGAGTGAGAATTGATGGAAAATCGGAAAGGGGAATTTTTCGGGTGAAGGGGCAGTTCGGGTTTACTGAGTTTTGTTCTAGTTAGGGTCGTTTGTTTTCAAATTCCTTTTGGCAGGTTAAAATAGGTTATTAGAGGAGTACGTGGCCGCTGGAATCGTTCGATTCCGATATCCGACGCAAAAATTATGCACGTTTGAGGTTTCGGGTCGATTTTTATCAAACCCAAATTGGTGGGCCGTTTTGTTAGGTTTTTGTTGGATTAGGCTAGAAATAGTAGTTTGAGAGTAATTGGTGAATGTAGGCTTAATTTGAATGAAGTTTGAATAATTGTAGTTAGAGTTAACTTAAATATTCTTTAGAAGTGAATTGTGATGCTTAAGTGACTTTTGTGAATGTGATAGGTTACCGAGTGGGGAAATTTACGTAGCCAAAGCGAGTAATTGCGGTGCAAGAGTGCAGGTAAGTAGAGGACATTTGTTTTGCCTTCGGGCCTACACCACGGAACGGTAGGGTTGTTGTTTGTTGTTTGGTTGCCTTCTTTGTTGGTTGAGCATTGTTGGTTGATTGCTTTGCTTTGTTTTTGTCTGGTTAAGTATTTGTGCGACTTGCATCATAGTGTGAAATGCTTTATAGCCTCGGGGGATATTCGTTTTGTTTCGTGTCGTGTTTTGTTGGGTTGTTTCGTGTTGTATTGCATATCTTGGTTGACGCATGCATCGTGAGTTAGAGTACGCTACGCTAGAGATGAGTGATTGCATTGTTGGCATTGTGAGTGGAGAGGGTAAAAAGTGTGTGCACGTGTACTACCCTACGGGGACCCACGTGACAGCAGTGTGTGCACGTGTACCGCCCTACGGGGACCCACGTGGCAGCAGCCCATAGTTTGGAACTGCACGGCTTTGTGTTCCTTGTTGGGATACGGTGCTTGCAGTGGCACCCCGAAGGGAAGTTGAGATCTAGATTAGTGTGCCTTGTCGGGATACGGTGCTTGCAGTGGCACCCCGAAGGGAACTCTATGAGAGACCGGCTAAAATACGAGATCTGGATTAGTGTGCCTTGTCGGGATACGGTGCTTGCAGTGGCATCCCGAAGGGAACTCTATGAAGGATGATTGGCTAAAATACTTAATGGTGGTTATGGGAATGACCATCCTTAGGATGTGAGCTACGGGCCGTCCTGTACGATTACGGGATGTGAGCTAAGGGCCGTCCTCGATTATAGGATGTGAGCTAAAGGCCGTCCTGTACGATTACGGGATGTGAGCTAAGGGCCGTCCTCGATTATAGGATGTGAGCTTACCCGATTCACAGCAACGAACAAACACAACTAAGTGGGAGAAACTGCATGGGTTAGGTTGATTGCGTTGTGTTGTTGTCTCATTCGTTATTCCCTACTTGCTAAGCGTAAGCTTACGTGTGTGTGTGTGTTCTGTGGTGTAGGTAATGATGCGGTTACAGGTGAGCTGAGCGAGTGAGCCATGACTTGGGAGCCGTCGGAGAAGTACGGGGCATGCCGGTGCAGGCAGTTGTCGGGGCGCCTCGACCATGGTCTTCGGAGAATGTGGGTTTTGTATTTTGGTAGTATTGTAAATGTTTGCTTGTAAGTTGATGGAAATGTGTAGTTCTTTTTGGGTGGATGTCTGATGTGTATTCGTTGTATATAGTCATAGGTCAGGGTGAAGTGTTACCCTATATTGGAGATTTTCCTTATTTTGTATGTTGATAGCATTTCTTGGCGATATGTGGTTTGTTAGAGATTTCGTAGGTTGGTTAGATGGTTAGAAATATTCTGGATCTGGTTGGGATTGGTTTGTGTGCAGGTACCTAGCATTTTGGAGGCGCCATTTTCAGGTGTTACTTTGCCGAAATTTTTGGGAAAGACGCCGTGGTGCTGAAAGGTTAGGGGTAAAGGAATTGATGAGTCTAGGCAGCTAGGTACGAAGTAAGAGAGTTTCGGGAGTTTATGTTTTACGTGGGATCGGTTAGCAAAGTAGTGCTCCGAGCCAGGGTGGGTTCGTGGGCGTTACAAGATGGTATCAGAGAAAAATGGTCGAGTCGTTCAAATGATTACCGACAATGTCGGCCGCTATGCAACGTGCTTCACCGACTGTAAGTATTTCTATATTTTAGTTCGTTTATATCTAAGATTAGATTGGTTTAATCCCTGTTTGTTTGGTTTAGGTTTAACCCTGTTGTTTTGTGATTGTAGTGGACTAGAAAATCTCGAGTGTATCGAGACAACCTTGGTGGATCCCTTAAGTCCATTCATAGACGTAGTAATCGATAGTTTGAAAAGCTATGAATTTTATTGAAGAAAGTGAGACCGCTATTAGAGAATCAAAGTGTTAGTTGTTAATGGTGTAAATCACGTTGAAAGATAGGATGAGAGTAAATCTGATACCCTAGGATTGTGGGAAAAAGGATAGGGTCGGTTCGAGTTGAGTGTAAATGGTAGTCTGAGTATAAGTGATAGTCGTTAGGAAAAGTATAAGTTGTGACCTAGTATGAAATGGGTGAGGAAATGGTGGGTTGAATGCAGGGTGAGATAAACCTTAGAATGAGAGATTGTAATGATGATACATGTAGGATTTGTTTCCCTTAGAGCGTTACATCTTATGTGAGGAATAGATAGACTTAGGGTATAGTTAGCTCCTCCTTGGGAGTATTAGGATACGATGAACCAGATAAGAGTTTGAAGTTGGAAATGAAATTTATCGGGAGATACCTTAGATCGTAGAGGTATCATTAGTATGTTTACGTGGATCAATGGGAAAATGTAGAATAGTTAGAGTTACGTATAATAGGGGTAGTTAGATGTTGATTATGTGTGGGTGTTTAGTTTAAGTAAATTGTTAAGAGGGTACGGGAAGTTGCTATTGCCGTAATAAGTGCAGAAAATGTTACTGATTGGTGACTGTGAAATCCGAAGGATCATGTAGGAGGGTAAATAGTTTCGGCCAGAGTCATTAAGTTTAGGAGTGAATAGATTCAAGCTTAGGAGGTAAATGAGGACTCAAGTGCTATGAGATCAGGAGTATAGAGGATGTGTGATGTAAGATAGATGGATGGCCGATATTCTAGATATTGGAATCGACTTAACTCAAAGAGAGGGTTAAGGTAAGCTGGTGAGCTTTTAAATATTTAGTGTTCCGTATGAAGCTAGGAAAGTTACGAAAGTTTAGATGTTAAGTTATGCAATTGTATGGAATATGAGAACTGGTACGAAAAGTGTGTAAGTCATGTAGGGATTATGTTTGAGCGTCTAGTCTCAGTAAAGCATTTTGAGCACTTTTAGATGATGAGGTTGATTGAGGCAAATTGGTAATTGTGGTATCTAAGTGATCATATAGTAATGTTTATATTAAGAAAGCCATTAGATTTTGAGGAATTAGAGAATCAAATATTAATGCGCAGTGATACGCAATTTTAAAAAAATAGTTGATCCTTAGGGCATATGTACCAACTTGGTAGTGACTCAATGAAGAACTATTGGGTATTACAGTTTGTAGTTAATGAGTACATGAATGAATGATTGAGTGTTAGAGTGTGAGGTTAGAATGATTAGAGTTTAAATGCCTTGATTAAGTAGAGCCTCTAGAATTAGGATGATGTTCGGAGATTTAGACTAATGTACGCGATGTTAGGAGGTATGGTAAATCAGCGAGAGGGAGTACCTGTAACGACCCCGTTCCCAGCAAGATATTGTCCGCTCCGGGGATTGGGCCGCAGCCCAATATCCTCCCCTCACGGCTTTGTTTGGCGAGAGCACTTCCCGGAAGGTCACCCAACCTGGAATTACTCTCGCCGAAGCCCTCTTAACTTCGGAGTTCTTATGGGATCCGTTGTCAATTGAGCTCCAAAACGCGTCTTGCTATGTTGGGAGGGTCTCTTTACATATGTTTCATTTCCACATACTTCCCCAAGCGCTGTGGGATTGTGACAACCCCCTTTTTACGACCCGTCACCTTCCGGTTCGCCCGCGCGGACGTACCGCCATCCGGGTTCCGGTTCGTGCAGCCATCGTACCATACTTACAGATCCGGGTCATCACAATCACCAAACTGTACCTATTTTTCCCGTATAAAATTTTCCTTTTTAAGCCTCTAAACCAATTAAAAACATTCTCGAAAACCTTTAAAGCAAATTCATTTATCATATAAAAACAGTTTACATAAAACCACTCAACCTTCTATCATTCCTCAACTCATCAATTCATCACATCCTGACAATATCATTTCTTATCTACATCTCAATTATACAGTTCAACATCAAATCTCTTGACGCTCATACATCCTCCATAATCTCACTCAGAACGACTCGAGACATAAGTAAACAAAACACATTTTCCAAGAAAACGAACTGCATGGATCCATTTAAAAACCAAACATTCCTCCTGTTTAAAAAGAAAGTCCCAAGCAGTTCCAGAAAGTTGTAAATTCAAAACAGTTTCGTTATCCATAGCAATTCAACAATATTTACCACAGCCTACACCTATCACTTACATATTTCTATCCAGAATAACCCAAACATCCTAATATGACAAACTATACATTTCATATCAAGTCCCCAAATCATATACCTACATCCCCACGGGTCAATTACGCGTCGACTGCCCAGCACACTCCCACGGGCCATCTTTCTTCAACTGTTCATGCCTCGGGTGGAGGGATCTCATCCTCACCTGTGTAGAGGTCACCTACACCATAAAAATAAGTCGTGAGCTTAAGGCTCAGTAAGTCTACGTGAATGCAATGCATGCTATGCGTGCAGTTCATAAAACATGCTTCCTACCTTTTCGCTATTCATTTCATTTCATTTCATTACATAATGTCACCGTGGCCTCACTCTCGCTAGATAGGAGCGGCACATCCCGCGATTGGATAGCCCCTCGTATCTAACCGGGGGGAAAACATGCTCCCCAAGCAGCCATGTCTGAACCACCGCCACCTCCTTGACCAGATTACATTCATTCATACATTTACATTATCCTTTTCCTTTTCATGAAAACATGCATAGAAATTCCTTTTTCGTGCTTTTCAGAAACATGATGCGTGAACATGTGCAATACTATAAACATAATCAAAGCAATAACAAACAATGAACGTGCATACCATCAAGACGAATAGAAACATAACCTAATAAGAAATTAACCTAACCACCCAACCTATTCGCCCGACACTTACTATAATCTCCAATTTCCTCGAACAACAAGAAATCTTATGGTGTAGGCCAATCGGCCAAACAAGTCACGAGAGACTTACCTGTCGTCCGTAGCACGCTGAGCTTCGTCTACGAGCGTTGTTTGTCTGAAGCAAAACACAACATTGACGTCAAAACTAATTTAAGCTTCTAAACGTCCAAATTAACAAAACCTTAACTAAAGCAATTTCCTAAAGCTTTAATCCAACTAAAATCTAACTAAACGGCCACTAATTTGGGTTCGGTAAAAACCGACCCGAAACTTAAAACGTGCGTAACTTTCGCGCCGGTTATCGGAATCGAACGATTCTAGCGGCCACGCGCTCCTCTAATAACCTATTTTAACCTGCCAAAAGTAATTTTAAAACAATCGACCGTAAATAGGTCAAATGCCAGAAAACCCGAAACTGCCCCTAACCCGAAAATTTCCCTTTTTTCGTTTTTCATCGAATTCCATCCAATTCTTCACGAATCAATCACACATACCCTCAATTAGAATAATCTAACCAAAATCGAAGCTACACTCACCAAAACCGAAATGCCCTAAATCGGGCATTCCCTGTTTTCGGTTCTGTTGAAGGCCGGGATTGCCGAGCTCGATTGAGCTCCGATCTCCGGCCATTTTTGGCTGGCCTCGGCGTCATATGATCGGGCTTAGGCCGGCGAAGGTTGCTAATTCCAGGTTGGGTGACCTTCCGGGAAGTGCTCTCGCCAAACAAAGCCGTGAGGGGAGGATATTGGGCTGCGGCCCAATCCCCGGAGCGGACAATATCTTGCTGGGAACGGGGTCGTTACAGTACCATTGTAGAAATGTAACAGGTAGGAGACTGAACGAGTAGGAAGAGTAAGAGTAGATTTCGTCATTAAACTTTTGAGAAAACCCTGAGTGAAATTAGATATTTGTATAAGTTTGGAGAGATTTAGGAAAGAGAAAGAGAAAAGTTAGAATTAGTGTGTGAGTGATTTAGAGACAATGTTAAGGTCAAAAGCTTAAAGGTTCGACTCAGATGTAACGAAGTCGGAATCGTTGAGGTCAAAGTCAAAAAGTTTAAGAGTGGATAGGTTTAAGTATAAGATGTAAGTTAGAACTCAAATGCTGGAATTATGCAATATAGATAGAAGAAGTGCTAAGTTAGAGTTGGAATTAAGTTGGAAAAGTTTGAAAGTATAGGTGATACTTGATTGAAGTTAAAGGACGTATAAATACTCAAGATATAAGGAGCAAAGTTAGGAAAATGAAAACTTTGGGTGATGTAGAAAAGTTTAGTGAATTCAATAATTGTTGGGATTATTGAGAGTTGGGGTGTATAGTTTAGAATGACCCAACCTAGAGTCATAGTGAGTTGACAATTTGGAGTGAATGAAAACTGTAACGCCCCCGAACCCACCCTGGCTCAGAGCGCTACTTTGCTCACTAATCCCACGTTAAAGCTTAATTTAAAATAACATTGACATAGCTGTCTAGACTTCCTAATTTCCCTTAATCCTAACCTTGAAGCACAACGGCGTACTTCCCGAAAATTTCGGCAAAGTAACGCCTGAAAATAGTGCTTCCAAAATGCTAAGTACCTGCACACAGCCCAATCTCAACCAAATCCAGAATACCTATACTCAACTATCCAACATACGAAATGAGAAATCTCCAAATAGCAGTAAAGAGAGAAACTAAAGAGGGAAACTAAAATACAAACATTCCTAAGTGAAGAAAGTCCACAGTACAGGGCGACACATCACCCTTAACTATGATTATACACACCAAATACAAATAGCTATGTCATAACTCTAAAACAAAATAGACAACTCTACAAACCACCAAAATAATTGTAAATTATACACGACCCCAAAATACTGTTCCACCCACGTCTTTCCGAAGACCATGGTCGAGACGCCCCGACAACTGCCCGCACCGGCACGCCCCGTGCATCTCTGACTGCTCCCAAGTCCTGGCTGACTCACATAGCTCACCTGTAACTGCGTCGTTACCTACACCACAGAACACACACACAAACGTAAGCTTACGCTTAGCAAGTAGGGAATACGAATGAGACAACAATACAATGCAATCAACCTAGCATATGCAGTTTCTAACACTCAGTTGTGGTTATTTGCTGTTCGTTGCTTTAATCTTTCATAAGCCGTGTGGAACGAGTTGGCACACATCCCATAACCGTCTAGGATGGCCACACTCCGAACCACCAGAGCAAGACCAGATAGCACACATCCCATAACCGTCTAGGATGGCTATACATGACCTCCCTCGTCGTTCGTAGAATCCTATAACCGTCTAGGAATTCATACTCACGACCTTTACGTATTTTAGCCAATCCTTCATAGAGTTCCCTTCGGGGTGCCACTGCAAGCACCGTATCCCGACAAGGCCCACTATTCCAGATCTCGTATTTTAGCCGGTCTCTCATAGAGTTCCCTTCGGGGTGCCACTGCAAGCACCGTATCCCGACAAGGCACACTATTTGAGATCTCAAGTTCCCTTCGGGGTGCCACTGCAAGCACTGTATCCCGACAAGGAGCATTATTTATCTGATTACGTTCACACTCACAATGCCAAACAATGCCACTCATCTCTAGCGTAGCGTACTATAACTCACGATGCATGTTTCAACAAAGATATGCAATACAACACGAAACAAACAAACGACACACGAAACAAAACAACGACACGCAACACGAAACAAAACAACAAAATAAGCAAACAAACAATGAATTCCCTACCGTTCCATGGTGTAGGCCCAAAGGCAAAACAAACATCCTCTACTTACCTGAACTCTTGCACCGAACTTACTCGCTTTGGCTACGTAAATTCTCCACTCGGTAACCTATCACATTCACAAAAGTCACTTAAGCATCACAATTCACTTCTAAAGAATATTTAAGCTAACTCTAACTACAATTATTCAAACTTCATTCAAATTAAGCCTACATTCACCAATTACTCTCAAACTACTATTTCTAGCCTATTTCTAGCCTAATCCAACAAAAACCTAATGAAACGGGCCACCAATTTGGGTTCGGTAAAAACCGACCCGAAACCTCAAACGTGCATAACTTTTGCGTCGGTTATCGGAATCGAACGATTCCAGCGGCCACGCACTCCTCTAATAACCTATTTTAACCTGTCAAAAGGAATTTCAAAACAACTAACCCTAACTAGGTCAAAATCCCCAAAACCCAAGCTGCCTAAACCGGGAATTTTTCCCTTTTCCAATTTTTCCTCAATTCTCATCAATTTCTTCACCAATCGACCACCAATACGCCCAATTAATATAAACTAACCAAAATCGAAGCTCCAAGTCAGAAAACCCGAATTCCCCAAAATTGGATCCCTCGGTTTTCAGCTCCTCCCGAGCTGAACACTGCTCAGCAGTGCTTACCGGCACCGAGCCCGGAATCCAGACGACGAAACTAGCCAAAAATGGCCAGCGATTGGAGCTCTAGCAGCTCGTCGCCATCGGCCTTGAATAGAATGGAAACAGGGCATAAAAACCAAACTTTACCTGTCGGTTCGTGCGCGAAGACGGCCGGGAACAACTCGCCGCCGATGTCTGGCCGGAGATCGTCGGGAGTCGTCGGCGTTCGGCGCCGCGTTGCCTCCCCCCGCCTCCGTCTCCCCTGCTTCCCCTCGGCGTCGGGCACGAACGAGAACAACAAAATGGCAAAGCCATTCTGTTGTTTTATTTTATTATTTAATAATAATAATAATAATAATAAATAATAATTTCTATTAAACATTAACAAATCATCAATTACCGATTTGTCCTCCCGTACATTCGGCCTCTTCGAATTTCGTTAATTCTCGTTATTAATTTAACCTAACCCTCGGCTTAATTGACTGAGAAATACCTGAACCTAAATAAAAACCATTTACTTTTCTTTTAAATTAATTAAAACAACCAATTTATTATCGGTTATTTCTCCCATTTTTCCTAAAAACCCCGGTTGTTACAAAAACTCAGTTAGTACTTCGAGGGTATAGTGAATTAAGAATATGTGAATGGTGTTAGAATGAGGTGCGAGGTAAATAGATATAAGATGCGATAGTAAGATCGAAAGGAATTTGGTTCTAGTGTTATGCTATTGAGATGGTTTTGGAGGTTTGAGATTGTTACATTAGAAAAGTAAGTGACTAGGTGAACTTAGTTACGAAGTCCTGATCTACGAATTTATAGAGTTTAGTCAAACTAGAGGTAAGAATTGTACTCATTAGTATCTTAGGATTACTCGATTGTGGTAGCATAGAGTCGTAGTAATTTGTGTGTGTTTATTTTGTCCTCCCGTACATTCGGCCTCTTCGAATTTCGTTAATTCTCGTTATTAATTTAACCTAACCCTCGGCTTAATTGACTGAGAAATACCTGAACCTAAATAAAAACCATTTACTTTTCTTTTAAATTAATTAAAACAACCAATTTATTAATCTGTTATTTTCTCTCCAATTTTTCCTAAAAACCCCGGTTGTTACAAAAACTCAGTTAGTACTTCGAGGGTATAGTGAATTAAGAATATGTGAATGGTGTTAGAATGAGGTGCGAGGTAAATAGATATAAGATGCGATAGTAAGATCGAAAGGAATTTGGTTCTAGTGTTATGCTATTGAGATGGTTTTGGAGGTTTGAGATTGTTACATTAGAAAAGTAAGTGACTAGGTGAACTTAGTTACGAAGTCCTGATCTACGAATTTATAGAGTTTAGTCAAACTAGAGGTAAGAATTGTACTCATTAGTATCTTAGGATTACTCGATTGTGGTAGCATAGAGTCGTAGTAATTTGTGTGTGTTTATTAGTCACAGAAGTAGAAAAGATGAACTAGAGAAAAAGATCGAGTTGAAGAGGTTGGGGGTATAGATTAAATGACAGTAAGGGAACGTGTATGGATTAAGCTTCGAGCTTACAGAGTTAGTTTGAGGTATGTAGTAACCGATAGGTGAGTAAGGGTATTGGGTAGGTGAGATGAGATGAGTACATTGAGAAATAACAAGGCCACAAATTTTGAGGACAAAATTTTTGTAAGGAGGGTGGATTGTAACACCCGGGATTTTTTTAAAAGGAAAATTTATAATTTAAAAACGAGATTTAGTGGTAATGTTATTGTTATTAATGTTACTGTTAATATTAATGTTATTATTGTTATTATTATTATTATTATTATTATTATTATTATTATAAAAAAAAAAAAAAAAAAAAACTCAACAGAATAGCCGAAGCTATTCTGTCGAGTGCCCGACGCCGAGCGCGAGAAGCAGGGGAGAGGAGAGGCAGACGAGCGACGTCCCTCCTCCGACGAGCACCGGCGACTCCGGCGTTCTCCGGCCAGACGACGACGACGAGCTGGGCCCGGCTCTCTCCGCGCACGAACCGTCAGGTTAGACCGATTTTTCTCCCCTGTTTCGGTTCTGTTTAGGGCCGACGGCGACGAGCTGCTAGAGCTCTGATCGCCGGCCGTTTTTTGTTGCTCTCGGCGTCGAATTGCTGAGCTCGGTGCTGGCAAGGAATGCCGAGCAGTGGGCAGCTTGGGAGGAGCTAAAAACTGAGGGCTCCAATTTAGGGATTTCGGGTTTTCTGAATTGGAACTTCGATTTTAGGTTAGTTTATGCTAATTGAGGGTATAGGTGGTTGATTGGTGAGGAATTGAGTGAGAATTGATGGAAAATCGGAAAGGGGAATTTTCCGGGTGAAGGGGCAGTTCGGATTTTCTGAGTTTTGACCTAGTTAAGGTCGTTTGTTTTCAAATTCCTTTTGGCAGGTTAAAATAGGTTATTAGTGGAGTACGTGGCCATTGGAATCGTTTGATTCCGATATCCGACGCAAAAATTATGCACGTTTGAGGTTTCGGGTCGGTTTTTATCAAACCCAAATTGGTGGGCCGTTTTGTTAGGTTTTTGTTGGATTAGGCTAGAAATAGTAGTTTGAGAGTAATTGGTGAATGTAGGCTTAATTTGAATGAAGTTTGAATAATTGTAGTTAGAGTTAACTTAAATATTCTTTAGAAGTGAATTGTGATGCTTAAGTGACTTTTGTGAATGTGATAGGTTACCGAGTGGGGAAATTTACGTAGCCAAAGCGAGTAAGTGCGGTGCAAGAGTGCAGGTAAGTAGAGAACGTTTGTTTTGCCTTCGGGCCTACACCACGGAACGGTAGGGTTGTTGTTTGTTGTTTGGTTGCCTTCTTTGTTGGTTGAGCATTGTTGGTTGATTGCTTTGCTTTGTTTTGTTCTGGTTAAGTATTTGTGCGACTTGCATCATAGTGTGAAATGCTTTATAGCCTCGGGGGATGTTCGTTTTGTTTCGTGTCGTGTTTCGTTGGGTTGTTTCGTGTTGTATTGCATATCTTGGTTGATGCATGCATCGTGAGTTAGAGTCCGCTACGCTAGAGATGAGTGATTGCATTGTTGGCATTGTGAGTGGAGAGGGTAAACAGTGTGTGCACGTTTACTGCCCTACGGGGACCCACGTGACAGCAGTGTGTGCACGTGTACCGCCCTACGGGGACCCACGTGGCAGCAGCCCATAGTTGGGAACTGCACGGCTTTGTGTTCCTTGTCGGGATACGGTGCTTGCAGTGGCACCCCGAAGGGAACTTGAGATCTGGATTAGTGTGCCTTGTCGGGATACGGTGCTTGCAGTGGCACCCCGAAGGGAACTCTATGAGAGACCGGCTAAAATACGAGATCTGGATTAGTGTGCCTTGTCGGGATACGGTGCTTGCAGTGGCACCCCGAAGGGAACTCTATGAAGGATGATTGGCTAAAATACTTAATGGTGGTTTTGGAATGACCATCCTTAGGATGTGAGCTAAGGGCCGTCCTCGATTATAGGATGTGAGCTAAGGGCCGTCCTCGATTATAGGATGTGAGCTAAGGGCCGTCCTCGATTATAGGATGTGAGCTAAGGGCCGTCCTCGATTATAGGATGTGAGCTAAGGGCCGTCCTCGATTATAGGATGTGAGCTAAGGGCCGTCCTCGATTATAGGATGTGAGCTAAGGGCCGTCCTCGATTATAGGATGTGAGCTAAGGGCCGTCCTCGATTATAGGATGTGAGCTAAGGGCCGTCCTCGATTATAGGATGTGAGCTAAGGGCCGTCCTCGATTATAGGATGTGAGCTAAGGGCCGTCCTCGATTATAGGATGTGAGCTAAGGGCCGTCCTCGATTATAGGATGTGAGCTAAGGGCCGTCCTCGATTATAGGATGTGAGCTAAGGGCCGTCCTCGATTATAGGATGTGAGCTAAGGGCCGTCCTCGATTATAGGATGTGAGCTAAGGGCCGTCCTC
The DNA here is from genome assembly GCA_022432975.1 of Begonia masoniana. Classification (NCBI taxonomy): domain Eukaryota; kingdom Viridiplantae; phylum Streptophyta; class Magnoliopsida; order Cucurbitales; family Begoniaceae; genus Begonia; species Begonia masoniana. The sequence goes on from CM039502.1 coordinate 38,389,688, forward strand.
GATTATAGGATGTGAGCTAAGGGCCGTCCTCGATTATAGGATGTGAGCTAAGGGCCGTCCTCGATTATAGGATGTGAGCTAAGGGCCGTCCTCGATTATAGGATGTGAGCTAAGGGCCGTCCTCGATTATAGGATGTGAGCTAAGGGCCGTCCTCGATTATAGGATGTGAGCTAAGGGCCGTCCTCGATTATAGGATGTGAGCTAAGGGCCGTCCTCGATTATAGGATGTGAGCTAAGGGCCGTCCTCGATTATAGGATGTGAGCTAAGGGCCGTCCTCGATTATAGGATGTGAGCTAAGGGCCGTCCTCGATTATAGGATGTGAGCTAAGGGCCGTCCTCGATTATAGGATGTGAGCTAAGGGCCGTCCTCGATTATAGGATGTGAGCTAAGGGCCGTCCTCGATTATAGGATGTGAGCTAAGGGCCGTCCTCGATTATAGGATGTGAGCTAAGGGCCGTCCTCGATTATAGGATGTGAGCTAAGGGCCGTCCTCGATTATAGGATGTGAGCTAAGGGCCGTCCTCGATTATAGGATGTGAGCTAAGGGCCGTCCTCGATTATAGGATGTGAGCTAAGGGCCGTCCTCGATTATAGGATGTGAGCTAAGGGCCGTCCTCGATTATAGGATGTGAGCTAAGGGCCGTCCTCGATTATAGGATGTGAGCTAAGGGCCGTCCTCGATTATAGGATGTGAGCTAAGGGCCGTCCTCGATTATAGGATGTGAGCTAAGGGCCGTCCTCGATTATAGGATGTGAGCTAAGGGCCGTCCTCGATTATAGGATGTGAGCTAAGGGCCGTCCTCGATTATAGGATGTGAGCTAAGGGCCGTCCTCGATTATAGGATGTGAGCTAAGGGCCGTCCTCGATTATAGGATGTGAGCTAAGGGCCGTCCTCGATTATAGGATGTGAGCTAAGGGCCGTCCTCGATTATAGGATGTGAGCTAAGGGCCGTCCTCGATTATAGGATGTGAGCTAAGGGCCGTCCTCGATTATAGGATGTGAGCTAAGGGCCGTCCTCGATTATAGGATGTGAGCTAAGGGCCGTCCTCGATTATAGGATGTGAGCTAAGGGCCGTCCTCGATTATAGGATGTGAGCTAAGGGCCGTCCTCGATTATAGGATGTGAGCTAAGGGCCGTCCTCGATTATAGGATGTGAGCTAAGGGCCGTCCTCGATTATAGGATGTGAGCTAAGGGCCGTCCTCGATTATAGGATGTGAGCTAAGGGCCGTCCTCGATTATAGGATGTGAGCTAAGGGCCGTCCTCGATTATAGGCAGTTGTCGGGGCGCCTCGACCATGGTCTTCGGAGAATGTGGGTTTTGTATTTTGGTAGTATTGTAAATGTCTGCTTGTAAGTTGATGGAAATGTGTAGTTCTTTTTGGGTGGATGTCTGATGTGTATTCGTTGTATATAGTCATAGGTCAGGGTGAAGTGTTACCCTATATTGGAGATTTTCCTTATTTTGTATGTTGATAGCATTTCTTGGCGATATGTGGTTTGTTAGAGATTCGTAGGTTGGTTAGATGGTTAGAAATATTATGGATCTTGTTGGGATTGGTTTGTGTACAGGTACCTAGCATTTTGGAGGCGCCATTTTCAGGCGTTACTTTGCCGAAATTTTGGGAAAGACGCCGTGGTGCTGAAAGGTTAGGGGTAAAGGAATTGATTGAGTCTAGGCAGCTAGGTACGAAGTAAGAGAGTTTCGGGAGTTTATGTTTTAACGTGGGATCGGTTAGCAAAGTAGCGCTCCGAGCCATGGTGGGTTCGGGGGCGTTACACTTTTTGTATGGATTATATATATATTGCATTATGCATTAGATTGTGTGCTTAGGGTTAGATGAATGTGGTGGATTATGGGTTGAAGATTTATTCAACAAAGGAAAAAGCCACTTCAACAAATGGAGCCCAAATCAAGTCTTAGCCCAAAGAAGAGTCCACATTAAAGGTATGGAATTTTGTAGGTACAATGGTTGCTCTCGGCGTCGAATTGCTGAGCTCGGTGCTGGCAAGGAATGCCGAGCAGTGGGCAGCTTGGGAGGAGCTAAAAACTGAGGGCTCCAATTTAGGGATTTCGGGTTTTCTGAATTGGAACTTCGATTTTAGGTTAGTTTATGCTAATTGAGGGTATAGGTGGTTGATTGGTGAGGAATTGAGTGAGAATTGATGGAAAATCGGAAAGGGGAATTTTCCGGGTGAAGGGGCAGTTCGGATTTTCTGAGTTTTGACCTAGTTAAGGTCGTTTGTTTTCAAATTCCTTTTGGCAGGTTAAAATAGGTTATTAGTGGAGTACGTGGCCATTGGAATCGTTTGATTCCGATATCCGACGCAAAAATTATGCACGTTTGAGGTTTCGGGTCGGTTTTTATCAAACCCAAATTGGTGGGCCGTTTTGTTAGGTTTTTGTTGGATTAGGCTAGAAATAGTAGTTTGAGAGTAATTGGTGAATGTAGGCTTAATTTGAATGAAGTTTGAATAATTGTAGTTAGAGTTAACTTAAATATTCTTTAGAAGTGAATTGTGATGCTTAAGTGACTTTTGTGAATGTGATAGGTTACCGAGTGGGGAAATTTACGTAGCCAAAGCGAGTAAGTGCGGTGCAAGAGTGCAGGTAAGTAGAGAACGTTTGTTTTGCCTTCGGGCCTACACCACGGAACGGTAGGGTTGTTGTTTGTTGTTTGGTTGCCTTCTTTGTTGGTTGAGCATTGTTGGTTGATTGCTTTGCTTTGTTTTGTTCTGGTTAAGTATTTGTGCGACTTGCATCATAGTGTGAAATGCTTTATAGCCTCGGGGGATGTTCGTTTTGTTTCGTGTCGTGTTTCGTTGGGTTGTTTCGTGTTGTATTGCATATCTTGGTTGATGCATGCATCGTGAGTTAGAGTCCGCTACGCTAGAGATGAGTGATTGCATTGTTGGCATTGTGAGTGGAGAGGGTAAACAGTGTGTGCACGTTTACTGCCCTACGGGGACCCACGTGACAGCAGTGTGTGCACGTGTACCGCCCTACGGGGACCCACGTGGCAGCAGCCCATAGTTGGGAACTGCACGGCTTTGTGTTCCTTGTTGGGATACGGTGCTTGCAGTGGCACCCCGAAGGGAACTCTATGAGAGACCGGCTAAAATACGAGATCTGGATTAGTGTGCCTTGTCGGGATACGGTGCTTGCAGTGGCACCCCGAAGGGAACTCTATGAAGGATGATTGGCTAAAATACTTAATGGTGGTTTTGGGAATGACCATCCTTAGGATGTGAGCTAAAGGCCGTCTTGTACGATTACGGGATGTTAGCTAAGGGCCGTCCTCGATTATAGGATGTGAGCTAAGGGCCGTTCTGTACGATTACGGGTTGTGAGCTAAGGGCCGTCCTCGATTATAGGATGTGAGCTTACCCGATTCACAGCAACGAACAAACACAACTGAGTGGTAGAAACTGCATGGGTTAGGTTGATTGCGTTTTGTTGTTGTCTCATTCGTTCATTCGTTATTCCCTACTTGCTAAGCGTAAGCTTACGTGTGTGTGTGTGTTCTGTGGTGTAGGTAACGATGCGGTTACAGGTGAGCTGAGCGAGTGAGCCATGACTTGGGAGCCGTCGGAGAAGTACGGGGCATGTCGGTGCATTCAGTTGTCGGGGCGCCTCGACCATGGTCTTCGGAGAATGTGGGTTTTGTATTTTGGTAGTATTGTAAATGTCTGCTTGTAAGTTGATGGAAATGTGTAGTTCTTTTTGGGTGGATGTCTGATGTGTATTCGTTGTATATAGTCATAGGTCAGGGTGAAGTGTTACCCTATATTGGAGATTTTCCTTATTTTGTATGTTGATAGCATTTCTTGGCGATATGTGGTTTGTTAGAGATTTCGTAGGTTGGTTAGATGGTTAGAAATATTATGGATCTTGTTGGGATTGGTTTGTGTACAGGTACCTAGCATTTTGGAGGCGCCATTTTCAGGCGTTACTTTGCCGAAATTTTCGGGAAAGACGCCGTGGTGCTGAAAGGTTAGGGGTAAAGGAATTGATGAGTCTAGGCAGCTAGGTACGAAGTAAGAGAGTTTCGGGAGTTTATGTTTTAACGTGGGATCGGTTAGCAAAGTAGCGCTCCGAGCCATGGTGGGTTCGGGGGCGTTACACTTTTTGTATGGATTATATATATATTGCATTATGCATTAGATTGTGTGCTTAGGGTTAGATGAATGTGGTGGATTATGGGTTGAAGATTTATTCAACAAAGGAAAAAGCCACTTCAACAAATGGAGCCCAAATCAAGTCTTAGCCCAAAGAAGAGTCCACATTAAAGGTATGGAATTTTGTAGGTACAATGTTGGTGGCAACATGGATCAAATAGTTGGCAAAATCTTATCCATTGGCTAAAGGATGGACCGGATTGCATGGAAGGATGATTGGGCGCGCGTGGGCAGATGGCAAGCTTCGGGTAGGCGCGCGCAGCAGCAACCAGCAGTAGCGGGTAGGCGCGCGGGCAGCAGCGAGTAGGCGCGTGGGCAGCAGCTTCTGGCGCCGTTGGGTGTGCACTCTGGATCACCAGCGTGGCAGCTGGGTGGCTTGCACGAAATTGCCTCCTACGCTGTTGAGCAGCGATGAGCAGTGTCGGATTGGCGCACCCGGATGCTGCTCCAGCACCGTCGATCAGAGCGTGCAAGATGCATCTCCGCCCTTGATGTGCTTGCACAGATTGCACCCTCCTTGGCCATTGATTATTTTTCTTGATCCAAGGGCTCATCTTCACTCTTGCCAAACCCTAATCCACCTAGGTTGCCTATAAATGCATAGCATTGATGCTTGTATGAGAACTTTGGTCCAATTTATAAAATACCTATTTTCGTTCCAAGGTCGGTTGCCTTCGGTTTTTTCTCGATTCTTGAATCGAGTGGAGTAGCCGTCTATTGTTAGCCTAGTTTGGGTTGCTAGGTTAACTCTTACCTTTTTCCCTCGCCTTTCTCCATTGGAAATTAGGAGTTGAGGACGAAAACCTAGGCCTACAGTGGTCATTTTTCTCTGGGAAAACGTGCACCTGAGAGCTCAAACGTAAGATAGCTCTTCGGGTCTGCCAATGGTATTTCCATTGTTATCATGTCCATCACATTTTCACACACTTTCACTCTTTATTTTCGTCCCTCACCATTCACACATTACACTTTTATTTTCTTGCATTTTCTCTTCATCTCCTCCTCATTCTCTCCACGATTTTCACACACTCATTCCACCTCCATCTTACTAGTTTATTTCTTGCATTTTCTTCCATTTTGTCTCTCTAATATTCGGCCATATTAGCACACACTATCACTTCATTTTCTTGCATTTTATTTTCCCCTTTTTTGTTCACATAATCCACGGATTTGTCACTTGTGCACACACCCGAGCACTTACTTGTTGTTGTGGGTTTTACACGGCCCCTTTTCTAAGGGACCTCTTGTCAACCTACATCACAGAACTCAAACTATAAGCCTAATGCTTAGCAAGTAATATCGATATGAATTTAAAAGGTGTAACTTAACATATGTAGTTTCTACTATTTCAATCGTACATGAACGTTTCATTTCAGTTTCTATCATTTCTATCGTTTCTATCGTTTTCATCGTACATACATGTAATCCTCTACCAATGGAGGGCGGATTAGTTTCTCCATCTCTAGGCGTTCCACAACTTCATCTGAAGGGTGAACCATTTCCTTCAGACGCTATTCATTTCTACGGTTGCAATTTCTACGTTTTACTCATGAAAACACATGCTCAAAACATTTTCGTATCTTTCCTAAAACATGATACATAAACAAACTAAACACACGTAAAACATGCAAGAAATCCTAACGTTCTGTGATGTAGGCCAAAAGGGCAACATGTATGCATACACTACTTACCTGACATCCTTATCAATTTATCTCTATCTGAAATCTTAACCGTCGAACCTGAAAAACCTAAACATCAAAAACGTTGCATTAGAACTCGCTCGGCATAACTAAACTCTCATTTTCGTAAAAACATCCTAAGTGCAATTAATCCTTTACCAACACCTCAAAACATAATTCTCACGTCCATAACTAAATCAGAGCTCAATTCCTCATAAACTCTATCCAAATCCATTCAAATATTTATTCAGGCAATTTATCAAACACTTCACGTGCACATTTTCATTCACTAATTCCTCCCTAATCCGATATCTGATCTCAACAATTCAAACGCCTATACGTCACCCATAACATCTACATTAATGTGTCATAGCTAATTCTCAAACCACACTTAGCGATCAAGCCTAGAAATCCTGAATTTCAATATACATTAAAACGATATATCCAAACACAAAAATCCAATCCTATATCCGTTTTCAAATCTAAAAATCATCAATAATCATCACTATTTCATCAATAATCATCAATACACTTAAAGCTAACAAATTCCAATCAAAACCTCAAATTACACAAACCCTAAAACGATAAACCAAACGAATAACAACCCTAAACCAAAAACTAAACTCATAGAATAGTAGAACCTTACCTAGAGTGTTGAATCGTCGAAGAAAAATCGAGAGAAACGATCGCCGGAGGAGACAGATGCTTGGCCGAGAGGGAAATCGCCGCGGGAGGACAGGGAGAATGTAGGGGAGGGTTTCTGGCGTGAGGGAGAGCAATGACGGTGGGGGAGGTTTGTAATTTTTATAAAATATAACTTAACAAATTACCATTTTTCCCTTTGTTCAATTCTTTGTTTATTTCGTTATTTCGTCTACCGATTTGGTTTCTCCAAAATTTTCATATTCCTCCAAATATTCCAATTGAGGTAAATAGGTGAAAGAGGTTGAAGTGATAAGTTCGAAATAGGATAGTAAAATAGAGAGGAATATTTTTAGTGTTACGTGATTGAGGATACTTTGAGGGTTCAAATAAATTAGGTATGTATTTGATAGACACGGAAGTGTGAAGTGAGGAATTAGATGAATTTAGCTAAAGGAAAAGTTAAGGGTCTAAATGATGAGTACTTAAGTTAAAGTCAATGGACGCATAAGTAATTATTATGAAGTATATAGTTGGGAATTTTGGATAGGTTAGAATTGTCATTCCCTGTTAGATGATTAAGATCGTAGCGTAGTCTAAGTTAGCATTGCAACCCAAAAAGTTAGGAGAGTAGATTGGGGTGAGAAAGTTGAGAATTAAGTAAGGTACGCAAATTTTGATGACAAAATTTTTGTAAGGAGGGTAGATTGTAACACCCAGGAATTTCCTACAGCGCACATAAGCCTTGGATTAGAAGGTTAAGGGAGTTTAACATGCATCCTAGAGTTATGCTAAGTATAGGAGACATGAAGTGCAAATTTGTGAGAAAACACTAGGTTAGAGTAGTAGGATTATTATGGGATGAAATAATTGGGAAAATTTATTCTTTGAAGGAAAGTGGAGGAGAATAGAATGTCTTCTATGTTGGAGTGCATGAACCTAAGGTAAAGAAGTGTTGCAAAGTAAAAGGGATGGTTGAAAAGTCAAAAGAATGAATGACCAATAGAAAGAATGAGAAGAATGTTTGAAAAGTCAAAAAGAAGGAAAGAAAAAGTGAACAAAAAGGTGGAGAAAGGAGATGTTCACGTGTGGGAAAAGGAAGAGAGAAAAGTGAGGGAACAAAAGGGGTGAGGTTACTTTTTAAATTTGGAAAGTTGGTGGGAAGAAATTAAAAGAGAAAATGTGATAATTATTAAGTTTGATGATTTAGTGGTGGAAAAGTTAAAGTTTTCTTTCTTCCTCCTCTCATCCCACGAAAATTCCCAGCCACCATTGTTACGGTTTCTTCATCTTCTATTCATTAATTTGGCAAGGATTAAAGGTGAGGTTTAATGGGTTTTGTTGGGGATGTATGTAGGTGAAGGTTTTTGATGTTTTTAATGGTTTTTATGGAGGTTTTGTTAGGGTTTGGAAAACCCTAAGTATGAATTCCGAATTTTCTTTCTTTGCTGTAATTCCTTGCTACATTTAGAGATTTAGTCCTTGGATAGGTTGTTTTAGATGGTTTTTGGAGATAGATTAAGGTTTTGGTAAAAGATAGTTGAAAACCGGTTTTGGACACTATGTGCAGCGTTTCTGTTTTGCTGTGTTCGATCGGCCATGGTTGATTGGTTGTTGATTTTGTTTGTTTCAACGGATAGTAGACGTGGAGAGGTTTACGAAATGGAATTATTCGTCAAAATCTTTTGAGAAACGAGTAAGTTATGGCCGATTGAAGTTATGTGATAGAAATTGTGGTAATTTCGGGTTTTTGAGATTTATGCTTTAAGAAATTGTTAAGTTGTTATTAAATTGGTTTAGGCATTCCTTAGAATTATATTAATGGTTTCTAAGTGTTTTTTCCCTTAACGTGCTAGGTTGATGAGCGAGCTTTTAGCTTAGTCGAAGTGAGCAAAAACGTGCCGAGCAATCTGGTAAGTAGAGGAACGTGTGTGCTTTTGCCTTCGGGCCTACACCATGGAACGGTAGGGATGTTTGTTTGTTTGTTTGTTTGTTTGCTTTGATTCTAGCATTGTATTGTCATTCATCCTTGTTTTGAATTACGAACCACGAGTTTTGATCATAGTTTTGAATGGTGAGCATGAAATGAAATGTGGTTTTGAGTGGAGTCGCGTTAGGGTGACACCTCGCGTTAGAGTGGCACCTGAGGCATGGTTTTAGTGGAGTCGCTCAGTCACGTTAGGGTGACACCTGTGAGGGACTCAGTGAGAGTTGCCCAGTCGCGTTATATTGGCATCTGCGAGGGACTATGTTGGAGTCGCCCAGTTGCGTTAGGGTGACACCTGCGAAGGATTCAATGAAAGTTTCCCATCGTGTTAGGGTGGCATCTGCGAGGGACTAAGTTGACACCTACGAGGGACTCTATGGGAGTTGCCCAGTTGCGTTAGGGTTGCACTTGCGAGGGACTCAGTGAGAGTTACCCAGTTGTGTTAGGGTGGCATCTGCGAGGGACTATGTTGGAGTCGCCCAGTCACGTTAGGGTGACACCTGAGAGGGACTCAATGAGAGTTGCCCAGTCGTGTTAGGGAGCGTTATATTGGCATCTGCGAGGGACTATGTTGGAGTCGCCCAGTTGCGTTAGGGTGACACCTGCGAAGGATTCAATGAAAGTTTCCCATCGTGTTAGGGTGGCATCTGCGAGGGACTATGTTGGCACCTGCGAGGGACTCCATAGGAGTTGCCCAGTCACGTTAGGGTGGCACCTGCGAGGGACTCCATGGGAGTTGCCCAGTCGCGTTAATGTAACACTCGATTTTACGGGTTTTTGAATTGTTCGCGCAATGACATTTTTGTAAATAATTGAAATATATCCGTTTTGCGAATTGAGAGTTTTAATGGAATCCTTATAAATAATATGAATTTTAGGAAAAATATGGTAATTTTAGAAATTTAAATCGAAATGTAACGCTCTAGTTTCCGTTTTAACCCTATAGCAGTTTAATCCGTAAAAAAAATAGTAAATTGAGTCCGTTTGACGAACAAAAATTTTTAATAGAGCTTTATAAATAAATAGGAGTTATTGGTGAAATAAGGAAATTTTGGAGAAACCGGAGTGTTAGTCAATTAACGAGACAAAGAAGAGGATTAAAGGAGAAATAAAAAGAGGGTTGAATGGGTAATTTGACAAGTTGATTTTAGTTAAATAAACAAAATCCCTCTTTTTCCCTCTACACTTGCGCGATTTTCTTTTTCTTTCAACCCTCAACGGCAATTTTTCTCTCTCCCTCCGTTTCTCTTCAACACCGGCCGATCATCCTCCTCCGGCGACTCAGTTCTTCACGTTTTCCACTCCAATCACGATCCTAGGTAAAACTCTAGTGTTTCCCGGCCTTTTATTCTTGATTTTTAAGGCTATTAAAAGGTTAGGGTTTCGTTAGATTTTCGTGAAAATAACAAGGTTATGTTAGAAAAGGTTAGATATCATTGTATTGACGATTATTAAGCGTCATTGGGTGAACTAAGGGTGCGTTTGGTGTTTTTGGTTGGAAAATCGGTATGGAAAGCTTGGAGAACTACATTAATGGAGTTCTAAGGTTTGTGAACGTAAGTTGTTCGACAAAATGCCCAAGAGAAGTTAATTAGAATTCTAGGAAATTTCCTTTAGTCAGGAGTTTCATTAATTTACAAAAATCTCATTGTTTAGGCTCGATTTTAACAAAGGAAGTTGTGAATTGACTTAGGTGACAAAGCTCAAACAAAGAGCTCGGTGTGCTAAGGACCCGAGGTAAGTTCTGGTGACTTACTGTAGCCGATTGGCCTACACCATATGTCGGAATTTTGTTGAGGATAATTTGGTGCTTTGTTTGTTTAAATTGCTTTTGTTGGGTAGTTTAAGATTGGTTGTTTTATAGGTTAAGTATTGTGATGTTTTGATGGTATTTGGGACGTTTTGATGGTATTCACGTTATATATGTTATATTGTGCATATTGAACTATTCATGCATCATGGTTTCAAAACGTCATGAAAACGAATTTACGCATTGATTTCATGTAAAGAAAATGCATGTAAAGGCAAGTAAAATATCATGTAAACAACTATGGCATGAAGTTATCTGGGATGAGGTTCAGACCTGGCGTTCTGGGGTGAGCGGGTTTTTCTCCCTTCAAATGGTGTTGGCTGTCTAACTGCTTGACGTGCCCTATCAATCTATCGAGCGTTTCCGATAACCATAGACTGACACGTACTAATATATGAATTGACATAGACGGACTATTTCATAGCATAGCATATACATGTTCATACATAGACATTTACATAGAATTTACTGAGATTTTATCTCATAGGTGTCTTTATGGTGTAGGTGACTTTGAGCAAGGTGAGGACGATGTCCCTCCACCTGACGAGCCTGCAATTTGAAGGAGGATGCTCGTGGGAGCGGCTGGCGTAGTCGATGCGTACATGACCCGTGGGAGTATAGGTTACGTATTTTGTGGTTTTTGGGATTATGACGGGCTGATGGGTTATATTATGGATAGAATGGTATAGAAACACATTTTAGGATGTTTGGTGTCTTGATATTGTAAAAAGTTATGTTTTATATTTTGATGACGATGTTAGCTTCCGCCACGTATAGACGAATTTTGATGTATAGGTTGTGGTTTTGATGAATTAGAATTGAAATTGATGCTTTGATAGGTTTTGGATGAAATATAAATAGATTTTGATGATTTGGAATGAGTTTGGATGTTTGAAAATAGGTTTGTTGTTTTGGAGATAAATATGTTGTTTTGTGTAAGGGTTTTGATGATTTTAGGTTGAATGTTCGGTTTATGGATGTGCATTTTAGGTTGATTGTTGATGAATAATTGGAGGGTGGTATTTGAAGTGTTATTAGGTGAAGGAAGAGGTAAATTGATGAAATGATGAAGGTATAGAGTGGAAATGGTGAAGTGTGTGTGTGCAGGGAGCGGATGAAAAGAAGGAGAAAGAGGAAGGGAGGCGACTCTCTGGAGTTTGAACTCCAAAGAGTGTGCCAATCGATCGCCAGAAGGGGCGATCGATCGGCCCTCTATGGCTACGCTCTGGAAGAAGTTCCAGCGCGTATGCTGATCGATCGCCATGGGGCGATCGATCGGTTGATATGGGGCGATCGATCGCCATCCTTATTTTACAATAGCCGATCGATCGGCTAAAAGGGGCCGATCGATCGGCTGTGCTTTTTACGGGCGAAATGCCCTTTTTTCCCTTGTTAAGTTTGGCCGATGGTTTTCTTTTATTTAGTATGTTTCTTCAAATGATTTTGAAAATGATTTCAACGATTTAGACTTCGATTTAACGTGTCAAAGGTAAAAGTTCACTAATGTTATAAAATGAAAATTTTCTACGGGAAAGTAAGGGATAGGAATTGGGTATGCTATAGCCTGAGTCCGTTCTCTAACGAAAGTAAATGAAAGGAAACGAAGAATGAAATTAATGAAAACTGGAATGAAACTCAAGGAGTTTATGAGAGCGGGCGAGGGTAATACGTATGTATGTCACGGTATAGGTCTTGGCAGCACCGACATGGGGTCGGGGTTGTCACAACAGTTGGTTTGAGAGCTCTCGGGTTTCAAAATCGGTTCTGTAGACTGCTCGACTGCGCAAGCCACTGTACGGACATGCTTCTTCAACTCTAAGTACGTTTTGAAGATTTCTTTGTTTTAGTTTCTTAGAGTTATTGTTTCTAACTTGTATAGGTTCACAAAATGGTGTGTCAAGGGAATGATAGGGATAAGAGAGATGACACAATAGACCCGTATAGAGAGTTTATAGCTCAACAATCCCAACACTTAGAACGACAGGCTCAACACATGGAAAGACAGTCTTAACAGTAAGGGCAATAGAACTTAGGAGGTGGCAGCTCTTAGTAATTGAGGAATGGAGAGATTCCAAAAGTTACAACCTCCGGTGTTCAATGGACAATCTTCGGATCCTTCTTTAGCCAAGGAGTGGATTCGATTTATGGAGGACATGTTGGCGTATGCAAATATAGATGATGGGGAGAAAGTCGCGTTCGTCACCTATCATGTGGCACTGGATGCCCGTTTCTGGTGGGATACGATTAAGGCAACCACAGATGTAACCGTGATGAGTTGGGAGTGGTTTAAAGCCATATTTTATGACAAATATTTTAGCCATACGGTACGGGAGGCCAAAATGATGGAGTTCATGCAATTGCGATAGGCTGGCTCAGTTGCCGAATACATTAGAAGATTTGAGGCCCTGTCCCAGTTCGCACCACGCCAGGTTAGTGTTAATGAGGACAATGTGCGTCGGTTTATGCAAGGGATAAGTTAGGAGATAAGAAAAGGTGTCATCATATCAGGGGTGCGGAATGTGCCCTATGCTGAGATTGTAGCGAGGACGCTCGAGATTGAGGTTGCTGAGCAGACTTATATCAAACCAAGGGAGCCAGCTAGAGGGTTCTTTCGGGAGATACAGCCTCGACCTAAGAACAAAGGCTGGCAGCCAAGAGGGCCACAACAACAACAAGGGAAGGCAAGGCAAGTTCAGGAGGTTGCTCCAAGACCAGTATGCCTGAAGTGCCAGAAGCCTCACTTTGGCGCTTGTAGATTGGGCACGGACAAGTGTTTCAGGTGCGGGGAGGTAGGCCATTACGCTCAGAATTGCCCAAGGGCGGCTACCAATCAAAAGAGAGTTGCCCCAAGAATTTTGCCTTTATTGAGCCAGGCGATGTTAACGACGAGGCCCAGTCCTCCGTTGTAGCAGGTACTATTTCGGTCACGGCAGTAGCTGTATTTTCAGTGATAGACACGGGTGCTAAGCACTCGTTTATTTCCATTTCATGCGTAGCTAGACTGAAGATAGTACCTGAGTTAGCAGAGTACGAGTATCGAGTAATGCTGCCTTCAGGGGAGTTTATGCAGTTAGATCGCATCTTCTAGGGCAATGTCGTCTCTGTACGGAACAATACCCTTTATGCCCAGTTGATAGTTATGGGCATAGAGCGGTATGATCTTATCTTTGGAATGGATTGGCTATCTTGCGACTTCGCCACCATCGACTGCCGATCCGATTTGGTGACTTTTCAGCCACCAGGTAAAGAGGAGTTTACTTATCAAGCAATGAATAGGTTAAGCAGGTTACCAGCTTCCTATTCGATGAAGGTCAGAGAGCAGTTTAGAGGTGAATGCTCAGTTTACATGGCCACTGTGGTCGACACTCAGTTGCTTAATGGGGTAACGTCAAGTGACATCCCGATTGTTAAGGAGTTCGCGGGGATTTTTTGCAATGATCTTCCCGGGATTACCGCCGGACCGGGAGATAGAGTTTGTGATTGACGTGTATCCAAGTTTTGAACCTGTTTCTAAGAACCAGTACAGAGTGGCGCCCGCTGAGTTGAGGGAATTGAAGTCTTAGTTGGAAGAGTTGTTGGATAAGGGGTTCATCCGACCTAGCTTTTCTCCTTGGGGTGCGCCGGTTCTGTTCATTAAAAAAAAGGATGGAACTCTCAGGATGTGCATAGATTATAGAGAGTTGAATAAATTGACGGTGAAGAATAAATATCCGTTGCTCTGAATAGATGACCTATTTGATCAACTGCAGGGTGCCCGAGTATTTTCGAGGATTGATCTACGCTCGGGTTATTATCAGTTGAAGGTCCGTGTAACGCCCCTGAACCCGCCCCCGCTCGGTTCGCTACTTTGTGAACCCAAACCGTGTTTAAAACGACGTTTAAAATAATTTTTGATAAATTTTTGACTCTATTTTTGGGTTTTTCGAACCCTCAGAAAATGTTGGGAAACGTGCGTAAAATAAGTCGAAAAATTTTGGGTCAAAACATAGTAGAAATAGGAATTAAAAAAAATTAAAAATAAAAAAACAGTTGCTGGGTGTTGGGGCGTGCCGTGCGCGCACTGCCCGCGCAGCAGCGTGCTGCGCGCCTCCTGCGCGCACGCAGCGCCGAGCGTTCGGTGCTGGCACCCTCTCAAGTGCTAGTGCTCCAAATGCCCATTTTTAATGTTTTTTCGACCTTTTCTCATTTTTCATCAATTTCCGTCAAGCCAAATACCTTTAAAAATTCTAAAATGTTTACCACACAATCCCGACACCCTAAACTCCGTGTCCCGTAAAAATCTTGAAAAACCGACTTAAAATAGTTAATAAAAAATAGAGAAATTAAACCCAACATTATTTATTTTAAAACTAAACGGACGGCATAACACCTAAAGTTATTGTGATGACCCGAATGTGTAAGTATGTGTATGATGGCTACACAAACCGGAACCCGGATGGCGGTATTTCCGCACGGGCGAGCCAGAAGGTGACAGGTCGTAAAAAGAAGGTTGTCACAATCCCACATCGCTTGGGGAAGTATGTGGAAATGAAACATATGTAAAGAGACCCTCCCAACATAGCAAGACGCGTTTTGGAGCACGATTTGCAACGGATCCCATAAGAACTCCGAAGTTAAAAGTGCTTCGGCGAGAGCAATTCCAGGTTGGGTGACCTTCCGGGAAGCTCTCGCCAAACAAAGCTGTGAGGGGAGGATATTGGGCTACTGCCCAATCCCCAGAGCGGACAATATCTTGCTGGGAAAAGAGGTCGTTACAAATGGTATCAGAGCCTGTACCTAACCGAAAATATGGCCAACGAGGATGTTGGGCCCCCGAGGGGGTTGATTGTGATGACCCAGATGTGTAAGTATGTGTACGATGGCTACACGAACCGGAATTTTGATGGCGGTACGATGGCTGACGGGTCGTAAAAAGAGAGTCGTCACAATCCCACATTACTTGGATCTTGCTGGGAAAAGAGGTCGTTACAAATGGTATCAGAGCCTGTACCTAACCGAAAATATGGCCAACGAGGATGTTGGGCCCCCGAGGGGGTTGATTGTGATGACCCAGATGTGTAAGTATGTGTATGATGGCTACACAAACCGGAACCCGGATGGCGGTATTTCCGCACGGGCGAGCCAGAAGGTGACAGGTCGTAAAAAGAAGGTTGTCACAATCCCACATCGCTTGGGGAAGTATGTGGAAATGAAACATATGTAAAGAGACCCTCCCAACATAGCAAGACGCGTTTTGGAGCACGATTGGCAACGGATCTCATAAGAACTCCAAAAATAAAAGTGCTTCGACGAGAGCAATTTCAGGTTGGGTGACCTTCCGGGAAGCTGTCGCCAAACAAAGCCGTGAGGGGAGGATATTGGGCTAAGGCTCAACCCCCAGAGCGGACAATATCTTGCTGGGAAAAGAGGTCGTTACAAATGGTATCAGAGCCTGTACCTAACCTAAAAAGAGAGTCGTCACAATCCCACATTACTTGGGGAAGTATGTGGAAATGAAACATATGTAAAGAGACCCTCCCAATATAGCAAGACGCGTTTTGGAGCACGATTGGCAACGGATCTCATAAGAACTCCAAAAATAAAAGTGCTTCGACGAGAGCAATTTCAGGTTGGGTGACCTTCCGGGAAGCTGTCGCCAAACAAAGCCGTGAGGGGAGGATATTGGGCTAAGGCTCAACCCCCAGAGCGGACAATATCTTGCTGGAAAAAGGGGTCGTTACAGTTATCAAAATCCCAAAACCTACAAAACTAACGATTTTAAAAACTATTTAAACCATTTCCCAAAACCATTGACACACCGTACTCACAAAGTTATAACCCATCTTTATTCACAAAATCAAAACAACTTAAAACACTAAAACAATTCCAAAAAAATCTATCTACATACAAAATATCAATCTCCCACAACTACCCAACGAAGTCAGTGGCCAAGACGCCCTGATAATAGCCTGCACCGGCGTACCCCGTCCTCCTCCGACTGCAGCCTACTCCTTGGCTGTCTCATCCACCTCACTTGAGTAATACTTGTCACCTACACTATAGAACACAAAAAAAATAAGCCTAACGCTTAGCAAGTAGGGAAATAATGCACCTTAACACACTAAATACTTAACGCATCCTAACATGCAATTTCTACACACTCTGTTGTTTTCTTTTCATTTCAGTTACATTTGTCTTTCACTTTCAAGTGAATCCAGTAGGCACACCCTCCCACGCAGTCCAGGATGGCCACGCCTTGATCCATGGAGCAAGACCGGAGGCACACGTCCTAACACAGTTCGGGACGGCCAACCGAACCTCCCTCAATCGATCGTAGAATCCTCATTGTGCCTTCAAGCACGAACAGGTCGAGGCATTCATACTCATGACACATCACGTAAATTAGCATGGCATCTCGAGTAAAATCCCTCGCGGGGTGCTCAACGAGCTACTTGGCCGACGAAGCTATTCCACTCGAGACCAAGTTGCATATAAATTCTTATCTTTCATCCTTACCACTCACACATGCAAAACACGTGGTTTCATAGTTTAGAAAACAATGATGCATGACACACGATGCATGACACAATTAAAACACAACAACAAGCAAACAATCCCTACCGTTCTATGGTATAGGCCCGAAGGC
This sequence comes from Begonia masoniana, assembly GCA_022432975.1. Classification (NCBI taxonomy): domain Eukaryota; kingdom Viridiplantae; phylum Streptophyta; class Magnoliopsida; order Cucurbitales; family Begoniaceae; genus Begonia; species Begonia masoniana. The sequence goes on from CM039502.1 coordinate 38,406,614, forward strand.
AACAAACACTCATCCGCTACTTACCTGGTTGCTCGAATTTCAATTGTCCACTTCGTTCGATAATTCACTCGCTCGATCACCTAAAATAATGAAAACTAAACTTAGTAAATTACTAACAATACTCTAAGGAAATTCTTAAACTTAAACTAACCAAAACCATATCACAATTCAACCTAAATACTCAAACCCGATTTTTATGCAATTTTTACCGTCCACATTCAAACTGCCATAACTTTCTCATTTTTCAACGGATTTTGACGTGCCACCCCCACTCGGAAACCTCTACACATCTACTATCCATTGAAATACTCAAATTAACCAAATAAATTCAATGGCCAATCCGAATTCCAGAAAACAGAACCGGTGAACATATTGCACAAAACCAGTTTTTCACAACTCACTTCCAATCTTCCATTTCTCTCTAAACACCACCTAAACTAATCCATTCAACAATTAAAACATCAAAGTTGGAAAGAAAACTCTCCTTTGAAACCAAAAATTAGGACTCCATGTTTAGGGTTTTTCAAACCCTAACCAAACCCTCCAAAAACACCATAAAAACCTTTAAAACCCACCCTAACAAGTATTAAACTAAAACCCCACATGATTTTACCTTAAACTCAAAGCAAAATGTGAAGAAGAGAAAGTGAAAGCCCTAACAATGGCTGCCCTTCGATGGAGGAAGGAGAAAAAGAAGATAATTAGCTTAAAATCCCCATTTTACTCCTTTTTATAAAACCACATTTCCTCTTTTTCTTTTCCTCCACCCAAATTTAAAATTTTGTAATTTAAACCCTCCCCCTTCTCTTTTATGAATCCCAACGTGAATGCCATATTAAACTCTCATTTTCCATTGAATTTTTCTAACAAAATTCTATTGGTTGATATGTTTTGACTTTTCAAACTTTGATATGTTTTGACTTTTCAAACTTTGAATTAGGATTTCTACTCAATGTCTCTACTCAATGAACATTGAACTCTCATACATGAACTCTCATACATACACTAAACTAGGGTTGCATACGTTTTAGGAAAATTCTGGGTGTTACAGTCCGACAGGAAGACATTCTACAGACAGCGTTTCGAACGAGGTATGGGCATTATAAGTTCCTTGTTATGTCTTTCTGACTTACGAATGTCCCCGCAGTGTTTATGGATCTAATGAACTGTGTCTTCAAGGAGTATTTAGACAAGTTCGTTGTTGTGTTTATTGACGACATCTTGATCTATTCTAAGAAAAATGAGAAACACGAGGAGCCACTACGGATTGTTCTGAGAATTCTAGAGCAACACCAACTTTACTCGAAATTCTCCAAGTGTGAGTTTTGGCTAGACCGAGTAAACTTTCTTGGCCATATCATATCTCAGGAAGGGATTTCTGTAGACTTGAGTAAGATTCAAGTTGTTAAAGATTGGCTGCAGCCTAGGAATGCGTGAGGTACGTGGGTTTCTCATATTTGCTGGGTATTACAAGAAATTCATTGAAGGATTTTTGAAGACCGCGGTTCCCCTATCCTGATTGACAAGAAAGAATGAGAAATTTGTATGGTCGGCTGCATGCGAGAAGAGCTTTGTGGAGCTGAAACAGAAGTTAACCACGGCTCCAGTTTTAACGTTGTCAGTTGAAGGCGACAAGTTCAGCATATATTGTGACGCGTCTAAGGTTGGTCTTGGATGCGTATTGATGCAAGAATGGAAAGTTATTGCATACGCTTCTCGGCAATTGAAATCGTATGAGAAAAATTATCCGACGCATAACTTGGAACTAGCGACAGTAGTCTTCACGTTAAAAATCTGGAGGCACTATCTGTATGGGCAGCAATGCGAGGTGTTCTCAGACCACAGGAGCCTCAAATATTTGTTTACACAGAAAGAGCTGAATATGTGACAACGAAGGTGGCTGGAGTTTGTTAAGGACTACGAGTTCGAAAGCAAATACCACCCAAGAAAAGCAAATAAAGTCGTGGATGCCCTGAGCAAATTGCCTACTGCGAGTCAGCCTTCACTTGTAGTGATGTCGGTGATGTTGAAGTCTGAGATTGAGAAGTTCGATGTAGAGATCGTGGCTGAGTTGTCCACTATGCTCGCAAACATTTCTCTTAGGCTGACGATACTTGACAAAATACGGGAAGCTCAACAGGAAGACTTATAGTGTGAGAAGCACTGTTTGAGCATGACGTCCGAGGACTCGTTCGATTTCAACTTGTCGGATGATGGTATATTAAAATTCAGGCATAGGTGGTACGTGCTAAATGACGAGGAGTTGAAGAAAGAAATTTTGACGGAGGCACACTCTTCAGCATACTCGGTGCATCTAGGAAGCACCAAGATGTATCGGGATTTAAAACAGCATTTCTGGTGGCTTAACATGAAGAGAGAGGTTGCCAAGTACGTGGAGACCTGTCTGGTTTGTCAGCAGGTTAAGGCGAAGCATCAAAGGCTGGCAGGAACTTTGCAACCCATGCAGATCACGGAGTGAAAATGGGAGCAGATTTCTATAGATTTTATTGCTGGGCTCCCGAGGATGACGAAGGGACATGACAGGAATCTGGGTGATAGTGGACCGTTTGACAAAGTCGGCCCACTTTCTTCCAGTTAAAGCAACATTCTCTATGGATCAGCTCACTGAGCTTTATGTGCAGGAGATCGTTAGACTGCACGGGGTGCCCGTTTCGATAGTTTCAGACCAAGATCCGAGATTTACTTCGAGATTTTGGAAGAGTCTGCACAAAGCCGTGGGAACTCAGTTAAATTTTAGCACGACATTTCATCCTCAGACCGATGGTTAGACAGAACGAATGAATCAGATTCTTGAAGATATGCTTAGAGCGTGCGTGTTGGAATTCCAAGGCTTGAGGAGCAGGTATTTGTTACTAATCGAGTTCTCATATAATAACAGCTTTCAAGCTACGATCAGCATAGCTCCGTATGAGGCGCTATATGGGAAAAAATTTAGGTCTCCGTTATATTGGAACGAGGTCAGTGAAGCTAGCATTATTGGCCCTGATATCCTACAACAAACGGCGGAGAAGATCGCCGTTATTAGACAGCGTATCGAGGTAGCTAAGAGCCGTTAGAAAAGCTATGCCGACAATAGATGAAGAGAGTGGGAGTTTAATGAAGGTGAAGATTTCTCCATTCAAAGGAGTCATGAGATTCGGAAGAAGAGACAAGCTAAGCCCTCTTTATGTGGGGCCCTTCCCTATTTTGAAAAGGATCGGGAAGATGGCTTATCGATTGCAGCTTTTGGCATCTATGGAGAGCATCCACAACATCTTTCACGTGTCCACGCTCCTGAAGTGCATGCCTGACCCGTCGCATGTCGTAGAAACACGGGAGATTGAGGTACATTCTGGGCCGATTCATCTTCTGTTTTAGTGGTTTTATTTAATTTATTTTTAAATGTGTTTCAACAAATTATACTTCGACTTATCAATTTAACGAAAAGGTTTACTAGAAAGTTAAAAAAAAAATAATATTGAAAAATTAGGAATAGTTTTAAGGGTCGTTACAGTTATGGTATCAAAGCTCCAGGGTTTTAAAAACGGTTCTGTAGACTGCTTGACTGCGCAAGCCACTTCACGAACATGCTTCTTCAACTGTAAGTACGTTATATGCTTTCTTTATTTTGATTTCTTAGAATTATTGTCTTTAATTGTTATAGATTAGCAAAATGGTGCGAAAAAGAAATGATAGAGACTTGAGAGACGACACCATTGACCAACTCAAGGAAATTATTGCCCAACAGTCTCAAAACCTTGCCCAACAGTCCCAACACTTAGAATGAAAAGCTCAACATATGGAAAGACAGTCCCAAAGGCTCGATACGCTGATTAACCGAGAGGGCAATAGAGCTCAGAAGGTGGCAACTCCTAGTAATCGGGGAATGGAGAGGTTTCAGAAATTACAACCCCCTGTGTTCAACGGACAATCGTCGGATCCCTCTTTAGCTGAGTAGTGGATTCGAACTATGGAGGATATGCTGGCATACGCGAGCATAGGGGATGGGGAGAAAGTCGCGTTTGTTGCCTATCACTTGGCACTAGATGCTCGTTTCTTGTGGGATAAGATCAAGGCAACCACAAATGTGACCACGATGAGCTGGGAGCGGTTTAAAACCATATTTTACGACAAATATTTTAGTCATACGGTACGGGTGGCAAAAATGATGGAGTTCCATCAATTGAGACAGGCTGGCTCAGTTGTCGAGTACGTCAGAAGGTTTGAGGCCCTATCCCGATTTGCACCACGCCAGGTCAGTGTTGATGAGGACAAGGTGCGCCGGTTTATGCAAGGACTAAGTCAGGGGATCAGAAAAAGTGTCATTATATCAGGGGTGCGGAATGTGCCCTATACTGAGATTGTAGCGAGAGCGCTAGACATTGAGGCCGCCGAACAGACTTTTGACAAACCGAGGGAGCCAGCTAGAGGGTTCTTTGGGGAGATACAGCCACGGCCTCAGAACAAGGGCTGGCAACCGAGGGGATAGCCACAACAACAACAGGGGGTGCAAAGAGGCCCTATGAGGGTAAAGGTGACCAAGGCAAGGGGAAGCAAGTTCAAGGGGCTACTCAAAAGCCTATTTGTCCTAAATACTAGAAGGAACATTACGGCCTTTGTCGATTGGGCACGAACAGTTGTTACAGATGTGGAGAGGTAGGCCATTTTGCTAAGAACTATCCAAGGTTGGCTACCGATCAAAGAAGGGTGGCCCCGAGAATATTTGCGTTTATCGAGCCCGGTAATGTTGACGATGAGGCCCAGCCCTCAGTTATAGCAGGTACTATTTTGGTCATGGGAGTAGCCGTGTTTTCATTAATAGACATGGGTGCTACGCACTCGTTTATTTCCACTGCATGCGTAGCTAGACTGAAGATAGTGCCTGAGTTAGGAGAGTGCGAGTATAGAGTTATGTTACCTTCAGGGGAATGTATGCAGTCAGATCACATTTTCCAGGGCAATGTTGTCTCTGTAGGGAGAAATACCCTTTTATGCTCGGTTGATAGTTATGGGCATAGAGCGGTATGATCTTATCTTGGGAATGGATTGGCTATCTCGCCATTTCGCTACCATTGACTGCCGATCAGGGGTGGTGACTTTTTGGCCCCCGGGTAAAGAGGAGTTTGCCTATCAGGCAATGAAAAGATTAAGCAACCTACCAACCTCCTATTCCATGAAGGTTAGTGAACAGTTTAAAAGTGAATGCTCGGTTTTTATGGTCACTGTGGTCGACACTCAGTTACTTAATGGGGTAACACCAGGTGACATCCCGGTTGTTAGAGAGTTCGCAGAGATTTTTCACGACGATCTTCTCGGATTACCACCGGACAGAGAGATCAAGTTTGTTATTGATGTTTATCCAAGCTTAGGGCCTGTATCGAAGAATCCATACAGACTGTCACCTGCTGAACTAAAGGAGTTGAAGACTCAGTTAGAAGAGTTGTTAGACAAGGGGTTCATTCGACCCAGTTTCTCTCCTTGGGGTGCACCAGTTTTGTTCGTTAAGAAGAAGGACGGAACTCTTCGAATATGCATCGATTACAGAGAGTTGAATAAGCTAACGGTGGAGAATAAGTATCCTCTGCCCCAGATTGAAGATTTGTTTGACCAACTACAGGGTGCTCGAGTGTTTTCGAGGATTGACTTACGCTCGGGTTACTATCAGTTGAAGGTCTGGAAGGAAGGTGTACAGAAAATGGCCTTTTGAACGAGGTACGGGCATTACGAGTTTCTCGTTATGTCTTTCGGTCTTACGAATGCTCCCTCAGCGTTTATGGACTTGATGAACCAGTGTGTTTAAGGAGTATTTAGACAAGTTTGTCGTCGTCTTCATTGATGACATCTTGATCTATTCAAAGACAAAAGAAGATCACGAGGAGCATTTGCGAATTGTTCTGAAAATTCTGTGCCAACATCAATTGTATCTGAAGTTCTCTAAGTGCGAGTTTGGGCTTGATCGGATTAGTTTTCTCAGCCATATCATATCTTAGGAGGGATTTTTGGTAGATCCAACAAAGATTGAAGTTGTCAGGGATTGGCCACTGCCTAAAAATGTGCGAGAGGCACAAGGATTTCTCGGCTTGGCTAGATATTACAGGAAGTTCATTGATGGGTTTTCAAAGGTGGCAGTCCCTCTTTCCCGGTTTACAAGGAAAAATGAGAAGTTTGTATGGTCGACCGCATGTGAAAAGAGATTTGCGGAGCTGAAACAGAGATTGACTACGGCTCCAGTTTTGACACTGCCAGTTGAGGGTGATAAGTTCAGTATTTACTGCGACGCCTCAAGAATTAGACTGGGGTGTGTATTGATGCAGGAAGGCAAAGTCATCGCTTATGCTTCTCGGCAGTTGAAGTCGTATGAGGAAAAGTATCTGACACACGACCTTGAGCTTGCAGCGGTTGTCTTTGCTTTAAAAATCTAGGGACACTATCTGTATGGGCAGCAGTGTGAGGTGTTCTCCTATCACAGAAGCTTAAAGTATTTGTTTACGCATAAAGAAATTAATATGCGACAGCGAAGGTGGTTGGAGTTTGTTAAAGATTATGACTTCGAAATTAAATATCACACGGGGAAGGCAAATAAAGTCCCAGACGCTTTAAGCAGAATGACTTCCACTAGTCAGTCTATGCTTGCATCGATGTCGGGAATGCTAAGGTCTGAGATCGAGAGGTTTGATGTGGAAATTGTGGCCGAGTTGTCCACTATGCTCACGAACATTTCCTTTAGACCGACAATAATTGACAGACTCTGAAAAGCTCAGAAGGAAGACTTGGAGTGTGAGAGATATCGATTGAGCGCGACATCTGAGGACCCGTCCGATTTCAGCTTGTCAGATGATGGTGTATTGAGATTCAGGTATAGGTGGTACGTGCCTAATGATGAGGAGCTGAAGAGAGAAATCTTAACTGAGGCACACTCCTCGGCATACTGAGTGCATCCGGGGAGCACGAAGATGTACACAGACCTGAGGCAGCATTTTTGGTGGCCGAACATGAAAGGGGAGATTGCCAGGTATGTGGAAACCTACCTAGTTTGTCAACAGGTTAAGGCAGAACACCAAAGACCAGCCGGAACCTTACAGCCAATGCCGATCCCAGAGTGGAAATGAGAGCAAATCTCTATGGATTTCAATGTTGGACTTCCGAGAACGACGAAGGGGCACGATGGTATCTGGGTGATTGTGGACCGTTTGACAAAGACGGCCCACTTTCTGCCAGTAAAGATTACCTATTCTATGGATCAACTAGCTGAACTGTATGTGCAGGAGATCGTTAGATTGTGACGACCCTAACACTGCACCAATTTTTCCCGTAATATAGTTTTTTTTTTATACTTACTTATTTATACTTAAGCTTTAACCTAAACGTTCGAGCGGAAATTAAACTTTCAAATCGGAATTGGAACCGAAATCGTTATAGTCGTTAGAAAACTATTTAAAACAAACCTTAAAACATTTTATAAAACAATTTAAAACTATTAAAAGAAAACTTGATAAAAGTTTAAAACAATTGAAGCAGTGAAAACCAACAAAAACAGGGGCAGAAACGGGCAATCGCCCAAAAATAAAGCGGCGATAGCTGGTTTTGCCAGCGATCGCCTGGGTGAAGCGATCACGGATCGCGGCGACAACACGAGGGGCAATCGATCGCCCATTTCTGGCGATCGATAGCCACTCGCTCTGGAAATTTATTTCTAGAGCGCTCGACGATTCGCCAGCGATCGCCTAAACACAAGGGGCGATCGATCGCCTATTTCGGGCGATCGATCGCCAATCGCTCTGGAAATTTCTTTCCAGAGCACTTGGCTTTCCCCCCTTTTCTTTCCTCTTTCCTTTTCTTTTCGTCTTTCCCTGCTTACACATACTTCTAGCACAATTTCGTTAACACTATTTCACCCACATCTCAACCATACACTCTAACATAAATTCACTCACAATCTCATCCAAAACAACGGCTCAAACACGTTTAGAAACATAGCCTAGTTTCATGAAAATAAACCACGTGGATATGTTTAAAAACCGAACATTTCCCTAATACAAAACATTTACAAAATACTTTTCAAAACGTTTAAAACCTAAAACATAACCTATCCATTATCCAGAACCAAACACCCTAAAATGTCTCTAACTATACAGGTTTCTATCCAAAATAGCCCAAAATACCTACATACGTCCCCACGGGTCAACATACGCGTCGACTGCCCATGCACACCACCGCAACCGTTCTTCTTCAACCATCCTGTACATCGGGTGGAGGAATGTCGTCGTCACCTGCTTCTATATCACCTACACCATACAGACACACTATGAGATAAAAATCTCAGCAAGTTTCGTAAATGCAACGCATGCTGTGCGTATGAGTTTCAGAAATCATGCAGCATTTTCTTATCATTACGTTGCAGACAGAATGTCACCGAGGTCTCAGCCTATTAGATGGAGAGGACACATCCCGCGGTCGGACTTCCCTCTTTACCTAACCGGGGGGCCGGGGTTCACGCTCGCACCCATAACAGCCGTGCTTTAGCCCCACCTCGCGTAACCAGATAACAGATTACATGGATTCATTACATTCGTTCATTTCATTTTCTTAAACACGTGCAAAATTCGTTTTCATGCTATTTTAAAATACGTGATGCATGAAAAGTTATAGGTATAAAATAAACAAACATCATACATACCAACAAGACTATAAAAAGCATAACCTATAGAAGAACTAACCCTAGCTACCCTACCAAAGCATATAAACAAACAACTCTTCAAAAATCCTCGACGCGACATCGACATACGGTGTAGGCCACTCGACCAAGTAAGTCACGAGAACTTACCTCATGCGCGCTGAACTTCGAGCTCCGTCCACGAGCGTTGTTTGTCTGAGGCAAAACACAACAGTTGTCGTTAAAACGAGATTTAAACCATTAAACGTCCAAATTTAACGAAATCTTAACTAAGGAAATCTTCCTAAAATTCTAATTTAACTCTTTGAGACATTTTATCGAGCAATTCATGCTCGTGAATTTCCAAAACTCCATTAATGGAGATTTCTCGAATCTCAAATATCCAGTTTTTAATCCAAACGCCGCATACACTCTAGATTTCGTCCAATAACGTTTAATACGTTCAACATACTCACTAATACGACAAACCTATCGATTTCTAACTTTAAACTACGTTTCTCACAAAATCCAAACGAAACCCTAGCTATCAAACCTCGCAAAAACTGAAATACAACGCCCTAAAACCATAGATTCATACCTAGGGTTGCGAGAGGAGGAGAAAACGTGAAGAAAACCAAGCGATCAGAGGGTAAATCACCGTTGGAGAGGTGGAAGCCGTGAATCACCAGAGGAAATCACAGGAGAAGAAAAGTGGCGTGGAGAAGAAGAAGAAGAAAGTGTTTTAAATTATACTTTGGCTTGGTAAATTACCATTTTGCCCTTCCTTTGTTTTTCTATTTGTTTCGTCCTTCGTTTCGTTAATTAACTAACGATTTGGCTTCTCTAAATTTCCATAATTCACCAATGACTCCAACTCATTACCAGGGTTCTTTTAAAACTGTCCGTTTGCAATTCGGACCTTGTTTACTATTTTTACTAAAACATCATTTATATTACGAGAAATGTAATTCTCGTAAAATTAGCATTAAACTCCTAAAATTCCCGAAATTTTCTTAAAATCCTTATTAATTTTTAGGATCGTAATAACACTTTCTTTTTGAAAAACTGACTTAATTTAACATATTTACAAAAATGCCATTATATTGTTTATTTACAAAATCCCAAAAATCCGGGTGTTACATTCCATCCACCTTATTTAAAATTTTGTCCTCAAAATTTGCTTATACAGACAACTCGGGATACCTAGCCATCAGGTCTTGCTGTCGCTCCCAAGTCGCTTCTTCAACCTCGTGGTTCCGCCATAGGACTTTAACTAGCGGAATTTCTTTATTGCGCAATACTTTGATCGAAGACTCCAAAATACGTACGGGCCTCTCCACATAAGTCAAAGTAGGCTGTACCTCGATGTCTCTTGCCTCTATGATATGATATGGATCGCGCAAACACTTCCGAAGCATAGATACGTGAAACACGTCGTGGATGCCTTCCATTGAAGCCAGAAGCTGCAGTCGATAAGCCATCTTCCTGATCTTCTTCAACATAGGAAAAGACCCCACATAACGAGGGTTTAACTTGCCCTTCCTTCCGAATCTCATAACACCTTTAAACGGAGAAACTTTCAAGTAAACCTCATCACCTTCCTCGAATTCCAGTTCCCTCCGTCTCGCGTCAGCATAGCTCTTTTGTCGACTTTGAGCTATCTCAATACGCTGTATAATAATAGCAATCTTCTCTGCCGTTTGTTGTAGAATCTCAGGACCAACAGTACTGGCTTCACCAACCTCGTCCCAATACAGTGGAGATCTACACTTTCGACCATATAAAGCTTCGTACGGAGCCATACCAATGGTAGCCTGGAAGCTGTTGATATAAGAGAACTCGATCAGTGGCAAATACCTGCTCCACGATCCCTGAAATTCCAACACACAAGCTCTGAGCATATCCTCAAGAATCTGATTCGTCCTCTCTGTCTGACCATCAGTCTGAGGATGAAATGCCGTGCTAAAATTCAGTTGAGTCCCCATAGCTTTGTGCAGACTCTTCCAAAATTTTGATGTAAACCTCGGATATCGATCTGAGACAATAGAAACTGGTACACCGTGCAATCTAACAACCTCCTGCACATAAAGCTCGGCGAGCTGGTCCATCGAAGATGTCATCTTCACAGATAAGAAGTGAGCCGACTTTGTCAATCGGTCCACAATCACCCAGATGCCATCATGACCCTTCGTCGTCCTTGGGAGCCCCACAATAAAATCCATGGAGATCTACTCCCATTTCCACTCCGGAATAGGCAGTGGCTGTAGTGTTCCGACCGGCCTCTGGTGTTCTGCTTTCACCTGTTGACAAACTAAACAGGTTTCGACATATTTGGCGACCTCTCTCTTCATGTTTGGCCACCAGAAGTGTGGCTTTAAGTCCCGGTACATCTTGGTACTTCCTGGGTTCACAGAATAAGCTGAAGAATGCGCCTCAGCCAATATCTCCTTGTTTAGCTCCTCATCGTTAGGCAAGTACCACATATGCCTGAATTTTAGAATACCATCCTCTGATAAATAGAAATCTGACGAATTCTCAGATGTCAAGCCCAACAGAAACTCCTCGCACTCCATATCATTCTGCTGAGCTTCACGGATCTTATCCAGAATAGTCAGCCTGAGAGAAATGTTGGTGAGCATACTGGACAACTCTGTCACTATCTCCACATCGAACCTTTCAATCTCATACCGTAATGTAACTGACATCGCTGCAAGTGAAGGCTGACTCGCAGAAGGCATTCGGCTTAAAGCATCAGCGACCTTGTTCGCCTTTCCTGGATGGTACTTTATCTCAAACTCATAGTCTTTGACGAACTCGAGCCACCTTCTCTGCTGCATATTAAGTTCCATCTGTGTAAATAAGTACTTCAAGCTTTTGTGGTCAGAAAATATTTCGCACTGCTGCCCATATAAATAATGTCTCCAAATCTTTGGTGCGAATACCACCGCAGCCAACTCCAGGTCGTGCGTAGGATAATTCTGCTCATACGGCTTCAACTGCCGAGAAGCATACGCGATCACCCTACCCTCCTGCATAAGCACGCATCCGAGTCCAACTTCTGACGCATTGCAATATATACTGAATTTCTCACCTTCAACAGGCAATGTCAACACTGGAGCTGTGGTCAACTTCTGCTTCAACTCCATAAAACTATGGTCATAAGCAGCTGACCATACAAACTTCTCATTCTTCTTTGAAAATCCCTCTATAAATTTCCGATAGTAGCCAGCTAATCTGAGAAATCCACATACTTCACGCACGTTCTTAGGTTGTGGCCAATCTCTGACCACCTGAATCTTGCTCGGATCTGCAGAAACCCATTCTTCTGATATGATATGACCGAGAAAACTGACCCAATCCAGCCAAAACTCGCACTTAGAGAACTTCGGATACAACTGGTGTTAACATAGAATTCTCAGAACTATTCTCAAGTGCTCCCCGTGTTCCACCTTCACCTTTGAATAGATTAAGATGTCTGTCGATGAAAACAACAACAAACTGGTCCAAGTACTCCTTGAAGACTCGATTCATCAAGTCTATAAACGCTGCAGGGGTATTAGTAAGTCCAAATGACATGACAAGGAACTCATAATGCCCATACCTCGTTCGGAACGCCGTCTTCTGAATGTCTTCCTTCCGTACCTTCAACTGATAGTAACCCGAGCGTAGGTCAATCCTGGAAAACACTCGAGCACCCTGTAGTTGATCAAACAAGTCATCTATCTGGGGCAGTGGGTACTCATTCTTCACTGTAAGCTTATTCAGCTCTCTTTAGTCCACGCACATCCTAAGGGTCCTGTCTTTCTTCTTGACGAATAGAACGGGCGCACCTCAGGGTGAAAAACTTGGTCGTATGAAACCCTTGTCTAGCAACTCCTCTAACTGAGATTTTAACTCTTTCAACTCAGCAGGCACCAATCTATATGCATTCTTCGACACAGGCGCCGAACTAGGATAAACATCGATCACAAATTCAATCTCCCGGTCTGGTGGTAAACTAGGGAGATCATCGTATAAAATCTCAGAGAATTCTTTGACGATAGGAATGTCACTCGGCGTTACACTACTGAGCAACTGAGTATCAAATACTGTGGCAAAATAAATAGAGCACTCACCTTTAAATTGTTCGTTGACCTTCATGGAATAAGAAATAGGCGTCCCACTCAAATCGGTTTATCGCCTGATAAGAAAACTCTGCTTTACTCGGGGGTCGAAAGGTCACAATCCCGGATCGACAATCCATGGTGGCGAAGTGCTGTGACAGCCAGTCCATCCCTAAGATAAGATCCTACCGCTCTATGCTCAGAACTATCAGACAAGCATAAAGGGTAGCATCCCCCACTAAGACGACATTTCCCTAGAGAATACGATCTGACTGCATACGCTCTCCTGAAGGCAGCATCACTCTAAACTCAACCTCTGCTAACTCAGACGCTAACCCCAATCTAGCCATGCAAGCAGTTGAAATAAAGGAATGCGTAGCTCCAGTGTCTATCAGCGAAAATATAGCTACGCCCATAATCAATATAGTACCTGCTATCACGGAAGGCTGAGTCTCATCATCGACATCACTAGGCTTGATTAAGGCAAAAATCCTGGGCATGACTCTCCTCTGATCTCTTCCCAACTGATCTCGGTCGGGCTTCAGACAATCCCTGACGTAATGGCCGACTTCACCACATCTATAACACTTGTTAGTGCCAACCTGGCACTCTCCACTATGCTCTCGCTGACATTTAGGGCACCAAGGTATCTGAGAAGTTCCCTGCACCTGCTTGCCCTTGCCTCGATCGTTACCTCCCTCTAGAGGCCTCTTCACACCTCTCTGTTGTTGTTGGGGCTGTGGTGCTCTAGGCTGCCAACCCCGGTTTTGTGACTGAGGGCGGATCTCTCGGAAGAAGCCCTTATCTGGCTCCCTCGGCCTAATACAAGTAGCTCTAGCAGCCTCGAAGTCCAGAGCTCTGGCTGCAATGTCAGAATAGGGCACGTCTGTAATACTCGACACGATAATGTTCATCTTGATCTCCAGATTCAGCCCTTCCATAAATTGATGCACTTTGTCTTCATTGTCGCTGATAAGACACGGTGTAAATCGTGATAAAGCCTCGAACTTCTGAATATAATCAGCAACTGAACTTGTCTGCTTCAGCTGCGTAAATTCGTTCCTCTTAGCCACCCTCACCGTGCGGCTGAAATACTTGTCAAAGAATACGGTCTTGAACCGTTCCAAGGTCATAATCGATACATCCATCGTCGACTTGATCAAATCCCACCAGAAACTGGCATCCAACGCCAAATGGAAAGTGACATAAGCCACCTTGCTCCCGTTCCCAACTTCTGCATAACCCAGCATATCCTCCATCACCCTGATCCATTCCTCAGCAACCGTTGGATCAGATGATCTGCCGTCAAATACTGGAGGTCGAAGACTTTGGAACTTCTGCATGCCCTGGTTATTAGGAACCACCAACTCTTGGGCCCTTTGGTTCTCTCGGTTCACTAAATTCTCGATTTGTTGTGCCTGTCGGTCCATGTGTTGAGACTGACGGTCCAACAATTCCGTAAGTCGATCTAAGGCGTCGTCCCTAGGGTCTCTTCCTCGAGTCATATTGTATAAAGCCTATAAAAATTAAACAGATAATCCTAAGAAACAAAAACAAAGAAATAAAATAGAACGTACGTACAGTCGAAGAAGGACGTTCGCGTAGTGGCATGCGCAGTCGAGCAGTCTACAGAACCGTTTTTAAAACCCGGGGCTCTTATACTATAACTTGTGACGACCCTAACACTGTACCCATTTTTCCCGTAATATAGTTTTTTTTATACTTACTTATTTATACTTAAGCTTTAACCTAAACGTTCGAGTGGAAATTAAACTTTAAAATTGGAATTGGAACCGAAATCGTTATAGTCGTTAGAAAACCATTTAAAACAAACCTTAAAACAATTTATAAAACAATTTAAAACTATTAAAAGAAAACTTAATAAAAGTTTAAAACAATCGAAGCAGTGAAAACCAACAAAAGTAGGGGCAGAAACGGGCAATCGCCCAAAAATAAAGCGGCGATGGATCGCCCAAAACGGGAGATCGCCTGGGTGAAGCGATCACGAATCGCGGTGACAACACGAGGGGCGATCGATCGCCCATTTCTGGAGATCAATCGGCACTCGCTCTAGAAATTTATTTCCAGAGCGCTCGGCGGTTCGCCAGCGATTGCCTCACAGGCGATTGCCTAAACACAAGGGGCGATCGATCGCCCATTTCGGGCGATCGATTGCCAATCCCTCTGGAAATTTCTTTCCAGAGCGCTTGGCTTTCCCCCCTTTTCTTTCCTCTTTCCTTTTCTTTTCGTCTTTCCCTGCTTACACGTACTTCTAGCACAATTCTTTCACAATTTTGTTAACACTATTTCATCCACATCTCAACCATACACTCCAACATAAATTCACTCACAATCTCATCCAAAACAACGGCTCAAACACGTTTAGAAACATAGCCTAGTTTCATGAAAATAAACCGCGTGGATATGTTTAAAAACCGAACATTTCCCTAATACCAAAAATATACAAAATACTTTTCAAAACTTTTAAAACCTGAAACATAACCTATCCATTATCAAGAACCAAACACTCTAAAATGTCTCTAACTATATAGGTTTCTATCCAAAATAGCCCAAAATACCTACATACGTCCCCACGAGTCAACATACGCGTCGACTGCCCATGCACACCACCGCAACCGTTCTTCTTCAACCATCCTGTACATCGGGTGGAGGAATGTCGTCCTCACCTGCTTCTATATCACCTACACCATACAGACACACTACGAGATAAAAATCTCAGCAAGTTTCGTAAATGCAACGCATGCTGTGCGTATGAGTTTCAGAAATCATGCAGCATTTTTTATCATTACGTCGCAGACAGAATGTCACCGAGGTCTCAGCCTATTAGATGGAGAGGACACATCCCGCGGTCAGACTGCCCTCTTCACCTAACCCGGGGGGGGGGGGGGGGGAGGGGGGGTACACGCTCGCACCCATAACAGCCATGCCTGAGCCCCACCTCGCGTAACCAGATAACAGATTACATGGATTCATTACATTCGTTCATATCATTTTCTTAAACACGTGCAGAAATTCGTTTTCATGCTATTTTAAAATACGTGATGCATGAACAGTTATAGGCATAAATAAACAAACATCATACATACCATCAAGACTATAAAAAGCATAACCTATAAAAGAACTAACCCTAACTACCCTACCAAAGCATATAAACAAACAACTCCCCAAAGATCCTCGACGTGACATCGACATACGGTGTAGGCCACTCGGCTAAGTAAGTCACGAGAACTTACCTCGTGCGCGCTGAACTTCGAGCTCCGTCCACGAGCGTTGTTCGTCTGAGGCAAAACACAACAGTTGTCGTTAAAACGAGATTTAAACCATTAAACGTCCAAATTTAACGAAACCTTAATTAAGGAAATCTTCCTAAAATTCTAATTTAACTCTTTGAGAAATTTTATAGAGCAATTCATGCTCGTGAATTTCCAAAACTCCATTAATGGAGATTTCTCGAATCTCAAATATCCAGTTTTTAATCCAAACGCCGTATACACTCTAGATTTCGTCCAATAACGTTTAATACGTTCAACATACTCACTAATACGACAAACCTATCGATTTCTAACTTTAAACTACGTTTCTTACAAAACCTAAACGAAACCCTAGCTATCAAACCTCGCAAAAACTGAAATACAACGCCCTAAAACCATAGATTCATACCTAGGGTTGCGAGAGGAGGAGAAAACGTGAAGAAAACGAAGCGATCAGAGTGTAAATCGCCGCTGGAGAGGAGGAAGCCGTGAATCACTAGAGGAAATCGCAGGAGAAGAAAAGTGGCATGGAGAAGAAGAAGAAGCAAGTGTTTTAATTTATACTTTGGCTTGGTAAATTACCATTTTGCCCTTCTTTTGTTTTTCTATTTGTTTCGTCCTTCGTTTCGTTAATTAACTAACGATTTGGCTTCTCCAAATTTCCATAATTCAGCAATGACTCCAACTCATTACCAGGGTTCTTTTAAACCTGTCCGTTTGTAATTCGGACCTCGTTTACTATTTTTACTAAAACATCCTTTATATTACGAGAAATGTAATTCTCGTAAAATTAGCGTTAAACTCCTAAAATTCCCGAAATTTTCTTAAAATCCTTATTAATTTTTAAGATCGTAATAACGCTTTCTTTTTGAAAAACTGACTTGATTTGACATATTTACAAAAATGCCATTATATTGTTTATTGACAAAATCCCAAAAATTCGAGTGTTACACAGATTACACGGAGTGCCCATCTCTATTGTTTCTGATAGAGATGCCAGATTTACTTCGAAATTCTGGAAGAGTTTGCATAAGGCCACAGGAACTCAGTTGAATTTTAGCACGGCGTTTCAGCCTCAGACTGACGAATAGACAAAAAGAACAAATCAGATTCTTGAGGATATGCTTAGAGCTTGCGTGCTAGAGTTTCAAGGCTCGTGGAGCCGATATTTACCATTGATTGAGTTCTCGTATAACAACAGCTTCAAGGCTACGATTGGCATGGCTCCGTACGAGGCATTGTACGGTCGAAAATGCAGATCTCCGCTATACTGGGACGAGGTTGGCGAAGCTAGTATAATCAGCCCAGATATTTTGCAGCAAACAGCAGAGAAGATCGCTGTTATTAAACAACGTATAGAAATAGCACAGAGCCGCCAAAAGAGTTATGCTGACACTAGACGGAGGGAATTGCAGTTCAGTGAGGGTGATGAAGTATACTTAAAGATTTCTCCGTTTAAGGGCGTTATGCGGTTCGGAAGGAGAGGCAAGTTGAACCCTTGTTTTGTGGGGCCCTTTCCTATTTTGAAGAGGATCGGGACTATGGCGTACAGGTTACAGCTCCCAGCATCTATGGAAGGTATTCACGATCTATTTCACGTATCCATGCTCAGCAAATGCATGCGTGATCCATCACACGTCATAGAGAAAAGGGAGATCGAGGAGCAACCAACACTGACCAATGTGGAGAGGCCAGTGCAGATTCTAGAGACCTCTATAAAGGTGTTGCGCAATAAGAAAATCCCTCTGGTAAAAGTTTTGTGGAGGAATCATGATATTGAGGAGGCTATTTGGGAGAGGCAGCAGGATATGATGTTGAAGTATCTTGAACTTTTTGTATAGTAAAATTTTGAGGACAAAATTTAAATTCAGGTGGATGGAATGTAACACCTGGTTTTACGAGATTTTGTAATTCCAATAAATAATGGAATTTTTATAGATATGTCAAATTAAGTCCGTTTTGCGACCGGAAAGTTTTGTTGGGACCTAAATAATAAATTGGAATTTATGGTGAAATAAAGAAATTTGAAAAAAATGAATAGTTAGTCAAATAACGATATAAGTTGGAGAAACCAAACTAAGTTCAACCAAACAAGCAATTGGATGGAAGGGCAAATTAGGAAGTAAAAAGGGGGTAGTTGGGAGCACCAAGTGAGAGTGTGACAAGTGTCAAAACTTGTGGGAGAAGCTTGGCAAAGGCAACACCTTCCTTTTCCGTCCCTTACGAGAAACCACATTCACTTTCACTCTTTCTCTCCTTTAACTTTCACAGCCACGAAAATTCTCTTCACCCCTACGCTTCTTCACATTCAACGACTCCTCCAACCGATCAATTTCTTTCACGATTCATTCCTAAATCACGACCCTAGGTAAGATTTTAATGTTCTGGATTGTTAGCCTTTGATTTTAGAGTTGTTGTTCAAATAGGATTTCGTTAGAAATTGCCGATGGAAGTTAGAAATCGTTAGCTATTGGAATGTTGAATGATAATAAGGCATTTATGATTATGGAGGATAGTTAAGTAGAATTAACGGAGTTCGATTGGGTTAGACTCGGTTCTAATGCCGTGTGTTATAAATTGTCTTAGGTGAACAAGCTCACAGATAGTGCTTGGTGTGGTGAGGACTTGAGGTAAGTTCTCGTGACTTACTATGGCCGATTGGCCTACACCATATGTCAAGCTTTGTCCCTGAGGACTGTTGGTGAATGTTGGTGCTTTGCCTATTTAACTACTTTGGTTGGGTAGTTTAGGGTTAGTTACTTTATAGTCTGTGCTTGTGAGGTTTTGATGGTATTCACGTTATATATGTTATATTGTGCATATTGAACTGTTCATGCATCATGGTTTCAAAACGTCATGAAAATGAATTTACGCATGGGTTTCATGAAAAGAACATGCATGTAAAGGCAAGTAAAGTATCACAGTAAACAACCATGGCATGGGGTTATCAGGGATGAGGTTCAGATCTGGAGTTCCTTGATGAGCAGGTTTTCCTCCCTTCAGATGGTGTGGGCTATCTAACCGCTTGATGTGCCCTATCCATCTGTCGAGCGTTTCCAATAACCATAGACTGACACATACCGATATATGAAATGACATGGACGGTTTTCTTAGCATTGAGCATACATGATCATGCATTGGCATTTACGTAGAATTTACTGAGATTTTTATCTCATAGGTGTCTTTATGGTGTAGGTGATATAGAGCAAGGTGAGGAAAATTTTCCTCTCTCAGACGAGCCTGCAGCTTGAAGAAGGATGTTAGGGGAGCGGTTGGCGTAGTCGATGTACACTTGACCCATGGGAGCATAGGTTAAATATTTTGGGTGATGATATTTTGATGAAATGTATTTTTTTTTTTTTTTTTTTTTTTTTTTTTTTTTTTTTTTTTTTTTTTTTTTTTTTTTTTTTTTTTTTTTTTTTTTTTTTTTTTTTTTTTTTTTTTTTTTTTTTTTTTTTTTTTTTTTTTTTTTTTTTTTTTTTTTTTTTTTTTTTTTTTTTTTTTTTTTTTTTTTTTTTTTTTTTTTTTTTTTTTTTTTTTTTTTTTTTTTTTTTTTTTTTTTTTTTTTTTTTTTTTTTTTTTTTTTTTTTTTTTTTTTTTTTTTTTTTTTTTTTTTTTTTTTTTTTTTTTTTTTTTTTTTTTTTTTTTTTTTTTTTTTTTTTTTTTTTTTTTTTTTTTTTTTTTTTTTTTTTTTTTTTTTTTTTTTTTTTTTTTTTTTTTTTTTTTTTTTTTTTTTTTTTTTTTTTTTTTTTTTTTTTTTTTTTTTTTTTTTTTTTTTTTTTTTTTTTTTTTTTTTTTTTTTTTTTTTTTTTTTTTTTTTTTTTTTTTTTTTTTTTTTTTTTTTTTTTTAGCTTCCGCTAGGTATGGATAGTTTGTGAACATATATGCATATAATGTTCATTTTGATGTCTCTGGAAATGGAGAATGTTATTTTTAGTATTTTTGGAAGTTCTGAGTAAAGGATGTGTAAGTACTTGGAGGGGGGGGGGAATGTATGGGTTACGGTTAAGTAGTAAACTTCTGTCGTTTTGTGATCAGCAGAGGTTTATATAAGAGTTTGGTCAAACTCAACCGGCAGATGTGTTCAGTTACTGTTGAGCGGTAGATGTAGGTAATAGATTCTGTCGTTTTGTGATCGGTAGAAGTCTGTATAAGTGTTTGGTCAAAGTCAACTGGCAGATGTGTTTGGTTACTGTTGACCGATGGATGCTGGGTGAATAAGTCATCCGACTGACGTCACCGGTGGATCTCGAGAGTTATGGATCGATGGATGCTGGGTGAATAAGTCATCCGGCTGACGTCACCGGTGGATGTGATTTTGTGAGTCACCGGTTGATGTCGAGTGTTATGGATCGGTGGATGCTGGGTGAATAAGTCATCCGGCTGACGTCACCGGTGGATGTGTTTTGTGAGTGAGCGGTGGATGTGAGTTGAGCGGTGCATGTAGCTTAGCAGAAGTGAGCAGCGGATGTGAACAGGAAAAATTTTGGGCTTGGGCCCTTTTTGCCCTCTGTTCTGCTGAGCAGATTCCTCTTCTATTTTAAAGGTTTTATTTAATTGATTTTTAAATGTGTTTCAACAAATTATACTTTGACTTATCAATTTAACAAAAATGTTTACTAGAAAGTTAAAAATAATAATAATACTGAAAAATTAGGAATAGTTTTAAAGGTCGTTACAGACATGTACTAATATATGAATTGACGTGGATAGACTATTTCATAGCATAGCATATACATGTTCATGCATAGACATATACATAGAATTTACTGAGATTTTATCTCATAGATGTCTTTATGGTGTAGGAGACTTTGAGCATGGTGAGGACGATTTCCCTCCACCTGACGAGCCTGCAGTTTGAAGGAGGATGCTCGTGGGAGCGGCTGGTGTAGTCGATGCGTACATGACCCGTGGGAGCATAGGTTTCGTATTTTGTGGTTTTGGGGTTATGACGGGTTGACGGGTTATATTATGGATAGAATGGTATAGAAACACATTTTGGAATGTTTGGTGTTTGGATAGTGTAAAAAGTTATGTTTTATATTTTGATGACGATGTTAGCTTCTGCCACGTACAGATGGATTTTGATGTATAGGTTGTGGTTTTGATGAATTAGAATTGAAATTGAAGCTTTGATAGGTTTTGGATGAAATAGAAATGGATTTTAATGATTTGGAATGAGTTTGGATGTTTGAAAATAGGTTTGTTGTTTTGGAGATAAATATGTCGTTTTGTGTCGAGTTTTGATGATTTTAGGTTGAATGTTCGGTTTATGGATGTACATTTTAGTTGGATTGTTGATGAATAATTGGAGGGTGGTATTTGAAGTGTTATTAGGTGAAGGAAGAGGTAAATTGATGAAGTGATGAAGGTATAGAGTGGAATTTGTGAAGTGTGTGTGTGCAAGGAGAGATGAAAAGAAGGAGAAAGGGTAAGGGAGGCGACTCTCTGGAGTTCGAACTCCAGAGAGTGTGCCGATAGATCACCAGAAGGGGCGATTGATCGGCCCTCTATGGCTACGCTCTGGAAGAAATTCCAGAGCGTTGCCGATCGATCGCCTGATGAGGGCAATCGATCGACTGGTGATCGATCGCCATGGGGCAATCGATCGGCTGATATGGGGGCGATCAATCGCCCCACTTATTTTACAGTAGCCGATCGATCGGTTGAATGGGACCGATCGATCCGCTGTGCTTTTTACGGGCAAAATGCCCTTTTTCCCTCGTTAAGTTTGGCCGATGGTTTTCTTTTATTTAGTATGTTTCTTCAAATGATATTGAAAACGATTTCAACAATTTAGACTTCGATTTAACGCGTCAAAGGTAAAAGTTCACTAATGTTATAAAATGAAAAATTTCTACGGGAAAGTAACGGATAGGAATTGGGTATGCTACAGCCTGAGTCCGTTCTCTAACGAAAGTAAATGAAAGGAAACGAAGAATGAAATGAATGAAAATGGGAATGAAACTCAAGGAGTTTATGAGAACAGGCGAGGGTAATACGTATGTATGTCACGGTATAGACGAATCAGATTCTAGAGGATATGCTTAGAGCGTGCGTGTTGGAATTTCAGGGCTCGTGGAGTCGATATTTGCCCTTGATTGAGTTCTCGTACAACAACAGCTTCCAGGCTACGATTGGCATGGCTCCATATGAGACATTGTATGGACGAAAGTGTAGGTCTCCGCTATACTGGGACGAGGTTGGCGAAGCTAGTATAATAGGCCCAGATATTTTGCAGCAAATAGCAGAGACGATTGCCATTATCAGACAACGTATCGAGATAGCTCAAAGCCGACAGAAGAGTTATGCTGACACTCGACGGAGAGAATTGCAGTTCAAGGATGGAGACGAGGTATATTTGAAGATTTCTCCGTTTAAATGTGTTATGAGATTCGGAAGGAGGGGCAAGTTGAACCTTCGTTATGTGGGGCCCTTTCCTATTTTGAAGAGGATCAGGACTATAGCGTACAGGTTACAGCTTCCGACATCCATGGAGAGCATTCACGGTGTTTCACGTGTCTATGCTTAGAAAGTGTATACATGACCATCACATGTCGTAGAAGCAAGGGAGATCGAGGTACAGCCTACCTTGACTTATGTGGCGAAGCCTGTGCGAATTTTAGAGTCCTCTATCAAGGTCTTGCGCAATAAGGAAATCCCGCTAGTCAAAGTCTTATGGCAGAACCATGGCGTAGAAGAGGCTACTTGGGAAAGACAGCAGGATATGATGTCCAAGTATCCTGAGTTATTTGTGTAATCAAATTTTGAGGACAAAATTTTAAACAAGGTGGATGGAATGTAACACCCAGTTTTACGAGATTTTGTAATTCCAATATATAATGGCATTTTTGTAAATATGTCAAGTTAAGTTAGTTTTGTTAATAGAAAGCGTTATTAAGGTTCTAATGATTAATATGGATTTTAAGAAAATTTCAGAAATTTTGAGAGTTGTAACGCTAGATTATGAGAATTACGTTTCTCGTAATATAAAGGACGTTTTAATAAATATAGTAAACGAGGTCCGTTTTGCAAATGGACAGTTTTAATAAAGCCATGATAATAAGTTGGAGTTATTGGTGAAATAAGAAAATTTTGGAGAAACCGAATTGAGAGTCAAATAACGGAATAAGTAATGAAATAAATAGAAAATCAAAGGAATGGCGAATTGGTAATTTTACAAGCCAAATTTTAATAAAAAATCACAAATCCCTCATTTCCTCTCCACCCTTATGCGATTTCTTTTTTCTCTCCTTCTCCACGGCGATTTCACCTCCTCCTCCGACGCGGCTCTCTTCCGGCGACTAACGTTCCTCCGATCAAGAAGTTTTCTTCACGATTTCTTCTCCAATCTCGACCCTAGGTATGATTCTATAGTCTTGGAAGGTTTATTTTCAGTTTACGCAAAGTTATACGGTTAGGGTTTTGTTAAAACGTCGATTTAGGGTTTGAAATTGATAGGTTTACCGTATTTGAGAATATAATGGACGTATTGGGCGTTATTGGACGAAGTTAAATGATTCGTTGAGAAATGTTAGAGTTTTATGGATTTTCGAGGTTTTGGGAAATTCCGTTGATGGGATTTTTAGGTTTCGAGCGTGAATTGCTCGATAAAATGCCCCAACTATTTAAATTAGAGTTTTAGGAAATTTCTTTAGTTAAGAGTTTCATTAGTTTGGACGTTTAATGGATTAAACTCGTTTTAACAACAACTGTTGTGAATTGCCTTAGGTGAACAATGCTCGTGGACGGTGCTAGAATTGCAACGGACGCGAGGTAAGTTCTCGTGACTTACTATGGCCGATTAGCCTACACCGTATGTCGAAGTCGAGTTGAGGAGTATTGGAGTTTGTTTGTTTAACTGTTTTGGTCGGGTAGTTAGGATTAGTTGTTTACATAGGTTATGCTTTTATTGTCTTGATGGTATATATATTGTATGTTTATTTTATCGTCTTGATGGTACACATGTTGTTTATTTATTTTCCGCATTTAACTGTTCATGCATCACGTATTTTAAAATAACCATAGAAAATGAATTTCCGCACTACGTTTTCAGGAAAAGTGATGTGGCCCGAAAGGGAGCTATTGATCTATTGTGAAGGCTGAGAGGGGCTTGTAACAATACCACATTGCTTAGATGAAATAACTAATGAAACGAAAATACGTAATCTGTTATCTGGTCATGGCAAGGTGGGGTTCAGGCATGGCTGTTTATAGATGTAAGCATGTCTTCCCAGCGGTAGATTTAAAGGGCTGTCCAACCGCCGGACGTGTCCTCTCTATCTGGTGAGAGTAGACCTCGGTGACATCTCTGTTATCTGTAATGATCTGCTCTGTTAAGTAATCTGCATGATTTCTAAAACTCATATGCACAGCATGCATCTACATTTACGAAACTTGCTGAGTCTTTAGCTCATAGTTGTCTATATGGTGTAGGTGATTTCAAGACAGGTGAGGACAAGATCCCTCTACCCGAGGAATGAGCAGTTGAAGAAAGACGGCCGGTGGGAGTGTGCTGGGCAGTCGGTATGCATTTTGACCGTAGGGACATAAGTAAATGTTTTGACAATTGTATAGATAGAAACGTAGGAAAGTTGTATAGATAGAACATTTTAGGATGTTGGTATCTGGATAGTTGATAGATAAATGTATTGATGTTTTGAACGTTTTGGTAAACCGTTTTATAAAGCGTTTTGTTAAGCTTGTAATTTGATGTTTCCGAACTGCTTGTTTGTCAAATTTTATAGGGGTTTTATTTGGTTTGTTAAACGGACCCACGCAGTTTGTTTTTATGAAATTTGGGTAAGTTTTAAATAAGTCTTGAGTCGGTTTTGGGGTGATTGGCGAAGTGAGGATTGAGTGAGGATTGAGTGAGGTTGAGAGTATTTGTTATGTTGAAGTTTTAGGAGGAGATGAGGAAGTAAAAATTGTTAAGTGTGCAGGGGGAAGAAAATGAGAAAAGGGAGAAGTGTGCTCTCTGGAATTTTTGGATTCCAGAGAGCATGCCGATCGATCACCTAAGGAGGTGATCGATCGGCAAGAAGAGTCGGCACTCTTTGGAAAATCCAGAGAGTGTGCCGATCGATCGCCCAAAGGGGCGATCGATCGGATGTTAATCGATCGCTGGGGCGATCGATCGGCTATATGTGGGGCGATCGATCGCCTCATGTTTTACAAGACAGCCGATCTATCGGCTGAAATGGCCAATCGATCGACCATGCTTTTTACGGGCAGAATGCCCATTCTGCCCCCTGTGTTCTGTGTCTTTAAGTTTTAAACCTTTTTCAATTTTTTTCTTATGTTTTCTTAAATAGTTTTCGATGGTTTTTATTTCTTCGAACGATTTCAACGATTTAAATTCAGATGTAACGTAATAAAGATTAATTATGCCTAAAAAGAAAAATTTTATACAGGAAATTAGGGGAATAGTTAAGGGTCGCTACAGTTACAGTATCAGAGCCCCCGAGTTTTAAAAACGGTTCGGTAGAGTGCTCGACTGCACAGCCACTATGCGGACATCCTTACTCAACTGTAAGTATATTTAAAAGCTTTATTTGATTTCGATTTCTTAGGGTTACTTGTCTTAATCTTTATAGGAGTTATACAAAATGGTTCGAGAAAAAGACCCTAGGAATGAAGCTCTAGACCGACTTACGGATTTGCTGGACCGTCAGGCCAAGCACATGGACAGGCAAGCACAACAAATTGAGCGCTTAGTAAACCGTGAGGATCGTCAGGACTGAGAGGTGGTCGTTCCGAACCATCAGGGCATGGAGAGATTCCAGAAACTACAACCTCCGATATTCAACGAATAGTCATCGGACCCGTCTTTAGCCGAGAAATGGATCTGAACCATGGAGGACATGCTTGGGTTTGTGGAGGTAGAGAATGGGAGTAAGGTGGCCTATGTCACCTTCCATTTGGCGTTGGATGCCTGTTTTTGTGGGATTCGATCAAGTCAACTACGGATGTGTCAGTTATGACGTGGGAACAGTTCAAGACCGTGTCTTTTGATAAGTACTTCAGCCGCACTATGAGTGTAACGACCCTTAAACCTAACCCTTAATTCCCTGTATAAAATTTTCTTTTTCGATTACTAATTCTCAATTTAAACTTTCAAACGTTTAGGCGGAATTAAACTCGTTAAAATCTTTTAGAAATTTGAAAACCATTTGGATATAGTTTAAACAATTAAATTCAAACTGGAAACAAATGAAACCATATTCAAAAACATTTAAAAATAACTTGAAATACTTCGACCAATGAAGGGAGGGGCAAAAAGGGACTTTGTCCCATAAAAATGGTGGGCGATCGATCGCCCCCTTGGCGATCTGCTCCCTATGCCAAGCGATCGCCCAGCGATCGCTCGGCAGCTTCTCTGGAAATTCCAGAGAAGTTGTAACTTAGGGGGGCGAACGATCGCCCTGCCTGGCGATCGTTCGGCAGCCCCTCTTGTAACGACCCTTATACTATTCCTAATTTCCCGTACGAAATTTTTCTTTTTCCTTTATACTTAATATTTAAGTGGAAAACAAATTAATAAAACGTTTAAAACAATTCTTCTTTCTTTTATCACCTAAATATAACTTCAACATCTTACACCCTAACGCCCTTCTATACCATTTCATAATACAAATTTTGCCTACATAACAATCATACTTTTCACAATACAATTCAACGTATAACCGCTCTATACTCTCACTCGAAACGACTCGGGACATAGTTAAATAAAACACGTTTTCACGAAAACAAACTGCGTGGTTACGTTTAAAACTATTCAAATCCTCCTGTTTTCAAAACAAATACCAAGCAGTTCCAGAATACATTTCAAAACGTTTCAAAACATCAAAACATAAACCTATCATCTACCAGACCAAGCATCCTAATATGTTCTATTCAGTTTACCAACAGCCCATCCATAACAACCTAAAAACAATTCAAAACATTTTCATAACATTTATTTTAAACAGCCAAACAGTTCCAGAATTTCAAAACAAATGTCATTACCTAACATCCTAAAATATCTTTACAATTCATAAACCCAAAATACCCCAAGAAGACCCTCAAAACCTATACATACGTCCCCACGGGTCAGATGAACCTCGACTGCGCAACACACCACCGCAACCCATCCTCCGTCAACTGCCTCATGCCTCAGGAGGAGGAAGCTCGTCCTCACCTGTTTCCACGTAAACACCTACACCATACAGACATCTATGAGATAAAAATCTCAGTAAGCTCTAGTAAATGCAAATGCATGCGTGCGTATGCTATTCAGAAAACATGCTCAGATTTAAATACAGATACAGATTCATTTATACTTTGCTTTGCTTTGCTTTGCTATAAACTGTATACCGATTGCTTTACTTTGCTTTGCTATAAACTATATACCGATTTCTTTACTTTGCTTTGCTATAAACTGTATACCAATTGCTTTACTTTGCTTTGCTATAAACTGTATACCGATGGGCCATTTAAACTATATACCGAAGGGTCATTTAAACTGTATACCGAAGGGTCATTTAAACTGTATACCGAAGGGTCATTTAAACTGTATACCGAAGGGTCATTTAAACTGTATACCGATTGCTTTACTTTGCTTTGCTATAAACTGTATACCGATTGCTTTACTTTGCTTTGCTATAAACTGTATACCGATGGGCCATTTAAACTATATACCGAAGGGTCATTTAAACTGTATACCGAAGGGTCATTTAAACTGTATACCGAAGGGTCATTTAAACTGTATACCGAAGGGTCATTTAAACTGTATACCGAAGGGTCATTTAAACTGTATACCGATTGCTTTACTTTGCTTTGCTATAAACTGTATACCGATTGCTTTACTTTGCTTTGCTATAAACTGTATACCGAAGGGTCATTTAAACTGTATACCGAAGGGTCATTTAAACTGTATACCGATTGCTTTACTTTGCTTTGCTATAAACTGTATACCGAAGGGTCATTTAAACTGTATACCGAAGGGTCATTTAAACTGTATACCGATTGCTTTACTTTGCTTTGCTATAAACTGTATACCGAAGGGTCATTTAAACTGTATACCGAAGGGTCATTTAAACTGTATACCGAAGGGTCATTTAAACTGTATACCGAAGGGTCATTTAAACTGTATACCGAAGGGTCATTTAAACTGTATACCGAAGGGTCATTTAAACTGTATACCGAAGGGTCATTTAAACTGTATACCGAAGGGTCATTTAAACTGTATACCGAAGGGTCATTTAAACTGTATACCGAAGGGTCATTTAAACTGTATACCGAAGGGTCATTTAAACTGTATACCGAAGGGTCATTTAAACTGTATACCGATTGCTTTACTTTGCTTTGCTATAAACTGTATACCGAAGGGTCATTTAAACTGTATACCGAAGGGTCATTTAAACTGTATACCGAAGGGTCATTTAAACTGTATACCGAAGGGTCATTTAAACTGTATACCGAAGGGTCATTTAAACTGTATACCGAAGGGTCATTTAAACTGTATACCGAAGGGT
Source organism: Begonia masoniana (assembly GCA_022432975.1). Lineage (NCBI taxonomy): Eukaryota > Viridiplantae > Streptophyta > Magnoliopsida > Cucurbitales > Begoniaceae > Begonia > Begonia masoniana. The sequence continues at coordinate 38,435,157 of CM039502.1, forward strand.
CATTTAAACTGTATACCGAAGGGTCATTTAAACTGTATACCGAAGGGTCATTTAAACTGTATACCGAAGGGTCATTTAAACTGTATACCAATTGCTTTACTTTGCTTTGCTATAAACTGTATACCGAAGGGTCATTTAAACTGTATACCGAAGGGTCATTTAAACTGTATACCGAAGGGTCATTTAAACTGTATACCGAAGGGTCATTTAAACTGTATACCGAAGGGTCATTTAAACTGTATACCGAAGGGTCATTTAAACTGTATACCGAAGGGTCATTTAAACTGTATACCGAAGGGTCATTTAAACTGTATACCGAAGGGTCATTTAAACTGTATACCGAAGGGTCATTTAAACTGTATACCGAAGGGTCATTTAAACTGTATACCGAAGGGTCATTTAAACTGTATACCGAAGGGTCATTTAAACTGTATACCGAAGGGTCATTTAAACTGTATACCGAAGGGTCATTTAAACTGTATACCGAAGGGTCATTTAAACTGTATACCGAAGGGTCATTTAAACTGTATACCGAAGGGTCATTTAAACTGTATACCGAAGGGTCATTTAAACTGTATACCGAAGGGTCATTTAAACTGTATACCGAAGGGTCATTTAAACTGTATACCGAAGGGTCATTTAAACTGTATACCGAAGGGTCATTTAAACTGTATACCGAAGGGTCATTTAAACTGTATACCGAAGGGTCATTTAAACTGTATACCGAAGGGTCATTTAAACTGTATACCGAAGGGTCATTTAAACTGTATACCGAAGGGTCATTTAAACTGTATACCGAAGGGTCATTTAAACTGTATACCGAAGGGTCATTTAAACTGTATACCGATTGCTTTACTTTGCTTTGCTATAAACTGTATACCGAAGGGTCATTTAAACTGTATACCGAAGGGTCATTTAAACTGTATACCGAAGGGTCATTTAAACTGTATACCGAAGGGTCATTTAAACTGTATACCGAAGGGTCATTTAAACTGTATACCGAAGGGTCATTTAAACTGTATACCGAAGGGTCATTTAAACTGTATACCGAAGGGTCATTAACAAGGAACCCTCAGGATCCTTGATACGACGACGAGGTATGGTGTAGACCTTTCGGTCAAACAAGTCACGAGAACTTACCGTGCACGCTGCAATCCAAGCTTCGTCCACGAGCACTGTTTACTAAGCAATTTACAAGAATTGACGTTTAAAACGCGTTTGAGTTAATAAACGTCCAAATTGTCAAAAACCTTAACTAAAGAAATTCCTTAAAGTTTTAATCCAATTTATCGAGCTATTTATTTGAACAATCACGCCCGGCACCTAAATTCTCAATTTACGAGCTTTTCTGAAAATCCTAAAATTCTCGGATTTTAAACTTTTTTCACGAATTGATCAAACTTCGTCCAATAACGTTCAATACGTCCTTTATATCGTTAATTACTATAACCTATCAATTTCGGACCCTAATTTGGGTTCGGTAAAAACCGACCCGAAACTTCGAACGCGCGTAACTTTCGCGTCGGTTATCGGAATCGAACGATTCCAGCGGCCACGCGCTCCACTAACAACCTATTTTAATCTGCCAAAAGTAATTTTAAAACAATCGACCGTAGATAGGTCAATTGCAGCAAAACCCGAACTGCCTTAACCCGGGAAATTCCCCCATTTCGATTTTTCATCAATTCACACTAATTTTCTCACCAATCAATCCCTCTTATACCTAATTAACATAAACTAACCAAAATTTAGATGTTATTCACCGAAAACCCGAAATCCCCAATTCGGGATTCCCTGTTTTCGGCCCAAATTGGGCACACCAACGCTCGGCAATCATTGCCGACTTGAACCTCGGCAAGACTACGCCGAGAACAGCCACAAAGGGTCGGCGATCGGAGCTCAACAGAGCTCGCCAATCCCGGCCAGAAATCGAGCAAGAACAGGGAATAAACTCACCGGTTTTCGATCGGGTTTTTGCGCGGAAATGTCGAGCCGAACTCTGGCTTCAGCTCGCCGGAGTCTGCTCGTCGTCGGAGCCGCGTCGTCGTCGGAAGGATGCCGCTCGCCGTTCGCGTTCGTCGTTCGTCGCGGGTGCTCGGGTCGCGGTGAAGAAACAACACAATGTGTTGTTTTTGTTTTTATTTATTTATTAATAATAATAATAATAATAATAATAATAATAATAATAAAACTAACGATTAATTAATCCTCGTTTATCGTTTTTCCGACCATTTCGAATTTCTTATTTCGCCGATAAATCCAACTTATTATCTGGGTTCTATTAAAACTGTCCGTTCGCAAATCGGACCTCGTTTACTATTTTTACTAAAATTATATTACGAAAAGCGTATTTACTCGGAATATATCGATATTATTCTAAAAATTCTCTAAATTTCTTTAAAATCCCTATTAATTGTTAGGATCGTCATGAAGCTTTCTCTTCGTAAAACGGACCTGATTTGACATATTTACAAAAATGTCATATATAATATAATAATAATATTTTCAAAATCCGTACGAGCCGGATATTACACCTCTGGATTCCCTTTCTAGAGGGCTCGCCCCCACCTTCACTCTTTTCCTCTTCCTCTTCCTTCTTTCTATTTTCTTCACGCCCTGTACACCATTTACACACCCAATACACACAACACACACGCTACACACTCATCACCTTTCTCATTTCTTTATCACACCATTTCATACATTCCTCAAAAACACACTTCTACACCATAACACTATCACCCACCTACGTTACACTCGCTATCCGCTCACCGACTCAAAATACGTTTAAAATATAACCAAATTTCATGAAGACGAACCGCGTGGTTCCGTTTAAAAGTTTAACATTTCCTCCTGTTTAAAAATACCAAAACATTACAAAATACTTTCAATTTCCCAAAAAAAAAACGCCACAAACTACCTATCCAGATCCAAGCGTCCTAAAATGTTTATCTATACAAATTTCCTATATTCTTTCTATTGAATCCCAAAACATTTACCTATGTCCCCATGGGTCAAAATCATGCACCGACTGTCAGCGCACTCCTGCGAGCCATCATTCATCAACGTGCTCATACTTCAGGCAGAGGGACATCATCCTCACCTATCTCGAAATCACCTACACCATAACGACACCTATGAGATAAAAATCTCAGTAAGCCCTACGTAAATGCTAATGCATGATCATGTATGCTCTGTACTATGAAAACCGTCCATGTCAATGCATATATCCGTACGTGTCAGTCTATGGTTATCGAAAACGCTCGACAGATGGATAGGGCACGTCAAGCGATTAGACAGCCCACACCATCTGAAGGGAGGGAAACCCGCTCACCACAGAACGCCAGGTCCGAACCTCATCCCCGATAACCCCATGTCATGGTTGTTTACTGTGATACTTTACTTGCCTTTACATGCATGTTCTTTTCATGAAATCCGTGCGTAAATTCATTTTCATGTCGTTTTTAAAACCGTGATGCATGAACAGTTCAAATATAACATAAAGTAAACAATCACATGTGTACCATCAAGACGATAAATAAACAACATATAAAAACAACTAATTCTAACTACCCAAACCCCAACACAATTTAAACAAACAATCCTCAAGGTTCCTCGAAACGACTTTGACATATGGTATAGGCCCATCGGCCAGAGTAAGTCACGAGAACTTACCTCGCATCGATGCACACCGATCTCTGTCCACGAGTGTTTGTTCGCCTATACATTTCACAATATACAAGTTAAACCGAGTCTAAATCCTCAAACTTCAAAGATAACTATGTCCTAACTAAAGAAAAATCTCCTAAACTCTATTTTAGTTCGTCGAGGCATTTCATCGAGCAATTCGCGCTCGATATTTCAAATTAAACTCCAACTTAACCAAGTCTTCAATACACCTCAACAAATCGATAAACTAAACTCCGACAACTATCAATACGTCCATTAGAAGCATAACTAAGCTCAACCTATCAATTTCAAACATTGATTCACGTTTTCGACAAAAACCCTAACGAACCCTAATCGTAAACCTTAGAAATCAATACCTAACGTTCCAAAAGTGTCGAGCCTTACCTAGAGAGCGATGACGGAAGAGAAATGTGAAGACTCTAGTCGCCGGAGGTCAAGCTTCGACCACGGAGAGGAGAATCGCCGTCGGGGAGGAGAAGAATCGCGCGGTGAGGGAGAGGAAGAAATGAAATTGGCGTGGGTGAGGGGAAAGAAAGTGAGAATTTGATTTTAATTAAAATTGGTTTGTGCATTTACCAAATCGCCCTCCCATTTGATATCAATTTCTTCTTCCAATTGTCTCGTTATTTAACTAATGATCCGATTTTCCAAAATTCTCATATTTCACCACAAATTCCAATTTATTATTACGGCTTCGTTAAAACTTTCCATTCGTAAAACGAACTTAATTTGATGTATTTACAAAAATGCCGATTATATTGGAATAAAACTAAATCCCGTAAAGCCAGGTGTTACATTCCACCCACCTTATTTAAATTTTGTCCTCAAAATTTCGTTACACAAACAGTTCAGGATATTTCAACATCATATCCTGCTGTCTCTCCCAAGTAGCCTCCTCTACATCGTGATTCCTCCACAAAACCTTTACCAGAGGAATCTCCTTATTTTGCAACACCTTGATGGAAGACTCTAGGATTCGTACTGGCTTTTCCTCGTAGGTCAGCGTTGGTTGCACTTCAATCTCCCTTGTTTCAACGACGTGTGATGGATCGCGTATACACTTTCTGAGCATAGACACGTGGAACACATCGTGAATACCCTCCATCGATGCTGGAAGCTGCAATCTATACTCCATAGTTCTGACCCTCTTCAGGATAGGAAAGGGCCAGATAAAACGTGGGTTTAATTTGCCTCGCCTTCCAAATCGCATAACGCCTTTGAACGGAGAAATCTTTAAATACACCTCGTCACCTTCCTTGAACTGTAATTCTCTCCGTCTGGTGTCAGCATAACTCTTTTGGTGGCTTTGTACAATCTCTATGCGTTGTCTAATAACAGCGATCTTCTCTGCTGTTTGTTGCAAAATATCTGGGCCAACAATGCTAGCTTTGCCTACCTCATCCCAATATAGCGAAGACCTGCATTTCCGACCATATAACGTTTCATACGGAGCCATGCCAATAATAGCCTGGAAGCTGTTGTTGTACGAAAACTCAATCAAAGGCAGATATCGGCTCCACGAGCCCTGAAACTCTAGTACGCAAGCTCTAAGCATATCCTCCAGAATCTGATTTGTTCTTTCTGTCTGTCCGTCCGTCTGAGGATGAAGTGCCGTGCTAAAATTCAACTGAGTTCCCATTGCCTTATGTAAAATCTTCCAGAACTTCGAGGTAAACCTGGCATCTCTATCTGAAACAATAGAGATGGGCACTCCGTGTAGTCTGACGATCTCCTGTACGTACAGCTCAGCTAGCTGATCCATAGAATAAGTCATTTTCACTGGCAGGAAGTGAGCCGTCTTTGTCAAACGGTACACTATTACCCATATACCATCGTGCCCCTTTGTTGTTCTCGGGAGTCCAACTATAAAATCTGTGGATATTTGCTCCCATTTCCACTCTGGAATAGGCAGTGGCTGTAAGGTTCCGACTGGCCTTTGATGCTCTGCCTTAACCTGTTGACAAATTAGGCAGGTTTCCACATACCTCGCAATTTCTCTCTTCATATTAGGGCACCAAAAATGTTGTCTCAAGTCTCTATACATTTTTGTGCTCCGCGGATGCACTGAATATGCTGAGGAATGTGCCTCAGTTAAGATCTCATTTTTCAGCTCATCATCATTAGGCACGTACCACCTGTGCCTAAATTTCAGTACTCCATCATCCGATAGGTTGAAGTCAGATGAATCTTCAGATGTCATGCTCATCCGATGTCTTTCACACTCCGAATCGTTTTGTTGAGCCACTCGTATTTTGTCCAAAATCGTCGGTCTAAGAGAAATGTTAGTAAGGACGCTTGACAATTCTGCCACAATCTCTACATCGAACTTTTCAATCTCAGACCTCAACATTACCGACATAGATGCAAGTGAAGGTTGGCTCGTAGTAGGCATTCGGCTCAAGGCATCAGCGACTTTATTGGCCTTCCCTGGATGGTATTTAATCTCAAAATCGTAATCTTTAATGAACTCTAACCACCTTCGCTGTCGCATGTTAAGTTCTTTCTGCGTAAACAGGTACTTTAAACTCTTGTGATCTGAAAACACCTCGCACTGTTGCCCATACAGATAGTGTCTCCAGATTTTTAAAGCGAAAACGACCGCTGCAAGCTCAAGGTCGTGTGTCGGATAGTTTTGCTTATATGGCTTCAACTGTCTAGAAGCATAAGCAATGACTTTGCCTTCCTGCATTAATACACATCCCAGTCCGATTCTTGAGGCATCACAGTAAATACTGAACTTATCACCCTCGACTGGTAGTGTAAGCACTGGAGCCGTAGTCAATCTCTGTTTCAGCTCCACAAAGCTCTTCTCGCACGCAGGTGACCATACGAACTTCTCATTCTTCCTCGTCAATCGGGATAGAGGGACGGCTATCTTTGAAAATCCCTCAATGGACTTTCTGTAATATCCAGCCAAACAAAGAAACCCTCGTGCCTCTCGTACATTCTTAGGTCGTGGCCATTGCTTGACAACCTCGATTTTAGCTGGATCAACTGAGATTCCCTCCTGGGATATGATATGACCAAGAAAACTTACTTGATCAAGCCAGAATTCACACTTGGAAAACTCCGGATACAATTGATGCTGGCACAAAATCTTAAGAACAACCCGTAAATGATCCTCATGCTCCTCCTTTGTTTTAGAATAGACCAGGATGTCATCTATAAAAACTACGACGAACCTGTCCAAATACTCTTTGAAGATGCGGTTCATCATATCCATAAACGCTGCAGGAGCATTCGTAAGCCCAAAAGTCATCACAAGAAATTCGTAATGTCCATACCTCGTTCGAAATGCTGTCTTTTCGATATCTTCTTTTCGGACCTTCAACTGATAATAACCCGAGCGTAGGTCAATCCTAGAAAACATTCGGGCACCCTGCAGTTGGTCAAATAGATCGTCAATTCGGGGCAGTGGATACTTGTTTTTCAAGGTCAATTTATTTTACTCTCGATAATCAACGCACATCCTGAGAGTTCCGTCCTTTTTCTTCACAAATAGGACTGGCGCACCCCAAGGAGAAAAGCTAGGTCGAATAAACCCTTTGTCTAATTATTCCTCCAACTGTGACTTCAGCTCCTTCAATTCAGCAGGCGCCAATCTATACGCATTCTTGGATATAGGTGCTGAACTCGGATAAACATCAATCACAAACTCGATCTCCCGATCTGGCGGTAACCCTGGAAGATCGTCGAGAAAAATCCCTGAGAAGTCCTTAACAACCGGAAGATCATCCGGTTTTAATTTATCAAGTAGTCGAGTATCAATCACTGTGGCCACAAAAATCGAGCACCCATCTTTAAATTGTTCTCTGGCTATCATCGAATAAGTAGTAGGTCGCCCGCTTAACCTATTCATTGCCTGAAAAGTGAACTCAACTTTGTTCGGGGGGCGGAAAGTCACCATCCCGGACCCGCAGTCAATTGTGGCGCAATGGTGTGCAAGCCAATCCATCCCCAAAATAAGATCATACACCTCTATACCAATAACTATCAACCGGGCATAGAGGGTGTTGTTTCCCACAGAGACGACGTTGCCCTAGAAAACCCGATCAGACTGCATATTCACTCCCGAAGGCAGCATTACTCGATACTCGCACTCAGCTAACTCAGATACTAGCCCCAATCTAATCATGGAAGCAGTTGAAATGAAGGAGTGCGTAGCTCCTGTATCTATCAAAGAAAACACTGGCACACCCATGACTAGAATAGTACCTGCTATGACAGATGGCTGTGCCTCATCATCAACATCTCTGGGCTCGATAAATGCGAAGATCCTCGGCATAACTGTTCTCTGATTGGTAGCCGCCCTCGGACAGTTCTGAGCAAAATGACCGATCTCTCCACATCTATAACAGATGTTCGTGCCATACCAACAAGTGCCATACCAACAAGTGCCATAGTGTTCATTCTGGCACTTTGGACAAACAGGTTTCTGTGCAACCCCTTGGACTTGTTTCCCCTTACCTTGATCGCCTCCTCCTTCATGAGGCCTTTTGACGCCTCGTTGTTGTTGTCCTCTGGGTTGCCAGCCTCGATTCCGTACCTGAGGCTGAATCTCGCGAAAGAAGCCTTTAGCAGGCTCTCTAGGCTTAACGCATGTCAACTCAGCAGCTTCGAACTCCAGAGCTCTCGCTGCAATCTCCTCATATGGCACATCTAGAATACCCGACACTATAATGTTCTTTCGGATCTCCCTGTTCAATCCATCCATAAATTGTTGCACTTTTTCTTCATTATCACTGACTAGGCGCGGTGCAAACTTGGATAGATCTTCAAACCTTCTGATATACTCTGCAACCGTGCTAGTCTGTTTCAATAGCATAAATTCGGCTCTCTTTGCCACCCTCACTGTACGGCTGAAATATTTGTCAAAGAACACGGTCTTAAACCGTTCCCACCTCATCAGTGCCACGTCCGTCATAGCCTTAACTGAATCCCACCAAGACCGAGCATCTCGTGCTACGTGGAATGTGACGCACTCAACTTTCTCGGGATTGTCCACTTTGGCATACGCCAACATATCCTCCATTTTTCGAACCCACTCCTCAGCAATAGAGGGGTCCGTAGATTGCCCGTCAAATATCGGAGGTCTTAGCTTTTGAAATCTCTCCATGCCTTGACCATTAGGGACAACTATCTCTTGGGCCCTCCGATTCTCACGAACTAGGTCCGTGATTTGTTGTGCCTGTCGATCCATGTGTTGGGATTGACGATCCAGTAAGTCTGTCAGTCTATCTATGGCATCGTCTCGGGCGTCTCTACCGCGAACCATTTTCTAAAACTCCTATAAAATTAAAACAAGTAATCCTAAGAAATCAAATTAAAATAAAGTAATTAAATGTACTTACAGTTGATGAAGGATGTCCGCGTAGTGGCTGAGCAGTCGTGCAGTCTACAGAACCATTTTTAAAACCCGGGGGCTCTGATACCATAGCTGTAACGACCCTTAAACCTAACCCTTAATTCCCCGTATAAAATTTTCTTTTTCGATTACTAATTCTCAATTTAAACTTTCAAACGTTTAGGCGAAATTAAACTCGTTAAAATCTTTTAGAAATTTGAAAACCATTTGGATATAGTTTAAACAATTAAATTCAAACTGGAAACAAATGAAACCATATTAAAAAACATTTAAAAATAACTTGAAATACTTCGACCAATGAAGGGTGGGGCAAAAAGGGACTTTGCCACATAAAAATGATGGGCGATCATCGCAAGGCGACTGATCGCCCCCTTGGCGATCTGCTCCCTATGCCAAGCGATCGCCCAGCGATCGCTCGGCAGCTTCTCTGGAAATTCCAGAGAAGTTGTAACTTAGGGGGGCGAACGATCGCCCTGCCTAGCGAACGTTCGGCAGCCCCTCTGGATTCCCTTTCCAGAGGGCTCGCCCCCACCTTCACTCTTTTCCTCTTCCTCTTCCTCTTCCTTCTTTCTATTTTCTTCACTCCCTGCACACCATTTACACACCCAATACACACAACACACACGCTACACACTCATCACCTTTCTCATTTCTTTATCACACCATTTCATACATTCCCCAAAAACACACTTCTACACCATAACACTATCACCCACCTACGTTACACTCGCTATCCGCTCACCGACTCAAAATACGTTTAAAATATAACCAAATTTCATGAAGACGAACCGCGTGGTTCCATTTAAAAGTTTAACATTTCCTCTTGTTTAAAAATACCAAAACATTGCAAAATACTTTCAATTTCCCAAAAGAAAAACGCCACAAACTACCTATCCAGATCCAAGCGTCCTAAAATGTTTATCTATACAAATTTCCTATATTCTTTCTATTGAATCCCAAAACATTTACCTATGTCCCCACGGGTCAAAATCACGCACCGACTGTCAGCGCACTCCCACGAGCCATCATTCCTCAATGTGCTCATACTTAAGGCGGAGGGACATCATCCTCACCTGTCTCGAAATCACCTACACCATAAAGACACCTATGAGATAAAAATCTCAGTAAGCCCTACGTAAATGATAATGTATGATCATGTATGCTCTGTACTATGAAAACCGTCCATGTCAATGCATATATCCGTACGTGTCAGTCTATGGTTATCGGAAACGCTCGACAGATGGATAGGGCACGTCAAGCGATTAGACAGCCCACACCATCTGAAGGGAGGGAAACCCGCTCACCACGGAACGCCAGGTCCGAACCTCATCCCCAATAACCCCATGTCATGGTTGTTTACTGTGATACTTTACTTGCCTTTACATGCATGTTCTTTTCATAAAATCCGTGCGTAAATTCATTTTCATGTCGTTTTTAAAACTGTGATGCATGAACAGTTCAAATATAACATAAAGTAAACAATCACATGTGTACCATCAAGACGATAAATAAACAACATATAAAAACAACTAATTCTAACTACCCAAACCCCAACACAATTTAAACAAACAATCCTTAAGGTTCCTCGAAACGACTTTGACATATGGTGTAGGCCCATCGGCCAGAGTAAGTCACGAGAACTTACCTCGCGTCGATGCACACCGAGCTCCGTCCACGAGCGTTTGTTCGCCTATACATTTCACAATATACAAGTTAAACCGAGTCTAAATCCTCAAACTTCAAAAATAACTATGTCCTAACTAAAGAAAAATCTCCTAAACTCTATTTTAGTTCGTCGAGGCATTTCATCGAGCAATTCACGCTCGATATTTCAAAAACTCTATTAATGGAGGTTTTTAAACTCCAACTTAACCAAGTCTTCAATACACCTCAACAAATCGATAAACTAAACTCCGACAACTATCAATACGTCCATTAGAGGCATAACTAAGCTCAACCTATCAATTTCAAACATTGATTCACGTTTTCGACAAAAACCATAACGAACCCTAATCGTTTTAAACCTTAGAAATCAATACCTAATGTTTCAAAAGTGTCGAGCCTTACTTAGAGAGCGATTACGGAAGAGAAACGTGAAGACTCGAGTCGCTGGAGGACAAGCTTCGACCACGGAGAGGAGAATCGCCGTAGGGGAGGAGAAGAATCGCGCGGTGAGGGAGAGGAAGAAATGAAATTGGCGTGGGTGAGGGGAAAGAAAGTGAGAATTTGATTTTAATTAAATTTGGTTTGTGCATTTACCAAATCGCCGTCTCATTGGATTTCAATTTCTTCTTCCAATTGTCTCGTTATTTAACTAACGATCCGATTTTCCAAAATTCTCATATTTCACCACAAATTCAAATTTATTATTACGGTTTCGTTAAAACTTTCCATTTGTAAAACGAACTTAATTTGATGTTTTTACAAAAATGCCGATTATATTGGAATAAAACTAAATCCCGTAAAGTCGGGTGTTACAGTGAGGGTGGCTAAGAGGAATGAATTTACACAGCTGAAGCAGACGGGTTCAGTTGCAGATTATATAAGGAGGTTTGAGGCGTTATCTCAGTTTGCACTGCATCTTGTTAGCGATGATGAAGACAAAGTGCACCAGTTTATGGAGGGGCTGAATCCAGAGATCCGGATGAACATTGTTATATCGGGAATTATAGATGTGCCCTATTTTGACATTGCAGCTAGAACTCTAGACTTTGAGGCTGCCAGGGCGACTTGTGTTAGGCCGAGGGAGCCAGCTAAGGGCTTCTTTCATGAGATCCGTCCTCAGTCACAGAACCAAGGTTGGCAACCTAGAGGACAACAACCGCAGCAACAACAACAAAGAGGTGTAAAGAGACCTTTTGAAGGAGGCAATGACCGAGGGAAAGGGAAGCAAGTACAAGGGGCTCCTCAGATACCGTGGTGCCCTAAGTGCCAGAAGGAGCACAGTGGTGATTGCTGAATGGGCACTAATAAATGCTATAGATGTGGTAAAGTGGGCCATTATGTCAAAGATTGCCCGAAGCCGGGCCGAGATCAGCCAGGCAGAGACCAGTGGAGAGTTATGCCGCGGATCTTTGCCTTTATCTAGCCTGGGGATGTCGACGACGAGGATCAGCCTACGGTTATTGCAGGTACTATCTTAGTCATGGGTGTACCAGTATTTTAATTGATAGACACGGGAGCTACGCACTCCTTCATTTCAATTGCTTGCATGGCTAGATTGGGATTAGAATCTAAGTTAGCGGATTATGAGTATAGAGTAACGCTTCCTTCCGGAGCGTGTATGCAGTCTGATCGTGTTTTCCAGGGCAACGTCGTCTCAGTGGGAAGTAATACCCTTATGCATGTCTGATAGTTATGGGCATAGAGGTGTATGATCTTATTTTGGGAATGGACTGGCTATCTTGTCACTTCGCTTCTATCGACTGCCGATCCGGGTTAGTGACTTTTCAACACCCGGATAGAGAGGAGTTTGTCTATCAGGCAATGAATAAGTTAAGTAGCTTGCCAACTTCCTATTCCATGAAGGTCAGAGAACAGTTTAAAGATGAGAGCTCAGTTTACTTGGCCGTAGCAATTGATACTCAGTTGCTAAATGGAGTAAAGCCGAGTGACCTTCCCATCATGAAAGAGCTTGCGGAAATCTTTTGCGACGATCTGCCTGGTTTACCACCAGACTGGGAGATTGAATTTGTGATTGATGTTTATCCTAGTTCGGCACCTGTGTCCAAGAATCCTTATAGGTTGGCGCTGGCCGAGTTGAAGGAATTGAAATCCCAACTTGAGGAGTTGTTGGATAAGGGTTTCATTCGACCAAGTTTTTCTTCTTGGGGTGCTCCCGTTCTGTTTGTTAAGAAGAAAGACGGGACCCTCAGGATGTGTGTGGATTACAGAGAGCTGAATAAACTGACAGTGAAGAATAAGTATCCACTACCCCGAATAGATGATTTGTTTGACCAACTGCAGGGTGCCCGAGTGTTTTCTAGGATTGATCTACGCTCAGGTTACTATCAGTTGAATATCAGGAGAGAAGATATTCAGAAGACTGCTTTCCGAACGAGGTATGGGCGTTATGAATTCCTTGTTATGTCTTTCGGACTTACTAATGCCCCTGCAGCGTTTATGGATTTGATGAATCGTATTTTCAAGGAGTATTTGGACAAATTTGTCGTTGTTTTTATAGATGACATCTTGTTCTATTCAAAGACGAAGGAAGAACACGAGGAGCACTTGAGAATAGTTTTGAGAATTCTATGTCAGCACCAATTGTATCTGAAGTTCTCCAAGTACGAGTTTTGGCTGAATCAAATTGGTTTTCTTGGCCATATTATATCTCAAGTGGGCATTTCTGTTGATCCGAGCAAAATACAAGTTGTTAAAGAATGGCCACAGCCTAAGAACGTGCAAGAGGTGCGTGGATTTCTCGGATTGGCCGGGTATTACAGAAAGTTCATCGAGGGGTTTCTAAAGATCGCAGTTCCCCTTTCACGCTTGACACGAAAGAATGAAAAGTTTGTATGGTCTGCAGCATGTGAAAAGAGCTTCAATGAGCTGAAACAAAAATTGACTACGGCTCTAGTTGAGGGCAATAAGTTCAATATTTACTGTGATGCTTCAAAGATCAGACTCGATTGTGTGTTGATGCAGGAGGGCAGGGAATGGCTTATGCTTCTCGGCAGTTAAAGCCATATGAGCAGAATTATCCTACGCACGACCTGGAATTAGCAGTCGTGGTCTTCGCACTCAAAATCTGGAGACACTATTTGTATGGGCAACAGTGCGAGATATTCTCAGACCACAAGAGCTTGAAGTATTTGTTTACGTAGAAGGAACTGAACATGCGGCAGTGGAGACGGCTGGAATTTGTTAAAGACTATGAGTTTGAAATCAAGTACCACCCGGGAAAAGCAAATAAGGTCGCTGATGCCTTGAGCAGGATCCTACTGCGACTCAGCCTTCACTTGCAGCAATGTCGGTAATGTTAAGGTAAGAGATTGAGAAGTTTGATGTGGAGATTGTGGCAGAGTTGTCCAGTATGCTCACCAACATTTCTCTCAGGCCGACTATTCTGGACAAAATACGTGAAGCTCAACAGAAAGATTTGGAGTGTCAGGAGCTTTGATCGAGTATGACATCCGAACACTCGTCTGATTTTTAATCTTTCGGAAGATGGAATATTGAAATTTAGGCATAGATGGTACGTGCCTAACGATGAGGAATTGAAGGAGGAGATTTTGGTCGAAGCACATTCTTCAGCTTATTCTATAAACCGGGGAAGTACCAAGATGTACCGGGATTTAAAACAACACTTTTGGTGGCCGAACATGAAAAGGGAGTTGCTAAGTATGTTGAAACCTGTCTGATTTGTCAACAGGTTAAGGCGGAGCACCAAAAACCGGCCGGAACATTACAGCCACTGCCGATTCCGGTGTGGAAATGGGAGCAGATCTCCATGGACTTTATAGTGAGACTCTCGAGAACGACGAAAGGGCACGATGGTATCTGGGTGATAGTGGACCGTTCGACAAAAACGGCCCACTTTCTATCGGTGAAGATGACCTATTCTATGGATCAGCTTGCCGATCTGTATGTGCAGGAGTTTGTCAGATTGCACGGAATACCCATTTCGATTGTTTCTGATAAAGACGCCAGATTTACTTCAAAGTTCTGGAAGAGTCTGCACATGGCTATGGGAACTCAGCTAAATTTTAGCACGGCATTTCATCCTCAGACTGATGGAAAGGTGAAGAGAACGAATCAGATTCTAGAGGATATGCTTAGAGCGTGCGTGTTGGAATTTCAGGGCTCGTGGAGTCGATATTTGCCCTTGATTGAGTTCTCGAACAACAACATCTTCCAGGCTACGATTGGCATGACTCCATATGAGGTATTGTATGGACGAAAGTGTAGGTCTCTGCTATACTGGGACGAGGTTGGCGAAGCTAGTATAATAGGCCCAGATATTTTGCAGCAAATAGCAGAGAAGATTACCATTATCAGACAACGTATCGAGATAGCTCAGAGTCGACAGAAGAGCTATGCTGACACTCGACGGAGAGAATTGCAGTTCAAGGAGGGAGACGAGGTATATTTGAAGATTTCTTCGTGTAAAGGTGTTATGAGATTCAGAAGGAGGGGCAAGTTAAACCATCGTTATGTGCGGCCCTTTCCTATTTTGAAGAGGATCGGGACTATGGCGTAAAGATTACAGCTTCCGACATCCATGGAGGGCATTCACGATGTGTTTCACATGTCTATGCTTAGAAAGTGTATACGTGATCCGTCACATGTCGTAGAAGAAAGGGAGATCGAGGTACAGCCTTCTTTGACTTATGTGGAGAAGCCTGTGCGAATTTTAGAGTCTTCTATCAAGGTCTTGCGCAATAAGAAAATCTCACTAGTCAAAGACTTATAGCGGAACCATGGCGGAGAAGAGGCTACTTGGGAAAGATAGCAGGATATGATGTCCAAGTATCCTGAGTTATTTGTGTAATCAAATTTTGAGGACAAAATTTTAAATAAGGTGGATGGAATGTAACACCCAGTTTTACGAGATTTTGTAATTCCAATATATAATGGCATTTTTGTAAATATGTCAGATTAAGTTAGTTTTGTTAATAGAAAGCGTTATTAAGGTTCTAGTGATTAATAAGGATTTTAAGAAAATTTCGGAAATTTTGAGAGTTGTAACGCTAGATTACGAGAATTACGTTTCTCGTAATATAAAGGACATTTTAATAAAAATAGTAATCGAGGTCCGTTTTGCGAACAGACAGTTTTAATAAACCATTGATAATAAGTTGGAGTTGTTGGTGAAATAAGAAAATTTTGGAGAAACCGAATTGAGAGTCAAATAACGGAATAAGTGATGAAATAAATAGAAAATCAAAGGAATGGCGAATTGGTAATTTGACAAGCCAAATTTTAATAAAAAATCACAAATCCCTCATTTCCTCTCCACCTTACCCGATTTCTTTTTTCTCTCCTTCTCCACGGCGATTTCACCTCCTCCTCCAACGCGGCTCTCTTCCGGCGACCAACACTCCTCCGATCAATAAGTTTTCTTCACGATTTCTTCTCCAATCCCGACCCTAGGTATGATTCTATAGTCTTGGAAGGTTTATTTTCAGTTTACGCAGAGTTATATGGTTAGGGTTTTGTTAAAATTTGGATTTAGGGATTGAAATCGATAGGTTTACCGTATTTGAGAATATAATGGACGTATTAGGCGTTATTGGACAAAGTTAAATAATTCGTTGAGAAATGTTAGGGTTTTTTGGATCTTCGAGGTTTTGAGAAACTCCGTTGATGGGGTTTTTAGCTGTCGAGCGTGAATTGCTCGATAAAATGCCCCAACGAGTTAAATTAGAGTTTTAGGAAATTTCTTTAGTTAAGAGTTTCGTTAGTTTGAACATTTAATGGATTAAATTCGTTTTAACAACTGTTATGAATTGCCTTAGGTGAACAACGCTCGTGGATGGAGCTAGAATTGCAACAGACGCGAGGTAAGTTCTCGTGACTTACTATGGCCGATTGGCCTATTGTAACGACCCGGGAAGGATCGCCACGTAATCCATGACTTTACTCACTCCTTTCACTCTCTTATATATATATTTTATTTTTTTCTTCTCTTTTTTTTTACTGAGCAGCGGAAATACTAATTCTGTAGTCACATTTAGAATCTAGACAATAAAATAAGACATTTGGCTGGGGAAATTAAAACCCAAGGGCATCTGCCGAATCTCAACGACAAAACTTCACTCTCATCTACCGATCACTAAACGACAAAAACAGAAGAGAGCTCACATCTACCGATAAACTAAGCTACATCATCCGGTTATCCTGTGCATTTCACGTGATTCATTAATCGCCCATCGGCAGATGTAAATTCTCACATCAACCGACAGTCACGTGCATCCCACACAATTCATTAAACATTCGTCGGCAGATATCTAAGCAGCATCTGCCGATGACGTCAGCCAGCAGGTAAACAAATTGTGTCTGCTGATGACGTCAGCAGGAAGAAAATACCCGATGACATCAGCAGGGAGATATATAAACTGTATCTGCCGATGACATCAGCAGGGAGATATATAAACTGCATCTGCCGATGACTAGACGACAGAAAAAAAATACTCCTTCATCACCCGATCGAAACACACGATATCTACCGATAGAAATCTCACTACTTCTACCGATAGGAGAACACTCTGCACCTACCGATAGAGAAGCACGTTACTCCTACCGATAAGACTAAACAACATCTCTCAATAGACACGATCATAAGCAAGTCTCAAACTTTCCAGACTTAACATTTCTATAAACAGAAATCAATGATTCCCTCAGAGTACCTATAGCGGAAGTCTTAAACAAGAGATATTCAATAAATTGTACTATCCTCAATTCAGTAACTAACCATACAATTTCAAATCCCAGTACCATAACACAACTTCATTCCATTTATACTTCTATATTAAAATCATTACTAACGTTCATAGAGCATAAACCAGAGTTTCCATCTCCATCCAGCCACAGATTTGCACCTTGAACACCATCCAACAGCCAGTCCTAAACATCCTCATTGATTTTGAAATCTTCACCTGAATGTTCTTCACCTACATCATAAGGTGTAACTGTAAGCCTAAGGCTTAGTAAGGAATGCAATACTATCACGAGTGCATGAATGCATAATTCAGATAAAACATGCTCATAAATCATTTCTGGTTCATGTTCCTGTTCGTATTCATCATTCATAATCATAGATCGTATTCATCTTTCATATCATTGTTCATATTGTGTGGGATGAGAGAGGATTTGTGCCGGTAAAGGGGGTTCGACAGTGAGTTTGATCATGGTCCCTATTGCGGGTCGTATTCTTATGTCCTACTGCGGACTGTGACATACGCCGCACCGCCCCCAACCCTCACTCATCCACGTTGTAGGGATTTTATCGTCTTATCTTGTTCATGAGAAAACATGCTTTTAAAACATTTTCGTGTGCATAAAACATTGATAATGCATGATCATGTGATTCTTTATCTCATCCTAGCTATAGGACAGAACAACCATCCAGTGTGAAAACTTACCATCGAACTACTCATCGACATAAATGCTAGACAGTAACATGAAAGAACTACTGATCATCGTATGAGCTTCTACCTAGCATCCTTTGATGTAGGGTCCTATTGACCGGGAAACCTATACATTCACTTACCTGGTCTCCTTAGCACTTTGAGCTCTTTCTCTTCAAACTTCTTCACCTAAAACATTCACATTGCAGTAGTTAAAACAAAGTCCTATAAGTTCTAACCTCAAGTCATCCTAGGGTCTAATAGACAAAGCCATCCTGAATCCTTAGTCTAACGCTCTGTGCAAAATCTGAAACCCAAGAACTGAAATAGACAGATTCGACTATCGGTTACTCAGGGTTGATTGTTTTTAAATGTCCAAAACTGATTCGGAGTGACATTACCACTCTCAGATTAACAATGAACTGTATTATTACCATGTTGTTTAAGGATTTGAGTTACGGGTTCAAGCTGAAAACAGAGTTAAACGATTAACTGATAACTACATTGTCTAACTCGTACCTCGAGCGTAAGGTAACCGAGAAATAGCAAGGGAACTGGTCGTCGAAGGAAGGATTACAGGCAGGCAGAGGGCGAGAGCTTGCGAGAGAAGGAATCGCCGAGAATGGAGGATGTCGGCTACAGTGAGTTAATGAGGTTTAAATCATTTCCACTCCCTTTAAATATCGGTCTAAGCCCTCTATTATTAAAACTTTGCCACTCGACCTAGTTTAAACCCACATGTAATTAATTACACTTGTCTTAAAATTCTAAACCGCGAAGATTAAATGTTCATGACCGTTAATACAGTTAGGAAAATTACCTAGTCGTAACTCGGGTGTTACATCCACCCCTCCTTAAACAAAATTTTCGTCCTCGAAAATTGCTTAAGCAAATAACTCCGGATAATTGTCCATCATGTCCTGTCGCCGCTCCCAAGTGGCTTCTTCAATGCCGTGGTTTGTCCACAAAACTTTCACCAATGGGATTTCCTTGTTCCTTAGAGTTTTCACTGCAGAATTCAAAATTTGTACCGGTTTCTCCTCATACTCTAAAGTAGGTTCAATTTCGATTTCTGATGGCACCACAACATGCGTTGGATCACGTATGCATTTCCTTAGCATTGACACATAAAAAACATTATGAACCTTCTCCAATGACGGAGGTAATTGTAATCTGTAAGCTGTGTTTCCAACCTTTGCCAAAACAAGGAATGGTCCATTGAACCGTGGGTTAAGCTTCCCTTTCTTGCCAAATCTTAGCACTCCTTTAAATGGTGAAATCTTCAGGAAGACTTCATCACCAACAGCAAACTCGAGGTCTCTCCTCCTTTGGTCTGCATAACTCTTCTGTCGACTTTGTGCAGTCATCATCCTGTTTCTAATAATGGCGATCTTATCTGACATTTGCTGTAAGATCTCAGGGCCCAAGAGCTTTGCTTCGCCAACCTCATCCCAATACAAGGGTGACCTGCACCTCCTGCCATAAAGCGCTTCATAAGGTGCCATACCAATGGTGGACTGATAACTGTTGTTGTAAGAAAATTCAACTAACGGTAGATGTCTATTCCAAGTTGTCTGAAAGTCCAACAAACATGCTCTCAACATATCCTCAAGTATCTGAATGGTCCTCTCTGATTGGCCATCTGTCTGTGGATGAAATGCAGTACTGAATGTTAACTTTGTTCCTAACGTGCCTTGCAAACTTTTCCAAAATCGTGAGGTGAACCTGGGGTCACGATCAGAGACAATGGATACCGGTGTTACATGTAACCTTAGAATTTCTTGAACATATAAGTTCGCCAGTTGGTCCATTGTGTAGGTCATCTTTACAGGTAAGAAGTGAGCTGACTTGGTCATTCTGTCAATCACGACCCAAATTGATATGCCCACGGTCCTGATCCATCATGCACAAGTCAAGTCTTCAAAAGGATGTTGAACCAAGAAAGAACCAAGGGCTGAAGTGGCTGAACCAAGAGGAACCAATGCTGAACCGGCCAAACCAAGAGGAACAAAGCTTGAACCGGATGAACCAAGGCCAAAAGGAAGCTGAACCAAGAGCAAGAGATGTGAACCGGTTTGGAGAAGTGCTGGCCAGTGAACCGGACCTGCAAGCCTTTTACAGGCGCTCCAACGGCTACAATTCGAGCCGTTGCCCGACGATTTCCAGAGCGCTTCTCTTCTCTCCTTCTTCTTCCCCAAATTCTTCCTCTTGTATTTAAGCTCCTCTTCCTCCATCGTAAACGATTGGCTTGTATTACGCATTTTTGGAAATTAGAGAAGAGTTCTCTTCCGTTTAACGATTCTGTCGTCGGTGTTCAGCCGGAGCTTCGCTCCTGATGGCTTCACCAGAGTGTCCCGCGAGCCCTGGATTGCTTGGCGGTACTCTTAGTCGTCTCTGCCACTACTCGTTCTTGCTAGAACTTGAGGGTAGCAGAAGGTGGCGAAATCCATTGCTCCTTCCGCCGAGAGCTCCTTCGCTGGCAACGAAGGATTTCTGTCACCCAGAACGCCGATTCGTTTCTGGGTCGGCTTGGGGCCTTTCATTTCCCTCCTCCACCAATTCCGCATCATTCTGAGCAACACCCACCTCTCGGTAATCGACTCACGTCCCTCGCCTCCCCTCCTCTTTTCATCTCTGTTTTCCAGCATGTTTTTAGTGTCTGTTTTTGGGTGTTTTGAGCACCGATCTCTGTTTCGTTTTGTTTGTCTTCCGCATGCATTTTCTAACCCCCATTTGCAGGCCCGTAGCCTATCAAGTGGTATCAGAGCTAAGTGCTCTTTGTTTGCAATTCGGGTTCTGTTTTTTCAGTCCCCTGTTCTGCTGTTAATGTTCTGTTTAGTTGCTGCTTTCTGTTTTTCGTAGTCTGAAGTGTCATTGTTCATTTTGTTGTGTTCTTTCATTATGTGTTGTTCAGCATGTGTTAACTAGTTTGTTTAGTTTAGTGTCCTGTCTCTGTTTCATATCCAGAATATCAGTTACTGCTTGAGTCAGTTCCAAACTATTTTCTCTGTTCTGTTTGTTGAGAATGCTACAACATCTTTTTGCTGCATTGTTAAAAGTCATTCACCGAGGATTCTGCTGAGTTTCAATTGCAAAATTTGACAGCATGACTAGTTAAATTATCAATCCATTTTGTTGTTAAATTGTTCTATCTTTCTGGTTTTCTGTGCATACTCATGAATCGATAGAAATTTTGTTTCAAACTTGGTTTATTTGCTGATTTTCTATGGTGCTATGACCTGCTTGGATCATGTTTAACATTGTCAATAACTCTGATTCAGCTCACTGAATTTTATGGCTGAAAATCCAACAACAACTTGCTTGCTGTTTTTAATGGTTGATAATCAACATTTTTCTGGATTCTTTGTAGATTTTTCTGCTGTGTTTGCATACCCAAATATCCAGCATGCTTATTATCTTTTAGAGTTTGAACCTAAGAGTTTATTATCTTGAATCATACCCATATCTTGCTGTTTGATGATGATCATTAATGAGTTATTGTGAGTAAATGCACCATCATATATATTAACTCCTAATTATTAAAATCTCTTGTGAAATGTTGAGCATGAATTGGAAATGGTTAAAGATTAATGTGATGTCTGTTTAGTTTAAACTGAAATTATTTTCCTTTGCTGTTTCTTTGTGCTTATTTTCTGCTGTTCTGTTTAAAAAAAAAAAAACAAAAAAAAAAAAAATCTTCAAATTTGTCTTGTTCTGGTTTTCTGTTTCCAGCAGCTTTGGAGTTTGTTTTGCTGAGGTTTTTGCAGCAACATTGCTGCTCTTTTAGAGTCAATCGCCAAGGATAATTGCTGAACTTTAATGCCACATATTTGATAGCATATGTATTGAATTGGTGATAGTTTTTGTCCAGTTTTTAGGCTATGTTTGTTTATGTTTTAAACATTTTCTCCTCTTTTTTCTTGCTGTTTTTATTGTTCTTCTTATCTTGTTTAGGAGCATGTTTAGGTGTTTTGTTTGTTGTTTAAATTGCTAAGAGGTTTTGCATTTGAACCTTGCATTATTGTTTAGTTCTAGGTTGCTATTTTTGCATATCTTAGTCTCTGTTTGTGTGTGTTTTTTTTCGTAACATTTGTTGTGCAGTTTTTGTACCCACTTTCCAAGGCAAGAGGCCTCCTTAATTGGCAATTTTGGAGTTGTTCATTGCTTTGCTTAAAGGTACGTCCCTGTCCACTTTTAGTTTAAGTCTGTTGGGAGACTCTTCGGAACTGTTGACCGAGAGCAAATTCTGTTTAGTTTTATTTTCTGTGTGGAGACTCTTCGGAACTGTTGACCGAGAGCAACTTGTGTTTTATGTTTGTCTGTGTCTGAACTTGTTTCTTTGGATTACATTGTTATGATAATTACCTGATATGATTTTTCCATATTAACCTCATGTTACTGATTAGATAGCATGAATTAACCATGGTCCGTATCTGTTTAATTTCACAATGTTTTCTTGAAAAGCATGTTCTTTTGTTTGTGTTTGCATTTGTTGTTTATTTGGATATCATTACTGTGAAATTATATGATATGATTTTACCATCTTAACCTCATGTTTCTGGTAAGCAAGCATGAACTAACCATGGCCCATATCTGTTTAATTTCGGGATGTTATTATTGAATAAAAGCATGTTCTAATGTTGTGTTTTGAGTCATAATTTCGATTTTGTTTAGGTGAATGTTTATAGATATTTGTTTCTGTTTTTATAACCATGTTTCGTTGTTTAGGTTGTGTTGGCAAAATTAATTTACATAGAGAATGGATTTGAAAATGAATACTAAAATTGAGTTCTCATGTTAGTTTATATTTGCTGAAATTATTGTGTTGTTTTGGTGTTTTCCAAATGTGTTTTAGTATGTGTTTTGTTTTGTTTAAATTTTTTTACATGTTCCATGTTTAGGAGAGTTTGATATGCTAATTTGTTGTCCAAATTGGCATTGTTTTGTTTGGACTTTTATAGGATGTTTAGATTAAAATTCTGGTTTAGAAATTTCTGGTTTTTCTTTTTTGTTACAACTTTGCACTTGCATAATTCCTTGCTCATAATGAATTTGAACCTGAAATTTTGATAGCATGTCACTCATAATGTTAACTATCCTCTGTTAAAATTTCATGTTAATTGGATGAGAATTGTGTAAATTTTCTGTTTAGTACCTTTAGGATTGTTTTTATTGAAATTTTCTGTTTGGTGTTTTTCCAAATTTATTTGGCATTTGTTTTTAACTTGTGTGTCTAATTGTGTTTAGTGTCAAGTCTTTGAGTCCTTGATGTTAGATTAAATTTAGAATGAAAAGCATGAACTAAATTGCATGTTAAATAGAGCTTGGCAAATTCTATTTCACCATGTTTTATAATTATGTTTAAACTCTTGTTTACTGCATCAAGTTGAGTGATTTTGTTTGTTTAGGGCTATGTCCGACCTTTTAACAAGAGCATGTCATATACTATCTTGTTAGTCACTTAGGATTCACTTGTACGTCGAGTGATCTGTGTTTGTGGCCAAGAGCTTTCCTCTGTTGGTATTGTCCGAGGTTTACCGCTGGCCATTGGGCCCGACAGATCGCCGTGTGAGGCATTCGCCTTTAAAGGGTGTGGGATAGTGTGACGATTTCCACAAAAGTTCTAGAGGGTTGCCTAGACCCAATAGCTTATCATTGATATTAGTTGCAAGTCTATTTTCTTTGATTAACTTGCTTGATTTGTTGTGCTGTTTGATTAAATGTTTAGGACTTTTAGGTTGAGTCTTGTGACTTAGTTGCTTGTGTTGCTTGTTTGTCTTTGTTTAGGAATTAAAATTTAGAGTTTCACTTTAAAGTCTAGTGCTTGGTCAATTAGTTTAATTGTTGTTGGCCAAGGTAAATGTAAAATCAAAATATATGCATATTGTTTTATCTTTTGAGGATTGTTTAGCTTTCTACTCCAATTTTGAGCATTAGCTATGGATGAACCAAGGAGTTGGATAGATTTTTAGCAACAAGGTATGTACCCATGAAACCTTACTTGAATTTCTTTTGAAATTAGTTGAATAGTAGGTTGATTGGATGAACTATATGTTTGAGATCAACTTCTTGTATGTTCTTGCTATAATTGGATATCATGTTTAATTCTCCTTGTCTAAGCTTGATTTAATTTGTTGAAAGAACTAAAGAGTAATTTTGTGATCAAATTGTTGTTGCCTCTTGTTTTTGAAATGATAAATCCTAACTCTATTGTTAAAGGAGAATTGTTTTCTTGAATTTTGGATTGAAGTTGAACTTATGCTAAGCTTGATATTAAACTCTTATTCTTTTGATGGATTTAAAATTTGGGTGAACCAAGTGTTGTTTTTCTTTGCAAATGATGATTATCATTTGGCTCAATATTTTCTTGTTGGTTTAGCATGAGAAATGAAATTGTTCGATTATGCTCGGATCAAACTTGCTTTTATCTTGAATGCTTGTTTCTAAATTGTTGAAATGAACAATTTAATCTTGAAATTTATTTAGGACCATTGTGGATGGTAAAATGGTTTTTCAACTTTAGGATAACTATTTTTGTGTCCATTATGGATTGCTTGCTTAAGTATTTTTGTTAGAATTTTATCCTAAGTGTTGCAACATCCTCCATGATATTCTCCATTGGATTTGAGGTCAAATCCTCAAGAACCGGGAGGGGATGATATGCCCACGGTCCTGATCCATCATGCACAAGTCAAGTCTTCAAAAGGATGTTGAACCAAGAAAGAACCAAGGGCTAAAGTGGCTGAACCAAGAGGAACCAATGCTGAACCGGCCAAACCAAGAGGAACAAAGCTTGAACCGGATGAACCAAGGCCAAAAGGAAGCTGAACCAAGAGCAAGAGATGTGAACCGGTCTGGAGAAGTGCTGGCCAGTGAACCGGACCTGCAAGCCTTTTACAGGCACTCCAACGGCTACAATTCGAGCCGTTGCCCGACGATTTCAAGAGCGCTTCTCTTCTCTCCTTCTTCTTCCCCAAATTCTTCCTCTTGTATTTAAGCTCCTCTTCCTCCATTGTAAACGATTGGCTTGTATTACGCATTTTTGGAAATCAGAGAAGAGTTCTCTTCCGTTTAAACGATTCTGCCGTCGGTGTTCAGCCGGAGCTTCGCTCCTGATGGCTTCACCAGAGTGTCCCGCGAGCCCTGGATTGCTTGGCGGTACTCTTAGTCGTCTCTTCCACTACTCGTTCTTTCTAGAACTTGAGGGTAGCAGAAGGTGGCGAAATCCATTGCTCCTTCCGCCGAGAGCTCATTCGCTGGCAACGAAGGATTTCTGTCACCTAGAATGCCGATTCGTTTTTGGGTCGGCTTGGGGCCTTTCATTTCCCTCCTCCACCAATTCCGCATCATTCTGAGCAACACCCACCTCTCAGTAATCGACTCACGTCCCTCGCCTCCCCTCCTCTTTTCATCTCTGTTTTCCAGCATGTTTTTAGTGTCTGTTTTGGGGTGTTTTGAGCACCGATCTCTGTTTCGTTTTGTTTGTCTTCCGCATGCATTTTCTAACCCCCATTTTGCAGGCCCGTAGCCTATCACAAATACTATCATGTCCTTTAGTTTGTCTTTGGCAAACTACACAAATCCGGGCCATGTTTTGCCCACGTCCACTTCAGGGATAGGTAGAGGCTGAAGGGTACTCCAGGCGTTGATGTTTCCTGCTTTACTTGTTGCACCACACATGTTCTATCGACAACCTTGCCACCCCGCTTCGGTTTGGCCACCATATCTACCGTATCCTGATACATCTTGGTGTTACCAGGGGCACAGAGAGCGATGAATGGGCTTCTGGCCAGAATTAACTTACGTACACCTTCATTCACTAGGACATACATCTATCTCTAAACTTCAGGATCCCATCCTTGGAGAGACTAAACTCGAGGTGGCGTCCTTCATCTTGAATCCCATTCCTGTTATTCTCCTCTAGTTTTCTTGTTGGTTTTCATGAGAAAGAAATTGTTCTATTATGCTCGGATCAAACGTGCTTTTAGATCGTGAATGCTTGTTTCTAAATTGTTGAAATGAACAATTTAATCTTGAAATTTATTTAGGACCATTGTGGATGGTAAAATGGTTTTTTCAACTTTAGGATAACTATTTTTGTGTCCATTATGGATTGCTTGCTTAAGTATTTTTGTTAGAATTTTATCCTAAGTGTTGCAACATCCTCCATGATATTCTCCATTGGATTTGAGGTCAAATCCTCAAGAACCGGGAGGGGATGATATGCCCACGGTCCTGATCCATCATGCACAAGTCAAGTCTTCAAAAGGATGTTGAACCAAGAAAGAACCAAGGGCTAAAGTGGCTGAACCAAGAGGAACCAATGCTGAACCGGCCCAAACCAAGAGGAACAAAGCTTGAACCGGATGAACCAAGGCCAAAAGGAAGCTGAACCAAGAGCAAGAGATGTGAACCGGTCTGGAGAAGTGCTGGCCAGTGAACCGGACCTGCAAGCCTTTTACAGGCACTCCAACGGCTACAATTCGAGCCGTTGCCCGACGATTTCAAGAGCGCTTCTCTTCTCTCCTTCTTCTTCCCCAAATTCTTCCTCTTGTATTTAAGCTCCTCTTCCTCCATTGTAAACGATTGGCTTGTATTACGCATTTTTGGAAATCAGAGAAGAGTTCTCTTCCGTTTAACGATTCTGCCGTCGGTGTTCAGCCGGAGCTTCGCTCCTGATGGCTTCACCAGAGTGTCCCGCGAGCCCTGGATTGCTTGGCGGTACTCTTAGTCGTCTCTTCCACTACTCGTTCTTTCTAGAACTTGAGGGTAGCAGAAGGTGGCGAAATCCATTGCTCCTTCCGCCGAGAGCTCATTCGCTGGCAACGAAGGATTTCTGTCACCTAGAATGCCGATTCGTTTTTGGGTCGGCTTGGGGCCTTTCATTTCCCTCCTCCACCAATTCCGCATCATTCTGAGCAACACCCACCTCTCAGTAATCGACTCACGTCCCTCGCCTCCCCTCCTCTTTTCATCTCTGTTTTCCAGCATGTTTTTAGTGTCTGTTTTGGGGTGTTTTGAGCACCGATCTCTGTTTCGTTTTGTTTGTCTTCCGCATGCATTTTCTAACCCCCATTTGCAGGCCCGTAGCCTATCACAAATACTATCATGTCCTTTAGTTGTCTTTGGCAAACCTACAACAAAATCCATGGCAATGTTTTCCCACTTCCATTCAGGGATAGGTAGAGGCTGAAGGGTACCTCCAGGGCGTTGATGTTCTGCTTTAACTTGTTGGCATACCAAACATGATTCTACAAACTTAGCCACATCCCTCTTCATGTTTGGCCACCAATAATATAACCTTAAATCCTGATACATCTTGGTGTTACCAGGGTGCACAGAGAAGGAAGATGAATGGGCTTCGGCCAGAATTAACTTACGTAACCCTTCATCACTAGGGACATACCATCTATCTCTAAACTTCAGGATCCCATCCTTGGAGAGACTAAACTCGGAGGTGGCGTCCTTCATCTTGATCAATATTCTGTTATTCTCCTCTAAGTTCTTCTGTTGTGCTTCTTTGATCTTTTCCAAAATGGTTGGTTGGATAGTTAGAGTAGCAAGTAGACTCGACAGTTCAGGAACTAACTCCAATTCCAATTTCTGAATCTCTGTCCTCAAAGGTATAGACACAGCTGATATCGCGGGTTTGCATCGTTGTTGACATTCTGCTCAAGGCATCAGCTACAGCATTAGCCTTGCCTGGATGATACTTAATTTCGAAGTCATAGTCCTTAACAAATTCTAACCAACGTCTCTGTCTCATGTTTAATTCTTTTTGAGTGAAGAGATATTTCAAGCTCTTATGGTCAGAAAATACTTCGCACTGTCGTCCATACAAATAGTGTCTCCAAATCTTTAGCGCAAATACAACTGCGGCTAATTCCAAATCGTGAGTGGGGTAGTTCTGCTCGTAACTTTTTAGCTGCCTAGAGGCATACGCTATAACTTTGCCTTCTTGCATCAAAACACACCCTAGTCCGACTTTGGACGCATCATAATAAACACTAAACTTCCCTTCTTCGGTTGGGAGGGTCAATAGTGGAGCTGTCGTTAACTTTAGTTTAAGTGTCAGGAAGCCATCTTCACAAGCTTTGGTCCAAGAGTATTTGGTGTCCTTCTTTGTCAAATTAGATAAAGGCTTAGCTATCATAGAAAATCCTTTAATAAACTTCCTATAATAACCTGCCAAACCAAGGAAACTACGGACTTCACCAACATTCCTTGGCTGTGGCCAGTCCTTAACAGCTTGAATCTTGGTTGGGTCTACTGATATACCTTCAGCAGAAATGACATGGCCTAAAAAGTTGACCTTACTCAACCAGAATTCACATTTAGATAACTTGGCATACAGTTGATGCTGTTTCAGGGTTGTCAAAACTATCCTTAAGTGCTCTGCATGGTCAGCTTCTGTCTGCGAGTATATAAGAATATCATCTATAAACACAATTACAAATTTGTCCAAATACTCACGAAACACTCGATTCATTAAGTCCATGAAGGCTGCAGGTGCGTTGGTCAACCCAAACGACATCACCAGGAGTTCATAATGTCCATAACGGGTCCTAAAAGTTGTCTTAGGTATGTCACTTTCCTTAACCTTCAGTTGGTAATACCCCGAACGTAAATCTACTTTTGAAAACACTTTTGCTCCTTGCAGTTGGTCAAACAAATCATCAATCCGGGGCAAGGGGTACTTGTTCTTAATCGTCAGTTTGTTCAATTCTCTGTAATCTATGCACATCCTCAAAGAACCATCCTTCTTCTTGACAAATAAGACAGGAACACCCCAGGGAGAGCTACTAGAGCGTATGAATCCCTTGTCTACTAACTCCTGTAATTGGACTTTTAATTCTTTTAATTCGACAGGTGCCATACGGTAAGGATTCTTAGACACAGGTAATGCCTCGGGATGTGTATCAATTACAAACTCTATTTCCCTATCAGGTGGTAATCCTGGCAAATCGTCCAAGAATGCTTCAGGGAACTCTCGGACTATAGAAATATCTTGTAGCTCTATCTTATTCTTCGCTTGGGTATCCATTACACTAGCTAGATAACAATCACAACCATCTTTCAATATCCGTTGAGCCTCTAGTGAAGTTATAATTGGCATTTTACTTATTTTTGGGATAGCTTGGAAGGTATAACGATCTCCATTTGGGGGTCGGAACTCTACTAATCCAGTCCTACAACTTATCGTGGCATAATGCCTGGGTAACCAATCCATCCCTAATATCACCTCATACCCTTTCATGTCAATTACAACCAGTTCTACATATAGTTTCTTACTTCCTAAGGTCACAACATCACCTTTAACAATCTGTTCAGAATGTAGGGACTTCCTCGATGGTAACATAACATCATATGACCTTTCGGCTGGTAGAAGTTCTAAGTTGTGTCGGCATACAAACAGTGTTGATATAAACGAGTGTGTAGCTCCCGTATCAATAAGCGTGTAAGCAGAAATACCACAGATCATTATTGTACCTGTTATGACCGTATGCTGCATGGTTTCTTCATCTTCCATCATTGCATAGACTCTAGGTGCTACCCTTGCACGGTTCGGGTCTGGCGGCATGGGGCAGTCTCTGGCTATATGTCCAACTTTGTCACACCTAAAGCATCGGCCGGAATGCAGCTTGCACTCACCATGGTGGTTCTTCTGGCAGTTGGGGCATAGAGGGGCCAATGGTCGTTTTCCCTTCCCTTGGTCATCATTTGGATTGAAGGGTCTCTTTATACCTTGCTGTTGTTGTTGTGGCCCTCTGTTCTGTTGCGGCTGCCATCCTTTGTTCTGACGGGGTGGCGGCTGAGTTTCCTTCGTGAACTTCCTTGGTTGCTCACGCTGTGCATATGCTGTCATCTCAGTCTCTTCCAGCTCCAATGCCTTAGCCGTCACTTCTCCATAAGGTACATTGTGTATCCCAGCAGTCTTTACTTTCACGTACAAACTCGGCTTTAGTCCTTGAACAAATTGGTAAATCCTGTCCTCATCATCCTCAATCATTCGGGGAGCAAACCGCGACAAAGCATCAAACTTGCATATGTAGTCCGTCACAGAGCCAGTTTGTCGTAGATTCATGAACTCCTTCTTCTTGTTGGCCCGAACAGTCCTATTAAAGTACTTGTCAAAGAAAGCAACCTTGAACATTTCCCAGGTCATAGCTCCGGCATTAGCGGTGTTCTGGATCGAATCCCACCAATGCCTTGCACCCAATTCCAAATGAAAGACAGCGTACGTGACCTTATCTCCTTCATCAACCTTCGCATACTTAAACATGTCTTCTATCTTTCGAACCCACTCCTCAGCATAGATAGGATCTGAAACCTGTCCATTAAACACCGGGGGTCGAAGCCGGTGAAAACACTCACCCCCATGATCATGAGTTGCATTATTACTGGAGTTGCCTTGTTCCTCCTTGGCAGTCATCAGTTGTTCGATCTGGTGAGATTGGCGCATGACCAACTCTGTCAACTGAGCAATGGTATTGCTATCCTCATTGGTCTCTCTCTGTTGACCTCTAACCATATTGGGGTTCCTGAACACATAGTTATAGATACATCTTAACTTAGTGACATTTACTAAAGTAATAAATACTTACAGTTTCTGGAGAGTACTCAAGTGACAATCTGTGCTGGGAGGCAGTCTACAGAATCGGTTTTAGAACCTGGTTTAGCTCTGATACCATAATTGTAACGACCCGGGAAGGATCGCCACGTAATCCATGACTTTACTCACTCCTTTCACTCTTTTATATATATATTTTATTTTTTTCTTCTCTTTTTTTTTACTGAGCAGCGGAAATACTAATTCTGTAGTCACATTTAGAATCTAGACAATAAAATAAGACATTTGGCTGGGGAAATTAAAACCCAAGGGCATCTGCCGAATCTCAACGACAAAACTTCACTCTCATCTACCGATCACTAAACAACAAAAACAGAAGAGAGCTCACATCTACCGATAAACTAAGCTACATCATCCGGTTATCCTGTGCATTTCACGTGATTCATTAATCGCCCATCGGCAGATGTAAATTCTCACATCAACCGACAGTCACGTGCATCCCACACAATTCATTAAACATTCGTCGGCAGATATCTAAGCAGCATCTGCCGATGACGTCAGCCAGCAGGTAAACAAATTGTGTCTGCTGATGACGTCAGCAGGAAGATAAACAACTGTATCTGCCGATGACATCAGCAGGGAGATATATAAACTGTATCTGCCGATGACATCAGCAGGGAGATATATAAACTGTATCTGCCGATGACATCAGCAGGGAGATATATAAACTGTATCTGCCGATGACATCAGCAGGGAGATATATAAACTGTATCTGCCGATGACATCAGCAGGGAGATATATAAACTGTATCTGCCGATGACATCAGCAGGGAGATATATAAACTGTATCTGCCGATGACATCAGCAGGGAGATATATAAACTGTATCTGCCGATGACATCAGCAGGGAGATATATAAACTGTATCTGCCGATGACATCAGCAGGGAGATATATAAACTGTATCTGCCGATGACATCAGCAGGGAGATATATAAACTGTATCTGCCGATGACATCAGCAGGGAGATATATAAACTGTATCTGCCGATGACATCAGCAGGGAGATATATAAACTGTATCTGCCGATGACATCAGCAGGGAGATATATAAACTGTATCTGCCGATGACATCAGCAGGGAGATATATAAACTGTATCTGCCGATGACATCAGCAGGGAGATATATAAACTGACTGCATCTGCGATGACTAGACGACAGAAAAAAATACTCCTTCATCACCCGATTGAAACACACGATATCTACGATAGAAATCTCAGTACTTCTACCGATAGGAGAACACTCTGCACCTACCGATAGAGAAGCACGTTACTCCTACCGATAAGACTAAACAACATCTCTCAATAGACACGATCATAAGCAAGTCTCAAACTTTCCAGACTTAACATTTCTATAAACAGAAATCAATGATTCCCTCAGAGTACCTATAGCGGAAGTCTTAAACAAGAGATATTCAATAAATTGTACTATCCTCAATTCAGTAACCAACCAGACAATTTCAAATCCCAGTACCATAACACAACTTCATTCCATTTATACTTCTATATTAAAATCATTACTAACGTTCATAGAGCATAAACCAGAGTTTCCATCACCATCCAGCCACAGATTTGCACCTTGAACACCATCCAACAGCCAGTCCTAAACATCCTCATTGATTTTGAAATCCTCACCTGAATGTTCTTCACCTACATCATAAGGTGTAACTGTAAGCCTAAGGCTTAGTAAGGAATGCAATACTATCACGAGTGCATGAATGCATAATTCAGATAAAACATGCTCATAAATCATTTCTGGTTCATGTTCCTATTCGTATTCATCATTCATAATCATAGATCGTATTCATCTTTCATATCATTGTTCATATTGTGTGGGATGAGAGAGGATTTGTGCCGGTAAAGGGGGTTCGACAGTGAGTTTGATCATGGTCCCTACTGCGGGTCGTATTCTTATGTCCTACTGCGGACTGTGACATACGCCGCACCGCCCCCAACCCTCACTCATCCACGTTGTAGGGATTTTATCGTCTTATCTTGTTCATGAGAAAACATGCTTTTAAAACATTTTCGTGTGCATAAAACATTGATAATGCATGATCATGGGATTCTTTATCTCATCCTAGCTATAGGACAGAACAACCATCCAGTGTGAAAACTTACCATCGAACTACTCATCGACATAAATGCTAGACAGTAACATGAAAGAACTACTGATCATCGTATGAGCTTCTACCTAGCATCCTTTGATGTAGGTTCCTATTGACCGGGAAACCTATACATTCACTTACCTGGTCTCCTTAGCACTTTGAGCTCTTTCTCTTCAAACTTCTTCACCTAAAACATTCACATTGCAGTAGTTAAAACAAATTCCTATAAGTTCTAACCTCAAGTCATCCTAGGGTCTAATAGACAAAGCCATCCTGAATCCTTAGTCTAACGCTCTGTGCAAAATCTGAAACCCAAGAACTGAAATAGACAGATTCGACTATCGGTTACTCAGGGTTGATTGTTTTTAAATGTCCAAAACTGATTCGGAGTGACATTACCACTCTCAGATTAACAATGAACTGTATTATTACCATGTTGTTTAAGGATTTGAGTTACGGGTTCAAGCTGAAAACAGAGTTAAACGATTAACTGATAACTACATTGTCTAACTCGTACCTCGAGCATAAGGTAACCGAGAAATAGCAAGGGAACTGGTCGTCGAAGGAAGGATTACAGGCAGGCAGAGGGCGAGAGCTTGCGAGAGAAGGAATCGCCGAGAATGGAGGATGTCGGCTACAGTGAGTTAATGAGGTTTAAATCATTTCCACTCCCTTTAAATATCGGTCTAAGCCCTCTATTATTACAACTTTGCCACTCGACCTAGTTTAAACCCACATGTAATTAATTACACTTGTCTTAAAATTCTAAACCGCGAAGATTAAATGTTCATGACCGTTAATACAGTTAGGAAAATTACCTAGTCGTAACTCGGGTGTTACACCTACACCGTATGTCAAAGTCGAGTTGAGGAGTATTGGAGTTTGTTTGTTTAACTTTTTTGGTCGGGTGGTTAGGATTAGTTGTTTACATAGGTTATGCTTTTATCGTCTTGATGGTATATATGTTGTATGTTTATTTTATCGTTTTGATGGTACACATGTTATGTGTTTATTTTCTGCATTTAACTGTTCATGCATCACGTGTTTTATAATAAGCATAGAAAATAAATTTCCGCACTACGTTTTCAAGAAAAAGTGATGTGGCCCGAAAGGGGGTTATCGATCTATTGTGAAGGGTTAGAGGGGCTTGTCACAATACCACATCGCTTAGATGAAATAACTAATGAAATGAAAATACGTAATCTGTTATCTGGTCATGACGAGGTGGGGTTCATGCATTGCTGTTTACGGATGTAAGCATGTCTTCCCCCCGGTAGATGGAAAGGGCTCTCAAACCGCCGGACGTACCCTCTCTATCTGGTGAGAGTAGACCTCGGTGACATCTTTGTTATCTGTAATGATCTGCACTGTTAAGTAATCTGCATGATTTCAGAAACTCATATGCACAGCATGCATCTGCATTTATGAAACTTGCTGAGCCTTTAGCTCATAGTTGCCTGTATTGTTTAGGTTATTTCGAGACAGGTGCGGACGAGATCCCTCCACCTGAGGAATGAGCAGTTGAAGAAAGATGGCCTGTGGGAGTGTGCTGGGCGTCAGTGCACGTTTTGACCCGTTGGGACGTAAGTAAATGTTTTGATAATTGTATAGATAGAAACGTAAGAAAGTTGTACAGATAGAACATTTTAGGATGTTGGTATCTGGATAGTTGATAGATAAATGTATTGATGTTTTGAACGTTTTGGTAAACCGTTTTATAAAGTGTTTTGTTAAGCTTGTAATTTGATGTTTCCGAACTGCTTGGTTGTCAAATTTTATAGGGGTTTTATTTGGTTTTTTAAACGGACCCACACAGTTTGTTTTTATGAAATTTGGGTAAGTTTTAAATAAGTCTGGAGTCGGTTTTGGGGTGATTGGCGAAGTGAGGATTGAGTGAGGTTGAGAGTATTTGTTATGTTGAAGTTTTAGGAGGAGATGAGGAAGTAAAAATTGTTAAGTGTGCAGGGTGAAGAAAATGAGAAAAGGGAGAAGTTTGCCTTCTGGAATTTTTGGATTCCAGAGAGCATGCCGATCGATCGCCTAAGGAGGGGATCGATTGGCAAGAAGAGTCGGCACTTTCTGAAAAATCCAGAGAGTGTGCCGATCGATCGCCCAAAGGGGCGATCGATCGGCTATATGTTGGGCGATCGATCACCCCATGTTTTACAACACAGCCGATCGATCGGCTGAAATGGCCGATCGATCGGCCATGCTTTTTATAGGCAGAATGCCCATTCTGCCCCCTGTGTTCTGTGCCTTTAAGTTTTAAACCATTTTCAATTGTTTTCTTATGTTTTCTCAAATAGTTTTCGATGGTTTTTAATTCTTCGAACGATTTCAACAATTTAAATTCAGATGTAACGTAATAAAGATTACTTAAGCCTAAAAAGAAATATTTTATACGGGAAATTAGGAGAATAGTTAAGAATCACTACATGCAGTCGGTGATGTACGAGGTATGCCGGTGCAGGCAGTTGTCGGGGCGCCTCGACCATGGTCTTCGTGATAGGTGTGGGTTGGTATTTTGTATTTTGGATTGTAGATAGGTAGTTTTGTCGGATTTTGTTGTAGTGATTTTATAACTCGTGTAAATGTTATTTTGGGAGTTTTGTATAAAATGTTTGATGTTCAGGATTTCAGTTTTAGAAAAGTTTAGCGGTTATGCTGCTTAGTTTTTCGTAGAGTAAACAACGTCAGTTTTTAATTGGTCCTATGTTTTGCTAACATTTTGGAGTTGATTTTCCGAGAAATTTACGAGTCATAGAGTTGGTGATGTTGGGATTGTTTGGGGTAAGTTTGGAGCTATTTGGGTGTGAGTGGTTTGATGAAAAAGTGAAAAAAATGAAAGTGGTGCGCTGGTGGTGGCAAGTGGTGCGCTAGATGCAGGGGCGTGGCCGAGCTTGGCACGCACATGGCGCAGGCGTGGCACGCGCAGGAGGCGCCATGGCCGATCGATCGCAGTGCCATGGCCGATCGATCGGCCAAACACGAGAGTCTGCGATCGAGCGGCCCTGCCATGGCCGATCGATCGCAGTGCCATGGCCGATCGATCGCAGTGCCATGGCCGATCGATCGCAGTGCCATGGCCGATCGATCGCAGTGCCATGGCCGATCGATCGCAGTGCCATGGCCGATCGATCGCAGTGCCATGGCCGATCGATCGCAGTGCCATGGCCGATCGATCGCAGTGCCATGGCCGATCGATCGCAGTGCCATGGCCGATCGATCGCAGTGCCATGGCCGATCGATCGCAGTGCCATGGCCGATCGATCGCAGTGCCATGGCCGATCGATCGCAGTGCCATGGCCGATCGATCGCAGTGCCATGGCCGATCGATCGCAGTGCCATGGCCGATCGATCGCAGTGCCATGGCCGATCGATCGCAGTGCCATGGCCGATCGATCGCAGTGCCATGGCCGATCGATCGCAGTGCCATGGCCGATCGATCGCAGTGCCATGGCCGATCGATCGCAGTGCCATGGCCGATCGATCGCAGTGCCATGGCCGATCGATCCTGTGCGTCGATCGATCGCAGGCGAAGCTCTGTTGCATGCCATGCGCGCAGCGACAGCACACGGTGCCCAAGTGACCCAATCCAATTTTTTTTTCAAAATTTTTGGTTTTCAAATATGTTTTAACCCGATCTTTTCCAACACATTTTGCACATATTTTATGCACGTTTTCCAACTATTTTTGAGGTTTGAAAAACCCAAAAATTAAGTCGAAATTTTATCGAAAATCATTTTAAATTCTGTTTTAATTGTGGTAAGTGTGAGCAAAGTAGCGCACCGAGCCAGGGTGGGTTCGGAGGCGTTACACTAGCTAAATGTTTACAGAGCTACAAGAGAAGCTTAAATACAAGGAAAAATCGGTTTAGAAGAAGCAGAAGAACTCTGTAGAAGAAACAATGGACAAAGGCTAGAAAAATAGCCGTTGGATGCTTCTCTGCGCAGGCAGTTCGGTTCGCTGGTGGCAGGGCACTCCAGACCGGTTCAGCCTTGCTTCACCTAGTTCAGCATCCTTTGGCTCTTGGTTCACCTGGTTCAGCATCACCTTTTTGAAGACTATTACAAACATACTGTAACACCCGGAATTTTCCCAGAACGTGTGTGACCCTAGTCTAGGTCAAGCATGAGGGTTCAATTACATAAGATTAGTGTACATAGAAGGGTATTAGAAGTGAAAGGAGAAGTGGAGAGTTTGACAAGTCAAACTAAATTGTGATTGGTGGAAGCTTTGGGTTTGAAAAGTCACACTTTGTTAACCAATCAAATTGTAGTAAAAAGCAATTGAAATGGTGAGGATTTAGGAGTGTTTCACGTTGGCTTTTCATGGAGGGAAAAGGTGGGGTTAAAATTAAATTTAAGAAAGAATGGAGGAGGGAAATTAAAAGTAAAGGAAAGTTTGGTTTAAATTAGGTTAGGTCTTCTTCTTCTTCTTCATTCGGTTCTCTCATTTCCTCCTCCATAGCCGACGCCTCTCCCTCTCTTTTCTCCAATCTTTCAAGGTGATTTCAAGGTAAATTCACATGGGTTTTGGTTTCCATAACTTTAGATGAAGTTTGTTGTAGTTTTGAAGTGTTTTGGTTGAGTTTTGGGGAGGGTTTGAAAACCCTAGTTGGAAGAGTCTGAAAATTTGGTTCTCCTACGGAGTTTTCTTCCTCTTTTGGTTATTTAGTCCTTCATTATGTTAGTTTAGGTTGTTGGAGTGATTAGATTGTGCTTTGGAATTGAAATACACAAAACCGGTTTTCAGGCAAAAAGTGTACCGATTCTGTTTGCTGGATTTCGAGTTGGCTAGGGTGTTTGTTTAATTGATTTGAGTGTTTCAATGGATAGTAGACGTGTAGAGGATTCCGAATTAGGGTGGCACATCAAAATCCATTGAAAAACGAGGGAGTTATGACCGTTTGAAGTTCGACGGTCAAAAAAAATTGTGCAAAAACCGAGTTTAAGTGCTTTAGTGTGAAATGTGTTTTAGTTGTTGGTTAGTTTTAGGTTTAAAAGGTTTAAGAAATTCTTAGATTTAAGTGGTAACTTATCAAGCTAAATTTTGTTATTTTAGTCGTCGGACGAGTGATTCGATCGGTAGAAGTGTGCAAGCGATAGCTGAGCCATCAGATAAGTAGAGGGTAATGTTCTTTCGCCATTCGGGCCTACACCATAGAACGGTAGGGCTATTTGTTATTGTTTTGCTTCGTGTTGCGTTGTGTTATGGTTTTGCATCGTGTTGTGTTGAGTTGTGGTGTGTTGTGACATTGCATTTCTTTGAAGCATGCATCATGATGTAGAGTACGCTAGATCCGTGTAGTCACATGGTTTGTCGTTGTGTGTTTGGGTGTGAGGGTGATAACAATTTGTCAAAGTAAGGCACTTCGGTGCAGGCAACTAAGGCACTTCGGTGCAGGTAACTAAGGCACTTCTGTGCAGGCAACTAAGGCACTTCGGTGCAGGCAACTAAGGCACTTCGGTGCAGGCAAATAAGGCACCTATTGGTGCAGGCAACTAAGGCACCTTTTGGTGCAGGCAAACTGAGTGTTAGAAATTGCATTTGTTAGGATGGTTGAGCATTGTGTGTGTTGCTGAGCATTGTGTATGTTGCATTCATAAATTCCTACTTACTAAGCATTAGGCTTACGTTTTGTATTCTGTGTTGTAGGTGACGAGGTGTTTTCTGGTGAGCTTGATACTGAGGAACAGGACTAGGAGCAGTCGGGGATACATGGAGCTCGCCGGTGCAGGTCATTTGTCGGGGCGCTTCGACCTAGTCCTTGGGGTGCGGTTTGTATTGGAGTTGTGGAGGTTTTATGGTTAGTTTTGTGAGAAATGTGTTGGTTAGTTGGAGTTAGGATTGAGGTGTATGTATGTTTGGATATGTTTGGTTTGTGGTGTGGTTTGTTTGGGTTTGGATTTGTGGTGTTAGCTTGGTTATTTTGTTTTGGTGTATATAGTACTTGTATTTAGGTGAATTGGAGTTTAAATGTCGTTTCTTTTTCAGGTTTTTGGGTTTATAAAACTTTTAGGCGTTATGCCGTCCGTTTTGATTTTAAAACAAACAATGTTGGGTTTAAGTTAGCTATTTTTATTTATATCCGTTTTAAGTCGGTTTTTCTAAAATTTTTATGGGATTTGAAGATTTGAGTGTCGAGAAGACATGGTTAAAGTTTCGTGATTTTTGGAAGTGTTCGGGGTGGAGAAATATGAAAAATAGTGGGGAAAGGTCAAAAAGGGTTAAAATTAAAGTTTTTGGGTGTTTTGGGTCGAGAAAACCCGAGCCGGCCCGATCGATCGGGCCCGGTGTCACATCCCTTAAACCGTACCCAATTTCCCGTATATATATTTTTTTGGGAAATTATCAATTTTAACCCTGTACTATACACGTTATTTCAAGTACACCCCTGTACTAAAAAAACCGACAAATCAAACCTTATACAATTATTCTGTTATCATTTTAAACCTTTTTAAAATTTCTGTTAAAACCCTACCGTTAGTCCACTTGCAGAATCCAAGTTTTTTCAAGAAATGGTCGAAGCAGATTTTGGAAGGTTTGGATTATTTGCATACCCACGAACCTTGCGTTATTCACAGAGATCTCAACTGTAGCAATGTCTTCGTCAATGGCAATACCGGACAGGTAGTATCTCTTTCTCTCTCTTCGTTATTGCCAAAGACAGTCTCTCTCTCTCTTCTGTGATTTTATTATCTCATTCTGGGTTTTTTAATCAGGTTAAGATTGGCGATTTGGGATTAGCTGCAATAGTGGGCAAGAGCCATTCTGCTCATTCAATTCTACGTACGCCGGAATTCATGGCGCCGGAGCTATACGAGGAAAATTATACAGAAATGGTGGATATTTACTCCTTTGGAATGTGTTTACTGGAGATGGTGACTCTAGAAATTCCTTACAGCGAATGCGACAACATCGCCAAAATATACAGAAAAGTGTCGGCCGGGGTACGACCGGCGGCGCTAAATAAGGTCGGAGACCCTGAAGTTAAGGAGTTCATCGAAAAATGCTTGGCTAAACCGAGAGAAAGACCGACGGCCAGCGACCTCCTCCGGGATTCTTTCTTCGACGAAGTAGATAAAGAAGAAGACGACGATTCATCGTCTTCTCTATGACAAGAACAGATTTTTGCATAATTTTGTATAAATTCCTCCTTTTTTTTCTCTTTTTTTTCGTTTGGAACTTCGATTTTTGGGTATACGTGTGTAAATCTCAAGAAAATTTTTAGTACAATTTGATCTGCTTCGAGTCCAATTTTTAGACGACGATTCTTTTTTCTCTCGAGTCCAATTTCTCAAACCGAATGGAAATTGAAATCAGAAGACAGACATTTACATCTAGGGAATACTCCCCCCAGTTTTGTTGACAGGGATTGGGAAGACGATGGACAAGATAGAAGAGATCATCAATTGCTCTCCCTCGAAACTTCCATAGAAGGACCAAGTCAGAACTTTCAATTCAACAGTCTGTAAGAACAGGGCGATCCAAAACTTTCAAACATGAAGGAATAAAAATTTCAGCTTCGATCTTTCAGGGAATCGCGATTTTCATTCCTCCATGGAAGTTCATCGTTTCAAGCTTTTTTGAGAAAACCCAACAACAGCAGAGAGAGAGAGAGAGAGAGAGAGAGAGAGAGAGAGAGAGAGAGAGAGAGGAAACCTCCATTGCCGACTCAGATTAAACTCGAAGAACAGTTGAACAGCGTCTTCTCCAAAATCAAATCATGCTTTGCTTTGGAGTCAAGTGGAATAACAGGCAGGGTTTTAACAGAAATTTTAAAAAGGTTTAAAACGATAACAGAATAATTGTATAAGGTTCGATTTGTCGATTTTTTTAGTACAGGGGTCTACTTGAAATAACGTGTATAGTACAAGGTTAAAATTGATAATTTCCCTATTTTTTTATACTTAAAACTTTAAGTAAACTTTAAGCGGAATTAAAACTGAAGTCGGAATCAAAACGTTGAAGTTCGTTTAGAAAATAACTTAAAACAAATCATAAATCAATTAAATTAAAAACATGTAAAACAATTGGAAACTGAAAGCAGGGCAAAATGGGAAAGACGTCCCATTTATGCAAGGGCAATCAATCGCCCCAAAATACGTGATTGATCGCCCCAGGCGATTGTCGCATAGCGACCAATCGCCTTGCAGCGATTGTGCATGGCGAGCAATCGCCATGCGGCGATTGCTTGTGTAACACCCGAAAATTTCATTTTAAGGATTTCGAGCCATAAATTTAGAATTTTAATATTTTAAGCATTTAGTGAGTGATAATTCGTAGAAATAATAAATTAAGTCCAAATGGCAAATGGAAAGTTTCGTAGGAATATTAGGAATAAATAGGAATATTTGGAGGAATAAGGGAATTTTGGAGAAACTAAATCGATAGACGAATTGACGATTTAAGTTAAGAAGTTGACTAAGGGCATTTAAGTAATTTTTAAAGTCAAAAATTTCATTAAAGCCTAAAGCCTCTCTTTCTCTTTCTCATTTTCCCCTTCACGTATGAGCCCTCCCTCTCCTTCACCATTATCATCTCCTCCATCGCCAAACCTCCAACGTCGATCTACTCCTCCGTTCTTGACGTTTTCCTTCAAGTTTCTTCAACAAATCCATCCTCTAGGTAAGTTCTACACTCTAGACAAGTTATTTGTGGTTTTAGGGTTTATTTTGATTTAGGGTTTGTGAAGAAATTTAGGGATTTTGTTAGAAATCGATGGGGTTGTTCATTTATTACTCATTGATGATGTATTAGAGATTATTAAGGTTGTTGGAGTAGATTAATGGTGTTGGTTGATGTTCAATGTTAAGTTTAGGTTGTTGGAAATGTGGTTGGACACCATTAATGTGGGCTAGAAGTTAGTGAGCACCAAGTGCTCGATGAAATGCCCGAATGAAGTGAATTAGAGTTTTTAGAAGAATTTGTCCTAGCTCGAGATGTCGATTTGTTTAGATTTGATGTTTGAGAGTCGATATTAATGATGTGTTGTTAAATGCCCTAGGTAACCCAAGCTCAAAGGACGGTGCTCGGCATATCTAGGACGCCAGGTAAGTGAGTGTTAGGTTTCCGGCCCCTAAGGCCCTAAGTCATAACGATTTAGAGATTGATGTTTTAGATGATTATATCCGTTGGTTGTAAGGGTTTTAGTGAGTCGGGTATCCTAGGATGGGGGTTTGGTTCTAACTAAGTGTTTGTTGGCCTACGGGCTATAGATGTTTAAAGAT
The DNA here is from genome assembly GCA_022432975.1 of Begonia masoniana. Classification (NCBI taxonomy): domain Eukaryota; kingdom Viridiplantae; phylum Streptophyta; class Magnoliopsida; order Cucurbitales; family Begoniaceae; genus Begonia; species Begonia masoniana. Next base: position 38,477,247 of record CM039502.1, read on the forward strand.
TTGTCCTCATGTATCATGTTTTTCTTAACTGTGCATACGAACTATTTACAAGCGTGTATTTATGACGAATTGAAAGTTAACGATTTAATGATGATATGCGTTCTCACGGGGTAAGATATGTGTTCTCACGGGATAAGACATGTTTCTCACGGGGCAAATCATGGTTCTCACGGGGCAAAGAAATGGCCTACTACGTAGACAATGAGTTAATGTTAACAAAAGAAAACGAAACGAACATGTTTTTAATAATGTCATGCATATATGTAAATGTTATGTTTAGTGCACTCTTTACTAAGCATTAGGCTTAATGTATTTATCGTATGATGTAGGTGACGAGAACGAAGGTGAGGAACCTCCTTATGATGACCAAGTGTAGATGGTCGGTGGGCGGAGCCCGTGGCGGCGGAGCGTGTTTTTGGCTAGGCTGGATGACTCATGGTTAGACAATTTTTGAGAGTTTTTGGTGATGTTGGGGTAATGGTGGATTTGATAGATTTTTAGTACAATTAGGTACGTTTTAAGATGTTAGACGGCTGAAATGAATACATATTGCATGTTGTACCGTTTTGATGTTTTTCAAACAGGAAGGGAACGTTAAACTTTTAAACGGAACCATGCGGTTCATTTTTATGAAAGTTGATTATGTTTAATGTGAATCGTGTCGGTTCTGAATATTTAAGTAAATGTCATGTTTGGAGCGTGTTTTATGGAGGTATGTAAAGAAAGGAGAAGAAGTAAGTATGTTATGTGTTGGTATTGAAAATGTGAAGTGCAGGGCGTCTGAAGAAGGAAAAGAGAAAACAAGGGAGTTGTGCTCTCTGGAGAAATTCCAGAGAGCATGTCGATTGCTCGCTCCTTGGGGGCGAGCAATCGCCTCTTGGGCACTCTCAGGTCGCAGCTCTCTGGAGAATTCCAGAGAGCATGGCGACTGATCGCCACAATTGTGGCGATCAGTCGCCACAGGCGATTTGCAACAGGCGACTGAATCGCGATTTTATAAAAAAAAAGAAGATTTTATTTATTTAATTAATAGTTTTAAATGGTTTAATTGTTTTCAAGTTTTAATTGTTTTAGTAACTGTTTCAAACGATTTACTAAATGAACTCTGATTTCTATTTTAATTTCGATTTCGATTTAGATTTCGCCTTAAGTGCAGTTAAAGTTAAAGGTGTAAAAAAATAATAATAATAAAGTTAAAACGATAGTACGGGTAAGGGTCATGACAGTTATGGTATCAGAGAGACTGAGTTTTAAAAGCGATTTTGTGAATTGCCTGCCAAACACACCGCCGTACGGGAATTCTCCATCGACTGTAAGTGTTTAAGTTTAAGTACGATTCCTAGATATTTATATTGTTCGTATTGTCTAATGTGTTTAGGAGCAAAATATGCCGAGAGCACCTAGACCACCTCCAGGGAATCCCATGGATCAATTCATGGATATATTGCAACAACAGTCAGAACAGATTGGGATTCTATTAAACCGAGAAGGAAATGGGGGTGGAAATGGACAAGAAAATACCTCACAGGACCAAGGTGGAGAGAGATTCAGGCGACTTAGGCCCCTTACCTTCGATGGTCAGTTTTTGGATCCTACGAGTGCTGAACAATGGATTCATAAGATTGAAAGTATGTTTGCTTATGCAAAAGTGGAGGAAGCCGACAATGTGACATGTGCAGCATTTAATTTAGAGAAGGATGCTATATCTTGGTGGGATACGATTAAAGCTACTACTGATGTGGGAGTTATGAGATGGGAAAGGTTCAAAACGGTATTCTACAACAAGTATTTCAGTCGCACTCTTCGGGCCAGTAAGAAAGTGGAGTTCACGCAACTACGCCAAACGGGGACGGTGGCTGAATATGTGAGAAGGTTTGACTCGTTATCTCGATATGCCGGGTATATGATCTATGAGGAGGAGGACAAAATTCACCAATTCCTGCAAGGTTTGAAATTAGAGATTCAAAAGGGGGTGATGACAGTGGACGATGAAGACGTGCCGTATCATAAAATAGTGGAAAGAGCTCTTGGTCTTGATGACATTGAGATGAAGCTTCAACGACAGAGAGAAGCGTTGAAAAGGTTTGTTAGGGATGGGCGTCTTCAACAACAAAACCAGGGTTGGCAGCCACAATCACAACGTGGTGTCAAACGGGCTAATGAGACGCCTAGATTCCAAGATAAGGGTAAACGTCCGCAAGGGGCGTCGCAAGCTCCAATATGTCCTACATGCCTAAAGAATCATCATGGGGAGTACAAGTTGCATAGTGGGAGATGTTTTCGATGTGATAAAGTGGGCCATAAGGCCGTTGATTGCCTTGGGTCGAGTAGCTGGCCACCGGGTGGTCCCTCTTGGATCTTTTCTCTGATTGAAGATGAGGAAGCTGCTCAGCCTTCAATCGTTACAGGTACTATTTTAGTCTGTAGAAACACGGCTCATGTTCTAATTGACACTGGGGCAACCCATTCCTTCATAGCACAGAGGTATGCAGTTAAATGGAAATTAGATGTCGTCCAAGCTGATCATAATTATAGTGTCATGTTGCCTTCCGGTGAGTATTTGCACTCAGATCGGGTGATACAGGGTGAGATTTTATCTGTTGGTGGTAGGCAGTTATATGCGAACCTGATAGTTATATGTATGAAGGGGTACGATGTAATATTGGGCATGGATTGGTTGTACAAGCACTATGCCTCAATCAATTGCAGGTCGGGAGTAGTAGATTTTAGACCCCGAGTGGGGAGAATTACGATTTTCCAGCGACCCTCCGATCAAGTGAGATGCCTCTTGTATTGTCAATGAATGCCCGGTACTCCACCAAACCTCAATGTTTCAATTTTGTAGCAAGCATTGTGGATGTAAGGAAACGAGATAATCTAAGGTTGAATAACATTTCGGTAGAGGAAAATTTTACTGAAGTGTTCCTAGATGAGTTACCCAGCTTGCCTGTAAGAGCCCTGTACTCGATGAAGCATGGATGTTTTGGGTTTATAGCAAGCGTTGAGGAAGTAAGCATGCGAGAGAAGTTAGAGTTATGTGACATCCCAGTGGTTAAGGACTTTACGGAGGTATTCCTGGACGAGTTGCCCGGCTTGCCTCCAGATCGAGAGATGGAGTTCACGATTGAGATTATTCCTGGTTCGGCGCCAGTGTCCAAGAATCCTTATAGAATGGCGCCAGTTGAACTGAGGGAGTTGCAAGCCCAGCTGAAAGAGCTAACAGACAAGGGCTTTGTTCGGCCGAGCGTTTCTCCTTGGGGCGCTCCAGTTTTGTTTGTGAAGAAGAAGGATGGCTCTTTAAGAATGTGCGTGGATTACCGTGAGTTAAATAAGCTAACCATAAAGAATAAATACCCGTTACCCAGGATAGACGATCTATTTGACCAGTTACAAGGGGCCACGGTATTTTCAAAAATCGATTTACGTTATGGGTACTATCAGTTGAAGATTAGAGCCGAGGATGTACCAAAGACTGCCTTCAGAACGCGCTACGGGCACTATGAGTTTATGGTGATGTCCTTCGGTTTGACCAATGCTCCAACAGCGTTTATGGACCTCATGAATAGAGTGTTCCGGGAATTCTTGGATAAGTTCGTGATAGTATTTATAGATGACATCTTGGTATATTCCCGAAACGACGAAGAACACACAGAGCAATTAAAGGCCGTTATGACTACTTTGAAGCGACACCAGTTGTATGCTAAGCTTTCTAAGTGCGAATTCTGGTTGAGTCAGGTAAATTTCTTAGGCCATGTGATCTCAAAAGAAGGCGTTTCTGTGGATCCGGCCAAAATTCAAGTAGTAAAGGAATGGCCTCGACCGAGAAATGCAAGTGATGTACGCAGTTTCGTAGGCCTAGCAGGGTATTATCGAAAGTTTATCCAAGGGTTTTTAGTAATAGCCAAACCTTTGACGAACTTAACGAAGAAAGAAGTGAACTACGAGTGGACCAAGGCATGTGAGGAGAGCTTTCAGACCTTGAAGCAAAAGTTAACCACAGCGCCTTTACTGACCCTACCAGTGGAGAATGGGGCATACTGTATTTATTATGACGCGTCCAAGATTGGATTGGGATGCGTGTTGATGCAGGAAGAAAAGGTCATTGCCTATGCTTCAGGGCAATTGAAAAGTTATGAGGAAAATTACCCGACGCATGATTTAGAACTGGCAGCGGTGGTATTCGCCTTAAAGATATGGAGACACTACCTCTACGGATAGAAGTGTGAAGTGTTTTCGGACCATAAAAGTTTAAAATACCTGTTTACACAGAAAGATTTAAATATGAGGCAGAGGAGATGATTGGAGTTTGTGAAAGACTATGACTTCGAAATCAAGTATCATCCTGGAAAGGCAAATACAGTGGCAGTTGCTTTGAGCAGGATGCTTAGGGCAGAGGAGTCAGTTGCTTTCTGTATGTCAGCTTCATTGAGAAAGGAGATGCAGGGGTTTAAACTGGAATTCGTTTCAGAACTTTCAGCCCTACTTGCCGACTTGACAATATGGCCCACTTTGTTGGATAAGATAAAAGAGGCCCAACAGTTAAATACGGAAGAAAAGAGGGCTATTGTAGCAAAAGTATCAGTTGTACCTTCTGATTTCAGTTACTCAGTGGATGGCATTCTGAGATTTCAAGACCGTTGGTACGTTCCAAAGGACGAAGAGTTGAGGAAGTTGGTTATGTCAGAGGCACATTCGTCGTTGTCCTCAGTGCACCCAGGTAACACTAAGATGTACCGAGATCTGAAAGTACACTATTGGTGGCCGAATATAAAGCGTGATGTGGCCAATTATGTACAATCCTGTCTGGTCTGCCAACAAGTGAAAGCAGAGCATCAAAGACAAGGTGGAATGTTGCAACCACTACCGATTCCCGAGTGGAAGTGGGATCAAATCGCAATGGATTTCGTGGTTGGATTACCGAGGACAGTAAAAGGGCATGACAGTATATGGGTCGTAGTTGATAGATTGACAAAAGCGGCTAATTTCTTGCCTGTAAAAATGAATTACACGATGTATTAGTTTGCAAAACTTTATGTCCAAGAGATTATTAGATTCCATGGGGTCCCTATGTCGATTGTTTCAGATCGAGATCCTAGGTTTACCCGAGGTTTTGGAAAAGTTTGCAAAGCGCTATGGGTACCAAATTGACTTTTAGCACAGCATTCCACCCACAGACCGACGGACAGTCTGAGAGGACGATTTAGATACTCGAAGATATGCTGAGAGCATGCGTGTTAGAGTTTCAGGCGTCGTGGAGCGAATATTTGCCTTTGATTGAATTTGCTTATAATAACAGTTATCAGTCCACGATTGAAATGGCTCCGTACGAAGCACTTTATGGCAGAAAGTGTAGGTAACCGCTGTATTGGGATGAAGTGGGCGAAGCTAAGTTGATCGGTCCAGAAATTTTACAACAGTTGTATGAGAAGGTCGCTTTGATTAGACAAAGAATGGAGACTGCACAGAGTCGCCAAAAGAGCTACGCTGATCGAAGAAGAAGAGAATTTGAATTTGTAGTTGGTGACGAAGTGTTTTTGAAGGTTTCACTATTCAAGGGCGTGGTTCGATTTGGAAGAAGAGGGAAATTAAATCCACGGTTTGTTGGACCGTTTCAGATTACAAAAAGGATTGGAGCTACAGCGTATAGGCTTCAATTGCCATTGTCTATGGAGGGCGTGCATAATGTCTTCCACGTGTCGATGTTGAGAAAGTGTATACGGGATCCTACGCACGTGGTAGAACAAGTTGACCTTGATTTCGATTTCTATTTTAATTTCGATTTCGATTTAGATTTCGCATTAAGTGCAGTTAAAGTTAAAGGTGTAAAAAAAAAATAAGTTAAAACGATAGTACGGGTAAGGGTCATGACAGCTTGCTGCTCAACGATCGCCACCTTTGGCGATCGCATTCCAGAGGAGGGGGCGATCACTCGCCCTCCCTGGCGATTTGTCGCCAACCTCTCTGGATTTTCTAGAGAGGTTGGTTTCCCCCTCCTCATCCTTCGTTCTCCATTTCTTTTCCTCTCATCCCAGCATTCACCTTACTCATATCACCAAATTTCAAGATTCAACAATACATATTCTATATCACTCTCAACCATACTTTTTCAACATTAACTCACCCATACGTCGCTCATGACTTCTCTCAAACAAACTCGGAACACATTTAAAAACGTAATCTAATTTCATAAAAACAAATTGCGTGGATACGTTTAAATTCTAATCAAATCCTCCTGTTTTGAAATTACCCAAACAGTTATAAAATCAGTTTCCAAAACATTTCAAAACATCAAAACGTAAACCTATCAACTATACCGAGCCAAGCATCCTAAAATGTCTATACAATCATCAATCGAAAACATCCCAAAAACCCAAAAACCTATACGTACATCCCCACGGGTCATGTAAGCGTCGACTGTGCAACACACCACCGCAAGCCATCCTCCGCCAACTCTGTAACGCCCCCGAACCCACCCTGGCTCGGAGCGCTAATTTGCTAACCAATCCCCCGTTAAAACACAATTTAAATTAAAATTTGACACAGCAGAAATTAAAACGAACTCTCTCGAAACGAAGTCTCTCGAAACTCTCTTACGTCATACCTAGCTGCCTAGACTCACTAATTCCCTTACCCCTAACCTTTAAGCACCACGGCGTCCTTTCCGAAAATTTCGGCAAAGTAACGCCTGAAAATGGCGCCTCCAAAATGCTAGGTACCTGCAATAAATAAATCCCCAAACAGATCCATAATACGACATGAGAAATCTCCAAATAGCAGTAAAGAGGGAAACTAAGATACAAACATTCCTAAGTGAAGAAAGTCCACAGTACAGGGCGACACATCACCCTTAACTATGATTATATACACCAAATACAAATAGCTATGTAATAACGCTAAAACCAACATCAACCAAAAAGACAACTCTACAAACCACCACCAAAATAATTGTAAATTATACACGACCCCAAAAATACTGTTCCACCCACGTCTTTCCGAAGACCATGGTCGAGGCGCCCCGACAACTACCCGCACCGGCATGCCTCGTACTCCTCCGACTGCTGCCTAGTCCTGGGCTGTCTCCTCTACCTCACCTGTAAAACTCGCCACCTACACCATAGAACACAAAAGTAAGCCTAACGCTTAGCAAGTAGGGAAAGAATGCACAACAACACACTAAATGCTCGACTCAACCCTAACATGCAGTTTCTACACACTCTGTTGCTTTCTTTTCATTTCGGTTGCAATTATCTTTCACTTTCAGGTGAATCAAGTAGGCACACGCCCCCACACAGTCCAGGACGGCCACGCCTTGATCCACGGAGCTAGACCGGAGGCACACGTCCCAACACAGTCCAGGACGGCCAACACGAATCTCCCCTAATCGATCATAGAATCCTCATTGTGCACTTCAAGCACGAACAGGTCGAGGCATTCATACTCACGATACATTACGTACATTAGCATCGCATCTCGAATAGAATCCCTCGCGGGGTGCTCAACAAGCCACTAGCCCGACGAAGCTATTCTACCCCGAGACCACGTTGCAATCAATTCTTATCTTTACGTTTCATTCTCACCACTCAAGCATGCAAAACACGTGGTTTCGTAGTTTAGAAAACAATGATGCATGAAACACGATGCATGACACGAATTTAAAACATAAGCAATCAAACAAACAATCCCTACCGTTCTATGGTGTAGGCCCAAAGGCAACAAACAAGCATCCACTACTTACCTGGCGTCCTAGCTCGCTGAGGTTACTCGGTTACCTGTCCATCTACAGCTCGACCTACGACAATAATTCAAACTTCATTAAAATCAAGCCTACTTTCACCAATTAACTCTCAAACTACTATTTCTAGCCTAATCCAACTAAAACCTATATAAACGGGCCACTAATTTGGGTTCGGTAAAAACCGACCCGAAACTTCAAACGTGCATAACTTTCGCGTCGGATATCAGAATCAAACAATTCCAACGCCACGTACTCCTCTAATAACCTATTTTAACCTGCCAAAAGGAATTTAAAAACAAACGACCCCAGCTAGGTCAAAATAGCAAAAACCCGAACTGCCCCTTTACCCGGAAAATCCCCCATTCCGATTTTCCATCAATTCTCCACCGATTCCTCACTAATCAACCACAAATACCCTCAATTAACATAATTTAACCAAAAATCCCAAATTATAAGCAAAACCCGAAATGCCCTAAAGAGGGCTTCACTGTTTTTTGCCCAAATCGGGCTCATCACGGCCAGGCGACAAAAACCGGACCAAGGGTCGGCAAACCCACGCCGGAGGTGACCAAAAACGGCCGGTGATTGGAGCCAAATCGGGCTCATCACCCTCGGCCACCAACAGAGTCGAAAACAGGGTAAAAATTGACCCTCACCTGTCGGGTTGTGCACGAAGACCCGTCGCCGTCGTCTGGCCGGGCCGGAGAACGCCGGAAAACGCCGATGATCGTCGCGCTGCGTCGATCATCGCCCTCCCCCGCCACCGTTCTCCTCTCCTCTGCCTCCTCGCTGCTCGACTCGACAACAGAATAGCTTCGGCTATTCTGTTGTTTAATTTTATTTTTATTAAATAATAATAATAATAATAATAATAATAACAATAATACCATTTTGCCCTCCCGTACTTTCGATCATTTCAAATTTCGTTAAATCTCATTCTTAAATTAAAATCTCCGGCTTAATTTCACTAGGACCCGAACTTAAATTAGAAACTTCACTTTTCTTTTAAATTAATTAAACCAACCTATTTTATTATTATTTTATTTTCTCTTCAATTTTCCTTAAAAAAAAATCTCGGGTGTTACAAACTGCCTCACACATCAGGAGGAGGAACGTCGTCCTGACCTGTCTCGATGTCACCTAAAATGTCACCTACACCATACAGACACACTATGAGTTAAAAGCTCAATAAATTCTACGTAAATGCAGATGCGTGCAGTGCATATGGAGTTCGGAAATCATGCATAACATACAGAGCGTCGCAGACAGTATATCACCGAGATCTCATCCCCCTAACCGAAGGGGGTCCATCCAGCGGTCAGACTACCCCGTGAGGTTAGAGGAGGGGAGTACACGCTTGCAACACGTACAGTCGTGCCTGAGCCCCACCTCGCGTGACCAGATAACAGATTACGTTCATTAATTAAGTACATGAGATGTGGTATCGGCAAGACCCTTAATCTGCCCGCACGATAGATCAATAGCCCCCAATTTCTGGGCCACATTGATTTTCTGAAAACATTGTGCGGAAATTCATTTTCATGCCAAGTTAAAATACGTGATGCATGAATAGTTCAATATAAATGTAAACAAACAAGCATGCGTACCATCAAGACTGTAAATGAAATAACCTACAAAACGTTTAAACCTAACTACCCCACCAAAGCAATTTAAAACAAACAATCCATTAAGATCCTCGACGCGACATCGAAGTATGGTGTAGGCCAATCGGCCAGAGTAAGTCACGAGAATTTACCTTGAGCGCGCTGAACCCCAAGCTCTGTCGACGAGAGTCGTTTGTCTGAGGCAAAACACAATATCGACATTAAAACGAGTTTAAGCTTCTAAACGTCCAAATTGACAAAACCTCAACTAAAGAAATTTCTTAAAGCTTTAATCTGATTCATTGAGCTATTTCATCGAGCAATACACGCTCGGCAACTCAATTCCCAATTTACGAGTTTTTCCCTAAATCTTGAAATTTCTCGAATTTTAATATTTTCCACAAATTAATCTAGTTTCATTCAATAACGTCCAATACGTTCTATACGTTCATAAACTACGATAACCTATTGATTTTTAAACCCGAAATCGAATTTTTAACCTAAACCCTAACAAAACCTTAACGTTAAATCGGGCCAAAAATTGAAAACTAACGCTCTAGAATCATAGATTCATACCTAGGGTAGCAAGAGAAGGAGAAAACGCGAAGAAAACGAGACGATCGGAGGACGAATCAGAGGTCGGAATGTTGAGAATCGCCAACGGCCGAGGAAGAAATCGCCTCTGGAGTTTTCGTGAAAACAGAGAAGAAGAAGAAAGTGAGGGAGAAAAAGAAAAACCTTGATTTAATATAATTTGGTTTGACAAATTACCAAAATGCCCTTAGCTCTTATTTCTATTGTGTTTCGTCCTTTGTTTCGTTAATTTTCTAACGATTCGGCTTCTCCAAATTTCCTTATTTCACCAATAAGTCCAACTTATTATTTGGGATTTATTAAAACTGTCTGTTTGCAATTCGGACCTCGTTTACTATTTTTACGAAAACGTCCTTTATTTTACGAGAAACTTAATTACTCGAAGTATAGCGTTAATACTCCGAAAATTCTCGTAAATTCCTTAAAATTTTCATTAATCGTTAGGATTCTAATGACGCTTTTTTTTTTGCAAAACGGACTTGATTAGACATATTTACAAAAATGTCATCATATAATATAATATTAATATCTCGTAAAGCCGGGTATTACACCCGGGGCGCGATCGATCGAGGTCGGGGTGTTTTTGGGCAAAAATAGCCCGAGCGGGCCCGATCGATCGGGCAAAAAGCACGATCGATCGCGGCTGGGCACGCTCGGGGCACGCCCAGTGCGCGCGCGGCGCCCTGTGCATGCGCGGCGCCCAGCACCCCTTTGAGCCCGATTTTCATTTTTTTCTAAAATTTTCCCGATTTCTAAGATGTTTTGACCCGACATTTTCCGACGTATTTTAAACGTATTTTGGGCCCGTTTTCCAATGAATTTTGAGGGTTCGAAAAAACCCGAAAACGAGTCGTAAAATTTACAAAAATTATTTTAAACGATGTTTTAAACGCGGGTTTGATTTGCAAACGTAGCGTTCCGAGCCGGGCGGGTTCGGGCCGTTACACATACATTCTAAAAGAAACAAGGTTAAAGTTTGCCCAAAAAACCAAGATGCTAAAAGAAACTAAAGTATCCTAAAATATACAAATTAAATAAAAGGCTCGGTTATATAATTTGCTTTAAAGAAAAACAAATTCCTTCTTCTTTGATTCACTCCAAGCCTTAAGAGGCAATTTACATACATCATTCCACAAGTCCATTAGATAGATAAAATAAATACATACCTTGACTTGTGCTCAACGGATCGGGGTTGTGGGCATATCATTCCCTCCCAGTTATTGAGGATTTGACCTCAAATCCAACAGTTGAATATCATGGAGGATGTTATAACACTTAGGATAAAAATTCTACTAAAAATGCTTTAGCACAATCCATATAGTAGGCACAAAATCATAGTTATCATAAAGTTGAAAAAATCATTTTTACCATCCACAATGGTCTCATATAAATTTCAAGATTAGATTGTTCATTTCAACAATTTAGAAGCAAGCCTGCATGATAATGGTATAAGATTCATGCAAGCATAATTGAACAGTTTCATTTTCTAGTTAAGCTAACAAAAATCAATAGTGAACCACAAATATGAAAATTACCCTTTTAAATCAAGATTAACCTAAGGCTAATCATCTCAAATCAAGATTAACCTAAGGCTAATCACATTTCATGATAAACTAGGCATATCAATTATATGCTCAAAGTAAAGTTTATTCTTTAAAGAAAACAACAAAAATTTATGCCAAGTTTAGCATACAATTCAATAAGCAATCTAAAACTCAAGAAACTAGTTCATTCAAATAGCAATGAGAGTTAGGATTCTTTCCAAACAAGTGGAAACAACAATTTTGGATCACAAAATTCTTATCCTAGTTCTTTTCGACAATTTAAAACAAGTTTAGACAAGGAATATTAAACATGATATCCAATTATAGCAAGAATGTTGATCTCAAACATGCAATTCATTCAATCGACCTACTATTCAACTAATTCCAAAAGAAATTCAAGTAAGGTTTCATGGGCACATACCTTGCTTGCTGAAAATTCATCCAACTCCTTGGTTTATTCATTGCCAATGATCATTAAGGAGTAGGAAGCTAAAAAATCCTCATAAGATAAAACAATATGCATATATTTTGATTTTATCTTTACCTTGACCAACAACAATTCAACTAATTGACAAAGCACTAGATTCTAAGGTTAAACTCTAAATTTAAGTCCTAAACAAAGACAAGCATACACATATCTTGATGCAATCAAATAAGAGTTCAAAATAGAATTTATAAAGCACAGTGGAAATAGAATTTGTCAAGCTCCATTTAAACATGCAATTTTATTCATGCTTTTCATTCTAAATTTAACTTAACATCAATGACTCTAAGACTTGACACTAAACATCAATTAAACACAAGTTAGATGCATCATAATATGAATCACAAATAGATCCAAGAAACATAGCAAAAAAAAATTTTAATTCCAAAATTACAAGTAATTTTGCTCAATTTAATCAATCTAGTAATTCTAAATTAAGCATCAACTAAAAATAGAATTAAACAAAGTTTAAAACACAAATAAGCATGGTAAAATATTTAAATAACATTTTAGATGCTTTAAAGACATAAAACAGAAAATTGAAACTCAAACAGCAAAGAACAATCAAAGTAGTGTACCAAACACATAAAAGCAGCCCTAAAATCCTAAACAAAAAATAGCACAATCCACATCCGAATAACCTGAATTTTTAAAGAGGATAGTCCACAATATGATTAACATGCCATAAAAATTTCACATCAAAATACACTACAAGAAGGAAGTTGTGCAAGTCCAAAGTAGAAACAAAAACTAGAAAAAACAAAAAATTCTAAACCAGAATTTTAGCTAAACAATCTAGAAATTCTAAACACAACATGGCTAATTTGGAACACAAACTAGCACAACAAACTCTCCTAAATATGGGATAATTAAACAACAACACATGTTAAAAACACATGCTAAACCGATTTGGAGAAACAATAAAACAACACAACAATTTCAGCAAAATGTAAACTAACATGAGAATTCAGATTTAAAATTTTATTTTCTAATCCATTCTCTATGTAAAATAATTTTTCTAACACAAACCTAATCAACTAAATATGGTTCTAAAAACTGAAACACATATCCAAAGAAAACAATCACCTATCAGAACAAAAATTAGGACTCAAAAACACAACATTAGAACATGCTTTTATTCAAGAATAACATCTTGAAATTAAACAGATACGGGTCATGGTTAATTTATGCTAGCTAATCAGAAAAATGAGGTTAAGATGAAAAAATCATATCAGATAATTGTCACAGCAATGTAATCCAAAGAAACAGCAAGTTCAAACACATACAAACATAAAACACAAAGTGCTCTTGATCAACAATTCCGAAGAGTCTCCCAACAGAAAATGCAAACTAAAAGTGGACAGGAAAGTATCTATTAAGCAAAGCAATTAACTCTAAATTTGCCAATTAAGGAGGACTCTTGCCTTGGGAGATGGGTACAAAAATTGCACAGCAAGTGTTACAAAAAACACACATAAACAGAGTCTAAGATACGCAAAAATAGCAAACTAGAACTAAACAATAATGCAAGGTTCAAATGCTAAACCTCCTAGCAATTTGAACAGCAAACAGAACACTTAAACCTGCTTCTAAACAAAACAAAGAAAGAATAATAAAGACAGTAACTTAGAGTTTCCAAAAATCAAAACATAATCAAGTTGATGATGGTTAGATGTTCATGCTTCTAAACAGTTTAAAACTAAACAGAAATCACAACCTAAACATGCTAATCTATTGGTTAAAAATCAAAGAACAATTGACAAGGAAAACAGAGGGAATAAAACATCAAAAATAGTAACACATTACACTTAATAAACAACAAATTCTAGCAGAGCTTAAATTGATCAAATGCTAACAACTTAAACAATCTAAAAAAGAAACAAAACAGGTTATACATGTTTCAATTTTGGACTAGAAAACAGAAACAAAAATCAGCAAAAAAAAAAAGCTAAACCTATCAGCAAAACAGAAACAAATCGAAAATAATAGACCAGGAAAAACCAGTTTGGTTTTCCCAAAACAGAATTATAACGCCCGAAATTTTTGGTATTCCGTCTTCTAGTGTTATGTTCGTAAATAGATAAATTTAAGGTCATTTCACGAGCGGGAAGTTTTATTAGAACCCTAGGAATTATTTGGGAGATTTAATGGAATGGGAAAATTTTGGAGAACTCAAATCGACGGGCTAAACAACGAAATTGTTAGAAAGTTAAGTGGAGGGGCAAAAGAGTAATTTGGGAGTTAAATTTATAAAAAAACCCTTAAACCTCTTCCTTCCTCCCCCACTTCACGATTTTTCTCCAGAGCAAATCCTTCCCCTTCCCTATGCGTTTTCCTTCTCCTTCGACGGTTCCTCTCGCACAGCCAACAATTTCACTTCTTCTCCGACATTTTCTCTTTCAATTTCTTCCAAGATCAAAGCCCTAGGTAAGGTTCAAGTATTCTAGATGTTTAGTTCCAGTTTTAGGGTTGAGCATAGTTAGGGTTTTTGATTTAGGGTTTTGAAATTTTAGGTTTATGTTAAAAATTGACGGTTTTGACATATTAATGGCTATTAATAATGAATTTATGAATATGGTTGGTAGTTAAGGAGAAAGAATGAATATTGGTTGAATTTTAGGTGGTTGAAGAGTGTAAAATGCCATTAATGAGACTGTGAGCTCACGGTGCTTGGCGGAATGCCTGAATGATGTAAACCAAAGTTCTAGCAAATTTGCCTTAGCTAAGAGTTTCATTTAGTTTTGGAATTTTGTTGTTTAGGATCGATTCTAATGATGAATTGTGAAACAGTTACTCGTTATGTGTCATGTTTGATGAGAGTTATGTATGATTATGAACTGTCTTTGATGATTGTTAATTGTTTTAAGCGCATTTCCTATCATGCATCATGTTTTCTAAAGATAGCATACCCAAATGTTTTACATGCACGTTTTCATGGAAAATGAAGTAAAAAGATGAAATATATGTAATGGTTAAGTGTGGGTAGTGTAAGAGTAGAGCACATGGCACATGGCACATGGCACATGGCACATGGCACATGGCACATGGCACATGGCACATGGCACATGGCACATGGCACATGGCACATGGCACATGGCACATGGCACATGGCACATGGCACATGGCACATGGCACATGGCACATGGCACATGGCACATGGCACATGGCACATGGCACATGGCACATGGCACATGGCACATGGCACATGGCACATGGCACATGGCACATGGCACATGGCACATGGCACATGGCACATGGCACATGGCACATGGCACATGGCACATGGCACATGGCACATGGCACATGGCACATGGCACATGGCACATGGCACATGGCACATGGCACATGGCACATGGCACATGGCACATGGCACATGGCACATGGCACATGGCACATGGCACATGGCACATGGCACATGGCACATGGCACATGGCACATGGCACATGGCACATGGCACATGGCACATGGCACATGGCACATGGCACATGGCACATGGCACATGGCACATGGCACATGGCACACTCATGGCAACTCACGGGGAAAGGCAAGTACACCCAGTAAATGGCAACTCACGGGGCAAGTTATGTGGTCTACGGGGTAGACAGAGTGGTATCTGAGCCTACTCTTGCGTAAATCCCCCTTATTCCCATGTTATGTAACATTAGGAAATGAAATGAACATGTGTTTACGAAAGTCATACATTCTTGTACATGTATATGTTTAGTGCACTCCTTACTCAACATTAGACTTATCGTTTAAATTGTATGATGTAGGTGACAAAGTCGAAGGTGAGGAACCTCCTCTTGATGTCAATGTATAGGGCGGTCGATGGATGGTGCTCGTGGCAGGTGTATCTTGTGCTGGTATGGCTTATTTTTACCCATGGGTGTGCTCCGAGCATTTTCGTAAAATTATGTAAAGGTACTAGGGATAGAGGTATAAGGATGTCTATTTTTTTGATGACTCGTAAGTTTAGCTTGGAGATGTTGTTCTTTTGAATAGGTTTATGAATGGGTTTACCTTCATGAAGTTGTTATGAGTTTCCGTTGTATGTTTGACGTTGGTGAAATAGTTTAGGTATCGAATTGGATTTGATCATTAGAGTATGTAGAATTCAAAGTAAATGTGTGGTAAATTAGGTGGAGATAGATGGATAAATTGAGGATTATACATGGTTAATGTTTATAGGTAAAAAGTTGGAGAAAAGCAAGGAAAAAGGACAAAGCGAAGGGATAGAGGCACAGGGCGCGCTGGCGCGCGCACGCTGGGCTAGCAGAGCACACGGTGTGCGCGCTGCCCTGCTCATCCCATCGATCAAAACTGCAGGGTGGGATCGATCGCCAAATTCAGCTCTCCCCAAGCGCTCGGCAGAACCAGCGACGATCAACTGGAGCCTAATGGCCGATCGATCGGCCAAGTTGAAAAGGTGGGGTGTTCTGCCAAATGTACACCGATCGATCGGTGCTCAATGGCCGATCGATCGGCCAAATGTATGAAGGAGGTGGTCTGGCACCCTAGAGGGTGCTGATTGATCGGCGCTCAATGGCCGATCGATTGGCCAAATGTATGAAGGAGGTGGTCTAGCACCTGAGAAGGTGCCGATCGATCGGCTCCCATGAGGCATGTGAGGAGTGCAGCAGGCATGCGACGTGGCGTGGTGTGCACGGTGCGTGTGTCGTGGCCACGCAGTAAGCGCGCGAGAGGCGTGGTACGCGTGCGAGGAGCATGGCATGGCGTGGTGCACATGGTGCATGTGCTGTGGCCGCGCAATAGGCACGCGAGGAGCGCGGTAGGAGTGCAAGGAGCGCGGAAGGCACGTGGAGTGGCGCGGTGTGCGTGTCGTGGCCACGCTGTAGGCACGTGGTATGGTGCCTTGTGTTTGCGGTTGACGCACGATGTGTGCGCGGTGCAGGTGCCATAGGCACGAAGCGTGTGCGCCGTGGGTGCACGGTGGGCGTGCCCCATGTACATGTCCTTCATGGCAAAAGGCAAGTCCGTGGCGGCCCTAACGGGATTGGTGTCGCTATAAGAACCGAAAACAAAGAAAACAAGAAGCAAACTGATTGCTTCATTAGACAAAGCATTAAACATGCTTGGACACAAAAGGCAAACAATTAATCAACAAAAGAAAGAAAAAAAGAAAAACAGAAAATTTGAAAACAAAAACATGCTAAACCATCGGGTGAAAAATAGAAGTAGACATCCCCAAAACGTAAGCAAATTGCATGCTAGAACAGTAGAAAACAACGAGGGAAAATTGCTTGGACAACACAAGAAACAAACAAGCAGAAGACACGGGAAAGACAACAACATGCAGCATAATTTTTTATTTTTATTTTTAACAGAAACATGCAGATCCGAAAGGAAAACTAATCACCTATCCTAACAGAACCAAAAATGCATGCAGGTGGATGCAACATGATGAACAAACAACATTTAAAACACGACAACAATGGACAAAAAAACAACAAAGAGATAAAAACAATTATGCAAACAGAAAGCAGAAAAACAGGGGACTAAAAAACATAACCCGAATGCAACCATTTGAGCACTTAAGCTCTGATACCAAATGTTAAGCTACGGGCAGCAAATAGGGTGGGAAACGCATGTGGAAGACAAGAAAATATAAAGAGATCGGGTGTCACAACCCGAGAGGGGGCCTAACAGAAATGCCAGGTTAAACGATCAATCTCAGGGAGGTCCACCGTCCAACCTAAGGCTAAGTGCAGAAGTTTAACGCTGATCCAGGACCTCCTCGAAGCAACAAACATAAGAGAGTACAAACATTAGTAGAAATATAAGATAAATGAAAATATAGTTACATGTCAAAGTAAGGTACAATCTCAAATGTTCACATACATAATATAAAGCTGCCTAAAATAAAAGGTGAAACTCAAGGGAAACCAACAGGATAGAGCTCACTTCCTAGCCTTCCTTTCTGAAAAGGGAAAGTCGATAAGGTGAGTGACAAACTCAGTATAGGATGTTATACCTACCATTATTCTACATAATGAGGCGTATAGACAGACAGAATAAGTCACGCTTGGACGATCAGAGCAATACCCCTAGAAGGGCAGAGATAACACTAGACAGGGTCTCGCAAGGGAAAGACAAGAGACCCCAACTAGGAGAGATCCCATAACCCCTCACCCTGACGATCGGGGGGACCGCCCAATGAACTTACCAAACCAGAAGAGACCGTGGGCCATCGCGGAAACCGCACAATGGACTTACCAAGCCAGGAGGGATTGGATAACCACGCACTGTGGGCCATCGGGACTGGCATTATAGCACACAAGGCAGGGTCTCATAGGAAAAAGAGAAAAGGTCAACCACCAAAAGGGGCGAACCTCTCAGCCATTTGTGGGGCGTACTGCACATTCCACCTATTAGCATGGAGTGTACCCTTCAGCTATTAGCAGGGGGTGTACCCTTCACCTATTAGCAGGGGGTGAACCCTTCACCTATTCGAAGGGGGTGAATCCCTTCACCTATTCGCAGGGGGTGAACCCTTCACCTATTCGCAGGGGGTGAATCACTTCACCTATTAGCAGGGGGTGAATCCCTTCACCTATTCTGTCACGACCCTAATACTGTACCCATATTTCCGTACTATATATTTTTTTTATAAACTTTAGATAAACTCTAAGCGGAACCTGAACCGAAATCGAAACCAGAATCGAAATCGGAATTTAAAATCTAGGTTTAAAACCATTTAAAACAAACATAAAACTATTTAATAAAATAATTAAAAACTATAACACAATTAATGAAAACAGAACAAATAAAAGGGGAGGGCAAAACTGTCCAGCCCGTGACAAAAGGGAGCAGCGATCACGCTGCACATTGCAGCGCACGATCGCTGCATGTTGCAGCGATCAGTCGCTGCAATTGCAGCGCACGATCGCTGCAAGTGCTCCTCGCGCAGCGCCTGATCGCCCTCAGCAATTTGTACTGTGATCGCAGCAGCTCTTTCTTCTCTTCTCTTTTAACACCAATACTCTCTAGAATACGTGATTCCAGAGAGCAATCCAGAGAGCAGAACACTTTAAAAAAATGCTCTCTATAATCTAAATTCATACACTTCCATACATTCTCATATCCTCAACATTAAAGCACCGAAACATACACTTCACTCCGTCTATCACTAAAAACCGACCCAAAACGTATTTAAAACCATATACATTTTCATGAAACCGAACTGCATGGATATGTTTAAAATCTAAACAAACCTACCTGTTTCAAAATCACCCAAAACAGTTCCAAAACGTTTGAAAGTGTTAAAACGTAATCCTATCAACTACCAGAATCAAGCATTCTATAATGTCTATACTCCCAACAGCCCAAAATGTCCTCAAAGCCCTCAAAATCTATACATACTGTCCCCACGGGTAAGATAAGCCTCGACTGCGCCAGCACACCACCACAGCCATCCTCCGTCAACTGGACTCAAGCCTCAGGAGGAGGGACATCGTCCTCACCTGCCTCGATGTCTAAGTCACCTACACCATACAATACACTATGAGATGAAATCTCAGTAAGCTCTAGTAAATGCAATGCATGCTGTGCATATAAGTTCATTAATCATGTATGTTTTCTTTACTATGCAATGCTCGATAGGTGTCACCGAGATCCTATCCCTCTAACCAGAGAGAGCTCATCCAGCGGGCGGACTACTCTTTCCGGCTAGAAGCGGGGGGTGCACGCTTACAACACGTACAGCCGTGCCTGAGCCCCACCTCGCGTGACCAATACTCCTTTCGGCCAATACGCCTTTCGGCCAATAAGCCTTTCGGCCAATGCTATGCTTTACGTTATCTTTAAAACTCTGTGCGGAAGTTCATTTTCATGCTTTTCTTTAAAACAAGTGATGCGTGAACAGTTCAATATCTTAAAGTAAACAAACAATAACGTGTACCATCAAGACTGTAAAGCGTAAACTATAAACCCCTAAAACCTAACTACCCAAACAAAGTACAATTAAACAAACGCATCTCCAAAACTCCTCGAGACGACCTTCGATGTATGGTGTAGGCTAATCGGCCAAAGAAGATCACGAGAACTTACCTCGTGTCCAAAGCAGCTCAAGCTCCGTCCACGAGCGCTGTTCACCTAAGCAATTTACAAGGATTTGACGTTAAAACGAGTTTAAGTTAATAAACGTCCAAATTGTCAAAACCTTAACTAAAGAACTTCCTAAAATCTTTAATCACATTCATCGGGCTATTTCATCGAGCGAATACACGCTCGACACCTCAATTCTCGATTTACGTATTTTTTCGAAAATCTGAAATTTCTCAATTTTTAACATTCGTCCTAATTCAATCAAACTTGTCCAATAACGTTTAATACGTTCAATATACACTTAATCACAGTAAATCTATTAATTACAGGCCCTAAATTGCATTTTTAACGATAACCCTAATTGTTTAAAACTCCGTAAACATCAAAATAAAATCTCTAGGATCGTAGGTTCATACCTAGAACGTCGATTGGAGGAGAAATCACAAAGAAAATTGAACGAACGGAGGTCGGATCGTCGCCGGATGTTGGATCGCCGTCGACGGCGAGAGAGAAATGCTCTCTGGTTCGTGAATGCCATAGAAGAAAAGAGAGAAAGTGAGGGAGAGAAAAGAAATTTGTTTAATTTATATAATTTGATTTGAAAATTACTAAAATGCCCTTGACACTTATTTCTATTTGTTTCGTCCTTCGTTTCGTCAATCGGCTAACTATTCAGATTCTCCAAATTTCCTTACTCCACCAATAGGTCCAATTTAATATTTGGGATTTATTAAAACTGTCTGTTCGCAAATCGGACCACGTTTACTATTTGTACTAAAACGTCATTTACACTACGATAGAGGTAATTACTCGGAATATAGCGTTATAACTCCAAAAATTCCCAAAAATTCCTTAAAATTCCTATTAATCGTTAGGATCGTAATAAAGCTTTCTGTTTACATAAATCGGGCTTGATTTGACATATTTACCAAAAATGCCTTTATACACTTAAATAATAATATATATTAAACCAACGTCCGTACAAGCCGGGTATTACATATTCGCAGGGGGTGAACCCTTCACCTATTCGCAGGGGGTGAATCCCTTCACCTATTCGCAGGAAGTGAACCATTCACCTATTCGCAGGGGGTGAATCCCTTCACCTATTAGCAGGGGGTGAATCCCTTCACCTATTCGCAGGGGGTGAATCCCTTCCCCTATTCGCAGAGGGTGAACCCTTCACCTATTAGCAGGGGGTGTACCCTTAACCAATTTGCAGGGGGTGTACCCTTCACCTATTCGCAGGGAGTGAATCCATTCACCCATTAGAAGGGGGTGAATCCATTCACCTATTAGCAGGGGTGAATCCCTTCACCTATTCGCAGGGGGTGAACCCTTCACCTATTAGCAGGGGGTGAATCCCTTCACCTATTCGCAGGGGGTGAATCCCTTCACCTATTCGCAGGGGGTGAATCCCTTCACCTATTCGCAGGGGGTGAACCCTTCACCTATTCGCAGGGGGTGAACCCTTCACCTATTAGCAGGGGGTGAACCCTTCACCTATTCGCAGGGAGTGAATCCATTCACCCATTAGAAGGGGGTGAATCCATTCACCTATTCGCAAGGGGTGACCCCTTAACCTATTAGCAGGGGTGAATCCCTTCACCTATTCGCAGGGGGTGAACCCTTCACCTATTAGCAGAGGGTGAATCCCTTCACCTTCACCTATTCGCAGGGGGTGAACCCTTCACGTATTAGACAGGGGTGAATCTCTTCACCTATTAGCAGGGGTGAATCCCTTCACCTATTCGCAGGGGGTGAACCCTTCACCTATTAGCAGGGGTGAATCCCTTCACCTATTCGCAGGGGGTGAACCCTTCACCTATTCGCAGGGGGTGAACCCTTCACCTATTCGCAGGGGGTGAATCCCTTCACCTATTAGCAGGGGTGAATCCCTTCACCTATTAGCAGGGGTGAATCCCTTCACCTATTAGCAGGGGGTGAATCCCTTCACCTATTCGCAGGGGGTGAATCCCTTCACCTATTAGCAGGGGTGAATCCCTTCACCTATTCGCAGGGGGTGAACCCTTCACCTATTCGCAGGGGGTGAACCCTTCACCTATTAGCAGGGGTGAATCCCTTCACCTATTCGCAGGGGGTGAACCCTTCACCTATTAGCAGGGGTGAATCCCTTCACCTATTCGCAGGGGGTGAACCCTTCACCTATTAGCAGGGGTGAATCCCTTCACCTATTAGCAGGGGTGAATCCCTTCACCTATTCGCAGGGGGTGAACCCTTCACCTATTCGCAGGGGGTGAACCCTTCACCTATTCGCAGGGGGTGAATCCCTTCACCTATTAGCAGGGGTGAATCCCTTCACCTATTCGCAGGGGGTGAATCCCTTCACCTATTCGCAGGGGGTGAATCCCTTCACCTATTAGCAGGGGTGAATCCCTTCACCTATTCGCAGGGGGTGAATCCCTTCACCTATTCGCAGGGGGTGAATCCCTTCACCTATTAGCAGGGGTGAATCCCTTCACCTATTCGCAGGGGGTGAATCCCTTCACCTATTCGCAGGGGGTGAATCCCTTCACCTATTAGCAGGGGTGAATCCCTTCACCTATTCGCAGGGGGTGAATCCCTTCACCTATTCGCAGGGGGTGAACCCTTCACCTATTCGCAGGGGGTGAACCCTTCACCTATTCGCAGGGGGTGAACCCTTCACCTATTCGCAGGGGGTGAACCCTTCACCTATTAGCAGGGGGTGAATCCCTTCACCTATTCGCAGGGGGTGAATCCCTTCACCTATTCGCAGGGGGTGAACCCTTCACCTATTAGCAGGGGTGAATCCCTTCACCTATTCGCAGGGGGTGAACCCTTCACCTATTCGCAGGGGGTGAACCCTTCACCTATTAGCAGGGGTGAATCCCTTCACCTATTCGCAGGGGGTGAACCCTTCACCTATTCGCAGGGGGTGAACCCTTCACCTATTCGCAGGGGGTGAATCCCTTCACCTATTAGCAGGGGTGAATCCCTTCACCTATTAGCAGGGGTGAATCCCTTCACCTATTCGCAGGGGGTGAACCCTTCACCTATTCGCAGGGGGTGAACCCTTCACCTATTAGCAGGGGTGAATCACTTCACCTATTAGCAGGGGGTGAATCCCTTCACCTATTCGCATGGGGTGAATCCCTTCACCTATTAGCAGGGGTGAATCCCTTCACCTATTCGCAGGGGGTGAATCCCTTCACCTATTAGCAGGGGGTGAATCCCTTCACCTATTCGCAGGGGGTGAATCCCTTCACCTATTCGCAGGGGGTGAATCCCTTCACCTATTCGCAGGGGGTGAATCCCTTCACCTATTAGCAGGGGTGAATCCCTTCACCTATTCGCAGGGGGTGAATCCCTTCACCTATTCGCAGGGGGTGAACCCTTCACCTATTCGCAGGGGGTGAACCCTTCACCTATTCGCAGGGGGTGAACCCTTCACCTATTCGCAGGGGGTGAACCCTTCACCTATTCGCAGGGGGTGAACCCTTCACCTATTCGCAGGGGGTGAATCCCTTCACCTATTCGCAGGGGGTGAATCCCTTCACCTATTAGCAGGGGTGAATCCCTTCACCTATTAGCAGGGGTGAATCCCTTCACCTATTCGCAGGGGGTGAACCCTTCACCTATTCGCAGGGGGTGAATCCCTTCACCTATTAGCAGGGGTGAATCCCTTCACCTATTCGCAGGGGGTGAATCCCTTCACCTATTCGCAGGGGGTGAATCCCTTCACCTATTCGCAGGGGGTGAACCCTTCACCTATTCGCAGGGGGTGAATCCCTTCACCTATTAGCAGGGGGTGAACCCTTCACCTATTCGCAGGGGGTGAACCCTTCACCTATTCGCAGGGGGTGAATCCCTTCACCTATTAGCAGGGGTGAATCCCTTCACCTATTCGCAGGGGGTGAATCCCTTCACCTATTAGCAGGGGTGAATCCCTTCACCTATTAGCAGGGGTGAATCCCTTCACCTATTCGCAGGGGGTGAACCCTTCACCTATTCGCAGGGGGTGAATCCCTTCACCTATTCGCAGGGGGTGAATCCCTTCACCTATTAGCAGGGGGTGTATCCGCATCATCCTTAAGCGAGGAGTATCGCATCGACTAGGCAAAATCCCCTGATACTCTTAGCGTATGGACATACCTAAGAGTGCCAAACAGTTATCTCCAGTATCACATCCTTAAGCGAGTTGTATCGCATCATCCTTAAGCGAGGAGTATCACATCGACTGGGCAAAACCCCCTGATACTCTTAGCGTATGGACATACCTACGAGTGCCAGACGGTTATTTCCAGTATCACATCCTTAAGCGAGAAGTATCGCATCATCCTTAAGCGAGGAGTATCGCATCGACTGGCAAAACCCCCTGATACTCTTAGCGTAGGACATACCTAAGAGTGCCAAACAGTTATCTCCAGTATCACATCCTAAGCGAGGAGTATCGCATCATCTTTAAGCGAGGAGTAATCGCATCATCCTTAAGCGCGGAGTATCGCATCGACTGGCAAAACCCCCTGATACTCTTAGCGTATGGACATACTAAGAGTGCCAGATGGTTATCTCTAGTATCACATCCTTACGCGAGGAGTATCGCATCGACTGGAAAAACCCCCTGATCTCTTAGCGTATAGACAACCTAAGAGTGCCAGACGGTTATCTCCAGTATCACATCCTTAAGCGAGGAGTATCGCATCATCCTTAAGCGAGGAGTATCGCATCGACTGGGCAAAACCCCCTGATACTCTTAGCGTATAGACATACCTAAGAGTGCCAAACAGTTATCTCCAGTATCACATCCTTAGCGAGGAGTATCCGCATCATCCTTAAGCGAGAGTATCGCATCGACTAGGCAAAATCCCCTGATACTCTTAGCGTATGGACATACCTAAGACTGCCAAACAGTTATCTCCAGTATCACATCCTTAAGCGAGTTGTATCGCATCATCCTTAAGCGAGGAGTATCGCATCGACGGGGCAAAACCCGCTGATACTCTTAGCGTATGGACATACCTACGAGTGCCAGACGGTTATTTCCAGTATCACATCCTTAAGCGAGAAGTATCGCATCATCCTTAAAAGAGGACTATCGCATCGACTGGGCAAAACCCCCTGAGACTCTTAGCGTATGGACATACCTAAGAGTGCCAGATGGTTATCTCTAGTATCACATCCTTAAGCGAGGAGTTTCGCATCATCCTTAAGCGAGGAGTATCATATCGACTGGAAAAAACCCCCTGATAATCTTAGCGTATAGACAAACCTAAGAGTGCCAGACGGTAATCTCTAGTATCACATCCTTAAGCGAGGAGTATCGCATCATCCTTAAGAGAGGAGTATCGCATCGACTGGCAAAACTTCCTTATACTCTTAGCGTATGGACATACCTAAGAGTGCCAAACAGTTATCTCCAGTATCACATCCTTAGCGAGGAGTATCTCATCATCCTTAAGCGGGAGTATCGCATCATCTTTAAGCGAGGAGTATCTCATCATCCTTAAGCGGGAGTATCGCATCGACTAGGCAAAACCCCCTGATACTCTTAGCGTATAGACAACCTAAGAGTGCCAGATGGTTATCTTCAGTATCACATCCTTAAGCGAGGAGTATCGCATCATCCTTAAGCGAGGAGTATCACATCGACTGGAAAAAACCCCCTGATACTCTTAGCGTATGGACATACCTAAGAGTGCCAAACAGTTATCTCCAGTATCACATCCTTAAGTGAGTTGTATCGCATCATCCTTAAGCGAGGAGTATCGCATCGACTGAGCAAAACCCCCTGATACTCTTAGCGTATGGACATACCTACGAGTGCCAGACGGTTATTTCCAGTATCACATCCTTAAGCGAGGAGTATCGCATCATCCTTACGAGGAGTATCGCATCGACTGGCAAAACCCCCTGATACTCTTAGCGTATGGACATACCTAAGAGTGTCAGACGGTTATCTCCAGTATCACTCCTTAAGCGAGGAGTATCGCATCATCCTTAAGCAAGGAGTATCGCATCGACTGGGCAAAACCCCCAGATACTCTTAGCGTATGGACATACCTAAGAGTGTCAGACGGTTATCTCCAGTATCACATCCTTAAGCGAGGAGTATCGCATCATCCTTAGCGAGGAGTATCGCATCATCCTTAGCGAGGAGTATCGCATCATCCTTAGCGAGGAGTATCGCATCGACTGGGCAAAACCCCCTGATACTCTTAGCGTATAGACAAACCTAAGAGTGCCAGACGGTTATTTCCAGTATCACATCCTTAAGCGAGGAGTATCGCATCGACTGGGCAAAACCCCCTGATACTCTTAGCGTATGGACATACCTAAGAGTGCCAGACGGTTATTTCCAGTATCACATCCTAAGCGAGGAGTATCGCATCATCCTTAGCGAGAGTATCGCATCGACTGGGAAAAAACCCCCTGATACTCTTAGCGTATGGACATACCTAAGAGTGCCAGACGGTTATTTCCAGTATCACATCCTTAAGCGAGGAGTGTCGCATCATCCTTAAGCGAGGAGTATCGCATCGACTAGGCAAAATCCCCTGATACTCTTAGCGTATGGACATACCTAAGAGTGCCAAACAGTTATCTCCAGTATCACATCTTAAGCGAGTTGTATCGCATCATCCTTAGCGAGAGTATCGCATCATCTTAAGCGAGGAGTATCGCATCGACTGGCAAAACCCCCTGATACTCTTAGCGTATGGACATACCTACGAGTGCCAGACGGTTATTTCCAGTATCACATCTTTAAGCGAGAAGTATCGCATCATCCTTAAGCGAGGAGTATCGCATCGACTGGGCAAAACCCCCTGATACTCTTAGCGTATGGACATACCTAAGAGTGCCAGACGGTTATCTCCAGTATCAATCCTTAAGCGAGGAGTATCGCATCATCCTTAAGCGAGGAGTATCGCATCATCCTTAAGCGAGGATATCGCATCGACTAGGCAAAACCCCCTGATACTCTTAGCGTATGGACATACCTACGAGTGCCAGACGGTTATTTCCAGTATCACATCCTTAAGCGAGGAGTATCGCATCATCCTTAAGCGGGAGTATCGCATCGACTGAGCAAAACCCCCAGATACTCTTAGCGTATGGACATACCTAAGAGTGTCAGACGGTTATCTCCAGTATCACATCCTTAAGCGAGTTGTATCGCATCATCCTTAGCGAGAGTATCGCATCATCTTAAGCGAGGAGTATCGCATCATCTTAAGCGAGGAGTATCGCATCGACTAGGCAAAACCCGCTGATACTCTTAGCGTATGGACATACCTAAGAGTGCCAGATTGTTATCTCCAGTATCACATCCTTAAGCGAGAAGTATCGCATCATCCTTAAAAGAGGAGTATCGCATCGACTTTGCAAAACCCTTGATACTCTTAGCGTATGGACATACCTTAGAGTGCCAGATGGTTATTTCCAGTATCACATCCTAAGCGAGGAGTATCGCATCATCCTTAAGCGAGTTGTATCGCATCATCCTTAAGCGAGAGTATCGCATCATCTTAAGCGAGGAGTATCGCATCATCCTTAAGCAGGAGTATCGCATCATCCTTAAGCGGGAGTATCGCATCGACTGGCAAAACCCCCTGATACTCTTAGCGTAGGACATACCTAAGAGTGCCAGATGGTTATCTCCAGTATCACATCCTTAAGCGAGAAGTATCGCATCATCCTTAAAAGAGGAGTATCGCATCGACTTTGCAAAACCCCTTGATACTCTTAGCGTATGGACATACCTAGAGTGCCAGATGGTTATTTCCAGTATCACATCCTTAAGCGAGAAGTATCGCATCATCCTTAAAAGAGGAGTATCGCATCATCCTTAAGCGAGGATATCGCATCGACTGGCAAAACCCCCTGAGACTCTAGCGTATGGACATACCTAAGAGTGCCAGATGGTTATCTCCAGTATCACATCTTTAAGCGAGGAGTATCGCATCATCCTTAAGCGAGGAGTATCACATCGACTGGAAAAAACCCCTTGATACTCTTAGCGTATAGACA
Source organism: Begonia masoniana (assembly GCA_022432975.1). Lineage (NCBI taxonomy): Eukaryota > Viridiplantae > Streptophyta > Magnoliopsida > Cucurbitales > Begoniaceae > Begonia > Begonia masoniana. Next base: position 38,505,279 of record CM039502.1, read on the forward strand.
AACCTAAGAGTGCCAGACGGTTATCTCCAGTATCACATCCTTAAGCGAGGAGTATCTCATCATCCTTAAGCGAGGAGTATCGCATCGACTGGGAAAAACCCCCTGATACTCTTAGCGTATGGACATACCTAAGAGTGCCAGACGGTAATCTCCAGTATCACATCCTTAAGCGAGGAGTGTCGCATCGTCTTAAGCGAGGAGTATCGCATCGACTAGGCAAAATCCCCTGATACTCTAGCGTATGGACATACCTACGAGTGCCAGACGGTTATCTCCAGTATCACATCCTTAAGCGAGTTGTATCGCATCATCCTTAAGCGGGAGTATCGCATCGACTAGGCAAAATCCCCTGATACTCTTAGCGTATGGACATACCTAAGAGTGCCAAACAGTTATCTCCAGTATCAAATCCTTAAGCGAGTTGTATCGCATCATCCTTAAGCGAGGAGTATCACATCGACTGGGCAAAACCCCCTGATACTCTTAGCGTATGACATACCTACGAGTGCCAGACGGTTATTTCCAGTATCACATCTTTAAGCGAGAAGTATCGCATCATCCTTAAGCGAGGAGTATCGCATCGACTGGGCAAAACCCCCTGATACTCTTAGCGTATGGACATACCTAAGAGTGCCAGACGGTAATCTCCAGTATCACATCCTTAAGCGAGGAGTGTCGCATCATCCTTAAGCGAGGAGTATCGCATCGACTAGGCAAAATCCCCTGATACTCTTAGCGTATGGACATACCTAAGAGTGCCAGATGGTTATCTCCAGTATCACATCCTAAGCGAGGAGTATCGCATCATCCTTAAGCGAGTTGTATCGCATCATCCTTAAGCGGGAGTATCGCATCATCCTTAAGCGAGTTGTATCGCATCATCCTTAGCGAGGAGTATCGCATCGACTGGGCAAAACCCACTGATACTCTTAGCGTATGAACATACATACGAGTGCCAGACGGTTATTTCCAGTATCACATTCTTAAGCGAGGAGTATCGCATCATTCTTAAAAGAGGAGTATCGCATCGACTGAGCAAAACCCCTTGATACTCTTAGCGTATGGACATACCTAAGAGTGCCAGATGGTTATTTCCAGTATCACATCCTTAAGCGAGAAGTATCGCATCATCCTTAAAAGAGGAGTATCGCATCGACTGGGCAAAACACCCTGAGACTCTTAGCGTATGGACATACCTAAGAGTGCCAGATGGTTATCTCCAGTATCACATCTTTAAGCGAGGAGTATCGCATCATCTTTAAGCGAGGAGTATCACATCGACTGGAAAAAACCCCTTGATACTCTTAGCGTATAGACAAACCTAAGAGTGCCAGACGGTTATCTCCAGTATCACATCCTTAAGCGAGGAGTATCTCATCATCCTTAAGGCGAGGAGTATCGCATCGACTGGGAAAAACCCCCTGATACTCTTAGCGTATGACATACCTAAGAGTGCCAGACGGTAATCTCCAGTATCACATCCTTAAGCGAGGAGTGTCGCATCGTCCTTAAGCGAGGAGTATCGCATCGACTAGGCAAAATCCCCTGATACTCTTAGCATATGGACATACCTAAGAGTGCCAAACAGTTATCTCCAGTATCACATCTTAAGCGAGGAGTATCGCATCATCTTAAGCGAGGAGTAATCGCATCATCCTAAGCGAGGAGTATCACATCGACTGGGAAAAACCCCCTGATACTCTTAGCGTATGGACATACCTACGAGTGCCAGACGGTTATTTCCAGTATCACATCCTTAAGCAGGAGTATCGCATCATCCTTAAGCGAGAGTATCGCATCATCCTTAAGCGGGAGTATCGCATCATCTTAAGCGAGGAGTAATCGCATCGACTGGCAAAACCCCCTGATACTCTTAGCGTAGGACATACCTAAGAGTGCCAGACGGTTATCTCCAGTATCACATCTTAAGCGAGGAGTATCGCATCATCCTTAAGCGAGGAGTATCGCATCGACTGGGCAAAACCCCCTGATACTCTTAGCGTATGGACATACCTAAGAGTGCCAGATGGTTATCTCCAGTATCACATCCTTAGCGAGGAGTATCGCATCATCTTAAGCGAGGAGTGTCGCATCATCCTTAGCGAGGAGTATCACATCGACTGGAAAAAACCCCTTGATACTCTTAGCGTATAGACAAACCTAAGAGTGCCAGACGGTTATTTCCAGTATCACATCCTTAAGCGAGTTGTATCGCATCATCTTAAGCGAGGAGTATCGCATCATCCTAAGCGAGGAGTATCGCATCGACTGGGCAAAACCCCCTGATACTCTTAGCGTATGGACATACCTAAGAGTGCCAGACGGTTATCTCCAGTATCACATCCTTTAAGCGAGGAGTATCGCATCATCTTAAGCGAGGAGTATCGCATCGACTCGGCAAAACCCCTGATACCCTTATGATATGGAATACCTAAGAGTGACAGAAGGTAATCTCCAGTATCACATCCTTAAGCGATGCGTGTCGCATCATCCTTAAGCGAGGTAGTATCGCATCGACTAGGCAAAATCCCCTGATACTCTTAGCGTATGGAAATACCTAAGAGTGCCAAACAGTTATCTCCAGTCTCACATCTTTAAGCGAGTTGTATGCATCATCCTTAAGCGAGGGGTATCGCATCAGACTGGGCAAAACCCACTGATACTCTTAGCGTATGACACTACCATACGAGTGCCAGACGGCTTATTCCAGTATCACATCCTTAAGGAGGAGTATCGCATCATTCTTAAAAGCAGGAGTATCGCATCGACTGAGGCAAACCCCCATGATACTCTTAGCGTAGGACATACCTAAGAGTGCCAGATGGTTATCTCCAGTATCACATCCTAAGCGAGGAGTATCGCATCATCCTTAAGCGAGGAGTATCGCATCGACTAGGCAAAACCCCCTGATACTCTTAGCGTATGGACATACCTAAGAGTATCAGACTTATCTCCAGTATCACATCCTTAAGCGAGGAGTATCGCATCATCCTTAAGCGAGGAGTATTGCATCATCCTTAAGCGAGGAGTATCGCATCGACTGGGCAAAACCCCCTGATACTCTTAGCGTATGGACATACCTAAGAGTGCCAGACGGTTATCTCCAGTATCACATCCTTAAGCGAGGAGTATCGCATCATCCTTAAGCGAGGAGTATCGCATCGACTGGGCAAAACCCCCTGATACTCTTAGCGTATGGACATACCTAAGAGTGCCAGATGGTTATCTCCAGTATCACATCCTTAAGCGAGGAGTATCGCATCACCCTTAAGCGAGGAGTATCACATCGACTGGGAAAAACCCCCTGATACTCTTAGCGTATAGACAAACCTAAGAGTGCCATACGGTTATCTCCAGTATCACATCCTTAAGCGAGGAGTATCGCATCATCCTTAAGCGAGGAGTATCGCATCGACTGGGCAAAACCCCCTGATACTCTTAGCGTATGGACATACCTAAGAGTGCCAGACGGTAATCTCCAGTATCACATCCTTAAGCGAGGAGTGTCGCATCATCCTTAAGCGAGGAGTATCGCATCGACTAGGCAAAATCCCCTGATACTCTTAGCGTATGGACATACCTAAGAGTGCCAAACAGTTATCTCCAGTATCACATCCTTAAGCGAGTTGTATCGCATCATCCTTAAGCGAGGAGTATCGCATCGACTGGGCAAAACCCCCTGATACTCTTAGCGTATGGACATACCTACGAGTGCCAGACGGTTATTTCCAGTATCACATCCTTAAGCGAGGAGTATCGCATCATTCTTAAAAGAGGAGTATCACATCGACTGGGCAAAACCCCCAGATACTCTTAGCGTATGGACATACCTAAGAGTGTCAGACGGTTATCTCCAGTATCACATCCTTAAGCGAGGAGTATCGCATCATCCTTAAGCGAGGAGTATCGCATCATCCTTAAGCGAGGAGTATCGCATCGACTGGGCAAAACCCCCTGATACTCTTAGCGTATGGACATACCTAAGAGTGCCAGACGGTTATCTCCAGTATCACATCCTTAAGCGAGGAGTATCGCATCATCCTTAAGCGAGGAGTATCGCATCACCCTTAAGCGAGGAGTATCGCATCATCCTTAAGCGGGAGTATCGCATCATCTTAAGCGAGGAGTATCGCATCATCCTTAAGCGAGGAGTATCGCATCGACTAGGCAAAACCCCCTGATACTCTTAGCGTATGGACATACCTAAGAGTATCAGACTTATCTCCAGTATCACATCCTTAAGCGAGGAGTATCGCATCATCCTTAAGCGAGGAGTATCGCATCGACTAGGCAAAACCCCCAGATACTCTTAGCGTATGGACATACCTAAGAGTATCAGACTTATCTCCAGTATCACATCCTTAAGCGAGTTGTATCGCATCATCCTTAAGCGAGGAGTGTCGCATCATCCTTAAGCGAGGAGTGTCGCATCATCCTTAAGCGAGGAGTATCGCATCATCCTTAAGCGAGTTGTATCGCATCATCCTTAAGCGAGGAGTATCGCATCATCCTTAAGCGAGTTGTATCGCATCATCCTTAAGCGAGTTGTATCGCATCATCTTAAGCGAGGAGTGTCGCATCATCCTTAAGCGAGGAGTATCGCATCACCCTTAAGCGAGGAGTATCGCATCACCCTTAAGCGAGGAGTGTCGCATCATCCTTAAGCGAGGAGTGTCGCATCATCCTTAAGCGAGGAGTATCGCATCACCCTTAAGCGAGGAGTATCGCATCATCCTTAAGCGAGTTGTATCGCATCATCTTAAGCGAGGAGTGTCGCATCATCCTTAAGCGAGTTGTATCGCATCATCCTTAAGCGAGTTGTATCGCATCATCCTTAAGCGAGTTGTATCGCATCATCCTTAAGCGAGGAGTATCGCATCATCCTTAAGCGAGTTGTATCGCATCATCCTTAAGCGAGTTGTATCGCATCATCCTTAAGCGAGGAGTATCGCATCATCCTTAAGCGAGTTGTATCGCATCATCCTTAAGCGAGGAGTATCGCATCATCCTTAAGCGAGTTGTATCGCATCATCCTTAAGCGAGTTGTATCGCATCATCCTTAAGCGAGGAGTATCGCATCGACTAGGCAAAACCCCCTGATACTCTTAGCGTATGGACATACCTAAGAGTATCAGACTTATCTCCAGTATCACATCCTTAAGCGAGGAGTATCGCATCATCCTTAAGCGAGGAGTATCGCATCATCCTTAAGCGAGTTGTATCGCATCATCCTTAAGCGAGGAGTATCGCATCACCCTTAAGCGAGGAGTATCGCATCACCCTTAAGCGAGGAGTATCGCATCACCCTTAAGCGAGGAGTATCGCATCACCCTTAAGCGAGGAGTGTCGCATCATCCTTAAGCGAGGAGTGTCGCATCATCCTTAAGCGAGAGTATCGCATCACCCTTAAGCGAGGAGTGTCGCATCATCCTTAAGCGAGGAGTGTCGCATCATCCTTAAGCGAGGAGTGTCGCATCATCCTTAAGCGAGGAGTATCGCATCACCCTTAAGCGAGGAGTGTCGCATCATCCTTAAGCGAGTTGTATCGCATCATCCTTAAGCGAGTTGTATCGCATCATCCTTAAGCGAGGAGTATCGCATCATCTTAAGCGAGGAGTATCGCATCGACTGGGCAAAACCCCCTGATACTCAATGCATGAATAAAATCAAATGCGGGTACAAAACCATCTGCATGCCAAACATTATAAATCTCATGGAAAATCTCAATTACTGCCTAAAAACATAGCATCTACAATCCACTAGCCGGTATGAATCAGTCAAAAGTATACCTATATGTAAGATTAGGTAATACATAGTAAGTATAATATCTCATACCTCTGAGGCGAGTCCTCCTATCCTCGGTAAACTGTGGCTCCTCAGGAATTGTCTCGAACTCAGCAAAATCCTCTCAATCTGTTTTTCGCCAAAATTCATTTCTAATGCGTTCCTCGACTCTAACCCAGTCGATTCTCTTGACTCTCATCGAGACGAACATTTTGACACCAAGATAGCGACGAACGGAGGTGGATCGAGCGTCGACGATTTCTCTCCCTCACGGCTATCTCTCTCCTTTCTCTCTCTCTCTCTCTCTCTCTCTCTCTCTCTCTCTCTCTCTCTCTCTCTCTCTCTCTCTCTCTCTCTCTCTCTCTCTCTCTCTCTCTCTCTCTCTCTCTCTCTCTCTCTCTCTCTCTCTCTCTCTCTCTCTCTCTCTCTCTCTCTCTCTCTCTCTCTCTCTCTCTCTCTCTCTCTCTCTCTCTCTCTCTCTCTCTCTCTCTCTCTCTCTCTCTCTCTCTCTCTCTCTCTCTCTCTCTCTCTCTCTCTCTCTCTCTCTCTCTCTCTCTCTCTCTCTCTCTCTCTCTCTCTCTCTCTCTCTCTCTCTCTCTCTCTCTCTCTCTCTCTCTCTCTCTCTCTCTCTCTCTCTCTCTCTCTCTCTCTCTCTCTCTCTCTCTCTCTCTCTCTCTCTCTCTCTCTCTCTCTCTCTCTCTCTCTCTCTCTCTCTCTCTCTCTCTCTCTCTCTCTCTCTCTCTCTCTCTCTCTCTCTCTCTCTCTCTCTCTCTCTCTCTCTCTCTCTCTCTCTCTCTCTCTCTCTCTCTCTCTCTCTCTCTCTCTCTCTCTCTCTCTCTCTCTCTCTCTCTCTCTCTCTCTCTCTCTCTCTCTCTCTCTCTCTCTCTCTCTCTCTCTCTCTCTCTCTCTCTCTCTCTCTCTCTCTCTCTCTCTCTCTCTCTCTCTCTCTCTCTCTCTCTCTCTCTCTCTCTCTCTCTCTCTCTCTCTCTCTCTCTCTCTCTCTCTCTCTCTCTCTCTCTCTCTCTCTCTCTCTCTCTCTCTCTCTCTCTCTCTCTCTCTCTCTCTCTCTCTCTCTCTCTCTCTCTCTCTCTCTCTCTCTCTCTCTCTCTCTCTCTCTCTCTCTCTCTCTCTCTCTCTCTCTCTCTCTCTCTCTCTCTCTCTCTCTCTCTCTCTCTCTCTCTCTCTCTCTCTCTCTCTCTCTCTCTCTCTCTCTCTCTCTCTCTCTCTCTCTCTCTCTCTCTCTCTCTCTCTCTCTCTCTCTCTCTCTCTCTCTCTCTCTCTCTCTCTCTCTCTCTTAATGCATGAAAAAGGAGAAAAAAAAGAGCAGGGGAGACGAGAGACGAGAGATGAGAGATGGTTACCGAGAAGTGGGCACGTTGGCTGACTCCTCAGAGAGCTGTGAGGGACCGAGAAGAACTCTCTGGAGGTGGTGGAACGATGCAAAAGCCATTGCTGGCCGAAAGGTTGCTCTCGTCACCTTTCTGGACAGAACTTTGTCGATGGACGGGGAAGTACTCTAGCGGTCGGTAGAAGCCTAGCAATCGTGGCTTTTGTCCTCATAAGAGTCTGAAGGGAAGTGGGTCGATGGCCTTTAGCTTGTCGGACATCATTGGCACTTCAAACAGATGATCCTTTGCTAGCAAAGAAAACACAGCGGCTGGGAACTAACGTTTCGCTGCCCTCCTTCAGTCGAGCTTGTGTGGGAGCTGATAGAAGGCGACTAAGTATTCTTCCAAGCAACCTTGACCTTGAGAAAGATTAGGGCTGGCTAGGTCGAGAGAGAAACCTCTCTTCACGGAGAAACTCCGACAGACGAAGAACAATCTTGATGTGCTCTATAGGCCTATTACACGATCTCAGGTCCGAACCCATGATTTAATTAATCCATTCACTTACACACTTGTCTCTTTTGCAGGTAATGGATCGTGCGATGACTTGGAGGATACCGTGGGATACTTGAAGTGGTAGAATAAAGCTGTGGACCTGGACCAACCGAAGCACCTCATCATGTGGAAGAACAAGAATGCTCACATGGGAATTTGTCTTCCCGGGCTTTGATATTTGTAACTTTTTCATTTCAAACTTATTGGCAAACGTTGGCCTTCTTGTTAAACTATATTATATGCATGCATGTTAGGCATTTTAGATTAGATGAATGGTAGGATTAGTTGGTGGCTTGGTTAAAGGTTTGGCCACTTGAAGTTGAAGACATGGCTTTCTGAGCCCAAAGGAAAGCCCAACCCGCTCGAAACCCTAGCCCACAACCACTAGGTCTATATATTCATAGTATTGGTGTATGTATGTGTTTTGGTTGATGTTAAGGAGCATACGGAGATTTTCTTAAAAGAAACTTGGGAGCGAGAGGCACCAAGGTAAGCTCGGTTGACAACGACCGAGGGGTTGCGCCCCCGAAAATCGATCTTCAAGCTTGGTAGCTTGTGAGAGCGGATTTTTCCATCTTCTTCTCCATTCCTTTTAAAGGTGGAAAATAGTAAGAAGTGGCCTTAACCGATCCTTGAAACGAGTTGTCTGCCTTGGATGAAAACTTTTGCCAAAAGCTTCATAATAGCACCCATTGGCCGATTCTCGGAAACATTTTGTTATATCTTTATTTCGTCAAATCTGAAACTTATTTTTCATTCCGAGCATTTTGATATTCCTTTCGTATTTTCATTCTCGGATTTCTCGATTTTGTTAACTCGAAAACTAACGCTCCTCTTTCGAGTCTCCTGAACTGTGTTTGCAGGTTTGGGGCTCAACATTTGGTATCGAGCCATGGTTGGCTTCCCCTGAAGGTTAACAATCAATTGGTTTGAAATTTCTTACCGTTCGATTTTTCATATTTTTGTTTGTGGGTGTTTGCAAACACCAGATCTGTTTTATTTTGTTGTTCTATTTTGTTCTTTTTTTTCTAAATCGATTTCTTTGCTTTAATCTTGCATGAAATTTATATTCAAAAATCATATGGTAATCTTGCAGGAAATTTATATTCAAAAATCGTGTGATCATCTTGCACAAAATTTATATTTGGAAATCGTATGCTAATCTTGCACAAAAATTTTTTCTTTGCGCTTCTGTTTTTTGAAAACCCAGAAAACTGATTTCTGTTCTTGCTATTCTTGCTGTTCTTGATAGTCTTGCTACTGTTTGTACGAAATTCCTTTACATAAAAGTTATTCCAGAACATTTATTGATCTGTTATTAAGTATGTCTAAAAGAAAAGGTGATTGAATCTGTTGTTTAGTAAATATACAAACTGTAGGGTAGTTGTTTGATAGTAAATTAGACCCTCACAACTTAAAACAGCCATAACTTTAGCTACGGATATCTGATTATTACCCACGACCCAGAAAATCGAAGCTCTCAAAGAGATCTACAAGACTCACTTGGTTTTCATAGGACAGGCCCATTTAGGGCCCAAAAAATGTCATTTAAGTCCTCAAAACTGCGTTCCAAAAATTTCTGCCACCCTAAGTTAAATTTCTAGTTAGGTTCAACTTAAAATCTAATTAAAATCTTTCTTTCCTAAAACCTTAGAATTCTTATGGATACTAGAAGTGGAATTAACTGAGAGCCAAACCAAGACATGATTCAAGAACCCACCCAAGACTCGTATCCCTCAAGAATGAGAGTCTAGCATGCAAGGACAATTAGATGGTATTAACGAATAAGTTAACCATATAGGCCAACAACTAAAAGACTTAACTCTTGACATGAAACACATAATGGAAGTCCTTAATAAGAGAAGCCCAAATGAAATGTCCCGAGAACCCCCGCCTAGATTTAGACCCAGAAATTCTAGGAGACGATTTCAAGAACCAGAGCCCACCTCGGACGAAGAAAGACCTAAGTATTCTAGGAGAAGAAACCCGCTTTATAATGAGGAGGAAGAATGGACCTTAGATGAGGGAGAGAATTTTCGTCCAAGTAGACGAAAGGACTATGAGGACCTTAGAAATGTTAAGCTACATATACCACCATTTGACAGAACATGCGATGGAGATACCTTTCTAGAATTGATTGATAAGGTAGAAAAGGTCTTTGACTATTATGAGTACTCCGATAAAGTAAAGATCCATTTAGTATTCGTAGAGCTATTTGGATATGCGGCCCTCTAGTGGTCTAATATTAAGCTCCAAAGATGACGGATAGGAGATACTTCCATTCCTACGTGGAGAGCAATGAAGTCACTCATGACTAAGAAGTTCATATCTAGACATTACCGTCAAGATCTATTCCTTCAAATCAAAAACCTACGACAAGGAACTTGATCCGTTGAGGCTTACCTTGTCGAATTTGAGACTCTCAAGATACAAGTAGATATGGAAGAACCTCAGGAGTAGGTTATTACCAGATTCATTTGAGGATTGAATAGAGACATAGGAGATCCAGTTGAAATACACCTGGCAGAGTACTTAGATGCAATAGTTCATATGACCATGATGATTGAGCGACAACTCAATAGAAAGAGAAAATTCACCTACCCTTCTAAGTTTACCCTTACAATCCCTCCCAAAGTCACCCCTAAGCCACCTAAGCCAATCAAGCCCTTTGACAAGGCTAAAGGAAAGAAGCAATTTGACCGTAGTTGGCCACCTAAGGAATCCAGTAGCAGAACCTTACACCCAGAGCAAGAGAAATCAAGTGCTATAAATGTCACGGTCTGGGTCATTACATGCCTCAATGTCCAAACCGACGAGTGATGATTATCAAGGAAGATACGGGAGAAGTTTAGAGCGAGGAAGACCACAAAGTGAGAGTAAATACGAAGATGTCGACAAGAGTGACACTGAGGAAGAAGTCGTGCGCCCTCCCGAGGGACCATTGCTGATGGTTAGGAGACGAGTCCTCGTGACTAAGAGCTCAAGAGAGGATTGCCAACGTGAGAATATGTTCCATAGTAGATGTCACATCAAGGATAAGTTATGCTCTGTAATTATAGACGGAGGAAGTTGTGCCAACGTGGCATCCGACGAGTTAGTCCAGAAGTTAGGATTAGAGATGACTACATATCCCCACCCTTATAATTTACAATGGTTAGATGATAGGGATGATGTCAAGGTCTCTCGACAAGTGAGAGTCGATTTTGCTATAGGAAAATATCAGGATTCTTTTTTATGTGATGTCGTGCCCATGAGTGCCAGCCACTTGCTTCTTGGACGACCCTGGCAATTTGATCGTAGAGTGAACCACCATGGGTATTCTAACTACTATTCCCTTAAATTTGGAGGTAAAATAATTAAGTTAGCACCACTTACCCCCGAGGAAATATCAAAAGACGATGCCGCTAGAAAAGAAGCAAAAAATAAAGCCAATCTTTATATAACTATATCGGAGATAGAGGCATCGATGCTTCGAGGAGATCCCATGATCCTAATACTGTTTCGAGATAGAGTTATGGAGCTAGGAGTAATCCCTAACCCCGTAAAAAAATTACTCAATCAATTCCAAGACGTGTTTCTTGAGGAATTGCCCCAAGGATTACCACCTCTGCGTGGTATAGAAAATCAGATTGACCTCCCACCCGGGGCCACACTACCTAATAGACCGGCCTATTGAATGAACCCTGAAGAGACCAAGAAACTCTAAGATCAAGTACAAGAACTTTTGGACAAAGGATATATACGAGAGTCCATGAACCCCTGTGCAGTTACCTCATTATTGGTACCCAAAAAAAAATGGCACAATGAGGATGTGCGTTGATAGTCGAGCCATGAATCAAATTACCATAAAATATAGATACCATATTCCTAGGCTCGAGGATATGTTGGATGAGCTCAATGGGGCCTCCATATTTTCTAAGGTGGACCTTAAGAGTGGTTACTACCAGATAAGAATGAAAGAGAGTGACGAGTGGAAGACGGCATTCAAGACTAAGTACGAGCTATTTGAATGGATGGTGATGCCCTTCAGGTTATCTAATGCCCCCAGCACTTTCATGAGACTCATGCACCACATGCTAAAAGATTTCCTAAGAATATTTATTGTTGTCTATTTTGATGACATTTTAGTGTATAGCCTAAACCTTCCACAACACCTCAACCATCTTAGTATATTTTTACAAACCCTCCGAAAGGCTCAATTATTTGGAAATCTAAGCAAGTGTTCATTTTCCCAAGACAAGGTTTGTGATCTCTAAGGATGGAATGGAAGTCGACACCAACAAGATTAAGGCCATTAAGGATTGGCCTACACCCAACTCTATTACCGGAGTACGTAGCTTCCATGAGCTGACCTTTTTTTACAGGAGGTTCATGAAAGACTTTAGCTCAATAGTCTCACCGCTCACTGATTGCACTAAGAAGAGGAAAGAATTTACTTGGACCCCAGCTTGCCAAAAGAGTTTTGAGCTAATCTAGGACAAGTTGTGCCACTTGCCAGCGTTAGCACTCCTCGATTTTAACAAGGTATTTGAAATTCAGAGTGATGCTTCTAGAGTTAGCATTGGAGCCGTACTCATGCAATAGTGGAAACCCATTGCATACTTTAGTGATAAACTGAAAGGAGCCGTGCTCAATTACTCCACGTACGATAAAGAATTTTATGCCATTATTAGAGCATTAGAGCACTGGCAGCATTACCTCTTTTCACGAGAATTTTTTATCAATACTGACCATCAAGCTTTACGACATATCAAGGGTCAGACAAGTTAAACAAGAGGCATACTAAGTGGGTAGATTTCTTAGAGAGGTTTCCGTACATTCTTAAGTATGTGAAAGGGGAAAATAATATAGTCGCCGATGCACTCTACTCACTGAGTTAGGGACTAGATTCTTTGGTTTTGATTGGATTAAGCATACCTATGAATCCGACCCTGACTTCGGATCTTATTACACCAAGTGCAAGGAGAAAGCCGAAGGAGAATATCGACTTATGGGCGGCTATTTATTGAGAGCGGGAAAATTATGTATTCCACAAGGAAGTTTGCGGCGATGTCTTGTAAAAGAAGCCCATGGTGGAGGATTAGCAAGTCATTTTAGGAAAAAGAAGACCCTCGATATGCTTAAGGAATACTTCTATTGGCAACATATGAAAAGAGACGTGCACCGCTTGGTGGAGACATGCATCATTTGCAAGAAAGCCAATAGTAAAGTTCTACCACAAGGTTTATACATGCCCTTACCCATTCCCTCACACCCTTGGATTGAAGTCAGTATGGACTTCTTTTTGGGATTGCCACGGACTACTGGTAATAAGGATTCGATCATGGTGGTTGTGGATTGTTTCTTCAAGATGACACATTTCATTCCTTGTGCAAAAACGGATGACGCCTACACCATAGCAAATTTATTTTTCAAATAGATCTTTTGCCTGCATGGTATACCACATTCTACAGTGCCAAACCGGGACACTAAATTTTTGAGCTCCTTCTGGACCACTTTGTGGAAGAAATAGGGACGAAGCTGTGTTTTAACACATCTTTCCACCCCCAAACTGATGGATAGACGGAAGTTTGTAATAGGACTTTAGGCTCCCTCTTACAGCAGTATTGTAGGTAAGAAACTATCCAGTTGGGATGTAGTCCTTCCAGGATTAGAATTTGCCTACAATCGCACCCTTCATTCCACTACTGAGCAAACGCCCTTTGAGGTTGCCTATGGGTTTAATCCATGTACACCGTTGGACCTTGTTCCCTTACCAATTAATTAACTGGCCAACCCATCAGGAGCAAACAAGGCTAAGCAGGTTAAGAAATTACACGAGAGCGTGCGTCAGGCCATCGAAAAGAAAAATCAAGTGTGGCTAAACGAGTGAATAAAGGTCAAAAAGAAGTTATTTTCAATGAATGAGATTTGGTTTGGTTGCATTTGCGCAAAGAGAGATTCCCTGATAAAAGAAAATCTAAGTTACTTCTTAGAGCGGATGGACCATTCAAGGTGTTGCAGCGGATCAATAACAACGCTTATAAGATTGAACTGCCAGGAGATTATGGAGTATCGGCAACGTTCAATGTCATGGACCTATCTGTAACACCCGGTTTTATGGGTTTTTGGAGTTTTGCTGTATAATGGCATTTTGGGAAATAAGAAAATTTGGAGAAAACGAATCGTTAGTTAAATAACGAAATAGTTGAGTATTAAGCTAAAAGGGCAAATAGGTAATGTTACAAGTTAAAATTTTAATTTTATGCATAACCCTTCCCCTCCCACGGCTTTCATTCTGCAGAAAGCTTTCTCTCCAAAACCCTTAGACGATTTTGGCTCTCCTTTGATGTTTCCTCAAGCCGACGCAGATTCTCTCCTCTGACGTCCGATTCCTTCACGTTTCCTTCCTAAATCACAACCCTAGGTAAAGTTCTATGGTTTTTGACATTAGGTTTTGTTTTTTTAGAGTTGTTAACAGTTAGGGTTTCGATTGGATTTGGTTGAAATTACTGGATTATGTTAGAAACGGTTAGGGTTACCGTTCTTGCATTTCTAATGGATGTATTTATGATCGTTGGTGAAAGTTTAGTTGAATTAGTTGTTATTAATAGAGTTTTGGTTGTTGGAGGTGTCGAAAACACCATTAATGAAAGTTTAGAAAATGTGAGGGCAAATGTTCGATAAAATGCCCAAGAAAAGTAAATGAGAGTTTTATGGAATTTTCTTAGTTAGGAGTTTCGACTAGAATTGTTATTCGGTTGTTAGGATGGATTATTAACGACCACAGTGCACTGTTCTAGGTGAACAAAGCTCACGATAGTGCTCGGTGTGCTAAGGACCCGAGGTAAGTCTTCGTGACTTGTTTGGCCGGTTTGGCCTGCACCATAAGAGGAATTTGTTAATTAAGGATATTTGGTGATTTATTACTTTAGTATAGGTTGGATAGGTAGTTTAAGATATTTGTTATCCTAGAATTCTTTTCCTAAGTTTTATGTACTTTTTTATGCTTTCTTTATGTTTAATACACCGTACATTTCCATGCATCATGTTTTTTGAAAAAGCACGAAAATTAATTTTCGTACTATGTTTTAATGGAAAAGAAAGGACTAATGAAAAGATATGAATGCACGTAACCATGGTCATGTCAGGGTGGGGTTCAGACATGGCTGTCCTGAGAGGAGGAGCATGTTTTTCCGACAGTAGATGGAAAGGGCTATCTAACCGCGAGATGTGCCCTCTCCATCTGGTGAGAGTCAATCCCCAGTGACACCCTCTGCTATGAAACAAAAGAATGAAAAGGATGCATGATTTTCTGAATGGCATATCCATAGCATGCATTTTCATTTACGTAGATTTACTGAGCCTTTAGCTCATAGATGTTTCTGTGGTGTAGGTGACATAGAAGCAGGTGAGCAAGATGCTCTTCTACCTCATGAATGCATAGGTTGAAGAAGGATGCCCGTGGGAGTGCGCTAAGCAGTCGAGGTGACATTTGACCCGTGGGAGTTAAAGGATAAGTATTTTGGGATTCTGGTATGTTAAATGTAGAAAGGAATTGATAAAAGTATAAGGGGGTTTGTTTTGGGCAGATGGGCGATGGTATAGAAATTGTATAGAAAACTCATTTTAGGGTGATTAGTAACTGGATTGAGGACATATAGTATTTCGATGTTTTATGGATGATTTTAATTGATGGACTTACTTTTCGGATGATATGTCAGCTTTCGTTGTGTGCATTTTGTTATTGATAAAATAGGATAGATTTTGATGAATAAAAAAAATGGGTTGTGATGGTTGGAAATAAGTTGATGATTTAAGGCGGTTTTGGGTGATTTGAGAAGTTGAGAAATTTTATGAGGATGGATATGTTTTATTAAGGATTGTGTCTTAGTGGTAGTTAGTGGAAGAGAAAAAGGAGGGAAGGAGACGTTTGAAGAAGAAGTATGGAAGTAGACTCTGAAGTTAAAATCCAGAGAGCTAGCCGAACGATCGCCAGGGAGGGCGATTGATCGGCTGCCGTTTTATAGACGATTTTGCCTAAGTTTTGTCAAGTGATCTAGTAAGGAAAACATTGACACGGTGGCCCATAGAAAAGGGGCCATGTAACACACAAATATAGCTCAAAGTGCTCGGGTGAGATAGTGTTGCACAAAATGAAAATAAAGAGAAGAAAATGGAGATGAAAATGCTATTAGAGATGAGAAGTTAATGTGTGTGAGGGTGGCCGATTATTAAGGTGATTAAAAATGACATGAAATGTGAAAGAAAATAACAAGATAAAGATGGAGCGAAGTGTGTGAAAATCGTGTAGAACATGATGATAAGATGAAGAAGAAAATAAAAATAAGTGAAGTGAGGTGTGTGAAATGATAGGTGGCCGAGCATGTTAAGATGAAAGTGCAAGGAAATAAGATGGAAATGAAGAAAATAGAAATACCTTTGGCAGACCTGAGGAGCTATCTTACGTTTGAGCTCTCGGGTGCACGTTTTCCCGGAAGAAAATGACCACCGTAGGCCTAGGTTTTCTTTCTCAACTTCTAACTCCCAATGGAGATGATGAGCTCCGACCTGCAAATAGGACTCAAGAACTCGAAGAAGATCGTTAGCTCCGGGTGACACAAATTCGAGAAAACCGAGAGTGGAAAATGTAAAAGAAATATCAAACGTGCTCGAAATTTAATGAAATTTTAGGTGAATCTTGTGAAGTGAGTGAGGTGTGTGCTGGTGAAAATCGTGGTCCAGATTCGTTAAGATGAAGGATTTATATAATGTTTTTCGAGATTTGGCCGGTGAGTGCTTCAATGGAGCTTCCGGCAAGAGTTTCTTCCAAGGAAGATAACTCGATTCAAGGAATCGGTTAAGGCCACTCCTTGCTGTTTTCCGCTCTCAAAAGAGTGGAGAAGGAGGTGGCAAAATCCACTCCAACTAGCTACCAAGCTAGAAGAATGGTTCGGCGGCGCAACCCCTCGGTTGTTGTCAACCGAGCTTACCTTGGAAGCTCTTTGCTCCAAGCTTCTTCTTCTATTGAGAGAGAAATCCGTGGGTGCTCATAAATCAACCAAAAAAGTTACAAACACCAATGCCATGAATATATAGACCTAATGGTGGGCTTGGGCTTGGGCTTGGGCTTGGGCTTTGGCTTGGGCATGTCTTCAACTTCAATGGGCCAAACCAAGCCACCAACTAATCCTATCATTCATCTAATCCTAACATCCATATAATCCTAACATGCATCTAATCCTAGCATGCATCTAATAAAGTTTAAACAAGAAGGCCAACGTTTGCCAATAAGTTTGAAATTTCAAAAAAGCAACAAATATTAAAGCTCGGGAAGACAAATTCCCATGTGAGCATTAAAGGGCCTTTAGTCTTTCCACATGAGGAGATGCTTCTGTTGGTCAACGTCTCCAGCTTTAATCTCCCACTTCAAGTCATCCACGGTGTCCTCCAAGTCTTCACACGAACCATGACCTACAAAAGAGACAAGTGTATTAGTCAAATTGTGAACTCGGGTCTGGGATCGTGTAATGGGCCTATGAGGCACATCATCCTCCCCAGGTGATTGAGGATTTGACCTCAAATCCTTTAAATCAGGCCTATCGGAGTTTTCTTCATCGCTTATATAGGGTGAGAGGTCCATGACATTGAACGTTGCCGATACTTCGTAATCTCCAGGCAGTTCAATCTTATAAGCGTTATTATTGATCCGCTGCAACACCTTGAAGGGCCCATCCGCACGAGGAAGAAGTTTAGATTTTCTTTTGTCGGGGAATCTATCTTTTCGTAGGTGCAACCAAACTAAATCTCCTTCATTGAAGATAACCTCTTTTCGGCCTTTGTTTACTCGTTTGGCCACGCTCGCATTTCTCTTCTCGATGGCTTGACGCACGTTCTCATGTAATTTCTTAATTTGTTCAGCCTTGTTTGCTCCTGATGGGTTGGCCAGTTCATTAATGGGTAACGGAACAACGTCCAACGGTGTACATGGATTAAACCCATAGGCAACCTCAAAGGGCGTTTGCTCAGTAGTGGAATGAAGGGTGCGATTGTAGGAAAATTCCAATCCGGGAAGGACTACATCCCAACTGGATAGTTTCTTACCTACAATACTGCGTAAGAGGGAGCCTAAGGTCCTGTTAACAACTTCCGTTTGCCCATCAGTTTGGGGGTGGAAAGATGTGCTAAAACACAGCTTCGTCCCCAACTTCTTCCACAAAGTGGTCCAGAAGGAGCTCAAAAATTTAGTGTCCCGGTCCGACACTATGGAATGCGGTATACCATGTAGGCGAACGATCTCTTTGAAAAATAGGTCAGCTATAGAAAAGGCGTCGTCCGTTTTTGCACAAGGAATGAAATGTGCCATCTTAGAGAAACGATCCACAACCACCATGATCGAATCCTTACTACGAGCAGTTCGTGGCAATCCCAAAATGAAGTCCATACTAACTTCAGTCCAAGGGTGTGAAGGAATGGGTAAGGGCATATACAATCCTTGTGGTAGAACCTTACTCTTGGCTTTCTTGCACACGATGCATGTCTCCACAATGCGGTGCACGTCTCTTTTCATATGTGGCCAAAAGAAGTGTTCCTTAAGCATATCGAGGGTCTTCTTCTCCCTGAAATGACTCGCTAATCCTCCACAATGGGCTTCTTTGCGGAATACATAATTTTCCCGCCCTTAATAAATAGTCGTCCATAAGTCGATATTCTCCTTCAGCCTTTTCCTTGCACTTGGTGTAATAAGATCCGAAATCAGGGTCAGATTCGTAACTATGCTTGATCCATTCAAATCCAAAGAATCGAGTCCCTAATTCGGTAAGAAGAATGCGTTTCCTCGAAAGTGCGTCGGCGACTACATTATTTTCCCCCTTCACATACTTTAGAATGTACGGAAACCTCTCCAAGAATTCCACCCACTTAGCATGCCTCTTGTTTAACTTGTGCTGACCCTTGATATATCGTAAAGCTTGATGGTCAGTATTGATAACAAATTCTCTTGACAAGAGGTAATGTTGCCAGTGCTCTAATGCTCTAATAACAGCATAAAATTCCTTATCATAAGTTGAGTAATTGAGCACGGCTCCTTTCAATTTCTCACTAAAGTATGCAATGGGCTTCCCTTCTTGCATGAGTACGGCTCCAATGCCAACTCCGGAAGCATCACTCTTAATTTCAAATACCTTGTTAAAGTCGAGGAGTGCTAAAACAGGCGAGTGGCATAACTTATCCTCGATTAGCTCAAAGCTCTTTTGACAAACCGGGGTCCAAGTAAACTCTTTTCCCTTCTTAGTGCAATCAGTTCGCGGTGAGACTATTGAACTAAAGTCTTTTATGAACCTCCGGTAAAAAGAGGCCAGACCATGGAAGCTACGTAATTCGGTTAAAGAGTTGGGGGTAGGCCAATCCTTAATAGCCTTGATCTTGTCAACATCGGCTTCCATACCATCTTTAGAAATGACAAACCCTAGGAAATAAACTTTATCTATGCTTAAATTTCCAAATAATTGTGCTTTTCGTAGGGTTTGGAAAAGTACACTAAGATGGTTGAAGTGTTGTGGGAGGTCTAGACTGTACACCAAAATATCGTCAAAATAGACAACAATAAATTTTCCTAGGAAATCTTTCAGCACGTGGTGCATAAGTCTCATGAAGGTACTGGGCGCGTTAGATAACCCAAAGGGCATCACCATCCACTCAAAAAGCCCGTACTTAGCTTAAATTCCGTCTTCCACTCGTCACCTTCTTTCATTCTAATTTGGTGGTAACCGCTCTTAAGGTCCACCTTAGAAAATATTGAGGCTCCACTGAGCTCATCCAACATATCCTCGAGCCTTGGAATAGGGTATCTATATTTTACGGTAATTTGATTCACGGCTCGGCTATCAACACACATCCTCATTGTGCCGTCTTTCTTAGGTACCAATAGTGAGGGAACTGCGCAGGGGCTCATGGACTCTCGTATGTATCCTTTATCCAATAAATCTTGAACTTGATCTTGGAGTTTCTTGGTTTCTTCGTCATTCTATAGGCCGGTCTATTAGGTAGGGTGGCACCGGGTATAAGGTCAATTTGATGTTCTATACCACGTAGAGGTGGTAATCCTTGGGGCAGTTCCTCAGGAAACACATCTTGGAATTGATTGAGCAACTTCTTTACAAGATCAGGGATTACTCCTAGCTCCATAACTCTATCTCGAAATAGTACAAGGATTATGGGATGTAACACCCGGAAAATTTCTATTTCGTGCGTAGTCCTAACTAGGTCAAGTATGAGAGATTTAGTCATTGAAGGCTAAGGATATGCATGGAAGAGTGAAAGAGGTTGAAGTGTTAAAACAAAAGGGTTGAAAAGTCAAAACAACAAAGAAACCAATAGAAATTGGTTGTTGGAAATTTAAAAGGCAAATGTATTTGTGGTTGAAAAGTCAAATAAATTGTAACCAATAGGAATGAAGGAAAAATTGGATGAAAGGAAAGGAAGGAGGAAGCAACCACGATGGAAGAAAAGAGAAAGGAAAGAGGGGGTTAAGTTGCAATTTTGAAGAAATTGGTGGTGGAAACTAAAAAGTAGAAAAGTTATTAGTTAAAAAGGTAAAAAGGTTAAGTTCATTCATCTTTTTCCCCTTGCCTCCACGATTTTTCTTGGCAGCCATTGAAGCCTCATTTCTTCTTTTCATCAAGGCATTTCAAGGTGTTTTCAAGGTAAAATTTAGTGGGTTTTAGTTTAAGTTCATTCATCTTTGGGTGAATTTGATTAGGGTTTGGAAAACCCTAAGTGTGCCCTCCGAAAATTTGAGTTTAATGTTAGATTTCTTCCCTATTTTGATGTTTTGGTTGTTGGATGATTTAGTTTAGGTAGATTTGAGGGTTAGATTGAAGATTGGTGAAGTGTTCCACAAAAATGTTTGAAGAACACCTATATGCCCGATTCTGTTTGATGGATTTTCGAGTTGGTCCATTACTTTGTTTGGTTACTTTGAGTGAGTCAATGGATAGTAGACGTGTAGAGGTTTCCGAGTTGGGGTGGCACGTCGAAATCCGTTGAAAAACGAGTGAGTTATGACCGTTTAAAGTTTGACGGTCAATTTGGGTGAAAATCAGGTTTATGTATTTAAGTGTGAGATTATTTGTGTGTTGGTTAGTTTTAGGTTAAAAAGTTAGGGTTAGTTTTAGAATTTCTTAGTTTGTTACTAAGTAACTTTTCCTTAATGGTTAGGTAATTGATGTGTACTTTGGTTGGACGAAGTGACAGCACGTTTTTGAAGCAGCCAGGTAAGTAGTGGAGTGCGTGTTTGTTGCCTTCGGGCCTACACAATAGAACGGTAGGGATTGTTTGATTGTTGCTATGTTTTGCTTTATGTCATGCATTGTGTGTCACGCATCATGGTTTTCTAAACTACGAAATTACGTGTTTTGCATCCTTGACCGGTAAGAATGAAATGAAAGATAAGAAAAGATTTGCAACGTGGTCGTGAGTATGAATTTCTCGACCTATTCGTGCTTGAAGTGCACAATAGGGTTTGTGCTTCAAGTGCACTCGTGCTTGAAGTGCACGATGAGGATTCTACGATCGATTGGGGGATTCTAATGTACGTAATGAGTCGTGAGTATGAATTTCTCGACCTCAACCTGTTCGTGCTTGAAGCGCACAATGGGGTTGGTGCTTGAAGTGCACCCGTGCTTGAAGTGCATAATGAGGTTCGTGCTTGAAGTGCACTCGTGCTTGAAGCGCACGATGAGGATTCTACGATCGATTGGAGGAGATTCGGTTGTCCGTCTTGGACTGTGTTGGGACGTGTGCCTCCGGTCTAGCTCCGTGGGTCAAGGCGTGGCCGTCCTGGACTGTGTGGGGGCGTGTGCCTACTTGATTCACCTGGAAGTGAAAGATAAAATGCAATTGAAACGAAAAGAAAACAACAGAGTGTGTAGAGACTGCATGTTAGGGTTGAGTCAAACAGTTATTGTGTGTTGTGCATTATCTCCCTACTTGCTAAGCGTTAGGCTTACCTTTTTGTGTGTTCTGTGGTGTAGGTGACGATTTGTATACAGGTGAGGTAGACGAGACTACCGAGGATTAGGCTGCAGTCGGAGGAGTACGGAGTCCGCCGGTGCAGGCTATTGTCGGGGCGTTTTGACCACTGGATGTCTCGGGTAGTGGGAGGTGAATGTTTGACATGGATAGTATAATTTGTAAGTATTTTGGTATGGATTGTTGGTGTGTGGAAATGTTGTTTTGTGGGAGTTAGAAAACTTTATTAAGTTGTGGTAAATTGTGTTCGTAAATCTTTTCGTATGTATGTTACCGGGTTTACGAGTTGATTTGGAGATGGATAGTGAGTATAGTTGTTCGTGATGGAAGCTGGGTGTTTTCCGAGATTTATTTCAGGTTTTGGGTCTTTAAAGTTTTAGGCGTTATATTGCCCGTTTTGATTTTAAAGTAACTAACGTGGGGTTATGTTTGTGATTTTTGTATTTATTCGTTTTAAGTTGGTTTTCCGAGATTTTTACGGGACTCGAAGATTTAGGTGTCGGGAAGGTATGTTTAAATTTTCAGAATTTTTAGAGGTGTCGGGAGTGGAGAAAAGTGTAGAAATGTGAAGGAAATCGAGAGAGTCGGATTGTCATTTTGGGGCCGAAAACCCGAGGGGGTGGCGATTATTCGCCACCCAAACGCCAACATCGTCTCGGAGGTGTTTTTGGGCGAAGATGGCAGAGAGGGTGGCGAGTATTCGCCACCTGGAGGCGAGTAATCGCCACGGCACGCGTGAAGCGCGCGGGAAAAAAAGGAGAGGGTATTTTTTGTCATTTTGGGGCCGAAACCCGAGGGGGTGGCGATTATTCGCCACCCAAACGCCACCAATCGTCTCGGAGGTGTTTTTGGGCGAAGATGGCAGAGAGGGTGGCGAGTATTCGCCACCTGGAGGCGAGTAATCGCCACGGCACGCGTGAAGCGCGCAGGGGCGCTGGCGTGCCCCAGCGCGTGCACGCTCTCGCGCGTGCGGCGAGTGCCGCGCGTGCGGCGAGTGCCGCGCGCGTAGCACGCAGCGCGGGCGCGCCTGGCGCCCAGCGCCCCTCCTTGCAAACTTTTAAATTTTTTTTCGTTTTTCGCCTGATTTCCACTACGTTTTGAACCGAAATTTTTCCAACGTATCTTAACGTATTTTAGACACATGTTCCAAGAAAATCTGAGGGTTCGAAAAACCCGAACATTGAACCGGGAATTTTACAAAACCGAGCCGAATATTTTATTTAAATTACTTTTAAACGTCGTTTAAACACGGGATTTGTTTGCAAAGTGACGCACCGGGCCCGGGGCGGGTTCAGGGCGTTACAAATATGGTATCAGAGCAAAAGTGGTCGAGTCGTTCAAAGGATTACCCGACAATGCCGGCCGCCGTGCAACGTGCTTCACCGACTGTAAGTATTTCTTAACTTTAGTTAGTTTCTTTTCTAAGATTAGAATTTCTAACCTTTTCAGGAATAGAAATGTCAAGGAACCCACAACAACGAGGACAACTTAGAAACGAGTTTGAAGAATTAATTAAGCTTCTTACAGAGTTGGTTTGTATGCAAACCGATATGTGGAGTAGTATAGTAACTCAGAGATTGATTTTATCTGACCGACTAAAGGCATTATACTTGGAGCTGACTTCAAAGACAATAGAAGTATATTTGGCCAAAAGGGAGTGGGTTAGGTCAATAGAAAACCCTAAAGAAAGCTTAAACAAAATTTCATCTCAGATATCCCGGGGAGAATCTTCTTCGCAACCACAAGGAATAAAAAGACCAAGGAAAATTTGGATGATCCGAGGGAAAGAAAGAGGCAACGACAAAAGCTAAGGAGAAACTTTCTACAATGTTCCAAGTGTTTAAAAGCCCATCCAGGAGAGTGTGGACAGTATGAAGGAAAATGTTTTAATTATTTTGAGGATGGCCATTTCGCCCGAGATTGCACCAAACCCAGAGTTACTCGGTGCTTCAAGTGTAATGAACCAGGACACATGGCCAAGACCTGTCCCGTTATAAAGAAGATCGAGTTGGAGAATAGTGATCAACCAGTGAAGACCTCAGGTATAGTAATTTAGTCATTCATTGCATGCTTTGATAGGATAATTATGAGGTATATTCTAGCGGGATAAAGGTGAGAATCCGGTGGGTTAAAGGTAAGGTGAGATAGACTTTAGTATGAGAGAGAGAACTATGCGTCAAAAGAAATAATATAGGATTTGTTATCCGTAGGGAAATAATTCCATGAGAGATGAGATTAGAAGAGTTAGCAGTTAGTGGACGTGAGTAACAAACCGTTGGAGTTTTAGAAATGTGATAAATCAAAGTAGAGTGAGAAAAGTTTGAAATTAGAAAAGAAATTATCGGGAGACACCTCAGACCAGTGAAATGTTAGAAGTAAGTTTATTTACGAGAATATGGGCGGATAACAAAAGTAGGTTATGTAGAGTTGGCAATATTTTGATGTAGGGATGTAGGTTACATTCGAGCGTTTAGTTTAAGTAAATGAATGCGAGGGTTGAGCGTTTAGTTTAAGTAAAGGAATGCAAGGGTTGGCAGTATCTAGATGTAGGCGAGGGTTTTGTGCGAGGGTTTGAGAATTTAACTTTAAGAGAGGAAAACCCAGAGGGGAACCTAGCCTAAAGTTGTGCGTGTAATTAAATTGTTGATTAAATTGAGGTCGATATTAGTAAAGCTTTATTGGCATAGGGGTCGTGTAGGGGTGTTGTATTACTCAGTTTCGGAGATAAAAGTTGGGAATTTGGAAAATTACTAAATATTGAAGTATTAGAGAATGTAGATACACCGGTGGATGGTTAGGGGTGTAGGTACCGTTTTAGGAGAGTATTCAATCAAAGATGATTGGTGGATAGAGACCTAGATACCCTGATTAGGTAGAGAAAAGCCTAGTCTTTTAATTACGGTTATGTTTTGAGGTTAGAGTAATGAAATTAAGTGGGGTGTTGGAATTGAGTTGAAGGTTACTTCATTCTAGAGAAAATTTCATTACTAAGGATATATGAGTCGGTGAGCTATGGATGACTAATCGAAAAAGGTTCGGGATAGATATTTAGAATCTAAGTTGAAGAGAAAAAGTGAATCAAGTAGTTAGTAAAAATTGGTAATTTGGAGAAAATCCCGAGTGAATTGTGAAATTTGTATGAGTATTGAGAAACTGAGAAGGGAGGTTAGGCATTTATTAATGTATATGAGTGGTCGGTAGAATGAGAGTTGATAGGAATTTTGCGCAAGCGATGGTAGGTGCATTAGGAATAAGCCTAAGTCTAAGTTAAAAAGTTTCAAACCATTGAGGTATTAACTAGCCTAAGCTTGTGTCAATAAGTTGAGGATAGGAGATGAAAGGTAGACGAATGACTAGAGTATATTCTAGATTTTGGACGAACTTAGGAAGAGATTTAGTAATGAGATGAGTCAGTAAGGATTTAGTTTTCTGAGTAAAGCTAAAGAACGTAGAAAATAACGGATAAGAAGGAAAGAAAGGTCTTACACATAGATTTTATGAGTAAACGCTAATGGGAGGTTAGAATTTGATTCTATACCTTAAGATTCTATACCTTAAGAAGGGATAAGATTTGAGGAAATTATAGAGTTCGAAGGAAAGGAACGGAAACTAACTTCGAAAAGTGTTTGAGTGCGTAGAGAGAATATGAAGTTAAAAAGTTGGAGGTTTTGGTATTTGGTGATATAGCTAGTTAAATGATAAGATTAAGTATAGGATGTAAGTTGGAATTCAAAATGCTATTAGACAAGAAAATTTAAATTGTTACAATGCAAGATAGATGAGTTATTAGCTGGCATTATGAATTTTGGAAGGGACTTAGAAAAGAGGCAAATGAAGGGATGAGTTAATCTTAAAGAAGAGAGAGACAAGCATGTTAGTCAGTAAAGGATTTAGTATCCAGTGTGAAAATGAGGAGTTAGAGAATATTAATAGAAAGGAGCGAAAGTTCACACGAAAGTTATACGAGTGAATTTTGGAGTAAGGTTAATTCTAGAAGATTATAGAAATTTCGTTTGACGTTTGGGGTTGAAGTGAAGTGTGTGAACACCATTTGGAGTGATGAGTGTAAAAGTGGAACAGAGTTAGTCTAGATCTAAACATTTGAGAATGTTTGGTGATAACGATAGGATAGGTTAGATAAACTGGGGTAGCGAATACGAATATGCGAAGTCTAGATTAAACAGTGAGAGTTCGGAGAACGATATTAAATGGCTAAGGAATTGTCATGGTGGTTCGAGGTAAATAGGAAGAAAGCGGAAGTTCAACTAGAATTTATGGAGTCAATGTTGGAGTGGGTGTACCTTATTTAAAGTGTTGAGAACAAGTTATGCAGATCTAACAAATTGTAGAGTTAATGGAGACTGAGGAAAAGTTGGACAAATAGAGCGTAGTTAATGTAATTATGAAAATTCAGATACTATTTTGAGGATTAGGGTAAGGTAGTTAATATTGAGTTCTTAGTGTTACGGTATTGAGGACACTTTGAGATTAGACACAAAAATGTGATTAAGGACTTAGTTAAACTACGTTTGACAAAAAGTTAAAGTTGAAATTAGAATAGAAAAGATTGAGGGTCTAAGTGATGAGTGCTCAAGTTAAAGTCAACGGATATAGTTCAGGAAGTAACTTTGGAGATGTAGAGAGTTAGCGGTACGCGATAGGTGAATTTAGTTTGAGGGAAGCTAGAGTGAAGACCTTAGCGTAGTGGGAGTTGGTAGTGCAACATAAAGATCAGGAGAGTATCTTGAGGTAAGTAAGTTTAGGAGTTAAACTAAGAGGGTGGTTCAGTAAGGATTGAACATCTCAAGTGAAGTGCAGAAAATTACAACTTTCATAGGAACGAGTAAGGGCGTGCATTTAGAAGTAAAGCTCATGAGGGACTAAGTGCATTGAGCTCAAGGAACAATTTGAGTTAAGAACTAAGTTTGAAAGATTGAAGAGTCCTAGTTACACCCTTGGAGATACAAGGAAGTTTGAGGGTATAAATTATAGACGCTTAAGCGATATGTAATGGAAGTATCATTAGTCTTGAAATGAGTAGGTTGAGGAATTGTAAGTTTGAAGACATAGAAAATTGTCAATTGCTAGGCGATGAAGACCATAGAATAGTCGATGTTTAGCATAGTTAAGATTCGTCATGGAAACTCCTATAGTAAGGGGATGGAGTTAAAATGATAATCCCTAAGGTACGCAAATTTTGAGGACAAAATTTTTGTAAGGAGGGTGGATTGTAACACCCGGAAAATTTCTATTTCGTGCGTAGTCCTAACTAGGTCAAGTATGAGAGATTTAGTCATTGAAGGCTAAGGATATGAATGGAAGAGTGAAAGAGGTTGAAGTGTTAAAACAAAAGGGTTGAAAAGTCAAAACAACAAAGAAACTAATAGAAATTGGTTGTTGGAAATTTAAAAGGCAAATGTATTTGTGGTTGAAAAGTCAAATAAATTGTAACCAATAGGAATGAAGGAAAAATTGGATGAAAGGAAAGGAAGGAGGAAGCAACCACGATGGAAGAAAAGAGAAAGGAAAGAGGGGGTTAAGTTGCAATTTTGAAGAAATTGGTGGTGGAAACTAAAAAGTAGAAAAGTTATTAGTTAAAAAGGTAAAAAGGTTAAGTTCATTCATCTTTTTCCCCTTGCCTCCACGATTTTTCTTGGCAGCCATTGAAGCCTCATTTCTTCTTTTCATCAAGGGATTTCAAGGTGTTTTCAAGGTAAAATTTAGTGGGATTTAGTTTAATGTTGGTTAGGGTTAGTTTTTAAAGGTTTTTAATGGGTTTTGGGTGAATTTGATTAGGGTTTGGAAAACCCTAAGTGTGCCCTCCGAAAATTTGAGTTTAATGTTAGATTTCTTCCCTATTTTGATGTTTTGGTTGTTGGATGATTTAGTTTAGGTAGATTTGAGGGTTAGATTGAAGATTGGTGAAGTGTTCCACAAAAATGTTTGAAG
This sequence comes from Begonia masoniana, assembly GCA_022432975.1. Lineage (NCBI taxonomy): Eukaryota > Viridiplantae > Streptophyta > Magnoliopsida > Cucurbitales > Begoniaceae > Begonia > Begonia masoniana. Next base: position 38,532,905 of record CM039502.1, read on the forward strand.
AACACCTATATGCCCGATTCTGTTTGATGGATTTTCGAGTTGGTCCATTACTTTGTTTGGTTACTTTGAGTGAGTCAATGGATAGTAGACGTGTAGAGGTTTCCGAGTTGGGGTGGCACGTCGAAATCCGTTGAAAAACGAGTGAGTTATGACCGTTTAAAGTTTGACGGTCAATTTGGGTGAAAATCAGGTTTATGTATTTAAATGTGAGATTATTTGTGTGTTGGTTAGTTTTAGGTTAAAAAGTTAGGGTTAGTTTTAGAATTTCTTAGTTTGTTACTAAGTAACTTTTCCTTAATGGTTAGGTAATTGACGTGTACTTTGGTTGGACGAAGTGACAGCACATTTTTGAAGCAGCCAGGTAAGTAGTGGAGTGCGTGTTTGTTGCCTTCGGGCCTACACCATAGAACGGTAGGGATTGTTTGATTGTTGCTATGTTTTGCTTTGTGTCATGCATCGTGTGTCACGCATCATGGTTTTCTAAACTACGAAATTACGTGTTTTGCATCCTTGACCGGTAAGAATGAAATGAAAGATAAGAAAAGATTTGCAACGTGGTCGTGAGTATGAATTTCTCGACCTATTCGTGCTTGAAGTACACTCGTGCTTGAAGTGCACGATGATGATTCTACGATCGATTGGGGGATTCTAATGTACGTAATGAGTCGTGAGTATGAATTTCTCGACCTCAACCTGTTCGTGCTTGAAGCGCACAATGGGGTTGGTGCTTGAAGTGCACCCGTGCTTGAAGTGCACAATGAGGTTCGTGCTTGAAGTGCACTCGTGCTTGAAGCGCACGATGAGGATTCTACGATCGATTGGAGGAGATTCGGTTTGCCGTCTTGGACTGTGTTGGGACGTGTGCCTCCGGTCTAGCTCTGTGGGTCAAGGCGTGGCCGTCCTGGACTGTGTGGGGGCGTGTGCCTACTTGATTCACCTGGAAGTGAAAGATAAAATGCAATTGAAACGAAAAGAAAACAACAGAGTGTGTAGAGACTGCATGTTAGGGTTGAGTCAAACAGTTAGTGTGTGTTGTGCATTATCTCCCTACTTGCTAAGCGTTAGGCTTACCTTTTTGTGTGTTCTGTGGTGTAGGTGACGATTTGTATACAGGTGAGGTAGACGAGACTACCGAGGATTAGGCTGCAGTCGGAGGAGTACGGTGTAACACCCGACATTTCGGCCAGGTGATTTTCTGACCATTTTCATTGTCACCCTCTTATTTAACCTTTATGATTTAAATTTAATGTTAAGACAAATTTATTACAAGTTGAGTAAAACTAGGTTGGGTGGCAGTTTTGTAATTAAAACTGATGGATTGAGTATAAATAGGAAATGGAAACCTTAAACCTCATTTATTACCACTGTAGCCGACATTCCCTCTCGGCGATTTCTTCCCTCCCAAGTTCTTGCTCTCGGCTACCAGAACTTTCCTTACCGACGGCTGGTTTCAGCCTGCTTTTCTCTGCAAATCTGCACCCGAGGTATGAAATGGACAATGTAGTCATTTATTAGTGATTAAAGTTCTGCTTTCAGCTCGGCATTTGAGTTCGGAATTTTCTTAGCAGTGGCCGAGTAGTTTAAGACCCTTTTAAGTCTGAGAGTAGAAATGTCATCCCAAATCGATTCTGAACATTTCAAAGTAACCGACTCGGATTTAATCAATGGTAAAACCTGTCCACCTAGTTTCAGATTTCAGACTGCAGTGTGTCAAACAGAGGATTCGGAGTAACCTTAGCTATTAGAGTCCTAGGACGATTTATGAATAGAACTATTAGGACCTTTGTTTTAACTACTGTAATGTACATGTTTTAGGTGAGGAAGCTTAAAGGGAAGAAGCTCGGATTGCTAAGGAATCCAGGTAAGTGAATGTATTAAGGTTTCCGGCCACTAGGGCCCTACACCGCAAGGGTATTAGGAAATCATTGAGATGTTAGTCTGTTGACTATGATTAGTTATTACTATGACATGAAGAATCGGAGTAAGAAGATGTTAGGTTACGAGATGTTATGCTTGTCCTTATGATATGACTTCTCTCTATGAACTTTATGTCTATGCACTGTGTCCATGTTATGATTAAGTTGACAACATGAAAAGCAAATGTAACCAAGATTAAGTGCAGAGCGGGGAAAAGACTATGTTATGTATGACTCGCGAAATCTCCCACTGGTGGAGGCTGAGTTAATGATATGTATGGCTCGCGAAATCTCCCACTGGTGGAGGCCGAGTTAATGATATGTATGGCTCGCGAATTCTCCCACTGGGGGAGGCCGAGTGATGTATTATGATTGCCGCGATAGGCAAATGATTATGTATGACTGCCGCGATAGGCAAATGACTATGTACCCCTGTCTTCCTCCCTCGTCTCCTGCCTTAATACATGTCATGTAAATAATGAAAATGAACGTGAATGAAGAAAGATTTATGAACTTGTGTTCTTTAAATTGTGCACTCATGTATATCTGTCAGTATGCATTCCTTACTAAGCATTAGGCTTATAGTTGAACCTTATGGTGTAGGTGAAGAAGGTTCAGGTGAGGATACTATGTTCAAAGAGGATGCTTAAGGCTGGTTGCTGGTGGAAGCTCAAAATGACAGTGCATGACTGGAAAGGCGATTGATGACCCCTGGTTAATGCTCTTTTGTTTCAGTATAATAAAGGATATAAAAGTTTAAGTAGGATGAGATTATTTTATAATGTTGAGCTTTGAGACTGTCTAGTTGATTCACTGAGTTAGGGATTGATTTTTATAGACTTATAAATGATCTGTTACTTAAGTCTTCCGCTATATGCATTCTGAATGGGTTGTGGTATTTTCTGTTGGAAGAAGTCGTTTGATGGTTTAGTCTTTCGGCTGACGTCATCGCCAAATGCCGAGTGATAGAGTTTGGTTTGATGGATTAGTCTTCCGGCTGATGTCATCGACAGATGCCGAGTGATAGAGTTTGATGGTTTAGTCTTCCGACTGACGTCATCGGCAAATGCCAAGTGATAGAGTTTGATGGTTTAGTCTTCCGGCTGATGTCATCGGCAGATGCCGAATTTTAGAGTTTGATGGTTTAGTCATCGGCAGATGCCGAATGTTAGAGTTTGATGGTTTAGTCTTCCGGCTGATGTCATCGGCAGATGCCGAATGTTAGAGTTTGATGGTTTAGTCTTCCGGCTGATGTCATCGGCAGATGCCGAATGTTAGAGTTTGATGGTTTAGTCTTCCGGCTGATGTCATCGGCAGATGCCGAATGTTAGAGTTTGATGGTTTAGTCTTCCGGCTGATGTCATCGGCAGATGCCGAATGTTAGAGTTTGATGGTTTAGTCTTCCGGCTGATGTCATCGGCAGATGCCGAATGTTAGAGTTTGATGGTTTAGTCTTCCGGCTGATGTCATCGGCAGATGCCGAATGTTAGAGTTTGATGGTTTAGTCTTCCGGCTGATGTCATCGGCAGATGCCGAATGTTAGAGTTTGATGGTTTAGTCTTCCGGCTGATGTCATCGGCAGATGCCGAATGTTAGAGTTTGATGGTTTAGTCTTCCGGCTGATGTCATCGGCAGATGCCGAATGTTAGGCGATGTAAGCAAGTCACGCGCGTTGCACGTGACGACCGGACGACTAAATTTCTGAGGGTTGCCAACGCATGCAACCCATGCAAACCCGAGTAGAATCATGTCGAGAGGGTTGGGGACATTTCTTCCCTACTCGAATTTGTCCAGAAACCGATAACCGAGCGTAGTCGCTCGACTCTGTGAATGTTTGAACCGACGTGGTATAGGAAGTCGAGCACGAAAGGGGTTCGTTTTCCTTAATGGTTCGGCGTCTCTGTTTCCAGTTTAGAAAACAAAATATGCGCGACGTAAATGTCTGACGAGAAAAAGTAAGTGAATGAAATAATAGTAAAAGTCAAGCAAACGATTAATGAAAGATTATGATCACGTGACGGCACCTGGCCGGGGTCGTTACATACGGAGTCCGCCGGTGCAGGCTATTGTCGGGGCGTTTTGACCACTGGATGTCTCGGGTAGTGGGAGGTGAATGTTTGACATGGATAGTTTAATTTGTAAGTATTTTGGTATGGATTGTTGGTGTGTGGAAATGTTGTTTTGTGGGAGTTAGAAAACTTTATTAAGTTGTGGTAAATTGTGTTCGTAAATCTTTTCGTATGTATGTTACCGGGTTTACGAGTTGATTTGGAGATGGATAGTGAGTATAGTTGTTCGTGATGGAAGCTGGGTGTTTTCCGAGATTTATTTCAGGTTTTGGGTATTTAAAGTTTTAGGCGTTATATTGCCCGTTTTGATTTTAAAGTAACTAACGTCGGGTTATGTTTGTGATTTTTGTATTTATTCGTTTTAAGTCGGTTTTCCGAGATTTTTACGGGACTTGAAGATTTAGGTGTCGGGAAGGTATGTTTAAATTTTCAGAATTTTTGGAGGTGTCGGGAGTGGAGAAAAGTGTAGAAATGTGAAGGAAAGTCGAGAGAGTCGGAAAAAGGGTATTTTTGGTCATTTTGGGGCCGAAAACCCAAGGGGGTGGCAATTATTCGCCACCCAAACGCCACCAATCGCCTCGGGGGTGTTTTTGGGCGAAGATGGCAGAGAGGGTGGCGAGTATTCGCCACCCGGAGGCGAGTAATCGCCACGGCACGCGTGAAGTGCGCGGGAAAAAAAGGAGCTGGGGGCGCTGGCGTGCCCCAGCGCGCGCACGCGCTCGCGCGTGCTGCGAGTGCCGCGCGCATAGCGCGCACGCAGCGCACAGCCTGGGCGCGCCTGGCGCCCAGCGCGTGCCCAACGCCCCTCCTTGCAAACTTTTCATTTTTTTCGTTTTTCGCCTGATTTCCACTACGTTTTGAACCGAAATTTTTCCAACGTATCTTAACGTATTTTAGACACGTGTTCCAAGAAAATCTGAGGATTCGAAAAACCCAAATATCGAGCCGGGAATTTTACAAAACCGAGCCGAATATTTTATTTAAATTACTTTTAAACGTCGTTTAAACACGGGATTTGTTTGCAAAGTGACGCACCGGGCCCGGGGCGGGTTCGGGGCGTTACATGGGATCTCCTCGAAGCACCGATGCCTATATCTCCGATCTAGTCATAAAAAGATTTGCTTTATTCTTCGCTTCTTTTCTAGCGGCATCGTCTTTGGATATTTCCTCGGGGGTCAAAGGTGCTAACTTAATTGTTTTACCACCAAACTTAAGGGAATAGTAGTTAGAATATCCATCGTGGTTCACTCTTCGATCAAATTGCCAGGGTCGTCCAAGAAGCAAGTGGCTAGCACTAATGGGCACGACATCACATAAAACAGAATCTTGATATTTTCCCATAGCAAAATCTACTCTCACTTGTCGAGAGACCTTAACATCATCCCTATCATCTAACCATCGTAACTTATAAGGGTGGGGATGCGTAGTCGTCTCTAATCCTAACTTCTTAACTAACTCATCAGATGCCACGTTGGCACAACTTCCTCCATCTATAATTAAAGAGCATATCTTATCCTTGATAACACATCTATTATGAAAGATATTCTCACGTTGGCAATTTTCTCCTGAATTCTTAGTCACAAGGACTCGTCTCCTAACCATCAACAAGGGTACCTCAGGAGCGCGCACGACTTCATCCTCAGTGTCACTCTCCTCGACATCTTTGTCCTCTACTCCTACCTCGTGGTCATCCTCACTCTCAACTTCTCCCGTATCTTCCTTGATAATCATCACCCGTCGATTCGGACATTGAGCCATATAATGACCTAGACCTTGACATTTATAACACTTGATTTCTCTCGCTGTAAGTGGGTTGGCTTTATCGACTAAGGTTTTGCTACTGGACTCCTTAAGTGGCCAACTAGGGTTAAAAGGCTTCTTTCCTTCAGCCTTGTCAAAGGGCTTGATTGGCGCGGGTGACTTAGGGGTGACTTTGGGTGGAATGTTGGGGGTAAACTTAGGAGGGTAGGTGGATTTCCTCTTTCTATTGAGCTGTCGCTCAATCGTCATAGCCATATGAACAATTGCATCTAAGGACTCTGCCGGGTGTATTTCAACGGTGTCTCCTATATCTCTATTCAATCCCCAAATGAATCTAGCAATAACTTGCTCCTCAGGTTCTTCCATATCTACTCGTATCCTTAGAGTTTCAAATTCAGCTAGGTAAGCCTCAAAGGATCGAGTTCCTTGTCGTAGGTTTTGGATTTGAAGGAATAGATCTTGACGGTAATGGGTGGGTATGAACCTCTTAGTCATGAGCGACTTCATTGCTCTCCATGTCGTAATGGGGGTATCTCCTATCCGTCGTCTTTGGAGCTTAATATTGGACCACCAGAGGGCCGCATATCCCGATAGCTCTACGGATACTAATTGGATCTTTACTTTATCGGAGTACTCATAATAGTCGAAAACTTTCTCTACCTTATCAATCCATTCTAGAAAGGTATCTCCATCGCATGTCCCGTCAAATGGAGGTATATGTAGCTTGACATTTCTAAGGTCCTCTTGATCCTTTCGTCTACTTGGTCGAAAAGTCTCTTCATCATCTAAGGTCCATTCTTCCTCCTCCTCATAAAGCGGGTTTCTTCTCCTAGGATACTCAGGTCTTTCTTCGTCCGAGGTGGGATATGGTTCTTGAAATCGTCTCCTAGGATTTCTGGGTCTAAATCGAGGTAGGGGTTCTCGGGTCGCTTCATTTGGAATTCTCGTATTAAGGACTTCCATTATGTGTTTCATGCTAAGGGTTAAGTCTTTAAGTTGTTGGCTTATATGGTTAACTTCTCCACTAAGACCATCTAACTGTCCTTGCATGCTAGACTCTCCCTCTTGTGGGGTGTGAGTCTCGGGTTGGGCAATGTCATTGTCCCGGTTCGGTTCTTGATTCATATCTTGGTTTAGCTCTCGGTTAATTGCACTCCTAGTCTTCATTCATGTGAATACTGAAGTTTTAGGAAGGAAATATTAATTAGGTTCAAGTTGATCACGGGTGTTAGGGAAGGTAAAGGTGGGAAACCTAACTAGAATTTCAATCCAGAAATTTTGAAACGCATTTTTGAGGGCCTAAACGACGTTTTTTTGGGTCAAAACGTGGGTGTCATAGATATTAATGTATGACACCCTTGTAGATCTTTTCGATAGCTTCGATTTGCCAGGTGGCTCGTCGAAAACTGACACTTGTAGCAAAAGTTATGGCCGTTTTAGTGGGGAAAGGTCAAATTCACTAACAAACAAGCTTTAAATCCACTAAACAGAGATAATCAATTCGTACGTGCTTTTAACGTTTTAGTGAACTTAATACATATGTTCCCAAACATGCAATTACAAGCAAATATCTTACCAACAGAACCTTATTAATTTAAATCTCATCGAAACACAGTGAAAGCGACATAAAGCAAACACCAAAAGTAGAGGCTAGTTTAGGTTATGCACTTTTACTTACCTTTCACTCCTTTTAGCAACGTTTTACTTTACCAATGAATTCAAATGAAAAGGCAAATATTCTCAGCAGATTAATGTACTAAGATTGTATCAACGGAACATTATAAACATGAAGCTCGGATTTAAATATGCAACAGCATTAAACTAGAATACTAAAAGACAACTTAAACCACTAAATAGTAACTTAAACCACTAAACAGCAACACGAAATGATGTTAACCAAACATATTTCTTAATGCTCAGATCTGTGATTATAACAACATGTTCTTAAGTGCTGGAAAAGTGAGATCCACAGCAGCCAAGTCAGCAAACTAAAAAGAGAAAGAAAACAGCAAGTACTAAGTTTGTTAGGGTTTGTTCTACCAAAAAGGGAAGGAAAATAAGCAACACGAAAATGGTGGAAAACTTTTCAAAAACTCAAGCTCAAAGTTGCAGACAACTAATAAAAATGTTCTGGAAATGATCTTTGCAAGAACTAAAAGAAACTAAAAGAAACTAAAAGAGAAAGTAAGAAAAACAGCAAGAACACCAAACCGAAAATGAAGAACAGCAAGCACCCGGTTTTGGTGCCTCGGTTTTGGGCAACCAAATTTGTTTGGAAAACCAAACCGATCTGGTTTCCCTCACCCTAAGGGAGCTATCCAAGCTCTGATACCACCTGATGAGCTCCGACCTGCAAATAGGACTCAAGAACTCGAAGAAGATCGTTAGCTCCGGATGACACAAATTCGAGAAAACTGAGAGTGGAAAATGTAAAAGAAATATCAAACGTGCTCGAAATTTAATGAAATTTTAGGTGAATCTTGTGAAGTGAGTGAGGTGTGTGCTGGTGAAAATCGTGGTCCAGATTCGTTAAGATGAAGGATTTATATAATGTTTTCCAAGAATCGGCCGGTGAGTGCTTCAATGGAGCTTCCGGCAAGAGTTTCTTCCAAGGAAGATAACTCGATTCAAGGAATCGGTTAAGGCCACTCCTTGCTGTTTTCCGCTCTCAAAAGAGTGGAGAAGGAGGTGGCAAAATCCACTCCAACTAGCTACCAAGCTAGAAGAATGGTTCGGGGGCGCAACCCCTCGGTTGTTGTCAACCGAGCTTACCTTGGAAGCTCTTTGCTCCAAGCTTCTTCTTCTATTGAGAGAGAAATCCGTGGGTGCTCATAAATCAACCAAAAAAGTTACAAACACCAATGCCATGAATATATATAGACCTAATGGTGGGCTTGGGCTTGGGCTTGGGCTTTGGCTTGGGCATGTCTTCAACTTCAATGGGCCAAACCAAGCCACCAACTAATCCTATCATTCATCTAATCCTAACATCCATATAATCCTAACATGCATCTAATCCTAGCATGCATCTAATAAAGTTTAAACAAGAAGGCCAACGTTTGCCAATAAGTTTGAAATTTCAAAAAAAGCAACAAATATTAAAGCTCGGGAAGACAAATTCCCATGTGAGCATTAAAGGGCCTTTAGTCTTTCCACATGAGGAGATGCTTCGGTTGGTCAACGTCTCCAGCTTTAATCTCCCACTTCAAGTCATCCACGGTGTCCTCCAAGTCTTCACACGAACCATGACCTACAAAAGAGACAAGTGTGTTAGTCAAATTGTGAACTCGGGTCTGGGATCGTGTAATGGGCCTATGGGGCACATTCTTGTTCGCCCGCGCAGACGTACTGCCATCCAGGTTCCGGTTCGTGCAGCCACCGTACACGTACTTACACATCCGGGTCATCACAATCACCCCCCCCCCCCCCGGGGGCCCAACGTCCTCGTTGGCCACATTTCTGGTTGGGTATAGGTTCTGATACCATTTGTAACGACCTCTATTCCCAGCAAGATATTGTCCGCTCTGGGGATTGGGCCGCAGCATCCTCCCCTCACGGCTTTGTTTGGCGAGGACTTCCCAATCTGTAGCGACCCTTAAACTATTCCTAATTTTTACTGTATTTATTTATTTATTTTTTATCCTAATAGACTTTAATTGCATTTAAGCGGAATTAAAACTTGTTAAGTCGAAATTGAAATCAGAATAGAAATTGTTAACGACATTCGAATCTATTTTGAAAACCATTTAATAAAACTTTAAAACAATTAAAAGAAAACATAATAAAAACTTAAAAACAATTGAAGTAGTGGAAACAACAAAACAGGGGCAAAAACGTCCCAAAATCAGGGGCGATCGATCGCCCAAAACAGCCGATCGATCGCCAGATGAAATTGTTGAGGGGCGATCGATCGCCAAAAATAGGAGATCAATCGCCCTTGGCAATCACCTGCTTTTGCCTAGCGATCACCACTCTAGGCGATCGCCGGGCATACCATGACCAAGGAGGGGCGATCGAACGCCCCAAGCAGGCGATCGATCGCCAAGCTCTCTGGAATTTTTCCAGAGAGCTCGACTTCCCCCCCCCCCCCCCCCCCCCTCCTTTTTCTTCTCTTCTTTCTTTTCTTTTCCTTCTTCCCCCTGCGTACACAATTCCCTTACCATATATATATACACTAAACCTTTCAAAAATCATCAACATAAACTCAGTCTCAACCCATCGATTTCTCACTTGCCAATCACCCAAAATAAACGACTCAAAACACGTTTAAAAACATAACCTAATTTCAAAAAAACAAACCGCGTGAATATGTTTAAAAACCGAACATTTCCCTAATACCAAACATTTACAAAACAAGTTTTCCAAAACGTTTAAAACCTTCAAAACATAAACCTATCAACTAGTCCAGATCCAAACATCCTATAATGTTCTATCTGTACAAATATTTTACTTAAACATTTTCTATCCAAAATAACCCAAAATACCTACATACATCCCCACGGGTCATGAAACACCTCGACTGCGCCAGCATACTCCCGCGACTATTCTTCTTCAACTGAACTCATGCATTAGGAGGAGGAGCGTCGTCCTCACCTGTTTCAATATCACCTACACCATACAGACACACTATGAGCTAAAGGCTCAGTAAGTTTCGTAAATGTAAATGCATGCTGTGCATATGAGTTTCAGAAATCATTCAACATCTTTCTTATCATTACGTCGCAGACAGAATGTCACCGAGATCTCAGCCTATTAGATGGAGAGGACACATCCTGTGGTTGGACTGCCCTCTTCACCTAACGGGGGGTACACGCTCACATCCGTAAACAGCCGTGCCTGAGCCCCACCTCGTGTAACCAGATAAAAGATTACCTAGATTCATTTCGTTCTTTCATTTCATTTTCTTAAAACTCGTACAAAAATCCATTTTCATGCTATTTTAAAACACGTGATGCGTGAACAGTTATAGACATAAAGTAAACAAACATCATACATACCATCAAGACCATAAAAAGCATAACCTATAAAAGAACTAACCCTATCTACCTGACCAAAGCATATAAACAAACATTCTCCAAAGATCCTCGACGCGACTTCGACGTACGGTGTAGGTCACTCGGCCAAGTAAGTCACGAGAACTTACCTTGTGCGCACTGAACTTCAAGCTCCTTCCACAATCGTCGTTCGTCTGAGGCAAAACACAACAGTTATCGTTAAAACGAGATTAAACCGTTTAACGTCAAAATTTAACGAAACCTTAAATAAGGAAATTTTTCCTAAAATTCTAACTTAGCTCAACGAGGCATTTTTATCCAACAATTAACGCTCGATACCTCGAAATTACCATTAACGAGTTTTCCCCAAAACTCAAAAATTTGTCAAATCTCTAACATTCGTCCTAAATCGATTAACTTCGTCCAATAACGCTCAATACGTTCATCACATTGACAACTACGACGAACCTATCAATTTCGAACCCTAGATTGTGTTTTTTACAAAACCCTAAACGAAACCCTAACCGCTAAACTTTGTGAAAACTATGAATAAACTTTCCAAAATCATAGAACCTTACCTAGAGCGTCGTTTGGAAGAGAAAACACGAAGAACGGAAGACAAACGGAGGACGGATCGTCGTTGGAGAGGGAAGATCGCCGATGGAAAGATGAAATCGCCAAGGGGGGGGGGGGGGGTGTTCTGGCGTTTTCGTGAGAAGCAGAGAGAAAGTGAGGAAGAAAAGAGAGATGTGTGAATTTAATAAAATTAACTTAGGAAATTACCATTTTGCCCTTCTTTTAATTTCTATTTTTTTCGTCCTTTGTTTTCGTTAATTAACCAATGATTCGGTTTTTCCAAATTTCCTTACTTCACCAATAACTTCAACTTATTATGAGGGTTCTATTAAAACTGTCCGTTCGCAATTCGGACGTCGTTTACTATTTTTACCAAAGTATCCTTCATATTACGATAAAAGTAATTTTTGTAAAATTAGCGTTAAACTCCTAAAATTCCCGAAATTTTCTTAAAATCCTTATTAATTATTAGGATCGTAATAACGCTTTCTTTTCGCAAAATGGACTTGATTTGACATATTAAAAAAAATATCATTTACATTAAAATATTAATATTCTGTATAGCCGGGTATTACAATCCATCTACTTTATTTAAAATTTTGTCCTCAAAATTTGATTATACAAACAACTCAGGATACTTAACCATCATATCTTGTTGCTGCTTCCAAGTCGCTTCTTCAACCTCGTGGTTCCGCTATAGAACTTTAACTAGTAGAATCTCCTTATTACGCAAAACTTTGATTGAAGACTTCAAAATACGTACAGGCCTCTCCACATAAGTCAAAGCAGGCTGTACCTTGATGTCTCTCACCTCCACAATATGCGATGGATCGCGCAAATACTTCTGAAGCATAGACACATGAAACACGTCGTGGATGCCTTCCATTGAAGCTGGAAGCTGTAGTAGATATGCCATCTTCCCGATCTTCTTCAAAATAGGAAAGGGCCCCACATACCGAGGGTTCAGCTTGCTCTTCCTACCGAATCTCATAACACCTTTAAACGGAGAAACCTTCAGATAAACCTCGCTACCTTTTTCAAATTCCAGTTCTCTCTGTCTCGTGTCAGCATAGCTCTTCTGTCGACTCTGAGCTATCTCGATACGCTGTCTGATAACGGCAATCTTCTCTGCCGTTTGCTGTAGAATCTCGAGACCAACAATACTGGCTTCACCAACCTCGTCCCAATATAGTGGAGATCTACACTTTTGCCCATACAAAGCCTCGTACGGAGTCATACCAATGGTAGCCTGGAAGCTGTTGTTGTAAGAGAACTCGATCAGTGGCAAATACCTGCTCCACGATCCCTGAAATTCCAATACACAGGCTCTGAGCATATCCTCCAAAGTCTGATTCGTCCTCTCTGTCTGACCATCAGTCTGAGGATGAAATGTCGTGCTGAAATTCAGTTGAGTCCCCATAGCTTTGTGCAGACTCTTCCTGAACTTAGAAGTGAATCTCGGATCTCGATCTGAGACAATCGAAACTAGTACTCCGTGCAATCTAACAACCTCCTGTACATAAAGCTCAACGAGCTTGTCCATAGAAGATGTCATCTTCACAGCTAAGAAGTGGGCCGACTTTGTCAATCGGTCCACGATGACCCAGATGTCATCATGGCCCTTCGTCGTCCTCGGGAGCCCCACAATAAAATCCATGGAGATCTGCTCACATTTCCACTCTGGAATCGACAATGGCTGTAGTGTTCCGGCCGGCCTCTGGTGTTCCGCCTTAACCTGTTGACAAATTAAACAGGTTTAAACATATTTTGCAACTTCCCTCTTCATGTTTGGCCACAAAAAATGTTGTTTTAAATCCCGGTACATCTTGGTACTTCCTGGGTGCACAGAATAAGGTGAAGAATGTGCTTCAGCCAAAATCTCTTTCTTCAATTCTTCATCGTTAGGCACGTACCACCTATGCCTAAACTTCAGAATACCATCATCTGACAAATTAAATTCAGATACATCTCCAGATGTCATGCTCAATCGAAGCTCTTCACACTCCATATCATTCTGCTGAGCTTCACGTATCTTATCCAGAATAGTTGGCCTGAGAGAAATGTTGGTGAGTATACTGGACAACTCTGCCACAATCTCCACATCGAACCTCTCAATCTCAGACCCCAACGTAACTGACATCGCTGCAAGTGAAGGCTGACTCGCAGTAGGCATTCGGCACAAAGCATCAACGACCTTGTTTGCCTTTTCTGGATGGTACTTGATGTCAAACTCATAGTCTTTAACGAATTCCAACCATCTGCGCTGCCGCATATTAAGCTCCTTTTGCGTAAACAAGTACTTCAAGCTCTTGTGGTCTGAAAATATCTCGCACTGCTGCCCATATAAATAATGTCTCCAAATCTTCAGTGCCAAGACCACGACTGCTAACTCCAGGTCGTGCGTAGGATAATTCTGCTCATACGGCTTCAACTATCTAGAAGCATAAGCAATAACCTTTCCTTCCTGCATCAATACACAACCAAGTCCAACTCCGGACGCATCGCAAAATATACTGAATCTCATACCTTCGACAAGTAGCGTTAGAACTGGAGCTGTGGTCAATCTCTACTTTAACTCCATAAAACTGTCGTCACAAGCAGTCGACCTTATAAATTTTTCGTTCTTCCGGGTCAAGCGTGAAAGAGGAACTGCAATCTTTAAAAATTCCTCTGTGAACTTCCGATAATAGCAAGCCAACCCGAGAAACCCACGTACTTCTCGCACATTCTTAGGCTGTGGCCAATCTCTGACCACCTGGATTTTGCTCGGATCCACGGAAACCCCTTCTTCTGATATAATGTGGCCAAGAAAACTGACCCTATCTAGCCAAAACTCACATTTAGAGAACTTCGGATAAAGCTAGTGTCGTTGTAAAATTCCGAGAACAATCCTCAATTGCTCTTCATGCTCCTCTTTCGTCTTAGAATATATCAGAATATAGTCGATGAAAACCACAACGAATTTGTCCAAGTACTCCTTGAATACACAGTTCATCAAGTCCATAAACGCTGCAGGGGCATTAGTAAGTCCAAAAGACATAACTAGGAACTCATAATGCCCATACCTCGTTCGGAATGCTGTTTTCTGAATATCTTCCTTCCGGACTTTCAACTAATAATAACCCGAGCGTAGGTCAATTCTGGAGAACACTCGGGCACCCTGTAGTTGGTCAAAGCTCTAGCTGCAATGTCAGAATAGGGCACGTCTATAATACCCGACACAATAATGTTCATCTTGATCTCAGGATTCAACCCCTCCATAAACTGATGCACCTTGTCTTCATTATCACTTACTAGGCGCGGTGCAAATCTCGATAGGGCTTCAAACTTCCTTATATAATCTGCAACTGAACCTGTCTGTTCAGCTGCGTAAACTCGTTCCTCTTTGCCACTCTCACAGTACGGCTGAAATACTTGTCGAAGAACACGTTCTTAAACCGTTCCCAAGTAATAATTGATACATTCATTGTCGACTTGATCGAATCCCCCTATGAACGGGCATCTAACGCCAAATGGAAGGTGACGTAGGCCACCTTGCTCCCATTCCCTACCTCTGCATACCCTAGCATATCCTCCATCACCCTGATTCATTTCTCAGCAACTGTTGGATCCGATGATCGGCCGTCAAATACTGGAGGTCGGAGGCTTTGGAATTTCTACATGCCCTGATTATTAGGAACCACCAAATCTTGGGCCCTCTGATTCTCTCGGTTCACTAAGCTCTCGATCTGTTGGGCCTACCGGTCCATATGCTGAGACTAACGATCCAGCAATTCCGTAAGTCGATCTAGAGCGTCATCCCAAGGATCTTTTCCTCGAACCATTTTTCTATAAATTCCTATAAAAAGCAAAGCAAATAATCCTAAGAAACAAAAACAAAGAAATAAAATAGAACGTACTTACAGTTGAGGAAGGATGTCCGCAGTAGTGGCTGTGCAGTCGAGCAGTATACAGAACCGTTTTTAAAACCCGGGGGCTCTGATACCATAACTGTAGCGACCCTTAAACTATTCCTAATTTTTACCGTATTTATTTATTTATTTATTTTTTATCCTAATAGACTTTAATTGCATTTAAGCGGAATTAAAACTTGTTAAGTCGAAATTGAAATCAGAATAGAAATTGTTAACGACGTTCGAATCTATTTTGAAAACAATTTAATAAAACTTTAAAACAATTAAAAGAAAACATAAAAAAAACTTAAAAACAATTGAAGTAGTGGAAACAACAAAATAGGTGCAAAAACATCCCAAAATCAGGGGCGATCGATCGCCCAAAACAGGCGATCGATCGCCAGATGAAAATGCTGAGAGGGGATCGATCGCCCAAAACAGGCGATCGATCGCCCTTGGCAATCGCCTGTTTTTGCCTAGCGGTCGCCACTCCAAGCGATCGCCGGGCGTACCACGACCAAGGAGAGGCGATCGATCGCCCCAAGCAGGCAATCGATTGCCAAGCTCTTTGGAATTTTTCCAGAGAGCTCGGCTCCCCCCCCTCCCCTTTTTCCTCTCTTCTTTCTTTTCTTTTCCTTCTTTCCCCTGCGTACACAATTCCCTTACCATATATATATACACTAAACCTTTCAATAATCATCAACATAAACTCACTCACAACCCCATCGATTTTTCACTTGCCAATCACCCAAAATAAAGGACTCAAAACACGTTTAAAAACATAACCTAATTTCATAAAAACAAACCGCGTGGATATGTTTAAGAACCGAACATTTCCCTAATACCAAACATTTACAAAACAAGTTTTCCAAAACGTTTAAAAACTTCAAAACATAAACCTATCAACTAGTCCAGATCCAAACATCCTATAATGTTCTATCTGTACAAATATTTTACTTAAACATTTTCTATCCAAACTAACCCAAAATACCTACATACGTCCCCACGGGTCATGAAACGCCTCGACTGCGCCAGCATACTCCCGCGATCATTCTTCTTCAACTGAACTCATGCATCAGGAGGAGGAGCGTCGTCCTCACCTGTTTCAATATCACCTACACCATACAGACACACTATGAGCTAAAGGCTCAGAAAGTTTCGTAAATGTAAATGCATGCTGTGCATATGAGTTTCAGAAATCATGCAACATCTTTCTTATCATTACGTCGCAGACAGAATGTCACCGAGGTCTCAACCTATTAGATGGAGAGAACACATCCCGTTGTTGGACAGCCCTCTTCACCTAACGGGGGGTACACGCTCACATCCGTAAACAGCCGTGCCTGAGCCCCACCTTGCATAACCAGATAACAGATTACCTAGATTCATTTTGTTCGTTCATTTCATTTTCTTAAAAATCGAGCAGAAATCCGTTTTCATGCTCTTTTAAAACACGTGATGCGTGAACAGTTATAGACATAAAGTAAACAAGCATCATACATACCATCGAGACCATAAAAAGCATAACCTATAAAAGAGCTAACCCTATCTACTCGACCAAAGCATATAAACAAACATTCTCCAAAGATCCTCGACGCGACTTCGACGTACGGTGTAGGCCACTCGGCCAAGTAAGTCACGAGAACTTACCTTGTGCGCGCTGAACTTCAAGCTCCTTCCACGAGCGTCGTTCGTCTGAGGCAAAACACAACAGTTATCGTTAAAACGAGCTTAAACCGTTTAACGTCCAAATTTAACAAAACCTTAAATAAGGAAATTTTTCCTAAAATTCTAACTTAGCTCAACGAGGCATTTTTATCCAACAATTAACGCTCGATACCTCAAAATTACCATTAACGAGTTTTCCCCAAAACTAGAAAATTTGTCAAATCTATAACATTCGTCCTAAATTGATTAACTTCATCCAATAACGCTCAATACGTTCATCACATTGACAACTACGACGAACCTATCAATTTCAAACCCTAAATCGCGTTTTTTACAAAACCCTAAACGAAACCCTAACCGCTATACTTTGTGAAAACTACGAATAAACTTTCCAAAATCATAGAACCTTACCTAGAGCGTCATTTGGAAGAGAAAACACGAAGAACGGAAGACAAACGGAGGACGGATCGTCGTTGGAGAGGGAAGATTGCCGATGGAAAGATGAAATCGCCAAGGGGGGGTGTTCTGGCGTTTTCGTGAGAAGCAGAGAGAAAGTGAGGAAGAAAAGAGAGATGTGTGAATTTAATAAAATTAACTTGGCAAATTACCATTTTGTCTTTCCTTTGATTTCTATTTGTTTCGTCTTTTATTTTCGTTAATTAACCAACGATTCGGTTTCTCCAAATTTTCTTACTTCACCAATAACTTCAACTTATTACAAGGGTGCTAATAAACTTGTCTGTTCGCAATTCGGACCTCGTTTACTATTTTTACCAAAGTATCCTTCATATTACAAGAAAAGTAATTTTCGTAAAATTAGCATTAAACTCCTAAAATTCCCAAAATTTTCTTAAAATCCTTATTAATTATAAGGATCGTAATAACGCTTTCTTTTCGTAAAATGGACTTGATTTGACATATTAACAAAAATGTCATTTACATTAAAATATTAATATTCCGTACAGCCGGGTATTACACAGTCGGTCACCCAACCTGGTACTACTCTCGCCGAAGCACTTTTAACTTCGGAGTTCTTATGGGATCAATTGCCAATTGTGCTCCAAAAATGCGTCTTACTATTTTGGGAGGGTCTCTTTACATATGTTTCATTTCCACATACTTCCCCAAGTGATGTGGGATTGTGACGACCCTTTTTTACGACCATTCACCTTTCGGTTCGCCCGCGCGGACGTACTGCCATTCGGGTCATCACAGTATATGACTGGCACTCATTGGGACAACGTCACAAACAACCGAGTCCTTGTATTTTCCTATGGTGAAGTCTACGGTTACTTGCGTAGTTATCACATGTTCATTTCTATCGTCCAACCAATTAAACTTGTCAGGTGTAGAGTGATTAATGGTTTCCAGCCCTAATTTACCGACCATGTCTTGGGAGGCCGCATTGATGCAACTTCCTCCGTCAATTATTAACGAACAAACCTTGTCTTTTACTGCACAATGACTTTGGAAACGATTTTCACGTTGACAATCCTTGTCCACATTTTTTGATATTAACGCTCATCTTATAACAAGTAGTAGAGGTCCTTTTTTAGCCGTGCACTCATCGGCTTCTTGGTCACTCTCTTCTACTACTTCCTCTTCTTTGACCTTGTTATATTGACTTTCGTCTTCTTCACTTTCTCATGCACCCGTTGATTCCTTAATGACCATCACACGGCGGTTAGTACATTCATTACCATAGTGTCCTTTTCCTAGACATTTAAAACATTGGACATCTCGTGCTCTTGGTCCTTTTAGTTGACTTTCTTGGGTTTTGTGTGTTAGTGGGGGATTGTGAGTGGCAATTGGTCCTTTCGGAGGCCAATTACGATTGAAAGGCCTCTTGTCTTCATGCGTTGGGGTGTTTTTGTCGGAATTGAAATTTTGTGGTGGAAATTTATTAGGTAAGTCGGTCTTGCATTTCCTCTTTAATTGCCTCTACACCGTGAGGACTAATTGCACGACTAAGTCCATCACCTCTAATTGTTGCATTTCAACGGCATCGCCTATTTCACGATTTAATCCTCTTATAAACCTAGCGATGATTTGTTCCTCAGGCTCGTCAATAGCACATCGCATATTTAGAGTCTCAAACTCGGTAAGGTATTCATCTACCGTGCAGCTATTTTGCTTAAGATTGTGGATTGATGGAAGAGTTCGTGTTTAAAATGTCGGGGGACGAACCTATGGTGCATTAGGTCTTTCATGGAATTCCAAGTTGAGACGGGGTAACCTAGGGATCTCATTATTTGGGCTTTGAGGTTGGACTACCATAGTGCAGCGTGGCCCGTAAGTTCAAGGGAGGCTAATTGTATTTTTACTCTCTCGGAGCAATCATGGCATTCAAAAACTCTCTCGACCTTATCAAATCAATCTAAAAATGTGTGCCTGTCATACATTCCATTGAAAGGGGGAATGGTGATCTTGACACTGTGGAGGTCGACACTATCCCTTCGACGATTAGGATGGTATTGTTCTTCATCATCTCCCGCCCATTCCTCATCCTCCGATTCATAATAACGGGGTCTCCTTCATTGGGGCTCAGCCCATTCTTCTTCCTCTAAGGGTTGTTGGAAAGAAGTTTGACTTCTTGGACGTTCGGGTATAATCCTAGAGGAGGTCTCTCGTGAAGGATCTCGGTCATGGGATTCTCGTCGAGGAGGATTATTCATGTGTTCCTTAAATTGGGCTATCTCAAGGGAAACGTCCTTGATTTGTTGGGTGAGGTTAGTAACCAAGTCCGTTGAGGCATTGATTTGACCTTGCATGCCACCTTGCATGCTAGTCTCACCTTCGTTACGTGTGTGCTAGGGAGGGGGAGTGTCCCTAACCCGATTTGGTTCTTGGTGCGATGTGTCACGCGTGAATCCACTTCTATTAGTCATGTTTGAGTATTTAAATTTAAAATTCAATTTTAATTTCTTGTCTAGGTTATTTCACCCAAAGTTAGTGAGGTGATTATCTCGTTAATGTCTTAGATAATTTTAGGCACTAAAGAATGTTTCCTAGCTACGACAAAAGAGAATAAGGATCATGTTCACACTTAACATTTAATTTGGAGTAATGAAAACAACTTAGAAAATTTCAATAACACTTAGTAAACTAACTTTAGCATGAAAAATTTTAATATCGTGCAAGTACCTCAAATTTTCGACCAATTTTCAACAAAGTTAACAACTTTAAATTAGAATCACTCAAAATAATATTAGTACCAACTAAATAACTTCAAAAACAACAAATAATAAATTTAGAACACAAGTTTTATCAAGGTTAACATGGTGAAATTTCAAGTTAAATAGAGCAGAATATTGCATAATATTCAACATAGCCGATTTCTAGCTCAACTTTGCTACAATTTTTGAAATCAATTTAGAGTGCACAAATGCTAACATGTAATAGGTGAATCATAAGCTAAATCCAAGCGCAATCATTCAGTAAATTAATATGAAAACCAATCTTAAAAATACTAGAAAAACCGAGGCACAAGAATACTTACAAACCGGTTTGATAGGATTAGGGCAATGTCTCATTTTATGTACCAATATATTCAGCTTTATATCAAGTTGTTTGGCAAATATATAGAAGCAAATCATGGTTCAAGCATAGGTCATATGGATGAAGAACCCGAAGCAAAACATAGTCCAAAACCGAGAAAAAAAAACAAGCATAAATCTGAGAACAAAAGGAGGAGAAAACCGAGAGGAAAATAGTCTCACCTTGGCCAATTTTTGGTTACTATGCATACCACATTTTTCCTTGATATATTAAGCTATCAAATGACTCAAGTAATGGCAGCAAGTAATAAGATAAAAATAGCACAAGTTAACACAAAGTTAGTGTCGAAAATAATGTAAAAATGAAAGAGCGACTTTGCCAGTTTTGTGCCAACTTTTGACTAATGTCAAGGCAACTAAAACGCATCGTTGGAAGCAACCTAGCTATGTTACCACTTGTCACGGTGGCCCTTAGAAAAGGGGCCGTGTAACCCACTTGACACGGTGGCCCTTAAAAACCGAAGGTAACCAACCTTGGAAGGAAAAGAGTTATTTTATATAATGGGCAAAAGTTGTAATACATGCACCAATGCTATGAATTTATAGGCAACCTAAGGTGGATTAGGGTTTGGCAAAGTGCAAGAGAAAATGGTGGCCACAGGATGCAATTTGATCGGCGGCTAGGAGGCTTCAAGCTGTACGCACTGCTGATTGGAGGAGGCTACCAGCGCGCCATCTGATGGTCCAGCAGCGCGCCTAATCGATGGCAATGAGGGCTGATCTGTGCGCGCCATCGGATGGTTCTGGAGCTTCGCGCGCGCTAGTGATCAACGGTCAGTGCTGCAGATCCGGGTGAGCGCCACGTCAGCCATCCATACCTTCCTCGCGCCAACGCCAAGCAACCACCTCGTCTGATCGCGCGGCCATCTGGTTGCCCAATGCTGCCCACGCGCACGCTAGATCGACGGCTCAGCTTGTGTCCCGCGCCAACTTGATCAAGGGCTGATATTTTGCCACGTCATTGAGCCATGTTTCCACCCACATTTGTACCTGCATTTTCTTACCTTTAAATGTGGGCTCTTCCTTGGGCTAAGGCTTCTTTTAGGCTCCATTTGTTGAAGTGTTTTCCTTTGAATAATTTGTTGAATCAACCCATCGTCCACCACATTCATCTAACCCTAACCACACAATATAATGTATGATGCAAATATAATAATCCATACAATAAAAGCTAATGTAAGCCAAATAAGTTCAAAATAAAATTACAGATTTAGAGGGCCGATAAGACAAATTTCCAAAGGTCATTTGGTGATTCCTTCCTTGTGCTCCACGTGCATTCTTCCCACATAATTATACCCACAAAAAGAGAACACGTAATAAGTAGAGAGATTAGATAAGGTAACGGACTTTGCTAAATTTATTTTTGCATGCAACCCGAGGCGTGTCAAACATCGACCGAAAACGTCGACCAATCAATAAGAAATTCGGTTGATGTTGGGCAGGAAACTGGTGGCTAAGTTGTTAAGTTTTCTTTGAGAGTTTGATCGATAACAGCGACCGATTAGTGCACGATTTGGTCGAAGGTATTGGCGAGAAAAGTGTTCGGTCGAAAAGGTCAACCGATTTTAGGTCAATGTTGGCATCGACCAATTTTGGTCAGCGTTGACCATCAAATCAGCATATGCGATTGGCAGACGCGATCGGCAGATGCAATCAGCAGATGAGATCGGTAGAAGCGATCGGTAGAAGCGATCGGTAGATGTTAATGGCAGAAGTCGATCTATGTTATAGACGTCAACCGATTAGAAGGAATGAATTCCGGAGAGTTTAAGACGACTACCGAAACCCCTGTTTTAAGGTCATAACCCTGGCACTTAAGTTTAGTTTTAATTTAAGGTTCCATAGGCCATATGTTTTCCGTTGAATGAAGTTAATTGAATTTAAACAAATACGATTAAATGATAGAAATGAAAGTTCAAATTTTATGGGATTTTCGAGAATAGTGACAAGGAAAAATTATGGGACGTTACACTATCACCCTATATAAGCGATGAAGAAAACTCCGAGGGGCCTGAATTAAAGGATTTGATATCAAATCCTCAATCACCTGTGGAGGATGATGTGCCCCATAGGACCATTACACAATTTCAGGTCCGAACCCATGATTTAATTAATACATTCACTTACACACTTGTCTCTTTTGTAGGTAATGGATTGTGCGGGGACTTGGAGGACACCGTGGGATACTTAAAGTGGGAGAATAAAGTTGTGGACGTGGACCAACTGAAGTACCTCATCATGTGTAAGAACAAGAATGCTTACATGGGAATTTGTCTTCCCGAGCTTTGATATTTGTAACTTTTTCATTTCAAAATTATTGGCAAACGTTGGCCTTCTTATTAAACTATATTATATGCATTTATGTTAGGCATTTTAGGATTAGATGAATGGTAGAATTAGTTGGTAGCTTGGTTAAAGGTTTGGCCCACTTGAAGTTGAAAACCTGGCTTTCCAAGCCCAAATGAAAGCCCAGCCCGCTCAAAACCCTAGCCCACCACCACTAGGTCTATATATTCATAGTATTGGTGTTTGTACATTTTTTGGTTGATGTTAAGCAGCATACGCGGATTTTCTTAGAAGAAACTTGGGAGCGAAAGGCAGCAAGGTAAGCTCGGTTGACAACGACCGAGGGGTTGCGCCCCCAAAAATCGATCTTCAAGCTTGGTAGCTTGTGAGAACGGATTTTGCTATCTTCTACTCCATTCCTTTTGAGAGTGGAAAATAGTAAGAAGTGGCCTTAACCGATCCTTGAATCGAGTTGTCTTCTTTGGAAGAAAACTCTCGCCAAAAACTTCATAATAGTACCCATTGGCCGATTCTCAGAAACATTCTGTTATATCTTTATTTCGTCGAATCTGAAACTTATTTTTCATTCCGAGCACTTTGAGATTCCTTTCATATTTTCATTCTCAGATTTCTCGATTTTGTTAACTTGGGAACTAACGCTCCTCTTTCGAGTTTTTTGAACTGTGTTTGCAGGTTTGGGGCTCAACAAATCTTCTTTTTCCAAAAATTCGAATCACTAGCTAAACGTTTACAGAGCTACAGGAGAAGCTTAAATATAGGGAAGAATCGGTGAAGAAGAAGGAGAAGAACTCTGCAGAAGAAACGGCTAGAAAAATAGCCGTTGGACGCTTCAATGCGAAGGCAGTTTAGTTCGCCAGTGGCAAGGCACTCCAGACCAGTTCAGCCTTGGTTCACCTGGTTCAGCATCCTTTTGGCCCTTGGTTCACCTGGTTCAGCATCCCTTTTTTGAAGACTATTACAAACATACATTTTAAAATAAACAAGGCTAAAATTTGCCCAAAAAAACAAGGTTTTAAACGAAACTAAAGTGTCCTAAAATATATAAATTAAATACAAGGCTCGGCTACATAAATTGAATTAAAGGAAAATAAATTCCTTCTTCTTTGATTCAATCCAAGCCCTGAGAGGCAATTTATCTACAACATTCCACAAGTCCATTAGATAGATAAAATAGATAAAATAAATACATACTTTGACTTGTGCTCGACGGATCAGGGTCGTGGGCATATCAAATTATCTCTTCAACTTGAGGTGGCCGAGGGATGCTCCTATGCTTGCAAGGTGGTTGGACTCCTCCAAGTATTGGGCCTCATGGTTCCTCACCTAAT
Organism: Begonia masoniana; assembly: GCA_022432975.1. Classification (NCBI taxonomy): domain Eukaryota; kingdom Viridiplantae; phylum Streptophyta; class Magnoliopsida; order Cucurbitales; family Begoniaceae; genus Begonia; species Begonia masoniana. The sequence continues at coordinate 38,556,974 of CM039502.1, forward strand.
ATGCCCAAGGTTTAAAAGATTCGCCATAATGCCTACGGTCTGAACCGTTAAAACACAAGCCAAGGTAAGTATTTATTTAATTTATCTATCTAATGGATTTGTGGAATTATGTAGGCAAATTGGCTTTTCGAAGCTTGGAATGAAGAAGGAATTTGTTTTCCTTAAATTCAACTTTTGTAGCCAAGTTTTCGTTTTATTTTATTTGTAATTTAAAATACTTTAATTTTGTTTAAAACTCGTTAATTGGCAAACTTTAGTCTTTTAGAATGTATATTTTTGTAATAGTCCCTAAAGGATGGTCAACCAAGAGAGAACCAAGGCTGAACCGGCTGAACAAAGCATGAACCGGACTGAACCAAGGTAAATTAAAGATGAACCAAAGTACAAGAGAGCTGAACCGGTCTGGAGACATTCATCAACAGATCGAACTGCCAGCGTTCTGCAAAGCACACCAACGGCTCCTTTTCTAGCCGTTGCCCGATGCTTTTCCACAGCGATCTTCTCCTCCTTCTTCGCCGATTCTCTTCTATTATTTAAGCTCCCCTTCCACCTCTCTGAAACGTTAGCTAGTATTATGAATTTTTTGAATTAATAGAAGAGTTTTCTTTCGTTTACGTTTGTCGTCGGTGTTCAGTCAGAGCTTCGCTCCTTGATGGCTTCACCAGAGTGTCCCGCAAGCTCTGGATTGCTTGGCGCTACTCTTAGTCGTCTCTGTCACTCCTTACTCTCGCCAGAGCTGGAAGGAAAGGAAAAGGTGGCGAAATCCATTGCCCTAACTATGGAATCCGCCATTTGAAATGGGGAGTGAAACGCCAGCGGAATGAAAGAAGAAAAGGTAAAAGTTTATTTTGTTATTTTTCTTCTTTCTTTTTCTTTCCTAGTCAATGCCACGTGTACAGCTTTATAATTTTTACCCTTCATAAAACCCTTGTTATCAATATGTTTCAGCAGAAACCTTCCTCCCTGCTGAGAACGCCGCGCACAGAACAGAGAGAGGGAAACGGCCGGCGACTACTTGACTTTCGATTCCAACGATTTTTGTTCCAAAATACTCATTGTCTTCTTCTCTTCAACCTTTGTAAAACAAATTGGAGGATCGACATTGGTGCTCGAAAATTGGTGAGTGATTTCCCCTTCGTTCCCATTGTTTTCTTCCTGTAATTCTTAGTTGGAGAATATGATTGTTGTGAATTTGATGAATTATTGGACATTTGGGAAGGAAATGAGCTCATATAGAAACTGAAGGAAAGAAGAATTGGAACCTCCGATTATAAGATAAATTAATGTTCGATAAACCTTTCCTGAATAAATTTTAAGATCAAAAATTATTTTGTGGTATACTCTGAGATATTTATTGGGAAATTTCCGAGAGTCCAAGTTGATTTCCAGTGTAAATGTGTCCCTTTTTGTGCTGTTGGGTTAGCAACAGTTGGGTACCCTATAAATCAATGTATATATATGGCTTGGGCATTTTAGTATGAAATTCTGTTATTGTGGGCAGTAGATTACATTGTTGATTGTGGATGAATAAATAATAATCAAGCTTTGATTTCATTTTGATGTAGACCATCTTTGAGGGTAAACTAGGAGATAAGTTAGCCCAAAAATAATGCAGGATTTTACTTTTGCTAGGTACCAATTTATTGAATTAAAGTATGACTCATCGACTCGGACACTTGGATATATATTGAGTTTTGACCTGTTATAAGTTCAATCGAGGTAGGGGTTCATTTTATTTTCGGTTAAGTATTATTATTTTTAATTCATTAATTAAATTCATTATTTGGCATAAAATGTCCATATGCTATTATTTTCATTCACACATTTATCAACTGCATATTTTATCATTGATAAAAATTGTGTGGTTTTAACTAGAAGTAATAGGACAACTGAAGACCCGTGTCCTTGGGCGCGAAACCCTAAACCTGATCAGGGTAATTATGGCGTGCGACCGCCTAATGTCGATGTTTTGGCCTATAGCCCAGTGTGCTCGGGGTCCATGAGAGGCTCCATTTTCACCGAACATCCATTTAAATTGAAAACTGCATTTTTATTACATTTCTGCATAATATTTTATAACTGCTAGAAATAAACTCTATCCCTATTGAGTTTAGTCGACTCACCCCAAAAGACTACCTTTTTTTCAGGATCGAATCAAGAGGACTAGTTATCAGTGAAGGATCTAGAATTTTCTTAAGTTTCATTTTAAATTTCTTTTGAGGTTAGAGACTTTTGAGATTGTAAGTCGTATGGTATCTTGATATTTTATTGGACGTATATCATCACATTATCTGGTGTCTCTTGTTGGACCTGTTTAATTTATATTTTGGACCCTGACTTTATGTTAGTTTATAAACCTTTCCGCTGCATGTTCTTTTAAGTGAATGAGATTTAGGGTCGGATGATCTAGCCCTTTTCGGGTCGGGTCGTTCCCCGTTCTATTGCGGGTCCCCTTTGGGGCTTGACACTAACGCCGCTGTTCTTCCATGGATGAACAAAGTGCCGAAGCAATCAACTTTGCTGCCCGTGTAACACCCGGGAATTTCCTAATACGTGCGTAACCTTAGATTTGTTGTATTAGGATAGGTTAATTATGCAAGTGTAAGGTGTGCATTGAAGTGTAGTAGAAGTGTATTAGAATTGGAAGGTTTGACAAGTCAAAACACTTTGTGATTGGTGGAGGATGATTGTTGAAAAGTCAAATGGAAATCAACCAATAAGAAGTAAGCATTTAATGATGAAAGTGGAGGGAAACCAAATGCATATCACGTTGGATGAAATGAGGAGAAGAAGTGTGGGGTTGTTATGCAATTTTAAAAAGTAAGGTGGAGGTATTCAAAAAGTGGAAAGAAAGATTAGGTTAAAACTAGAGTTTCTTCATTTTCTTCCTCATTTCGGTTCTCCTCTCCACAAAGTTTCCAGCCACCATTGAAGCCCTCCAAGTCCTTCAATACCTCAAGGTTTTTCAAGATTTAAGGTTAGTTTTGTTTGGGTTTCAAGTTTTATACGTTAAAGGGTTGGTTTGTTGAAGTTTTTAGGGTGTTTGGTGAGAGTTTGCATAGGGTTTGGAAACCCTAATTGGTGAAGTTCGAAAATTGAGTGTAAATGTTAGATCTCTTCCCTATTTTGAGGATTTGGTTGTTGAATGACTTGGTTTAGGTAGATTAGAGGGGTTAGATGGAAGATTGAGAGAGTGTTACACAAAAATAGTTGAAGAACACCATATACCCGATTCTGTCTTTGGGAATTTCGGGCTGACCAAAGTGTTTGTTTGGTTGAATTGAGTGCTTAAATGGATAGTAGACGTGTAGAGGTTTCCGTAATGGGGGTGGCACGTCGAAATCCGTTGAAAAACGAGGGAGTTACGACCGTTTGAAGTTGGACGGTCAATTTTGGTGTAAAAATCGGGTTTGAAGTTAAGTTGTGAGTTTAGGTTGAAATGTGTAATTAGTTTAGTTAGAAAAATCCTTACAATTTATTTAGGTTGTTACTAAGTGAATTGTCGTTAATTGTTAGGTGACCGAACGTGTGAGTTGATCGGACGAAGTGAACGAGGAAGTATCGAGCAGCAACCAGGTAAGTAGTGGAGTGCGTGTTTGTTGCCTTCGGGCCTACACCATAGAACGGTAGGGATTGTTTGATTGTTGCTATGTTTTGTTTTGTGTCATGCATCGTGTGTCACGCATCATGGTTTTCTAAACTCCGAAATTACGTGTTTTGCATTCTTGAGCGGTGAGGATGAAATGAAAGATAAGAAAAGATTTGCAATGTGGTCGTGAGTATGAATTCCTCGACCTATTCGTGCTTGAAGTGCACAATGGGGTTGGTGCTTGAAGTGCACCCGTGCTTGAAGTGCACGGAGGATTCTACGATCGATTGGGGGATTCTAATGTACGTAATGAGTCGTGAGTATGAATTCCTCGACCTATTCGTGCTTGAAGTGCACAATGGGGTTGGTGCTTGAAGTGCACCCGTGCTTGAAGTGCACGGAGGATTCTACGATCGATTGGAGGAGATTCGGTTGGCCGTCTTGGACTGTGTTGGGACGTGTGCCTCCGGTCTAGCTCCGTGGGTCAAGGTGTGGCCGTCCTAGACTGTGTGGGGGCGTGTGCCTACTTGATTCACACGGAAGTGAAAGATAAAAATGCAATTGAAACGAAAAGAAAGCAACTGAGTGTGTAGAAACCGCATGTTAGGATTGAGTCGAGCATTTAGCGTGTCGTTGTGCATTATTTCCCTACTTGCTAAGCGTTAGGCTTACCTTTTTGTGTGTTCTGTGGTGTAGGTGACGATTTGTATACAGGTGAGGTAGACGAGACTACCGAGGATTAGGCCGCAGTCGGAGGAGTACGGAGTCCGCCGGTGCGGGTCATTGTCGGGGCGTCTGGACCACTGTTCGTCGGGTAATGTGGGAGGTGAACATTTTGATAGATAGTTGTTTAGTGTGTAATGTTTTGAATGTTGGGAGTAAGGTAGAACAAATGGTGAACGGTTGGTTATAAACGTTTTAATGTTAGTTGTACAGTTTTGATGTAAATGATTTTATTTTGTGTGTCGTTTTGGTTGAAACTATTTTCGTAATGGTTGTTAATGTTTGGGGATTGAAATGGTATATTTTGGGTTAAATTTTCAGGTTTCGGGTATTTAAAGTTTTAGGCGTTGTATTGCCCGTTTTGGTTTTAAAATAACTAACGTCGGGTTATGTTTACTATTTTTGTATTTATTCGTTTTAAGTCGGTTTTCCAAGATTTTTACGGGGCTCGAAGATTTAGGTGTCGGGAAGATATGTTTAAATTTTCAGAATTTTTGGAGGTGTCGGGAGTGGAGAAAAGTGTAGAAATGTGAAGGGAAGTCGAAAGAGTCGGAAAAAGGGGTATTGTGGTCTTTTTGGGGGCCGGAAACCAGAGCAGGTGGCGAGTCATCGCCACCCAAACGCCACAAATCGCCTCGGGGGCGTTTTTGGGCGAGCAGGGCAGAGAGGGTGGCGAGTAATCGCCACCCGGAGGCGAGTAATCGCCACAAGACGCGCGAAGCACGCGGGAAGAAAAGAAGGGGGCGCGCTGGAGTGCCCCAGCGCGCGCGCACGCGCCAGGGCGTGCGGCGAGTGCCGCGCGCACAGCGCGCTAGCGCCGCGCGCGTAGCGCGCACGCCGCGCGCGGCCTGGGCGCGCCTGATGCCCAGCGCGCGCCCAGCGCCTCTTCTTCCCTCAAATTTGATTTTTTTCGTTTTTCGCCCGACTTCCAACATGTTTTGACCCGACATTTTTCCAACGTATTTTAACGTATTTTAGACACGTGTTCCAAGAAAATTTGAGGGTTCAAAAAACCCGAACATCGAGCCGGGAATTTTACAAAACCGAGCCGAATATTTTACGAAAATTATTTTAAACTTCGTTTTAAACACGGGAATTGTTTGCAACGTGACGCACTGGGCCCGGGGCGGGTTCGGGGCGTTACAGTCCGGCCAGCTGAGGGTATTCCTTTCACTCCATCGACATTCTCTGAGGAGTTTGCAACCTCACCCACTTCATGGAAAGCTCGGTATCACTCTTCTCTCCCTCTCGCCATTTTCATTTTTCTGCTGCCCTATTTTCGTGTGTTGTCGCGTCTGTTTTGGGTTGCTCTTGAGCACCGATCCTCTTAGTGTTCTTAAGTCTTCTACATGTATATTTTCACTCCATTTACAGACCTGTAGCCTATCAAGTGGTAACAGAGTAAAGTGCTCTTGTTTGCAAATTTTGGATTCTGTTTTTCAGTCCACTGTTTCTCTGTTTTTTGTTATGCTGAGTGTTGTTCTGTTTAGTTGTTGTTTTCTGTTTGAGTTTAATGTTTGCTGAACTATTTTTTGTTTCGATCCAGCATGTTATTTATGTTAGCTTGATAGCATAGGTTGGATAATTAGCGTGTTCTATTTCTGCTTATTGTTTCTTTTTTTTGTTGATGCTCAATTGCTTTCTTAAATTGTTAACCTATCCACCTTAATCTGTTTAGCAGCAAGTATCAAATTAGGTTTTGAATGTTGCAAACCTTTGCTTTTCTGTTTTGTAAAATTCTGTGCAAATGAGTTTTTGCAAATTCTAAAATCTGCTGTCTAAGTTTCTGCACATTCATTTCACTTATTTTAGTTATTTAAAATCTGTTTATGTGCTGAAGATATATCTTTACTAGATTCTGATTTTTGTTGGCTGAATTAATGCATGATATAGCTGTTGACTAAGGATACTTAGCTGTTATGTTATGCTTTTAGTGCATTGCTATTCTGATTTGCAGTAACTGAATGAGGATATTTGCCAAATTTTCTTGCCGTTTTGATTGAAATTTCTAGGATGATAAATTTGAAGAAATTGCATGTTAAAATAGAGGTTGGAAAATTCTATTGTCATGTTTTGTGAATCAGTTTTTATGCACCTTTTGCTTCTGTTTAGTGTCCATTCACCATGGTTAATCGCTAAACTCTAATGTCACATATTTGATAGCATATGTATTGAATTGGTGAAAGTTTTTGTCTAGTTTTTAGGTTGTGTTTGTTTATGTTATTAGGCATTTTCTCTACTATTTTTCTTGTTCTTTCTTATCTTGTTTAGCAGCACGTTTAGGTGTTCTGTTTGCAGTTCAAATGGCTAAGAGGTTTAGCATTTGAACCTTGCATCATTGTTTAGTTCTAGGTTGTTGTTTTGCATATTTTAGAACCTGTCTGTGTGTGTTTTTTGTAACATATATTGTGCAGTTTGTGTACCCACCTCCCAAAGCAAGAAGCCTCCTTAATTGACAATTTTGGAGTTATCAATTGCTTTGCTTAAAATGGACTTTCCTGTCTACTTTTAGTTTAGGTTTGTTGGGAGACTCTTCGAAATTGTTGACCGAGAGCAAATTCTGTTTAGTGTTTATTTTCTGTTAGGAGACTCTTCGAAACTGTTAACCGAGAGCACTTGTGTTTTATGTTTGTATGTGATTGAACTTGTTGTTCTTTAAAGTACATTGCTGTGACAATTATCTGATATGATTTTTTTCCATCTTAACCTCATGTTATTGGATAGCTAGCATGAATTAACTATGGCCCATATCAGTTTAAATTTTTAGAATGTTTTCTTGAAAAGCATGTTCTAATTGTTGTGATTTTTGTTTGTGTTGTGTAATTGTTTGAATTTGCTGTTCATTTGGATTTCACTACTGTGATATTATCCGATATACTTTTTCCATATTAACCTCATGTTTCTGATTAGCAAGCATGAATTAACCATGGCCCGTATTGGTTTAATTTTCAGGATGTTATTCTTGAAACGCATGTTCTATTTTTCTTATTTTGTTTAGGTGATTTTCTATGGTTGTTTGTTTTTGTTTTTAGAATTATGTTTATTTGTTTAGGTTGTTTAGGCAAAATTAATTTACGTAGAGAATGGATTTGAAAATAAAATGCTAAAATTGAATTCTCATGTTAGTTTACATTTTGCTGACATTATTGTGTTGTTTTGGTATTCTCCAAATGTGTTTTAGTTTGTATATTTATTTGTCCAATCTTTTTAGATATCTCATGTTTATGAGAGTTTATCGTGCTAATTTGATGTCCAAATTGGCATTGTTTTGTTAGACTTTTTTAGGATATTTAGTTTAAAACTTCTGGTTCATAATTTCTGGTTTTTCTAATTTTTGTTCCTACTTTGGAGTTGCATAATTCTCTGCTCATAAAGCATTTTTATTTGAAATTTTTACAGCAAGTTAATCTTATTGTGCACTAATTTCTGTTATAATTTCAGGTTATTTAGAGTTTAATTGTGCTAATTTCTATTTAGGTTGTTTAGAAATTTTTCTGGTTTTTGAGTTTAAATTTCCTGAACTTTGAGTTACATAACTTTCTGCTCATGTTGAATCTGGTTTTGAAAATTTGACAGCATGTTAATCATGTTGTTTGCTAATCGCTGTTAAATTTTCAGAAAATTTGGAGTAAATTTGTGTTGTTTTTTCTGTTTAGGAAATTCTGTTGTTTTTATGTGTTTTGTGCACTATTTTGAGTTTTCAATTTCTGTTTTATGTCTTAAAAACATTTAAAATGTTATGCAAATGTTTTACCATGCTTATTTGTGTTTTAACTTGTTTCGGATTTTATTTGATGCCTTGAATTGAAATTAAAGTGAAAGCATAAAACTATAACATGTTTAAATTTGATTGTAAAATTATTTTCATCCATGTTTAAGTTTTTTTTGATGATTGATGCATCTCTTGTGTCTATGTTTTGTTAGTATTAAGTCTTTTAGAGTCCTTGATGATTAATTGAATTTGGATAAAGAGCATGAACTAAATTGCATGTTAAATAGAGCTTGGCAAATTCTATTTCACCATGTTTTATAAATTCTGTTTTGAACTCTTGTTTGATTGTGTCAAATTGAGTGTCTTTTGTTTGTTTAGGGCTATGTTAACTTGAGGTCCGACCTATTAACAAGAGCATGCCATATACTATCTTGCTAGTCACGTAGGATTCACTTGTACCGTCGAGTGATCTGTGTTTGTGGCCAAGAGCTTTCCTCTGTGGGCCGTTGGTAATGTCCGAGGTTTACTGCTAGCCATTGGGCCCGACAGATTGCCGTGTGAGGCAGTCGCCTATAAAGGGTGTGGGATAGTATGACGATTTCCACAAAAGTTCTAGAGAGTTGCCTAGACCAAATAGCTTATCATTGATATTAGTTGCAACTTTATTTTCTTTGATTAACCTGCTTGATTTGTTGTGCTGATTGATTAAATGTTTAGGACTTTTAGGTTGAGTCTTGTGATTTTGTTGTGTTAATTGCTGATTAAGTCTTTGGTTAGTAGCATGAGGTATGCATGACTAATCTTTGATCTAATTAGTGATTGGTACCCAACCAAACCACTTTGTTTGTGTTGTTTGTTTGTTTGTCTTTGTTTAGGACTTAAATTTAGAGTTTAACCTTAGAGTATAGTGCTTGGTCAATTAGTTTAATTGTGTTGGCCAAGGTAAAGATTAAATCAAAATATATACATATTGTTTTATCTTTTGAGAATTTTTAGTTTTCTACTCCAATTTTAAGCATTGGCTATGGATGAACCATGGAGTTGGAAAGATCTTTTGGCAACAAGGTATGTTCCAATGCCTCCTATTGATTATTTTAGATTGATTGAATATTAGGTTCATTGGATGATTTGAATTGCTTGTAGAAAAACTCACTTTGATAGTTTTATCTATGCATATCTTGATGGCTAGAAGTTATTATTTGGAATATCTTGATTACATGTTTATCTATGCATATCTTGATGGCTAGAACTAGGGAGAAAGAGTTTTTGTCGTACTATGTTGCTGATTTTTAATTGTTGGATCCTAACTCAAAATTTTAGTGGAAAAATTTATTTCTTTGGGTTTTGAATTTAGATTGAACTTATGCTAAGCTTGATTATAAACTCTTATTCTTTTAGGTGGATTTGAATTGATTGAATCAAGTGTTGTCTTTCTTTTCTAAAGAATGATTTTCATTTGGATTCAATATTTGCCTTGATTGGTTTAGCATATAAAATGGGTTGTTTAACTTTGTTTAAAACTTGTTTTTATCTTGTATGTTTGTTGTCCAATTGATAAAATGAACAATTCGGTTTTGACATTTTGTTACCATTTGTAAATGGTTAAATGATTTTCAACTTTATGGTAACTTTATTTTGTGCCTACTATGGTTTGCTTGTTTAAGCTTTTTAGTAGAGAAATTTTATCCTTAGTATTGTAATGTCCCCCGGAGAGTCAACCATTAGATTTGAGGTCAAATCCTCAACAACCGGGAGGGGATGATATGCCCCGGGATCCAAAGACCCGCCATAATGCCTACGGTTCGAACCGTTAAAACACAAGTCAAGGTAAGTATTTATCTAATTTATCTATCTAATGAATTTGTGGAATTATGTAGGCAAATTGGCTTTCCGAAGCTTGGAATGAAGAAGGAATTTGTTTTCCTTAAATTCAACTTTTGTAGCCAAGTTTTTGTTTTATTTTATTTGTAATTTAAAATACTTTAATTTTGTTTAAAACTCGTTAATTGGCAAACTTTAGCCTTTTAGAATGTATATTTTTGTAATAGTCCCTAAAGGATGGTGAACCAAGAGAGAACCAAGGCTGAACCGGCTGAACAAAGCATGTACCAGGCTGAACAAAGCATGAACCGGACTTAACCAAGGTAAATTAAAGATAAACCAAAGTACAAGAGAGCTGAACCGGTTTGGAGACATTCATCAGCAGACCGAATCACCAGCGTTTTGCAGAGTGCACCAACGATTCCTTTTCTAGCCATTGCCTGATGCTTTTCCGTAGCAATCTTCTCCTCCTTCTTCGCCGATTCTCTTCTGTTATTTAAGCTCCTCTTCCACCTCTGTAAAACGTTAGCTAGTATTACGAATTTTTTGAATTCATAGAAGAGTTTTATTCCGTTTACGTTTGTCGTCGGTGTTCATTCGGAGCTTCGCTCCTTGATGGCTTCACCAGAGTGTCCCACAAGCTCTAGATTGTTTGGCGGTACTCTTAGTCGTCTCTGTCACTCCTCGCTCTCGCCAGAACCGGAAGGAAAGGCAAAGGTGGGGAAATCCATTGCCCGAACACCGTTGTGTTTCCATGGAGGAACAAAGTGCCGAAGCAATCAACTTTGCTGTCCGGCCAGCTGAGGGTCTTCCTTTCACTCCATCGACATTCTCTGAGGAGTTTGCAACCTCACCCACTTCATGGAAAGCTCGGTATCACTCTTCTCTCCCTCTCGCCATTTTCATTTTTCTGCTGCTCTGTTTTCGTGTGTTTTCGCGTTTGTTTTGGGGTGCTCTTGAGCACCGATCCTCTTAGCATTCTTAAGTCTTCCGCATGTATATTTTCGCTCCATTTACAGACTCGTAGCGTATCATTACCTCTTCAAGAAAGAAATGATGGAGATTGACCTCTTTATGCACCTCACAAGTTAGGTGCTTCTTGATGTTACGAAGTCGGCCCCTTCCCCATTGTTTCAAGTGTTTGTTTCCCCTTGCAATCGGCTCCTGTTTCATCATCTTGGAGAACCTTCCCTTGGCGTGTATGCCGGAATTTAATGCCCTTAGATCTCCTTAAATATTACCTACAACATGAGTGAACAAATTAGCAAAGAGTTTCGTTCAGAGTTATATGATCGTGCCCCAAGACACATCAGTTAAGTACTCTTCTATCGAAGAAGTGTCTTTCCTCAAATTTTGTATTTGTAGAAAAAGTTCTTGCTTGTAATGGCTCAGTACGAATTTCCTTCTCATTAAAGACTTCATAACCCTCCAAATCACAATTTCCTCATCATTTTCACGCCTTCTTTGAGCCCTTAGATTATCTCACCATAAACTAGCATAACCGGATAATTATGGAGAGACTAATTGTATCTTCACTTTGTCCGAGTAATTATAATAATCAAACACCTTCTCAACCTTCTCCATCCAATCTAAGAATGCATCACAATTATAAAGAACCATTTAAAGGGGGAATCAATACCTTAACATGTTTCAATTCGTCATTAGGGTCACGTCTTGCATTGCAGACTATCATGGCCATCATCCTCGATTTCCTCCTCATCATTGAATATGATGTGCCTACGACCCCGATCCGTCTAGCACAAGTCAAGGTAAGTATTTATCTATTTTATCTATCTAATGGACTTGTGAAATTTTGTAGGTGAAAGACTTCTTAAGGTTTGGAAAGAAATCAATGAAGAATGAATTTGTTTTCCTTTATTTCAAATTATGTAACCAAGCTTTGTATTTAATTTGTATATTTTAAGAAACTTTAGTTTCGCTTAAAGCTCTGTTAATTGGCAAACTTTAGCCTTGTTTCATTTAGAATGTATGTTTGTAATAGTCTTCCAAAGGGCTTTGAAAGGTTAAAGGCAAGGAGCAAAAAGCTGTTTTTCTTTGAGGCATTTCATCGAATAGCTAGCGGGCATCAGTTACCAGGCAGCACATCGCGCGCACGAGATAACAACAACACGCACACGCGCAGGGGAACCACAACAGCCACCTTCGACCGATTCGGTTCACCCAATCTGGTTCAACTCTAACGGCTACTTCCCAACGGTCATTTGCTTCTTTTTCAACCTTCTTCGCCAGAAAGCTCCTATCTTCCTTCTTGTTTATTTAAGCTTCAACTATAGCATTGTAATCAGTTTTGGTTGAATAGAAAATATTTGAAAATAGTTGAGTGAAGCTTTGTCTTCTCTGGAGAGAGAGAGAAACCCGAGAGGTTCTCTGGTGTGCGCCGGCGCTCTGCGCCTGAAAGCCACTGATTGTTCCCCTGAGTTTGGGTTACAGTGGAGCTCTTATCACCATCCTTCTCTCTCTCTCTCGAGTTGGGAATCAATGGGAGAAGGCGGCCAAAATATTGTTTCCCTCAGTTGTGAATTTCATCGGCAACAATGAATTCTTTTCCTGGAGCAGTTCATTACTTCTGGGCCAACTTGGGGATCCCTCACATTCTACTCTCACCGTCAACAGCTTCTGAGGTAGAAGCTTCGTGAATGAATGGTCTTTCTCCCATTTCTGGCTGCACTTCCCGTGAAGCAGTCTCTGCCTTGGACGCTCTTCTCCGTCCAAAGGACCGGCATGGATCCCATCGTTTCAGTGTGATCATGTGAGGTAATTTTCAGACTTTTCTTTCTGGAAATAACCATCACCCATTTCACTATGCTGCATTTTCCATTTCACGTTTTCCATCCTCTGTTTTCTGCATTTAGAGTCTTTTTTGGGGTATTCTTTGAACACTGATCATTTTGTTTAGCTTATAGCTTCCGCATGCATATTATCGTGGTCATTTCCCTAACAGAGCACTTCATGATTGTTTCTCCTCCTAGGATTTCTAGTTCTTCTCTTAGGCAAAGGTGTTGGAGGTGTGATGACCCGGATGTGTAAGTATGTGTACGATGACTGCACGAACCAGAACCCAGATGGCGGTACGTCCGCGCGGGCGAACCGGAAGGTGACGTGTCGTAAAAAAGGGGTCGTCACAATCTCAATTCACTTGGGGAAGTATGTGGAAATGAAACATATGTAAAGAGACCCTCCCAAGATAGTAAGACGCATTTTGGAGCACAATTGACAATGGATCCCATAAGAACTCTGAAGTTAAAAGTGCTTCGGTGAGAGCAATTCCAGGTTGGGTGACCTTCTGGGAAGTTCTCGCCAAACAAAGCTGTGAGGGGAGGATATTGGGCTGCGGCCCAATCCCCAGAGCGGACAATATCTTGCTGGAATAAGGGGTCGTTACAAATGGCATCAAAGCCTGTACCCAACCGGAAATGTGGCCAACGAGGACGTTGGGCCCCCGAGGGGGGCTGGTTGTGATGACTCGGATGTGTAAGTATGTGTATGATGGTTGCACGAACCGGAACCCGGATGGCGGTACGTCCGCGCGGGCGAACCAGAAGGTGACAGGTCGTAAAAAGGGGTCGTCACAATCCCACATCGCTTGGGGAAGTATGTGGAAATGAAACATATGTAAAGAGACCCTCCCAAGATAGCAAGACGCGTTTTGGAGCACAATTGACAACAGATCCCATAAGAACTCCGAAGTTAAAAGTGCTTCGGCGAGACTAATTCCAGGTTGGGTGACCTTCCGGGAAGTTCTCGCCAAACAAAGCCTTGAGGGGAGGATATTGGGCTGCGGCCCAATCCCCAGAGCGGACAATATCTTGCTGGGATAAGGGGTCGTTACAGGAAAATCTCCCACATGCTGGTTCCTTGTCTCAAGCAAGAGTTGGAGAATAGTATAAAACTTGTTATTCAACTCATCTAGTTGTCCTTAGATGCTAGACTTGCTTTCCTTCGAGTTTGGTGCGCCAATTGCTTGTGTGTTAGTATCCCAATTTTAGGGGTTGTTGGCTCCACTCCTTGTCATCATCTTGGCACCAAAAAACATGTAATACAAGGCACAAAGAGGGGCTAGGAAGGGTGGAGCTCTGATACTAAATGATGTACTTTAACTAAGGTAAAGAAGATGAAGAACAAAAGCTCTCGGCAAAACCAAAATGATTTTGGCCGGAAATGGCCCACTTTCCCAAATGCACAACTTCTTCAAAAGAACTCTAATGGAGCTGAAATTTCAGTGGGATCTTGCTCTGGATATGGTGGAAATGCCGACAAAAATCATGGCTCAACTCGATGAAAATGGTGTTATTGGATGGTTGGTGCTAGCTGGTACGGGAAGTGTTAGGATGGCACTCCCTCGACTTTTGGCTCTCCTTTGAGGATAAGCACTCCAACTTGCTATGGAGAGAGCTTTATACACCTTTGTTGATTGATCTACTCTTGAGGAGGACGTAGGGAAGGGAACAATAAGATAGAATCCACTACACTCACGAAAATGGAGTCCAATAACATATAACAACACTCGGATGTAAGTCACCGAGGGGATGTGGACTTGAGGTCGAGAAGCTTCAAGGTTTTGAAAAGATGATGAACCTTCAGTTTTTCTATTCCAACTAAGCTACCTTCAACAGCCAACAGAGTGGTTTAAGTACCACTTCACTTTACAAAACTAGGGTTCCAAAGAGCAGCCACAAATATGGATCAAAAGATGTGTGTTCGGCTAGCACACCTGGCCGAGTACATGAATGCTTGTCCAATTTTGGCAAAGCCACCCTTCTCTTCAAGTGGTCCCCTCTCCCACAAAACACAACTAAAAGGAAGCCCCTAATGTCAAGAGTGTTCAGCCAAACAACATGAAAGCAAAAGAAACTAATAATAAATAAACTAGGTGATCGACTAAATCAAATTGTTTCAAGGAAAACATTTGTTCCTTCTTCAAGCTCAGTTTGGACTTAAGAATGCTCTCATGTCAACAAGTGAAATGGTCTCTCCTTGTCTTCAGTGCTTGGCTCTAGCTCCATTTGGTCTTCAATTGAATCACCTATAAAATAAGCACACAAATTAGATAAACTCTCGGCTCGTGACCGAGAGGTTGATCCCTGATATGCCCCATAGGCCCATTACACGGTCTCAAACCCAAGGTCATAATTTATCTAATTTATGCACTTACACTCTTGTCTCTTTTGCAGGTAATGGATTGTGTGGAGGCTTGGAGAACACCTTGGGAGACTTGAAGTGGGAATCCAAAGCTACGGATGTGGACCAACCAACACACTTAATCACTTGGAAATTCAAGCAAGGAGACCAATTTGCTCACATGGGAATTTGTCTTCCCGAGCCTTAATTGTAACCTTTTATTTCAAACTTATTTTGAGGCAAACATTGGCCTTCTTGTTAAACTTTATTATAAGCATGCATATTAGGCATTTAGGGTTAGATGAATGATAAGTTAGATGATGGAATGGAAGTGGTTCAAAGCAAGTGCATGGAGTGCATGGAAGAGGAGAAATGGGCCTTAAGGAAAAGATATCCATTTTGGCCCAACCTTGAGTGGAGGGGACCACTACCCTTTATCCAAACCATGGGCTGCCACTTGAGGGATTCTTAGAGGTTCTCCAATCAACACAAGGGCAAGGATTGATGACATGGTTATCACACAACCATTGGATCAAGAAAACCAAACTCACAGATCCAAGCTATCTTCATGATCCAACGGTTACACCATTTTGAAGACCACTTTTTGAATCACATCCAAGCCATCCATAGGTCTATAAAAGCATGGTAATTGGTGATTGTAAGTTTTTTGGACTGATTTTAAGGAGCATGCACGGATTTCCCTTCCATGGTTGAAGGAGTTTGAAGAAACCAACAAGGTTTGCTCGGTTTGCACAAAACCGAGGGGTTGCGCCCCCACCACTCCCTTCTTGCTTGGTAGCTTGCAAGGGTTATATAGCCATCTTCTTCTCCATCTCCTTGGGAGTGGAAAACAGCAAGAAGTGGCCCCAAACCGTGTTCAAGAGTCGAGTTGTCTTCCTTGGAAGCAACTATTGCCAAAGGCTTCAAAATATTACCTATTGGCCGATTTCTTGAAGTTTTGCATATCTTTTCCATCTCAATGAATCAGGACCACGCCTTCCACTATCACACACCTCACTCACTCCACTAACATCATATAAAGTTTCGTTTTCATCTAAGCACATTTGGTCATTCAAGTTCATCTTGCAATTTGTGTTCTTCTCGGCCATTTCTTGCCAATCCGAGGAGCTAACGATCCCCTCTAAGCTCTAAACGTTTTCTTGCAGGTTAGGGCTATATCAATCCCCTTGGCATATCACCTTTTGAACCAAAAAATCCAAGCATCACCAGGTCCTAGACCAAGGGTACGTGGGGTTGTCAGAGGATGAAGATCTAACTGTGGCACCATGACCGAAAAAGATGTGGGTGATGTGTCTAATTTTGATTATCCACCTATCTTGAGGTTCTAATGAGTTATGACACTTGAAGCTTTGCATTCGACCATTTAAAGAAAATTGTAAATTATACGAATATTTGGATTAGGAAGAGAATGTAGAGAAGGTGTTTGACTACTACCATTATTCATATCGAACTAAATTATAACTAGCCTCATTAAAATTCATGGGATGTCCTTGGTTTTGGTGGGAGAATCTTAAGGCTCGAAGAAAGCTCCAAGGAGATGATGTGATTCACTCATAGAGGATGATGAAGAACTTAATGAGAAACCGATTTGGGCCAAGCGATTATAGACAATAGTTGATTTTGCAAATACAGAGCCTAAAGCAACGAGCTTTATCGGTGGAGGCTTATGTAACCAATTTTTAGACATTCAAAGTAAGGAGTGGCCGTAAAGAATTTGAAGAACGGGTCACAAGGTTTATTAAGGGGCTGAATGGGGAAATAGAGGATGTGGTTGAGCCACAACCATATCACACGATAAAGGAGGTCATGCAATTGGCGTTAAAGGTAGAAAGACAACACAAACTGCTTTCCAAGCCTTATTCCTCTTGCATGATTCCAAAGACTTCCTCTCCATTCAAACCGCAATCCAAGGCCAAAAAGAATAAGGATCCTTTCAAAAGCATTGCCAACAATAGACTAGAAGGAAAGAAACCGATTGATGATACCTCTTGACAGAACTGGAGACATCAAATGTCTTAAGGGCCTCGGTTTAAGGCATATTGCTTCTCAGTGCCTTAACAAGCATGTGATGGTGGTACGAGAAGGAGAAAATGAGGTAGGAAGTGAAAATGACATAATAGCATCCAAGTTGGACAAAGAGGAAACTCCAGAGTAAGTATTTATATTCAAGAATGACTTTCACTTATGGTAATCCGTAGAACCCTTTCTACATATAGCTATGAAGGTGATCTATGCCAAAGAGAGAACATTTTCACAGTTGGTGTTTGATAAAGGAAATGTGTGTTCTTTAATCATTGATTATGGGAGTTGTATCAATGTAGCTTCATCAGAGTTAGTGGAGAAATTACAACTCGAAACTTCCGTTCACCCTATGTCGTATCTACTAAAGTGGCTTAATGATCATGAAGAAATCAAGTTTATTGTAACGTCCCTTATACCTATACCTTAATTTCTCGTAAAAATTTTTGTTTTGTGCATTAAGGAAATTTTGACTTCTAAAGCTTTAAATCAAAGTCTAAATTGTTGAAATCGTTTTCAAAATCATTTGAAGAAACATTCTAAATAAAAGAAAACAGTCGGCATAACCATCGAGGGCAGAAAGGGCATTTCTCCCGAAAAATGCATAGCCTATCGATCGCCCTCCCTAGCGATCAGTGGATCAATCGGCTGTGGCGTTTATACACAAGGCGATCAATCGACATACGCTCAAGAATTTCTTCCAGAGCGTAGCAAAAGAGGGGCGATCGATCGCCCTCCCTGGCGATCGATCGCCCTCCCTAGATATCGATCGACAATCTCTCTGGATTGAAATCCTGAGAGCTTGCCATCTTTCCTCTCTTCCCTTCTTCTCTCCAATTCCCTGCATATCACGCCCACACACTTCACAAATTCCCTTCATCATCCCACTCCCAAATACAAATTCAACATAACTACTTACTATCCTCATACAATTCCCCACTTAATGAATAGCCCAAAGCTACTCGGAATCATTAGAAAATGTAGTGAAATTTCATAAAAATGAACTGCGTGGATCCGTTTAAAAACTGACAAATCCCCTATAAAACTTAAATCACCAAGCAGTTCCAGTATACTTTCAATAAAAGACTTCACCAAGAATTTCATAAACGAGTTTTTCAAAACATCATAATGTGCATATCTCCTAACCAATCACCATCAGCCCCATTAAGCCCACCTATTCATTTATCGACTATATCAATTTATCGTATCACCAAAATACCTACATGTCATCTCCACGGGTCAAAATACGCGTCGACTTCCCAGTACGCTCCCATGGGCATCTTCCATCAACATGCTCATGCATCAGGTAGAGGAATATCATCCTCACCTGTATCAAAGTAACCTACACAACAGAGATATTCTATGAGCTAAAGGCTCAGTAAATCTACGTAAATGCACATGTATGCTATGCGTGCGGGGTTCGTAAAATCATGCATTACTTTTTTGTTGTTTAGTTACATAACGGGAGGTGTCACCGGGGATTGACTCTCACCAGATGGAGAGGGCACATCTCGCGGTTAGATAACCCTTTTCATCTACCGGGAGGAAAACATGCTTCTCCTCTCAAGACAGCCATGTCTGAACCCCACCTCGACGTGACCGGGATTACGTGCTTTCATATCTTTCATTAATCATTTCTTTTCGTGAAAACACATGCGGAAATTCATTTTTTGTGCTAGTTTGAAAACATGATGCATAGACATGGATTGAAATAAAAATAAGAAAGCATAAACAATACATACAAAACCTAGAGAAAACATTCTAACACAACAATCATCCTAAACTACCCATCCGACCTACATTAAACAATACTTCACCAAATATCCTCGAACAATAACTCTCCTATAGTGTAGGCCGGATCGGCCAAGCGAGTCACAAAGACTTACCTCGTGTCCTTAGCACACCGAGTTCCGTCCGCGAGCAATGTTCACCTAAGGAAATTCATAACAATCATCGTTAAAACCGGGCTTAAACCGTTAAATTTTTAAAACTAACGAAACCCTTAACTAAAGAAAATTTCCTAAAACTCTAATTTAACTCGTTGAGGCATTTCGTCGAGCATTTAACGCTCGACATTTCTAAAACTCCATTAATGGAGTTTTCCAAAACCTCCAACAACCAAAACCCTAACATTCATCAATACATCGACTAACTATGTCCAATAACCCTCAATACATCTATTAGAGTCGTAAATAAGGTGAACCTAATGATTTTTAACATAATCCCACGATTTCACAAAAATCCTAACAAATAATCTCTCTAGAAACCGGAAACTAACGTCCCGAAACTATAGAATCTTACCTAAGATGTCGATTGGGGAAGAAAACGTGAAGGACCGGAGTTGATCGGAGGAAGAACGAACGTTGGCGTTGGGAGAACGGCGAAGGGGAGGAGAAGATAGCACAAGGGAGAAGAACTCTCTTCTCTGGAGAATGAAACAAAACATGGGAAGGGGAGGGTATTTAATAAATTTCATAAAATTTAACTAGCAATTTACCTTTTTGCCCTCTAGACTAAATCCTCACCTATTTCGTTAATTAGTCTATCAATTTGTTTTCTCCAAATTTTCTTATTTCACAGAATACTCTAATTTATTACTATGACTCTAATAAAACTTCTCGTTCGTAAAATGGGCTTAGTTTGCTATATTTACCAAAATACCCTTATATTACGAAAAACCCCAAGACTCGTAAAGCCGGGCATTACATCTCCAAAAATTTCCTTATTCGTCCGAATATTCCAATTTATTCATAGGGTTCTAATAAAATTTTTCGTTCACGAAACGGACTTAATTTGCTATATTTACAAAAATGCCATTATATAGCAGAAAAATCAGAAACCCGTAAAACCAAGTGTTACAGTAATGTTGAGCTCCGACCTGCAAATAGATAAACCTCAACGGATTGAGTTCCTTGACGTAGGTTTTGAATTTGAAGGAAGAGATGTTGACGGTAATGGGTGGGTATGAACCTATTAGTCATGAGTGACTTCATTGTTCTCCAAGTAGTAATGGAAGTATCTCCTATCTGTCATCTTTGGAGCGTGATATTGGACCACCAAAGGGCCGCATATCCCGATAGCTCTACGAATACTAATTGGATATTTACTTTATCAGAGTACTCATAATAGTCAAAGACATTTTCTACCTTATCCATCCATTCTAGGAAGGTATCTTCATCGCATGTGCCATCAAATGGGGGTATATGTAACTTTACATTTCTTAGGTCCTCGTAGTCCTTTCGTCGACTTGGCCAAAAAGTATCTTCCCCATCTAAGGTCCATTCTTTGTCCTCCTCGTGAAACGGGTTTCTTCTCCTAGGATACTTAGGTCTTTCTTCGTTCAAGGTGAGATTTGGTTCTTGAAATTGGCTCCTAGGATTTCCAGGTCTAAATCTAGGTGGGGGTGGGGGTTCTCGGGACGCTTCATTAGGACTTCTCGTACTAAGGACTTTCATTATGTGTTTCATGCTAAGGGTTAAGTCTTTTAGTTGTTGGCCTATAAGGTTAACTTCTCCGCTAAGGTTATCCAATTGTCCTTGCATGCTAGACTCTCCTTCTTGAGAGGAGCGAGCCTCGGGTTGGGGAAGGTCCTTGCCCGGTTCGGTTCTTGATTCATATCTTGGTTTGGCTCTAGGTTAATTCCACTCCTAGTCTTCATTCGTGGGATTTATAATGTTTTAGGAAGGCAATTGAACTAGGTTAACTAGGTTGTAGTTAATCCTTAAGTGTTAGGAAAGGACAAGTAGTGAAACTAACTAGTAGAATTCAAACCTAAACTATAAGCCTAATGTGATGACCCGAATGTGCACGTATAGGTATGACTGTGGGGCAAACCTCGGGTTGCAGGGCAAACCTCGGGACCTAAGCCGAGTGTAGACGTATCCTGGACTCGAGTATAGGCGAATCCCGGGTCGTAAAGAGGGGGTCGTCACAATACAACATCGCTTGGGGAAGTATGTGGAAATGAAACATATGTAAGAGATCCCTCCCAAGATAGTAAGACGCGTTTTGGAGCACAATTGGCAACGGATCCCATAAGAACTCCGAAATTAAAAGTGCTTCGGCGAGAGCAATTCCAGGTTGGGTGACCTTCTGGGAAGTTCTCGCCAAACAAAGCCGTGAGGGGAGGATATTGGGTTACAGCCCAATCGCCAAAGCGGACAATATCTTGCTGGGAAAAGGGGTCGTTACAAATGGTATCAAAACCTGTACCAAACCGGAAATGTGGCCAACGAGGACATTGGGCCCCCGAGGGGGGGTGATTGTGATGACCCGAATGTGCACGTATGGGTATGACTGCGGGGCAAACCTCGGGTTGCGGGGCAAACCTCGGGACCTAAGCCGAGTGTAGACGAATCCCGGACTCGAGTATAGGCGAATCCCGGGTCGTAAAGAGGGGTTCGTCACAATACAACATCGCTTGGGGAAGTATGTGGAAATGAAACATATGTAAGAGATCCCTCCCAAAATAGTAAGACGTGTTTTGGAGCACAATTGGCAACGGATCCCATAAGAACTCCGAAGTTAAAAGTGCTTCGGCGAGAGCAATTCCAGGTTGGGTGACCTTCTGGGAAGTTCTCGCCAAACAAAGCCGTGAGGGGAGGATATTGGGCTACGGCCCAATCCCCAGAGCGGACAATATCTTGCTAGGAATAAGGGTCGTTACACCTAATGCTTAGTAAGGAATGCAACATATACATAAATGCTCATGAATGCGTGCTTCGTAAAAATCATGTTGATTTTCTTGTTTCATCTTTCACTTGACATGGATTAAGAGACACGAGGGGAAATGACAAAGGAATCATAATTGTGGTCCTTTCGGACAATACTCGTAATGACCAGTTTGGCCCCCACCAGCGGAAGGATCCGCGAAATAAATCGTGCAGTATCAACCCGGCCCCCACCAGCGGGAGGATCAACAAACCGTGCACATAATCTTGAGAACATAATCGTGGTCCAACCCTTGGACAAATCGTGGCCATTTCACCTCGTCTCACGCTTAACCATTTATACGTACATTACATATTATTATCTTGTTCATTTAAATCATGCTCATAAAATATTTTCGTATACTTTGAGAAAATCATGATTCATAGACATGGATGCACATATAAAAAACATACTAAAGAAGATGAGTCATCTATTATATGTCATATCATAATACTACTCTATTCATCGTAAAATAACACTCAACACATTATAATCATCAAACAGTCATCCATACCATCCTCTTAATACCCTCGTGATGTAGGGCCCTAATGATCGGAACCCTAACATACTCACTTACCTGGACTCCTTAGCAATGTCGTGCCTTCACTTTACTTCGTTTCCACATAAGACATTTCACATTTAAATGTTAAAGTCAATCCTAAACAAATCTGAGTTCAAAGCTGGTAAAATCCTAACTAAGGAAGTCTCTTAGAAATCTAGTTTAAACCTCTTAGTCATTTCATCGAACACCTTGAGTGCATAACTTTATCTTCAATAACATTAGTGACATTTCTGTTCAATAACCCCCAGATTCATACCAATATTAGATTCTCAACCTAAACATCAAGAGCATCCAAAATCCTATCATCAATGCCATTAATAAAACAAACTCATAAATACTAACGTTACTCTAACATTGGCAAATCCTAAAATCTCAACTATAACTAATATAACTTCTACACCAAAACTTAACGAATAAATCATCTAAGCTTTACCTAGGGTTTGGAGAATAGAGGAAGAATCGATCGTTGATGGATAAAGGATCGTCGGCTAGCTTGGCGAAGGAGAAAACACTGAAGAGAAGAAAGAAGAAGAAAACGTAGAGGGAGAGTTAGCTGAATGAAGAAGTCTTTGTGGAGGGAGGGTTTTGTGAGGGTTTTGGATTTCATTTATATATATATATATATATATATATATATATATATATATTAATTAAAATCAACCTTATTTATAATTTTACCACTAAACCTAATTTTCTCACAAAACAAGCGACACCCTTGTTTTAGATCCTCGTAATTTTTCTTATTTACTAACCACCCGAAACAAAACCTCGGGATACAAACAAAACTTCTCGCTCGTGAAACGGACTTAAATTCCTCTATTCATGAAAATACCCTTAATGAGCGGAAACCCAAAAACCACGGCGTTATGGCTCCCATTTTTGTTCTATTCTACCTAAACCCAAAAATTCTCGGCGTCCAAATTCCATTAAAATAATCATTACTTTAATAGAAAATTAACTCCGATCGGAGAATTTCAGGATAATTTCCTAACCAAAAATGCTGGGTGTTACTGTATGTATCGACTAGTCACTGTACAAACAGAAAACAAAGGCAAATGAGGTGTCGACCTGAGTGTGTGGGTGTCGACCATTAAGAGTGTTAAGTTAGGTGAGGTGTTGACCATTTTTCTGAAGTGTCGACTGGGTTTGTAAATAGTTGCAACCCGAGAGGGATGAAGTGTAGACCTATTTTGAGGGGTGTCGACCAGTTTCATTCAAGCGCGTGGCTTGGCTCAAAGTCTGTTTTTTTTCAGAATTTAATCTTCTACCTTTTATCTCCAACTTCGAACGAGTTTTTTTCAACGTGTTTTAAAGTAGTTTCCCGCTGCAATAGTTTAGTTGTTTTTAAACAAGTTTTAAACAAAGTCTTTTTAAGTTGACGAGTAAAGTTTTAAATTTGTCACCCATTTTGACGTACAAGTGAGTAGTACGAGTGGCAAACCGGGTCGAGAGGACTCGATGCATTACAAGCGTGGTATCAGAGCCAATGGGTTAAGTCGTTCAGAATATTACCTAACAACGCCAATCGCCACGTGGAAGTGCTCCAACAACTGTAAGTATTTATGTTTAGTGTTAGTTATTAGATGTTTATGGGTATGTTTCATTTGTTCAAGATTAGCAAACTATCTAGACAGCCAGGTCGTCCGAGAGAACCTAGGGAAATGACCTATGTAAGAAATGAAGACGATCCGATGACGATGAGGAAGTTGACAGATTTGGTGACTAGGAAGTTGCAACAGTTGGGTATTTTATTGAATCGTGAAGGCCAAGGGAATTCATGGGCTAGCTCTTCGAGCGATAATGGTGGTGAACGGTTTTAGAGACTAAGACCACCGGCGTTCGAAGGGCAATCATCGAATCCAACTGCCACAGAGGAATGGATTCGTACCATCGAGAGTATGTTCAAGAGTACGTTCAAATACGCCAAGGTGGAAGAGGCAGACAAGGTTCATCTAGCGGTTTTCCACTTGGCTAAGGATGCCAGATATTGGTGGAACGTGATAAAGGCTGCCACCGATGTTCAGGTTATGGGCTGGAAGGGGTTCAAGGATGCCTTTTTCAGTAAGTATTTCAACAGTACCGTGGAGGCCACAAAGAGAATGGAATTTTTGCAACTAAAGCAAACTGGGTCAGTGCTGAAGTACAACCGTCAATTTGAGTCGTTGTCACGCTTTGCTAGAAGTCTCGTGAGCAAGAACAAAGACAAGGTCCTCCAGTTTGTTCAGGGATTGAAACCTGAGATCTATAAGGGAGTGAAGATAGCAGGCACCAAGGGCGTGCCTTACAGTCAGGTAGTGGAGAAAGCACTAGAGGTGGAAGAAGCAGACCTCATGTGTGTCAAGCAGCGTGAAGCTCCCAGGAGGTTTTTCAGAGATATCAAACCGCAACAGCCTCAGAGGGGCACGAAGAGGCTGGGCAATAACCTGAGCAGTCAAAGAAGCGACAAGCGTCCTTAAAGGTCTGGGAGGTACCCTCAATGTCAGAAGTGTATGAGGCACTACTTGGAGGAGTGCAGGGGTAAATTCGGGCAGGTGTTTTAATTGTAACGAAGCTGGGCACATTGCTATGGATTGTCCGAAGCCAAGAGTAAATCGTTGTTACAACTGTAATGAGGTCGGCCACATCTTCAGAGATTGTCCATCGATGAAGAAAGGTCAGCCATGGTGTCAGGTACTGTGCTAGTTAATACTGTACCTGCCTATACATTGATCGATTCCTGTTTGACGCATTCATTTATAGCAACTACGTTTGCTGTCAAGTTAAACTTATGTCCTACGTCAACTGAGCACGTGTATGATGTGGCGTTACCCTCTAGTGAATGCATGCATTCCAATCAAGTAGTTCGTGATAGTGTAATATCAGTGGGAAGCAAGAGCCTACCAGCTTATCTTATCATTATGTGGATAACGGGTTACGATGTGATTCTGGGGATGGATTTGTTGTTCAAGCATCATGCAACAATTGACTGTAGATCGCGTTACAATGTAAGTGATGAGTTGGAAGGTGAGGACCTCAAACCGAATGATGATGTCTAAGTTGTGTTGCTAGAGGGTGCTCATGGCGAGGATTTTGTGACTGGGTAGCGATTTTGACCCGAGGGTGATGCTCCTAGCTTGTTGGTATAAGTTCATGATATTAAAGAACAGATAGAAAATGATTTTATCATGTGGTAAATACTGGATATGTTTGGCACTTTTCATGTTTGTAGGGGATTTTAAGGCAAAAAGCTTTTCACCCGTTTATGACTTCTACTACGATTTTCTCGTTACGGTCTGTCTTTTACGATTTTAATGATGGAAGGTATAGTGATTTAAAGACTGTCGTTTTGAATGGATTAAATTGACATTAGGCTGTGAGGATTGAGGAAAATGTTTAGTTGGATTATAGTGTGTTTGTATCAGGTGAAGAAAGATGAGGAAAGAAAGGTGATTGGTAAAGGAAGTAATCGGCCAACAGAGAGTTAGCCGATCAATCTGTCAGAGTGGCGATCGATCGGTATAGCATTGTCTGGTGAAGTAAAGGAAAACAGAGAGTTGAAGTGTCAACCTAGATCGATTTTCCTATATGTCGCCCGATTATGAAAAGGTCATTTTCAGAGAGTTGAAGTGTCAACCTCGACCGATTATTGGCAGATGTTAATCGGTCGATGTTAAGTGTAGATGTTAATCGGTCGATGTTGAGTTTAGATGTTAATCGGCTGATGTTGATTGATCGGCCCCATGTGTTTTTCTGCTTCTGTCTTTAAAACCGAGGCTATTTCTATTTTTATTCCTCCTCTATTTCTTAAATTGTTTTAAATTTGTCTCCAAGGAATTTCAATTGAGTTTTAGGCGCGACCCTCAATCGTTTTAGTAAAGTTTCTTTGTAATTTAAAAAAAATATGTGTTAAGAACAGGAACATGATCATGATCACGAAAGTCGCGGCCCATTGGGTTTCGGGTCGTGACAAGCGAGATCGACACTACATTTGCCTCGGGTTGCAACTGTAACGCCCGGCATTTTGCCATGTAATAATTTTCCCGGATCATTTAAACGGGATTAATATTATATTAATGCAAATGAATGTTTTGGTGGAATTGTTTGAATAATTAGTGGAGAACTAAACTAATGTGTAACTAAACCAAAACATAAGTTTGAAATGCATGGAAGGGCAAATTAGGAAGAAATTAAGGTTGGTGGGAGAAATCAAATGGATGATTGACACTTGGCAAACTTGTGGAAGAAGACAAGCCATGTATCCCATTTCCTTCTCTTCCCTTCTACGTGAAAGTTTCCACTTCTCCATCTTCTCTCCCTCTGTTTTCTCTCGGCCAGGCGACAAAAGTTCACTCAAACCCCTTTGATCTCCTAGGTTTCTCCTTGTTTTCTGCCTAAGGTAAACATCTTCTAATGCTAACACATTTGGACAAGCAAAAAGTACGCGTTTTGCTGAAATTTTAGGTTAAGGTATCTAGGAGAAAACTCTCGATTTTTGTATGGAAACACATAGTTGTTTTCTACAAGTCTGAGTGGAGTTTTCTGCATAATCTTCCAAGTTATATGTTAGCATTTGCAGCTTGTTTAATACCTCTTCATGCATGCTACAGATCCGAGCATTCCGGGGACATTCGAGCATCTGACACCGCAGCAAACAGGTAAGTTCATGCATCTACGTTGGCCCTTAAGGCCCTACAACTTGGAGGTACTAAGTCTGGTTCGGGTAGACAGGTTTTAGGTTATGTTCTATGTTAAACCTGTTCCTGTTACATTCTATTCTTCCTGTTACATTTATTCTGTCATTATGAATGTCAAGTTGAGCATCATACTTATTCATGCATACACGATTTCTGTAAAATCATGCAAATGTTTTCTGCACCGGTTTTGAAGAAAATAAGATAAAATCCTGTAAAGAAAATGTATGGTTAAATGTGGACGAGGACTGGCATCCTGTCAAGTACTCCTGTTATGTCTTGAAAGTGGCATGTACATCCCGTTGCACCAGCTCCTCCTCCCACTTATACCTTCCTGTCTAGTGAAATGTAATGTAATGTTCATGTATTTGAAAAAGATTCATGCATAGCACGTTCATCACTTTGCATTGTATGTTCTTACTGAGCACTAGGCTCATAGCTGAACTCCCTGTTGTAGGTACGGATCCTGTAAACGAGGACTTTGTGCCTCAAGCTGATGATGATCTGATGTAGTTGGTGGTTCGAGCTCGCAGGGGTGGTTGCTGCAGCTAGACATATTTCTGTCCTGAGGTTTAAGTTTCTTTTTTTTGTAAAGTTCCTGTCTGTAAAACCCACTGGGATTCTGGTGTTTGATTTAAAAACTCTATTAGGATTCTGTTGGAAATCTGGATAATGTATAGGTTCTGATGTTCGAGTTTTAAACCTCTGTATTTGACAGTTGTATTTATGCTCTGAAGTATTCTGGAATTGTTTGGAATATTTTCTCTTTTTAGGTTATACATGGATAGTCTCGAATTTTAGAGCTATCCATGCAGTTTGTTTTCTTGAAATCTGTCTTCTGTAATGAAGGTTTGAAACCCTTATGCTTTCTGTTTTTAAGCTCTCTGCCTATGTCTTTCTGTCAAAAGTTGTAATTCTTGCCTTTAAAACTATGTTTTCCGATTACATCTACCGGTAGGCATTTGCTACATCTACTGTCAAATAATGTTTTCTTATGTTTTCACTCCTACGATGCCTGTTACCCTTTTAAGTCCATGATGCCTGTTACCCTTTTTAAGTCCATGCCTAAACTTCATCTACCGGTAGGCATTTTGCCTACATCTACTGTCAAATAATGTTTTCCTTATGTTTTCACTCCTACCGATGCCTGTTACCCTTTTTAAGTCCATGCCTAAACTTCATCTACCGGTAGGCATTTTGCCTACATCTACTGTCAAATAATGTTTTCCTTATGTTTTCACTCCTACCGATGCCTGTTACCCTTTTTAAGTCCATGCCTAAACTTCATCTACCGGTAGGCATTTTGCCTACATCTACTGTCAAATAATGTTTTCCTTATGTTTTCACTCCTACCGATGCCTGTTACCCTTTTTAAGTCCATGCCTAAACTTCATCTACCGGTAGGCATTTTGCCTACATCTACTGTCAAATAATGTTTTCCTTATGTTTTCACTCCTACCGATGCCTGTTACCCTTTTTAAGTCCATGCCTAAACTTCATCTACCGGTAGGCATTTTGCCTACATCTACTGTCAAAAACTTCATATACGGTAGATACTGTACATGTTTTGTCTTATCACATTCACCGCTAAACTGTGAATTTGCCATAGGTTTTCCTTCTGCCGATTCCGTTTATTGCCTATTCCTTCCAGTTGACGTCATCCATCTTCCAGCTGACGTCATCACCTTCTGCCGATCCCGTTTAATGTCTGCTTCTACCGTCTGACGTCATCCATCTTCGGCTAACGGGCCTAACGTCATCACCTCCTGCAGATTCCGTTTATTGCCTGTTCCTTCGGTTGACGTCATCCATCTTACGGCTGACGTCATCACCTTCTGCCGATCCCGTTTAATGTCTGCTTCTACCGTCTGACGTCATCCATCTTCCGGCTGACGTCATCACCTCCTGCGATTACGTTTACTATCTGTATCTGCCGATGACGTCTTCACATCTTCCGATGATGTCATCACACATTCCGATTTCCATCTGTTGCCTATATCTTCCGATGACGTCATCTGTTTTGTCTTATTCGACATCCACCGCCCAATTTAGTTCACCTTCACCGCTGCCCTTAAAATTTAATCTTCCGCCGAACAGTATTTTTATTTGTTTTAGTTAAGTCTTCCGCCAGCTCTATGCTTATTTTGCTTCCCACTCCAGAGAACTCTCTCTCTCCCTGTAAACGTTCCCTGTTATTCACTGTAGTTTTTCCCTCTGCCTCTGTCAACGTTTAAAAGAGTTATGTTTACAAAAAAAAAAAAATAGTCACCGTTTTCTGTTAACTGTCCCGGAGTGACGGCTCCGATCCCGGAGCTCGATCGGGTTCGGTTTCGGGCTGTCACAGTTATGGTATCAGAGAGATAAGGTTTTAAAACCGATTCTGTGAAATGTCTGACTGCGCAACCCGCCACGTGAGATCGCTCCACCAACTGTGAGTGTTTAAGTTACTGTACTTGTTTTGTTTGTTAAGTTATGTTCATTATTTCGTATAGGATTTTTCTAGAATGGTGAGAGGAAATCAAGGTGATGCAAACGACAGTGGCGACGCCCTCGACCGTCTAACCGAGTTGGCCGGCACTCAATCTCGCATGATCGAGCATTTGATTGCGAGGGAGGGCAATGGAAACAACAATAACCATGCAAATGCTCCACGTGACACTAGTGGAGAGAGATTTCGGCGTCTCCAACTGCCTACGTTCGATGGGTTATCAACAGATCCTACTCACGCCGAAGAATGGATTCGACAGATTGAACGTATGCTGAATTATGCAGAAGTGGAGGAAAACAAGAAGGTGATATGTGCCTCGTTTAATCTCACCAAGAGTGCTGGATTTTGGTGGGATACAGTGCAGTCAACCACTGTGGCGTTAAGCTGGGAGGGATTTAAAACACTCTTCTACGAGAAGTACTTTGACCGCATCATGAGGAAGGAGAAGCAACTGGAATTCTCTCGGCTGCGACAATTTGGAACAGTGGCCGAGTATGTTCAGAAGTTCGAAACGTTGTCCCGTTATGCACCTCACCTAGTGGCCACTGATGAGAATAAGGTGCATAAATTTATCCAGGGTTTGAAGATGGACCTCTTACGAGGGATTACATACGGGGGATTTGACGAGGCCCAATACACAAAGGTGGTAGCTAAGGCTTATCAGTTGGAAGCCTTAGAGGTAAAGTCTCAGAGATATACATCAAAGAGAATCATGCAGGATGCCCCTCAGCAACAACAACAACAAAAGGGACAACTTGGGCAACCACGGCAGCAACAGAACAGAGGTGTCAAAAGACCAAATGAAGT
The DNA here is from genome assembly GCA_022432975.1 of Begonia masoniana. Taxonomy (NCBI): domain Eukaryota; kingdom Viridiplantae; phylum Streptophyta; class Magnoliopsida; order Cucurbitales; family Begoniaceae; genus Begonia; species Begonia masoniana. Next base: position 38,587,235 of record CM039502.1, read on the forward strand.
TGCCATTTATCAGGACAAAGGGAAAAGACCTATGGGAGCTCCTCAGCTTCCTGTATGCCCACGTTGCCAGAGAAATCATACGGGGGAATGTAGGCTCTACACTGGCCAATGTTTCCGATGCGGCAAAGTAGGCCATCTTGTGCGCGATTGCTCAATGCCCGACACCAGAACAGGTCAAGCCGTACCCAGAGTTTTTGCAATGATGGAGGATGTTGATGATGCTGATCTGCACACAGCAATCACAGGTACAATTTTGGTGTATGATGTACCTGCTTATACTTTATGGGACACAGGGGCCACACATTCGTTTGTGGCCATGGACTTTGTAGTTAGACAAAAGTTTTGTAGTACGTCCTCAGATCAACCCTACAGCGTTATGCTACCGTCCGGAGAGTTTATGCACTCTGAGCAGGTTGTACGGGGTGATATAGTGTCAGTGGGAGACCAGAAATTTTATGCCGATCTTATCGTCATCGGTATGAAAAGGAACGATGTCATTCTGGGGATGGACTGGCTGTTTAGACATCATGCCACCATCGACTGTAGATCCGGGCTAGTAACATTTAGACGCCCGAATGAAGTAGAGTTTTCCTATCAGGCAATACCAAAGAAACATAGTGTGCCTGTTATATCCACCTTGAAAGCTCAACAGCTGATGAGGTCAAGATGTGTCAGATTCCTTGCCAATGTGGTAGATGTTCAAAGACAAGGTGAGGTGGAACTTCAAAATATTCCGGTAGTTCGAGACTTCTCAGAGGTCTTCCTGGATGACTTGCCGGGATTGCCACTGATCGTGAGATCGAGTTCAAAATCGATGTACATCCTGGCGCTGAACCGGTATCGAAGAATCCTTATCGTATGGCGCCAATTGAACTGAGGGAGTTGAAGGCTCAGCTAAAAGAATTGGTGGACAAGGGTTTTGTGCGCCCTAGTTTCTCTCCGTGGGGTGCTCCCGTCTTGTTCGTTAAGAAGAAGGATGGGTCCCTACGAATGTGTATTGACTACCGTGAGCTGAACAAGTTGACTATCAAGAATAAGTACCCGTTGCCGAGAATCGATGACTTATTTGACCAACTACAGGGGGCTCGGGTATTTTCTAAGATTGACTTACGCTCCGGATATTACCAGTTGAAGGTCAGAGCTGACGATATTCCAAAGACCGCGTTCAGGACTCGATACGGGCATTACGAGTTCTTGGTGATGTCGTTCTTGGTGATGTCGTTCGGGTTAACAAATGCTCTGGCGGCATTTATGGACCTGATGAACAGGATATTCCAGGATGTATTGGATAAGTTTGTGATTGTTTTCATCGACGACATCCTGGTTTATTCCAAGAGTGAGGCCGAGCATGAAGAGCACTTGACTGTTGTGCTGTCAACTCTAAAACAGCATCAATTGTTTGCCAAACTATCAAAGTGTGAATTCTGGTTGAACAAAATTAATTTCCTAGGCCACGTGGTGTCTGCTGAAGGAGTATCTGTGGACCCGGCCAAGATTGAGGCTGTAAGAGACTGGCCAAGGCCGAGGAATGCAAGCGAGGTACGGAGCTTTATCGGGCTAGCTGGTTATTACAGGAAATTCATCAAGGGATTTTCTGTGATAGCAAAACCTATGACCAGCTTAACAAGGAAGGACATCAAGTTCAGGTGGTCTGAAGCATGTGAGATAAGCTTCCAGACACTTAAGCAGAAATTAACCACTGCTCCTTTGTTAGTATTGCCAGTTGAAGACGGCAAGTTCAGCGTATATTGTGATGCGTCGAAAATTGGCTTGGGATGCGTATTGATGCAAGAAGGGAAAGTGGTAGCATACGCGTCCAGACAATTGAAGAGCCATGAAGAAAACTACCCTACTCATGACCTTGAGTTAGCGGCAGTTGTATTTGCGCTGAAGGTATGGAGACACCACCTATATGGACAGTCATGTGAGGTGTTTTCTGACCACAAGAGTTTGAAGTACCTCTTTACTCAGAAGGAGTTGAATATGAGGCAAAGGCGATGGTTAGAATTCGTGAAAGATTACGATGTTGAGATTAAATACCACCAGGGGAAAGCCAATGTGGTAGCCGATGCGCTAAGTAGGATGCCGTCTACTATGCAACCGGCCTTGGCTACCATCTCATTGCCTTTGAGGACAGAAATTCAGAGGTTTGAACTAGAGGTAGTTTCTAAATTATCGGCCGTGCTGGCAAATCTAACGTTGCGACCAACCGTTCTGAACCGAATTAAGGAGGCCCAGAAGACTAATTCAAAAGAGATGGCCGATATAGTAAGCAAGATACCTACGGCATCTTCAGAGTTCAGTTATTCGGGAGATGGAATTTTGAAGTTCAAAAACAGATGGTATGTTCTGAAAGACGAAGAACTACAGGAAGCACATCTTATCGGAAGCCCATTCGTCTTCTTTCTCTGTGCATCCAGGAAGCACAAAAATGTATCAGGATTTGAAACTTCACTTCTGGTGGCCGAATATGAAGAATGAAGTGGCCAAGTATGTGGAGTCTTGTCTGATATGTCAACAGGTCAAAGCTGAACATCAACGACCAAGTGGAACGCTTCAGCCTCTTCCGATTCCCGAATGGAAGTGGGAGAACATCACAATGGACTTTGTTGTTGGCCTTCCAAGGACAGCTAAAGGCCACAATAGCATATGGGTCATAGTGGACAGATTGACTAAGTCAGCCCACTTTCTACCTGTGAAGACGACGTACTCCATGGATCAGTATGCAGAACTGTATATTAGCGAGATTATTAAACTGCATGGTGTTCCTGTGTCGATCGTCTCAGACCGTGATCCCAGATTCACTTCCAGGTTTTGGAAAAGTTTGCAGAACTCTTTGGGCACGAAGTTGGATTTCAGCACGGCATTTCATCCACAGACTGACGGACAATCTGAGAGAACAATCCAAATACTTGAAGATATGCTAAGGTCGTGCGTACTTGAATTCCATGCTCCTTGGAGTAGATATCTACCGCTTGTGGAATTTGCTTACAACAATAGCTACCAGGCTACAATCGGCATGGCTCCATATGAAGCACTTTATGGAAGGAAGTGTAGATCCCCATTATGTTGGGATGAGGTCGGAGAAACCAAGCTTATTGGTCCTGAGATATTACAGCAGATGTCCGAAGTGATAGCTACTATCAAACAACAAATAAAGACTGCTCAGGATCGACAAAAGAGTTATGCGGACCATAGAAGAAGGGACTTAGAGTTTACCGAAGGTGATGAAGTGTTTTTAAAGGTGTCGCCTTTCAAGGGCGTAATGAGGTTCGGTAAGAAAGGAAAGCTCAGCCCACGGTTCATTGGGCCTTTTCCCATCTTGAAGCGTGTGGGAAGCGTGGCGTACAGACTACAGTTATCGGCGTCTATGGATGGAGTACACAATGTTTTCCACGTGTCGATGCTGAGGAAATGTGTACGAGACCCAACGCAGATTGTGGAACATGTGGACTTTGATATAATGCCGACGCTGACATATGAAGAAAGACCCATACAGATATTGGATACTTCACTTAAGGTGTTGCGCAACAAGGTGGTCCCATTAGTGAAAGTTTTGTGGCGCAATCATAACGTGGAGGAAGCCACATGGGAAAGACAAGAAGATGTTAGAGCCCAATATCCGGACCTCTTCGCTTAAGCAAATTTTGGGGACAAAATTTCTGTTAAGGTGGGTGGAATGTAACACCCGGCATTTTGCCATGTAATAATTTTCCCGGATCATTTAAACGGGATTAATATTATATTAATGCAAATGAATGTTTTGGTGGAATTGTTGGAATAATTAGTGGAGAACTAAACTAATGTGTAACTAAACCAAAACATAAGTTTGAAATGCATGGAAGGGCAAATTAGGAAGAAATTAAGGTTGGTGGGAGAAATCAAATGGATGATTGACACTTGGCAAACTTGTGGAAGAAGACAAGCCATGTATCCCATTTCCTTCTCTTCCCTCCTACGTGAAAGTTTCCACTTCTCCATCTTCTCTCCCTCTGTTTTCTCTCGGCCAAGCGAAAAAGGTTCACCCAAACCCCTTTGATCTCCTAGGTTTCTCCTTGTTTTCTGCCTAAGGTAAACATCTTCTAATGCTAACACATTTGGACAAGAAAAAAGTACGCGTTTTGCTGAAATTTTAGGTTAAGGCATCTAGGAGAAAACTCTCGATTTTTGTATGGAAACACATAGTTGTTTTCTACAAGTCTAAGTGGAGTTTTCTGCATAATCTTCCAAGTTATATGTTAGCATTTGCAGCTTGTTTAATACCTCTTCATGCATGCTACAGATCCGAGCATTCCGGGGACATTCGAGCATCTGACACCGCAGCAAACAGGTAAGTTCATGCATCTACGTTGGCCCTTAAGGCCCTACAACTTGGAGGTACTAAGTCTGGTTTGGGTAGACAGGTTTTAGGTTATGTTCTATGTTAAACCTGTTCCTGTTACATTCTATTCTTCCTGTTACATTTATTCCGTCATTATGAATGTCAAGTTGAGCATCATACTTATTCATGCATACACGATTTCTGTAAAATCATGCAAATGTTTTCTGCACCGGTTTTGAAGAAAATAAGATAAAATCCTGTAAAGAAAATGTATGGTTAAATGTGGACGAGGACTGGCATCCTGTCAAGTACTCCTGTTATGTCTTGAAAGTGGCATGTACATCCCGTTGCACCAGCTCCTCCTCCCACTTATACCTTCCTGTCTAGTGAAATGTAATGTAATGTTCATGTATTTGAAAAAGATTCATGCATAGCACATTCATCACTTTGCATTGTATGTTCTTACTGAGCACTAGGCTCATAGCTGAACTCCCTGTTGTAGGTACGGATCCTGTAAACGAGGACTTTGTGCCTCAAGCTGATGATGATCTGATGTAGTTGGTGGTTCGAGCTCTCAGGGGTGGTTGCTGCAGCTAGACATATTTCTGTCCTGAGGTTTAAGTTTCTTTTTTTTGTAAAGTTCCTGTCTGTAAAACCCACTGGGATTCTGGTGTTTGATTTAAAAACTCTATTAGGATTCTGTTGGAAATCTGGATAATGTATAGGTTCTGATGTTCGAGTTTTAAACCTCTGTATTTGACAGTTGTATTTATGCTCTGAAGTATTCTGGAATTGTTTGGAATATTTTCTCTTTTTAGGTTATACATGGATAGTCTCGAATTTTAGAGCTATCCATGCAGTTTGTTTTCTTGAAATCTGTCTTCTGTAATGAAGGTTTGAAACCCTTATGCTTTCTGTTTTTAAGCTCTCTGCCTATGTCTTTCTGTCAAAAGTTGTAATTTCTGCCTTTAAAACTATGTTTTCCGATTACATCTACCGGTAGGCATTTTGCCTACATCTACTGTCAAATAATGTTTTCCTTATGTTTTCACTCCTACCGATGCCTGTTACCCTTTTTAAGTCCATGTCTAAACTTCATCTACCGGTAGATACTGTACATGTTTTGTCTTATTCACATTCACCGCTAAACTGTGAATTTGCCATAGGTTTTCCTCCTGCCGATTCCGTTTATTGCCTGTTCCTTCCGGTTGACGTCATCCATCTTCCAGCTGACGTCATCACATTCTGCCGATCCCGTTTAATGTCTGCTTCTACCGTCTGACGTCATCCATCTTCCGGCTGACGTCATCACCTCCTGCCGATTCCGTTTATTGCCTGTTCCTTCCGGTTGACGTCATCCATCTTCCGGCTGACGTCATCACCTTCTGCCGATCCCGTTTAATGTCTGCTTCTACCGTCTGACGTCATCCATCTTCCGGCTGACGTCATCACCTCCTGCCGATTACGTTTACTATCTGTATCTGCCGATGACGTCTTCACATCTTCCGATGATGTCATCACACATTCTGATTTCCATCTGTTGCCTATATCTTCCGATGACGTCATCTGTTTTGTCTTATTCGACATCCACCGCCCAGTTTAGTTCACCTTCACCGCTGCCCTTAAAATTTAATCTTCCGCCGAACAGTATTTTTATTTGTTTTAGTTTAGTCTTCCGCCAGCTCTATGCTTATTTTGCTTCCCACTCCAGAGAACTCTCTCTCTCCCTGTAAACGTTCCCTGTTATTCACTGTAGTTTTTCCCTCTGCCTCTGTCAACGTTTAAAAGAGTTATGTTTACAAAAAAAAAAAAATAGTCACCGTTTTCTGTTAACTGTCCCGGAGTGACGGCTCCGATCCCGGAGCTCGATCGGGTTCGGTTTCGGGCTGTCACAGCAACTCTTTGCAAGCCTGGTCGACACCTCAAATAACTGGTTGACACTTTTAGACTGGGGTCGACACTTCAAGCATAGGTCAACACTCCATTCTTCTCTGTTTTCGGCAGTCGATCTTAGTGGTCGACACCTCGACTAACTGGTTGACACTTTACCCAGGTTTATACACTCAAGGTCGACACCTACAAATACTGGTCGACACCTTTACCTCTACTACTAAGAAAACTTCACCAAAATGCAGCAATTTGACAGCAAAACGTTTAAAATTATAAAAACCCAGATCCTACTATCAAAATCCAAACTTCCTGCATTAAAAAGACTTCCATCAAAACAGATCCACATTCATTTCCAAAATACATTTGTACATCAAAACAACTTAAAGCTATACATCAACTACACAATACATCCATCCAACTAAACTAAACACAAACACACCCTCAATTCTTACTTTCAAAATACAGCCACATTTCGGGTTACGTCACCCTAACAAACTGTCTCATCGTCGCATGGGTGCACTCCTCCAACAACTCTAGTCCTGGTCTTGCTCATGGACCTCACATGCTAATTCTTCGTTACCTACATCATATAACTCAAGTATTAGCCTAACGCTAAGCAAGTAATGCAAAAATGAAAGCAAACACTTCACATCCTAACACATGCAATTTCTACTATCTCGTTTCATACTCATTCTCGTATTTCGTTTCGTTCTCCGTACGACACTCTCTGACCCAGTTTGACTCAATGCCCTAGGATATCGTGGAGTACTGAGCACTATAGAACCTTCTGGCCTAGGTCCCACCTGGGATATCGCGGAGCTTTAACCCAGTATACGTCACCCTCCGGCCCAGGTCCCACTGTAATATCATGCTCGTACGGATTTTTTAGAATATTATTATTTTATTATATAATGGCATTTTTGGTAAATATGTCAAATCAGGTCCGTTACACAAAAAGAAAGCGTCATTACGATCCTAACGATTTGTAGGAATTTTAAGAAAATTATGGGAATTTTCGGAGATTAGACGTTATATTCCGAGTAAATACGTTTCTCGTAATGTAAAAGACGTTATCGTAAAAAATAACAAATGAGGTCCAATTTGCGAACGGACAGTTTTGTTAAATCCCAAATAATAAGTTAGACTTATTGGCAAAATGTGGAAAGTTGGAAAAGTCAAATCGTTGGACGATTAACGAACCGAATGACGAAGATTATATAAAATCAAAGAGAAGGGCATTTTAGTAATTTGCCAAATCAAATTTTATAAAATAACCTAAATCTATCTCTTTTCTTCATTCTCCTTCCTTCTGCGATTTCCAGAGAGCAAACCCTCTCGGCCTCTCCTCTGCCCGCAACAAATCTCTCTGATCCGACCTCCGTTCGCTTCATTTTCTTCACGCTTTCTCCTCCAATCGACGTTCTAGGTATGGATCTATAGTTTTAGAACGTTTATTTCGATGATTTCGGAGTTTTAAACCATTAGGTTCGTTTAGGGTTTCGATTTAAAACGCGAATTAGGGTTCGTAATTAATAGGTTAGCCGTGATTAAGTATATATTGCACGTATTCGACGTTATTGGACGAAGTTGAATCAATTTGTGAAAATGTTAAAATTAGGGATTTTCGAGATTTTTTGAATAACTCGTAAATTCAAATTTGAGGTGCCGAGCGTGAATTGCTCGAATAAATAGCCCAATGAATTGGATTAGAACTTTAGAAAGTCTCCTTATTTAAGATTTTGTAATTTGGACGATCGATAACTTAAACTCGTTTTAACATCGATACTGTGTTTTGCTTCAGACAAACAACGCTCGTGGACGGAGCTTGAGCTGCTTTGGACACGAGGTAAGTTCTCATGATCTTCTTTGGCCGATTGGCCTACACCGTACGTCGAATGTCGTCTCGAGGAGTTTTGGAGATGCGTTTGTTTAATTGTATTTGGCTTGGGTAGCTAGGTTTTAGGAGTTTATAGTTTACGCTTTACAGTCTTGATGGTACATATTATTGCTTGTTTACTGTATGATATTGAACTGTTCACGCATCACTTGTTTCAAAGAAAAGTATGAAAATGAAGTTCCGCACAGAGTTTTAAAGATAACGTAAAGCATAGCACTGGCCGAAAGGCGTATTGAGCATAGCATTGGCCGAAAGGCGTATTGGCCGAAAGGCGTATTGGTCACGCGAGGTGGGGCTCAGGCACGGCTGTACGTGTTGTAAGCGTGCACCCCCCGCCCTAGCTGGAAAGAATAGTCCACCCGCTGGATGAGCTCTCTCTGGTTAAAGGGATAGGATCTCGGTGACACCTATTGAGCATTGCATAGTAAGATAAAATAAAACATGATTTACCGAACTCATACGCACAGCATGCATTGCATTTACGTAGAGCTTACTGGGATTTCATCTCATAGTGTAATCTTACGGATATGCTCGGTTTTTAGAGCTATCCATGCAGCTGGATTTCGCAAAGTCTGCTGCGAGTGGGTTGATTTTCGAATACGTTTTGGTTGATTGAGTTAAACTATAAGTGCATCGTGTTTATGGGCGAAAAGTGTGAAAATAACATGAAGTGTTACTCTCTGGAATCGGATTCCAGAGAGCAGATAGTTGGTTTTTTTCTCTGGAATTCCAGAGAGCATGTTATTAAATTTACAGGTTGAAAGAAGGAAGGAGGAATCGCGGAGCTGAGCGATCGCTGCACTCAGTGTGCAGCGATCATCTGATCGCTACATGCAGCGATCAGTCGCTGCAGCAATGCAGCGACTGGTCACTGCAGGCTGCAGCGAATTCAGCGATCAATCGCTGCATGCAGCAGCGACTGGTCGCTGTTTTTTTTTTTTTTTTTTTTTTTTTTTTTTTTTTTTTTTTTTTTTTTTTTTTTTTTTTTTTTTTTTTTTTTTTTTTTTTTTTTTTTTTTTTTTTTTTTTTTTTTTTTTTTTTTTTTTTTTTTTTTTTTTTTTTTTTTTTTTTTTTTTTTTTTTTTTTTTTTTTTTTTTTTTTTTTTTTTTTTTTTTTTTTTTTTTTTTTTTTTTTTTTTTTTTTTTTTTTTTTTTTTTTTTTTTTTTTTTTTTTTTTTTTTTTTTTTTTTTTTTTTTTTTTTTTTTTTTTTTTTTTTTTTTTTTTTTTTTTTTTTTTTTTTTTTTTTTTTTTTTTTTTTTTTTTTTTTTTTTTTTTTTTTTTTTTTTTTTTTTTTTTTTTTTTTTTTTTTTTTTTTTTTTTTTTTTTTTTTTTTTTTTTTTTTTTTTTTTTTTTTTTTTTTTTTTTTTTTTTTTTTTTTTTTTTTTTTTTTTTTTTTTGGCAAACTGTTTATAAAATGTGTTGTTAAGGTTTAATTCCGATTTCGATTCTGGTTTCGATTTCGGTTTAGGTTCCGCCTAGAGTTTAATTAAAGATATTAGGTTAAAAAATATATATATATATGGTACGGATATTGGGTATAGTATTAGGGGCGCTACTATTATGGTATCGGAGCCCCCGGGTTTTAAAATCGGTTCTGTAGACCGCTCGACTGCACAGCCTCTACGCGGACATTCTTCATCAACTGTAAGTATGTTTATAGCTTTATTCGATTTCTAGTTTCTTAGAATATTTGTTTAGCTTTTATAGGAATTTTATAATTATGGTGCGTCCACGAAACGACCGAGACGACCGCGATGATACGATTGATACTCTTAAAGACTTTATTGCCCAGCAGTCTCAGCATATGGAGAGACAGGCTCAGCAGATGGAGAGGCAGTCTCAGCAGTTGGGTACCCTGATAGATCGCGAGGGCGTTAGAGCCCGAGAGATAGCCGTTTCGCTTAACCGTGGGATGGAGAGATTTCAGAAGCTCCAGCCCCCAGTATTCAGCGGACAGTCCACAGATCCCGAAAAGGTAAAATGATTGAATGGTTTATGAACAGCATATGCATGGCACGCATTTTCATTTACGTAGAGCTTTCTGAGATTTTTATCTCATAGTGTGTCTGTATGGTGTAGGTGACCTCGATATAGGTGAGGACGATGTTCCTCCTCTTGAGGCATGATGCAGTTGACGGGGAATGCTCGCGGGAGTGTGTTGGCGCAGTCGATGCTTAACTGACCCGTGGGGAAGTATGTATAGATTTTGGGGTTATTCGGATGTTTTGGACTAAAGGTGGACTAGATAGAATATTTGTATAGATAGAACATATTAGAATGTTTGGTTCTGGTTAGTTGATAGTTTGATGTGCTAATGTTTTGGCAAACTGTTTATAAAATGTGTTGTTAAGGTTTTTATCTAAAGTTTAATGGAACTGCTTGGTATTTTCTTTTGAAACAGGAGGGATATGCTTAGTTTTTAAACATATCCACGCAGTTCGTTTTCCTGAAAATGTACATGATTTTAGTTTCGTTTTGAGTCGGTTTTGATGAGGTTACGAGAGCGTGTGAATGTTGGGTTTTGATTGAGTTTAAGTTTTTATGATGAATGTAATGTTCGATGGTATTGAAGTGTCGAAGGAAATGTTGAATTGTAAAGTGAGTAGTTGGTGCAGGAGAAAAGGAAGGAAAGAAAGAAAGAGGAAACTGTTTTTAATTGTTTTTTAAGTGTAAATTGTTTTTAAATGTTTTTAATTGTTTTACATAATTGTTTTAAATTATTTTAAGTTTTATTTCCGCTCGAATGCTAGGTTTAAAGTTTAGAATATAAAATGAAAAATTTGTACTGTAATTGAAGGGTTTAGGATAAGGGACGTTACAGACCACATTAACAAAACTGTCAATCTCGATGGACCATGATCACTGTCCATGCGATGGACCATGAATACCGTCCGTGAGGACCATGTACACACACTCAGCCTACTCCCCGACACAATCCCCTCCCTAATCCATGTAAAGTAAAAAGGATACGAACAAGTAAATGAACATGTTTTATGAAAGCCATACATTCATGCATATGTTATTGATAGTGCATTCCATTATTAAGCATTAGGCTTAACGTATTTATCATATGATGTAGGTGACGAGAACGAAGGTGAGGAACTTCCTCCCGATGATCAGGCATAGATGGTCGGTGGGCGGAGCTCAGGCGACGAGGCGTGTTTTTGCTAGGCTTGATGACCTTTGGGTGTGCTAAGCTATTTTGTGATAAATAGGTGTGAAATAGATTGATATTGGATGATGTGATGAATTTTAGGATGTATAGAGAAGTTTGATATTTTAGGAATTGTATAGTGAATGTAGGCTTGGAGTTGTGTTGTTTAGAATGATTTAATAAACGTATTTGTTTTGGTGATGTTTTAGGAAATTCTGCTTTTACGTTCAACATTTGTGTTGTGAATTAGGTTGGATCGTATTTTATGATTTTAAGTGCTTTAAACCTGTAAGGATACGCTCGATTTTTAGAGCGATTCATACAGTTTGTCTTCATAAATTTTAAATACATTTTTGGATATGTTATGAGTCGGTTTTTTTTTTCGGGAGTTTTGAGGTATTTTGTGTTTAAAGTGGTGGGGAATGAATTTTTGGAAAGTTTAATGTGAAGGGTAGGTGTTGGAAGTGGAAAAAAATGGCTATGTATGAAAAAAGGAGCAAGAAGAGCATTGGAGGTGCGCTGGGGCGCTGGGGCGTGCTGCCCCGCCGATCGATCGCGCCCGAGGGGCAATCGATCGGCATCTTTTGGTTGTTTTTAGTCTGAAATCCAGAGAACGTGCCGATCGATTGGCTTTGACACGTGAGTGGCACGTGGGGAGGCACCTAGGGCGCGCGCTGCCCGGGCACTGTGCTCACTCGGGTGGGGCGATGCACTGCGCGCGGCGCGGCACTGTCTGGGCGACGCGCGCATCCAGGGCGCTCCGCGCATGCCACACATGACCCCAACATGATTTTTTTTAAAAAAATTGACTTTTCAAAACACGTTTCAACCCGACCTTTTACGATACTTTTTAAACATATTTTATGAGCGACTCCTACGTATTTTAAAGGATTTTATGGGCCCAAAAATCGAGTCAACATTTTTATCAAAAAAATGGTTTTAACCTTGTTTTAATGTTTTAAAAGTCACCAAACTTTACGCTCAACATGTTTAAGTCAAAGTTAGACTCTTAAGGGTCGTTTGAGGTGGGTAAATTGTCTATGTCTGTTTTATTTTAGAGTGTTGTGTAAAAAAAAAGAAAAATTTTATGTGAACTTCTGAGGGCTTAAGTTAAGTTTACGTCACAACAAGTCCGTGGCAGCCCCGACTGGGTTGGGGTTGTCACAGCTATGATATCAGAGCACCCGGGTTTTAAAAGCAATTCTGTGGACTGCCGGCCAAACACGAATCGCCGCACGAGGACTCTCCATCGACTGTAAGTGTGTAAGCTTAAGTATGATTCTTAGATGTTTATTTTGTGTGTGTTTCTTAATGTGTCTAGGAACAAGAAAATGCCGAAAGCACCAAGACAACCCAAGGAGAATCCTATTAGTCAGCTTATGGACATAGTGCACCAACAATTAGAATAAATAGGGATTTTACTCAACCGAGATGGATATGGTAATGGACAAGGTAGTACTTCATGGAACAAGGGTAGTGAAAAAACTAGGCAGTTTTGACCTCCAATGTTCGATGGATGCGTTTTAGATCCGATCCAGGCTGAGAGTTGGGTTCGAGCAATGGAAGGATTGTTAGACCTTATTAATATGAAGGAGGTAGATAAGGTTTCATATGCAGTGTGTCATCTTGAGGGAGACGTAAGTGGTGGGACAATGTCAAGGTCATCTTGAGGGTTGGGGGCGGTATGACCATATTAACAAAACCGTCCATCTCGAGGGACCATGATCACTATCCATGCGATGGACCATGAATACTGTTTGTGAGGACCATGTACACGCACAAGGCCTACTCCCCGGCACAATCCCCTCCCTAATCCATGTAAAGTAAAAAGGATACGAACAAGTAAATGAACATGTTTTACGAAAGCCATACATTCATGCATATGTTATTGATAGTGCATTCCATTACTAAGCATTAGGCTTAACGTGTTTATCGTATGATGTAGGTGACGAGAACGAAGGTGAGGAACTTCCTCCCTATGATTAGGCATAGATGGTCGGTGGGCAGAGCTCATGGCGACGGGGCGTGTTTTGGCTAAGCCTGATGACCCGTGGGTGTGCTCCAAGCTGTTTTGTGGTAAATAGGTGTGAACTAGATTAATATTAGATGATGTGATGAATTTTAGGATGTATAGAGAAGTTTGATATTTTGGGAATTTTATAGTGAATGTAGGTTTGGAGTTGTGTTGTTTAGAAGGATTTGATAAACGTTTTTGTTTTGGTGATGTTTTAGGAAATTCTGCTTTTACGTTCAACATTTGTGTTGTGAATTAGGTTGGATTGTATTTGATGATTTTAGGTACTTTAAACCTATAAGGATACGCTCAGTTTTTTGGGCGATCCATGCAGTTTGTTTTTGTAAATTTTAAATATGTTTTCGATTATGTTATGAGTCGGGGTTTTTTTTTTTCAGGAGTTTTGAGGTATTTTGTGTTTAAAGTGGTAGGGAATGATTTTTGGAAAGTTTAATATGAATGGTAGGTGTTGGAAGTGGAAAAAAATGGCTAAGTATGAAAAAGGGAGCAAGAAGAGAGCTGGAGGCGCGGGGCGCTGGGGCACGATGGGCACGCCCAGCCGATCGATCCCGCCCGAGGGGCGATCGATCGGCGCTTTTGGTTGTTTTTAGTCAGAAATCCAGAGAATGTGCCGATCGATTGGCTTTGACACGTGCGTGGCACGTGGGGAGGCGCCCAGGGCGCGCGCTGCCTTGGCACTGCGCTCACCCGGGTGGGGCACTGCACTGCGTGCGGCGCGGTGCTGTCTGGGTGACGCGCGTGTCCAGGGCGCTGCGCACGCGCCACACATGACCCTAACATGATTTTTTTTTAAAATTGACTTTTCAAAACATGTTTCAACCTGACCTTTTACGATACTTTTTAAAGTATTTTATGTGCGACCGTCACGTATTTTAAAGGATTTTAAGGGCCTAAAAACCGAGTCGACATTTTATCAAAAAAATAGTTTTTGTGACGACCCTCGACCCGATCGGGGTCGGCGAGCCACACTCCAGATATTTAAAACGTGAACTTTTATTTTTTTTAACTTTTACTTTTAAAACCTTGACAGAGAGAAAACCTTCTCTGGAATTAAAGACTGGAAGACAATTAAAATAAGGACTACATAAATAAACAACAGAAGAAAACAGGAAGACATGAACATTAAAAATTTGGACGAATGGGCTTTGAACGAGTACTCTAGACGAGAGCTGAAATCGGTCGAAGTGACCTCGGTGATGAAATCGGTCGAAGTGACCTCGACGATGAAATCAGTCGAAGTGACCTCGGCGATGAAATCGGTCGAAGTGACCTTGGCGATGAAATCGGTCGAAGTAACCTCGGTGATGAAATCGGTCGACAGAACTGGACGACAGGTTTGGACGACAAGTTTTGGACGACAGAACTGGACGACAGGTTTGGACGACAAGTTCGGACGAAAACTTTGGACGACGTTATCGCCCACAACTTTGGACGATAACTTTGGACGATTAACAATTAGCCTTAGTCGACAGACTAAGTCTCTGGAATTAATTTTTACACCATTCGGTCGAAAAATTCGATCGAATGGCTATAGAAAATAGAGGGACTAAACACTCCAACATCTGAAGTACCCCAACTAGAAGAAACCCGATTTTAGACATATATATTCCGCCGATCGATCGGTTACCCCAGGCGATCAATCGGCTACCTCTATGTTTGACGATTTACTTCTTTTGACACAGAAAGCTTCAAACTCCAAAACGATTCAAAACGAAGTTTTAAAACATGCTTGAATACATGACAGAAGTTCAAAAATCTAACTGCATGGATAGCTCTAAAACCCAAGACAATCCATGCATAACCTAAAAGAAAAGACTCCAAGCAGTTCCAGAATATTTCAAAATATATATTCAACTGTCAGAACAGAGGTTTTAAAACTTCAACACCAAAACCTATACATTACTAAAAATCCCAACAGAATCCCAACAAAGACTATACAAATATGACCTTCATTTTAAAAACTTCACCCTCGGGTATGAAATCTTTCTAGCTGCCGTAACCACCCCCCGAAAGCTCGTGCCACCAACCACCTATTCGTCGGCCTGAGGCACAAAGTCCTCATCTGGAGGATCCATATCTACAACAGGGAGTTCAACTATAAGCCTAGAGCTTAGTAAGAACATACAATACAGTGATGCATATGCTATGCATGAACTTTTGAAATACATGAACATTACTTTACATTACGTTCAAGTGCACATGAGGTATAAGTGGGGCTTATAAAGGAACTGGCGCAACAGGGGTGCACTATCAAGCACATAACAGGCGGTGCACTATTAGGCATATTACAGGGATACATACCATGTACATTGTAACGACCCCAGAGAGATCGTCACATAATCCATAGCTTTCTTAATCATTTAATTCTTATTACTCACACATTATTCATTATTAATAACGTATTTTATTTTATTTTTTGAAACATGATTTAACTCAAGATGTCATACGCAATTCACTAGACCTCATTCGGCAAAGGATAACACTACACATCTGCCGGCGGGCAATGCAATGTGTATCGGCTGGTGAAGGGAAACTTAAACCTTTAGACTACATCTACCGATAGAGGAATAAACCACATCTACCGGTCACTAAACGACAAAACCATGTTTACACCATCCGGTGAAGAAACTCTCTACATCATCCGATGAAATAAGGGGGGGCATCATCCGGTGAACATGTGCTCCTCACGTGACTAATTAAAACATGACCCGGTCACTAAACTACAAGATAACCCTCACATCATCCCGTAACTAGACGACAAACTATACTTACATCTTCCGATAGCTTAAACACTCTACATCTACCGATCGCTAGACGACGAAATAGCACTATCATCATCCGATGGCTTAAACATTCTACATCTGCCGATCGCTAGACAACAAAATAGCACTTTTATCATCCGATGGCTTAAACATTCTACATCTGCCGATCGCTAGACGACAAAATAGTACTTTCATCATCCGATGGCTTAAACATTCTACATCTGCCGATCGCTAGACGACAAAATAGCACTTCCATCATCTGATGGCTTAACACTCTACATCTGCCGATGACGTCAGCTGGATGATGGCCTTATCCAGCTTCCATCACACGGCAGGAAAACACTATAATCATCAAACAACTTCATCCAGTAGAAAATACCACAACTCACCCGAATCTTAACTTAGTGATTATAAACCTCAATGAGTCAGAATCATAAACTCATCTAAAATACGCATAGCAGAAGGCTTAAGCAAAAACAAACCATTCAATAATCTTTAAAATCATCATTAGACTCTTAAGTCAAATCATCCAAAACTAAAGCTTATGGTTATAAGAAATTCTATTTTTCTTAAACATCTGTTTATCATAAACTTCACTGACATACTATGAGCATAACCAGGGGTCTTAGTCGCCTGCCCAGCCTTGCACTGTCATACTGAGCATCCTCCAGCAACCAGCTTTAAACATCATCTCTGGACTGGAAATCCTCACCTGTTAGCTCTTCACCTACATCATAAGGTTTAACTATAAGCCTAATGCTTAGTAAGGAATGCAACTCTAACATGAATGCATGACTGTATAATTCGGGAAATCACATGCTCATAAGTCTTTTCTTGTACATATCTTTGCTCGTAATCATCATTCATAGTCATGGATCATATTCATCATTCATAGTCATGGATCATATTCATCATTCATAGTCATGGATCATATTCATCATTCATAGTCATTGATCATACTCTTCATTTAAGTTGTGTGGATTAAGAGAGGATTTGTGCCGGTAAAGGGGTTCGACAGTGAGTTTGATCTTGGTCCCTACTGCGGGTCGTGTTCATATGTCCCTCTTTTGGACTGAAGTTGTGTGGATTAAGAGAGGATTTATGCTGGTAAAAGGGGTTTGACAGTGAGTTTGATCTTGGTCCCTACTGCGGGTCGTGTTCATATGTCCCTCTTTTGGACTGTGACATACGCCGAACCGCCCCCAACCCTCACTTAGTCCACGTTGCATCAGTTTTATCTTCTTACTTTATTCATGAGGAAAACATGCTCTTAAAACATTTTCATGTGCATAAAATAGTCATGATGCATGTATATGGAAATTCCTAAATCATCAAGCTACAGACAGAGCACTATCCAACATAAAACCTTACCATTGAACTAATCATCAACATAAATACTAGACAGTAACATAAGGGAACTACTACTCATCGTATGACTTTCTACCTAACATCCTTTGATGTAGGGTCCTAATGACCGAGAAACCTGTACATTCACTTACCTGGTCTCCTTAGCAATTTGAGCTCCTTTCTCTTCAAACTTCTTCACCTAAAATATTTACATTGTAGTAGTTAAAACAAAATCCTATTAGTTCTAATCACTAGTCATCCTAGGATCTAATAGCTATAGTCACTCCCGAATCCTTAGTATAGTTTCTCTGTGCAGTTTGAAATCCACAGATTCGATTAGCGATAGTTCAGTGTTGGTTGTTTAATGTCCAAAATCGATTCGGAATGACATTACCACTTTCAGATTTTAAAATACCCTTACTAATACTCGGCCATTGAAGAACCCAGAACTTCAACACAGCAAAAAACAGAGCTTAACGACTAAAAGATAGCTACATTGCCAAACTCGTGCCTCTAGCACAAAGTAGCCGAGAAGCAGCAAGGAAACCGGTCGTCGAAAGAGGGATTTCTAGCTGACAGAGAGCGAGAGCTCGGGAGAGAAGAAATCGCCGAGAGTAGAAGGTGTCGGCTACAGTGGTTTAAATGAAGTTTGAACCCTTTCCATTTTCTTTAAATACCGGTCTCAAACCTCCATTATTACAACTTTGCCACTCAACCTAGTTTAAAACCACATGTAATTATTTAAGCTTGGCATAAAATTCTAAACCCTGAAGATTGAATAATCATGGCCGTTAATTTAGTTAGGGAGTCACCATGTTGAAGTTGTCGAGTGTTACATCCACCCCTCCTTAAACAAAATTTTCGTCCCCAAAAATTGATCAAGCGAAGAGTTCTGGATATTTGTCCATCATGTCCTGCCCTCTTTCCCATGCGGCTTCCTCAATACCATGATTCATCCATAAAACTTTCACAAGGGGGATTTCCTTATTCCTCAGAGTTTTCACTGCAGATTCCAAAATTTGTACTGGCTTCTCTTCATACGTTATTGTCGGCTCAATCTCAAAATCCACTGGTTTAACAACTTGATTAGGGTCCCGTATGCATTTTCTTAACATTGACACATGAAAGACATTATGAATCCTTTCCAATGATGGAGGCAATTGAAATCTATAAGCCGTACTGCCAATCCTTTCTAAGATAGGGAATGGTCCAATAAACCGTGGGTTTAGCTTTCCCTTTTTACCAAATCTTAAAACTCCCTTAAATGGTGAAATCCTCAGGAAAACTTCATCACCAACAGAAAACTCAAGGTCTCTTCTCCTCTGGTCTGCGTAACTCTTCTGTCGACTCTGTGCAGTTACCATTCTTTTCCTAATAGTGGCAATCTTGTCCGACATCTATAGCAAAATCTCAGGACCTAGGAGTTTTGCTTCACCAACCTCATCCCAATACAAAGGTGACCTACATTTCCTGCTATACAGTGCTTCATAAGGTGCCATACCAATGGTGGACTGATAACTGTTATTGTAGGAGAACTCAACCAAAGGTAAGTATTGGCTCCAAGATGACTGGAAATCTAGTACACACGCCCTCAGCATATCTTCAAGTACCTGAATAGTCCTCTCAGATTGACCATCTGTCTGCGGGTGAAAGGCAGTGCTGAAGGATAACCTCGTACCAAGTGGGCCTTGTAGACCTTTCCAAAACCGTGAGGTGAACCTAGGGTCACGATCAAAGACAATAGATACAGGAATTCCATGCAGTCTAATAATTTCTTGTACATAAAGGTCAGCAAGCTGGTTTATCGTGTAGGTTGTCTTTATAGGTAAGAAATGGGCTGATTTCGTCAGTCTATCAATCACAACCCAAATACTATCATGTCCCTTAGTTGTCTTAGGTAATCATACTACGAAATCCATAGCTATGTGTTCCCACTTCCATTCTGGAATAGGTAAAGGCTGAAGGGTACCTCCTAGACGCTGGTGCTCGGCTTTAACTTGCTGGCATATTAGGCAAGACTCCACATACATAGCAACATCCCTTTTTAAGTTTGGCCACCAGTAGAGTAACCTCAGGTCTCGATACATCTTGGTGCTGCCAGGATGTACAGAAAAGGGAGACAAATGTGCCTCGGCCAAGATTAACTTACGTAATCCCTCATCATTAAGGACATACCATCGATTCCTAAACCTCAGAATTCCATCTTTGGAAAGACTAAACTCGGAGGTGGTGTCCTTCAATCTTCTCATTATACTGATATTCTCCTCTGAATTCCTCTGTTGTGCCTCTTTGATCTTTTCCAAAACCGTTGGTTGAATGGTCAAGTCGGCAAGTAAGGCTGATAACTTTGATACTATATTCAATTCAAATCTCTGTATTTCTGTCCTCAATGGTATAGACATAGTTGACATTACGGGTTGCATTGATGTTGACATCCTGCTCAAAGCATCAGCCACAGAGTTAGCCTTACCCAGGTGGTACCTGATTTCAAAGTCATAATCCTTAACGAATTTCAACCAACGTCTCTGTCTCATGTTCAATTCCTTTTGTGTAAAGAGGTACTTCAGACTTTTATGGTCAGAAAATACCTCACACTGTCGTCCATACAAATAGTGTCTCCACATCTTCAAGGCAAAAACAACAGTAGCTAATTCTAAATTATGGGTGGGATAGTTTTGTTCATAACTCTTTAGCTACCTAGAGGCATACGCTACAACTTTACCCTATTGCATCAAAACACAGCCCAAACCAACTTTAGATGCATCAATGTATACGCTAAACTTTCCTCCTTCGGTTGGAAGAGTCAGAACAGGGGCTGTTGTTAACTTCAATTTCAATGTTTGAAAGCTATCCTCACAAGCTTCGGTCCAAGAATACTTATTGTCCTTCTTTGTCAGATTCGTCAGAGGCTTAGCTATTAAGGAAAATCCTTTGATGAACTTCCTGTAATAGCCTGCCAATCCAAGGAAACTACGAACTTCACTGGCGTTCGTCGGTTGTGGCCAATCCTTTACTGATATGCCATTAGCAGCAATTACATGGCCAAGGAAATTAACCTTGTTCAACTAAAACTCACACTTGGACAACTTGGCATAAAGTTGATGCTTCTTTAATGTCGTCAAAACTACACTTAAATGCTCTGCATGGTCAGCTTCAGTCTGTGAGCATATCAAGATATCATCTATGAATACAATTACAAACTTGTCCAAATACTCACGAAACACTCGATTCATTAAGTCCATAAAGGCTGCAGGTGCATTTGTCAGCCCAAACGACATTATAAGGAATTCATAACATCCATAACGGGTCCTGAAGGCAGTCTTAGGTATATCACTCTCCTTAACTTTCAGTTGATAGTACCCCGAACGCAAATCAATCTTTGAAAACACTTTAGCTCCTTGCAATTGGTCAAACAAGTCATCAATACGGGGCAAGGGGTATTTATTCTTAATGGTTAACTTATTTAGTTCTCTATAGTCTATGCACATTCTGAGGGAACCATCTTTCTTTTTAACGAATAAGACAGGTGTACCCCAAGGAGAACTGCTAAGGCGAATAAATCTTTTGTCTACTAATTCCTGCAGTTGGATTTTTAACTCCTTCAACTCAACAGGAGCCATGCGATATGGGTTCTTAGACACCGGTAAGGCCTCAGGGTACGTATCTATTACAAACTCTATCTCTCTATCAGGTGGTAAATCAGGCAAATCATCCAAAAATGCCTCAGGGAACTCTCGGACTATGGGAATATCCTGAAATTCCATTCTATCCTTCATCCAAACATCCATTACACTAGTCAGGTAACTCTCACATCCATTTTTCAATAATCGATGGATCTCTAAGGAGGATATAATCGGTATTTTACTTATCTTAGGGATAGCTTGGAAGGAATAATGATCACCATTTGGGGGTCGAAAATCAACCAACCCAGATCTACAACTTATTGTGGCATAATGCCTGAATAACCAATCCATTCCTAATATCACCTCATACCCTTTCATGTCAATTACAATCAGTTCTACATATAGTTTCTTACCTCCTAAGGACACAACATCACCTTTAACAATCTGTTATGAATGTAGGGACTTCCCAGATGGTAACATAACATTATATGGCCTTTCGGCTGGTAAAAGTTCTAAGTTGTGATTGCAAACAAACAAGGTTGATATAAATGAGTGTGTGGCTCCCGTATCTATGAGTGTGTAAACAGTAAAACCACAGATCATAATGGTACCTGTTATAACTGTATGCGGCACTGTGTCCTCATCCTCCATCATAGCATAAACTCTAGGTGCTATCCTTGCACGGTTCGGATCTGGCGGCATGGGGCAGTCTCTGACTATATGTCCAACCTTATCACATCTGAAACAGCGGCCAGAACGCAACTTGCATTCGCCGGGGTGGTTCTTCTGACAGGTGGGACATAGAGGGGCCATTGGTCGCTTTCCTTTTCCCTGATCTTCATTTGGATTGAAGGGTCTCTTTATACCTTGTTGTTGTTGTTGTGGTCCCCTGTTCTGTTGCGGCTGCCATCCTTTGTTCTGACGTGGTGGCGGCTGAGTTTCCTTCGTGAATTTTCTTTGCTGCTCACGCTGTGCATATGCCGTCATTTCAGCCTCTTCCAGCTCCAAGGCCTTAGTCGTCACTTCACCATAAGGTACATTGTGTATCCCAGCAGTCTTTACTTTCATGTACAAACTCGGCTTCAGTCCTTGAACAAATTGGTAAATCCTGTCCTCATCATCCTCAATCATTCGGGGAGCAAACCGTGATAAAGCATCAAATTTGCATATGTAATCCGTCACAGAGCCAGTTTGTCGCAGGTTCATGAACTCTTTCTTCTTGTTGGCCCGAACAAGCCTATTGAAGTACTTGTCAAAGAAGGCAGTCTTAAACATTTCCCAGGTTATAGCTCCTGCATTAGCGGTGTTCTGGATTGAATCCCACCAATGCCTTGCTCCCAATTCCAAATGAAAGACAGCATACGTGGCCTTATCTCCTTCGTCAACCATTGCATACTTAAACATGTCCTCTATCTTTCGAACCTATTCCTCAGCATAAATAGGATCTGAAACATGTCCATTAAATACCGGGGGTCGAAGCCGGTGGAAACGCTCACCTCCTTGATCATGAGTTGCATTAGTACTGGAGTTGCCTTGTTCCTCTCTAGCAGTCATCAGCTGTTCGATCTAGCGAGATTGGCGCATGACCAACTATGTCAGCTGAGCAATGGCATTGCTATCCTCATTGGTCTCTCTCTGCTGACCTCTAACCATTTTGGGATTCCTAGACAAATCATTATAGATACATCTTAACTTAATGACATTTACTGAAATCATAAGTACTTACAGTTGCTGGAGTGTGCTCATGTGACAGTCAGTGCTGGAAGGCAGTCTGCAGAATCGGTTTTAGAACCCGGTTTTGCTCTAATACCATAATTGTAACGACCCCAGAGAGATCGTCACATAATCCATAGCTTTCTTAATCATTTAATTCTTATTACTCACACATTATTCATTATTAATAATGTTTTTTTTTTTTTTTCGAAACATAATTTAACTCAAGATATCATACGCAATTCACTAGGCCTCATTCGGCAAAGGAAAACACTACACATCTGCCGGCGGGCAGTGCAATGTGTATCGGCTGGTGAAGGGAAACTTAAACCTTTAGACTACATCTACCGATAGAGGAATAAACCACATCTACCGGTCACTAAACGACAAAACCATGTTTACACCATCCGGTGAAGAAACTCTCTACATCATCCGATGAAATAAGGGGGGGCATCATCCGGTGAACATGTGCTCCTCACGTGACTAATTAAAACATGACCCGGTCACTAAACGACAAGATAACCCTCACATCTTTCGGTAACTAGACGACAAACTATACTTACATCTTCCGATAGCTTAAACACTCTACATCTACCGATCGCTAGACGACGAAATAGCACTATCATCATCCGATGGCTTAAACATTCTACATCCGCCGATCGCTAGACGACAAAATAGCACTTTCATCATCCGATGGCCTAAACATTCTACATCTGCCGATCGCTAGACGACAAAATAGCACTTTCATCATCCGATGGCCTAAACATTCTACATCTGCCGATCGCTAGACGACAAAATAGCACTTTCATCGTCCGATGGCTTAAACATTCTACATCTGCCGATCGCTAGACGACAAAATAGCACTTCCATCATCCGATGGCTTAACACTCTACATCTGCCGATGACGTCAGCCGGATGATGGCCTTATCCAGCTTCCATCACACGGCAGGAAAACACTATAATCATCAAACAACTTCATCCAGTAGAAAATACCACAACTCACCCGAATCTTAACTTAGTGACTATAAACCTCAATGAGTCAGAATCATAAACTCATCCAAAATACGCATAGCGGAAGGCTTAAGAAAAAACAAACCATTCAATAATCTTTAAAATCATCATCAGACTCTTAAGTCAAATCATCCAAATATAAAGCTTATGGTTATAAGAAATTATATTTTTCTTAGACATCTGTTTATCTTAAACTTCACTGACATACTATGAGCATAACCAGGGGTCTTAGTCGCCTGCCCAGCCTTGCACTGTCATACTGAGCATCCTCCAGCAACCAGCTTTAAACATCATCTCTGGACTGGAAATCCTCACCTGTTAGCTCTTTACCTACATCATAAGGTTTAACTATAAGCCTAATGCTTAGTAAGGAATGCAACTCTAACATGGATGCATGAATGTATAATTCGGGAAATCACATGCTCATAAGTATTTTCTTGTACATATCTTTGCTCGTAATCATCATTCATAGTCATGGATCATATTCATCATTCATAGTCATGGATCATATTCATCATTCATAGTCATTGATCATACTCTTCATTTAAGTTGTGTGGATTAAGAGAGGATTTGTGCTGGTAAAGGGGGTTCGACAGTGAGTTTGATCTTGGTCCCTGCTGCAGGTCGTGTTCATATGTCCCTCTTTTGGACTGAAGTTGTGTGGATTAAGAGAGGATTTGTGCCGGTAAAGGGGGTTCGACAGTGAGTTTGATCTTGGTCCCTACTGCGGGTCGTGTTCATATGTCTCTCTTTTGGATTGTGACATACGCTGAACTGCCCCCAACCCTCACTTAGTCCACGTTGCATCAGTTTTATCTTCTTACTTTATTAATGAGGAAAACATGCTCTTAAAACATTTTTATGTGCAAAAAATAGTCATGATGCATGTATATGGAAATTCTTAAATCATCAAGCTACAGACAGAGCACTATCCAACATAAAACCTTACCATTGAACGAATCATCAACATAAATACTAGACAGTAACATAAGGGAACTACTACTCATCGTATGAGTTTCTACCTAACATCCTTTGATGTAGAGTCCTAATGACCGAGAAACCTGTACATTCACTTACCTAGTCTCCTTAGCAATTTGAGCTCCTTTCTCTTCAAACTTCTTCACCTAAAGCATTTACATTGTAGTAGTTAAAACAAAATCCTATTAGTTCTAATCACAAGTCATCCTAAGATCTAATAGCTATAGTCACTCCTGAATCCTTAGCATAGTTTCTCTGTGCAGTTTGAAATCCAAAACCCAAAACAGACAGATTCGATTAGCGATAGTTCAGGGTTGGTTGTTTAATGTCCAAAATCGATTCGAAATGACATTACAACTTTCAGATTTTAAAATACCCTTACTAATACTCGGCCATTGAAGAACCCAGAACTTCAACACATAGCAAAAAACAGAGCTTAACGACTAAAAGATAGCGACATTGCCAAACTCGTACCTCGAGCACAAAGTAGCCGAGAAGCAGCAAGGAAACCGGTCGTCAAAAGAGGGATTTCTTGCTGACAGAGAGCGAGAGCTCGAGAGAGAAGAAATCGCCGAGAGTAGAAGGTGTCGGCTACAGTGGTTTAAATGAAGTTTGAACCCTTTCCATTTTCTTTAAATACCGATCTCAAACCTCCATTATTACAACTTTGCCACTCAACCTAGTTTAAAACCACATGTAATTAATTAAGCTGGGTATAAAATTCTAAACCATGAAGATTGAATAATCATGGCCGTTAATTCAGTTAGGGAGTCACCTTGTTGAAGTTGTCGGGTGTTACATACATAACAGGATGTCAGTCCTCGTCCCACACTTAACCGTAGATTACATTACATGTTTTATCTTTCTTAACTTTAAACCTCATGCATAAAACATTTACATGACTTTCAGGAAAACGTGTATGCATGAACATTTATGGTGTTTAAACATAACATAAACAAGCGACAGAATAACAAAGCAAGACATATAACATAAAACATTCAACTTAGAATGTAATTTACGACCTAGCTACCTGACCACAACTCAGACAAACAAAAACTTAGTATCTCCGTGCTGTAGGGCTTTAAGGGCCAGACGTATGCGTATGAACTTACCTGATGTCCGTAGAGTTGCAGGTCTCGCACGTAAGTCCTCGGCAATACACAAACCTATATTGTGTATAATCGGACCGTTAACCTTAAACTTCATTAAAACTAAAGAGTAACTAACCTACACTTGTTAACTAATAAAAAAGGGTTACCTTTACTGGAGAAAACAGGGGAAATAGGAGAAAACGGAGTTTTGGAATTTGTCTAAGTTGTCTGGAAGAGAGGAGACAGAGAAGAGATTTACGCAGGAGTGAAGAGAAGAGAGGAAGAAAAAGAAAGGAGACATGGCTTCTTCCACAAGCTTGTCAAGTGTCAATCATCCATTGGCTCCCTCTCAACCACCTTAATTGCTTTCACATTTTGCCCTTCCATTGGTTTCTAACTAAATTGTTATTTAGTTCTTCGATTCGGTTTTTCTCTGAAACCCGCTTTTTCCATAAAGCATCACAACAACTCCAGTAAAATACGCATTTTATTAATGGCAAATTAATCCCGTTTAATAATTCATGGAATATTTACATGGCTAAAATGCCGGGTGTTACAGTTTTAACCTCGTTTTAATGTTTTAAAAGTCAACGAACTTTACACCCAACATGTTTAAGTCAAAGTTAGACTCTTAAAGGTTGTTTGAGGTGGGTAAATTGTCTATGTCCATTTTATTTTAGAGTGTTGTGAAAAAAAAAAAGAAAAATTTTATGTGAACTTCCAAGGGAAGAAGACGATGAGGTTGGCATTGTTGAGGAATTGTAGAGGATCAATGGCGGAAAAGACGGCGAAGTTCAGTTTCCGGCGGTAATGATAGTTTGATTGTTTTGCATTTGTAATTTATTCTTGATCAAAATGAGTTTTTTATTTTTTTAATCAGACCCAGGAGCGGAAGTGATAGCTTTGTCACCCAAGACGCTAATGGCGACAAACAGATTCATCTGCAAGATCTGCAACAAAGGGTTTCAGAGAGTTCAAAACCTGCAACTTCACAGGAGAGGGCATAATTTGCCATGGAAAGAGGTGAAGAAAAAGAGAGCGAGAGAGAATGACAATTAGGGAATTTTAAAGGGTACGTGCGGAACAAGTGTGAAATTTGACGAAAAAATTGACGGGAGGGGTCGAATTACAAACAACGTCAACGATAGGGACTAATTGGGTCAAAAATAAATGTTAGGGGCTAATTGATCATTGACCCCATATGTTGGGGCTAAATTAAACTTTTTCCTAAAAACTAAATTATAAAAGTGTACAATATAATTAAAATTAAAATGAAATATCTAAGTAGAAATGATTAAACTTGCTATGTAGGCCCCCCATCATAAAATTTGTTAAGAGTGTTTTTTAAGAGTGACTCTATCATTACTCTTTCAATAAACAGAGACTACCAAGCAGAGCAAGTATAAGTATTAGTAAAATTGTGACGACCCCGACCCGCTGGGACCGTCACGGGATGGGAACGAGAGTTGACTTTGACATTTACATCTTTTTGGACGTAAAATTTTTTTGACTTTTTAAAACTCTTGAACATTTAAAATGGCCAAACATAAAATCAAAGGCATAAAATGGAAAACAGAAATGGACGACAGAAGTCAGAAGGCATGATAATTAGAAGACTTAAAACTGGAGTGGACAACTGAAATAGTCAACAGAATGGACAACAGGAATGGACAACAGAAGTGCAGAAGCTGCGGACGACAGAAGTGTAGAAGCTGTGGACGACAGAAATGCAGAAGCTGTGGACGACAGAAGTGTAGAAGCTTTGGACGACAGAAGTGCAGAAGCTGTGGACAACAGAAATGGACGACTGTTTTAAAGGGCAGAATGGACGACTGTTTTAAAAGGGCAGAATGGACGACTGTTTTAAAAGGCAGAATGGACGACTATTTTAAAGGGCAGAATGGACGACTGTTTTTTTTTTAAATTCAACACTTCACCGATCGATCTGCTACCACAGCCGATCGATCGGCTACCTCTCTGTTTGACAGTTTACATCTCTTGACACAAAAAGCTTCAAACTTCAAAAAAAAACCCCCGATTCAAAACATAAGTTTGGACATATCAGAAAACATAACAGAAATTCAAAAATCTAACTGCATGGATAGCTCTAAAACTCAAGACAATCCATGCATAACCTAAAAGAAAAGACTTTAAGTAGTTCCAGAATATTTCAAAATATATATATTCAACTGTCAGAACAGAGGTTTTAAAACATCAACACAAAGTCTATACATCGTTTTAAAATCTCAAAAGTTGTACAGAACTTGACATGCACTTCAAAAATACACCCCCACAGGTAAAGATTCGTCTGACTACCGCGACCAACCCCATGAGCTCGTCCTGCCAACTGCATCTACTCATCGACCTGAGGCACAAAGTCCTCATCTAGAGGATCCATACCTACAACATGGAGTTCAACTATGAGCCTAGAGCTCAGTAAGAACATACAATGCAGTGATGCATATGCTATGCATGAACTTTTGAAATACATTAACATTACTTTACATTACGTTTAAGTGCACAGAAGGTATAAGTGGGGATTATAGAGGAACTGGCGCAACAGGGGTGCACTATCAAGCACATAACAGGGATACAGAACAGGAATATAAAACAGGATATCAGTCTTCATCCCATACTTAACCGTACATTACATTACAGGTTTTATCTTTCTTAACTTCAAACCTCGTGCATAAAAATATTTACATGACTTTCAGGAAAACGTGTATGCATGAAGATTTATGGTGCTTAAACATAACATAAACAGGCGATAGAATAACAAAGCAAGACATATAACATAAAACATTCAACTTAGAACGTAATTTACGACCTAACTACCCGACCACGACTCAGACAAACAAAAACCTAGTATCTCCGTGTTGTAGGGCCTTAAGGGCCAAACCTACGCGTATGAACTTACCTGATGTCCGTAGAGTTGCAGGTCTTGCACGCACGCCCTCGGTGATTCACGAACCTATATTTGTGTATAATCAGATATTAATCCTAAACTTCAACAAAACTAACAAATAACTAACCTAAACTCTTTAACGATCGTAGAAGGTTACCTGTAACAGAAAAAATGGAAGAAAACAGGAGGAGACGAAGTTTGAAAAATGGTCACACGTCGTCTGGAAGAGAGAAAACAGAGAGGAAGGAGATGAGAAGTGCTTTCACGTAGGGGAGAAGAGAAGAGAGGAAGAAAGAGGGAAAGCTTGTCTTCTTCCACAAGCTTGGATACTTGGCACACATCCATTGGTTTCCTTCCACCAACCTTAATTGGCTTCCTAATTTTCCCCTCATTGGTTTCCAACTAAATTGTTATTTAGTTCATCGACTCGGTCTCACGAATCTCTCTCATTCAATTAAACACATTGACAATTTTCACTAAAACATTCATTGTATTAATATCAAATTAATCTCGTTTAATAATTCGGGGAATAATTACATGGCCAAAATGCTGGATGTTACAAAAATAGAAAAAAAAGATTCCTCGTCAGTGATATGTTTGCTCGCGGTAATTATAGCCTCTCAGGAGAATCGATGACAACATTTTTGATGCACTTGCTAGTACTAAAACTTCTGATAATTCTTAATTAGCTAGTTGTAAATAGTTGCAGACTTTGGAACAAAGCATGTAACACCCCTAATACTGTACCCATTTTTACCCGTATAAATTTTTCATTTTCTTTTATAGTTAGCGTTTATGCGGAAAACATTTTTGAAATCAAACTAAATAAAACTTTTAAAACAATTTTTAAACATTTAATTTAAAACTATAAACAATTAAAACTATTTAAAACATTAAACAAATTGCAGAGGGGCAAAACTGGAAAAACAGGCGCTGCACAATGCAGCGCCCGATCGCTGCATTGTGCAGCGATTGGGCGCTGCATTGTGCAGCGACCAGTCGCTGCACTTTGCAGCGACCAGTCGCTACACTTGCAGCGACCAGTTTCCTTTATTTCTCTCTGGAATCTGAGATTCCAGAGAGCAATCCAACATGCATTTTCCTACAATTCAAGCGATCCTTCATTCCATTTTCATTCATTCCCTCTCGGTTAAACTACCTAAACTCACACAATACTTTCGTAAAAACAAACCGCGTGGATATGTTTAAAAATTGACAATCCTTCCTGTTTTCAATTTACCACGCAGTTCCAAAATAGATTTTTCCAAACAATTATAAAACAGTTCCAAAAACGTTTAAAAACATTAAACCTATCTAATATCAGATTCCAAACATCCTAATATGTTCTAACATTATACATATTTCCTCAAAATAACCCAGTACCCTCAAAATCTATACATACATCCCCCACGGGTCGGTAAGGCATCGACTGTACAACACACCACCGCAAGAATCATCCATCAACCGAGTCATGTCTCAGGTGGAGGGATCTCATCCTCACCTGGCTCGATGTCACCTAAGACGTCACCTACACCATAATACACGCTATGAGATAAAAATCTCAGTAAGTCCTACGTAAATGCAAATGCGTGGTCATGCATGCTCAATGCTATGAAAACAGTCCATGTCAGTTCATATATCAGTACGTGTCAGTCTATGGTTATCGGAAACGCTCGACAGATAGATAGGGCACGTCCAGCGGTTAGACAGCCCACACCATCTGAAGGGAGGAAAACCCGCTCACCACAGAACGCCAGGTCTGAACCTCATCCCCGATAACCCCATGCCATGGTTGTTTACTGTGATACTTTACTTGCCTTTACGATGCATGTTCTTTTCATGAAATCCGTGCATAAATCCATTTTCATGTCGTTTTTAAAACCATGATGCATGAACAGTTCAATATAAACGTAAAGTAAACAATCAACATATATACCATCAAAGACTACAAAAGCATAACCTATAACCTGTAAAAGACTAAACCTAACTACCCATCAAAACAATTTAAAACAAACAATCCATTTAGATCCTCGACGCGACATCGAATTACGGTGTAGGCCAATCGGCCAAGTAAGTCACGAGAACTTACCTTGAGCGCACAGATTCTCGAGCTTCGTCCACGGAAGTTGTTCACCTAAAGAAATTTAGAATCATCGATGTTAAAACGAATTTAAGCTTCTAACGTCCAAATTGATAAAACCTTAACTAAAGAATTTTCCTAAATTCTTAACTTAGCTTATCGAAGCAATTAGAATGTCAATTAATGCTCGATAGTTAAAAATCAAGATTAACGAACTTTTCCAAAAATGCCTAATTTTTAACCTTTTCACAATCTGATTTAACTTCGTCCAATAACGTCAAATACGTTCAATATATACTTAATCAAGGCTACCCTATTAATTACGAACCCTAATTCGCAATTTTTGACAAAACCCTAACGGAAACCCTAACGTGAAATCAGTCCGAAAATTGAAAACTAACGCTATGAAGTCATAGATTCATACCTAGGATAGCGAGAGGAAGAAAAATAACGAAGAACGGAGGAAGAACTGAGGTCGGATCGTTGGAAGTCGTCGGCGGCCGAGGGAGAGCTCTCTGTCGATTTCGTGAAACAGAGAAGGAGAGAAGGAAAAGTGAAGGAGAAAAGGGTTTGTGATATTTTTATAAAATTTGGTTTGGCAAATTACCAAAATGCCCTTCGCTCTTGTTTCGTCCTTCGTTTCGTTAATCGGCTAACGATTCGGATTCTCGAAAACTCTATATTTTGCCCATAACTTCTATTCATTGCTAGGGCTTTATTAAAACTGTCTGTTCGCAATTTGGACTTCATTTACTATTTTTACTAGAACGTCAATTATATTACGATAGAGGTAATTACTCGGAATATAGCGTTATTACTCCGAAAATTTCCATAATTTCCCTAAAATTCCAATTAATCGTTAGGATCATAATGACGCTTTCTGTTTGCGAAACTGATTTGATTTGATATATTTACGAAAAATGCCATTAGATAATGAAATAATAATATAATATAATATATCCAAAAACCCGTACAAGCCGGGTATTACATTCCACCCTCCTTATTCAGAATTTTGTCCACAAAATTAAATCATACAAACAAATCAGGATACTTAGTCATCATATCCTGCTGTCGTTCCCACGTCGCCTCTTCCACCTCGTGATTCCGCCATAGAACTTTGACTAGCGGAATTTCTTTGTTGCGTAGAACCTTGATGGAATGCTCCAAAATACGTACCGGTCTCACCTCATAGCTCAAGGTAGGCTGTACCTCAATCTCTGTAGCCTCCACAATATGCGACGGATCGCGCAAGCACTTCCGAAGCATAGATACATGAAACACATCGTGGATACCCTCCATAGAAGCCGGAAGCTGTAATCTGTACGCCAACTTCCCGATCCTCTTCAGAATAGGAAAGGGCCCCACATAACGAGGGTTCAATTTACCCTTCCTTCCAAATCTCGCTACGCCTTTGAACGGAGAAACTTTCAAGTAGACCTCATCGCCCTCCTCGAACTCCAGCTCTCTCCGTCTGGTATCAGCATAGCTCTTCTGCCTGCTCTGTGCTACCTCTATACGCTATCGAATGATGGCAATCTTCTCTGCCGTCTGCTGTAGAATCTCAGGACCCACGATGCTGGCCTCGCCAACCTCGTCCCAATACAACGGAGATCTACACTTTCGACCATACAGCGCCTCATATGGAGCCATGCCAATAGTAGCCTGGAAGCTGTTATTATAAGAGAACTCGATCAGTGGCAAATACCTGCTCCACGATCCCTGAAACTCCAGCACACATGCTCTGAGCATATCCTCCAGAATCTGATTCGTCCTCTCTGTCTGTCCATCAGTCTGAGGATGAAATGCGGTGCTGAAATTAAGTTGAGTCCTCATAGCCTTGTGCAGACTCTTCCCGAACTTCGAGGTAAATCTCGGATCTCGATCTGAGACAATAGAAGCTGGCACGCCATGCAGTCTGACAATCTCCTGCACATAGAGCTCTGCGAGCTGATCCATAGACGATGCCATCTTCACAGATAAGAAGTGGGCCGACTTTGTCAATCAGTCCACAATAACCCAAATGCCGTCATGGCCTCTCGTAGCCCTCGGGAGCCCCACAATGAAATCCATGGAGATCTGCTCCCACTTCCACTCCGGAATCGGCAGTGGTAACAGTGTTCCAGCGGGTCTCTGGTGCTCAGCCTTTACCTGCTGACATACTAGGCAGGTCTCAACGTACTTTGCAACCTCCCTCTTCATGTTCGGCCACCAGAAGTGCTGTTTCAAATCCCGGTACATCTTGGTACTCCCCGGGTGTACAGAATATGCCGAAGAATGTGCCTCGGCCAATATCTCCTTCTTTAGATCCTTGTCACTAGGCACGTACCACCTATGCCTGAACTTCAGAATACCATCCTCTGATAAATGGAAATCTGACGAGTCTCCCAATGTCATGCTCGATCGAAGCTCCATACACTCCGTATCACTCTGCTGAGCCTCGCGTATACGATCAAGAATAGTTGGCCTGAGAGAAATGTTGGCAAGCATATATGACAACTCTGCCACTATCTCCACGTCGAATCTCTGAATCTCAGACCGCAGCGTAGCTGACATCGCTGCTAATGATGGCTGACTCGCAGAAGGCACTCTACTCAATGCATCAGCTACCTTGTTCGCCTTTCCTGGGTGGTACTTGATATCAAAATCGTAATCATTGACGAACTCAAGCCATCGCCTCTGTCGCATATTCAGCTCTCTCTGCGTAAATAAGTACTTCAAGCTCTTGTGGTCGGAAAATATCTCGCACTGCTGCCCATATAAATAATGCCTCCATATCTTTAGTGCGAAGACCACAGCTGCTAACTCGAGGTCGTGCGTGGGGTAATTCTGCTCGTACGGCTTCAACTGCCGAGAAGCATAAGAAATAACTCTACCCTCCTGCATCAATACACAACCGAGTCCCACTCCCGATGCATCACAATAAACACTGTATCTGACACCTTCATCAGGTAGCGCCAGTACTGGGGCAGTGGTCAATCTCTACTTTAACTCCATAAAGTTGTCATCACAAGCAGACGACCATACAAACTTCTCGTTCTTCCGAATCAATCGTGTAAGAGGAAGTGCGATCCTCGAGAATCCCTCTATAAACTTCCGATAATAACCGGCCAACCCGAGAAATCCACGCACCTCACGTACGTTCTTCGGCTGTGGCCAATCTCTGACCACCTGAATCTTGCTCGGATCCACAGAAACTCCGTCCTGTGATATAACATGGCCAAGGAAGCTCACTCTGTCAAGCCAGAACTCGCACTTCGAAAACTTTGGATACATCTGGTGCTGACATAGGGTCCTCAGAACAATCCTCAGATGCTCCTCGTGTTCTTCCTTCGTCTTAGAGTAAATCAATATGTCATCGGTGAAAACCACCACGAACTTATCCAGATACTCCTTCAAGACACGGTTCATCAGGTCCATAAACGCTGCAGGGGCATTAGTAAGTCCGAAAGACATGACAAGGAACTCATAATGCCCATACCTCGTTCGGAATGCTGTCTTCTGAATATCATCTCTCCGGACTTTCAGCTGATAATAACCCGAGCGCAGGTCGATCCTGGAAAATACTCGGGCACCCTATAGCTGATCAAATAAGTCATCAATCCGCGGCAATGGATACTTATTCTTCACCGTCAATTTGTTCAACTCTCTGTAATCAATGCACATCCTGAGGGTCCCGTCTTTCTTCTTGACGAATAGAACAGGCGCACCCCAGGGTGAAACACTGGGTCGAATGAAACCTTTCTCTAATAACTCATCAAGCTGAGTCCTCAACTCTCTCAACTCGGCTGGTGCCAACCGATATGGGTTCTTAAACCTCGGTGCGGAATTAGGATATACGTCAATAGTGAACTCAATCTCCCGGTCCGGTGGTAATCCGGGAAGATCATCAAGAAAGATGCCAGAAAACTCTCTGACTATAGGAATATCGCTCGGCTTCAATCCGCTGAGCAACTGACAATCAAAGACAGAGGCCAAATAAATAGAGCACGCACCTTTGAACTGCTCGTTGACCATCATGGAATAAGAGATAGGAGAGCTACTCAATCTGCTCATCGCCTGATAAGAAAACTCAGCTTTACCCGGAGGTCGAAAGGTGACAATCCCGGATCGACAGTCGATGGTGGCGAAATGCTGTGACAGCCAGTCCATCCCTAAGATAATATCATAGTGCTCGATGCCTATAACAATAAGGCGGGCATAGAGGGTGCGATCCCCAATCGAGATAATATTGCCCT
Source organism: Begonia masoniana (assembly GCA_022432975.1). NCBI lineage: Eukaryota > Viridiplantae > Streptophyta > Magnoliopsida > Cucurbitales > Begoniaceae > Begonia > Begonia masoniana. Next base: position 38,622,277 of record CM039502.1, read on the forward strand.
GGACAATACGACCTGACTGCATACGCTCTCCTGAAGGTAGCATCACGCTATACTCGCATTCTGCTAACTCAGGCGCAAGCCTCAATCTCGACACACAAGTGGTGGAAATAAAAGAATGTGTAGCCCCCGTGTCTAGTAAAGAAAATACAGGAACACCAGTAACCAATATAGTACCTGCTATCACGGCTGGCTGATCCTCATTATCAACATCTCCAGGCTCAATAAGTGCGAAGATCCTCGGCACAACTCTCCTCTGATCGGTATCTGCCCTCAGACAGCTCTGAGCAAAGTGGCCGACCTCCCCACATCGGTAACAACTGTTCGTGCCCAATCGGCACGCACCGTAGTGTTCCTTCTGGCATATAGGACAAACAGGTTTCGGAGCTGCCCCTTGAACTTGCTTGCCTTTCCCCCGATCATTACCTCCCTCAAGAGGTCTCTTCACAGCCCTCGGCTGCTGCTGGGGCTGCGCTCTAGGCTGCCAACCTCGGTTCTGCGACTGAGGTCGGATCTCTCGGAAGAAGCCCTTCGCTGGCTCCCTCGGTCTGACACAAGTGGCTCTGGCAGCCTCGATATCCAGAGCTCTAGCTGTGATGTCAGAAAAGGGTACATCAATAATACCTGAGACAACCACGTGCATCCGGATCTCCGGATTAAGTCCCTCCATAAACTGGTGCACCTTCTCCTCATTATCGCTAACAAGACGAGGTGCAAATCTGGATAATGCCTCAAACCTCCGAATATAATCAGCAACTGAACTAGTCTGCTTCAGCTGCATAAACTCGTTCCTCTTGGCCACCCTCACCGTGCGGCTGAAATACTTATCGAAGAATAGAAACTTGAACCGATCCCAAGTCATAACAGATACGTCCGTCGTCACCCTGATCGAATCCCACCAGAAACGGGCATCCATCGCTAAATGAAAGGTAGCATATGCCACCTTGCTCCCGTTCCCTACCTCGGCGTAAGCTAACATGTCCTCCACAACTCGGATCCATTCCTCGGCACGCGTCGGATCCGATGACTGGCCCTCGAATACTGGAGGCCGTAGGCTTTGAAACCTCTGCATACCCTGATTACTGGGAACTACCAGCTCCTGAGCTCTCTGATTCTCACGCTGGTTCTCTCGATTCACTAATTCTGTAATTTGTTGCGCTTGCCGGTTCATATGCTGAGACTGGAGGTCTAACAACTCCGTAAGTCGATCCATCGCGTCATCTCGTGGATCTTTTCCTCGAACCATATTTTATAACTCCTAAAAAATAGAAATAATAATTCTAAGAAATGTGAAATCAAACAGAGCAGTAAACATACTTACAGTTGATGAAGAATGTTCGCGTAGTGGCTGTGCAGTCGAGCAGTCTACAGAACCGATTTTAAAACCCGGGACTCTGATACCATAATTGTAACACCCCTAATACTGTACCCATTTTTACCCGTATAAATTTTTCATTTTCTTTTATACTTAGCGTTTATGCGGAAAACATTTTTGAAATCAAACTAAATAAAACTTTTAAAACAATTTTTAAACATTTAATTTAAAACTATAAACAATTAAAACTATTTAAAACATTAAACAAATTGCAGAGGGGCAAAACCAGAAAAACAGGCGCTGCACAATGCAGCGCCCGATCACTGCATTGTGCAGCGATTGGGCGCTGCATTGTGCAGCGACCAGTCGCTGCACTTTGCAGCGACCAGTCGCTACACTTGCAGCGACCAGTTTCCTTTATTTCTCTCTGGAATCCGAGATTCCAGAGAGCAATCCAACATGCATTTTCCTACAATTCAAGCAATCCTTCATTCCATTTTCATTCATTCCCTCTCGGTTAAACTACCTAAACTCACACAATACTTTCGTAAAAACAAACCGCGTGGATATGTTTAAAAATCGACAATCCTTCCTGTTTTCAATTTACCACGCAGTTCCAAAATAGATTTTTCCAAACAATTATAAAACAGTTCCAAAAACATTTAAAAACATTAAACCTATCTAATATCAGATTCCAAACATCCTAATATGTTCTAACATTATACATATTTCCTCAAAATAACCCAGTACCCTCAAAATCTATACATACATCCCCTACGGGTCGGTAAGGCATCGACTGTACAGCACACCACCGCAAGCATCATCCATCAACCGAGTCATGTCTCAGGTGGAGGGATCTCATCTGTAACGCCCGGCATTTTTGGCCGGGGAAATTATCCCTTAAATTATCGAACGGGATTAATTTTACATTAATAATGTATGTTTTGGTGAAATTGTAGGAATGTTTAGTGGAAAACCAGATTATGTTCAACCAAAACAAAACTATTTGGTTAGAAATCAATGGAAGGGTAAATTGGACAGAAATTAAGGTTGGTGGGAGAAAGCCAATGGTTGGTTGCCATGTGTTCAACTTGTTGAACAAGACATACTCTCCCCTCCTACGTGAAACCCTCACTTTCTCTTCTCTGCTCTTTCCATTTCCTTCTCTGTTTCTTCTCTTTCTGGCGATTCAAACCTTTCTAGAAGACTTCATCTCTCCTCTTTTCTTCTATTTTCTTCAGCAAAGGTAAACATCTATTTATGCTAAGGAAGTTGGACAAGTTAAAATGTGAGTTTGTTGAAGTTTAGGGTTAAGACATTTCGGAGAAAACTCACTGTCCTTGGATGAAAACATGTTGGATTGTTTTCTAAAAGTCTGAATGGAGTCAGGAGTGTATGTAGTAAACATTTTTCAGCTTGTTTATTTTCTGAATGTGCATGTACAGGTTCGTGCATTACCGAGACGATCAGAACATCAACTCAAAAAAAAAAAAAAAAAAAAAAAAAAAAAAAAAAAAAAAAAAAAAAAAAAAAAAAAAAAAAAAAAAAAAAAAAAAAAAAAAAAAAAAAAAAAAAAAAAAAAAAAAAAAAAAAAAAAAAAAAAAAAAAAAAAAAAAAAAAAAAAAAAAAAAAAAAAAAAAAAAAAAAAAAAAAAAAAAAAAAAAAAAAAAAAAAAAAAAAAAAAAAAAAAAAAAAAAAAAAAAAAAAAAAAAAAAAAAAAAAAAAAAAAAAAAAAAAAAAAAAAAAAAAAAAAAAAAAAAAAAAAAAAAAAAAAAAAAAAAAAAAAAAAAAAAAAAAAAAAAAAAAAAAAAAAAAAAAAAAAAAAAAAAAAAAAAAAAAAAAAAAAAAAAAAAAAAAAAAAAAAAAAAAAAAAAAAAAAAAAAAAAAAAAAAAAAAAAAAAAAAAAAAAAAAAAAAAAAAAAAAAAAAAAAAAAAAAAAAAAAAAAAAAAAAAAAAAAAAAAAAAAAAAAAAAAAAAAAAATAGTAAACATTTTTCAGCTTGTTTATTTCTTGAATGTGCATGTACAGGTTCGTGCATTACCGAGACGATCAGAACATCAACTCCGCAGCAAACAGGTAAGTTCATAACTGAGAGTTGGCCCTTAAGGCCCTACATCACGGAGGTACTAGGTTTTCAGTCTCTGTCGGGTTGTCTTGGGTAGAAATGGTATAGTTTATGCTCTGAGTTGTAAATGTTCTGCTTCACAGTTTGTTCTGTCATTTCTGTTGCATGCTGTTTAAGTTTAAGCACTGAGAAAGTCCATGCATACACGTTTTTCCCAAAAGCTCATGCAAAAATGTATTATGCACCTGTTTTGAAGTGAAGAAAGATAAAATCTGACTGTCTGTAATGTACTGGTTAAGTGTGGGACGGGAACTGGTGTTCTGTTTCTGAATTTTTAGTGCCTTTAGTGCACTTCTGTTACGCCTGTTTTCCCTATGAGCCCCACTTTCTGACAGATAAAAGTAATGTTCTGTAATGTCACTGTATTTCTGAAAAGGTTCATGCATAGCATTTTGCATCACTGCATGTTGATTATGTTCTTACTGAGCTTTAGGCTCATAGGTGAACTCCCTGTTGTAGGTACGGATATTCCAGATGAGGACCCGGTGCCTCAAAATGACGAGCTGATGTAGTTGGTGGATCGAGCTCACGGGGTCTGGCTGTTGCAGTCAGACAAGATGTATTCCTGTGAGCGTGTATATTTGAAAGTTAAGTCGAGTCCTGTATAGATTTTGTGTTTTGTTTTAAAACTCCTGTTTTGGTAAAAATTTAAATGTATGTCAAGTTCCTGTAAAACTTTTGGAATCTGTTATTGATGTATTTAAAACCTCTGTATTTGACAGATTGTATCCATATATTTTAAATGTTTTGAAAACATTCTGGAACTGCTTGAGTTCTCCCTTTCAGGTCATGCATGGATAGTCTCGAATTTTAGAGCTATCCATGCAGTTTGTTTTCTCGAAATTTGTCATCTGTGATGAAAGTTTGAAACTTGTATGCCTTCTGTTTTTCATGCTTCCTGCCAGCAGGTATCTTCGTTAAAAGATGTCATGGTGCAGGATGTCTTCTTGAAATTTTGTCCATTATGAAGTATATTTTTATAACTTCTTTTGAATCAGGTTTGAAGGTTTTGAAACCTTTATGCTTCCTGTTTGAGGTTGCCTTCTATATGTCTTTCTGTCAAAAGTTGTAATTCTGTCTTTAAAACTATGTCTTCCGATTGCGTCTTCCGGTTACTGTTCACATTTTTCTTCTACCGGTGACGTTATTTGTCTTCCGGTTGACGTCATCTTCTCTTCCGATGACGTCAGCATAAGTCTTCCGCCCAGTTTATAACTTTGCCTTCCGGTTGACGTCATCTTCTCTTTCGATGACGTTGGCATAAGTCTTCCGCCCAGTTTATAACTTTGTCTTCCGATGACGTCAGAACGTCTTCCGGCTGACGTCATCATCTTCTGCCGGTTATGTTTGCTGTCTTTATCTTCCGATGACGTCAGAACGTCTTCCGGCTGACGTCATCATCTTCTGCCGGTTATGTTTGCTGTCTTTATCTTCCGATGACGCTATCCACTGATTTCTCCTCCGGTTCAGTTTGAAACTACATCTTCCGCCACTGTTTCTTGTTTCCATTTCCGTCAGTCTTATGCCTATTTCTGTTCGGTTATCTATTATTGAGATTTGTTTGCTTTCCATTCCAGAGAACTCTCTCTCCCCCTGCAAATGTTTTCGATTACTCCCTGCAGTTCTCCCTCTCTGTTCACTGCTTTGATTGTTCTATTAGTTTTTTTTTTAAAAAAAAAAATAATAGTCACCGTTTCCTGTAAATGTCCCGGAGTGACGGCTCCGATCCCGAAAATCGATTCGGGTCCGATTTCGGGCTGTCACAGTTATGGTATCAGAGAGACACGGTTTTAAAACCGATTCTGTGAAATGTCTGACTGCGCAACCCGCCACGTGATATCGCTCCGCCAATAATAGTCACGTTTCTGTAAATGTCCGGAGTGACGGCCTCGATCCCGAAATCGATTCGGGGTCCGATTTGGGCTGTCACAGTTATGGTATCAGAGAGACACGGTTTTTAAAACGATTCTGTGAAATGTCTGACTGCGAACCCGCCACGAAGTGTTTAAATTCCTGTAAAAGTTTGTTTATTAAATTAGGTTATTCTGTTATTCTACTTATAGGACTATCTTAGAAATGGTGAGAGGACATCAGGAAGAGTCCAGTGAAAGCTCTCGAGCCATTGACCGACTAACCGAACTGGTGGGTGCACAGTCACGTATGGTAGAGCGCATGATGGCTCGAGAAGATGATAGGAACAACAACCATGGGAACAACAATAATAATAATCCTGGAAATAATGCACCGCGAGACAATAGTGGAGACAGATTCCGGCGACTTCAGCCACCTTCATTTGATGGGTTGTCTACAGACCCGACCCGTGCTGAAACCTGGATTCGAACTATGGAAAAGATGTTCAGTTATGCAGAAGTAGAAGACAACAAGAAGGTTACTTGTGCCACGTTCCATCTCACTGAAAGTGCTGGATTCTGGTGGGATGCAGTACAATCGTCTACTGTGGCATTGAGTTGGGAGGGATTTAAAACACTCTTCTACGAGAAGTACTTTGACCGAGGAGTGAGAAAGGAAAAGTTACTTGAGTTTTCTCGGCTGCGACAGTATGGATCTGTGGCCGAGTATGTTCAGAAATTTGAGTCGCTATCCCGATATGCAACACACATGGTGGCCACTGATGAGAACAAGGTGCACCAGTTCATTCAAGGCTTGAGGATGGACCTCTTGCGGGGGATCACAACCGGAGGATTCGATGAGGCACCGTATACAAAGGTGGTGGCTAAGGCTTATCAGTTGGAAGCCTTAGAGACAAAGTTCCAGAGACGGAGGGATTCATCAGAAAGGTTCCATCAGGATGTTCCACAGCAACCACAGCAACAACAGCAGCAACAGCAACAACAGCAAGGTCGTGACTGGCAACCACAGCAGCAACTGAACCAGGGCATCAAGAGGCCTAATGAACCAGCTGCTTATCAGGATAGAGGGAAACGACCAATGGGAGCTCCTCAACTACTTGCATGTCCGCGTTGCCATCAGTACCACAGGGGAGAATGCAGGCTCCTCACCGGCCAGTGTTTTCGATGCGGCAAAGAGGGCCATCATGTTCGGGATTGTCCAATGCCCGACACAAGACCGAATCAAGCCATGCCAAGAGTTTTTGCATTGACAGAGAACGATGATGATGCCCGACATACAGTTGTCACAGGTACGACTCTATTGTAAAAAAAAAAAAAAAAAAAAAAAAAAAAAAAAAAATTCATAAGATAGGAGAGCCTTAGGATGGGGGTAAAAGGGATTAAAGGACCCTTAAGTTTAAGCGAATTTTGGGGACAAAATTCCATTTAAGGTGGGTGGAATGTAATGCCCGGCATTTTTGGCCGGGGAAATTATCCCTTAAATTATCGAACGGGATTAATTTTACATTAATAATGTATGTTTTGGTGAAATTGTAGGAATGTTTAGTGGAAAACCAGATTATGTTCAACCAAAACAAAACTATTTGGTTAGAAATTAATGGAAGGGTAAATTGGACAGAAATTAAGGTTGGTGGGAGAAAGCCAATGGTTGGTTGCCATGTGTTCAACTTGTTGAACAAGACATACTCTCCCCTCCTACGTGAAACCCTCACTTTCTCTTCTCTGCTCTTTCCATTTCCTTCTCTGTTTCTTCTCTTTCTGGCGATTCAAACCTTTCTAGAAGACTTCATCTCTCCTCTTTTCTTCTATTTTCTTCAGCAAAGGTAAACATCTATTTATGCTAAGGAAGTTGGACAAGTTAAAATGTGAGTTTGTTGAAGTTTAGGGTTAAGACATTTCGGAGAAAACTCACTGTCCTTGGATGAAAACATGTTGGATTGTTTTCTAAAAGTCTGAATGGAGTCAGGAGTGTATGTAGTAAACATTTTTCAGCTTGTTTATTTTTTGAATGTGCATGTACAGGTTCGTGCATTACCGAGACGATCAGAATATCAACTCCGCAGCAAACAGGTAAGTTCATAACTGAGAGTTGGCCCTTAAGGCCCTACATCACGGAGGTACTAGGTTTTCAGTCTCTGTCGGGTTGTCTTGGGTAGAAATGGTATAGTTTATGCTCTGAGTTGTAAATGTTCTGCTTCACAGTTTGTTCTGTCATTTCTGTTGCATGCTGTTTAAGTTTAAGCACTGAGAAAGTCCATGCATACACGTTTTTCCCAAAAGCTCATGCAAAAATGTATTATGCACCTGTTTTGAAGTGAAGAAAGATAAAATCTGACTGTCTGTAATGTACTGGTTAAGTGTGGGACGGGAACTGGTGTTCTGTTTCTGAATTTTTAGTGCCTTTAGTGCACTTCTGTTACGCCTGTTTTCCCTATGAGCCCCACTTTCTGACAGATAAAAGTAATGTTCTGTAATGTCACTGTATTTCTGAAAAGGTTCATGCATAGCATTTTGCATCACTGCATGTTGATTATGTTCTTACTGAGCTTTAGGCTCATAGGTGAACTCCCTGTTGTAGGTACGGATATTCCAGATGAGGACCCGGTGCCTCAAAATGACGAGCTGATGTAGTTGGTGGATCGAGCTCACGGGGTCTGGCTGTTGCAGTCAGACAAGATGTATTCCTGTGAGCGTGTATATTTGAAAGTTAAGTCGAGTCCTGTATAGATTTTGTGTTTTGTTTTAAAACTCCTGTTTTGGTAAAAATTTAAATGTATGTCAAGTTCCTGTAAAACTTTTGGAATCTGTTATTGATGTATTTAAAACCTCTGTATTTGACAGATTGTATCCATATATTTTAAATGTTTTGAAAACATTCTGGAACTGCTTGAGTTCTCCCTTTCAGGTCATGCATGGATAGTCTCGAATTTTAGAGCTATCCATGCAGTTTGTTTTCTCGAAATTTGTCATCTGTGATGAAAGTTTGAAACTTGTATGCCTTCTGTTTTTCATGCTTCCTGCCAGCAGGTATCTTCGTTAAAAGATGTCATGGTGCAGGATGTCTTCTTGAAATTTTGTCCATTATGAAGTATATTTTTATAACTTCTTTTGAATCAGGTTTGAAGGTTTTGAAACCTTTATGCTTCCTGTTTGAGGTTGCCTTCTATATGTCTTTCTGTCAAAAGTTGTAATTCTGTCTTTAAAACTATGTCTTCCGATTGCGTCTTCCGGTTACTGTTCACATTTTTCTTCTACCGGTGACGTTATTTGTCTTCCGGTTGACGTCATCTTCTCTTCCGATGACGTCAGAACGTCTTCCGGCTGACGTCATCATCTTCTGCCGGTTATGTTTGCTGTCTTTATCTTCCGATGACGTCAGAACGTCTTCCGGCTGACGTCATCATCTTCTGCCGGTTATGTTTGCTGTCTTTATCTTCCGATGACGTCAGAACGTCTTCCGGCTGACGTCATCATCTTCTGCCGGTTATGTTTGCTGTCTTTATCTTCCGATGACGTCAGAACGTCTTCCGGCTGACGTCATCATCTTCTGCCGGTTATGTTTGCTGTCTTTATCTTCCGATGACGTCAGAACGTCTTCCGGCTGACGTCATCATCTTCTGCCGGTTATGTTTGCTGTCTTTATCTTCCGATGACGTCAGAACGTCTTCCGGCTGACGTCATCATCTTCTGCCGGTTATGTTTGCTGTCTTTATCTTCCGATGACGTCAGAACGTCTTCCGGCTGACGTCATCATCTTCTGCCGGTTATGTTTGCTGTCTTTATCTTCCGATGACGTCAGAACGTCTTCCGGCTGACGTCATCATCTTCTGCCGGTTATGTTTGCTGTCTTTATCTTCCGATGACGTCAGAACGTCTTCCGGCTGACGTCATCATCTTCTGCCGGTTATGTTTGCTGTCTTTATCTTCCGATGACGTCAGAACGTCTTCCGGCTGACGTCATCATCTTCTGCCGGTTATGTTTGCTGTCTTTATCTTCCGATGACGTCAGAACGTCTTCCGGCTGACGTCATCATCTTCTGCCGGTTATGTTTGCTGTCTTTATCTTCCGATGACGTCAGAACGTCTTCCGGCTGACGTCATCATCTTCTGCCGGTTATGTTTGCTGTCTTTATCTTCCGATGACGTCAGAACGTCTTCCGGCTGACGTCATCATCTTCTGCCGGTTATGTTTGCTGTCTTTATCTTCCGATGACGTCAGAACGTCTTCCGGCTGACGTCATCATCTTCTGCCGGTTATGTTTGCTGTCTTTATCTTCCGATGACGTCAGAACGTCTTCCGGCTGACGTCATCATCTTCTGCCGGTTATGTTTGCTGTCTTTATCTTCCGATGACGTCAGAACGTCTTCCGGCTGACGTCATCATCTTCTGCCGGTTATGTTTGCTGTCTTTATCTTCCGATGACGTCAGAACGTCTTCCGGCTGACGTCATCATCTTCTGCCGGTTATGTTTGCTGTCTTTATCTTCCGATGACGTCAGAACGTCTTCCGGCTGACGTCATCATCTTCTGCCGGTTATGTTTGCTGTCTTTATCTTCCGATGACGTCAGAACGTCTTCCGGCTGACGTCATCATCTTCTGCCGGTTATGTTTGCTGTCTTTATCTTCCGATGACGTCAGAACGTCTTCCGGCTGACGTCATCATCTTCTGCCGGTTATGTTTGCTGTCTTTATCTTCCGATGACGTCAGAACGTCTTCCGGCTGACGTCATCATCTTCTGCCGGTTATGTTTGCTGTCTTTATCTTCCGATGACGTCAGAACGTCTTCCGGCTGACGTCATCATCTTCTGCCGGTTATGTTTGCTGTCTTTATCTTCCGATGACGTCAGAACGTCTTCCGGCTGACGTCATCATCTTCTGCCGGTTATGTTTGCTGTCTTTATCTTCCGATGACGTCAGAACGTCTTCCGGCTGACGTCATCATCTTCTGCCGGTTATGTTTGCTGTCTTTATCTTCCGATGACGTCAGAACGTCTTCCGGCTGACGTCATCATCTTCTGCCGGTTATGTTTGCTGTCTTTATCTTCCGATGACGTCAGAACGTCTTCCGGCTGACGTCATCATCTTCTGCCGGTTATGTTTGCTGTCTTTATCTTCCGATGACGTCAGAACGTCTTCCGGCTGACGTCATCATCTTCTGCCGGTTATGTTTGCTGTCTTTATCTTCCGATGACGTCAGAACGTCTTCCGGCTGACGTCATCATCTTCTGCCGGTTATGTTTGCTGTCTTTATCTTCCGATGACGTCAGAACGTCTTCCGGCTGACGTCATCATCTTCTGCCGGTTATGTTTGCTGTCTTTATCTTCCGATGACGTCAGAACGTCTTCCGGCTGACGTCATCATCTTCTGCCGGTTATGTTTGCTGTCTTTATCTTCCGATGACGTCAGAACGTCTTCCGGCTGACGTCATCATCTTCTGCCGGTTATGTTTGCTGTCTTTATCTTCCGATGACGTCAGAACGTCTTCCGGCTGACGTCATCATCTTATCCACTGATTTCTCCTCCGGTTCAGTTTGAAAATACATCTTCGCCACTGTTTCCTGTTTCCATTCCGTCAGTCTTATGCCTATTCTGTTCGGTTATCTATTATTGAGATTTGTTTTGCTTTCCATTCCAGAGAACTCTCTCCTCCCCATGCAAATGTTTTCGATTACTCCCTGCAGTTCTCCCTCTCTGTTCACTGCTTGATTGTCTATTAGTTTTTTTTAAAAAAAAAAAAATAATAGTCACCGTTTCCTGTAAATGTCTCGGAGTGACGGCTCCGATCCCGGAAACCGATTCGGGTCCGATTTCGGGCTGTCACATCATCCTCACCTGGCTCGATGTCACCTAAGACGTCATCCCTACACCATATATTACAGCTATGAGATAAAAATCTCAGTAAGTCCTACGTAAATGCAAATGCGTGGTCATGCATGCTCAATGCTATGAAAACAGTCCATGTCAGTTCATATATCAGTACGTGTCAGTCTATGGTTATCGGAAACGCTCGACAGATAGATAGGGCACGTCCAGCGGTTAGACAGCCCACACCATCTGAAGGGAGGAAAACCCGCTCACCACAGAACGCCAGGTCTGAACCTCATCCCCGATAACCCCATGCCATGGTTGTTTACTGTGATACTTTACTTGCCTTTACGATGCATGTTCTTTTCATGAAATCCGTGCATAAATCCATTTTCATGTCGTTTTTAAAACCATGATGCATGAACAGTTCAATATAAACGTAAAGTAAACAATCAACATATATACCATCAAAGACTACAAAAGCATAACCTATAACCTGTAAAAGACTAAACCTAACTACCCATCAAAACAATTTAAAACAAACAATCCATTTAGATCCTCGACGCGACATCGAATTACGGTGTAGGCCAATCGGCCAAGTAAGTCACGAGAACTTACCTTGAGCGCACAGATTCTTGAGCTTCGTCCACGGAAGTCGTTCACTTAAAGCAATTTAGAATCATCGATGTTAAAACGAATTTAAGCTTCTAACGTCCAAATTGATAAAACCTTAACTAAAGAATTTTCCTAAATTCTTAACTTAGCTTATCGAAGCAATTAGAATGTCAATTAATGCTCGATAGTTAAAAATCAAGATTAACGAACTTTTCCAAAAATGCCTAATTTTTAACCTTTTCACAATCTGATTTAACTTCGTCCAATAACGTCAAATACGTTCAATATATACTTAATCAAGGCTACCCTATTAATTACGAACCCTAATTCGCAATTTTTGACAAAACCCTAACGGAAACCCTAACGTGAAATCGGTCCGAAAATTGAAAACTAACGCTATGAAGTCATAGATTCATACCTAGGATAGCGAGAGGAGGAAAAATAACGAAGAACGGAGGAAGAACGGAGGTCGAATCGTTGGAAGTCGTCGGCGGCCGAGGGAGAGCTCTCTGTCGATTTCGTGAAACAGAGAAGGAGAGAAGGAAAAGTGAAGGAGAAAAGGGTTTGTGATATTTTTATAAAATTTGGTTTGGCAAATTACCAAAATGCCCTTCGCTCTTGTTTCGTCCTTCGTTTCGTTAATCGGCTAACGATTCGGATTCTCGAAAACTCCATATTTTGCCCATAACTTCTATTCATTGCTAGGGCTTTATTAAAACTGTCTGTTCGCAATTTGGACTTCATTTACTATTTTTACTAGAACGTCAATTATATTACGATAGAGGTAATTACTCGGAATATAGCGTTATTACTCCGAAATTTTCATAATTTCTCTAAAATTCCAATTAATCGTTAGGATCATAATGACGCTTTCCGTTTGTGAAACTGATTTGATTTGATATATTTACGAAAAATGCCATTAGATAATCAAATAATAATATAATATAATATATCCAAAAACCCGTACAAGCCAGGTATTACAAAGCATGTTTAGAACGAAGAAACAAGTCAGAAGATAGAGTTTGAGAAAATGTTTGATATTGTTTAGCAATTCAAAAAGGCGGTCAAAGTTTTTGCCAAATTCAAAGTCAACAACCAAACATTCAACGATAACAGTCAAAGTGACACCTCACCTGCCATGTCATCAGTCAAAGACACGTCTCCATGTCGATGCCATGTGTGCTGACATCACTGCCAGGTCAACATACCGGTGACGCGACGGAAAATAGTGTTAGATGAAAACAAAATCAAACTATTCTATAAATTTCGAGCTTCTGAGTCCAATATTTGCGTTGGTTTTCCAAGGCGACATTATATCGGCCTAAAAATGCGTTTACATGCAACAAAAGACCCACTAAAGCGAAGCTTGCAATGTAAGCAATCGATTCGTGGTGGAAAGTCAACTTTGACAAACCCTGGAAGCGGCTGCAAAAAAAGAAAAGAAAAGAAAATAATAATATTATTATTAAATATTATGTTAATTAATTCATTTAGTTGTTTGACATATGTTATTATAGTAAACTGTGGGAAATGCAAAATTTTAACTTTTCAAAAAATATTGAGAGAATAAGTTAAACATTTAACATGTGTCGTTACAACACACTAAATTAGATGAATATATATTTTTTATAATACTTCTTGAATTACTTAATAGATTCAGTACGTAGTAAAAAACAAAATTTGATAAAAACATAAAATCATTATAACAAAATATATTAATATATTACAATATCAATAAAACAAAGAAGATGAAAAGTCTGGTAACAAAAAAAAAATAGAAATTTCTCTAGATGGAGCGAGAAAAAGTGATAAAAAATAAAATAAAAAACATAATAAGACGGACCAAGACACAAGGAAAAGAAGAAACATTAAATAATAATAATAATATGTTACAACGTCCATTTCCAATATCTAATAATAAATGAAAAAATGAGAAAAGATAGATTTAAATAAAATAATAAATAAATAATCGAAAACATAATAACACAGACCAAGATACAAAAGGAAAAGAAGAAACATTAAATAATAATAATATGTTACAACGTCTATTTCCAATATCTAATAATAAATGAAAAATGAGGAAAGATAAATTTAAATAAAATTAAAAAAACTATAGAAAAATATTAGAAAAGTAAACAGATGAAGAGACACAATTCAACTAATGATTAAAAAAAATAGACAAACACATTAAATAATATTTTCGTGATAGTTGAACATAATGTTTAAAAGGAAGGTTTTTTTTTAAAAAAAAAAAAAACCTTAAAAATTACTATTCATCGTAAAAAAACCTCCAAGTTTCAAAAATAAGCAAAATAAACATTTTAATCCGAACTGGACAATGGCCGCTAGGAGGAGGCCGGCCGGTCTAGTTGGACCGACCGGCCTCCATTTTTTATTTAAAAACAATTCGGGGAGGCCGGCCAGTTCAGTTGAACCGGCGAGCCTCCTCTTTAAACCGGCAAAACCTGTTATAGGATTGTGATTGTCTAAAAGGGGGGGAGGGAGAGGGGGAGGGAGTGAATTAGAAATTTCTTAACCTAATCGCTTTTAGATGTGCAAATCAGGTTTATCTTATCTTTTCACTTTTTGCTCAAATACGCTAAATTAGCAATTAACAACAAGCACTTAAAAGTAAGAGTGAGAGAAAGAAATTGACATCGATATTTTTACGTGGTTCGGCCAAACTTGCCTATATCCACGCTTCAAGGTTTCCACCTTTGAAGATCCTTAACTTCTCCTCAACGAGATTTCCTGATTGAACTTTACGAGCGTTGATCTACAGCCTTACAATTCTGGATTGAATTCACGGGCGTCAATCTACTGCCTTCAATTCTGGATTAAACTTCACGGGCGTCAATCCACTGCCTTACAAATTTTACAAGATGAAAATATTGAGCACAAAGCTATACTCTCTCAAAAAGCAAAATCTCAAGTTCTGGTACAGAGAGGTGTGAAGAGTCAAAGAGTATTACACACTTAATCTCGTAAGAGGTTAGAGAAAAATTGTTCAAGTTGGCAAAAGTTCTTCTCTTGAGCTCCTTTTCTTCCTTTTATACTAGTGTCCGTAGATTGTTTCTCATTTTGGACGACTCTTTGTTTCCGTACTAAAAATATGACCATTGAGAAGAATCCATACGTAGAAATCTAACCGTTGTGGTCTACAGATGATATTAATAGCAGCAGAAGACTTCTTCTTGAATCTGATTCTATTATCCAAGTGGACGAAGTTATCTTCGGTGGAAGTCTTCTTGATTTGGAAGATGTTATCTTTGTAGATGAAATCTTTGCTCGGTCGACTTCGTTATTCGATCTACTTCTTTATTGGTTTTGGTCGACAATGATTTCGGTAGATGTCAGAATCTGGTCGACTTGACTTTGTTGCAGAGTCATGCTTAGTTTTGGTCAACGTTGCTTTCGATAGACATATCCACCGGATGACGTTTTGATTCGGATGATGTTATCTGTGTAGATGAAATCTTTGTTCGGTCGACTTCATTATTCTATCTACTTATTTATTGGTTTTTGTCTACAATGATTTCGAAAGACATCAGAGTCTAGCCGACTTGATTTCCACGGATGACTTCGGTCGATAATCAACTGGTTCTGTCATCGGTCGATGTTCATTTTGGTAGATTTCTGAATCTGATCGATGTAATTACCACAGACGACTTCGGTTGATTAATCAATTAGTTCTGTCATCGATCGATGTTGATTTTGGCAGATGACTTATGCTTTCAAATCCGCTTTGACAGCTGTCGATGTTCAGTTGGTTCCACCATCGGTCTATGTTGATTTCTACAGACTTTACTTTCACCAATCTTGACTACCAGCACTTAAACAAAGTCGTTGGAAAACATAATACCCTTTTTAAAGGGCATTCCCAATTAACTGCAATAATATTAATAAAGTTCATTTCTTACAATCATTTAATATTTATATATTTCTCATTAATTACAATTATCAAAAACATTATTAGACTTAAACACATTTTAAGTTAACAATTTTTCCCTTTTTGATGATGATAAACATAAATTGAATAACCATACAAAAATGAATAATCATATACTCCCCCATGCTATTCTGACAAAGTATAAACTCTCTAATACTATATGAAGAGTATAAACTCTCCCATGCTATTCTGACAAAGTATAAAATGATTGAACCATACACTCCCCCATACTATTATGTTTTTCCAGATTGACAGATATATATATATATATATAATTCATGAATGAATTAACATTTCCAAAAAATGAATATTTTTTATTTTGCTAAATTATCAAATAAAGTAACAAAAAATGAACAAATAATTGAAGTATCTCAAACATCTCAACTAAATACATGGACTATTCCTGTAGTTGATACAAAAGATATTTACAAATTAGGAACTTTTGAATTCCTTTTCAAAAATGCTGTTAAAATATCTGAACAAACTCTCTGTTTAGATTCCACAGATCAAACTATTAGACTTCTTAGTCTAAAAGATATTCAAAAATATTTTCAAAAATACAAATATATCCATATAGGATTAATTCAAATTGCTTTTAAACCATTAACACTTCCAGTTTTAAATGCTAGTATACTTGCTAATCTTCGAGATCTCTTATAGGAGTTATTCAAACAAGTCTTTGTCATGGACCCATATTGTAACACCCGAGTTAACGCCAGGTTATATATATATATATATATATATATATATATATATATATATATATATATATATATATATATATATATATATATATATATATATATATATATATATATATATATATATATATATATATATATATATATATATATATATATATATATATATATATATATATATATATATATATATATATATATATATATATATATATATATATATATATATATATATATATATATATATATATATATATATATATATATATATATATATATATATATATATATATATATATATATATATATATATATATATATATATATATATATATATATATATATATATATATATATATATATATATATATATATATATATATATATATATATATATATATATATATATATATATATATATATATATATATATATATATATATATATATATATATATATATATATATATATATATATATATATATATATATATATATATATATATATATATATATATATACAAAAGATATTTACAATTAGGAACTGTTGAATTCCTTTTCAAAAATGCTGTTAAAATATCTGAACAAACTCTCTGTTTAGATTCCACAGATCAAACTACTTAGACGTCTTAGTCTAAAAGTATTCAAAAATATTTTCAAAATACAAATATATCCATATAGGATTAATTCAAATTGCTTTTAAACCATTAACACTTCCAGTTTTAAATGCTAGTATACTTGCTAATCTTCGAGATCTCTTATAGGAGTTATTCAAACAAGTCTTTGTCATGGACCCATATTGTAACACCCGAGTTAACGGCCAGGTGATTTTCTTAACTGTATTAACGGTCATAAATATTTAATCTTCGTAGTTTAGGATTTATGCCAAACTTAATTAATTACATGTGGATCTAAACTAGGTTGAGTGGCAAAGTTGTAATAATGGAGGATTAAGGCCAGTATTTAAGGAAAAATGAAAGGATTCAAACCTCATTTAAACCACTGTAGCCGACACCTCCAACTTCCGGCAATTTCTTCTCTCCCAAGCTCTTGCTCTCTGTCAGCTGGAAATCCCTCCTTCGGCGATCGGTTTCCTTGCTGCTTCTCGGCTACTTTGTGCTCAAGGTACGGGTTTGACAATGTGGCTATCTGTTAGTTTATTAGCCCTGTTTTCAGTTCTGTATTGAAGTTTGGATTTTTCAATGGCCGAATATTAATAAGAACATTTTGAAACCCGAGATTGGTAATGTCATCCCGAATCGATTTTGGACATTTATAACAACCAACCCTGAATTATCATTATCGAATCCGTCTGTTTTGATTTTGGGATTTCAGGTTACATTGAGTATTAAACTAAGAACTCGGGAAGGATTCTTAGCTATTAGATCTTAGGATAACTCGAGATTAGAACTATTAGGATTTTGTTTTAACTACTGCAATGTAAATGTCTAGGTGAAGAAGTTTGAAGAGAAAGGAGCTCAAGTGCTAAGGAGACCAGGTAAGTGAAGTATTAAGATTTCCAGCTAATAGAGCTCTACATCGTGGGAGTACTAGGTTGAGATGTCTAATGTTTACCTTATGATTATGAGCTTGTCTGCACTTGAAGGATTTATATATGTTGCGAGTTATACCATGTGATGATGTAACACCCCTAATACTGTACCCATTTACCCGTATGAATTTTTCATTTTTATTTTACACTTTATACTTTCCCGTAATTTAATTAAAACTTAAAGCGGAATTTAAACTGAAGTTGAAATCAGAACTGAAAACGGAATTGAAATCAAACCTTGAAATCATTTAAAACAAAACATTTAATAACTAAATAACAATTAAACCATTTAATAAAAATAACTTAAAAACAAATCAGAAGAAGGAAAGGGCAAAACGGTCTGCCCTAAAACAATTGAGGCAGCGACCAGTCGCTGCTACATGCAGCGACTGAGCGCTGCATCACTAAACTATGGCAGCGATCGATCTCTGCTGCAGCAGAGATCGATCGCTGCATTGCCTTATAGCAGCAGCGATCGATCTCTGCTGCACAGCAGAGATCGATCGCTGCATTGCTTTATAGCAGCAGCGATCGATCTCTGCTCTGCAGCAGAGATCGATCGCTGCATTGCTTCACAGCAAAGCAGCGACCATTTCCTTCACACCTATTCCAGTTCCTTCAAATCCTTCAACACTCTATGCCTCAAACACTTCAATTAGCTCTCTGGAATCCGATTTCCAGAGAGCAAAACTTCTATTGTTTTACATCTAAAATCTCAATAAACTTATTACTCATCCACCCGATTAAATGTATTCAAAACTCAATTAGCTTACAGCAGACTTTGCGAAGTCCAACTGCGTGGATAGCTCTAAAAACCGAGCTATCCGTATCAACCTAAAAACAATTCAAAACATTTTCATTTAACTTAGACATTTAAACCGAAACATTTCATAACGTTTATCAAAACAGTTTAAACATAGACGTTTTACATACATTTACCAAAACGTTATCTAACTCCTATTCAGATCCAAACAACCTAAATATGCTATACAATTATCAGATCAAAACATCCCAAAATACTTCCCCCACGGGTCAAAACGCGCCTCGACTTCCCAGCGCACTCCCACGGGCCATCATCTATCAACCGCCTCAAACATCAGAAGATGGAACGTCGTCCTCACCTGGGTTTACGTCACCTACACCATACAGACATCTATGAGATAAAAATCTCAGTAAGCTCTAGTAAATGCAAATGCGTGCTGTGCATATGAATCTATAAATCATGCATTGTTTTCTTTACTTTACTTTACTTTACTTTGCTTTGCTATAAACTGTATACCGATTTCTTTGCTTTGCGCTATAAACTGTAAACCGATGGGCCATTTAAACTATATACCGGAGGGTCATTCTTTCTTTGCATTTACTTTAAAACGTCGTGCGGAAATTCGTTTTCATGACATTTAAAACACGTGATGCATGAACAGATATGAACGTAAAGTAAACAACCATCATGCATACCATCGAGACCGAAATAGAATAACCTAAAACAACTATAAACCTATCTACCCGACCCAAAGCAATTTAAAACAAACAATTTAAAACAACCAATCCTTTGAGATCCTCGACGCTACATCGAAGTACGGTGTAGGCCAATCGGCCAGAGAAGATCACGAGAACTTACCTCGTGTCCAAAGCAGCTCAAGCTCCGTCCACGAGCGTCGTTTGTCTGAGGCAAATTTACAATATTGTCAATATGACACATCAGAATTCCCAATTGTCCTATTTAATAAAATTCTTAACTAAGGAACTTTCCTAAAGTTCTAACTTAATTAATCGAGACGTTTAAACGACCAATTCACGCTCGATGGTTCAAAATCACAATTCACGAACCTTTCTCGAAAATCCCTAAATTCTCGAATTTAACGTTTTTCCACAATTCGATTTAACTTCGTCCAATAACGTCAAATACGTTTAATATATACTTAATCAAGGCTAACCTATTAATTACGAACCCTAATTCGCGTTTTTAACGAAAATCGATCGAAACCCTAATTATTTAAACTTCGTAGAAATCGAAATAAACACTCTAAGATCGTAGGTTCATACCTAGGGTAGCGAGAGGAGGAAGAATCACGAAGAACGGAAGAGAAACGGAGGAGAACGGAGGTCGGATTGTTGATTGGCGTCGGTGACCAGAGGGAGAGGGAGAGAGCAGAGAGAAGCTCTCTGGAAATCACGAAGGAAGAGAGGAAATGAAGAGAAAAGGGATTTTGGTTAATTTTATAAATTTTGGTTTTGCAAATTACTAAAATGCCCTTCCATAGTTTTTATATTCGTTTCGTCATTCGGTTCGTTAATCGTCCAACTATTCGGGTTCACCAAATTTCCTTATTTCAACAATATGTCCAACTTATTATTTAGGATCTAACAAAACTATCCGTTCGCAAAACGGACCTCGTTTGCTATTTTTACGAGAACGTCTTCTATATTACGAGAAATGTAATTACTCGGAATATAGCGTTTAACCTCCGAAAATTCTCATAGTTTCCTTAAAATCCATATTAATAATTAGGATCATAATGGTGTTCTCTTTTCGTGAAACGGGCTTGATTTGACATATTTACAAAAATACCAATATATATTAAAATAATAATATCCAGAAAAGCTGGATATTACAGATGACCTGTTAGTGAATGTGAAGTTGTCTGCTCTGGTATGATCCTTGTCATAGTTTGACGAGTTATAAGCTCTCATGTTCATGCATCATGAATGTTTCTCAATCATAAGAAAATGTTTTAACGCATGTTTTCCATGAACAAGATATGTATGTATATATGTATATGTATAAGATTTATGCAATGTGGATTAAGTAAGGGTTGGGGGCGGTTTGACGTATGTCACAGTCCAAAGAAAGACATATGAATACGACCCGCAGTAGGGAACAAGATCAAACTAACTGTCGAACCCCCTTTACCGGCACAAATCCTCTCTTGATCCACACAACTTAAACAAAGACTATGAATGATGAGTATGAACAAAGACTATGAATGATAAATATGATCGATGACTATGAATGATGATTATGATCCATGACTATGAATGATGATTACGAGCAAAGACATGAACAAGAAAAGACTTATGAGCATGTGATTTTCCCAAATTATGCATTCATGCATCCATGTTAGTGTTGCATTCCTTACTAAGTGTAACGCCCGACTTTATGGGCTTTAAATTTTATTCCAATATGCGGCAATTTTGTAAATACGTCAAGTTAAGTCCGTTTTGCGAACGGAAAGTTTTAATGGTGCCGTAATAATAAATTGGAATTTATGGTGAAATATGAGAATTTTGGAAAATCGTTTCGTTAGTTAAATAAAAGAATAATTAACGAAACAAATAGAAATTTAATGAAAGGACAATTCGGTCATTTGCCAAGCCAATACTTGTAAATAAATAAAATGAAGTGTTTCTTCTCCAACACTTCAACGCAAACTCCATTCTCTCCCTCACCGTGCGATTTTCTTCTTCCCTCCACGCGACTCCTTCTCTTCTTCACGACGACGAGAGCTCCGACGACTCGATTCTCTTCACGTTTCTTCCTCCTTCCTCGACTCTAGGTACGAATCTACGATTTTGGAACGTTAGATAGCGATTTTTAGAGTTTAAAACAATTAGGGTTTGTTAGGGTTTTCGTTGAAAACAGGAATCGACGTTTGAAATCGATAGGTTGAGCTTGTTATGCCTCAAATAGACGTATTGGTTATTATTGGAGCTTAGTTCATCGAATTGTAGAATTGTATTTGAGATTTGGTTAACTTGGAGCTTGAAAACCTCCATTAATGGAGTTTGGTGAATCACGAGCGCGAGTTGCTCGATGAAATGCCTCAAGGAGATGTTTTAGAATTCTAGGGAGTTTCATTTAGTTAGGAGATAATGATTTTGGAGTTTGGTTATTTTAGACTCGAGTTAATACGTATATTGTGAAATGTTATAGGTGAACAAGCATTTGTGGACGAAGCTCGGTGAACAACGGACGCAAGGTAAGTCTCTGTGACTTGTTTGGCCATCTAGGCCTACACCGTATGAATTGAGTCGATCGAGGAAATTGGAGATATGTTATATGTGCGGGGTATTGAGAACGGGTAGCTAGTTTACTTTCGATTAGGTTTTAAATTATAGTGTTCATTGATTGTCGATTTTTAGTGCCTTATTATCACAGTTTTGTTATCGTCATTGCATAGAGCACGTTCATGCATTTGGTTTCTAAGCACGCACGCAAAATGAATTTCAAAGAGTTTTTACATAGAAAATGGTAAACAAAGTACGTAATTGAACAACAGAGATAGTCACGCCGTGTGCGGTGGTTCAGGCATGGCTGTCGGATGAAGCATGCTTTCCCCCCGGTTAGATCCGAGGGGCTATCCAATCGCAGGATGTGCCGCTCCTATCTAGCTGAGCGAAGCCTCGGGTGACACATAGACAGAGAAACAAAGAAACAAAGAAATGAAAGAAATGCAGAGTTTCAAAAGAACATAGCATAGCATAGCATTCATGTGCATTCACTTAGATTTACTGAGCCTCTAGCTCACGTGTTTATATTCTATGGTGTAGGTGATATTGAGACAGGTGAGGAAGATGTCCCTCCGCCTGAAGAATGAGCATGTTGAGGGAGGAGGCCCGTGGGAGTGCGCTGGCAGTCGGAGCGTGATTTTGACCCGTGGGGACGTACATAGGTATTTTGGGTTATTTTGGATAGAAATTGTTAGAACATTATAGGATGTTTGGATCTGGATAGGAAATAGAAAGTATTTTGTAAAGTTTCAAACGTTTTTCAAACAGTGGGATGTTAAACTTTTAAACGGAACCACGCGGTTCGTTTTCATGAAATTGGTTATGTTCGATCGTGTTTTGAGTTAGTGAATAGTTTTTTTTATATATAGCGTATGTGATGTATGTGTGACGAAGTATGTTTGTGAAATGTATTGATGAATGATGAAGGAAGGAGAAATGGATAGAGTATTGTGATGGGTGTGTTGTTATGTGTGTGTTGATGAAATGGTGAAGAAAAGGGAAAGGGAGGGTGTGTGTGAGTTGTCTACAGGGCGAGAGAAAAAAAAAAAATAGAGAGAAGAATGAATCCAGAGAGTTTGGCGTACGGGCGCGAGTCGAGGGGCGCCGGGTCGCGTACCTCTCTGTTTTTCCAGAGAGGTTGGCGTTCGGGCGCAGGAAGGGCTGCGCCCGAGCGCCCGTGGCAAAAGAAGGGGCGCTCGAGCGGCCCTTGCATGGCCGCTCGAGCGGCCACTAGTGGGACGCACGAACGCCCACAGATGTGCGTTCGTGCGGCCCCCCTTGTTTCTCTGGTCTTTACAGTTTTACCCCTGGCCGATGGTTTTAATTTTAATCAAATTTTAAATTGTTTTTAATAATTGTTTTAAGTTTAATTAAGTTGTTTTTAAGTTCTAATCAAATGGTTTAATGTTTAGACTTCAACTGTTCTGATTTAAAGTTTTATTTCCGCTCGAACGCTAAGTTAAAGTTTAGGGTATAAAAAAAAAAAAAAATTTAAACGGAAATTAAGGGTAGGTTTTAGGGTCGTTACAGTTATGGTATCAGAGCCCCCGGGTTTTAAAAACGGTTCTGTAGACTGCACGACTGCTCGGCCACTACGCGGACATCCTTCATCAACTGTAAGTACGTTTAATTGTTTATTTCAATTTGATTTCTTAGGATTTCTTATTTTGATATTTATAGGAATTATAGAAAATGGTTCGAGGTAGGGACGCCCGAGACGATGCTATGGATAGGCTGACGGACCTACTCGATCGTCAATCCCAACATATGGATCGACAAGCCCAACAAATTACGGACTTGGTTCGAGAGGTTCGAGAGAATCGGAGAGCCCAGGATATAGTCGTTCCCAATGGTCCAAGCATGGAGAGGTTTCAAAAGTTAAGGCCTCCGACATTTGACGGGCAATCTACGGATCCTTCTATTGCTGAGGAGTGGATTCGAAAAATGGAGGATATGTTGGCGTATGCCAAAGTGGACAATGCTGAGAAAGTAGAGTGCGTCACGTTCCACCTGGCATTGGATGCCCGATCTTGGTGGGATTCTATTAAGGCTACGACTGACGTGACTCTGATGAGATGGGAACGGTTTAGAACCGTGTTCTTTGACAAATACTTCAGCCGTACAGTGAGGGCGACAAAGAGAGCTGAGTTTACACAATTGAAACAGACTAGCACGGTGGCCGAGTATATCAGAAAGTTTGAAGCTTTATCTAAGTTTGCACCGCGCCTAGTCAGTGATAATGAGGACAAGGTGCAGCAATTCATGGATGGACTGAATAGAGAAGTTCGGAAAAATATTATAGTGTCTGGTATCCTGGATGTGCCTTATGAGGAGATTGCAGCGAGAGCCCTAGAGTTCGAAGCTGCTGAATTGACCTGTATTAAGCCGAGAGAGCCTTCTAAGGGCTTCTTTCGGGAGATCCAGCCACAAATACGAACTAGGGGTTGGCAACCCAGAGGACAACAGCAACAACAACGAGGCGTCAAAAGACCTCATGAAGGAGGAAACGATAAGGGCAAGGGGAAGCAGGTTCAGGGGGCTACTCAGAAGCCCGTTTGTCCTACGTGCCAGAAAGAACATTTAGGCGAGTGTCGGAAGGGCACCAACAGCTGCTATCGATGCGGAGAGGTTGGCCATTATGCCATGAATTGCCCGTTATTGAACCGAATGCAACCAGGCAAAGATCAGCGAAGGGTTATGCCAAGGATCTTCGCATTTATTGAGCCTGGAGATGTCGACGACGAGGCACAGCCATCTGTCATAGCAGGTACTATTCTAGTCATGGGTGTACCTGTATTTTCTTTGATAGATACAGGAGCTACACACTCCTTCATTTCAACTGCTTGCATGATTAGATTGGGGCTAGTATCTGAATTAGCAGAGTGCGAGTATAGAGTAATGCTGCCTTCGGGAGCGAATATGCGGTCTGATCAGGTTTTCCAGGGCAACGTCGTCTCTGTGGGAAACAACACCCTCTATGCCCGGTTGATAGTTATGGGAATAGAGATTTATGATCTTATATTGGGGATGGATTGGCTTGCACGCCATTGTGCCACGATTGACTGTGGGTCCGGGATGGTGACTTTTCGCCCCCCGAACAAAGTTGAATTCACATTTCAAGCGAGAAACAGGCTAAGTGGACCGCCTACTACTTATTCAATGTTAGCCAGAGAAAGATTTAAAGACGGATGTTCTATTTTCGTAGCCACAGTGATTGATACTCGGCTGCTTGATAAGCTGAAGCCGGATGACCTTCCAGTTGTTAAGGAATTCTCAAAGATTTTTCTCGATGATCTTCCTGGGCTACCGCCTGATCGGGAGATCGAGTTTGTAATTGATGTCTATCCGAGTTCAGCGCCTGTATCCAAGAATGCGTATAGATTGGCGCCTGCAGAATTAAAAGAACTGAGGTCTCAGTTGGAGGAGCTACTAGACAAGGGGTTCATTCGACCCAGCTTTTCTCCTTGGGGCGCACCGGTCCTATTTGTGAAGAAAAAGGATGGAACTCTCAGGATGTGCGTTGATTATCGAGAGTTGAATAAATTGACCGTGAAGAATAAGTATCCACTGCCCCGAATCGACGATCTATTCGACCAATTGCAGGGTGCCCGAGTGTTTTCAAGAATTGACCTACGCTCGGGTTACTATCAGTTGAAGGTCCGAAAAGAAGATATTGAAAAGACAGCGTTTCGAACGAGGTATGGGCATTACGAATTTCTTGTGATGTCCTTTGGACTTACCAATGCTCCTGCAGCATTTATGGATATGATGAATCGCGTCTTCAAAGAGTATTTGGACAGGTTTGTCGTTGTTTTTATAGATGACATCCTGGTTTATTCTAAGACAAAGGAGGAGCACGAGGAGCATTTACGGATTGTACTAGGGACCTTGTGTCAACATCAATTGTATCCGAAATTTTCTAAGTGTGAATTCTGGCTTGATCAAGTAAGTTTTCTTGGTCATATCATCTCTCAGGAGGGAATCTCAGTCGATCCAGCTAAAATTGAGGTTGTCAAACAATGGCCACGGCCTAAGAATGTACGAGAGGTACGAGGATTTCTTGGTTTAGCTGGATATTACAGGAAATTCATCGAGGGGTTTTCAAAGATAGCTGTTCCTCTATCTCGGTTGACGAGAAAGAATGAAAGATTTCTATGGTCTCCTGCATGTGAGAAAAGTTTTGTGGAACTGAAACAGAAATTTACTACGGCTCCAGTTCTGACGCTACCAGTTGAGGGCGATAAGTTCAGTATTTATTGTGATGCCTCGGGAATTGGACTGGGATGTGTGTTAATGCAGGAAGGCAAGGTCATCGCTTATGCTTCTAGACAATTGAAGCCATATGAACAAAATTATCCGACGCACGACCTTGAGCTCGCAGCAGTGGTTTTCGCTTTAAAAATCTGGAGACATTACCTGTATGGGCAGCAGTGTGAAGTGTTCTCAGATCATAAGAGCTTGAAGTACCTATTTACACAAAAAGAGTTGAACATGCGACAAAGACGGTGGTTGGAGTTCGTTAAGGACTACGATTTTGAAATTAAATACCACCCAGGAAAAGCGAATAAAGTAGCTGATGCCTTGAGCCGAATGCCTACAACGAGCCAGCCTATGCTTGCGTCGATGTCAGTAATGTTAAGGTCTGAGATTGAGAACTTCGACGTGGAAATTGTGGCAGAATTGTCTAGCATGCTTACTAACATCTCTCTTAGACCGACGATTTTAGACAAGATCCGAGTGGCTCAACAGAATGATACGGAGTGTGAAAGGCATCGAACGAGCATGACATCTGAAGGATTTTCTGATTTTAACCTGACAGATGATGGAGTATTGAAGTTTAGGCACAGGTGGTACGTGCCTGACGATGTTGAGCTAAAAAGTGAGATCTTAAATGAGGCACACTCCTCGGCGTATTCAGTGCATCCGGGGAGCACCAAAATGTACAGAGACTTGAGGCAACATTTTTGGTGGCCTAACATGAAGAGAGAAATTGCCAAGTATGTAGAAACCTGCCTGATTTGTCAACAGGTTAAGGCAGAGCATCAAAGACCCGCTGGAACTCTACAACCATTGCCTATTCCGGAGTGGAAGTGGGAACAGATATCCACGGATTTTATCGTTGGACTCCCGAGAACGACAAAGGGGCACGATGGTATATGGGTGATCGTGGACCGTTTGACAAAAACGGCTCACTTCCTACCAATGAAGATGACCTACTCTATGGACCAGCTAGCTGAGCTGTATGTACAGGAGATTGTTAGACTACACGGTGTGCCTATCTCTATTGTTTCTGATAGGGATGCCAGATTTACTTCGAAGTTCTGGAAGAGTTTACATAAGGCAATGGGAACTCAGTTGAATTTTAGCACGGCATTTCATCCTCAGACGGATGGACAGACAGAAAGAACAAATCAGATTCTTGAGGATATGCTTAGAGCCTGCGTGCTAGAGTTTCAGGGCTCATGGAGCCGATATCTGCCGTTGATTGAGTTTTCGTACAATAATAGCTTCCAGGCTACGATTGGCATGGCCCCGTATGAGGCGTTATACGGTCGAAAATGCAGGTCTCCGCTATATTGGGATGAGGTAGGCGAAGCTAGCATTGTTGGCCCTGATATTTTACAACAAACAGCGGAGAAAATCGCTGTTATTAGACAACGCATAGAGATTGCACAAAGCCGCCAAAAGAGTTATGCTGACACCAGACGGAGAGAACTACAGTTTAAGGAGGGTGACGAGGTGTATTTAAAGATTTCTCCGTTCAAAGGCGTTATGCGATTTGGAAGACGAGGCAAGTTGAATCCACGTTTTGTCGGGCCCTTTCCTATCCTGAAGAGGGTCGGAACTATGGCGTATAGATTGCAGCTTCCAGCTTCTATGGAAGGTATTCACGATGTGTTCCACGTGTCTATGCTCAGAAAGTGTATACGTGATCCATCACACGTCGTTGAAACAGGGGAGATTGAAGTGCAACCAACGCTGACCTACGAGGAAAGGCCGGTACGAATCCTAGAGTCTTCTATCAAGGTGTTGCGAAATAAGGAGATTCCTCTAGTAAAAGTTTTGTGGAGAAACCATGACGTAGAGGAGGCTACCTGGGAGAGACAGCAAGACATGATGTTGAAATATCCCGGGTTATTTGAATAATCAAATTTTGAGGACAAAATTTCAGTTAAGGTGGATGGATTGTAACGCCCGACTTTATGGGCTTTAAATTTTATTCCAATATGCGGCAATTTTGTAAATACGTCAAGTTAAGTCCGTTTTGCGAACGGAAAGTTTTAATGGTGCCGTAATAATAAATTGGAATTTATGGTGAAATATGAGAATTTTGAAAATCGTTTCGTTAGTTAAATAAAAGAATAATTAACGAAACAAATAGAAATTTAATGAAAGGACAATTCGGTCATTTGCCAAGCCAATACTTGTAAATAAATAAAATGAAGTGTTTCTTCTCCAACACTTCAACGCAAACTCCATTCTCTCCCTCACCGTGCGATTTTCTTCTTCCCTCCACGCGACTCCTTCTCTTCTTCACGACGACGAGAGCTCCGACGACTCGATTCTCTTCACGTTTCTTCCTCCTTCCTCGACTCTAGGTACGAATCTACGATTTTGGAACGTTAGATAGCGATTTTTAGAGTTTAAAACAATTAGGGTTTGTTAGGGTTTTCGTTGAAAACAGGAATCGACGTTTGAAATCGATAGGTTGAGCTTGTTATGCCTCAAATAGACGTATTGGTTATTATTGGAGCTTAGTTCATCGAATTGTAGAATTGTATTTGAGATTTGGTTAACTTGGAGCTTGAAAACCTCCATTAATGGAGTTTGGTGAATCACGAGCGCGAGTTGCTCGATGAAATGCCTCAAGGAGATGTTTTAGAATTCTAGGGAGTTTCATTTAGTTAGGAGATAATGATTTTGGAGTTTGGTTATTTTAGACTCGAGTTAATACGTATATTGTGAAATGTTATAGGTGAACAAGCATTTGTGGACGAAGCTCGGTGAACAACGGACGCAAGGTAAGTCTCTGTGACTTGTTTGGCCATCTAGGCCTACACCGTATGAATTGAGTCGATCGAGGAAATTGGAGATATGTTATATGTGCGGGGTATTGAGAACGGGTAGCTAGTTTACTTTCGATTAGGTTTTAAATTATAGTGTTCATTGATTGTCGATTTTTAGTGCCTTATTATCACAGTTTTGTTATCGTCATTGCATAGAGCACGTTCATGCATTTGGTTTCTAAGCACGCACGCAAAATGAATTTCAAAGAGTTTTTACATAGAAAATGGTAAACAAAGTACGTAATTGAACAACAGAGATAGTCACGCCGTGTGCGGTGGTTCAGGCATGGCTGTCGGATGAAGCATGCTTTCCCCCCGGTTAGATCCGAGGGGCTATCCAATCGCAGGATGTGCCGCTCCTATCTAGCTGAGCGAAGCCTCGGGTGACACATAGACAGAGAAACAAAGAAACAAAGAAATGAAAGAAATGCAGAGTTTCAAAAGAACATAGCATAGCATAGCATTCATGTGCATTCACTTAGATTTACTGAGCCTCTAGCTCACGTGTTTATATTCTATGGTGTAGGTGATATTGAGACAGGTGAGGAAGATGTCCCTCCGCCTGAAGAATGAGCATGTTGAGGGAGGAGGCCCGTGGGAGTGCGCTGGCAGTCGGAGCGTGATTTTGACCCGTGGGGACGTACATAGGTATTTTGGGTTATTTTGGATAGAAATTGTTAGAACATTATAGGATGTTTGGATCTGGATAGGAAATAGAAAGTATTTTGTAAAGTTTCAAACGTTTTTCAAACAGTGGGATGTTAAACTTTTAAACGGAACCACGCGGTTCGTTTTCATGAAATTGGTTATGTTCGATCGTGTTTTGAGTTAGTGAATAGTTTTTTTTATATATAGCGTATGTGATGTATGTGTGACGAAGTATGTTTGTGAAATGTATTGATGAATGATGAAGGAAGGAGAAATGGATAGAGTATTGTGATGGGTGTGTTGTTATGTGTGTGTTGATGAAATGGTGAAGAAAAGGGAAAGGGAGGGTGTGTGTGAGTTGTCTACAGGGCGAGAGAAAAAAAAAAAATAGAGAGAAGAATGAATCCAGAGAGTTTGGCGTACGGGCGCGAGTCGAGGGGCGCCGGGTCGCGTACCTCTCTGTTTTTCCAGAGAGGTTGGCGTTCGGGCGCAGGAAGGGCTGCGCCCGAGCGCCCGTGGCAAAAGAAGGGGCGCTCGAGCGGCCCTTGCATGGCCGCTCGAGCGGCCACTAGTGGGACGCACGAACGCCCACAGATGTGCGTTCGTGCGGCCCCCCCTTGTTTCTCTGGTCTTTACAGTTTTACCCCTGGCCGATGGTTTTAATTTTTAATCAAATTTTAAATTGTTTTTAATAATTGTTTTAAGTTTAATAAAGTTGTTTTTAAGTTCTAATCAAATGGTTTAATGTTTAGACTTCAACTGTTCTGATTTAAAGTTTTATTTCCGCTCGAACGCTAAGTTAAAGTTTAGGGTAAAAAAAAAAAAAAAAAAAATTAAACGGAAATTAAGGGTAGGTTTTAGGGTCGTTACACTAAGCATTAGGCTTATAGTTTAAACCTTATGATGTAGGTGACGAGTTTTCAGGTGAGGAACTCAAGGTCAATGAAGATGTCTAAGCTTGGTTGCTGGAGGATGCTCAGTGTGACAATGAAGGCTGGATAGGTGATCAAGTTCCCTGGTTATACCCGTAGTAAGTCAGAGATGTTTATGATAAACAGATGACTAAGTAGAATAGAGTTTTCTTATAACAATAAGATTCGGATTTTGAATGGTTTGACTTCAGAATCTGTTAACGATTTTAAGGATTATGAATGGTCTGTTTTGCTTAAGCCTTCCGCTATGTGTATCATGTATGGGATATGGTTTTCACTCATTAGGGTTTATAATTCCCAGGTTAAGATTTGGGTGATTTTTTGTATTTTCTGTTGGATGAGGTTGTTTGATGATCATAGTGTTTTACTGCCATAAGATAGAAGCTGGATGAGGCACTCATCCGGCTGACGTCATCGGCAGATGTCAAATGATAGGAGTCGAACAATTGAGTCTTCCGGATGACGTCACCGGAAGATGTAGTATGTTTCTCCATCGGCAGATGTAGAGTGTTTAGCCATCGGATGATGAAAGTGCTATTTTGTCGTCTAGCGATCGGCAGATGTAGAGTGTTTAGCCATCGGATGATGAAAGTGCTATTTTGTCGTCTAGCGATCGGCAGATGTAGAGTGTTAGCCATCGGATGATGAAAGTGCCATTTTGTCGTCTAGCGATCGGCAGATGTAGAGTGTTTAGCCATCGGACGATGTGAGGGTTTCCTTGTCGTTTAGTGACCGGATCATGTTTTAATTATGCACGTGGGGAGCACATGTCCATCGGATGATGAAAGTGCCATTTTGTCGTCTAGCGATCGGCAGATGTAGAGTGTTTAGCCATCGGATGATGAAAGTGCCATTTTGTCGTCTAGCGATCGGCAGATGTAGAGTGTTTAGCCATCGGATGATGAAAGTGCCATTTTGTCGTCTAGCGATCGGCAGATGTAGAGTGTTTAGCCATCGGATGATGAAAGTGCCATTTTGTCGTCTAGCGATCGGCAGATGTAGAGTGTTTAGCCATCGGATGATGAAAGTGCCATTTTGTCGTCTAGCGATCGGCAGATGTAGAGTGTTTAGCCATCGGATGATGAAAGTGCCATTTTGTCGTCTAGCGATCGGCAGATGTAGAGTGTTTAGCCATCGGATGATGAAAGTGCCATTTTGTCGTCTAGCGATCGGCAGATGTAGAGTGTTTAGCCATCGGATGATGAAAGTGCCATTTTGTCGTCTAGCGATCGGCAGATGTAGAGTGTTTAGCCATCGGATGATGAAAGTGCCATTTTGTCGTCTAGCGATCGGCAGATGTAGAGTGTTTAGCCATCGGATGATGAAAGTGCCATTTTGTCGTCTAGCGATCGGCAGATGTAGAGTGTTTAGCCATCGGATGATGAAAGTGCCATTTTGTCGTCTAGCGATCGGCAGATGTAGAGTGTTTAGCCATCGGATGATGAAAGTGCCATTTTGTCGTCTAGCGATCGGCAGATGTAGAGTGTTTAGCCATCGGATGATGAAAGTGCCATTTTGTCGTCTAGCGATCGGCAGATGTAGAGTGTTTAGCCATCGGATGATGAAAGTGCCATTTTGTCGTCTAGCGATCGGCAGATGTAGAGTGTTTAGCCATCGGATGATGAAAGTGCCATTTTGACTCGGATATGTTTTCCCTATTTCACCGGAAGATGAAGTATATTCCCTCGCCGGATGATGTAAATAATAACTTGTCGTTTAGTGATCGGATGATATAGAACTTGTAAGCTATCGGAAGATGTCATAGATGAACACATGAATTTCACATGTCTATCGGTGGATGTTTTTAAATTTGTCACACGAGATGCACGTGATTGTCGGTCGATGCGAGTATTCGCATCTGCCGATAGGTGTTTAAAAGAGTCATGTGGGGTGCACGTGCCATCCGGAAGATGCAATGTCTATCAGTTGATGCATGCAGACCCATGCAACTTGTACGTCGATTGGAAGCATGTACGAGGGACTAACTTTCCATCCATTAAGTTGAAGTCTTTAAGCCTGTTAGGTATACTGTTATTAAAGAAAAAAAAAGGAGAAGGAGAAAAGAGTTCAAATATGAGTTAAAGTTTTATGTAAAGTCAAGAATTTCGTGGCCATCCTCTCCGGGTCGTTACACATATACTTTAATGTATTTCCAAATCTTAATCTGTCTTTGACAGATCTAAATTTGTTTGAGGCTATCACCTTAAACATTCAAACACATGGTTATGATTTCCTTCCAGGATCAGAAACTATAGCAGTCATTTATCGAATTAATTACAAGGTAATGAATACCTTGTGTCCAAATGCTATTCTCAGAGAACTTCCTGGCAAAACAATGGTAATAGAAAGTAATCTATTATCCACCAATGTGGCTATTCCTCGTCTCATAGACTGGGAAGAAGTTACTTTTCCCAACACATGGAACCTTCCTAATTTTATACTACCAAAACCCAGTATAAATTCTCAAATTGATCAAATTGTTCAAACAGAAGATAGAGATATTGAAATCAAATTTACTCCAGACTTGACTAAAAGAATTGCTTTGTCTAGAAGTTTCTCAGCTCGATCTAGTTTTCCTCCTTATAGGACACTAGATCCTTCTAGTTCCAGACATTCTGTCTCTGGTCAATCAAAATTATCCAATATTGAAGAACTTCACATTGCCAAAGAACAAATTCCTCATGGAGTTTACAAACATCCCAAATTTGGTAAAAATGATGACAAATCTCAAAAGGAGGATTCTCCTACACCTTCCGAAATGAATTTTAATCTCTAATGGATTTTTCTCCAAGATCAATCTCTAGAGAAATTCTAAGTGCCGAATACAAAAGTGAATCCAATCACATGTTTTGTCAGTGGTTGGCATCCAAATATCATCCTGTCCAATTTAATATTATTAAAGAAAAATACTATTCCACTCTTCAAAAAGAACAAAAGATTCAACTTTTCCAACAATGGTATTGGAATGAGTTTATTTCCAATCACTCTTCTTCTATTTCTATATTAGAAGACTATGACAAATTTCAAATTACATGGCAAGCTAAATCAGGGACTGTTAAATCAGTTCATCCCCCTTTAGAGCCATTCAAATTCAGTAATCAAGACCAAACATCCACAATAGAAGCCATTCCTTTAGTGGATACTTCTTCCAAAGATAAGGATGTCATTATTGAATCAACCATTACCAAACAACTTAACTATACCAATATTCATTTAAGAACTGTTGGTAATCAACTTCAAAGAATGGAAAAACAAATTGACAAAATCACTGAAGAACACTCAGCTAAACCAGTTTCAAATGTAGCATCTTCTTCAGGAACCAAATAATTAATCATCAGTCAACCTGATCTTCAACATCCAATATTCCTTTCCAATTTTAATTTCAAAAATCCTAATAAGGATCAAGAATTTATGGATGAATTAGTTAAAAGATTAAAATCTAATAATCTTTCAACTATCCATTGCCAATCTCATGAATCATCTAGTGAGTCCGATTTAGATTATGATCTAGAACAGATTCAAGCAATGCAAATTGCATTTCCCAAGTATGAAGATCCTTCTTTGGATGTCCAAAATCTATCTCTAAATCGAATTAAATACAAAGACAACATAGGTGGTGATTTATTTAGGAGAACTTATTATCCTAGACCTACACCTCCTGATCTTCTTTGGGAAGAAAACTTTTTCAAAAGTCAGACAGCCTATTCGGCTAAAACTATTTATGAATGAAACATAGATAGTCTATCTGAATATCAAATTTACGAAGTCCTTCACAAAATGATGATGTATGCTAGTGTGTGTAGGGCATCTCAAAACACTGATAAAGATATTGCTATCTTTATAATTAGTGGTTTCACTGGTGGTCTCAAAGGATGGTGGGATAATATTCTCACTCAACATCAAAGAAATAAAATCATTAATGCTGTCAAATTAACCAGTCATACTTCAGACTCAGTGGACTCGACTGGAAGGAGTCACACTCAACAAACAACTTCCCAACAACAAGATAGTGTTTACACACTCATTCAAACTATCATTCTTCATTTCGTGGGCTCCATTGAGCAACGTCATGAAAGAGGAACTGAATTATTACAAAACCTCAAATGTGGATCTTTAACCAATTTTTGTTGGTATAAAGATGTTTTCATTACCAAAGTTCTACAAAGAACTGATGCCAATGCTCCTTATTGGAAATCCAAATTTATTGAAGGATTACCATCTCAATTTGCAAATCGTGTCAAACAAAAATTCCTTGGGATAGTTGGGATAGTTGTACCTATGGTCATCTTGTCAGCATATGTCTCCAAGAAGGTATATCGTTATGTAACGATATGAAATTACAATACCAATTGAAAAAACAAAATCTTACTGGCAAACAAGAAATAGGTGAATTCTGCCAACAATTTGCCTGTGACATTCCAATCACTTATCCTAAAAGACAGAAGGATAAATCCAAACACCATAAATCTATCCAACATAAATCCTATCAAAAGAAGAAAAGACGTCTTAAAGCACAGACATTGCCAAATAATCCCCCATGGATAAATCATCCCAAAAGGAAACGAACTACTTTTCCCCGTAAAAGGAAAAAGTCTCAAATCAAATGCTTCAAATGTGGTCAACAAGGACATTATGCTAATAAGTGTTACAAACTTAAGAAATTAAACGAGATAGTCCAGGATGAACAAACTCGTATGCAAATTTCCAAACTATTCTTAGAATCTTCTGATGACTATGATTCTAATACTTCTCATTTGCATGATGATGATATTTCTTCATCTTCTGAAGAACAATGTATCAATCAATGCTGCAATCAAATTCAAAAATTATCTCTAAATGTTTTTACTCAAGAACAAAAAGAAATTCTCAAAAATATTGATCAAATTCCTGACCTTGATTTAAGGATCAAATTAATTTCCAATCTTATGCAACCAATGCATATTTCCAAGGAACCTGAATCTATTCTCAAACCTAAATACTACAGCATGCATGAAGTATTTAATAGAATAGATCACATTCAAAAAGTTACTCCAGTAACACTTCAAGATTTAAATCAAGAAGTCAATAATCTCAAAGCAGAAATAAAATCTCTTCAAAATAATCAGTTTCTATCTGATCTCAAAATTGCTAAATTGGAAGAGTATGTTTCTCAAAACTAACAAATTGTTCCTGAGGTTCCCATAAACTCTACACCTCTTAAGGAAGAATTTGATTCTCTAAATTATATTAATAAAATTTTATTTCAAAAATGGTATATTGAAATATCTTTATTCATATACAATGAATATGAAATTTCCAATGTTATTGCTTTGGTGGATAGTGGTGCTGATATTAATTGCATCCAAGAAGGATTTATTCCAACCAAGTATTTCGAAAAAACTACCCAAACTTTGACAACTGCAGGTGGCAGTAAAATTAAAGTCAATTACAAATTATCTAATGTGATCATATGTAATGAACACACATGTCTTCCACCAACTTTCTTACTAGTGAAAGATCTCAACCATAAAGTGATTTTAGGAAATCCCTTCCTTCAGCAAATCATGCCGATCACTATCAATCAATAGGGCATTCTTGCTACTGTTCAAAATAATCAAGTTTTATATCCATTTGTTGCTGACCCTGTGGTCAAAATAATAAATGAATTAAAAAACTTTTCTCAAATTAAACTTCACCA
Organism: Begonia masoniana; assembly: GCA_022432975.1. Lineage (NCBI taxonomy): Eukaryota > Viridiplantae > Streptophyta > Magnoliopsida > Cucurbitales > Begoniaceae > Begonia > Begonia masoniana. The sequence goes on from CM039502.1 coordinate 38,658,544, forward strand.
ATTAAGTTTCCTCAAATCTGAAATTAATTCTCTAAAAAATTGAGGACCAACTTAAAGATGTCCAAATCATTAACAAAATCAAAATTATTGAATCCCAATTCCAAGTTGAAGTTTGTCATACTGTTCCTAATGCTTTCTGGGAAAGAAAAAGATACATTGTCTCTTTACCCTACATTCCTACTTTTGATGAAAAACTCATCCCTACCAAGGCTAGACCAAGTCAAATGAAACAAGAATATCTCAAATTATGTCAAGAAGAAATTCAAAGTTTATTGGATAAAAAGCTAATCCAACCCAGTCAATCTCTTTGGAGTTGTACTGCTTTTTATGTTAATAAAAATGCTGAGAAAGAACGTGTAACAGCCCCAGAGGGGTCGTCACATAAACCATATCTTTCTTAATCATTTAATTCTTATTACTCACACATGATTCATTATGAGTAAGGTATTTTTTTTTTTTGAATTATAATCTAACTCAAGATGTCATACGCAATTCATCAGGCCTTGTTCGGCAAGAAAAACATTACACATCTGCCGGCGAGCAGTACAATGTGTATCGGTTGGTAAGGGAAACTTAAACCTTTAGACTGCATCTACCGATGGAGAACTAAACTTGCACCTGCCGGTCGCTAAACAACAAGCATGGGGTTCACATCTTCCGGTAGAGAAAGATTTCATCATCCGATTCGTCACGTGAGGCTCGCGTGACTCACTTATCACCACTTAACAGAGGACATCTTCCGATGAACACGAGCTTAGCACATGACCCTTTAAAACTTTATTAGATAGGAGATATCATCCGACGGGCACGTGCTTCACTCGTGGTTCATTAACCTCGTTCAGCATCAGCAATACAACACATACCGGTCACTAGACGACAAAATAACGTTTTCATCGTCCGGTGACTTTAATACACCTCATCCACCGATCACTAGATGACATAATTACACCTACATCTTCCGATGGCTTAAACGCTCTACATCTGCCGATCGCTAGACGACAAAATAGCACTTACATCATCCGGTAACTTAAATACTCTACATCTGCCGATCGCTAAATGACAAAATAGCACTTTCATCATCCGGTAACTTAAATACTCTACATCTACCGGTCACTAGACGACAAAATAGCACTTACATCATCCGGTGACTTAAACACTCTACATTTACCGGTCACTGGGCGATGATATAACACTTACATCATCTGGTGACTTAAACACTCTACATCTGCCGATGACGTCAGCCAGATGATTGCTTTATCCAGCTTCTGTCACACAGCAAAAAACACTATAATCATCTAACAACTTCATCCAATAGAAAATACCACAACTCACCCAAATCTTATTTTAGTAACTATAAACCTCAAGGAGTAAGAATCATAAACTCGTCCAAAATACGAATAGCGGAAGGCTTAAGCAAAACAACCCATTCAATAATCTTTAAAATCATCATCATACTCCTAAGTCAAATCATTCAAATCTAAATCTTATGGTTATAAGAAATTCTATTTTTCTTAGACATCTGTTTATCATAAACTTCAACCAACATACTATGAGCATAACCAGGGATCTTAGTCGCCTGCCCAGCCTTGCACTGTCATACTGAGCATCCTCCGGCAACCAGCTTTAAACATCATCTCTGGACTGGGAATCCTCACCTGTTAACTCTTCACCTACATCATAAGGTTTAACTATAAGCCTAATGCTTAGTAAGGAATGCAACACTACATGATGCATGAATGAATAATTTGGGAAATCACATGCTCATAAGTCTTTTTCTTATTCATATCTTTGCTCGTAATCATCGTTCATAGTCATGGATCATATTCATCAATCATAGTCATGGATCATATTCATCATTCATAGTCATTGATCATATTCTTCATTCATAGTCATTGATCATATTCTTCATTCATAGTCATTGATTATATTCTCATTCATAGTCATTGATCATATCTTCATTCATATTCTTCATTCATAGTCATTGATCATATTCTTCATTCATAGTCATTGATCATATTCTTCATTCATAGTCATTGATCATATTCTTCATTCATAGTCATTGATCATATTCTTCATTCATAGTCATTGATCATATTCTTCATTCATAGTCATTGATCATATTCTTCATTCATAGTCATTGATCATATTCTTCATTCATAGTCATTGATCATATTCTTCATTCATAGTCATTGATCATATTCTTCATTCATAGTCATTGATCATATTCTTCATTCATAGTCATTGATCATATTCTTCATTCATAGTCATTGATCATATTCTTCATTCATAGTCATTGATCATATTCTTCATTCATAGTCATTGATCATATTCTTCATTCATAGTCATTGATCATATTCTTCATTCATAGTCATTGATCATATTCTTCATTCATAGTCATTGATCATATTCTTCATTCATAGTCATTGATCATATTCTTCATTCATAGTCATTGATCATATTCTTCATTCATAGTCATTGATCATATTCTTCATTCATAGTCATTGATCATATTCTTCATTCATAGTCATTGATCATATTCTTCATTCATAGTCATTGATCATATTCTTCATTCATAGTCATTGATCATATTCTTCATTCATAGTCATTGATCATATTCTTCATTCATAGTCATTGATCATATTCTTCATTCATAGTCATTGATCATATTCTTCATTCATAGTCATTGATCATATTCTTCATTCATAGTCATTGATCATATTCTTCATTCATAGTCATTGATCATATTCTTCATTCATAGTCATTGATCATATTCTTCATTCATAGTCATTGATCATATTCTTCATTCATAGTCATTGATCATATTCTTCATTCATAGTCATTGATCATATTCTTCATTCATAGTCATTGATCATATTCTTCATTCATAGTCATTGATCATATTCTTCATTCATAGTCATTGATCATATTCTTCATTCATAGTCATTGATCATATTCTTCATTCAAGAGGGGAATTGTGCCGGTAAAGGGGGTTTGACAGTGAGAGTGCACATAGTTCCCTTGCGGGTCGTATCATGGTCCTTCTTTTGGACAGTGACATACGCCAAACCGCCCCCCAACCCTCTCTTAATTCACGTTTGCATAAGTTTTATATTCTTATCTTGTTCATGCGAAGACATGCTCTTAAAACATTTTCATATGCATAAAATATTCATGATGCATGGACATGAAAATTCTTAAATCATCAAGCTACAGAACTGAGTACCATTCGACATGAAACTTTACCACTGAGCTAATCATCAGCATAAACAATAGACAGTAACATAAGGGAAACTTCTATTCATCATATGAGTTTCTACCTAGCATCCTTTGATGTAGGGTCCTAATGACCAAGAAACCTGTACATTCACTTACCTGGTCTCCTTAGCAATTTGAGCTCCTTTCTCTTCCAACTTCCTCTCCTAAAACATTTACATTGCAGTAGTTAAAACAAAATCCTATTAGTTCTAATCACAAGTCATCCTAGGATCTAATAGCTATAGTCACTCCCGAATCCTTAGTATAGTTCTCTATGCAGTTTGAAACCCAAAACCCAGAACAGATAGATTCGATAAGCGATAACTCAGGGTTGTTTGTTTAATGTCCAAAATCGATTCGGAATGACATCACTACATTTAGATTTTAAATATCCTTACTAATACTCAGCCATTGAAGAATCCAGAACCTCAACACATAGCTGAAACAGAGCTTAACGACTAAAAGATAGTTACATTGTCAAACTCGTACCTCGAGCACAAAGTAGCCGAGAAGCAGCAAGGAAACCGATTGTCGAAGGAGGGATTTCCAGCTGACAGAGAGCGAGAGCTTAGGAGAGAAGAAATTGCCGGGAATTAGGGATGTCGGCTACAGTGGTTTAAATGAGGTTTGAATCCTTTCCTTTTTCTTTTAATACAGGCCTCAATCCTCCATTATTACAACTTTGCCACTCAACCTAGTTTAGATCCACATGTAATTAATTAAGCTTGGCATAAAACCCTAAACCGTGAAGATTGAATATTCGTAACCATTAATACAGTTTAGGAAATCACCTGGTTGAAGTTGTCGGGTGTTACAGAACGAGGAGTTCCTCGTCTAGTTATTAATTTCAAACCTTTAAACAATGTTCTCAAATGGATTAAATATCCAATTCCAAATAAAAAAGATTTATTAGACAGACTCCAACCTGCTCTAATCTTTTCCAAATTTGATCTCAAATCTGGTTACTGGCAAATTCAAATTGCTCCAGAAGACAGATACAAAACTGCTTTTGTGGTCCCCTTTGGTCATTACGAATGGAATGTAATGCCATTTGGACTCAAAAATGCACCTTCTGAATTCCAACATATCATGAATGATATTTTTTCAAAATATTCAAAATTTTGTCTGGTGTATATCGATGATATTCTTGTATTTTCCAATTCCATTGATCAACATTTCAGACATCTGAGAATTATTAAAGATGCTATGAAAACCAATGGTTTAGTAGTATCTGCTTCCAAATTAAAACTTTTTCAAACTACTGTTAGATTCCTTGGTCATAATGTGCATCAAGGTACAATCATTCCAATTAATAGAAGTATTGAATTTGCTTCTAAGTTTCCCGATGAAATTACCGACAAAAAACAACTTCAAAGGTTTCTTGGCAGTCTCAATTATCTGGGTGATTTCTATTCTAATTTAGCCCAGGACTCTGCTATTTTATATCAAAGATTAAGAAAAAATCCGCAGCCATGGACTTCTGCCCATACTACAGCTGTTCAAAGAATAAAGGTAAAAGCTCAAACACTACCGTGTTTAGCACTTTCCAATTCCGAGTGGGAAAAAATTGTAGAAACCGATGCCTTTGATAAAGGTTATGGAGGTATTCTAAAACAACTCAATCCTACTACTTCCAAAGCTGAGTTGGTAAGATTTACTTCTGGGGTTTGGAAACCAGCCCAACAAAATTATTCTACTGTCAAAAAAGAAGTTTTATCTATTGTCAAATGTATTACAAAATTTCAAGATGATTTACTCAATAAACATTTTGTTTTAAGAGTAGATTGTTCTTCTCCCAAACAAATTTTAACCAAAGATGTTAAACATCTAGTTTCCAAACAAATTTTTGCTCGATGGCAATCAGAACTTTCTGTTTTTGATTTTACTATCGAATATATCAAAGGTAGTGATAATTCTTTACCAGATTTTCTAACTCGTGAATTCTTGCAGGATGTTCACCCCGGTTAGGGGCAGACCACGTGGCCGTCCTAGAGGTCGTGGTCAAAATTCCAAAACCACATTTCAAAAAGAGTTTCCCACTTTAGGGGAGACATCATCATCTAAGGATGATTTTCAAACAAAAACAGAACAAAAGAAAACTGTCAAAGAGGTCCTACTTGAGAGTGGACCACAACTTATCAAAAAATCAGTGGCTGAGTCAATACTCACACTTTCCAATAGAGATATTGCTCTCAATCAAAAAGATGCTTGGTTTTTCAAAGAAAGATATATGGGAAGCCAACATTATCTAATTACAGAGGGTAAGCTTCGATTTTACTATGAAGCTATTCTACTAGATACCAATTCTGTCCAAATTCAGCATAATTATGTTGAAGAGGGAAATATCAAAAGTACAATGACTCATTCCAAATGCTACATTATTAGAGTCATTCATCCACAGGAATGGGGTCTGAATGTCTTCAACCGAAGAACTACAACTACCAAGAACAGTTCTCAAACTTACAACTATTGGGACTATATTTTGGCATGGTCTCATGTGTTTATATATATATATATACTCCCCCATACTATTCTGTTTTTCCATATTATATATATATACACTCCTCATACTCAATGCATTAATATTAACTATACTGATATTTTTCTCCTTCTTTGACATTATCAAAAACAAATATTAGCAAGCAGGGTAAGAGTCGAGAATGTCATTCAACACAACACAAGTGTGATAAATAATGAGAAAAATTCAAAGATAAATAATGGTGAAGAATGATAAAGGATGATCAAAAAATGAGTATCCTGAGAGAGTCCTAAGGTCCTAAACTAGCTAACGGAGACAGAGAATGGAGAATGGAAAGATACAATGGAAGAAACAGCATAGACATCCCTAGAACATGCGAGCATAGAAATCCCTTGAACATCTGAATAAAGGCTCATCTTCATCCTCATCTACCATTTCTTCAACTGGAACAGGTGCAACAGGAGAAACAGGAGGAATTATGTCTCCATCATTGGCATCCCCGCCATCTCCTACTTCAGCTAGTGGTGTACCATCAAAGGGCTCTCTCTCCTTAACCGAGTCAGCCATGACAAGATCACTAGGATCAGCAACATCATCAGCAACATGAGCTGGAGTAATTATTGGCACGTCCTCACAACTAACATCCCCTACTTCATCCTCTGCTACAGCACCCGAAGAACCAGCTGAAGTGGCTAGATGAACTTCTTCAGGATTCTCTCCAACTTCATCTAGACCCTCATCCAGATAAGAGGGCTCACTATCACCCCGAGTCGAAGAAAATTTAAGAGAGCCAAAGTGAGAAATAATGCAATCAGACTCTCGGCGCAACTTATTTACTAAATGACTGGAATTGAATCTAACAGAAGAGATGACATCATCAATAGCTTTACTTTGATCTGTTTCCACTTGATCAATACGATTGTGAAGGCCTTGAATAGCAGCTGCCAAATGATCATTCAGAGAGAGGGTGGAGACTTCAAGGTGTTCTAGGCTTCAAACTGATCTTGTCGGGAGGGATACATGGACTGAAAGGATTCAATGTATGTTCCCAGACTTTCGATACTTTCCTGAAGCTCATGATATTGTTCCACTAAAATAGAATTCCCCACAGGAGAAGTGAGACGACTTTGAGATTGAGGAGGAACAAGAGCTGAAAATTGAGGAGCCTCTGTTGGTGAAAGAGCAGAAATTGGACTGGAGGGATGTGGAAGAGTAGCTGCTTGAACTACCGGAGGATCAAACATAAAATTTTTGTAGCGTCCCCTAACACTGTACCTAATTTTCCCGTATTTTTTTTATCCCTATAAACTTTAAGTTTATCGTTTAAGCGGAAAACCATTTAAAAACCTTTTAATAAAACTTAAAATAATCTATAAAACAATTAAAAACAAACAGAGGCAAAATACAAAAAGGAACCGAGGGCAAAATCGTCATGGATGGCAAATGAAAGGGGCGATCGATCGGCTGAATGGCAGCCGATCGATCGGCACCAACAAAAATAGGGGGGGCGATCGTTCGCCCCCACCCCTGCGATTGATCGCCTCTGATCAATCGCTAACCGATCGATCGCCCCTTTGGGCGATCGATCGGCACACTCTCTAGAAAATCCAGAGAGTGGCGATCACCCTACCGATCGATGGCTATCGATCGGTAGGTTCTCTGGAAAATCCAGAGAACATGCCACTTTCTCTCTTTTTTTTTTGTTTCCATCACTTCCCCTGCATACGTTTCTAAAACCTTTCATAACTTCACTCAATTTTTTCATTTCAACCACCAAATAAACGACTCAAAACATATTCTAGAACGTATTTAAAAACATAGTAAAATTTTGTAAAAACGAAACTGCGTGGATATGTTTAAAAACTAAACAATTCCCTGTTTTAAATTACCAAGCAGTTCCAGTAAGTTTCCAATAAAATACTTTCCAAAAGCGGTTTATAAAATAGGTTTCCAAAACGTCAAAACATAAACTTATCAACTAACCAGATTCCAAACATCCTAATATGTTCAACTATACAATCTAATCTACTATCACGTCCTCCAAAATACTTACAAACATCCCTACGGGTCAAAAGCGCGCCGACTACCCAGCACATTCCCACGGACCATCTTCCTTCAACTGATCATTCCTCTGGTTGAGGGATCTCGTCCTCACCTATATCTAGATCACCTACACTATACAGACAACTATGAGTTAAGGGCTCAACAAGTTTCGTAAATGTAAATGCATGCTGTGCATATGAGTTTCAGAAATCATGCAACATTTTCTTATCATTACGTCGCAGACAGAATGTTATCGAGATCTCAGCCCGCTAAATGGAGGGGGCACATTTGGCGGTCGGACAACCCTTTTTACCTAGCGGGGGGGTACACACTCACATCCGTCTACAGCCGTGCCTGAGCCCCACCTCGCATGACCAGATAACAGATTACGTAGGTTCATGTCGTTTTAGGCGATGTGGTATTGTGACAAGCCCCTTTTGGCCTTCACAATAGATCAATAGCCCCCTTTCGGGCCACATCTCTTTTCATGAAAACATAGTGCAGAAATTCATTTTCTATGCATAATTGAAAACCATGATGCATGAACAATTAAGTGCTTAAAGTAGACATGCATCATACATACCATCGAGACATTAAAGGCATATCATATAAAAGTATTAATCCTAACTACCTAACCAAAACATTTAAACAAGTAGTTCTCCAATGATCCTCGACGCGACTTCGACGTACGGTGTAGGCCAATCGACCAAAGTAAGTCACGAGAACTTACCTCGCATGCGTTGAAATTCTAGCTCCGTCCACGAGCTTCGTTCACCTAAGGCAAATTCACAACAATCATCGTTAAAACGAATTTAAACCGTTAAATGTCTAAATGAACGAAACCTTAACTAAAGAAATTTCCTGAAACTCTAATCTAGCTTATTGAGGCATTTTTATCGAGCAATCCACACTCGACACCTCAAAACCATCATTAAATGAGTTTCTCCAAAATCACGAAAATTCATCAAACCCTAATATTCCACGAGGAATCGATCAATCTTCGTTCAATATGCCCAATATGTCCATTATATTCATAAATACCGTAACCCTATCGATTTCAAACTCAAATCGACATTTTTAACAAAACCCTAAACAAAACCTAATCATTTAAAACTGAAATCTAAAGCTCCATAACCTTAGAATGTTACCTAGAGCATTAATCGGAGGAGCAATCGTGAAGAACGGACGTCAACCAGAGGAAGAATCGGCGTTAGAAGTGGAGGTCGTCGGAGGGAGAGAAGAAATCGCAGGGGGAGGCTTCTGGTTCACGCAGTGTAACAACCGACAACTTCAACCAGGTGACTTCCTAAACTGTATTAACGGTCACGAATATTCAATCTTCACGGTTTAGGGTTTTATGCCAAGCTTAATTAATTACATGTGGATCTAAACTAGGTTGTGTGGCAAAGTTGTAATAATGGAGGATTGAGACCAGCATTTAAAGAAAAAGGAAAGGATTCAAACCTCAATTAAACCACTGTAGCCGACATCCCCAATTCCCGGTGATTTCTTCTCTCCCAAGCTCTCGCTCTCTGTCAGCTGAAAATCCCTCCTTCGACGATCGATTTTGTAATATCCGGCTCGTACGGATTTTTGAGAATATTATTATTATATTATTGTAATGGCATTTTCGTAAATATGTCAAATCAAGTCGGTTTCGCACACGGAAAGTTTTATTACGATCCTAACGATTAATTGGAATTTTGGAGAATTTTCGGAATAATAACGCTAAATTCCGAGTAATTACGTTTCTCGTAATATAAAGGACGTTTTAGTAAAAATAATAAACGAGGTCCGATTTGCGAACGGACAGTTTAAATAGAACCCAGATAATAAGTTGGATTTATTGGCGAAATAAGAAATTCGAAATGGTCGAAAACACGAGAGGGCAAAATTAATGTTTTGTTAAAAAATAGTTTTAGTTTTATTATTATTATTATTATTATTATTTTTAATTTAAAACAAAAACAACCAAAAACATTGTTTTTGGTTGTTTGTTCGCGAGCTTGACGCCGAGCACGAAGGAGTGGAGACGACGCCCGACGACCGACGCCGTTCACCGGCGATTTCCGGCGTCTCCGGCCAGACTACGACGGCAAGCACGGTTGGGTTGTCTCCCGCGCACAAACCGACAGGTTAGATCGACTTTTTGCCCGGTTTTCGTTTCTGTCGTGGCCGTGGATCGCCGAGCTGTTAGGGCTCCGATCAACGGCCGTTTTTGGCCGTTCTCGACGGTGAATGACTGAGCTTATGGCCGGCGAAGATATCCTGGCAAAGGAGAGCTCAATTGACCGAAAACAGTGAACTCCAAATTTTGGGGGTTTCGGTTTTCGGTGTGTTGCCTCGGGATTTCGATTAGTTTAGGTTAATTGAGGCTAATTGTAGTTGATTGGTGAGGAAATTGATAAGAATTGACGGAAAAATCGAAAAGGGGGATTTTTCGGGTTTTGCTGCAATTGACCTATCTACGGTCGATTGTTTTAAAATTATTTTTGGCAGATTAAACTAGGATATTAGAGGAGCGCGTGGCCGCTGGAATCGTTCGATTCCGATAACCGACGCGAAAGTTACGCGCGTTCGAAGTTTAGGTCGGTTTTTACCGAACCCAAATTAGTGGCCGTATAGTTAGATTTTAGTTAGATTAAAGCTTTAAGAAATTGTTTTAGTTAAGGTTTTGTTAATTTGGACGTTTAGAAGCTTAAATTAGTTTTGACGTCAATGTTGTGTTTTGCCTCAGACAAACAACGCTCGTAGACGGAGCTTGAGCTGCTTTGGACACGAGGTAAGTTCTCGTGATCTTCTCTGGCCGATTGGCCTACACCGTACGTCGAATGTCGTGTCGAGGAATTTTGGAGACGCACTTGTTTTATATTGCTTTGGTTGGGTAGCTAGGTTTATTTGTTTTATAGATTATGTTTTACAGTCTTTGATGGTATACAGTATTGCTTGTTTACTTTAAGATATGAATTGTTCATGCATCATGGTTAACGAAAGAGAAATGAACGAAAAAGTAAATGAAAAGGTTAACGAAAAGGCTAACGAAAAGGATAACGAAAAGGTAAACGAAAAGATTAACGAAAAGGTTAACGAAAAGGTGAACGAAAAGGTAAATGAAAAGGTAAACGAAAAGGTAAACGAAAAGGTTAACGAAAAGGCTAACGAAAAGGATAACGAAAAGTAACGAAAGATTAACGAAAGATTAACGAAAAGGTGAACGAAAAGGTAACGAAAAGGTAAACGAAAAGATTAACGAAAAGGTGAACGAAAAGGTTAACGAAAAGGTAAACGAAAAGGTGAACGAAAAGGTAACCGAAAAGGTAAACGAAAAGGTAAACGAAAAGGTTAACGAAAAGGTAAACGAAAAGTAAACGAAAAGGTAACGAAAAGGTGAACGAAAAGGTTAACGAAAAGGCTAACGAAAAGGATAACGAAAAGGTAAACGAAAAGATTAACGAAAAGGTTAACGAAAAGGTGAACGAAAAGGTAAACGAAAAGGTAACGAAAAGATTAACGAAAAGGTAACGAAAAGGTGAACGAAAAGGTAAACGAAAAGGTTAACGAAAAGGTAACGAAAGGTTAACGAAAAGGCTAACGAAAAGGTAACGAAAAGGTAACGAAAAGGTAAACGAAAAGATTAACGAAAAGGTGAACGAAAAGGTTAACGAAAAGGCTAACGAAAAGGATAACGAAAAGGAAACGAAAAGGTAAACGAAAAGGTAAACGAAAAGGTAAATGAAAAGGTTAACGAAAAGGCTAACGAAAAGGTAACGAAAAGGTAACGAAAAGGTAAACGAAAAGGTAACGAAAAGGTGAACGAAAAGGTTAACGAAAAGGTTAACGAAAAGGTAAACGAAAAGGTAAACGAAAAGGTAAACGAAAAGGTTAACGAAAAGGTAAACGAAAAGGTTAACGAAAAGGTAACGAAAAGGTAACGAAAAGGTAAACGAAAAGGTGAACGAAAAGGTTAACGAAAAGGTAAACGAAAAGGTTAACGAAAAGGTAAACGAAAAGGTAAACGAAAAGATTAACGAAAAGGTTAACGAAAAGGTAACGAAAAGGTAAACGAAAAGATTAACGAAAAGGTTAACGAAAAGGTAACGAAAAGGTAACGAAAAGGTGAACGAAAAGGTAACGAAAAGGTGAACGAAAAGGTTAACGAAAAGGCTAACGAAAAGGTAAACGAAAAGGTTAACGAAAAGGTTAACGAAAAGGTGAACGAAAAGGTTAACGAAAAGGTAAACGAAAAGGTTAACGAAAAGGTGAACGAAAAGGTAACGAAAAGGTGAACGAAAAGGTTAACGAAAAGGTTAACGAAAAGGTTAACGAAAAGGTTAACGAAAAGGTGAACGAAAAGGTTAACGAAAAGGTTAACGAAAAGGTAACGAAAAGGTAAACGAAAAGATTAACGAAAGGTTAACGAAAAGGTTAACGAAAAGGTTAACGAAAAGGTAAACGAAAAGGTTAACGAAAAGGTTAACGAAAAGGTTAACGAAAAGGTAAACGAAAAGATTAACGAAAAGGTTAACGAAAAGGTAACGAAAAGGTAAACGAAAAGATTAACGAAAAGGTTAACGAAAAGGCTAACGAAAAGGATAACGAAAAGGTAAACGAAAAGATTAACGAAAAGGTAAACGAAAAGGTTAACGAAAAGGTTAACGAAAAGGTTAACGAAAAGGTTAACGAAAAGGTAAACGAAAAGATTAACGAAAAGGTTAACGAAAAGGTAAACGAAAAGATTAACGAAAAGGTAAACGAAAAGGTTAACGAAAAGGTTAACGAAAAGGTTAACGAAAAGGTTAACGAAAAGGTAAACGAAAAGGTTAACGAAAAGGTTAACGAAAAGGTAACGAAAAGGTAAACGAAAAGATTAACGAAAAGGTTAACGAAAAGGTTAACGAAAAGGTTAACGAAAAGGTTAACGAAAAGGTTAACGAAAAGGTTAACGAAAAGGTTAACGAAAAGGCTAACGAAAAGGTAAACGAAAAGGTGAACGAAAAGGTAAACGAAAAGGTTAACGAAAAGGTAAACGAAAAGATTAACGAAAAGGTAAACGAAAAGATTAACGAAAAGGTAACGAAAAGGTGAACGAAAAGGTAAACGAAAAGGTGAACGAAAAGGTTAACGAAAAGGTAACGAAAAGGTGAACGAAAAGGTTAACGAAAAGGTAAACGAAAAGGTGAACGAAAAGGTAACGAAAAGGCTAACGAAAAGGATAACGAAAAGGTAACGAAAAGGTAACGAAAAGGTGAACGAAAAGGTTAACGAAAAGGTAACGAAAAGGTAAACGAAAAGGTAACGAAAAGGTAACGAAAAGGTAACGAAAAGGTGAACGAAAAGGTAACGAAAAGGTGAACGAAAAGGTAAACGAAAAGGTAACGAAAAGGCTAACGAAAAGGATAACGAAAAGGTAACGAAAAGGTAACGAAAAGGTGAACGAAAAGGTTAACGAAAAGGCTAACGAAAAGGATAACGAAAAGGTTAACGAAAAGGTTAACGAAAAGGTGAACGAAAAGGTTAACGAAAAGGTTAACGAAAAGGTGAACGAAAAGGTTAACGAAAAGGTAACGAAAAGGCTAACGAAAAGGATAACGAAAAGGTAACGAAAAGGTGAACGAAAAGGTAACGAAAAGGCTAACGAAAAGGTAACGAAAAGGTGAACGAAAAGGTTAACGAAAAGGCTAACGAAAAGGATAACGAAAAGGTAAACGAAAAGATCCCTCCACCTGAGGAGCGATGCAGAGTTGACGGAGGATGACCCTGGTGGTGTGTTGCGCAGTCGATGCTTATCTGACCCGTGGGCTGTGAGTAAAGTATTGAGAGGTTTGGGAATTGTCGGGTGATGGTGAATTGAAATGGATAATTGTACTGTTAGATATTTTAGGATGTTTGGACTCTGTTTAGTTGATAGATTGATGTTTAGATGACTCTGTTTAGTTGATAGATTGATGTTTAGATGCTTTGATTCGAGTTAGTGGATAAAATAGATTTATATACAGATGTTATGACAAACTGTTTTATAAAGCGTTTTGTTAAATTAGTTATTTGAAATGTATTCTGGAACTGCTTGGTATTTTCTTTGATTTCAAAACAGGAGGGTTTGTTTAGTTTTTAAACATAACCACGCAGTTTATTTTCTTGAAAACGTTGTTTGTTTAGGTAATTGTTTGTATTTGTTTTTAAATGTTTTATTTAATTGATTTTAATGTTTTCAAATTGTTTTCCGCATAAATGCTAAAGATAAAGGAAAATGAAAAATTTGTACGGTAAAATAAGGGTAAATAAGGGTACAGTATTAGGGTCGTGACAGTTTATGGTATCAGAGCCTGTACCCAACCGGAAATGTGGCCAACGAGGACGTTGGGCCCCCGAGGGGGGGTGATTGTGATGACCCGAATGTGCAAGTATGTGTACGATGGCTGCACGAACCGGAACCCGGATGGCGGTACGTCCGCGCGGGCGAGCCGGAAGGTGACAGGTCGTAAAAAGGGGGTCGTCACAATCCCACATCGCTTGGGGAAGTATGTGGAAATGAAACATATGTAAAGAGACCCTCCCAACATAGCAAGACGCGTTTTGGAGCACGATTGGCAACGGATCCCATAAGAACTCCGAAGTTAAAAGTGCTTCGGTGAGAGCAATTCCAGGTTGGGTGACCTTCCGGGAAGTTCTCGCCAAACAAAGCCGTGAGGGGAGGATATTGGGCTGCGGCCCAATCCCCAGAGCGGACAATATCTTGCTGGGATAATGGGTCGTTACAGATTTCCTTGCTGCTTCTTGGCTACTTTGTGCTCGAGGTACGAGTTTGACAATGTAGCTATCTTTCAGTCGTTAAGCTCTGTTTCAGCTATGTGTTGAGGTTCTGGATTCTTCAATGGCCGAGTATTAGTAACGATATTTAAAATCTGAATGTAGTAATGTCATTCCGAATCGATTTTGGACATTTAACAAACAACCCTGAGATATCGCTTATCGAATCTGTCTGTTCTGGGTTTTGGATTTCAAACTGCACAGAGAACTATACTAAGGATTCGGAAGTGACTATAGTCATTAGATCCTAGGATGACTTGTGATTAGAACTAATAGGATTTTGTTTTAACTACTGCAATGTAAATGTTTTAGGTGAGGAAGTTGGAAAAGAAAGGAGCTCAAATTGCAAAGGAGACCAGGTAAGTGAATGTACAGGTTTCTTGGTCATTAGGACCCTACATCAAAGGATGCTAGGTAGAAACTCATATGATAAATAGAAGTTTCCCTTATGTTACTGTCTATTGTTTATGCTGATGATTAGCTCAGTGGTAAAGTTTCATGTCGAATGGTACTCAGTTCAGTAGCTTGATGATTTAAGAATTTTCATGTCCATGCATCATGAATGTTTTATGCATACGAAAATGTTTTAAGAGCATGTCTTCACATGAAAAAGATAAGAATATAAAACTTATGCAACGTGAATTAAGAGAGGGTTGGGGGCGGTTTGGCGTATGTCACTGTCCAAAAGAAGGACCATGATACGACCCGCAAGGGAACTATGTGCACTCTCACTGTCAAACCCCCTTTACCGGCACAAATCCCCTCTTAATCCACACAACTTAAACGAAGAATATGGTCAATGACTATGAATGATGAATATGATAAATGACTATGAATGATGAATATGATCAATGACTATGAATGATGAATATGATCAATGACTATGAATGAAGAATATGATCCATGACTATGATTGATGAATATGATCCATGACTATGACGATGATCAATGACTATGAATGATGAATATGATCAATGACTATGAATGATGAATATGATCAATGACTATGAATGATGAATATGATCAATGACTATGAATGATGAATATGATCAATGACTATGAATGATGAATATGATCAATGACTATGAATGATGAATATGATCAATGACTATGAATGATGAATATGATCAATGACTATGAATGATGAATATGATCAATGACTATGAATGATGAATATGATCAATGACTATGAATGATGAATATGA
The DNA here is from genome assembly GCA_022432975.1 of Begonia masoniana. Lineage (NCBI taxonomy): Eukaryota > Viridiplantae > Streptophyta > Magnoliopsida > Cucurbitales > Begoniaceae > Begonia > Begonia masoniana. Next base: position 38,674,333 of record CM039502.1, read on the forward strand.
TCAATGACTATGAATGATGAATATGATCAATGACTATGAATGATGAATATGATCAATGACTATGAATGATGAATATGATCAATGACTATGAATGATGAATATGATCAATGACTATGAATGATGAATATGATCAATGACTATGAATGATGAATATGATCAATGACTATGAATGATGAATATGATCAATGACTATGAATGATGAATATGATCAATGACTATGAATGATGAATATGATCATATTGGATGAAGTTGTTAGATGATTATAGTGTTTCTCTGTCGTGTGATAGAAGCTGGATAAAGCAATCATCCGGCTGACGTCATCGGTAGATGTAGAGTGTTTAAGCCATCGGATGATGAAAGTGCTATTTCGTCGTCTAGCGATCGGCAGATGTAGAGTGATTAAGCCATTGGATGATGAAAGTGCTATTTCGTAGTCTAACAATCGGCAGATGTAGAGTGATTAAACCATCGGATGATGAAAGTACTATTTTGTCGTCTAGCGATCGGCAGATGAAGAGTGTTTAAGCCATCGGATGATGAATGTGCTATTTCGTCGTCTAGCGATCGGCAGATGTAGAGTGTTTAAGCTACCGGATGATGAGGATGTTATTTTGTCGTTTAGGGACCGGATCATGTTTTAATTATTCACGTGAGAAGCACATGTTCATCGGATGATGTCCCCTTATTTCATCGGATGATGTAAGAAGTCTCTTTACCGGATGATATAAACATGGTTTTGTCGTCTAGTGACCGGTAGATGTGGTTTTATTCCTCAATCGGCAGGTGCAGTCTAAGGGTTTAAGTTTCCCCTTCACCAGCCGATACATATTGCACTGCCCGCCAGCAGATGTGTAAGTATTCCCTTGCCGAATGATGCCTAGTGAATTACGTATGACATTTTGAGTTAAGTTATGTTTCGAAAAAAAAAATATATTACTAAAAATGAGTAGAGTGTGAGCAATAAGAATTAAATGATTAAGAAAGATATGGATTATGTAACGATCCCTCCGGGGCTGTTACAATTATGGTATCAGAGCAAAAGCGGGTTCTAAAACCGATTCTGCAGACTTCCTTCCAGCACTGACTGTCACATGAGCACACTCCAGCAACTGTAAGTATTTATGATTTCAGTAAATGTCATTAAGTTAAGATGTATCTATAATTATTTGTCTAGGAATCCCAAAATGGTTAGAGGTCAGCAGAGAGAGACCAATGAGGATAGCAATGCCATTGCTCAGTTGACAGAGTTGGTCATGCGCCAATCTCGCCAGATCGAACAGCTGATGACTGCTAGAAAGGAACAAGGCTACTCCAGTACTAATGCAACTCATGATCACGGAGGCGAGCGTTTCCACCGGCTTCGACCCCCGGTATTTAATGGACATGTTTCAGATCCTATTTATGCTGAGGAATGGGTTCTAAAGATAGATGACATGTTTAAGTATGCAAAGGTTGACGATGGAGATAAGGTCACGTATGCTGTCTTTCATTTGGAATTGGGAGCGAGGCATTGGTGGGATTCAATCCAGAACACCGCTAATGCTGGAGCTATGACCTGGGAAATGTTTAAGACTGCCTTCTTTGACAAGTACTTCAATAGGACTGTTCGGGCCAACAAGAAGAAGGAGTTCATGAACCTGCAACAAACTGGCTCTATGACGGATTACATATGCAAATTTGATGCTTTATCACGGTTTGCTCCCCGAATGATTGAGGATGATGAGGACAGGATTTACCAATTTGTTCAGGGACTGAAGCCGAGTTCGTACATGAAAGTAAAGACTGCTGGGATACATAATGTACCTTATGGTGAAGTGACGGCTGAGCTGGAAGAGGCAGAAATGACAGCATATGCCCAGCGTGAGCAACCAAGAAAATTCACGAAGGAAACTCAGCCGCCACCACGTCAGAACAAAGGATGGCAGCCGCAACATAACAGGGGACCACAACAATAACAAGGTATAAAGAGACCTTTCAATCCAAATGATGATCAGGGAAAGGAAAGCGACCAATAGCCCCTCAATGCCCCACCTGTCAGAAGAACCATCCCGGCGAATGCAAGTTACTTTTTGGTCGCTGTTTTAGATGTGACAAGGTCGAACATGTAGTCAGAGACTGCCCCATGCCACCCGATCCAAACCGAGCAAGAGTAATGCCCTGAGTCTTTGCTATGATGGAAGACGAAGACACCATGGATCATACGGTCATAACAGGTACAATTTCTCCTTATACACTTATAGACACGGGTGCCACACACTTATTTATTGCAACCTTGTTTGCGAGTAAGCATAAGTTAGAATACTTACCAGCTGATAGGCCATATAGTGTGATGTTACCATCGGGAAAGTCCTTGTATTCTGAGCAGATATTGAAAGGCGATATTGTGTCCCTAGGAGATAAGAAGTTATATGTAGAACTGATTGTAGTTGACATGAAGGGATATGAAGTTATATTAGGAATGGATTGGTTATCAAGGCATTATGCCACGATAAGTTGTAGGTCTGGATTAGTCAAGTTTCGACCCCCTAATGGAGATCAGTACACTTTCCAAGCTATCCCGAAAATAAGTAAGATACGATTATATCCTCGCTAGAGGCTCAGCGGTTATTGAAGATGGTTGTGAGAGTTATCTAGCTAGTGTGATCGATAATCGGGTAAAGAACAAAGTAGAGCTACAAGATATTTCTATAATTAAAGAGTTCCCTGATGTGTTTATGGATGATTTGCCAGGATTACCGCCCGATAGAGAAATAGAATTTGTAATTGATACGTATCCTGAGGCATTACCCGTATCTAAGAATCCTTATCGCATGGCACCTGTCGAGCTAAAGGAGTTAAAAGTCCAACTACAGGAATTAGTAGACAAGGGATTCATACGCTCTAGTAGTTCTCCTTGGGGTGCACCTGTGTTGTTCGTTAAGAAGAAAGATGGTTCCCTAAAGATGTGCATAGATTACCGAGAACTGAACAAGTTGACGATTAAGAATAAATACCCCTTGCCCCGAATCGACGACTTGTTTGACCAATTGCAAGGAGCTAAGGTGTTTTCAAAGATTGACTTGCGTTCGGGGTACTACCAACTGAAGGTTAAGGAAAGTGATATACCTAAGACAGCTTTTAGGACCCGCTATGGACATTATGAATTCCTTGTGATGTCATTTGGGTTAACCAATGCACCTGCAGCTTTTATGGATTTGATGAATCGAGTGTTTCATGACTACTTGGACAAGTTGTGATTGTATTTATAGATGATATTCTCATATACTCACAGACTGAGGCTAACCATATGGAACACTTAAGGATAGTTTTGACCACCCTGAGACAGCAACAACTTTATGCCAAGTTATCCAAATGTGAGTTCTGGTTGTATAAGGTTAACTTTTAGGCCATGTCATTTCTGCTGAGGGTATATCAGTAGATCCAACTAAGATTCAGGCTGTTAAGGACTGGCCACAGCCAAGGAATGTTAGTGAAGTCCGTAGTTTTCTTAGTTTGGCAGGCTATTATAGGAAGTTTATTAAGGGATTTTCTATGATAGCTAAGCTTTTAACTAGTTTGACAAAGAAGGACACCAAGTACTCTTGGACCGAAGCTTGTGAAGATGGCTTCCAGACACTTAAGCTGAAGTTAACGACAGCTCCACTTTTGACTCTCCCAACTGAAGGAGGAAGTTTAGTGTTTATTGTGATGCATCCAAGTTGGACTGGGGTGTGTTTTGATGCAAGAAGGCAAGGTATAGCGTATGCCTCTAGGCAGCTAAAGAATTATGAACAGAACTACCCCACTCACGATTTGGAATTAGCCGCAGTTGTGTTTGCATTAAAGATTTGGAACATTATCTGTATGGACAACAGTGTGAGGTATTTTTCGACCATAAAAGACTGAAGTACCTCTTACTCAAAAGGAATAACATGAGACAGAGACGTTGGTTAGAATTTGTTAAAGACTATGACTTCGAAATTAAGTATCATCCAGGAAGGCTAATGCTGTAGCGATGCTTTAAGCAGAATGTCAACGACAATGCAACCCGCATTATCAACCATGTCTATACATTTGAGGAAGGAAGTTCAGAGGTTCGAATTGGAAATAGTTCCCGAGCTGTCAGCTTTACTGGCTGATTTATTTATCCGACCAACTATTTTGGACAGGATCAAGGAGGCACAACAAAAGGATTCGAAGGAGAATAGTAGCATGATGAATAAGTTAAAGGACGTCTCGGAGTTCAGTCTCTCTAGTGATGGCACTTTGAAATTTAAGAACCGATGGTACATTCCGAATGATAAGGAGTTGCGTGAGATGATCTTGGCTGAAGCTCATTCTTCTTCCTTTTCTGTGCATCCTGGTAGCACCAAGATGTATCGGGATTTAAGGTTACATTATTGGTGGCCAAATATGAAGAGGGATGTTGCTATGTATGTGGAGTCATGTTTGATATGCCAACAGGTTAAGGCAGAACACCAACGCCCAGGAGGTACCTTTCAACCCCTACCAATCCCTGAATGGAAGTGGGAAAACATTGCTATGGATTTTGTAGTAGGTTTGCCAAAGACAACTAAAGGACATGATAGTATTTGGGTCGTGGTTGATAGAATGACAAAGTCGGCACACTTTATACCTGTAAGAATGACTTTCACAATGGACCAGCTTGCTGATCTGTATGTCCAAGAAATCATCAGATTGCATGGAGTTCCTTATCTATTGTATCCGATCGTGATCCTAGATTCACCTCAAGGTTTTGGCAAAGCTTACAAGGCACATTAGGATCAAAATTATCTTTCAGCACTGCCTTCCACCCATAAACCGATGGACAATCTGAACGGACAATTCAAATACTTGAGGATATGTTGAGGGCATGTGTGCTTGAGTTCCAGACATCATGGAGTCGATACCTGCCATTGGTTGAATTCTCTTACAACAATAGTTACCAATCCACCATAGGTATGACACCTTATGAGGCACTGTATGGCAGGAAGTGCAGGTATCCTTTGTACTGGGATGAGGTCGGTGAAGCAAAACTCCTAGGTCCCGAGATTTTGCAATAGATGTCGGACAAGATTGCCACTATTAGGAAAAGAATGATAACTGCACAGAGCCGACAGAAGAGTTATGCAGACCAGAGGAGGAAGAGACCTTGAGTTTTCTGTTGGCGATGAAGTTTTCCTGAGGATTTCACCATTTAAAGGAGTTTTAAGATTTGGTAAGAAAGGAAAACTAAACCCACGATTTATTGGACCATTCCCCATCTTAGAAAGGATTGGCAGTACGACATATAGATTGCAATTGCCTCTATCGCTGGAAAAGGTGCATAATGTTTTCCATGTGTCAATGTTAAGGAAATGCATACGGGATCCTACACATGTTGTTAAGCCAGTGGATGTCGAAATTGAACCATCATTAATGTATGAAGAGAAGCTGGTGCAAATTTTGGAATCTGCAGTAAAACTCTGAGGAATAAAGAAATTCCACTGGTGAAAGTTTTATGGATGAATCATGGTATCGAGGAAGCCACATGGGAAAGACAGTAGGACATGATGGACAGATATCCTGAACTCTTCGCTTGATCAATTTTCGGGGACGAAAATTTTGTTTAAGGAGGGGTGGATGTACCACCCGACAACTTCAACCAGGTGACTTCCTAAACTGTATTAACGGTCACGAATATTCAATCTTCACAGTTTAGGGTTTTTATGCCAAGTTTAATTAATTACATGTGGATCTAAACTAGGTTGTGTGGCAAAGTTGTAATAATGGAGGATTGAGGCCAGTATTTAAAGAAAAAGGAAAGGATTCAAACCTCATTTAAACCACTGTAGCCGACATCCCCAATTCCCGGCGATTTCTTCTCTCCCAAGCTCTCGCTCTCTGTCAGTTGGAAATCCCTCCTTCGACGATCGGTTTCCTTGCTGCTTCTCGGCTACTTTGTGCTCGAGGTACGAGTTTGACAATGTAGCTATCTTTCAGTCGTTAAGCTCTGTTTCAGCTATGCGTTGAGGTTCTGGATTCTTCAATGGCCGAGTATTAGTAAGGATATTTAAAATTGAATGTAGTAATGTCATTCCGAATCGATTTTGGACATTAACAAACAACCCTGAGATATCGCTTATCGAATCTGTCTGTTCTGGGTTTTGGATTTCAAACTGCACAGAGAACTATACTAAGGATTCAGGAAGTGACTATAGCTATTAGATCCTAGGATGACTTGTGATTAGAACTAATAGGATTTTGTTTTAACTACTGCAATGTAAATGTTTTAGGTGAGGAAGTTGGAAAAGAAAGGAAGCTCAAATTGCTAAGGAGACCAGGTAAGTGAATGTACAGGTTTCTTGGTCATTAGGACCCTACATCAAAGGATGCTAGGTAGAAACTCATATGATAAATAGAAGTTTCCCTTATGTTACTGTCTATTGTTTATGCTGATGATTAGCTCAGTGGTAAAGTTTCATGTCGAATGGTACTCAGTTCAGTAGCTTGATGATTTAAGAATTTTCATGTCCATGCATCATGAATGTTTTATGCATACGAAAATGTTTTAAGAGCATGTCTTCACATGAAAAAGATAAGAATATAAAACTTATGCAACGTGAATTAAGAGAGGGTGGGGGGCGGTTTGGCGTATGTCACTGTTCCAAAAGAAGGACCATGATACGACCCGCAAGGGAACTATGTGCACTCTCACTGTCAAACCCCCTTTACCGGCACAAATCCCCTCTTAATCCACACAACTTAAACGAAGAATATGGTCAATGACTATGAATGATGAATATGATAAATGACTATGAATGATGAATATGATCAATGACTATGAATGATGAATATGATCAATGACTATGAATGATGAATATGATCAATGACTATGAATGATGAATATGATCAATGACTATGAATGATGAATATGATCAATGACTATGAATGATGAATATGATCAATGACTATGAATGATGAATATGATCAATGACTATGAATGATGAATATGATCAATGACTATGAATGATGAATATGATCAATGACTATGAATGATGAATATGATCAATGACTATGAATGATGAATATGATCAATGACTATGAATGATGAATATGATCAATGACTATGAATGATGAATATGATCAATGACTATGAATGATGAATATGATCAATGACTATGAATGATGAATATGATCAATGACTATGAATGATGAATATGATCAATGACTATGAATGATGAATATGATCAATGACTATGAATGATGAATATGATCAATGACTATGAATGATGAATATGATCAATGACTATGAATGATGAATATGATCAATGACTATGAATGATGAATATGATCAATGACTATGAATGATGAATATGATCAATGACTATGAATGATGAATATGATCAATGACTATGAATGATGAATATGATCAATGACTATGAATGATGAATATGATCAATGACTATGAATGATGAATATGATCAATGACTATGAATGATGAATATGATCAATGACTATGAATGATGAATATGATCAATGACTATGAATGATGAATATGATCAATGACTATGAATGATGAATATGATCAATGACTATGAATGATGAATATGATCAATGATATGAATACGAAACGACTGAGAGCATGGTTCTAAATTTCCCAAATATCATCATGCATCCATGTTAGTGTGATTCCTCCTAAGCATTAGGGATTATGTTAAACTTAAACCTTATGATGTAGGTGAAGAGTTAGCAGGTGAGGATTCCCAGTCCAGAGATGATGTTTAAAGCTGGTTGCCGGAGGATGCTCAGTATGACAGTGCAAAGCTGGATAGGTGATTAAGTCCCCTGGTTATGCTCATAGTAAGTCAGAGAAGTTTATGATAAATAGATGACTAAGTAGAACAGAATTTCTTACAACAATGAGATTTGAATTTGAATGATTTGACTTCAGAGTCTGATAAGGATTTTAAGGATTATTGAATGGGTTGTTTTGTTTAAGCCTTCCGCTATGCGTATTTTGGATGAGTTTATGATTCTTACTCCTTGAGGTTTATAGTTACTAAGATAAGATTTGGGTGAGTTGTGGTATTTTCTATTGGATGAAGTTGTTAGATGATTATAGTGTTTCTCTGTCGTGTGATAGAAGCTGGATAAAGCAATCATCCGGCTGACGTCATCGGTAGATGTAGAGTGTTTAAGCCATCGGATGATGAAAGTGCTATTTCGTCGTCTAGCGATCGGCAGATGTAGAGTGATTAAGCCATTGGATGATGAAAGTGCTATTTCGTAGTCTAACAATCGGCAGATGTAGAGTGATTAAACCATCGGATGATGAAAGTACTATTTTGTCGTCTAGCGATCGGCAGATGAAGAGTGTTTAAGCCATCGGATGATGAAAGTGCTATTTCGTCGTCTAGCGATCGGCAGATGTAGAGTGTTTAAGCCATCGGATGATGAAAGTGCTATTTCGTCGTCTAGCGATCGGCAGATGTAGAGTGTTTAAGCCATCGGATGATGAAAGTGCTATTTCGTCGTCTAGCGATCGGCAGATGTAGAGTGTTTAAGCCATCGGATGATGAAAGTGCTATTTCGTCGTCTAGCGATCGGCAGATGTAGAGTGTTTAAGCCATCGGATGATGAAAGTGCTATTTCGTCGTCTAGCGATCGGCAGATGTAGAGTGTTTAAGCCATCGGATGATGAAAGTGCTATTTCGTCGTCTAGCGATCGGCAGATGTAGAGTGTTTAAGCCATCGGATGATGAAAGTGCTATTTCGTCGTCTAGCGATCGGCAGATGTAGAGTGTTTAAGCCATCGGATGATGAAAGTGCTATTTCGTCGTCTAGCGATCGGCAGATGTAGAGTGTTTAAGCCATCGGATGATGAAAGTGCTATTTCGTCGTCTAGCGATCGGCAGATGTAGAGTGTTTAAGCCATCGGATGATGAAAGTGCTATTTCGTCGTCTAGCGATCGGCAGATGTAGAGTGTTTAAGCCATCGGATGATGAAAGTGCTATTTCGTCGTCTAGCGATCGGCAGATGTAGAGTGTTTAAGCCATCGGATGATGAAAGTGCTATTTCGTCGTCTAGCGATCGGCAGATGTAGAGTGTTTAAGCCATCGGATGATGAAAGTGCTATTTCGTCGTCTAGCGATCGGCAGATGTAGAGTGTTTAAGCCATCGGATGATGAAAGTGCTATTTCGTCGTCTAGCGATCGGCAGATGTAGAGTGTTTAAGCCATCGGATGATGAAAGTGCTATTTCGTCGTCTAGCGATCGGCAGATGTAGAGTGTTTAAGCCATCGGATGATGAAAGTGCTATTTAGTGTGAGCAATAAGAATTAAATGATAAGAAAGATATGGATTATGTAACGATCCCTCCGGGGCTGTTACAATTATGGTATCAGAGCAAAAGCGGGTTCTAAAACCGATTCTGCAGACTTCCTTCCAGCACTGACTGTCACATGAGCACACTCCAGCAACTGTAAGTATTTATGATTTCAGTAAATGTCATTAAGTTAAGATGTATCTATAATTATTTGTCTAGGAATCCCAAAATGGTTAGAGGTCAGCAGAGAGAGACCAATGAGGATAGCAATGCCATTGCTCAGTTGACAGAGTTGGTCATGCGCCAATCTCGCCAGATCGAACAGCTGATGACTGCTAGAAAGGAACAAGGCTACTCCAGTACTAATGCAACTCATGATCACGGAGGCGAGCGTTTCCACCGGCTTCGACCCCCGGTATTTAATGGACATGTTTCAGATCCTATTTATGCTGAGGAATGGGTTCTAAAGATAGATGACATGTTTAAGTATGCAAAGGTTGACGATGGAGATAAGGTCACGTATGCTGTCTTTCATTTGGAATTGGGAGCGAGGCATTGGTGGGATTCAATCCAGAACACCGCTAATGCTGGAGCTATGACCTGGGAAATGTTTAAGACTGCCTTCTTTGACAAGTACTTCAATAGGACTGTTCGGGCCAACAAGAAGAAGGAGTTCATGAACCTGCAACAAACTGGCTCTATGACGGATTACATATGCAAATTTGATGCTTTATCACGGTTTGCTCCCCGAATGATTGAGGATGATGAGGACAGGATTTACCAATTTGTTCAGGGACTGAAGCCGAGTTCGTACATGAAAGTAAAGACTGCTGGGATACATAATGTACCTTATGGTGAAGTGACGGCTGAGCTGGAAGAGGCAGAAATGACAGCATATGCCCAGCGTGAGCAACCAAGAAAATTCACGAAGGAAACTCAGCCGCCACCACGTCAGAACAAAGGATGGCAGCCGCAACATAACAGGGGACCACAACAATAACAAGGTATAAAGAGACCTTTCAATCCAAATGATGATCAGGGAAAAGGAAAGCGACCAATAGCCCCTCAATGCCCCACCTGTCAGAAGAACCATCCCGGCGAATGCAAGTTACTTTTTGGTCGCTGTTTTAGATGTGACAAGGTCGGACATGTAGTCAGAGACTGCCCCATGCCACCCGATCCAAACCGAGCAAGAGTAATGCCCTGAGTCTTTGCTATGATGGAAGACGAAGACACCATGGATCATACGGTCATAACAGGTACAATTTCTCCTTATACACTTATAGACACGGGTGCCACACACTTATTTATTGCAACCTTGTTTGCGAGTAAGCATAAGTTAGAATACTTACCAGCTGATAGGCCATATAGTGTGATGTTACCATCGGGAAAGTCCTTGTATTCTGAGCAGATATTGAAAGGCGATATTGTGTCCCTAGGAGATAAGAAGTTATATGTAGAACTGATTGTAGTTGACATGAAGGGATATGAAGTTATATTAGGAATGGATTGGTTATCAAGGCATTATGCCACGATAAGTTGTAGGTCTGGATTAGTCAAGTTTCGACCCCCTAATGGAGATCAGTACACTTTCCAAGCTATCCCGAAAATAAGTAAGATACCGATTATATCCTCGCTAGAGGCTCAGCGGTTATTGAAAGATGGTTGTGAGAGTTATCTAGCTAGTGTGATCGATAATCGGGTAAAGAACAAAGTAGAGCTACAAGATATTTCTATAATTAAAGAGTTCCCTGATGTGTTTATGGATGATTTGCCAGGATTACCGCCCGATAGAGAAATAGAATTTGTAATTGATACGTATCCTGAGGCATTACCCGTATCTAAGAATCCTTATCGCATGGCACCTGTCGAGCTAAAGGAGTTAAAAGTCCAACTACAGGAATTAGTAGACAAGGGATTCATACGCTCTAGTAGTTCTCCTTGGGGTGCACCTGTGTTGTTCGTTAAGAAGAAAGATGGTTCCCTAAAGATGTGCATAGATTACCGAGAACTGAACAAGTTGACGATTAAGAATAAATACCCCTTGCCCCGAATCGACGACTTGTTTGACCAATTGCAAGGAGCTAAGGTGTTTTCAAAGATTGACTTGCGTTCGGGGTACTACCAACTGAAGGTTAAGGAAAGTGATATACCTAAGACAGCTTTTAGGACCCGCTATGGACATTATGAATTCCTTGTGATGTCATTTGGGTTAACCAATGCACCTGCAGCTTTTATGGATTTGATGAATCGAGTGTTTCATGACTACTTGGACAAGTTTGTGATTGTATTTATAGATGATATTCTCATATACTCACAGACTGAGGCTAACCATATGGAACACTTAAGGATAGTTTTGACCACCCTGAGACAGCAACAACTTTATGCCAAGTTATCCAAATGTGAGTTCTGGTTGTATAAGGTTAACTTTTTAGGCCATGTCATTTCTGCTGAGGGTATATCAGTAGATCCAACTAAGATTCAGGCTGTTAAGGACTGGCCACAGCCAAGGAATGTTAGTGAAGTCCGTAGTTTTCTTAGTTTGGCAGGCTATTATAGGAAGTTTATTAAGGGATTTTCTATGATAGCTAAGCTTTTAACTAGTTTGACAAAGAAGGACACCAAGTACTCTTGGACCGAAGCTTGTGAAGATGGCTTCCAGACACTTAAGCTGAAGTTAACGACAGCTCCACTTTTGACTCTCCCAACTGAAGGAGGAAAGTTTAGTGTTTATTGTGATGCATCCAAAGTTGGACTGGGGTGTGTTTTGATGCAAGAAGGCAAGGTTATAGCGTATGCCTCTAGGCAGCTAAAGAATTATGAACAGAACTACCCCACTCACGATTTGGAATTAGCCGCAGTTGTGTTTGCATTAAAGATTTGGAAACATTATCTGTATGGACAACAGTGTGAGGTATTTTTCGACCATAAAAGACTGAAGTACCTCTTTACTCAAAAGGAATTAAACATGAGACAGAGACGTTGGTTAGAATTTGTTAAAGACTATGACTTCGAAATTAAGTATCATCCAGGAAAGGCTAATGCTGTAGCCGATGCTTTAAGCAGAATGTCAACGACAATGCAACCCGCATTATCAACCATGTCTATACATTTGAGGAAGGAAGTTCAGAGGTTCGAATTGGAAATAGTTCCCGAGCTGTCAGCTTTACTGGCTGATTTATTTATCCGACCAACTATTTTGGACAGGATCAAGGAGGCACAACAAAAGGATTCGAAGGAGAATAGTAGCATGATGAATAAGTTAAAGGACGTCTCGGAGTTCAGTCTCTCTAGTGATGGCACTTTGAAATTTAAGAACCGATGGTACATTCCGAATGATAAGGAGTTGCGTGAGATGATCTTGGCTGAAGCTCATTCTTCTTCCTTTTCTGTGCATCCTGGTAGCACCAAGATGTATCGGGATTTAAGGTTACATTATTGGTGGCCAAATATGAAGAGGGATGTTGCTATGTATGTGGAGTCATGTTTGATATGCCAACAGGTTAAGGCAGAACACCAACGCCCAGGAGGTACCTTTCAACCCCTACCAATCCCTGAATGGGAGTGGGAAAACATTGCTATGGATTTTCTAGTAGGTTTGCCAAAGACAACTAAAGGACATGATAGTATTTGGGTCGTGGTTGATAGAATGACAAAGTCGGCACACTTTATACCTGTAAGAATGACTTTCACAATGGACCAGCTTGCTGATCTGTATGTCCAAGAAATCATCAGATTGCATGGAGTTCCTTTATCTATTGTATCCGATCGTGATCCTACATTCACCTCAAGGTTTTGGCAAAGCTTACAAGGCACATTAGGATCAAAATTATCTTTCAGCACTGCCTTCCACCCATAAACCGATGGACAATCTGAACGGACAATTCAAATACTTGAGGATATGTTGAGGGCATGTGTGCTTGAGTTCCAGACATCATGGAGTCGATACCTGCCATTGGTTGAATTCTCTTACAACAATAGTTACCAATCCACCATAGGTATGACACCTTATGAGGCACTGTATGGCAGGAAGTGCAGGTATCCTTTGTACTGGGATGATGTCGGTGAAGCAAAACTCCTAGGTCCCGAGATTTTGCAATAGATGTCGGACAAGATTGCCACTATTAGGAAAAGAATGATAACTGCACAGAGCCGACAGAAGAGTTATGCAGACCAGAGGAGAAGAGACCTTGAGTTTTCTGTTGGCGATGAAGTTTTCCTGAGGATTTCACCATTTAAAGGAGTTTTAAGATTTGGTAAGAAAGGAAAACTAAACCCACGATTTATTGGACCATTCCCCATCTTAGAAAGGATTGGCAGTACGACATATAGATTGCAATTGCCTCTATCGCTGGAAAAGGTGCATAATGTTTTCCATGTGTCAATGTTAAGGAAATGCATACGGGATCCTACACATGTTGTTAAGCCAGTGGATGTCGAAATTGAACCATCATTAATGTATGAAGAGAAGCTGGTGCAAATTTTGGAATCTGCAGTAAAAACTCTGAGGAATAAAGAAATTCCACTGGTGAAAGTTTTATGGATGAATCATGGTATCGAGGAAGCCACATGGGAAAGACAGTAGGACATGATGGACAGATATCCTGAACTCTTCGCTTGATCAATTTTCGGGGACGAAAATTTTGTTTAAGGAGGGGTGGATGTAACACCCGACAACTTCAACCAGGTGACTTCCTAAACTGTATTAACGGTCACGAATATTCAATCTTCACAGTTTAGGGTTTTATGCCAAGTTTAATTAATTACATGTGGATCTAAACTAGGTTGTGTGGCAAAGTTGTAATAATGGAGGATTGAGGCCAGTATTTAAAGAAAAAGGAAAGGATTCAAACCTCATTTAAACCACTGTAGCCGACATCCCCAATTCCCGGCGATTTCTTCTCTCCCAAGCTCTCGCTCTCTGTCAGTTGGAAATCCCTCCTTCGACGATCGGTTTCCTTGCTGCTTCTCGGCTACTTTGTGCTCGAGGTACGAGTTTGACAATGTAGCTATCTTTCAGTCGTTAAGCTCTGTTTCAGCTATGTGTTGAGGTTCTGGATTCTTCAATGGCCGAGTATTAGTAAGGATATTTAAAATTTGAATGTAGTAATGTCATTCCGAATCGATTTTGGACATTAAACAAACAACCCTGAGATATCGCTTATCGAATTGTCTGTTCTGGGTTTTGGATTTCAAACTGCACAGAGAACTATACTAAGGATTCAAGAGTGACTATAGCTATTAGATCCTAGGATGACTTGTGATTAGAACTAATAGGATTTTGTTTTAACTACTGCAATGTAAATGTTTTAGGTGAGGAAGTTGGAAGAGAAAGGAACTCAAATTGCTAAGGAGACCAGGTAAGTGAATGAATAGGTTTCTCGGTCATTAGGACCCTACATCAAAGGATGCTAGGTAGAAACTCATATGATGAATAGAAGTTTCCCTTATGTTACTGTCTATTGTTTATGCTGATGATTAGCTCAGTGGTAAAGTTTCATGTCGAATGGTACTCAGTTCTGTAGCTTGATGATTTAAGAATTTTCATGTCCATGCATCATGAATGTTTTATGCATATGAAAATGTTTTAAGAGCATGGCTTCACATGAACAAGATAAGAATATAAAACTTATGCAACGTGAATTAAGAGAGAGTTGGGGGCGGTTTGGCGTATGTCACTGTCCAAAAGAAGGACCATGATACGACCCACAAGGGAACTATGTGCACTTTCACTGTCAAACCCCCTTTACCGGCACAAATCCCCTCTTAATCCACACAACTTAAATGAAGAATATGATCAATGACTATGAATGATGAATATGATAAATGACTATGAATGATGAATATGATCAATGACTATAAATGATGAATATGATCAATGACTATGAGTGAAGAATATGATCCATGACTATGATTGATGAATATGATCCATGACTATGAACGATGATTACGAGCAAAGATATGAATAAGAAAAGACTTATGAGCATGTGATTTCTCAAATTATTCATTCATGCATCCATGTTAGTGTTGCATTCCTTACTAAGTATTAGGCTTATAGTTAAAACTTATGATGTAGGTGAAGAGTTAGCAGGTGAGGATTCCCAGTCCAGAGATGATGTTTAAAGCTGGTTGCCATAGGATGCTCAGTATGACAGTGCAAGGCTGGATAGGCGATTAAGTCCCCTAGTTATGCTCATAGTAAGTCGGAGAAGTTTATGATAAATAGATGACTAAGTAGAACAAAATTTCTTATAACAATGAGATTCAGATTTGAATGATTTGACTTCAGAGTCTGATAACGATTTTAAGGATTATTGAATGGGTTGTTTTGTTTAAGCCTTCCGCTAAGCGTATTTTGGATGAGTTTATGATTCTTACTCCTTGAGGTTTGTAGTACTAAGATAAGATTTGGGTGAGTTGTGGTATTTTCTATTGGATGAAGGTTTTAGATGATTATAGTGTTTTTCTGCCGTGTGATAGAAGCTGGATAAAGCAATTATCCGGCTGACGTCATCGGCAGATGTAGAGTGTTTAAGCCATCGGATGATGAAAGTGCTATTTCGTCGTCTAGCGATCGGCAGATGTAGAGTGATTAAGTCATCGGATGATGAAAGTGCTATTTCGTCGTCTAGCGATCGGCAGATGTAGAGTGATTAAGCCATCGGATGATGAAAGTGCTATTTCGTCGTCTAGCGATCGGTAGATGTAGAGTGTTTAAGCCATCGGATGATGAAAGTGCATTATTTCGTCAGATGTAGAGTGTTTAAGCCATCGGATGATGAAAGTGCTATTTCGTCGTCTAGCGATCGGCAGATGTAGAGTGTTTAAGCCATCGGATGATGAAAGTGCTATTTCGTCGTCTAGCGATCGGCAGATGTAGAGTGTTTAAGCCATCGGATGATGAAAGTGCTATTTCGTCGTCTAGCGATCGGCAGATGTAGAGTGTTTAAGCCATCGGATGATGAAAGTGCTATTTCGTCGTCTAGCGATCGGCAGATGTAGAGTGTTTAAGCCATCGGATGATGAAAGTGCTATTTCGTCGTCTAGCGATCGGCAGATGTAGAGTGTTTAAGCCATCGGATGATGAAAGTGCTATTTCGTCGTCTAGCGATCGGCAGATGTAGAGTGTTTAAGCCATCGGATGATGAAAGTGCTATTTCGTCGTCTAGCGATCGGCAGATGTAGAGTGTTTAAGCCATCGGATGATGAAAGTGCTATTTCGTCGTCTAGCGATCGGCAGATGTAGAGTTTTAATTATTCACGTGAGAAGCACATGTTCATCGGATGATGTACCCTTATTTCATCGGATGATGTAAGAAGTTTCTTTACCGGATGATATAAACATGGTTTTGTCGTCTAGTGACCGGTAGATGTGGTTTTATTCCTCAATCGGCAGGTGCAGTCTAAGGGTTTAAGTTTCCCCTTCACCAGCCGATACACATTGCACTGTCCACCGGCAGATGTGTAGAGTATTCCCTTGCCGAATGATGCCTAGTGAATTACGTATGACATTTTGAGTTAAGTTATGTTTCGAAAAAAAAATATATTACTAAAAATGAGTAGAGTGTGAGTAATAAGAATTAAATGATTAAGAAAGATATGGATTTTGTAACGATCCCTCCTGGGCTGTTACACGCAGGCAGAGAGAAAATGAGGGGGAAAAGAGAGAAGTGTGATTTTAATAAAATTGACTTGGAAAATTACCATTTTGCCCTTCCTTTGATTTTCTATTTGTTTCGTACTTTGTTTCGTTATTTAGCTAACGATTCAGTTTTCTCTAAATTTTCTTAGTTCACCAATAACTCTGACTTATTACTAGGGTTCTATTAACACTATCCGTTCGCAAATCGGACATCGTTTACTATTTTTTTACCACAACGTCCTTTATATTACAAGAAACGTAATTGCGTTACAACTCTTAAAATTCCCAAGATTTTCTTAAAATCCATATTAATTATTAGGATCGTAATAACATTTTCTTTTTGTAAAATGAACTTAATTTGACATATTTACAAAAATACCATTGTATATTTATAATTACAAAATCTCGTAAAGAACCGGGTGTTACAATTTTGATCATTAAAGCCCTCGGCAGCTGATTGGAGAAAGTCAGAGCAGGGTGGAGGAGCTGAAATGAGAGACCCTAGAAACAGAGGAGAATCAAAGGAAGGAATATAATCCTCTTGCTGAGCATCATTCTCTTCTTCTTCTTCTTCTTCTTCTTCTTCTTCTTCTTCTTCTTCTTCTTCTTCTTCTTCTTCTTCTTCTTCTTCTTCTTCTTCTTCTTCTTCTTCTTCTTCTTCTTCTTCTTCTTCTTCTTCTTCTTCTTCTTCTTCTTCTTCTTCTTCTTCTTCTTCTTCTTCTTCTTCTTCTTCTTCTTCTTCTTCTTCTTCTTCTTCTTCTTCTTCTTCTTCTTCTTCTTCTTCTTCTTCTTCTTCTTCTTCTTCTTCTTCTTCTTCTTCTTCTTCTTCTTCTTCTTCTTCTTCTTCTTCTTCTTCTTCTTCTTCTTCTTCTTCTTCTTCTTCTTCTTCTTCTTCTTCTTCTTCTTCTTCTTCTTCTTCTTCTTCTTCTTCTTCTTCTTCTTCTTCTTCTTCTTCTTCTTCTTCTTCTTCTTCTTCTTCTTCTTCTTCTTCTTCTTCTTCTTCTTCTTCTTCTTCTTCTTCTTCTTCTTCTTCTTCTTCTTCTTCTTCTTCTTCTTCTTCTTAATTTAAAATCTCGTAAGAACCGGGTGTTACAATTTTGATCATTAAAGCCCTCGGCAGCTGATTGGAGAAAGTCAGAGCAGGGTGGAGGAGCTGAAATGAGAGACCCTCGAAACAGAGGAGAATCAAAGGAAGGAATATAATCCTCTTGCTGAGCATCATTCTCTTCTTCTTCTTCTTCTCCCAATATCACTCTTCGCCGCTTTCGAGGTTCAGAAATAGTTGGAGAGGCATGGTTTCTTGAAACACCTCCCCGTGGCACTCTGTCACACAAAACACCTTGCTGACTTCTTGTAATTCCCATGCGTAGCAAGGTGGAGGCAGTAAAGAGATCAGTGTTCTTTAACAAAATCTGCTCGCCTTCAGTTGGAAATTGAATACTGAATCGATGGAAAATCTTCATTAAGAGGAGATTATATGGAAGAGACTTGGAGACTGTTTTGACAACATGGAGCATCCTCTTCAGAATTATGCTTCCAATGTGAAATGGTTCTTTCTTGAAGAACCTGTAAAGAAGAAAGAGATCCATTCCACTGATGTGATCACGATGTCCATCTCTGGGAAGGATATTGTAATTGTTCATTTGATGGAAAATTCTGACTCGAATAGTCAAGTCCTTGCTCTTGAGCCTTAAAGAAATATTGTGTGAATCTTTGGAAATCTCTTTGGCGAAAGCCAGTCCCGCTGGAGTGCCAACAAAAGGAGGATCCTTGGAAACCTCAAAATATCGAGGCATATCGTTGATAAACTTACAATTGAGTATTTCATGAAGTTTTTCTGGAGTCGGCTCATGTGTCTTCCATACACATAGCTGCGAATGACAAGAGGGGTAGCAGAGTGATCTAGATTAGCATAAAACATCCTAATTGGAGTTTCAATCGGAAATTTAAATCTATGTTTGTAAACTATTTAAATAAACTTAAAACAATTATTTAAAAACAATTATTAAAACAATTTAAATAAATTTTAACTTTAAAACCACATTCGAGGGACAAAAGGGACTTTGTCCCTCAAATGTGTGTGGCGATCAATGGCCCAAAATGTGGCGATTGATCGCCACAGGCGATCACAACCAGGCGATAAGTCGCCTGGTTAATCGCCTTAGGCGTTTCTACCGCCAGCCAGCAATCGCCACTTTTACATGGCGATCGCTTCACCCAGGCGATTACTCGCCATCTTCTCTGGATTTCTCCAGATAATAGCGAACTCCCTTGGCAATTAATCCCCTCCTTCAGGCGATTATTCGCCATCGCCTCTGGATTTTTAATTCCAGAGGCTGCTTCTCTTTATCCCTTCACATTCATACCCTGCACACACACCCTTATTTTTACACACAACACATTCTCCTCATCTATCTTCAACGCATACCATTACAATTTCACAAAACACACTTCTATACAATAACACTATCTCGCACATACGTTTCACAAGCTGTCGATCGCCTATTCACCAACTCAAAACACAATTTAAAACGTAACCAATTTCATGAAAACGAACCGCATGGTTCCGTTTAAAAGTTTAACATTCCCACTGTTTGAAAAACATCGAAAACATAACAAAATACTACCCAGATCCAGACATCCTAAAACATTGACTATACATTTCTTTTTATCTATCAAATCCCAAAACATTTACCTATGCACGTCCCCACGGGTCAAAATCACGCTCCGACTGCCAGCGCACTCCCACGAGTTATCCTTCTTCAACGTGCTTATACTTCAGGCGGAGGGACATCTTCCTCACCTGTCTCAAAGTCACCTACTCCATAGAATTAAACATGTGACTAGAGGCTCAGTAAATCTTAGTGAATGCAAATGTATGCTATGCTATGCTCTTTAACACCATTCTTTTCATTTCTTTTCTTTGGGTTTCTATGGGTCACCCGGGGCTTCACTCTCGTTAGATAGGAGCGGCACATCTTGCGATTGGATAGCCCCTCGGATCTAACCGGGGGAAAAGCATGCTTCACCGACAGCCATGCCTGAACCAGCGCCAGCGGCGTGACTATCTTTGCAATCATTTACGTACTTTGTTTACCTTTTTTCCATGTAAAAGTGCTTTGAAATTCATTTTGCATGCGTGCTTAGAAAACAATGCATGGATATGCTCAATGCATTAACGATAACAAAACAATGAAAATAAAGCATTAGAAATCAACAAATACTAACATTCTATAACTTAAAGTAAACTAACTACCCGTCCTAATCACCCCAACACATATCTCCAATCTCCTCGATCGACTCAATTCATACGGTGTAGGCCAAGACGGCCAAACAAGTCACAGAGACTTACCTCGCGTCCGTTGTATACCGAGCTTCGTCCACAAATGCTTGTTCACCTAAAACATTTCATAACATACGACATTAAACCGAGTCTAAAATCACCAAACTCCAAAATCATTAACTCCTAACTAAGTAAAACTCCCTAAAACTCTAAAACATCTCATTAAGGCATTTCATCGAGCATTAAATGCTCGCTAATTATCTTAACCCCCATCAATGGGGTTTTTTTTAATTTCTCCAACCTCCAAAACCTCAATAACTTTCATTTAATTCCAACAACTTGAATTCAATAACCATAAATACGCCTCTCATAGCCATAAATACGGTTATCCTATCGATTTCAAACTCCATTTTACATTTTTATCGGAAAACCCTAATTGTTTCAAACCCTAGAAATCGAAATCCACAATCCAAAAGCGTAGATTCGTACCTAGAGTCGAGGAAGGAGAAGGAAACGTGAAATGATCGTTGTGATCAGAGAGAGCTCCGTCGTCGGAAAGGAGAGAGCCGCGTGAGGAGAGGGAAGTCGTCGCGCGAAGGAGAGAGAGAGAAGAAAGTTGCGTTGAAGTGTTGGAGAAAAGTGATTTTTGCCTATTTTATAACTTTGGCTTGGTAAATGACTAAATTGTCCTTTCATTTGTTTTCAATTTCTTCTTCCAATTGTATCGTTATTCAACTAACGATTCGATTTTCCAAAATTCTCATATTTCACCATAAATTCCAATTTATTATTACGGCTTCGTTAAAACTTTCCGTTCGTAAAACGGACTTAACTTGATGTACTTACAAAAACGCCGATAATATAGGAATAATATTAAATCCCGTAAAGCCGGGTGTTACATTCCACCCACCTTATTTAAACTTTATCCTCAAAATTTGGTTATACAAATAATTCGGGATATTTCAACATCATATCTTGTTGTCTCTCCCAAGTAGCCTCCTCTACGTCATGGTTCCTCCACAAAACCTTTACCAGAGGAATCTCCTTATTTCGCAACACCTTGATGGAAGACTCTAGGATTCGTACTGGCCTTTCCTCGTAGGTCAGCGTTGGTTGCACTTTAATCTCCCTTGTTTCAACGACGTGTGATGGATCGCGTATACACTTTCTGAGCATAGACACGTGGAACACATCGTGAATACCTTCCATAGACGCCGGGAGTTGCAATCTGTACGCCATAGTCCCCATCCTCTCTAGAATAGGAAATGGCCCCACAAAACGAGGGTTCAACTTGCCTCGCTTCCCAAATCGCATAACGCTTTTGAACGGAGAAATCTTCAAATACACTTCATCACCTTTTTTAAACTGTAATTCTCTCCGTCTGGTATCAGCATAACTCTTTTGGCGGCTTTGTGCAATCTCTATGCGTTGTCTAATAGCAGCGATCTTCTCCGTCGTTTGTTGCAAAATATCTGGGCCAACAATGCTAGCTTCGCCTACCTCATCCCAATATAGTGGAGACCTGCATTTTTGACCATACAGCGCCTCATACGGAGCCATGCCAATAGTAGCCTAGAAGCTGTTGTTGTACGAAAACTCAATCAATGGCAGATATCGGCTCCACGAGCCCTGAAACTCTAGCACGCAAGCTCAAAGCATATCCTCAAGAATCTGATTTGTTCTTTTTGTCTGTCCGTCAGTCTGAGGATGAAATGCCGTGCTGAAATTCAACTGAGTTCCCATTGCCTTGTGTAAACTCTTCCAGAACTTCGAAGTAAATCTGGCATCTCTATCAGAAACAATAGAGATAGGCACTCCGTGTAGTCTGACAATCTCCTGTACGTACAGCTCAGCTAGCTGATCCATGGAATAGGTCATTTTCACTGGTAGGAAGTGGGCTGTATTTGTTAAACGGTCCACAATCACCCAAATACCATCGTGCCCCTTTGTTGTTCTCGGGAGTCCAACTATAAAATCTGTGGATATTTGCTCCCATTTCCACTCTAGAATAGGCAATGGCTGTAGAGTTCCAGCTGGCCTTTGATGTTCTGCCTTAACCTGTTGACAAATCAGGCAAGTTTCCACGTACCTGGCAATTTCTCTTTTCATGTTAGGCCACCAAAAATGTTGTTTCAAGTCTCTATACATTTTGGTGCTCCCCGGATGTACTGAATACGCCGAGGAGTGTGCCTCAGTTAAGATCTCCTTTTTCAACTCATCATCATTAGGCACGTACCACCTGTGCCTAAATTTCAACACTCCGTCATCTGTCAGGTTAAATTTAGTCGAATCCTCAGATGTCATGCTCATTCTATGCCTTTCACACTCTAAATCATTCTGTTGAGCCACTCGTATTCTGTCCAAAATCGTCGGTCTAAGAGAGATGTTAGTGAGCATGCTAGACAATTCGGCCACAATCTCTACTTCGAACTTCTCAATCTCAGACCTTAACATTACTGACATTGATGCAAGCGAAGGCTGGCTCGTTGTAGGCATTCAGCTCAAGGCATCAGCTACTTTATTTGCCCTCCCTGGGTGGTATTTAATTTCAAAATCGTAATCCTTAACAAATTCCAGCCACCTTCTTTGCCGCATGTTCAACTCTTTCTGTGTAAATAGATATTTTAGGCTCTTGTGATCTGAAAACACCTCACACTGCTGCCCATACAGATAGTGTCTCCAGATTTTTAACGCAAAAACGACCGCTGCAAGCTCAAGGTCATGTGTCGGATAGTTTTGCTCATATGGCTTCAACTTTCTAGAAGCATAGGCAATGACTTTGCCCTCCTGCATTAATACACATCCGAGTCCGATTCTCGAGGCATCACAGTAAATACTGAATTTATCGCCCTCCACTGGTAGTGTCAGAACTGGACCCGTAGTCAATCTCTGTTTCAGCTCCACAAAGCTCTTCTCACGAGCAGGAGACCATACAAATCTTTCATTCTTTCTCGTCAATCGAGATAGAGGGACGGCTATCTTTGAAAACTCCTCGATGAATTTCCTTTAATATCCAGCTAAACCAAGAAATCCCCGTACCACTCGTACATTCTTAGGCTGTGGCCATTGTTTGACAACCTCTATTTTAGCTGGATCCACTGAGACTCCCTCCTGAGATATGATATGACCGAGAAAGCTTATTTGATCGAGCCAGAATTCACACTTAGAAAATTTCGGATACAATTGATGCTGACACAAGGTCCTTAGAACAATCCGTAAATGTTCCTCGTGCTCCTCCTTTGTCTTAGAATAAACCAGGATGTCATCTATAAAAACAACGACGAACCTGTCCAAATACTCTTTGAAGACGCGATTCATCATATCCATAAACGCTGCAGGAGCATTTGTAAGTCCAAAAGACATCACAAGAAATTCGTAATGTCCATACCTCGTTCGAAACGCTGTCTTTTCAATATCTTCTTTTCGGACCTTCAACTGATAATAACCCAAGCGTAGGTCAATCCTAGAAAACACTCGGGCACCCTGCAGTTGGTCAAATAGATCATCAATTCGGGGCAGTGGATACTTGTTTTTCACGGTCAATTTATTTAACTCTCGATAATCAACGCACATCCTCAGAGTTCCGTCCTTTTTCTTTACAAATAGGACTGGCGCGCCCCAAGGAGAAAAGCTGGGTCGAATAAACCCTTTGTCTAATAATTCCTCCAACTGTGACTTCAGCTCCTTCAATTCAGCAGGCGCCAATCTATACGCATTCTTGGATACAGGTGCTGAACTCGGATAAAGATCAATTACAAACTCGATCTCCCGATCAGGTGGTAGTCCGGGAAGATCGTCAAGAAAAATCTTTGAGAATTCCTTAACAACTGGAAGATCATCCGGTTTCAACTTATCAAATAGTCGAGTATCAATCACCGTGGCAACAAAAATCGAGCACCCATCCTTAAATTTTCCTCTGGCTATCATCGAACAAGTGGTAGGTCGCCCGCTCAACCTATTCATTGCCTGAAAAGTGAACTCAACTTTGTTCGGGGGGCGGAAAGTCACCATCCCGGACCCGCAGTCAATTGTGGCGCAATAGCGTGCAAGCCAATCCATCCCCAAAATAAGATCATATACCTCTATACCCATAACTATCAACCGGGCATAGAGGGTATTGTTTCCCACAGAGACGACGTTGTAACACCCCGAACCCGCCCCGGATCGGTGCGTCACAT
Organism: Begonia masoniana; assembly: GCA_022432975.1. Lineage (NCBI taxonomy): Eukaryota > Viridiplantae > Streptophyta > Magnoliopsida > Cucurbitales > Begoniaceae > Begonia > Begonia masoniana. The sequence continues at coordinate 38,698,723 of CM039502.1, forward strand.
TTCAAACCCAACCCGTTCTGTTTAACGACGTTTAAAATAATTTTTGTAACTTTTTCGACTCATTTTCGGGTTTTTCAAACACTCGAGTTTTGTTAGAAAGTTTTCCCAAAATACAGTTAAACTGCGTCAGAAAATGTCGGGTTAAAACTAGTTCGAAATAGGAAAATTTGAAAAAAAATTAAAATTTAATGTTTTTTTTTATAAAACAGTGGCGATCAATCGCCACCCTCTCTGGTGCTACAGTACCAGAGAGGCTGGCTGGCGATCGCCCCTGCACTCCCAGCCGACCCTCACCCCTTTTTCTTCGATTTTCTCCAAGCTAAACATCTCTAAAAATTCTAAAATTTTAACCACACACTCCCGACACCCAAATCTTCAAGTCCCGTAAAAATTGTGGAAAACCAACTTAAAACGATTAATTAAAAAAATAGAGAATGTAACCCGACGTTAATTATTTTAAAACCAAAACGAGCGGCGTAACGCCTAAAATTCGTTAAACCAAAACCTGAAACTTTAAAACCAAAAACATACTATTTCAACCCTCAAACATTTATGATCATTACAAAAATAGTTTCAAACACAATCGACTTATAAACCGTCCATAAACCGTCCAAATACTAAACTTTCACCTTTCTAACTTCTTTTCAAAACAAAACATTACAAACACGAAAAACACACACCATTTATTCCAAAATTCACCTCCCACACTGCCCGAGGCATACAGTGGTCAAAACACCCCAACAATAGCCTGCACCGGCGGACTCCGTACTCCTCCGACTGCTGCCTAATCCTCGGCGGTCTCGTCTACCTCACCTGTATAAAACTCGTCACCTACACCACAAAACACGCACACACACGTAAGCTTACGCTTAGCAAGTAGGGAAAAGAAATATAAACATGCACGATGCACTCACACCGCCCTAACACATGCAGTCTCTACTCACTCTGTTGTTTTCGTTTTGCTTTCGTTTTATTAAATCTTTCCACTTTCACGTGTGAATCAAGTAGGCACCCATTCGAGCTCCCCGCTCATTGGACGGCCACACCTTGACCCACGGAGCAAGATCGGCCAGCTCACGCCCGGGTCCCCCCCATTGGACGGCCGCACACAATCTTCTCCCTTCCCTGTCACATGTGAATCAAATAGGCACACATCCGAGCTCCCCGCTCATTGGACGGCCACGCCTTGATCCACGGAGCAAGATCGGCCAGCTCACGCCCGGGTCCCCCCCATTGGACGGCCGCACACAATCTTCTCCAACAGCACTTACGTATTTTCAACTTTATATCTCGAGTAGAGTCCCAACTTACTGCCTCCCCGGCAACTTGCCTATCCTGGCGACTCTACTCAACTTTATTCTTTCTTAGTTACGTTTCACACTCACCTTACACATCATGCACAACTCATTTTCGTAACGATACTCAACACGTGCTTAACATAAATAAATCAAGTAACTTAAAAATGATGCATGATACTCAACACGTGCTTAACATAAATCAACCAGCCAACAAAAATCAAACAACAACCAATATTAACCACCAAACAACAACACAACTATCAAACAATAAATCCTATCATTCCACACAACACTCAAACGCCAACCAACAACACAACTATCAAACAATAAATCCTACCGTTCCGTGGTGTAGGCCCGAAGGCAAAACGAAGGTATTCCACTACTTACCTATTCGCTCGGATTCCAGTTGCTTACTTCTACCGATAATTCAATCGTCCGACGTCCTAAAATAATGAAATTTAGCTTAATAAGTTACCAATAAAATCTAAAGGATTCTTAAACCTAAAACTAAACAACACTTAAACAACTTCACACTCAAAACACTCAAACTCGGTTTTTTTCCTCACAATTCGACCGTCAAACTTCAAACGGTCACAACTCTCTCGTTTCTCAACGGATTTCGACGTGCCACCCCAACTCAAAAACCTCTACACGTCTACTATCTATTGAAATACTCAGATTAACCAACCAAACAAATTGGCCAATTCGAAAACCCCTCAACAGAATCGGCCACCTTAATTGAAAAAAATCCAATTTTTCCAAACTCTTTCAAATTCTTAATCTAACTCCATAAATCACCTAAACCAATCCATCCAACAATTAAACCATCAAAATAGGAAAGAAAACTAACATTGAAACTAAATTTTCGGAGGTTACACTTAGGGTTTACACAAACCCTCCAAAAACTCATCAAAACTCCCATTAAACACCTAAAATCAACCCCTTAAGGTAGAAAACTAAAAACCCACTTATTTTTACCTTCAATCACCTTGAGAAATGGATGAAATGGAGGAGGAGAGAACCCTAAGATGGGGCTGGAAATTTTCGTGGAGAAGAGAACCAAAAATGAGGAAGAAAATGAAGAAAACCTAATTTTAACCTAAAGTGTTTTTCTCTTTTTCTTTACCTCCACAAATTTCTTTAAAATTATAAATCAACCCACTTCTTCCCATTTAATAACCTCCAATGTGATATGCACCAATAAAACCTCTAGCTTTTTAAACATTAAATTCATGTAATGACTAACTTTCTATTGGTTGATAAAGGGTTTGACTTTTCAAAATGGTTTGGTTTGAATTGTCAAACCATTTCTCTTCTATTGCTTGCATGACTTAATTCCAATCCTTTTATCCTTAACCTTAACCTCTCCTATCCGTTTAACTAATCCAAGAGACTTACGTGCGTTACAAGAACATCTCAGGTGTTACAGACGTTGCCCTGGAAAACCTGATCAGATTGCATACTCGCTCCCAAAGGCAGCATTACTCTATACTCGCACTCTGCTAACTCAGATACTAGCCCCAATCTAATCATACAAGCAGTTGAAATGAAGGAGTGCGTAGCTCCTGTATCTATCAAAGAAAATACCGGTACACCAATGACTAGAATAGTACCTGCTATGACAGATGGTTGTGCCTCGTCGTCGACATCTCCAGGCTCAATAAATGCGAAGATCCTTGGCATAACTCTTCGCTGATCTCGGCCCTGTTGATTTCTGCCGGACTGACTTCGGTCCAACAATGGGCAATTCATGGCATAGTGGCCAACCTCTCCGCATCGGTAACAACTGTTGGTACCCACCCGACACTCACCAAAATGTTCTTTCTGGCATTTAGGACAAACAGGCTTCTGAGCAGCCCCCTGAACTTGCTTTCCTTTGCCCTGTTCATTCCCTCCTTCATGAGGTCTTTTGACGCCTCGTTGTTGTTGTCCTCTGGGTTGCCAACCCCTATTCCGTATCTGAGGCTGAATCTCCTGAAAGAAACCTTTGGCAGGCTCTCTCGGCTTAACACATGTCAATTCAGCAGCCTCAAACTCCAGGGCTCTCGCTGCAATCTCCTCATAAGGCACATCTAGAATACCAGACACTATAATGTTCTTTCGGATCTCCCTGTTCAGTCCATCCATAAATTGTTGCACCTTTTCTTCATTATCACTGACTAGGCGCGGTGCAAACTTGGATAAAGCTTCAAACTTTCTGATATACTTTGCCACCGTACTAGTCTGTTTCAATTGTGTAAACTCAGCTCTCTTTGCCGCCCTCACTGTACGGCTGAAATACTTCTCAAAGAACACTGTTTTAAGCCGTTCCCACCTCATCAGAGCCACGTCCGTCGTAGCCTTAACAGAATCCCACCAAGACCGGGCATCCAGTGCTAGGTGGAAAGTGACGCACTCAACCTTCTCGGCATTGTCCACTTTGGCATACGCCAACATATCCTCCATTTTTCGAACCCACTCCTCAGCAATAGAGGGGTCCGTAGATTGCCCGTCGAACATCGGAGGCCTTAGCTTTTGGAATCTCTCCATGCTTTGACCATTAGGGACTACTATTTCCTGAGCCCTCCGATTCTCCCGAACCAAGTCCGCAATCTGTTGGGCTTGTCGATCCATATGTTGGGATTGACGATCGAGTAAGTCTGTTAGCCTATCCATGGCATCATCTCTGGCGTCCCTACCTCGAACCATTTTCTATAATCTCCTATAAAAGTTAAACAAATAATCATAAGAAATCAAATTTAAATAAAGCAATCAAACGCACTTACAGTTGATGAAGGATGTCCGCGTAGTGGCTGAGCAGTCGTGCAGTCTACAGAACCGTTTTTAAAACCCGGGGGCTCTGATACCATAACTGTAACGACCCTTACCCGTACCCTAGTTTTTCCGTACAAATTTTTCATTTTTATACGTATAACGCGTATAAACTGTAAACCTGACTTTTGTGCGGAAATAACACTTTAAAAATTCAGAGTTTAAATCGGAAATTTAAATCTATGTTTGTAAACTATTTAAATAAACTTAAAGCAATTATTTAAAAACAATTATTAAAACAATTTAAATAAATTTTAACTTTAAAACCACATTCGAGGGACAAAAGGGACTTTGTCCCTCAAATGTGTGTGGCGATCAATCGCCTAAAATGTGGCGATTGATCGCCATAGGCGATCACAACCAGGCGATAAGTCGCCTGGTTAATCGCCTTGGGCGTTTCTACCGCCAGCCAGCAATCGCCACTTTTACATGGCGATCGCTGCACCCAGGCGATTACTCGCCATCTTCTCTGGATTTCTCCAGAGAATAGCGAACTCCCTTGGCAATTAATCCCCTCCTTCAGGCGATTATTCGCCATCGCCTCTGGATTTTTAATTCCAGAGGCTGCTTCTCTTTATCCCTTCACATTCATACCCTGCACACACACCCTTATTTTTACACACAACACATTCTCCTCATCTATCTTCAACGCATACCATTAAAATTTCACAAAACAAACTTCTATACAATAACACTATCTTGCACATACGTTTCACACGCTGTCGATCGCCTATTCACTAACTCAAAACACAACTTAAAACGTAACCAATTTCATGAAAACGAACCGCATGGTTCCGTTTAAAAGTTTAACATTCCCACTGTTTGAAAAACATCGAAAACACAACAAAATACTACCCAGATCCAGACATCCTAAAACATCGACTATACATTTCTTTTTATCTATCAAATCCCAAAACATTTACCTATGCACGTCCCCACGGGTCAAAATCCCACTCCGACTGCCAGCACACTCCCACGAGTCATCCTTCTTCAACGTGCTTATACTTCAAGCGGAGGGACGTCTTCCTCATCTGTCTCAAAGTCACCTACACCATAGAATTAAACACGTGAGCTAGAGGCTCAGTAAATCTAAGTGAATGCAAATGTATGCTATGCTATGCTCTTTAAAACCATTCTTTTCATTTCTTTTCTTTGGGTTTCTATGGCTCACCCGGCGCTTCACTCTCGTTAGATAGGAGCGGCACATCCTGTGATTGGATAGCCCCTCAGATCTAACCGGGGGGAAAGCATGCTTCACCGACAGCCATGCCTGAACCACCGCCAGCGGCGTGACTATCTTTGCAATCATTTACGTACTTTGTTTACCTTTTTTCCATGTAAAAGTGCTTTGAAATTCATTTTGCATGCGTGCTTAGAAAACAATGCATGGACATGCTCAATGCATTAACGATAACAAAACAATGAAAATAAAGCATTAGAAATCAACAAATACTAACATTCTATAACTTAAAGTAAACTAACTACCCGTCCTAATCACCCCAACACATATCTCCAATCTCCTCGATCGAATCAATTCATACGGTGTAGGCCAAGACGGCCAAACAAGTCACAGAGACTTACCTCGCGTCCGTTGTATACCGAGCTTCGTCCACAAATGCTTGTTCACCTAAAACATTTCACAATATACGACATTAAACCGAGTCTAAAATCACCAAACTCCAAAATCATTAACTCCTAACTAAGTAAAACTCCCTAAAACTCTAAAACATCTCATTAAGGCATTTCATCGAAGCATTAAATGCTCGCTAATTATCTTAACCCCCATCAATGGGGTTTTTTTTAATTTCTCCAACCTCCAAAACCTCAATAACTTTCATTTAATTCCAACAACTTCAATTCAATAACCATAAATACGCCTCTCATAGCCATAAATACGGTTATCCTATCGATTTCAAACTCCATTTTACATTTTTATCGGAAAACCCTAATTGTTTCAAACCCTAGAAATCGAAATCCACATTCCAAAAGCGTAGATTCGTACCTAGAGTCAAGGAAGGAGAAGGAAACGTGAAATGATCGTTGTGATCGGAGAGAGCTCCGTCGTCGGAAAGGAGAGAGCCGCGTGAGGAGAGGGAAGTCGTCGAGCGAAGGAGAGGGAGAGAAGAAAGTTGCGTTGAAGTGTTGGAGAAAAGTGATTTTTGCCTATTTTATAACTTTGGCTTGGTAAATGACTAAATTGTCCTTTCATTTGTTTTCAATTTCTTCTTCCAATTGTATCGTTATTCAACTAACGATTCGATTTTCCAAAATTCTCATATTTCACCATAAATTCTAATTTATTATTACGGCTTCGTTAAAACTTTCCGTTCGTAAAACGGACTTAACTTGATGTACTTACAAAAACGCCGATAATATAGGAATAATATTAAATCCCGTAAAGCCGGGTGTTACAAGATGATATTAATCACGGCAGAAAACTTCTTCTTGAATCGGATCCTATTATCCAAGTGGACGAAGTTATCTTCAGTGGAAGTCTTCTTGATTCGAAAGATGTTATCTTTGTAGATGAAATCTTTGTTCGATCGACTTCGTTATTCGATCTACTTCTTTATTGGTTTTGGTCGACAATGATTTCGGTAGATGTCAGAATCTGGTCGACTTGACTTTGTTGCAGAGTCATGCTTAGTTTTGGTTGATGTTGCTTTCAGTAGACATATCTGCTGGATGACTTTTTGATTCAGATAATGTTATCTGTGTAGATGAAATCTTTGTTCGGTCGACTTCGTTATTCGATCTACTTCTTTATTGGTTTTTGTCGACAATGATTTCGAAAGACGTCAGAGTCTGGTCGACTTGATTTCCACGGATAACTTCGGTCGATAATCAACTGGTTCTGTCATCGATCGATGTTCATTTTGGTAGACTTCTGAATCTGGTCGATGTAATTACCACAGACGACTTCGATCGATTAATCAATTAGTTCTACCATCGGTCGATGTTGATTTTGGCAGATGACTTATGCTTTCAAATCCACTTTGACAGTGGTCGATATTCAGTTGGTTCCACCATCGGTCTATGTTGATTTCTGCAGACTTTGCTTTCACCGGTCTTGACTACTAGCACTTAATCAAAATCGTTTGAAAACATAATACCCTTTTTAAAGTGCATTCCCAATTAACTGCAATAATATTAATAAAGTTCATTTCTTACAATCATTTAATATTTATACATTTCACATTAATTACAATCATCAAAAACATAGTTAGACTTAAACACATTTTAAGTTAACACCCGTGACTTTTATCACGGGGTTTGGAATTCAATTGTCACGAGTTTGTTGGACCGGCCGACCACCATACCTCTATTTAAACCCTCCTCCCCTTTTCTTCAACTCACACCAAAATCTCTCAAAACTCTCTCTATTAATTCCTTTATTCAGCGATATTTTTTGGCGTTCGTATGAAGTTTTTATCTTTATTTTTAGTTTTATTTTTTGTATCATTTACTTTACGAAATTTAAAATAATATGGACATTTTAACTATCCGTTTTTTAATGATTTAATATTTTGCTCAATGTAAGCGACTAATTTTTACTCTTAGGCGATATTACTCCGTGTTCACCTTTTAGCTATGGAGTCTGTTTTTTTTTTTACAAAATTTAAAATAATATGGACATTTTAATTACCAAATTTTTAATAATTTAATATTTTTCTCCATGTAAGTGACTAATTTTTACTCTCTCTGGCGCTATTACTCTGAGTTCACCAGCTAGGTCCATGGAGTCTGTTTTTTTTTTAATTATTTATCTATTATACGGTAGTTAAATATTGTATTTTTTTAACTTTGTTTTAATTTTTTTTTAGCAACGACGATGGATGCTGAATTAAGTAAATCGGTTAGCTGGACTACTGCCATGGAATTTCAGAATCAAGAGTGTAAAGAGAAATTTGAGCAAGATTTGCGCAAACGCTCAGTTAGTTATGGTATGACTTTCAACTTTACAAGTTGGGAGTCATTGTGGATCAAAGATATCTTTGACGGCATCGGCCTGGGTGGGGTCAATGCATTCAGTGGCGATTTTTGTGAGAGAATAGTTCGCTTGTTCTACACGAACTTGACAGCGTCCGGAAGAAATTGAGTTTTGCTGGTTTGAAGACGTACGTCCTTGGTAGGGAGTTTATGATATGTTCAGAGCTAGTGAACTCAGTGCTGGGGTTTGCCATAGAAGGGGCGGATCAATATTACCATGCTTCCCGAGACTACCATTTTGTCACATCGCCCGAGGGAGTAGAGTTCCTACGGAGAATTCATATCAATTCCAACATTGAGGTGTTCGTCAAGCCACAAAACAGAGAACTGAATATTAGAGGTCGGGTTCTTCGTAACATGCTAGCCAGCAGCGGGACATCCAGCACCTCATAGGCAGAGTCGATGAACTGGATGCGAGTGTCAAGAATTGGATGGGTCACCTTAGCCTCGACGAAGACAATGATGACCCACCAGCGTAGTTTAGTTTAGTTTTGTGATGTAAATTTCGTGAATACTAAACTTAAATAAATAATTACAATTTCAATCACATTTTAGTAATAAATAATTTAAATACTTGAATTGAATAAATTAAAAAGAAACTCTTATTTAAATGAATTAATAATTAAAAAATAAATGGTATATTAAAAAAAAATTACAAATTTCTGCCACGGCCACGTGTCGAAGATTCCTGCGTCCCGTCAAATGTGTTGAAGCCCATGAATGTATCTTGCGAAGCAACGCTTGAAGTTGATCCCCGGTTAAGACAAGTGCAAGTATTATGCCCCTGCTCCCGACATATACGACAACGCACGGTTGAGTTTATCTTACTAACTCTTGTGTAATACCCGGCTTTACGGGATATTAATATTTTAATATAAATGGCATTTTTGTAAATATATCAAATCAAGCCCGTTTTACGAAAGAAAGCGTGATTACGATCCTAATAATTAATATGGATTTTAGAAAAATTATGAAATTTTAGGAGTCGTGACGCTAAATTACGGGAATTGCGTTTCTCGTAATATAAAGGACGTTTTAGTAAGAAATAGTAAACGTGGTCCGATTTGCGAACGGACAGCTTTATTGGGACCCTAATAATAAGTTGGACTTATTGGTGAAGTAAGGAGATTTGGAGAAACCAAATAACTAGTTAATTAACGAAACAAAGGACGAAACAAATATAAAATAGAAGAAAGGGCAAAATGGTAATTTGTCAAAGTAATTTTATAAAAATAACTTAAATCCTCTTCTCCCTCATTTCTTTCTTCCTCCGCGAGAAAACCAGAGAGCGAAGCTCTCTGCCATCGACGGTTCTCCTCCATTCCGACCTCCGTTTCTCCTCCGATCGATCTCCATTCTTCACGTTTTCTCCTCCGATCAACGTTTTAGGTAAGATTCTACAGCTTTCGGACGTTAGCTTTTAGTTTTAACGAAGTTATACGGTTAGGGTTTTCGTTTAGGGTTTCGTTAAAAACGCGATTTAGGGTTCGAGATTGATAGGTTTATCGAGTTTATGGATATAAAAGACGTATTGAACGTTATTGGACGAAGTTAAACTAATTTGTGAGAAATGTTAAATTTAATGAATTTCGGGTTTTTGGAAAAGCTCGTTATTTGATGTTTCGTAGAATCGAGCGCGAATTGGTTGTTGAAATGCCTCGATTAATTAAGTTATAACTTTAGAAGAATTTCCTTAGTTAAGGATTTCATTAATTTTGACATTAACGGTTCAAACGCATTTTATTGATAATTGTTGTGAATTGCCTTAGATGAACCACGCTATTGGAAGGAGCTAACATTCAACGGACGTCAGGTAAGTTCTCATGACTTACTCTGGCCGATTAGCCTACACCGTACGTCGAAGTCGCGTCGAGGATTTTAGTGGATTGTTTGTTTTAAATTGCTTTGGTTGGGTAGTTAGGTTAGTCATTTATTAGGTTATGTTTTATTCGTCTTGATGGTACGCATGGTGGTTGTTTATTTTATGTTTATATCTGTTCATGCATCATAGTTTTAAAAACGTCATGAAAACGAATTTATGCATAGTTTTCATGAAAAAGAAATGCACGTAAAGGCAATTAAAGTATCATGTAAACAACCCTCTGTATGTGGTTATCGGGGTGAGGTTCAGACCCGGCGTTCCGTGGTGAGCGGGTTTCCCTCCCTTCAGATGGTGTGGGCTGTCTAACTGCTTGACGGGCCCTATCCATCTGCCGAGTGATAGATTTCGGTAACCAAAAGAATGTCACGGTGAGAATGAATGAATGAATGAATGAGGAAATGTATGAGTGACGGTGTTATAAAAATTGCACATACATGTTCATGCATAAGCATTTACGTAGAACTTACTGAGCCTTTAGCTCATAGTGTGTCTGTATGGTGTAGGTGATCGTGATACAGGTGAGGATGAGATCCCTCCACCCGAGGCATGAACAGTTGATGAAGAATGGCCCATGGGAATGTGCTGAGTAGTCGGTGCGCATTTTGACCCGTGGGGATGTAGGTATATGTTTTGGGGACTCGATATGAATTGTATAGCTGAACATATTAGGCTGTTTGAATCTGGTAGTGGATAGGTTTAAGTTTGATGTTTTAAATGTTTCAGAAATCTGTTTTATAAACTGTTTTGGTAAATTTAAATAGGAAGGATCGTCGATTTCTAAACGTATCCACGTAGTTTGTTTTTACAAAAGTTTAACGTATGTTTAGGTCGATTAATTGGTGGTTGATGAACTGAGTAATGAGTTAAGTTCTGTTGTAGTTTAAGGGGGAAAAAATATAGAAGTGGATATGTGCAGGATGTAAATTGAAGGAAGAATGCTCTCTGGAATTCTCGGATTCCAGAGAGCATGTAAAGAAAAATAGAAAAGAGAAAGAAGGAGGAGGTGAGTTGCGATCGGGCGCAGGCGTGTGAGGCGACTGATCGCCTGTGGATGCGGCGATTGGGTGCGGCATCGATCGCTGGGACAGCGATCGATCGCCGGGACAGCGATCGATCGCCGGGACAGCGATCGATCGCTGATGCAGTGATCGATCGCTGATACAGCGATCGATCGCCTTCAAGTCTTCTTGGACATATGTCCCTTCTACCCTCCCTATTTTAGCCGATTGTTTTATAGTTAAATAAATTGTTTTAATTAGTTTTAAAATGTTTTATTCAATTGATTTTAATTGTTTTCAAATTGTTTTCCGTATAAACGCTAAGTGTAAAAGAAAAATGAAAAATTTATATGGGTAAAAAAAAAAAATGGGAAGAGTACTAGGGTCGCTACATCTTGAGTTTGACGGCTCTTCAGCATCTCGCACTCTTGTCTTCTTCGGCCTACTAGGTTGATGCTATTTTTTTGGCAGGAGGATTTCATTCATACCTTCTACGAGCGACCACATTATTTGGCTGCTGATGGGACGAATATAATGTGAGTACATCTGCAGGTATCTTTCTGTGTAATATTATGCATTCATGTAGTCTTCTAGGGCGACTCTCATCTAGTGCATGAAAGGAATGGAATAGACACATGAGATTCATGTAAGCTCCCACCTGGTGCAGTTGCACACACCCAAACTCACGTCGATATCGAATTGTTCATATCCATTGCGGACTTGAAATCGTCTAGCTCCCTCAAACATTGCATGCCAATTTTCAGATGCACTCTTTAACTTCTCAAACTTTGTCCTTATCTTGGGACACAGAATGTCATTTGAATCGGCCAGCTTCTCATATTTCTTTTCGATAATAGATGGGATGCCCCAGGTAGGGTGACTTTTGAACCAGTCAAGGTAATGTTTCGCCATCCATTTTGCTGAAGCGTGTCAATTTTCAACTTGCCTCGAACAGCAGTGAGAGTCGATCAATTTCTTTATTTGAAACGTTCGCTCATTTTGCATCAATGAAGCATGCAATCGCCACCCACATCCATCTTCACACTTAGCCGTCAGTCGACTTCTTTCACTTTTAGAGAATTTAATACCATAACCGTTTTCCAAAGAATATTTGTGTATTTCTTCTTTAAGTTCCTCTAAAGAACCATATTTTCTACCTACAAAAAATCCCATTGAGATTTGTTCTCTTATCGGTCTGCTTTCCACCTCCTCGTCATCTGAGACGATCGGTGTTTGAAGCTCATCGTCTAGCGTTTTGGAGGTCGAATATTCGAATATTTCTTCATTTGCATCTAGGTGATCGAATGCTCGTACATCACCATATGCAGGTGTCCAATCCATTTCTGCATCACCAGTTGATCTCTCATCTAAATCAATTGATCTACTTGAATCGGAATCCATCGTTGTCGCTAAAAAAAATTAATAAGATACAAAAAATTAAAACTCAGTCTGGATAAGGATAATTCCCAAGAAAGACTGTACTGGACAATCTCCTAGACAGAATTACTTTTCCAAGTAAGTTACCAAGAAAGGCTAGAGGGGTCACAAATGGTCCCACTTAAAACTCAGTCTCCTAGACAAAACTCACTTACACAGTACAATTACACCACTTACATAGATAAGATCCATTTAAGTACATTATATCGTCTGAGAGTAAAAATTAGTTGCTTACATGGAGAAAAATATTAAATCATTAAAAAATAGGTAATTAAAATGTCCATATTATTTTAAATTTCGTAAAACAAAAAACAGGCTCCATACTTAAAAGGTGAACGCGGAGTAATATCGCATGAGAGTAAAAATTAGTCGCTTACATGGAGCAAAATATTAAATCATTACAAAACTGGTAATTAAAATATTCATATTATTTTAAATTTCGTAAAGTAAATGATAAAAAAAATATAAAATAAAAATAAAAACTTCATACCTAGCCGTTGAACGCCGAAAAATATCGCTGAATGAAAGAATTAATAGAGAGAGATTTGAGAGATTTTGGTGTGCGTTGAAGAAAAGGGGAGGGGGGTTTAAATAGCGGTATGGATGTCGGCCGGTCCAACAAACACGTGACAAGAGTCACGGGTTATGGAATTTTCTATGGAGGCCGGCCAGTTCAATTGAACCGGCCGGCCTCCATAGCAAAGGACAAAACCCGTGATAAAAGTCACGGGTTTTGCCGGTTTAGAGAGGAGGCTTGTCGGTTCAACTGAACCGGCCGGCCTCCCCGAATTGTTTTTAAATAAAAAAATGGAAGCCGGTCGGTCCAACTAGACCGGTCGGCCTCCTTCTAGCTGCCACTGTCCAGTCCGGATTAAAATGTTTAGTTTGCTTATTTTTTAAACTTAGAAGTTTTTTACGATGAATAGTAAATTTTAAGATTTTTTTAAAAAAAAAACCTAAACTAGTTATTTTAAAAAAAAAATCTTTTAAACATTATGTTCAACTATCACGAAAATATTATTTAATGTGTTTGTCTACTTTTTTTAATCATTTGTTGAATTGTGTCTCTTCATCTTTTTACTTTTCTAATATTTTTCTATAATTTATTTAATTTTATTTAAATTTATCTTTTCTCATTTTTCATTTATTATTAGATATTGGAAATAGACGTTGTAACATATTATTATTATTTAATCTTTCTTCTTTTCCTTTTGTATCTTGGTCTGTGTTATTATGTTTTCGATTATTTACTTATTATTTTATTTAAATCTATCTTTTCTCAGTTTTTCATTTATTATTAGATATTGGAAATGGACGTTGTAACATATTATTATTATTTAATGTTTCTTATTTTCCTTGTGTCTTGGTCCGTCTTATTATTTATTTTATTTTATTTTTTATCACTTTTTCTCTCTCCATCTAGAGAAATTTCTATTTTTTTTGTTACCAGACTTTTCATCTTCTTTGTTTTATTGATATTGTAATATATTAATATCTTTTGTTATAATGATTTTATGTTTTTATCAAATTTTGTTTCTTACTACATACTGAATCTATTAAGTAATTCAAGAAGTATTATAAAAAATATATATTCATCTAATCTAGTGTGTTGTAATGACACATGTTAAATGTTTAATTTTTTCTCTGCAATATTTTTTGAAAAGTTAAAATTTTGCATTTTCTACAGTTTACTATAATAACATATGTCAGACAACTAAATGAATTAATTAACATAATATTTAATAATATTTTTTTTTCTTTTCTATTTTTGTAGCCGCTTCCGGGGTTTGTCAAAGTTGACTTTTCACCGCGAATCGATTACTTACATTGCAAGCTTCGTTTTAATGGGTCTTTTGTTGCATGTAAACGCATTTTTAGGCCGGTATAATGTCGCCTTGGAAAACCAACGCAAATATTGGACTCAGAAGCTCAAAATTTGTAGAATAGTTTGATTTTGTTTTCATGTAACACTATTTTCCATCGCAGCCTGGCATTGATGTTAGCACACATGGCATCGACATGGTGACGGGTCTTTGACTGATGATGTGGCAGGTGAGGTGTCATTTGACTGTTATCGTTGAATGTTTGGTTGTTGACTTTGAATTTGGCAAAAATTTTGACCGCCTTTTTGAATTGCTAAACAATATCAAACATTTTCTCAAACTCTATCTCCTGACTTGTTTCTTCGTTCTGAACATGCTTTGTTCCAGAGTCTACAGTTATTTACAACTAGCTAATTAAGAATTATTAGAAATTTTAGTACTAGCAAGTGCTTCAAAAATACAGTCATCGATTCTCTTGAGAGGCTATAATTACCGCGAGCAAACATATCAATGACGAGGAATCTTTTGTTTTATTTTATTAATGCTTGTTCTTGCTCTGCTTGGTCTCTGTTTGGTCTCTGTTTGTTGAAAGAGTAATTATAGAGTCACTCTTAAAAAACACTCTTAACAAATTTTATGAGGGGCGCCTACATAGCAAGTTTAATCATTTCTACTTAAATATTTCATTTTAATTTTAATTGTATTGTACACTTTTATAATTTAGTTTTTATCTTCCTTTCGATTCTGCCCTTAATCCTCAGACGAGATATCTGAGAGTAGCGATGAAGATTAATTCATTCTCAGGATCATGAACTATCATCGATTGAGAAATCCATCTTTCTGGCATTACTCCTTATTTCTACTGTTGGTATTTTCTTTATGTTCTTATTCGATTCGTTGCTTTCAATTGACTCTGTCATGCTGCAGACTTTGAATACCTAGGGTTTGACAGAAATATTTGTTCTGAAAATTGCGTGGGAGGTTAGTTGTTTCTCTAGTCACTCGTATTGGAAATGGTGACCTAGGGTTAATAGACTCTTTTGGTGAAGCCAGTATTTGTGAAAAACTCTGTTCTTATCTTCTCAAAGATCGTTTCCTTCTGAAAGCTTTGTTTCTGCAGAAATATTTGTGATCATATTTGTTCAAATGTGGGCTAGTCTCTTATGAGTCCTAAAAGACAAACGATTATAGGTAGAATCAAACCTCAAAAAGACAAAGAAAGCGAAAGCACAACCTGCCTCTGTTTTCACTTTGATTCTCTCTTATATATGATGAACGTTGAAAGAAAACAGAGAAAGAGATTCTAAAACGTTTGTGTATTTCTACTCAAGCATTACAGCAGCCATCAGGGAATAATATAGTGTTTACATCCTAATAAGACAAAAGCACGAGAAGAGGGTGAGGGGAAGATTACAGAGAGAGAGAAGAAGATCTGCAGAAAAATAACAGAAAAATGAACCACACTTCTTAATAAACTCGGTCTAAGACGACCGGTGGTTTAACATCCCCCCGCAAACTGACGGGTCTTGGGAGAACCGAAAGTTTGGTTCGAAGCGCCTGGAAACGAGCAGCGACCAAAGCTTTGGTGAGACAGTCAGCAACCTGATCGGAAGAAGGCACGTAGGCCAAGCGCAGAGAACCAGAGGCAACCTTTTCACGAACAAAATGTATATCGATTTCAACATGCTTGGTACGAGCATGAAGAATAGGGTTGGAAGCCAAACTGAGTGTGCTCAGATTATCACAGTAAAGAAGAGGAGGAGAGCTCGGAGACAAACCAAGCTCAGAAAGCAGGGACTGAATCCAGATTAACTCAGCAGCTCCGTTAGCAAGGGCTCGGTACTCTGACTCGGTACTAGAACGAGATACAGCTTTCTGCTTGGACGAGGACCAGGAAATGAGGTTGTGGCCGAGAAAAACACAATAGGCACTGGTACTGCGGCGATCATCAGGGCAAGAAGCCCAATCAGCATCGGTGTAACAGTAAAGAGAGTGATCCAAGCTATGATGAAGAGAGAGACCCAGATGAGCAGTACCACGGAGATAACGAAGTATACGTTTAACAGCAATCATGTGAAGATCAGTGGGAGCGTGCATGAATTGGCATAATTTGTTAACAGCATAGGAAATATCCGGTCTGGTTATAGTACAATACTGAAGTGCACCCAGAATGCTACGATATTCTGTAAAGTTGGAGAGCAAGTTACCATCATGGAGAGACAATGACGATAGAGCCAAAGGTGTATGATGAGCTTTGGAATCCAACATCCCGGTTTTCAGCAGAATATCGCGGATATATTTAGTCTGGCTGAGATGAAGTCCAGAAGCTTGACGATGAACTTCAATGCCTAAGAAGAAATGCAGCGGGCCAAGATCCTTAATAGCAAAGGATTGAGATAGATGACCAATCAAGGTAGAAATAAGTGTTGAGGAAGAACCAGTGACGATAATATCGTCAACATAAATCAAAACAGCAATAATATCAGAGGCGGAGGTATAGATAAATAGAGAGGTGTCAGATTTAGAAGCCTTGAAACCCAGATGAAATAGTGCCAAGCTGAGTTTAAGAAACCACGCTCGGGGAGACTGCTTGAGGCCATAAATCGAACGATGAAGTTTGCACACATAATCAGGGTGAGTAGAATCAACGAAGCCCTGAGGCTGAGCCATGTAGACATCTTCAAGTAGATCGCCATGAAGAAAGGCATTTTGAACATCCAGCTGTTGTATCGGCCATTGACGAGAAACAGCGATGCTCAGCAGAAGACGAATTGTGGTCGGCTTAATAACAGGACTGAAGGTTTCATGATAATCCAAACCCATTGTCTGTTGAAAGCCCTTGGCTACGAGACGAGCCTTGAAACGATCAATCGAGCCATCGGGTCGAAGCTTGATCCTATAGACCCATTTAGAACCAATAACCCGAGAGTGAGCCGGCTTGGGAACCAGTGACCAGGTTCCTTGAGAGTGAAGAGCTTGAAACTCCGATGCCATAGCAGAACGCCATTCTGGATGAGCTGAGGCCTCATTGTAGGAAGAGGGTTCATTTAGAATGTTACCAGCAATGCTGAAAAAGAGTTTAGGTTTAACAATACCAGATTTTGACCGAGTAATCATCGGATGCTCGTTCACAGTCAAGGGAGCAGGAAAAAATTCGGGGCAGAGAGAGGGGGAAGAAGTGGAGGGAAGGGAGGAAGAGGATGGTCCAGGTGGCAGAGAAGGAGAGGGCAGAGCTTGGGTAGGTGGAGAACTTGTCGAAGAAGGCTTTGGAGAAAAAGGAAGAGAGGAGATAATAGGAATTGAAGGAGAAGGCCCAGCCTGAGAAGAAATGGACTGAAATGGAAAAACAAGTTCATTGAAAATAACGTGACGAGAAATATAAATACGGCCCGTATAAGGTTGAAGACAAAGGTACCCTTTGTGACTGCTACTATAACCAAGAAAAATACACGGACTGGATCGAAACTCTAGTTTATGAGAATTATGAGGACGTAAAAAAGGAAAGCATTGACACCCGAAAATACGAAGATGAGTATATGACGGTTGATGATGATATAAAGATTCAAAAGGAGATTTATCAGATAAGACTTTGGAGGGAAGACGATTAATTAAATAGACAGCGGTAGTGAAAGCAAAGGGCCAATATTGTAAGGGTAAAGAGGAATGGGCTATAAGCGTTAAGCCCATTTCAACAATATGTCGATTTTTACGTTCAACCCGTCCATTCTGTTGAGGGGTATAGGGACATGAGACTTCGTGAATAATGCCATTGGTAGAAAAAAACTTAGATAAGGATCGAAATTCGCCCCCCAATCAGAACGAATACGTTTAATACGACAATTAAACTGAGTGGAAATCAATTTGTAAAATGTAAGAAATGTGGCATAGACCTCATCTTTAGAATTTAACAAATAAATCCAAGTGAAACGAGAAAAATCATCGATAAAGATAATAAAGTATTTAGCACCCGTAATAGCTGTAACAGGAGACGGACCCCATAAATCAGTGTGAATTAAATCAAACATAGCGTTTGCTTTAGAAGCAGATAGAGAAAAAGGAAGTCGATGAGATTTAGCAAGTTGACAAGAGGAACAAAAATCCAAACACTTAGAAGAGATACGTAAACGAGATAAAATAGCTTGAACTATAGCAGATGCGGGGTGCCCCAACCGGAAATGCCAGAGATTTGATGGATTGCTGGAGACGGAGAAAACCTGAGTAGAGGAGGAACGAGCTGGAGGAGGACACACCCGATAAATGCCATTATCAAGGATTCCCCGAAGACGGATTTGATGAGTGAGAAGATCCTTGACAATAAAAAAGGATGGGTGAAATTCAATATAAGCTTTATTATCAAGACATAACCGAGAGACGCTAAGGAGGTTTTTATGAATAGAAGGAGAATGATAAACAGAATGTAAAAACAATGGAGAGCGAGCAGCAGGGAGTAAAGCGTGACCCACATGAGAAATAGAGGAAACCATACCGTTGCCGACAGTGATCTGAGCATCACCAGAATAAGGCACGGCAGAATCCAGCAAGTTCAGATCCGGAGTAAAATGATGCGATGCTCCAGAATCCAAATACCAGTTAGCATCAGGTGATGACACATCGGAACTAGGATGAAGGTTAGGAGTCGGTAGAATGGCAGAGAAATTTCTCGGTGGAAAGGATGCAGACTGATATTGAAGATTAGTGCGATGATAACAGACATTTGCGCTATGACCCGGTTTGAGACAAATTTGACAGCGAGGTCTATTTGGTGGGCGGGTCTGTGGTCGATTCTGAAAGAAAGATGGAGGGGGACGAAAAGGAGGAGAGGGAAGCAATGGGGAGTTCGAGAAAGGAGGTCGGGGCCCTCGTGGTCGGTCTGAAAAATTGGAGTGAGGTCCTGTTGGAGATGGAAATCTGGGTTTAGATTTATTTCCAGCAGATGTAGTATAATGAGCTTGAAAAGGGCTCAAATGTGTAACAGCACTCTGGCGATCAAGACGAGCTTCATGGCTCAAAAGCAGACTATTAAGCTCTTCAAGAGATGGTTGATTCGGAAGTGTAGAAATAGAGGTGACAAAAGCATTATACTCAGCCCCCAAACCATTTAGAAAATACATCACCTGATCTTTGGAGCTCACAGGTTCCCCAATGGCAGCTAATGTGTTGCAGAGACCACGAAATTTCTGGACATATGTCATCGCACTGAGACCATCTTTGCGAAAACCTTGAAGATTGTTACGAAGTTCAGAAATACGAGCAAACGAAGCAGCAGAGAAAAGCTGCCCGAGGGCTTCCCAGATTTCAAAAGCTGTAGAATAGCCGATTAATTGGCCGAGCAACTGTTCATTGACGGAGGCATAGATCCAACTCATGATTAGGTGATTGTATCGTTGCCAGGAGATGAAGTCAGGGTTGATAGTTGCTGAATGCGAATCTTCAACTTGAAGAGGACAGGAGCGAGTGCCGGTAAGAATGTCTTCAAGACCATTGGCAATAACGATATTTAGGATCTGATTCTTCCAAACCAGAAAGTTGGATTCATCCAATTAATGGTGAGTGGCTGATTAACAGAAGGGAGATGCGGGTAAGAGGGTGGGTTAGAAGAAGGCGACGAAGGAATTTCTGTAGTACTCTGGGAAGAAGAAGAAGCCATTGAAGAAACAAGAAGGAAGATGATAATATCAGAGAACCGAGAAGAGGATAGGAGCCGTTAATGGCTCTGATACCATGAAAGAAAACAGAGAAAGAGATTCTAAAACGTTTGTGTATTTCTACTCAAGCATTACAGCAGCCATCAGGGAATAATATAGTGTTTACATCCTAATAAGACAAAAGCACGAGAAGAGGGTGAGGGGAAGATTACAGAGAGAGAGAAGAAGATCTGCAGAAAAATAACAGAAAAA
Source organism: Begonia masoniana (assembly GCA_022432975.1). Classification (NCBI taxonomy): domain Eukaryota; kingdom Viridiplantae; phylum Streptophyta; class Magnoliopsida; order Cucurbitales; family Begoniaceae; genus Begonia; species Begonia masoniana. Next base: position 38,718,859 of record CM039502.1, read on the forward strand.
TGAACCACACTTCTTAATAAACTCGGTCTAAGACGACCGGTGGTTTAACAAACGTTGTTATGAATCTTCTTTTCCCATTCCAATTTCTAGTAATTATAAAATCATCTCTTTATTCATGTTAGATTAAGAATCTACATATTAAATTTAGAATCTGATTCTTCAAATTCTTCTAAAGTATTTTCTCTTGTTATTTTTTCTGATATTATATTCTAGTATTTCTTCTTGTTATTGTACCTTGATTTTCTCTGCCGATCACAAAGACAAGTGTATTTTTCTTTTTTTCACAAACATAAAAAAGAAAAAAAGAACATAAATTCTGCTGCCAATGTATAGGTGCAGTCTGCATCATTTTCTTGATGTTTTTATTTTATTAACTTCCCTTTGGCTTTGTTTGGCTAATACGCACATTAATGGCCACCAAGATCTGAAGGATGTCAAAACTTGATATTTCTAATTTTTTTCCTTTTGTTATTATCTAGTTTTTTTTGGATATTTGGCTCTTATTCTTAAATTTTTCTTTATTGCAGAAAAGTTATTTCTATTACACCAAATTGCTCAATCCGAGGTATGCCAACAAACTTTTTGAGTCTTTTTTAGGCGACATATGACTTATTCTTAATGATAATCAAAATATCAATTTTTAGTGGATATTTGATTTTTTTTGTTATTGTAATTCAAATTATGATATTTATGTTTTCAGATTGTGAAAAGAAAAACATTTAGCATGGAAATAGATAGTGCTAAGATGAAGTATGAAAAAAAATGAGATTGAAGTAGGCAATTTGAATAGTGATATAATTGTTAGAGATGATATAGAAGAGCAACAAGTTGGTTAGATTTTTGATACTATGGATGAGATGATGAATTTTTATATGAAGTATGGAAATTTTGTTGGATTTCCTATATCGACGAGAAGTTTAGTCAAAGGAATGATGAGCAAGTTAGATGGGTAACTTATGTTTGTACTTGTTCGGGCCAACCACTATCTAAATCAAAAAATACTTTTAGAATGCATCCACTTTTGCGAACGAATTGTAAAGCAAAGCTTCGAGATACTTTATGTCTCGATGGAAAGTGACATGTAATTGTTGTTATACTTGATCATAATCGTGATTTAAGTCCCCACAAATCACGTTATTATAAGCATAATAGAATAATGAAGTCATATGTTAAGAGAAAGTTGGAGATAAATGACCGTGCAGGAATTAGGCCAAACAAAAACTTTAATTCCATGGTCATTGAGGTTAGTGGGCATGACCATGTTTCATTTATAGAGAAAGATTTTTATAAATATCTGAGTAAGATAAGACAGTTACGGCTTGGTGATGGAGATGCAACTGCAATTCAAACTTACTTTTTGAAAACACAAGCTAATAATTCATATTTATTTTACATGATGGATTTGGACAATAATGGGAGGTTAGAGAATGTATTTTGGGCAGATGCAAGAAGTAAGATTGCTTATTAAGAATTTGGTGATGCAGCAAGTTTTGATACCTCTTATTTGACTAACAAGTATGACATGTCATTTGCTCCTGTTGTTGGAGTCAATCATCATGGTCAATCAGTCTTACTTGGATGTGGTTTGATATCAAATGAGAACACAACTACATCTAATTGGTTATTCCAATCATGGCTTTCATGCATGCAAAATCATCCTCCTAATGCAATAATTACATATCAAGACAAAGTAATGAGGAAGGCAATTGAAAAAGTTTTTCCTAAGGGAAGATTAGGGCTGGGCACGATCCGGTCCGGGCCGGTTCGTGCTCAAAACCGGACCGGACCGTTGGTTTCGGGAATTTATTTCCCGAAACCGGAACCGGTCCCTAGCAGAACCGGTACCGAACCGGTTTCCTCCCATGTATTTTTTATTTTTATTTTTAATTTTAATCGTACCTTCTCACCTACTAAGCCATAGGAAAATGATGGCGCCTGAACCTTCTCACCTACCCAACTCCCTGCTCTCCCTTCTTCTTCAATTATTGTTCTCCTTCTTCCATACCCTAATTGCCCTCTTAGTCTCTCCATCCCTCCATGCCCATTTTCTTCTTTCCTCCGGCCATGGACACCACACCCATTTCTTTCACCGGACACCCTCCTCCCCCTTTCCCTGGCCATCACCAGACTATCGATTTCTCCCCTCTCGAATTCATTCTCCCTCGTTGCTGTCATCACCATCCCCGCTCTCATCTACACTTTTTTCTTCGCCATCAAGTGCCCGCCTAACCCCTAGTCGCTGGTCGACGGTCGATGGTCGACGGTCGACGGTCGACGGGCGACGGTCGGAGCTGCGTGAGTCTGAGACGTGAGGTCGCTAACTCGGTAGGTAGGGGTCGGGTCGTCGGTGCTGGCTGCTGAGGAGTGAATTGAGGGAGGGCTCTGGAAGCTGTGTTCGCTGGACGCTGGTGTTAGTTATATTTTTATTTTCTATTTTTTAAGTTATCCGACCCATGGGTCGGATAACCCACCGGGCTACCCATGGGTCGGTTCTCCCATGGGAATTCCTGGTCCCAGTACGGGGAACCGGGGACTGGACCGCGGTTCCCGGTTCCCCAATCCGTGGAACCAGAACCGGTTCCATGGTAGGCAGAACCGACCAAGAACCGGCCTGGACCGCCGGTCCGGTCCGATTTTGCGGTTCCAGGCCGGTGACGGTCGACGGTCGACGGTCGACGGTCGACGGTCGACGGTCGACGGTCGACGGTCGACGGTCGACGGTCGACGGTCGACGGTCGACGGTCGACGGTCGACGGTCGACGGTCGACGGTCGACGGTCGACGGTCGACGGTCGACGGTCGACGGTCGACGGTCGACGGTCGACGGTCGACGGTCGACGGTCGACGGTCGACGGTCGACGGTCGACGGTCGACGGTCGACGGTCGACGGTCGACGGTCGACGGTCGACGGTCGACGGTCGACGGTCGACGGTCGACGGTCGACGGTCGACGGTCGACGGTCGACGGTCGACGGTCGACGGTCGACGGTCGACGGTCGACGGTCGACGGTCGACGGTCGACGGTCGACGGTCGACGGTCGACGGTCGACGGTCGACGGTCGACGGTCGACGGTCGACGGTCGACGGTCGACGGTCGACGGTCGACGGTCGACGGTCGACGGTCGACGGTCGACGGTCGACGGTCGACGGTCGACGGACGGTCGACGGTCGACGGTCGACGGTCGACGGGCGACGGTCGGAGCTGCGTGAGTCTGAGACGTGAGGTCGCTAACTCGGTAGGTAGGGGTCGGGTCGTCGGTGCTGGCTGCTGAGGAGTGAATTGAGGGAGGGCTCGCTGGACGCTGGTGTTAGTTATATTTTTATTTTCTATTTTTTAAGTTATCCGACCCATGGGTCGGATAACCCACCGGGCTACCCATGGGTCGGTTCTCCCATGGGAATTCCTGGTCCCAGTACGGGGAACCGGGGACTGGATTCCCGGTTCCCCAATCCGTGGAACCAGAACCGGTTCCATGGTAGGCAGAACCGACCAAGAACCGGCCTGGACCGCCGGTCCGGTCCGATTTTGCGGTTCCAGGCCGGTTCTGCCCACCCCTAGGGAAGATATAGATGGTGTTTATGGCATATTGTGAAAAAAACTTCCAGAAAAATTGAGTTATCAACAATATGATTCAATAAAGTTTACATTACAAAATGTTGTTTATGACTGTTTGACAATTGATGAGTTTGAAAATAAGTAGAAGCTATTTGTTGAAAATTATAACCTTCAAAATAATTGTCGTTTATTGGAGTTGTATAACGAGCGAAAATGTTGGATTCCAACATTTATGAAATATACATTTTGGTCAGGAATGTCTACTACTCAACGAAGTGAGAGTATGAATGCTTTTTTTGACAGTTATATCAATTCAAAACAACATTAAAGCAATTTGTAGAACAATATGAGATCGCTTTACGAAGTAAAGTGGAAAAAGAAAATCAAATAGATTATAAATCATTCAATGCTAGAGTTCCTTGCATAGCTCATTATGAAATAGAGAAACAATACCAAACTGTTTACACTACAACAAAGTTCAAGGAGTTTCAAGATGAGCTAACAGGAAAAATTTATTGTGAAATAACATCTTGAGATCATTCTTTAGAAGTTTATACTATATTTGAAGATTTAAATGGAGATTCAAATCGGTCGTGCATCTTTAAAGTTCAATTCAAGATCAATAAAAGCAAAATAGAATGCAGTTATCGTTTGTTTGATTTTAGAGGGATATTGTGTAAACATGTGTTGTGCCCCTTAGGTCCATTACACGATCCCAGACCTGAGCCCACACTTTAACTACACACACTCGTCTCATTTGCAAGTCATGGTTCGTGTGAAGACTTGGAGGACAGCGTGGACGACTTGAAGTGGGAGATTAAAGCTGGAGACGTCGACCAACCAAAGCATCTCATCATGTGGAAAGACTAAAGAGGCACCTTAATGCTCACATGGAAATTTGTCTTCCCGAGCTTTGATATTTGCTACTTTTTTGAAATTTCAATCTTATTGGCAAATGATGGCCTTCTTGTTTAAACTTTATTAAATGAATGTTAGGATTAGATGAATGTTAGGATTAGTTGGTGGCTTGGTTTATGCGTTGGCCCATTGAAGTTGAATACTTGGCTCAAACCCAAATGATGGTCCATCATCCCCCTCCAAGCCCAAGTCCACCATTAGGTCTATCTATTAATGACATTGATGTTTGTAACTTTTTTGGATGATTTTTATGAGCACCCACGGATTTTTCTCTCAATAGAAGAAAGCTTGGAGCAAGGAGCTTCCAAGATAAGCTCGGTTGACAACAACCGAGGTGTTACACCCCCGAAACCGATCTTCAAGCTTGGTAGCTTGTAAGAACGGATTTGCACACATCTCACTCACTGTACAAGACTCACCTAAAATTTCGTTAAATTCTGAGCACGTTTGATATTTCGTTTGCATTATTTCTTCTTGGATTTGTCGGTTTTGTGTCACTCAGGAACTAATGGTCTTCTTCAAGTTCTTGAGTCCTATTTACAGGTCGGAGTTCAACAACATGCCAATACAGTCTTAATTCATAATAAAATAAAGGTAATTCTCGAAGAATACATTATTCGACGATGGAGGAAAGATATCAAAAGATCTCACACAAAGGTTAAAATATGCTATTCAGATTTGTTTATAAATCTAGAAAATGAACGTTTTGACAAATTGTGATCTATGTTTCCTCAAGCAGCAGATTTAGCAACTATTTGTGAAAAGAAGACTAAGCAAGTTATGAATTGGATAAATGAATTAATTCAAAGATTAAAGATAAATGAGTTTCCTAGCAAGACAACAATGTTCGCCTTAAAACAAGACCTTCCAACAACCAAAAGTTATAGTGTGCTCACTCCTTTTGTGTAGGTCGTGGTAAAGGGAGACCGTCATTTAAGAGAAAACAATCGAAGATTGAAAAACATAGTCAAAGAGAGAAAAAAAATAAGAGTTAAGAAAACTAAAATCATTGTAAATATATTTATTGTTTTCTAGATTTTTTTTTGTAATTTATTATTAATTTTCTAATGATTTACTTTTTAACATACTCATGAAAATGTTATAGCAAGAGATCAAATGTTAATGGTGTCTAATGAGGCAGAACAAGTAGATATTTTTTTCTAAATTTTATTTTTTTGTAATTTATTATTAATTTTCTAATCATTTACTTTTTTAACAAACTCTGGAAAATGTTATAGTAAGAGATCAAATGTTAATGGTGTATCATGAGGTAAAACAAGTAGATATTTGACATGCCTAGAAGGTCAATCACACGCTCACAGACAAAGTCTCTTGCTTTACTTACTCAGTTTACTGATGACTTTGTTTTTTTTTTTTTTGGCAGGTCTTGATCTTTTAGAATGATCTACTTAGGAGATTAGCTCATTAGATATGGAGCAGTCCCTCCACATGCTAGCATGAGATGCACGAATGGATTCAGAGTGTCATCAGACGAGAATTTGTCTTTCCGGCATCCTAAACGTGTAGTCATTTATTTTATGCCTATTTTCCTTTACTTTATGTTCTTTTGAACACTTTTGTATTTTCTCTTTCTTGACAAACATTTAGCTCTTTTTGTGAGAGTAAGGTATATCTATAAGCCTTACTCATCTCATGCATTAGAATGTTGGTTAAGGATAGATGAATGCATGATAGTTGGTTTTGAGTTGAAGACTAGTGAGCTCGACCATCGAGGAGGCAACAAAGAAAAAGATTAGGCTCATACAAGCAAAGAAAGTGACCGCTCATCTTGGCCGCCCATCTTCATCATTCATCAACGGTTCTTTTTCATTCTTCCATCCAAACCCTAGCCGCCACCATTAAAGGTTATTTATAGGCATTGCTTAGTTGCATTAGAAAAATCTTTTGCTAAATTTGAATAGAATTTCGTTTTCCTTTTGAGCATTGCTCTTGGAGTCCATGGTTTGCGTCAAAATCGTGAAGAAGTGATATCTCTATTGATATCCAAGCCTAAAGGTGCTTGAATATTTCTTACATTTTTTCTTCCTTTCTCTTTGAAGTGCATATAGGTTGAAGAAGACAAACTTTCCCCAAGGTGGTTGGTGTTTCTTTTGGGAAAACACATTTTGCTCAAAGCAAAACATAAGATAGCTTTGAGGGCATCTAAGGGGCTATCTTTCACTACAATTTTTCGTCTATTTTCGTTCATCTTTTTGTAGGATCGAGATAGTCTAAGAGGGGGGTGAATTAGACCCTTTTTAATTTTTTTAATGCTATAGGCAGACAAACACAATAATAAAAATAACAGAGAGAGAGAGAGAGGAAAACCAACACAAGAGTTTTTACGTGGTTCGACCAAACCTTGCCTACATCCACGCTTCAAGGTTCCCCCTTGAAGATCCTTAACCTTCTCCTCAACGAGAATACAAGATCGAACTTCCGGGCGTCGATCTACTGCCTTTTACAATACTGGATTATTCTTCACGGGCGATAATCCACTGTCTTATACAGATATTTGAGTTTGTAAGTTTCAAGCTCAGACTGCACTCTCAAAGATTAAAATCTCAAGTTATCGAATCGAGAGGTGTAGAAGAGTAATACAGAGTATGCTCAAATTTGCAGGTTAGGGCTCAAGAATAAAATTGGCAAAAGTTGTGTCTTCGTGCTCTAACCTCAGCTTAAATACTCTGTCTAATTTTTGCTTCACAGAATTGATTGCTACTTTCTTCAAATGGAAAATGTTACCGTTGGGAAGCATCCGTACTGAAGCAGATATCCGTTGCATCTGAAATTGCTGCTCGTCGTCGCCATTAAAGTTCTGGAGTTAATGTTGAAAACGACGTCACTGTAGCTTCACGGTTATATTCAAATTTGGCGGAAGATCACCGGTGGAAGCAGCTTTAAAAAATCAGAACGCCATCGGTGGATGCAACTTGAAAAGCCATCGGCAGATGTATCTTCATACGCCATCGACAGATGTATCTTCATACGCCATCGGCAGATGCAACATAATAGGCCATCGGCAGATATAACTTGGAATGCAATCGGCAGATGCACCTTAAAAATTCATCGGCAGATGTATCTCAAAATTTCATCGGCAGAAGCATCTTGACATTCCATCGGCAGAAGCATCTTGACATTCCATCGGCAGATGCATCTTCAAACGCCATCGACAGATGCAGCTTGAAAACGCCATCAGTAGATGCAGGCCTTGAACTCCTTCGGCAGATGCAAGCCTTGTACTCCATCGGCAGATGCAAGCCTTGTACTCAATCGGCAGATGTAAGCCTTGAACTCCATCGGCAGATGCAAGTTGAAGTTCCATCGGCAGATGCAAGTTTTGAACTTCATCGGTATGAGCGAGCGATCGACAGGTGTAGCTTTGCCTTTTGTCGTTTAGCGATCGGCATGTGTGGTTCTTTAAAACTCCACTGTTTTTGTCGTTTTCCTATCGGTGGATGCCATTCTTTTCTTCAACCGGTGGATGTCTTCTTTGTCTTTTAGCTATCGGTTAATGTGAACATTTTATACAATTTCAACTTTGTACACTTAATCAATATTTTTAGAAAACTAAAATACCCTTTCCAAGGGTATTTCCAAAACGATGAATTTTCTATGCAAAACTCATTATTCTCATTTAATAAACATAATCAAATATATTACTCATCATATAAACACATCATCAAAAACATATTTAGACTTAAATTCTATTTAAGTCAACACTTTTCACGTTGCCATTGTCATGACTTTTCTTCTTTACACACTTCTCTACATTTCATTTTTTTATTGCATTTCATTTCGACCTCCTCTTCATCCTCATTTTTGCACAAATTTGAGAGTACACTATAACCCTAGCACCTTTAGTTCTTTGTGGGTTTTGAGTTAACTCTTTTTGGGGCTTGGCTCATTAATATTCTCTAGATTTTATTTTTCCATAATTTATTATTACTTTTGTAATGATTTACTTTTTTAACAAGCCTGAAAATGTTATAACAAAAGATCAAATATTAATTGTGTCTCACGAGGCAGAACAAGTAGATGAAGCAACTGATAAAGTTGTCTCGGGAAAGGTGATTTTGCCATCAAACACAAATCAAGCATGATTCATGGAGAAGTTGACGGAGAATGTCTAGTATTGGACGCTATGAATAAATTATTAAATTTGTGAATTTTTACGCGTAGTGAGATTAGTTTTAAGTAAGATTCTGATGAGGATTGTTTTTTATTTTTATGGCATATAACTTTGTTGCTAGTTAATAAATAGTAAGTTTTTTTGTGAACATTTCAAATTGAAACAATATATTAAACCACGGCAGCAAACAATCGGGCAAAAAACTTTCATCTTCTAATCCAGAGAAACAAACTAACATCTCATAAAACAACTATAGCTACATTACACACAAGCTGTCATATTAGAGGTAAAAAAACAAGGAACTATTGCCGGTTGCCGGAAGTTCACAACTGCATGCTGGCCGGAGGTGACCCAAGCGATGGTGGTGAGGATTCTGGTGAGTTCAACAGGAGAGTTGGGTTCCAGTTACCATGGATCGTCCTTTTTGTCCTCGGGCATTTGCAACCTAGTGCAATTATCAGCCAATTTTCAAACTCGATCAAGGCAAAGGTCTACAATTTCCTTCCCAACTGTCAAAAAGCGCATCGATAAAGTTAAAAAAGACTAGTGAGTGACATAGTAATATGTTAATTCCAACAACGCGAATATTTGGTTACCTGTATAGTGACCTCTTGCAAAATTATTAGCAGCATCTTCTCTACCAGAAATCAATTGCTTGGGATGAAAGAGTTGTGAGTATGATCTAGTCCTTTCTTCATCAATAACAATTGGCTCTAAATCAACAAATATATCCCTAAGACATGTTTTCCTGAACCAATCTTTCTAAAGAAAGTGTTGAAAGCATCTCGTGGAACACCCGAAGACGTGTCACTGCAAAATAAATTTATAGAGCATTCATGCCAATAGAAAATGAAAAAGCTTATAAACTAATAACTCAAATTGTGATATCAAATGAAAGCATGGTTGGTGGTCAATGACAGTTGACTTCCTTAGCATTATGCAAATGAGTGGAATGAAATTAGTTCACTAAGAATTCCATCAAATTTACTAATGCATTACTTTAGGAAACTTGAAGAAATCAAAATTGAGCAATTTGATGTCAAATTCAATCTCATTGGTCCACATTCACATCTACTAACAATAAAAACACAACGACACAGTCGACCAAAAAATAAAAAATGTGTACATTCAATCGTTGTTAAGAAAATACAAAATCTTCATAGATAATCAAATCAATGTTAGGCTCAGCACAATAGAAATCGAGATGGAATACAACCAAACATAAAGAAACATTAGAGAGTAACATAAATATCAAAGAAAAACATAATCAAAACCTAATGGAATTTCCGACAATCCTTCAAGAATATAAAAAACAAAACCACAAAAAAGGGAGATCACGCCAACCGGGATACAGACGGAGAAACTAGAAATGTGCATAACTAGGCATCATACCGTTAGGTTGGATGCCATGTTCGATGAAGTAGAGCTCCTAGCAGGAGTTCCCAACCTAATCCCAGCCTGTGTAATATGAATGCTTATGATCTCTCTCATCGTATCCCTCCCTTAGTCTTATATCCTTCCTTCATTCGCCTCTACAATTGATTTGCGACGTGAAAGAAGGTCTCTCTCTCTCTCTCACTCTCTCTCTCTGAGGCTGAAAATAGGATTTGATAAAATAATTGAAGTCCGTAAAAGACAATGACGTCGGAGCCAACGCCAGCCTTTCCTCGCACGCAATTTTTAGAACAAAAATTTATGTCAGGCATTCAAAATCTACAGCATGATAGAGTCAATTAACAGCAACGAATCAAACAAAAACATAAAGAAAATACCAACCATAGGAGTAATGCTAGAGCAATGGATCTCTCAATCGGCAATAGTTTAGGATCCTAAGAATGGATCTTTCTTCATCGCTTCTCTTAGATATCTCGTCTGAGAATTAGGGATAAAATTGGAAGCAAGATAAAAACTAAATTATAAAATTGTACAACATAATTAAAATTAAAATGAAATATTTAAGTGGAAATGATTAAGTTTGTCATGTAGGTGTCACATCATCAAGTTTTTTAAGAGTGTGACTCTAACATTACACTCGTTGAAATTCTATTGGAATCCATCTTCACATAAATAAAGGTGAGGCCCTAAACTTTATTATTAAGTATTTAATTTAGAACTTTCCAAATTGGGTTGGTTAGTTTTTTTTATTAGATAAATAAGATTTATAAAGAATTTTAAAAGGTTTTGAACGTCAAGCGTGTATAATCGAAACTTCGAGTTTTGTCGTTGTCACACGTGGGAATTGACTATTTGTTAGATCAACTGTCATTTGTTTCTAGTTGGGGTGGGGTTCTTAATCTCGAGTTAGAGCCCAATTGATATCCCTAATTTGTGGTTTTGAATTTTATCGGCACTTTTAATAATTGGTTGCGAAGTTTGTGTCTGTACCTGGCATCGCCTTTCGGCTGGTCAGTAAGATTGTGGTCGTCATTGAGGTATGAATTTCTATACTGTACGGTTTTACTTTGCATTGAATGATTTTCAAAACCCTACTTTTGTGTATTGACACTTATGAAAAACTTGACGGGGTTTGGTCGTTAGCAAGTCAAATTTTACATACATGTACGTATGTTTTAAACGTTTAGATTTCAAGTGCATGGTATTTTATTTTGTTATGTTATAACAACGTGCCCAATGTGGGGTTAATTTGTTTGGGTGGGTGAGCCTTTCTAGGGTTTGACTCCTGTTGTTTGTGGTTGCATCGGCCAAACAACCAAAATATCTGGAGTTAGACATGATTTTTTTTTAGGCGCGGTAAGCTCTTTTGATATCAATTTTGGGTTGTTTTTTGCTGAAATTAAGATTTGTATGCACATTCTGCTGCGTAAAGGTTGTTTGTTTATACTTTGTAAAATATGTAATAGGACAGTGATGACGTACTCCTTGTATTTTGAATCTCTAAACCTAGTCAGGGTGTTTTGTTGTGATATGTGGGTGGTGTCACGCTGAAGCTTGCTCGCTGGCCACTAGTGGACATCTTGTGTGTGTTGTTGTCGCTGACTGGTTCGCCGACCATCCTTTAATTAACGGGTTTTACCATAGCTAAGTTACTCTTAGGTAGCCCGGGTGACATGGTTGGATGTTCAGATCATTGTCACTTTTCAACTTCTTTTCTAGCTCATGAGTTGTGATCAGATCTACGATTCGCCGTCTTTCTGTGATGGTGTGCCAGAGGGATCCTTGAGTGCCCTTTTTTTCACTGGGATTGTTTTCAAACAAAAACAGTGATGACTTAGTTTATGTATAGCTACCTATGTATTTGAATCTACCACACTCATGGCTTGTTGGGCCTGTTTTAAAATGGTAATAAGAAACTGATGATTTGCAAAGTCCTTGGCTCGTTGAGCCTATTTTGAAATGATTTATATATAAATCTATGCACTACATTTTTCGTAATTGTTCATGATTTTGAAAGAAAATGATAAACTAATTTTACATATGCATTTAAGTATTGTATAGAGTTCCTTACTGAGTTAGTCACTCACTCCAATCCCTCTATCTCCTATGATAGGATCATGAAGATAGATATTGTTAATGCTCGGTTATGTTCTTGAGGGTTGTTCTTTGTCCTGGTGTGGAAATTCTCTTGGTTTGTATAAATTTTGGTTATTTGGTATTTTATTTTCTGTACAGTATTTTATTAAATTATTTAAGTTTTTGCAATGTCTTATTTTTATGTAATCGTTATGTGAATTTTGGTCCATTCTTCGTGTGCTTATTTTGTTCAAAGTTTTATGCTATCCAATCTAGCCTTGGGTTGGGTGGTTTAGTTCTCAATGATCGGGTCGCTTAACCATGTGTTTCTGTCTATGCCAACCTAAAGGTCGTGATAGTTGAGGGATTCTTCATCACATATTTTTAGTGTTTCTATCCAAATTTCACATGGAGAAGATTCCATTTGATAGAGTTATCACGTTCTGAAGTTGAACCTTAAATCTGCCAAAAGTTGCGTTCTTTCCTTTACGATTGTTATCTCGTCCTTAATGATTGCTATCTTTATTAGTCTATGGGAGAGTGAGTGTACTGGTTCGAACTTTTATTACATTTTTTGTCAGTGATGTAATTGTGGATATTTATATATATAAATGATATATAGATATATGTGGTAAAAGATGCAATTGCATTATACTAAAGTGTAGCTCGGTAAATAAGAAGCAAGAAATTAAATGAAGAATTGAAAAATCAACTTGGGGGAAAAACCAAATGGGATTAACCATTAGTTATGAAGAAATAAGTGAAAAATTATTTTAACTCACGTAATGACATTTCATGAGTTTTGTACCTATCTCCTTATTATTCTTATTAATTTAAGTTAAATGCCAATTGAAGTCCAAACACCCACTTTATTCACTCTTCATCTTCTTGATGCCCTAGACCCATGAAACTATCTCTCTCTCATTCCCTCTCTGAAGTTTCCCACAAAGCTCTCTCTCTCGTTCCCTCTCTGAATTTTTCCCACGAAACTCTCTCTCTCTCGTTCTCTCAAGTTCTTGAAGGTAAGATGATGTTATTTTATTGGTTTTAGGTTGAAGGTAGAAAAATAATTTTAAGAAAATATGCACATGTTACGGTTTTAGTATTTTTAGACCTTCTTCATGATTCTATTTTGCTAAACTATTTTAGTATGATATATTATACACTTCAACGAAACTGTAGCTTTTGAAATCAGAGCAATTGGATAAGTATATTTAAAGATACGATTTTTCGAAATTTAGATAGAAACTGTGAAGAGTATTCTGGACAAATTTGATTTTGGTATTATTAGCCTAATTTAATGGCTTTCAATGGCTAAAAGGTTTTCACATATAAAAGTAGACATCTTGAGTGAACTATGGGCTTTGGAATTGATGCAATTAGATAAGTATATTTAATGATACGATTTTTCAAAGTTAGGCAAAAATTGTAAAGAGTATTCTGGACAGTTTTGGTTTTGGTAGTTTAGCCTAATCTAATGGTTTTCAATGGTTAAAAGGTTTTGAAATGTTAAAGTAGATATCTTGAGTGAGCTTTGGGCTTTGGAATTGAAGCATTTGAATATATAAACATTAAGTTATGAATTTTTAAAGTCAATGCAACATGTTGGACATATTTTGATTTTAATCTAAGAGATGGTTAAATGAGTTATATTATGTTCAAAACCATTATGATTTGGATGCTAATGTTGTAATGCATGTGTTATAGGTTTTCAAGTTACAAGGATTATTAATTAAGTTGCTAAAAATTGTGCTAAGAATATAAGATAAGTAAATCTATCGTTTAGAATAGTTAGTTTATACTTTATTGTATTATTAGGTGGAGATAGTTTAAATTTCTGCCTTGGTTCTGGATAGGTTTAGTAATTGTTATGATTGATTGAGATTGGATGGATTGAAGTAATTAAATGATATCGTTTTTATGCAAATTGAATAATGAATTGTGAAAATTGTTTATTTCTGATTACATAGAAATATTAAAACGTAAAATTTTGAAAACGAGGTTTATGTTGAATTGAACATATTGGTTCTAAATATCAATTGTATGAGTGGGTTGCGTTATTTTAAATGTACATATCATTTGATTTATAAACGGTTTAAAGCATGCATTTTAGGAAGTTGGAAGTTGGAAGTTGGAAGTCTTGGTAACACAAGAACCCAATGGACTGGTGATAAGGAATGAGAACCCCTTACTTCACACCAAAAGCGCGCTCCAAGGGGAAGGTTTGGACCTTGCCTTATATTCCAGCCCAGGAGATACTCCTTGGCCGATGTGGGACACATTATCCCCATCCACTTAAGATCCGAATGCCTCAGTCAGCGATCTGATGAAACCTTAAGGGGGTATCACTAGTTGGCCCACTCAAGCTCTGATACCACTTGATGAGCCAAGCCCCAAAAAGATTTAGGTCAAAACCCACAAAGAACTAAAGGTTCTCGGGTGATAGTGTGCTCTTGGATTTGTGCAAGGAAAAAGGATGAAGATGAGGTCGAAATGAAATGCAATAAAAAGATGAAATATAGAGAAGCGTGTGAGAAAAAAAGTCGTGACAATGGTAATGCGAAAAGATGAACAAAAATGGATGAAAAATTATGGTAAAGGATAGCCCCTTGGAGGCCCCCAAAGCTATTTTATGTTTTGCTTTGAGGCAAAGGTGTTTTCCCAAAGGAAACACCAACCACCTTGGGGAAGGTTTGCCTTTTTCAACCTATATGCTCTGCAAAGAGAGAGGAAGAAGAAAGGTAAGAGATATTCAAGCACCTTTTGTAATACCCGGCTTAACGGGATTTTGTGAATATATATATAATAGAATTTTTGTTAATATGTCAAATCAAGTCCGTTTTACAAAAAAGAAAGCATTATTACAATCCTAATAATTAATAAGGATTTTAAGAAAATTTCGGGAATTTAGGAGTTGTAACGCTAATTTTACGAGAATTACGTTTATCGTAATATAAAGGTTACTTTGGTAAAAATAGTAAATGAGGTCCGATTTGCAAACAGACAGTTTTAATAAAGTCCTGATAATAAGTTGGATTTATTGGCGAAATAAGGAAGTTTGGAGAAACCGAATCATTAGCTAAATAATGAAATAAAGGACGAAATAAATAGAAAATCAAAGGAAGGGCAAAATGGTAATTTGCAAAGTCAAAATTATTTAAACCACATTTTTCTCTTCTTCCTCCACTTCACGATTTCTCTGTGTTTTTCTTCTCTCTCGGCGACGGTTTCTCCTCCCTCATGGCGTTCTCCTCTCCAACAGCGATTTGTCCTATGATCATCTCGTTTTCTTCCTCAAACGACACTCTAGGTAAGGTTCTACGGTTTTGGAAAGTTTATTCATGATTTTCGGGTCTTTTAACGGTTAGAGTTTTGTTTAGGGTTTTGTGAAAAACGTAATTTAGGGTTGGAAATCGGTAAGGTTACCGTAGTGATGAATATAATGGACATATTGGGAGTATTGGACGAAGGTTGGTCTATCCATTGTGGAATATTAAGGTTTGTTGAAATTTCGAGGTTTGGAAAACTCCGTTAATGGAGGTTTTGAGGTGTCGAGCGTGAATCGCTCGATAAAAATGCCTCAATGAGTTAAATTAGAGTTTTAAGAAATTTCTTTAGTTAAGAGTTTCGTAGGTTTAGACGTTTATTGGTTTAGACTTGTTTAACAACAAATATTGTGAATTTGCCTTAGGTAAACGACACTCATGAACGGAGCTAGAAGTTCAACGCGCACAAGGTAAGTTCTCGTGACTTACTCTAGCCGATAGGCCTACACCGTATATCGAAGTCGCGTCGAGGATTATTGTGGGTTTGTTGTTTGAACGCTTTGGTTGGGTAGTTAGGGTTAGTTCTTTTATAGGATATGTTTTTAATTGTTTTTATTGTCTCGATGGTACGTATGTTGTATGTTTATATTATGTTATAAATTGTTCATGCATCACGTCTTTTCAATTATGCATAGAATATGAATTTCCGCACTATGTTTTAAAGAAAATGGCGATGTGGCCTGAAAGGGGGCTATTGACCTATTGTGAAGGCTGAGAAGGGTCGGTCACAATACCGCATCTAATAAGAACCCATGTATGTTATATGGTCATGCGAGGTGGGGCTCAAGCATGGTTGTACGTATGTAAGCATGTACCCCCCTCCGCTAGGTGGAAAGGGTTGTCCAACCGCCGGACGTGCCGTCTCCATTTAGCTGGTTGAGATCTCGGTGACAACCTATGTAATGATAAGAAAATGTTGCATGATTTACGAACTTATACGCACAGCATGCATTTGTATTTATTAAACTTGTTGAGCCTTTAGCTCATAGATTGTCTGTATGGTGTAGGTGATCTTGACATAGGTGAGGACGAGACTCCTCCACCCGAGGAATGATGCAGTTGAAGGAGGATGGCCCGTGGGAGTGTGCTGGGCAGTCGATGCGCCTTATGACCCATGGGGATGGACGTAAGTATTTTGGGGATACGACAGTTAGATCGTAGGAGAAATTGTATAGATTGAACATATTAGGATGCTTGGGATCTGGTTAGTTGATAGGTTTATGTTTTATGTTTTGGAAACCTATTTTATAAATTGTTTTGAAAAGTATTTTATCGATGATATACTGGAACTGCTGGATGATTTATATTATAGGGATACGTTTGACTTTTAAATAGATCCACGCAGTTCGTTTTCGTGAAAAGGTATTTCGTGTTAAATACGTGTAACGCCCCGAGTTATCTGAACCCGGCTCGTCACACAATGCCCATATATGACTAAGATTTCTACTATATATATATATTTTTTTAAAAAAATAAACTTTAAAAACATTTAAATATTTGCAGCGGAAATTATTTGAATCACAACGAAGTTATACAAAACTACGAAATGCTGTTGAATGGTTAAGAAACAATCAGCAATTTGAAAATTCTAGTTTAAACAGCGAAGTACCAGAGAAGTCGTAGTAGTCAAACACATCTGCCGATTGATAAAGTCAACGGAAGAAGCAGAAAACAACCAAAATAGGAGACTCCTGCCGATGGCGTCAGTCGAATGAGAAACAAAGGACATCTCTCGGTAGACTGCATCTACCAGTGACTAAACGACAAAACGCACTCTACATCTTCTGATGACGTCAGCACGCATCTGCCGATGAGTATACCGAGACATCATCCGATGGACTTAGACTCTACATCTTCCGATGACGTCAGCTCGCATCTGCCGATCACTAAACGTCAACGTTGTACCCACTCATACCGGTAGGGCAAATCCTACATCTTCCGATGACTATTCCTACGGCATCTTCCGATAGACAACAACAACATCCACCGATAGACATCGTCTACCGGTAGAAAACAGAATACATTTCAACTACTCCTCACTGTACTCACACAACACTAGTTACAGAAAGGAATTCGTTTGCTTTTCCGAGGCCATTCAGAAATAGCTCAACCATGGCATTTACCAAAATCCAGTAATAAACATTTAAAACTCAACAGATTACAGTTAACCGAAGAAAAATCTCAAAACGTGTTCAAAGTATTGAAACCACTACTGTTATGGAGACTTAACATTTCTAAGTTTAAACACTGTCAACTAAACCTTCTCACCAACAGACATCAGTTAAGCCGCCCCATCAGCTGCAAAATTGTTACAAAGATGCACTCCACAACCAGCCTAAACCTCGGCAGACTCAGTAAACACACCTTGTCACGACCCTAATACTGTATCCGTATTTTTCCGTACCATATTTTTTTTAACCTAATATCTTTAATTAAACTCTAGGTGGAACCTAAACCGAAATCGAAACCAGAATCGAAATCGGAATTGAAATCTAAGTTAAATCAAATCTTTAAACCATTTACAAACTATTAATAATTAAATAAAACTTTTAAAACATTTATAAAAATTAATTAAAACAATATTTAAAATAAGGGGAGGGCAGAATTGGAATTCTGCCCTCGAAAAGGAGCAGCGACTGGTCGCTGCTAATTGCAGCGCCCAGTCGCCACATGCGCTGCATTGTGCAGCGCTCGATTGCTGCACAATGCAGCGATCGGGCGCTGCACCTTGCAGCGCCCAGTCGCGGTACCTTGCAGCGCCCAGTCGCTGCACTTGTGCAGCGATCAGACGCTGCATGTTGCAGCGCCCAGTCGCTGCACAGCAGCGACCAGAACCCACTTGCTCTCTGGGATTTCCAGAGAGCAAACACTTCAAACTTTTCGGCTCTCTGGAATCCGATTCCAGAGAGCAAATTCTTCTTTCTCCATCACATTCTAAAAACACTAAACATACGATTCAGGCGTACTTCAATACGTGACAAAACTTCCTAAAAACAAATGGCGTGGATAGCTCTAAAATCGAGCTTATCTGTATCAAACCTACAACATTTCCAAAACATTTCTATGACGTTTAAATACTGTTTTAAACCAGAATATTTTCTATAAACAGTTTACCCAAAACATTCAAATGTAAACCTATCAACTACTAGAACCAAACATCCTATAACGTCTACACAATTATCCAGCCAAAACATCCCAAAATCTATACATACTATCCTCACGGGTCAGGTGAGCCTCGACTGCGCCAGCACACCACCGCAGCCATCCTCCGTCAACTGAATCATGCCTCAGGTGGAGGGAATCGTCCTCACCTGGTACCTCGAAGTCTATGTCACCTACACCATACAACACACTATGAGATAAAATCCCAGTAAGCTCTACGTAAATGCGATGCATGCTGTGCTATGAGTTCATTAAACCATGCTTTATTTTATTTTACGATGCAATGCTCAATAGGTGTCACCGAGATCCTATCCCTCTAACCAGAGAGAGCTCATCCAGCGGGCGGACTACTCTTTCTAGCTAGAGGCGGGGGGTGCACGCTTACAACACGTACAGCCGTGCCTGAGCCCAACCTCGCGTGACCAATACGCCTTTCGGCCAATACGCCTGTCGGCCAATAAGCCTTTCGGCCAATGCTATGCTCAATACCCCTTTCGGCCAATAAGCCTTTCGGCCAATGCTATGCTCAATACGCCTTTCGGCCAATGCAATGCTTTACGTTATCTTTAAAACTCTGTGCGGAAATTCGTTTTCATGCTTTTCTTTAAAAACAGTGATGCGTGAACAGTTCAATATCTTACAGTAAACAAGCAATAATATGTACCATCAAGACTGTAAAAGCATAAACTATAAACTCCTAAGACCTAGCTACCCAAACCGAGCAAAACTAACTAAAGGCATCTCCAAAACTCCTCGAGACGACATTCAACGTACGGTGTAGGCCAATCGGCCAGAGAAGAATAATGAGAACTTACCTCGTGTCCAAAGCAGCTCAAGCTCCGTCCACGAGCGTTGTTTCACCTAAGCAATTTACAAGGATTGACGTTAAAACGAGTTTAAGCTATCGATCGTCCAAATTTACAAAACCTTAACTAAGGAAACTTCATACAGCTCTAATCCAATTCATTGAGCTATAACTCGAGCAATTCGCGCTTAGCACCGCAAATTCCAATTTACGAGTTATTCCTAAAATCTCAAAAATCCCTAATTTTAACATTTCCACAAATTGATTCAACTTCGTCCAATAACGTCAAATACGTGCAATATATACTTAATCACGGCTAACCTATTAATTACGAACCCTAATTCGCGTTTTTAATCGAAAACCTAACGAAAACCCTAAACGTATAACTCCAAAAAACTCGAAATAAACGTTCTAAAACTATAGATCCATACCTAGAGCGTCGATTGGAGGAGAAATCACGAAGAGAACGAAACGAACGGAGGTCGGATCGGAGTCGGATTGAAAATTTCGTCGGCGGCCGAGGGAGAGAAAGCTCTCTGTTTTTCGTGGATTCCAGGGAAGAAGAAGAAAGAATGAAGGAGAAATATATTTAGGTTAGATTTTATAATATTAACTTTGTAAATTACTATTTTGCCCTTCTTTAGTTTTTATATTGATTTCGTTCTTTAGTTCGTTAATCGTCTAGCTATTCGGTTTCATCAAATCTCCATATTTCACTAATAAGTCCAACTTATTATTTGGGTTCCATTGAAACCGTCCGTTCGCAATTCAGACTTCGTTTACTATTTTTACTAAAACGTCCTTCATATTATGAAAAGCTTAATTGCTCGGAATATAGTGTTTAATCTCCGAAAATTTCCATAATTTCCTTAAAATTCCTATTAATCGTTAGGATCGTAGTGACGCTTTCTTTTCGTAAAACGGACCTGATTTGACATAAATATAAAAATGTCATCCGATAATATAATAATAATATAATATACAAGTCCGTACAACCGGGTATTACACACTTGCTATCACTTCTTCACCTACATCACAAAACTCATCTATTAGCCTAATGCTAAGTAAGTAAAGCAATCAAGAAATGAAACAACAAAATATAAATTCCTAATATGCAATTTCTACTTTCTCAACTCAGTTGTTCATGCTTCGTTTCTGTTCAGATCCCCCTGTGAAATTGGGAGTTGGATCAACTCTCCGAAAGTGCATACATCCCTGTCTCATTAAGGGGCGGATTAATTCCCTTAACAGTGAAACTGATTCCTCTGTTCAGATCCCCCTGTGAAATTGGGAGTTGGATCAACTCTCCCAAAGTGCATACATCCCTGTCTCATTAAGGGGCGGATTAGTTCCCTTAACAGTGAAACTGATTCTCATGACTGTTTCAATATGTTCAATCCTTACCATGCCAATCATGCTTTCAGATTCATTTTAGTATGTTTTTAAAAAAAAACATGATGCATAGAATACAAATACACACAAATAATCATAATCCTAACGTTTTGTGATGTAGGCCCGAAGGCACAAGCAAACTTCACTTACCTGGCCTCCTGGAAAAACTTGGTTGCAAGCTACTTCGGATATTACTCAAACCTAAAACCATAAACAAAGCAAACATTAAGTTTCTTCTAATCTTCATTCTAAACCACTAGAAATCTAAGGGAAACTGATTTGGGAACTCTAGTCATGGTGCATTCCCGATTTCAACTCATAAACCGAAACTAGCACTCGCATACCGCATTCTCAAAACTTCATTTATCAACCCTCCTACCAACGATAGTTACAATGTAGCAAGAAATAGAAGCAAAACTCACCTAGTTCAGAGGAAATCGCTGGAAGAATCGAAGAGGATCTCCTATCGCGCTCTGCTAAGCTGAGGGGCTGAGGGTGGAAGAGGAAATGAAATGAAACAGTGGCGGCTACTTCATTAACACTTCCCTTAAATACGTTATCCATTTCTTCCAAATTGCTAATTACTCTTTTGTCCTTGCATGGTTATTAATTAACCCTATCACTTTCTTTCCAAAATTTACACAACAGCTAATACATCCTATGGGATAATTTAAATGTGGCTTAATAGAACCGAGTGTTACAATACGTTTTGAGTCGGTTTGAGTGAGGTTATGGGAGATGTACGACTATTGGGCAATTTTATGTTGAAACATATGGTTGTGATGTAGGTAGAATTGGATTGATGAAATTTGTAAAGTTGTGTTCTAGGTGTATGTGTATGCATGGAAAAGAAAGAAAGAAGTGAAGAAAAGAAAAAAGAGGAAGAAGCAGAGAACCTGCCGATCAATCGCCATCGATCGGCAGGGTGATCGCCGCTCTCTGGATTTTCCAGAGAGCGGGGCGATCGATCGCCCATATGTGGGGCGATTGATCGCCCCTTATTTGTAATTGGGCGATCGATTGCCACAATGAGGGGCGATCGATCGCTCCTCAATTTTGCAAATGGGCGTTTGATCGCCTGGCATTGGGGCGATCGATCGCCCCTGCCTTTTATTGGACAATTGTCCCTTTTGTCCCTGCTTTTGGCAGATGGATTTATTTATTATATGGTTTTAATTTTATTGTTTTTGTAAATTGTTTTAGTGGTTTTATTTAAATGGTTCCTAAATAGTCTTCAAATGATTTTACGATTTAGTCTACGATTTAAATTCCGCTCAAAAGTTACGAAGTTTATAAGGATAAAAAAAATTGTACGGGAAATTAAGGGTATAGTGTTAGGGTCGCTACACCTTTAAGCTTGGATATCAACGGAGATCTCACTCCTTCACGGTTTTGGCACAAACCGTGGACTCCAAGAGCAATGCTCAAAAGGACAACAAAATTATATTCAAATTTGGAAAAAGATTTTTCCAATGCAACTAAGCAATGCCTATAAATAACCCCTAATGGCGGCGGCTAGGGTTTGGAAGGAAGGATGAAAAAGAGCTGTTGATGAAAGATGAAGATGGGCAGCCAAGATGAGCGACCACTTGGGCAGCCAAGCCTTGTCCGCGTGCGCCCCCTAGGTCCGACGGTGGAGATGGCAATCCGCACCTCTTCTAATCCATGATGCTGCCATGCCATGTCATCAATCTTGTGAGCACTCCCTAGCTGTCCTTGCATAAGCTTAATCCCCTTCTTTGCAGCCTCTTCGATGGTCGAGCCCACTAATCTTCAACCAAAAACCAACAATCTAATGCATGATATGAGTGAGACTTATAGATATACCTTACTATCACAAATAGGGATAAATTGACATGCCTACGATCCGAACCGTCAAACACGAACAAAGGTATTAATTTTAACTATTTTATATACTAATTTGTTTTTGAGTTTTGTTGGTTGAAAACTATTCTCAAAGCTTGGAATGATTAAAAGAAGAGGGAATTTATCTTCCCTTTATCAAATTTTGTAAACGAGCTCTTTATTTGTTTTTAAGTTTAGGACACTATGGATTTTTCTTAATCCTTATTTATTGACCACTTGTAGCCAATTTTATTGTTTAGGTTATTTGGTTAAATTGTTTAGATTTAGGAAATTCTAAGTGAACAAGGAGACATAAAAAGGAGTTGACCCAACCTACAAAGAGGCTTGACCAAGGAGCTTGCCATGCTTGGAACCAGATGCTGATGTGGCCGAGCACAACGGCTACATTTCTGAAGAAGCGTCTCCAACGGCTCTCTGCTTCTTCTCTTCTCTCGCTTTCTCCCGAAGCCTTCCCCTGGATATTTAAGCTTTTCTCCTTAGGTCATTGTAGTTAGTTTTTTTTTATCAATATTTGGAATTTACATAAGAGTTTCTTCTTGTTCGGAGCATCATCCGTGTGGGTTTTTTTCCCACGGTATTCATTGGCGCGAGAAGCCATGGATGACCACCAAATTGTGCCTCAACCCTCACGATTGCTTGGAGGTACTCTTACTCTTGCCTTCACATCCAACATTTGAAGCATGTGAGCCTGTTTTGATTTCACTGAATTGGATGTTAATCATTACTTGATTCATGTTCTGTTCTTGGAAATTCTGAAATTTTGTTCACTGCTTTGATTTCCTTTAGTGACTGTTCTGTTTTGTTCCCATATTTGTTGTTTGTGTTCCGTTTAAAAGTGTTTGTTTCTGAATTTTTTGTGAATTCAGTTGGCTGTTTTTCAAAATGGTTTTTGATTCTTAAAACTCAAATTAGTTTGTTGTTTCTTAAAACTTAATCCTTTGCAATATGATTCTGTTTTTGAGATTCAAAAGTGTTTTTCTGGTTTATTTTTGTTTCTGTTTTCCTAACTTTACTAAAGAATTCTACTTAGTGTTCTATTTTTCTTGGTTCAAATTGTCATATGCTGTTGCAAACGTGATTCTGGAACCTCTGTAATATCACTTGCTGAATTGCTGCATATCTAATCTGGTTGTTTGTGAACTTTTTATGCTAAGCTGAATCAGAATAAACATTGTGTTAACATGCATCATCCAATGCATAAATTTAGTTATTGTTTGTGATATGTTCTGCTGGTTGTTTTTTTTGTTCCTGTTTTCTGTTTAGTTTAAAAGGTTGTGTTTAAAGCATGAAAGTCTATCATTGAAAATCAAACACATGCTGTTTTATTTTGTCAAGACTGTTTTTCGTTGGTTCATGTGTTCTGATTAATTAACTGTGATACTTACTTGTTGTGTTTGCTGAACATTTTGAGCTGTTATTTGGTATATTTATTAGGATTAATCTATATCCTTTTTGTTAAACAGTTTGATAAACATTGAGCAAAAACTAGAACCACTATCCTGGTATTTAAAACTATTTTGCTTTGTTTTCTAGTTCATTATCCAAAATTGTTTCTTCGGAATATCATGCTTGAACTTGCTGAAATATTATGTCTAGTATTCTGTTTAGGTTGATTGCTTGCACGAAATTATTGCTTTGTTCATCTTCATGAAACCAACGAAAGAACAACTTGGGTGGAATAGTTTACAGTCAAAAACAAAATTACTGTTTTCAATTCGGGAAGTTGGATTGTTGGAGTTTGTTCCCATCTATTTCCCTTTGCTGAGCAGCCCATTGTGTATAGTTGACTGGCCTGTTTGAATTATTTTTATTGTGGAGTTGCAGAAGAAAAGTTTGTATCCACTAGTTGGACTTGTAATCGGCCAAAGCAGAAAATTTAGCTTCACCCAAGAGTTTTTTTTTTTGGGTTGTTCTACTTGAATATTTGTTATGTTTGTGGCGTAATCTTGGAAATTGTGAACTAGAATTTGGGTGTTTACAAGTTGGTTTAATTTTGGCTAGCTAGAAAATTCTGTTGTCAAACCGAGAGTAGGATTTATTGAGTTGTGATTCCATTTGTTTTCATCTGCTGGGTATATCATTTGGGAAAGTTAGATTTGGGATTATTGCTAGCCTACTTATTTTTTATGTTTATTTGCTGTGATTTAGTGATAGTCTTTGGTGGTTTGGATCAAGAATTTTTGCAGCCATTAATTTGAAGAGTGTGAGACCCAAGCATAATTTCTGATTTCAAAACCGAGCAGCTATTATGCTTATTTCGTGTTGCCATTTGTTTACCTTGCTCAATCCTTGAAAATTTTTTCTACTTTTGGTGGTATCATATGAGAGGTTGATAGTCCAGAGTTGTGGGCTGCAAGTTGGATTTTAGTTCAGCCAAAGAGAAATTCAGCTTCACACTAGAGTTGGTATTTTGGCAGAGTTCATTTGTTGCGGCCAAAGCATAAATCCTGTTGTCTTTTATTCTATTGCCATTTGTTTAGCCTTGCTCTTTGCACCAGATTTACTCTTATTTGGGTGATAATTTTCGTGGAGTTATTTTGGAATCTATCATTGAGCATCTATATATTAATCTTGTTTAGTTTTGAAGGCTTAATTTGAAGAAATGTTGAACAACAAGTATTTTTATAAGGCTTCCTCAAATTTAAGGGCTAAGGCAGCAATACTGGTAACATTTCCTAACATTTTAAAGATTAACTAGTTGAAGAAATGAAGATTAAATGGTTTGCTGAACTGTTTTCAAATAGGTTTTCGTTGTTCTGGTTTAATGTGCTAAACCGATAATGTCCTCTTGTTTTAGCTTCTGCATCATTTTATATTATTATCTTGACTGGTTTTATTGGGATTAATCTATCTCATCTTGGTGGTAATTTATAATGTTGCATGATCACGAACCAACTTGTTGTTGTTATCAATCTGTTTAGTACGTAATTCAAAGCATAAAACCAAATCATAGAAGCATGAATTTGTTTGACTTCTAACTTGTTTTTCTTGAACTGTTTAGTGTTATCGTGCTGTATCTTTTGTTTCCAAATTCCTATTGCCTCCAAGCAGTTGTTAATTGTTTAAGTGTTGCTTCTATTTTTCTAAATCTGAGCATATAATTTTATTCAATCTTGTTGTTTTTGATGTTATTGCACCATCTTATATATTAACTCCTAATGATTAAAATCTCTTGTGAAATGATAAGCATGAATTGCATGTTAAAATAGAAATAGGGAATTCTGTTTGACCATGCTCAAGATTTTCTGTTTGAACTCTTGTTTGATTGCATCAAGTTAAGTGTCTTTTGTTTTGTTTAGGACTATGTTAACTTTAGGTCCAACTTTATTAACAAAAGCATGTCATATACTATCTTGTTAGTCACTTATGATTCACTTGTACCGTCGAGTGATCTGTTTTCGTGGCCAAGAGCTTTCCTCTGTGGGCCGTTGGTAATGTACGAGGTTTACGACTGGTCCGAGGGGCCCGACAGATTTGCCGGATGAGGCAGTCGCCTTTAAGAGATTGTGACCGAACGCCTTAAGAGGCAGTCTGTAATGCCCCGAATTATCTGAACCCGGTTTGTCACACAAGTCCGTACATGACTAAAAATTTCATCCATATTTTTTTTAAAAAACTTGCAGCGTAATTCATTTAAACAAACTTAGAGTTAAACAAAATCATAAAAAGTGTTTGGATAATCGGGCGAAAAGTTAGAAATAATCGACCAAGAGAAAAATAAGAGTTAATCACGAATTTCTTTAAAAGTGGCGAAGGTCAAACGCATCTGCCGCTGAACCAAGTCAACGGAAGAGGTTGAAAACAGAAAACAGAAGACATCATCCGGTCACAAAACGACAAAATATTCTCTACATCTACCGATGACGTCATCCGGTTGATTTTCTTCATCCGATCGACTTTATTCTACATCCACCGACGACTAAACGACAAAAACTTATTCTACATCATCCGGTATGTTTAACAACGACATCCTCCGATAACTAAACGACAAAACGTAATAATCACTCTTACCGATAGAATTAAACCTATATCATCCGATGGATTTTCTGAAGACATCTTCCGATAGAATTAAGCCTGCATCATCCGATGACTTTTCTGAAGACATCTTCCGATAGAATTAAGCCTACATCATCCGATGGCTTTTCTGAAGACATCTTTTGATAGACAACATAACTCAACATCTACCGATAGACATCATCTACCGGTAGAAAACAGAGTACATCTCAACTACTCCTCACTATACATACACAACACTAATTACAGAAAGGAAATTTACTTACTTTTCCAAGACCATTCAGAAACAACTCAAACCATTGCATTAATCAAATCCAGTAAAAACAACATTTAAAACTCAACAGATTACCGTTATCAGAAAATCTCAAAACATGTTCAAAGTATTGAAACCACTACTGTTGTGGGAACTTAAAATTTCTAAATTTAAACACTGTCAACTAAACCTTCTCACCAACAGACATCAGTTAAACTGCCTCATCAAATACCAGGTCCGTGGCATGAGTGTGCTCCCCCAACCAGCCTATCCTTCAATGAACTCAGAAAGCTCACCTGCTGTAACTTCTCCACCTACATCACAAAACTCATCTATTAGCCTAATGCTAAGTAAGTAAAGCAGTAATGGAATGGAATGCTGAAACATAAATTCCTAAACATGCAATTTCTACTTTCTCATCTCAGTTGCATTCACATACGTTCATAAGCTGATCTGATCCCTCGGTTCTCTTGGGAAGTGGATCAATTTTCCCAAGGTCATACATCCTCTACTCGATTAAGGGGCGGATTAGTTCCCTTAATAGCTGAACTGATTCCATTGTTCCCTTGGGAGTGGGATCAATTCTCCCAATGTCATACATCCTCTACTCGATTAAGGGGCGGATTAGTTCCCTTAATAGTTTGTCTGTCACATACAGTTCATACTTCACTATTCTTACATGGAAATTCATTTTCGTAACCTTTCAAAAACATGATGTATGACATAAAAAATCATTCTCAATATGCATAACCCTACTGTTTTGTGATGTAGGCCCGAAGGCACATGCATACTTTACTTACCTGGTCTCCTGGAAAAACTTGGTGGCAAGCTACTTCGGATATTACTCGAACCCTAAAAAAATCATAGGCAGAGCATACATTAACTTTCTCTAAACTTCATTCTAAACCACTAGAAATCTAAAGGAAACTGGTTCGAAAACTCAAGTCGTTGTGCATTCCCGATTTCAACTTAAAACCGAAACTAACACTCGCTTACTGTATTCTCCAAAACCTCAATATTATCCCTCCCACCAACGATAGATACAATGTAGCTAGAAATAGAAGCAAAACTCACCAAGTTCGGAGGAAATCGCTGGAGGAAGTCGAAGGGGGGTCTCCTAACGTGCTCTGCTAAGCTGAGGAGCTGAGAATGGAGAGGAAATGGAATAAACAGTGGCGGCTACTTCAATAATAGTTTCCTTAAATACGTTATCCACCTTTAAATTTCTAATTACTCTTATGCCCTTGCCTAGTCATCCACTAACCCTACATTTAATATTGCCATATAAATTGTGCCATTAGTTTAAAAGGAATAGAGGAACGGTTTAACAGAACCGGGTATTACAATCTACCCTCCTGAAAAGAATTTTGTCCTCAAAATTCAGTACCTGAATAATTCTGGATGTTGGTCCATCATGTCTTGCTGGCGCTCCCATGTTGTCTCCTCTATGTTCTGATTGTGCCATAAGACTTTCACTAGTGGAACTTCCTTGTTGCGCAACACCTTCACTGCATAATCCAAGATCCTTACTGGTTTCTCCTCATATGCAAGAGTAGGAAGAACCTCAATGTCCTGCTGTTCCACAATCTGATATGGATCCCTTACACACTTCTTTAACATAGAAACATGGAACACGTTGTGGATTCCTTCCATAGAAGCCGGTAACTGCAACTGATAGGCTGCACTCCCAACCCTTTTCAAAATTAAGAATGGTCCAATAAACATGGGGTTCAACTTTCCTCTCTTCCCGAATCTCACAACTCCTTTGAATGGTGACACCTTAAGAAAAACTTCATCACCTACTTCAAACTCTAATTCTCTCCGTCTTTTATCAGCATAACTCTTTTGGCGGCTTTGAGCTGTCATAATTCTCTGTCGGATGAGGGCAACCTTTTCCACAGTCTGCTGCACAATGTCAGGACCAAACAACTGTGCCTTACCAAGTTCATCCCAGTACAAAGGAGATCAGCATTTTCGTCCATATAATGCTTCGTATGGTGCGATGCCTATTGTTGCTTGAAAACTGTTATTATAAGAGAATTCAATCAATGGTATATACTTACTCCAAGAACCCTGAAATTCCAGCACACATGCACGAAGCATATCCTCCAACGTTTGGATAGTTCTCTCGGATTGTCCATCAGTTTGAGGATGAAAGGCTGTGCTAAAACTAAGCCGTGTTCCCATAGCTTTGTGCATACATTTCCAAAACTTAGATGTAAATCTGGAGTCTCGGTCTGAAACTATGGTGCTTGGAACTCCATGCAGTCTAACAACCTCGTGCACATACAACTCAGCCAATTGATCCATCGAGTATGTTATCTTTATTGGCAGAAAGTGAGCTGATTTGGTTAAACGATCAACTACTACCCAAATTGCATCGTGACCTTTTGTTGTTCTAGGTAATCCTATAACAAAATCCATAGTTATTTGTTCCCATTTCCATTTGGGAACTGGTAAGGGTTGTAATGTTCCAGCAGGCCTCTGGTGTTCAGCTTTGACTTGCTGGCAGACCAGACATGACTCCACATACTCCGCCACACTTCTCTTCATACCTGGCCACCAATAATGTTGCTTGAGATCTCTGTACATTTTCGTACTTCCAGGATGAACAGAAAGTCTGGAGGAGTGTGCCTCAAATAGGATTTCCTTTCTAAGTTCAGTATCAGCCGGAACAAACCATCTACTTCGAAACTTGAGAATTCCATCAGCTGAGCAGTTGAAATCCGACTTATCAATAGAATCTATGCACAACTTATACTTATTACATTCAGCGTCATTCGTTTGAACTTCCTTTATTTTCTCCAAAATAGTTGGCCTCAAAGATATGGCCGAAAGCATGGCTGACACACTAGACACAGCTTCCAGGTTAAATCTTTGGAATTCTGTCTCTAAAGCTATCGGTATGTCTAGAGTCAGTGCAGAGACTAAAGGGGTTACTCTACTCAAAGCATCAGCCACTACATTCGCCTTGCCAGGGTGGTACTTAATCTCGAAATCATAGTCTTTGACAAACTCTAACCATCTACGTTGCCTCATATTCAGTTCTTTTTGCGTGAAAATGTATTTCAGACTTTTATGATCCGAAAATATCTCACAGGTTTGTCCATACAGGTAGTGCCTCCAAATCTTTAATGCAAAAACCACAACAGCTAATTCTAAGTCATGTGTGAGGTAATTCTTTTCGTGTACTTTTAACTGCCTAGAAGCATAAGCTATAACCTTTCCATCTTGCATCAATACACCACCAAGTCCAACCTTGGAAGCATCACAATAAATAATGAATTTACCATTTTCGACAGGAAGAGTTAAAATTGGGGCATTGGTCAGTTTCTGCTTCAAGGTCTGAAAACTCAATTCACATTTTTCCTTGTTAACATAGTAAGGGGTGTGGCAATCTTTGAAAATCCCTCGATCAATTTTCTATAATATCCCGCTAGTCCTAGAAAACTCCGGATATCCGTAGCATTCTTCGGTTGGGGCCATTCCTTAACAGCTTGAACCTTGGCTGGATCAACAGATATCCCATCACCAGAGATCACATGACCAAGAAAGTGAACTCTGTCCAACCAAAACTCACACTTAGAAAATTTGGCATAAAGTTGGTGCTGCCTCAGCAATCCTAGCACCAAGCTTAGGTGTCCTGCATGCTCATCCTTAGTTCTAGAATAGATTAAAATGTCATCTATGAATACAATGACAAACTTGTCCAAGTACTCGCGAAACACCCTATTCATGAGATCCATGAAGGCTGCTGGCGCATTTGTCAAACCAAAAGACATAACCAAAAACTCATAATGCCCATACCTTGTGCGAAAGGCAGTCTTTGGGATATCTTCAGATTTAACCTTCAACTGGTAATAACCGGACCTAAGGTCAATTTTAGAGAAAACTCTTGCACCCTTAAGCTGATCAAATAAATCATCAATCATTGGCAGTGGATACTTGTTCTTGACAGTTAGCTTATTCAATTCTCTATAGTCTATGCACATACGCATTGACCCATCCTTCTTTTTGACAAAAAGGACAGGTGCACCCCATGGTGAAAAGCTAGGGCGTATGAACCCCTCCTCCAACAAATCCTCTAACTATTTCTTCAACTCTTTAAGTTCTGTGGGTGCTAGCCTATATGGATTCTTAGATACTAGCTCAGCGCCGGGGTAAACATCTACCACAAATTAAATTTCCCTATCTGGTGGCAAACCAGGAAGGTCATCAAGAAATACTTCTGGAAAATTTTGGACAACTAAAACATCCTTGGGGTTCGATTTTTCTACAGTTTGTGTGTCTAAAACACTGGCCAAAAAGCACAAATATTCTCTGCAAGGGGAGGGTCTACAACTAACAGAAGTCATTACAGTCATTTCCTTACTCTTCTTCAGGGCTTTGAAAGTATGGTTTAAACCACTAGGGGGTGAAAACTAACTATTCCAGTTCTACAATCTATAGTGGCATAATGCTTAAACAACCAATCCATTCCTAGGATCACATCAAATTCCATTATGTCCATAACAATAAGATCAGCAGGCAAATTCATGTTCCCTACTAACACCACACTATCAGGCATCATTTGACTGGAGTGCATGTGCTCACAAGAAGGTAATGCTACGTTATACACATGCTCAGAAGGAGTAAACCGTACATCTAACTTATCAGCAAATGTAGAGGCTATAAAAGAATGAGTTGCACCTGAATCTATCAAAGTAAAAGCCGGTACAGAGTTAATCATTATAGTACCTGACACTACAGCAGGCTGGTCCTCACCACCTGACTCCATCATGGAGAATATTCTTGGCTTAATCCTGGCAGGGCCACCCTTCAAAGCTGGGCAGTCTCTGTTGACATGGCCAACCTTGTTGCAATGGAAACATCGAACGATCCGGGGCTTTGGGCAATCCTTGTACAAATGTCCAACCTCTTCACAGTTAAAACACTTACCCGATCGTGATTCTTTGAACATTTCGGGCATTGAGGAAACTTCTGGGTATTCAGTACCCTCTTTCCAGATCCTTGGTTACTTTGGCCTTCACTTGGCCTCTTCTCTCCCCTCTGATGGTGTGGCTGGATACACTTTTGCGAAACCTCCTTTGGTCTAGCACACTTCCCTTCAGCTTCTTCCACTTCCAGAGCAGTGGACACAACTTCACTGAACGTTAAACCTTTAATGCCACAAAATTTGACTCCTCGATAAATCTCCGGCTTCAGTCCATGCACAAATTTGAACACCTTATCTTCGTCCTTATGAGCAAAATGTCCAGCAAACCTGGACAAGGACTCAAATTTCCTACTGTACTCTGCCACCGACCCTGTCTGCTTCAAATTCAGAAACTCCAACTTCTTTGCGGTTTGGACCGTGCTGTTAAAATATTTCTCATAAAAGATGTCCTTAAACTGTGACCAAGTCATAGTCTGAATGTCGGTGGTGGTTTCAACTGTTTCCCACCAGAGTTGAGCTTCACCAGCCAAATGGAACGTGGCCAACGTGACTTTGTCCTCTTCTCCAATATTGGCACACCTAAACATACTCTCAATTTTTCTAAGCCAACCCTCAGCAATAACTGGATCAGTTGACTGACCATCAAACGTGGGTGGTCTCAGTCTCCGGAATCTATCTCCAGAATGTTCACTGCTAGAACCCGAGTTGGCACTTCCTTGTGTCTCCCGGCTCAACAGCACTCCTAATTGGTCAGACTGTTGACGTACTATATCAGTCTGCTGACGCATCAATTCTGTCAGCTGCCTAATCACACTAGAGTCCTCCTCCCGCCTGGGACTTGGTATCTCCCTTGGTAACCTTGGTCTTCCTGGTCGTCTAGACATTTGCTATATTCCTGCACAAGGTTAATTATACTCTTAAATACCTAATAGCTAAGGTCAAGGTAAACACTTACAGTTGTTGGAGTACCCCCATGCAACGATTGGCACTGATGAGTAATCTTTTGAACAGTTTAACTGAATGTCTCTAATACCATACTTTAACGCCCGGAATTATCTGAACCCGGTTTCTCACACAAGTCCGTACATGACTAAAAATTTCATCCATATTTTTTTAAAAAAACTTGTAGCGGAATTCATTTAAACAAAATTAGAGCTAAGCAAAATCATAAAAAGTGTTTGGATAATCAGGCGAAAAGTTAGAAATAATCGACCAAGAGAAAAATAAGAGTTAATCACGAATTTCTTTAAAAGTGGCGAAGGTCAAACGCATCTGCCGCTGAACCAAGTCAACGGAAGAGGCTGAAAATAGAAAACAGAAGACATCATCCGGTCACAAAACGACAAAATATTCTCTACATCTACCGATGACGTTAGCCGGTTGATTATCTTCATCCGATCGACTTTATTCTACATCCACCGACGACTAAACGACAAAAACTTATTCTACATCATCCGGTATGTTTAACAACGACATCCTCCGATAACTAAACGACAAAACGTAATACTCACTCTTACCGATAGAATTAAACCTATATCATCCGATGGTTTTTCTGAAGACATCTTCCGATAGAATTAAGCCTGCATCATCCGATGACTTTTCTGAAGACATCTTCCGATAGAATTAAGCCTACATCATCCGATGGCTTTTCTGAAGACATCTTCCGATAGACAACATAACTCAACATCTACCGATAGACATCATCTACCAGTAGAAAACAGAGTACATCTCAACTACTCCTCACTATACATACACAACACTAATTACAGAAAGGAAATTTACTTACTTTTCCAAGACCATTCAGAAACAACTCAAACCATTGCATTAATCAAATCCAGTAAAAACAACATTTAAAACTCAACAGATTACCGTTATCAGAAAATCTCAAAACATGTTCAAAGTATTGAAACCACTACTGTTGTGGGAACTTAACATTTCTAAATTTAAACACTGTCAACTAAACCTTCTCACCAACAGACATCAGTTAAACTGCCTCATCAAATACCAGGTCCGTGGCATGAGTGTGCTCCCCCAACCAGCCTATCCTTCAATGAACTCAGAAGGCTCACCTGCTGTAACTTCTCCACCTACATCACAAAACTCATCTATTAGCCTAATGCTAAGTAAGTAAAGCAGTAATGGAATGAAATGCTGAAACATAAATTCCTAAACATGCAATTTCTACTTTCTCATCTCAGTTGCATTCACATACGTTCATAAGCTGATCTGATCCCTCGGTTCCCTTGGGAAGTGGATCAATTTTCCCAAGGTCATACATCCTCTACTCGATTAAGGGGCGGATTGGTTCCCTTAATAGCTGAACTGATCCCTCTGTTCCCTTGGGAGTGGGATCAATTCTCCCAATGTCATACATCCTCTACTCGATTAAGGGGCGGATTAGTTCCCTTAATAGTTTGTCTGTCACATACAGTTCATACTTCACTATTCTTACATGGAAATTCATTTTCGTAACCTTTCAAAAACATGATGTATGACATACAAAATCATTCTCAATATGTATAACCCTACTATTTTGTGATGTAGGCCCGAAGGCACATGCATACTTTACTTACCTGGTCTCCTGGAAAAACTTGGTGGCAAGCTACTTCGGGTATTACTCGAACCCTAAAAAAATCATAGGCAGAGCATACATTAACTTTCTCTAAACTTCATTCTAAACCACTAGAAATCTAAGGGAAACTGGTTTGGAAACTCAAGTCGTTATGCATTCTCGATTTCAACTTAAAACCGAAACTAACACTCACTTACTGTATTCTCCAAAACCTCAATATTATCCCTCCCACCAACGATAGATACAATGTAGCTAGAAATAGAAGCAAAACTCACCAAGTTCGGAGGAAATCGCTGGAGGAAGTCGAAGGGGGGTCTCCTAACGCGCTCTGCTAAGTTGAGGAGCTGAGAATGGAGAGGAAATGGAATAAAACAGTGGCGACTACTTCAATAATAGTTTCCTTAAATACGTTATCCACCTTTAAATTTCTAATTACTCTTATGCCCTTGCCTAGTCATCCACTAACCCTACATTTAATATTGCCATATAAATTGTGCCATTAGTTTAAAAGGAATAGAGGAACGGTTTAACAGAACCGGGTATTACACAGTCAGCTTAAAGGGTGTTGGATATTGTGTTATTTCCACAAAAGTTTTAGAGGGTTGTCTAGACCCAGTAGCATGTCACTGATATTAATTACAAGTTTATTTTGTTTGATTAACTTGTTTGATTTGTTGTGCTGTTTGATTAACTGCTTAGGACTTATCTTAGATTGAGAGTATGTTATGTTTTGTGTTTGTGTTTAGTATTATTCTTGTTGTGTGAGTGTTTGTTTCTAGTTGTTTTGTTTTGTATCTTTGTTTGTGGAAGTTTGTTAAGGAACTCTTGGCTTCCTAACCTTTGAAGAGCATCTAAAATTGAAGAGCCACGATAATTGATAGACATTTGGCGACAAGGTACCAGCCTAAGAAACCTTAACTTCTTGAAATCTAATATTGAATGATTAAGAGGTTGCCTTTTGAATTTAATCGTTGTGACAAAATTTTCAAACTCTGGCTACATTTATGGAGTTATTAATGCATGTTATGTATCTATTCATGATTGTGAAAAAAAAAACTAGAGGATTTTTTTTTTTGTTGCTTAGATTATTGATGTCATTTGCTAGGAATTGTTAATGCTTACTTGTTGATTGAACGTTGACATTTATTTTTGAAATTTGGATTAAGGGTATGATCATGCTAGGCTTGAAAACTGTTGGATAAACTTTTATTTGAAGTTTGTATTTACATTGCCTAGTTATGGAATATTATCCTTAGATTATGCTCATTGGGTCAAATTAATGATTTATTCCTTGAGTTTATTGTGAATGATTTTAGCATGGAAAATGAATTTGTTCAACTATACTTTGCATAAAATTTGTGCCAATATCATGTATGAGTGCTTACAAATTTTTGAAAGGAACAAATTAAAATTTAGAGTTTATTGAAGCATTGTGGTTGACTAATAGAATTTCAACTTTATTCCATATGCTTAATTATTTTTGTTTCATTGCTATTTAATCTTTTTTTGGATTAAGCTAAGGACCATGGGTCTAAGTTTTGTGTTGGATACCAAGATTGATTGGATCCACTTGAGCGTATGAACGCCAGGGTGTTACGAGTTTGTAAAGGGGCAAAAATTTAAGATTTGAGGACAAATCTTCAATCACCTGGAGAGGATGACATGCCTACGATCCGAACCGTCAAACACGAACCAAGGTATGGATTCTAACTATTTTATATACTAATTGGTTTGTGAGTTTTGTAGGTTGAAAACTATTCTCAAAGCTTGGAATGATTAAAGGAAGAGGGAATTTATCTTCCCTTTATCAAATTTTGTAAACGAGCTCTTTATTTGTTTTTAAGTTTAGGACACTATGGATTTTTCTTAATCCTTATTTATTGACCACTTGTAGCCAATTTTATTGTTTAGGTTATTTGGTTAAATTGTTTAGTTTTAGGAAATGCTAAGTGAACAAGGAGACATCAAAAGGAGTTGACCCAACCTACAAAGAGGTCTTGACCAAGGAGCTTGCCATGCTTGGAACCAGATGTTGATGTGGCCGAGCACAACGGCTACATTTCTAAAGAAGCGTATCCAACGGCTCTCTGCTTCTTCTCTTCTCTTGCCTTCTCCCGAAGCCTTCCCATGGATAATTAAGCTTTTCTCCTTAGGTTATTGTAGTAAGTTTTTTTTATCAATATTTGGAATTTACAGAAGAGTTTCTTCTTGTTCAGAGCATTCTCCGTGTGGGTTTTTTTCCCACGGTATTCATTGGCACGAGAAGCCATGGATGACCACCAAATTGTGCCTCAAGCCTCACGGTTGCTTGGAGGTACTCTTACTCTTGCCTTGACTCCCTCTGCCAAGAGCTGGAGTCGAAAAGAAGGAAGGTTGAAACCAGTGCCCTTAAGCTGTGATTTCTCCTCGGCAACGAGGGACTTCTCCCCAAAGGCGCAGATCTGCGCATCACACTACGTTTGGACCATCCACGGATCTTCATTTCCATTTCCCTCGGCCTTTTCTGAGGACGAAGCAATATGCGTAGTGCATCCTAGTTGCTGGAAGCACTCCTCCCATCACGGTGGAGCTCTTCGCCGAAGGTACATGGAACACCTTTAGGCTGGCTTGGTCCCATTCGCTGTCCATCTCCTCCAAAACTGCTTCCTTCAATCCAAACGACCTTTTCTGAGGTGTCACCCAACTCACCCACCTCTCCATTTCAACGGGTATCAATTTTCTCATCTCTTACGCAATTTTTGATTTTTCCTCTGTTTTTAGCGACTGTTTGAAGTGTTCTTTGGTTTCTCCAAAGAACACCGAAGCTTGCTGTTTAATATAGTCTTTCGCATGCGTTTTAGGTCCCAGAAGTGTATTATAAATGTTTGCCAAAGAAAGAGAAAATACAAAAGTGTTCAAAAGAAAATAAAGAAAAGAAAAATATGCATAAAATAAATGGTTACATGTTTAGGATGTAGAGAAGACAAATTCCCATATGATGATGCTCCATATCCATCCGCGTACCTCATACTAGCATGTGGAGGGGCAAACTATATGTCCTCCTTAAGTTGAAAGTCCCTAAACCTAGGGACGAAGCAATGCAAGAGGGGTTCTACAACCCTACTGGAGAAAGCTTAGAAACTTGTAGAGGTGTGTGATTGTCATATGAGGTCAATTTAGAGTGAAGTTGGATCTTGACATTTACAATTGAATGTTAAAAGTTACTTTTTGAAATTTGATAAAAAGAAGGTTTTAAACCACGCAAACTTGTTTATATTTGTATTGGATTGATTTAATTGTTGAAATTGGCTTGAATAGTGGTTGATAGATTTTTAAAAGGTTGAATACCAACTTGCATACATTTTATAAAAATAGCATGGATTTTAAAGCATGATTGTTTTAAAATTTGGATTTCAAAATAATCACTATTATGTGGAGGATGGAGAATGGTCTTGATAGTGTGGATAGAGACTAAGTTAGGTATTCTAACTGCTAGATTTATTTGCTGGCCATAAAGCTCATTATGTGGATATTGTATATTTTTTAGATATCGAGAACGTTCACCGTGACGGTAAAGCAAAGGCAATATAAAGTTGATAAAGAGGCTTAGGCGAGGCATCGAGGTAGATAGTTCTTCTTTTTGAGACAGGACATGAATTTTAGTTTTATTATGCATAAAATCTTTTTGAACGGTCACGTGTGTGTGACCTAGTTATTCTGTAATAGCTTCTGTGGAGTACTCTGATGAGGATGTAAAAACTTTGATGTAAATATTTGAATGTATAGTATAAATATTGTTTGGAGGTTATTGAAAACATCTTAATTTAGGATATCAGGTTCAAGAAATGGGCAATTAAAAAAAATACAAACGGATTCATGCAAAGGTGAAATCGAATTTCGTTCTCACCTCGAGAATCCTGTAGAGCCCATCGGGGTCAGGTTCTAGGGAAAAATTGGGTCCTGACAGTAGGCACAATTTGAACCACTTTTGGGACAACCTATATCAACCCAAACGAGAGAGTAGGTACAACTATGGGAAACACACATTTACGTTCTTGAACTTTGGGTGAAACATAAAATTGAGATCTACATTAGTTGCCACAGTACAACCATGAGGGGTCGCGAATATGTGTTGTCAACCTATACCATCAAGCGGTCAATTGAACCGGTTTTGTAATCGACCTCTGCAGTTGAATGAGCCAGTCCACAGTTGTAAAAACTGGTATTTTTAAGATCTTTGTCTAATATTAAGTTAGAGTGAAATTTGCAAATTTATAAAATAGTAAGGTTAAATGGTAAATATGGAAAAACTAATACAAAGGGTTGAGGAACCCTTTGTAACTTCATTGGCGCAGCCGCCGACACCAAGGGAGGGAGAGAGTGAATTTTTTGACGAGCGAATCATCACATGTTGTGGCTGGATATCGTTCGTGAGGCTTCGTGATGGGGTAGCCACCAAAAGGAAGCCACAAAAAACCTACAAAAAGAAGGAGAGTGCTCGGGTGAAATGTGAGTGTGCGTGTGTGGCCGATTCAAGCAAGAAATGGAGATGAAGATGATGATGAATTGCAATGATTTATGAAGGTGAAATGTGTGAGTATGAGTGATGAACCAAACCGTGGAAAAAGAAGATGAAAATGGTGAACAAAATGCAAAAATTTTGTGGACCCCTTAGAGGTCCCAAAGAGCTATCCTATGTTGTGCTCTTGGGTTTAGGTATTCCCATGAGAAAATCACCACCTTGGAGAAGGTTTCTCACCTTCTTCAATGTAACACCTTGCATCTTCAGTTAGGTATTTATCCTGAAACTTACTGAACAGAGTTAATTTGCTGTTTATATAATGATCATTTTATTGGAATTTGGACGCCGAGGTTTCTGGGTTTCTGCTCGTTAAGGGTATTTTCGTAATAGAGGAATTTAAGTTCATTTCACGAGCAGGAAGTTTTAATAGAATCCCGATAATTAATTGAGATGATTAGTGGAATAAGAAAGTTTCGAGGATCTAAAACGACGGGTTTCGCTTGTTTTGTGAGAAAATTAGGTTGAGTGGCAGAATTGTAAATTAGGTTGATTTTAATTAATATATATATAGAAAAGGAATCCAAAACCTCAAAAAACCCCTACCCTCCACGATTCTGTAGCCGATTCCCTTTCTCTTTAGGCAATTTTCTCCAAAACTTTCCCTCTCGCGGCAGCCAGTGATTTCCTCTGTCAGCGATTGATTCTTCCTCCTTTTTCTT
The DNA here is from genome assembly GCA_022432975.1 of Begonia masoniana. Classification (NCBI taxonomy): domain Eukaryota; kingdom Viridiplantae; phylum Streptophyta; class Magnoliopsida; order Cucurbitales; family Begoniaceae; genus Begonia; species Begonia masoniana. The sequence goes on from CM039502.1 coordinate 38,758,480, forward strand.
TAAGGATTCAAACCCTAGGTAAGATTTAAATGATTCATTCATTAGGTTTACAATTTGGGGTTTGTCATTAGGTGTAGTTTGTGATTCTCGAGTTTCTAAATGTTAAAGTAATGTAGTATTCATGAGACTGATGGTATTAAATGCATTGATGATTGAATGTTGGACTTTATTATTGGTGATAGGCAGAGAAGTTAATGTTTGAAGGAATGGGGTAGTTGAAAGGTATGAATGTCATTAATGTTATTGGAAACAAAGTTATGCGCACAAGGTACTCGACGAAATGCCTAAGAGGTTTAAGCTAGACTTCCTTAATTAGGAGACTTCCTTAATTAGGATCTTACCAGCTTTGAAATCTGATTGTTTAGGATTGATTTTAACATTTAAATGTGAAATGTCTTAGGTGAAAAGGAGCAAGAGTGGAGGCACGGCTCTCTAAGGAATCCAGGTAAGTGGGTGTGTAGCTGCCCGGCCATTAGGGCCCTATATCACAAGGGTACTAGGAAATTAGTATTTATGCTTGTTTGGTGATTTTTGAATGGTTGAGAATTATGTTACGATGAGTAGAGTAGTGTTATGATATAATCTATGTTATATGGCTTGCTTTCCTTAGGATGACGTTTCTATGTGCACTCATGTCCATGCATCATGATTTTTCTCAAAAGCATACAAAAATGTTTTATGTCCATGATTTAAATGAACAAGATAAGAACACGTAATGTATGTATGAATGGTTAAGTGTGGGACGGGGTGAAATGGCCACGAATTGTCCACGAGTTGGACCACGATTATGTTGTCAAGATTATGAGTACAGTTCGCGGATCCTCCCGCCGGTGGGGACCGGACTGGCAAGAAGGCTCGCGGATCCTCCCATTGGTGGGGGCTGGGTTGACACTGCACGAAGCATGCATTCATGAGCATTTATGTATATGTTGCACTCCTTACTAAGTATTGGGCTTATAGTTTAAACCTTATGATATAGGTGATGAGTTGGAAGGTGAAGACCTCAAACCGAACGTTGATATCTAAGTCGAGTTGTTGGAGGGTGCTCATGGCATGAATTTTGTGGCTGGGCGGCGATTTTGACCCTAGGGGAGCGCTCCTAGCATGTTTTGGTATAAGTCTATGATATTGGAGTATAGATGAAACAAGATTTTCCTTATGTTGACAAATACTGGATTTGTTGGTACTTGTTATGACTTAAAGAGGATTTTAAAACTAAAGGTTTTCATCTGTTTTTAAGTCCTGCGCTACGTGTTCAAGTCGAGGTTTATGATGTTTTACGTGCATGATGATTATGGAAATGGAATTTAAGTTTATAGAAGTTAGACTGTTGAAGTGTCGACTTCGACCGGATTCCTAGATGTCGCTCGGCAGATGTCGTTAGTGGTCAAAGATGTCGTTCGGCAGATGTTGTTAGTGGTCGAAGATGTCGTTCGGTAGATGTCGTCTGGTAGATGTCATTCGACAGATATCGTTAGTGGTCGAAGATGTCGTTCGTCAGATGTTGTTCTGCAGATGTCGTTAGTGGTCGGGGATGTCGAGATAGGCAGATGTCGTTCGGCAGATGTTAAATCAGCTGATGTAGTAGATAGAGATGTTAAATTGGCTGATATTGAGCGTAGATGTTAATCAGCTGATGTCGATCCGTAGAGGTTAAATCGGCTGATGAGCATAAATGTAAATCGGTCGATGTTGAGCGTAAATGTAAATCGGTCGATGTTGAGCGTAGATGTTAATCGGCTGATGTTGATCGACAGATGTTAATCAACGGATGTGATTGGCTGATTTTATTGTATAAACGACTCTGATGGTTTTAACCTCATTTTAAACTTTTTAAAAGTCAAAATTTTTCATGTTCCAAAATGTCTAATCAAAAGTCAACGTCAAGTATGATAATTGTGACGACCCGAAAGGGGAAACGGGTTTGATTCGTTACATTCAACTTTTAAACTCTCAATAGAGGAATTAAAGAAGATGCTAAGAGCTCACATAAGCAACCTTGAGCTTGTGAGCCATGGAGGGCTTATCCACACAATTCAAAAACCGTGGACAACCACTAGGGTTTTACTTACTCTAAAGCTAGAGAGAAAAAGATTTTTGTATTAATTTGACAAAAGATCTTTACAAACACCAATAACCTTGCTTAAATAGAAACCTACGTGGATAAGGTTTTACAATGACCATTGATCAAATGGAGATGGGCGGCCGAGATCATTTGTGCTTGTACTTCATCCAATGGTGAAGTTTCATGTAACGACCCCGAACCCTTCTCGAGCCATCACAGGACTTGACTTGACGTTGACTTTGACTTAGACGTTTTGGGCGTAAAATTTTTTGACTTTTAAAACATTTAAAACGAGGCTAAAACCATTTTTCGATAAAACGTCGACTCGGTTTTTGGGTCTTTAAAATCCTTTAAAATACGTGGGGTACGCTCATAAAATACATTTAAAAAGTATCATAAAAGGTCGGTTCGAAACGTGTTTTGAAAAGTCAAAATTTGAAAAAAAAAATGCATTTGGTCCACATGTGGTGCGGCGCGCGCGCGCAGTGGGGCGATCGATCGGCAGACCCTCTGCTGCACCCACGATTTACCGCGCACCTTCCGATCGGCTGCAGTTCTGCGCGCTAGCGCCTGCACGCGCGTGAGCCCCAGCTCTGCACCCCGCGCCCCTCTTCCTCCTTTTCACTATTTTCTCCATTTTTCTTCCTTTCTTTCACCTTCACTTCACCCATAAACTTACTTTAAACCTTCCTAAACATAAAACGCCTCAAACACAAAAAACCCGACTCAAAATCGTATCCGAAAACGTAGCAAAAAAACTCATGAAAACGAACTGCGTGGGTCAGTCTGAAAACTAAACATATCCCTATGGTTTTAAAACTCCCAAGCAGTTCTAGTATATTTCCAAAATAAAAACTTCACTTCCTATACATTCTAATACCCTAACATTCACATCAAACTTATCTTTGCATACACTTTTCCACAAAACTATCCAGAAAACCGTTATCAAAACATAATATTATCAAGCTAATTTCTAATCAACCTAAAATGGATTTCTATACAATTTTCATCCAACCTACCCAAAATACCTATACTTTGGTTCCCACGGGTCAAAATCGCTTTGACTGTGCCAGCATACTCCCACGGGCATCCTTCTTCAACCTGTGCATTCATCTAGTGGAGGAACGTTATCCTCACCTTCCTTGAGGTCACATACACCATAGAGACATTCTATGAGCTAAAGGCTCAGTAAATCGATGTAAATGAGAATGCGTGCTATGCATATGTAGTTCATAAAATCATGCATTCCTTTTTCGTTCTTTAGTTACATAATAGAAAGTGTCACCGGGGATTGACTCTCACCAGATGGAGAGGGCACATCTTATGGATAGATAGCCTTTTCCATCTACCGGGGGGAAAACATGCTCCTCCTCTCAGGAAAGTCATGTCTGAACCCCACCCTGACGTGACCGGAATTACATACATTCATATCTTTTCTTTAGTCATTTTTTTCATGAAAACATAGTGCGGGAAATTCATTTTCATGCTTTTTCGAAAACTGTGATGCATTAGCGTGAACGATGCATTAAACATAAAAAAAACATAAAACGATATATAAAACTTAGAAAAGACATTCTATAATCATAAACACCCTAACTACCCATCCAACCCACGCTAAAGCAATAAAATCACCAATATCCTTAACAACGATAGTTTCATATGGTGTAAGGCCGAATCGGCCAAGCAAATCACGCAGACTTACCTCGCGTCCTTAGCAAACCGAGCGCCTCGTCTTGAGTTTCGTCACCAAAAATATTTCACCCTTCAGTCAATAAGGCTCAACCCAAATAAACGGTTCCAAAGACCAAACAAAACTCCTAACTAAGGGAAGTTTCATAAAACTTCAATCAAGGTTATTCGGGCATTTCATTGAGCAATTCACGCTCACAAATTCTCTAAGCCTCCATTAATGGTGTTTTTACACATTCCAACCACAAAAACGCCAACAACCACCATTAATTCACCTAATTATCTCCAATAATCACAAAAACATTCATTACAATCATAAATACGGTAAACCTATCGCTTTCTAATATATCCTGACAATTTCAACAAAATCCTAAACCGAAAACTAAACCGTCCAAACGCTAAAAGCTTACCTAGAACGTTAATTGTGGAAGAAAAATGGAAGAAACGGACGTCAGAGGAGAAGAATGGGCCGAGGGAGAACACATCGTTGAAGGGGAGCCAAAATCGCCAAGGGAGAAAATTTTCTTCTTTCTACAGAAGGTTTCACGGTGAGGGGTTGGGGGGGGGGGGGGGTGGCGGTGAAAGTTTGTTTTATTAAATATTTTTAACATAGAAAAATTACAATTTTGCCCTCTATTAAATTTTCTCCCTATTTTGTTATTTAACTATCAATTTGTTTTCTCCAAATTACCTTATTTCACCAAATATTTCAATTTATCACTAGGGTTCTAATAAAACTTTCCGTTCGTAAAACGGGTTTAATTCACTATATTTACAAAAATGTCCTTGTATAACAGAAAATCAAAAACCCGTAAAATCGGTTGTTACACTTCCTCCCTTGCAAAAGTCATCATTGTTAGCTTAAAATGTGTTTAAGTGACTATTATATTTTTGATGATTATGTTTAAACTGGATAATTATGATTAACATGGTATTGGTGAACTGATGATTATTTTGAGATACATGGACTGCATATTTGGATTATGACATAAACTTTATTTATCTGGAAATACCCTTGAAAATGGTATTATGGTTTCTAACAATTTTGGCTAAGTGTTAATAGTCTGTGGAAATTAGTCGTCCAAAGTTAATCAGAATCAATTGTCCACAGTTCTGCCAAAGTCAATCGTCCATGGTCAAGACAGAAAAGTTAAGACAAAATCAATTGTCCACAGTATCACGTGAAAGTCAGATGACTTCTATCAAACACAGTCATCCACGATGAATAGTAAAGACGCAGTCGTCCAGGATGAATAGCAAAGACGCAGTCGTCCACGATGAATAGCAAAGACGCAGTCGTCCACGATGAATAGCAAAGGCGTAGTCGTCCACGATGAATAGTAAAGACGCAGTCCTCCACGATGAATAGTAAAGACGCAGTCGTCCACGCTAATAGCAGTGCAGTCGTCCATTCTTACTCGTCCAAAGACTTAGCGCCAGAGACTTTAAAGACAACGAGCGATAGCGACTCCTGAATTTCAAACGAATATTTTTTTAGTATGGAAAGCTCTCCAATGGTCATATTTTTGAAGAAAACTTGGAGTGCAGACGAGAGTATAAAACGAAAAACTGTAGCTCGAGGGAAGAACTTTTGCTAAAATTATCTTTAAACCCTTACGAGCAAAAAGCCTTGAATACTCTCTGTATTCTTTCTTCTACATCTTTCTATTTTTCCTAAACTTGAGATTCATCATTTTAAGAGATTGTAGAGTGTGCTAAAAATTACATCCTTACGGTTTTGTAAAAGGCAGTGGATTGTCGCCCGTGAAGAGCAATCTGGTTTTTTAAAAGGCAGTAGATCGATGCCCGTGAAGTGCGACCTAGTTTTTCTCTGAGGAGAAGAAAAGAATCTTCAAGGGGGAAACCTTGAAGCATGGACGTAGGCATGTTTTGGCCGAACCACGTAAAAATTCTGGTGTTGTTTTTCCTCTCTCTCTTTTGCTTTTATTGCTTGATTGTTTGTTGTTAATTAGAAGTTGAATACAAGAGAGAAATTGATTAGATTAAAAAAAGTAAGATATTAAAAAGTCTAATTCACCCCCCTCTTAGACAATAACGATCCTTCAATTGGTATCAGAGCTAGGTTAATATTTTCTGTATTGTGATAAAATTCAAAATGGCATTCAACACCAACACTACATATGTAGAGGGTCAATCTATTACTAGGCCTCTATTCTTTGATGGGAATGATTATGTTTATTGGAAGTCTAGAATGAGAATTTTTATTCAGGCTATGGACTATGATATATGGAATATTATAAAATATGGACCATTTAGAGCCATGAAAACTGAAAACGAGATTAGTGTTCCTAAGGCCCCTCATGAATTAACAGAATCCGATAAGAGAAATTTGAGTCTAAATGCTAAGGTAATAAATACACTATATTGTGCATTGAATAGAGATGAGTTCAATAGAGTTCAGGGGTGTGACAGTGCACAGGAGATATGACATTTGTTAGAAGTCACACATGAGGGAACCAACCAGGTTAAAAAGAATAAACTGAGTATACTTGTACACGAGTATGAACTATTTTCAATGGAAAATGATGAGACTATCTCCACTATGTTTACACATTTTACTAATATAACTAATGGCTTGAAAGGTCTTGGTAAGACATATTCAGGTGAAGAAATTGTGAGAAAGATTCTTCGGTGCTTACCCAGAGCCTGGCAACCCAAGGTAACAGCCATCCAGGAGGCAAAAGATCTCAAATCAATGAAGTTTGAAGAGCTCATTGGTTCTCTCATGACACATGAGATAACCATGAGAGCAAATGAAAAGGAAGATCTCAAGGAAAAGGAGATCTCTAAGAGAAAAGACATTGCTCTGAAAGCCTCCTCAAGCAAACAAGATGACTTTCAGGAAGAAGATGATGATGAGGACATAGCCCTCATTACCAGAAGGTTTGGCAAATTCCTTCAGAGAAAGAGGATGCAAAGAAAAACATTCTCAAAGAGAGACAAGTTGCAAAAGGAAAAGGAGATCACTTGTTTTGAATGCGAGAAGCTAGGGCATATCAAGGCTGAATGTCCTCATGCAAAGAAAGACCCCAAGAAATTCAAGAAAAGGGCGATGAAGGCCACATGGGATGATAGTGAAAGCGACTCTTCCTTAGAAGATGAGGAAGTCGCCAACCTATGGTTCATGGCCAAGGAGGATGAGGTTAGTCATTCTTCTAACGATAGTGATGATGATGAAGGTAATTTAATTGATGCCTTCAATGATTTAGTCAAACAATACAACATGCTTAAGTCTCAATACAACCTGTTGGAAAAGAAAAATGTGTGTTTAGTTGAAAAGCATGCTAAAGAAGTCGACTCGCATGAAAAGGAAATTAGTGATCTGAAGAGTAAAAATAAAAACTTAAATAATATTGTTCTGAAATTTACTAACGGTAGTAAGAACTTAAATATGCTATTGGGTAGTCAAAGAGTAACCTTTGACAAAGCAGGATTGGGTTATGAAAGATCCAATAAAAAGAAAGTTTATAAAAACTTCTTTGTTAAATCGTCCACCTGCCATGCATGTAATGAAATAGGACATAAATCATATGAATGTCCTTTGAAATTTAACAGGAAATCAAGTAGTAAACTTCAATGGGTTCCTAAGGGAACCAGACCTAACTCTAGGACCCAAAAGGTTTGGGTACCAAAAAAGACAACTTGATCTTCTGTTTTGCAGGTTGAATGTTCTCCCGGGAGAAACCAGTGGTTCCTCGACAGTGGATGCTTGAGGCATATGACGGGAGACTCAACCAAATTTACTGTTGTCAACAAGAAGAAAGGAAATGTCACTTTTGGTGGAAACCAGAAAGGAAAAATTGTTGGCATTGGCAATATAGGTAATCCTTCTAATCCCATTATTGAAAATGTTTTGTTAGTAGAGAGATTAAAACACAATCTGCTTAGCATCAGTCAATTGCGTGACAAAGGTTATAAAGTGATATTTAAATCAAATAAATGTGTGATTAAAGATGTGACTAATAGTAAAATTCTGTTCAAAGTGTATAGAAGAGAGAATGTGTATATTATTAATTTAGATTTCTTTGAACTTGTTGATGAAAAGTGTTTTGCTGCTAATTTGCTGGTTGATAGTTGGACTTGGCATAGGAGATTAGGACATGTAGGTATGGATACCTTAGCTAAGATTACTAAGGATAATTTAGTTAGAGGGATTCCCAAGATATCCTTTGAGAAGGATAAGGTCTGTGAAACTTGCCAAGTGGGCAAGCAGATCAAAAGCTCATTTGCATCAAAGAATGCAATTTCTACCTCCAAGCCTCTACAACTTCTTCACATGGATCTATTCGGTCCTTGTAATGTAGCCAGTCTAGGTGGAAAATTCTATGCCTATGTCATTGTAGATGACTTCTCTAGGTTCACGTGGGTATTCTTCCTCAAGTCAAAAGATGAAACTTTCGATAACTTCTCTATCTTTAGGAAGAGAGTTCAAAATGAAAAGGAGCTCACCATTGTTCTATTCGTAGTGATCATGGTGGAGAATTTGAAAATGAAAAATTTGAACTCATATGTCTCAAGTATGGAATTGAGCACAATTTCTCCTCTTCCCTCAACAAAATGGTGTTGTTGAGAGGAAAAATAGGTCTCTCTAAGAGCTTGCTAGGACCATGCTTAATGAAAATTCTCTTCCAAAGTATTTCTGGGCCGAATCTGTCTCAATAGCTTGTTATGTGCTTAATCGGGTCTCTATAAGACCTATTCTTGAGAAAACACCTTATGAGCTTTGGAATGGAAAAACCTCCACTGTTAAGTACTTTAGAGCCTTCGGTTGTAAATGCTTCACTCTTAACACTAAGGATTACTAAGGAAAATTTGATTCCAAATCTGATCTTGGAATTTTTCTTGGTTATTCTCTTTCTAGTAAACCTTGTAGAGTTTTTAACAAAAGGACTCTAGTTGTAGAAGAATCTGTTCATGTCAACTTTGATGAGACTCCTCAACCCACAATCAATGTGGATGAGGATGATTCTTTAGAGAAGCATCTGGATTCCCTTTCCTTAGACAAGCCTTCAAATACCCTTCAAGGAAATAACTCCATAGAACCTTTTTCAAATACTCTGGAAATTGTTCATGTCAAGGATGAAAATTCTGCTCTTCCTAGAGATTGGAAATATGTCAAAAATAATCTCTTAGATGAAATTTTAGGTGATCCTTCCTTAAGAGTGAAGACTAGATCCTCTCTTAGGAATCTCTGTGCCAATGTGGCATTTATTTCACAAATTGAACCTAAGAAATTTGAGGAAGCAGAGCTGGATGAAAACTTGATTGTAGCTATACAGGAAGAGATAAACCAATTATAAAGGAACAATGTTTGGGAACTTGTTCCAAAACCAGTTGATCATCCAATTATAGGAACAAAATGGGTGTTTAAAAATAAGATGGATGAAAATGGCATAGTTATTAGAAACAAAGCTCGTTTAGTTGCCAAAAGTTATAACCAAGAAGAAGGAATAGACTTTGAGGAAACCTTTGCACCCATAGCTAGACTAGAATCTATTAGGATGCTTTTAGCCTATGCTTGTCACAAAAACTTATTGTAACGCCCCGAGTCTTTCAGACCCAGTTTGCTTTTCAAGACATTGAATTGAACTAAGAGACATTTTGGAAAATTTTAAATTTCCTCACAGTGATGATAAATCTTATCTTTAATCCTCGACTTTACAGCGGAAAAACTCAATAAGTAGACAACGTTCATAATTTGACAAAACGTTAAGACAATTGGCCGAAGGGAATTGGAAACTCATGGACATCTATCGATCGCAAAACGACAAGGCATGGAGCACGCTCCTACCGATTGACACATGCATTCCACGTGATTCATTAAACTTCATCCGATCACAAAACGACAAGACTTAATATTGGCTTCTACCGATTGACACATGCACACCACGTGACTCATTAAACTTCATTCCAATAGAAGACATCATCCGATAGAAGACTTCATCCTATGGAAAACATGTAACACCCGACATTTCGGCCAGGTGATTTTCTGACCATTTTCATTGTCACCCTCTTATTTAACCGTTATGATTTAAATTTAATGTTAAGACAAATTTATTACAAGTTGAGTAAAACTAGGTTAGGTGGCAGTTTTGTAATTAGAATCGATGGATTTAGTATAAATAGGAAATGGAAACCTTAAATCTCATTTATTGCCACTGTAGCCGACATTCCCTCTCGGCGATTTCTTCTCTCCCAAGTTCTTGCTCTCGGCTACCAGAACTTTCCTCTGCCGACGACCGGTTTCGAGCTTGCTTTTCTCTGCAAATCCACACCCGAGGTATGAAATGGACAATGTAGTCATTCATTAGTAAATAGAGCTCTGTTCTCAGCTCGGCACTGAGTTCGGATTTTTAGCAGTGGCCGAGCAGTTTGTGATTTTCTTAATCTGAGAGTAGAAATGTCATCCCGAATCAATTCTGAGCATTTTAAGTAACCAACTCGGATTTAATCAATGGAAAAACCTGTCCACCTAGTTTCGGATTTCAGACTGCAGTGTGTCAAACAGAGGAATCGGAATGACTTTAGCTAATAGATCCTAGGGTGGTTTATGATTAGGACTACTAGGACTTTGTTTTAACTACTGTAATGTACATGTTTTAGGTGAAGAAGTTAAAGAGAGGAAGTTCGGATTGCTAAGGAATCCAGGTAAGTGAATGTATTAAGATTTCCGGTCACTAGGGCCCTACACCGCAAGGGTATTAGGGAATCACTGAGATGTTAGCTTATTGACTATGACTTGTTATTTCCACGATATGAAGAAGTTATGTAAGTAAATGTAAAGTTACAGGATGTTCTACTTGTCCTTATGGTATGACTTTTCTCTATGAACCTCATGTCTATGCATCATGCCCACGTTTATGATTAAGTAGAGAACATGAAAAGTAAATGTAACCATGATTAAGTGCAGAACGGGGAAAAGACTATATTATGTATGACCCGCGAATTCTCCCACTGGTGGAGGCCGAGTTAATGATATGTATGACTCGCGAAATCTCCCACTGGTGGAGGCCGAGTAATGATATGTATGGCTAACGAATTCTCCCACTGGGGAGGCCGAGTGATGTATCATGATTGCCGCGATAGGCAAATGATTATGTATGACTGCCGCGATAGGCAAATAACTATGTACCCCTGTCTTCCTCCCTCGTTCCCTGCCTTAATATATGTTATGTAAATGATAAAGATGAACATGAATGAAGAATGGTTTATGAATTATGTCCCTTTAAATTGTGTACTCATGTATATCTGTCAGCATGCATTCCTTACTAAGCATTAGGCTTATAGTTAAACCTTATGGTGTAGGTGAAGAAGGTTCAGGTGAGGATGTTATGTTCAAAGAGGATGCTTAAGGCTGGTTGCTGGAGGATGCTCAAGGTGACAGTGCGGGACTGGAGAGGCGATTTATGACCCCTGGTTTAAACTCTTATGTTACAGTATGTTAAAGGATATGGTAGTTTAAGTAGGATGAGATTATTTTAAAACGTTGAGCTTGAAACTGTCTAGTGGATCACTGAGTCAGGGAATGATTATGTAGATTTATGAATGATCTGTTGCTTAAGTCTTCCGCTATATGCGTTTTGATGAGTTTGTGTTTTCTTCCAGTTGAAAGGAGTCCTTTGATGATTTAGTGTTCTCTACCGTAAGACGGAAGCTGGATGAGGCCAATCTTCCGGCTGACGTCATCGGCAGATGCCGAATGTTAGAGTTTGATGGTTAGTCTTCCGGCTGACGTCATCGGCAGATGCCGGAATGTTGAGTTTGATGGTTTAGTCTTCCGGATGACGTCATCGGCAGATGCCGAAGGTTATTGTTTGACGGTTTAGTCTTCCGGCTGACGTCATCGGCAGATGCCGAATGTTAGAGTTTGATGGTTTGTAGTCCTTTCGTTGTCTTTCCCGGCTGACGTCATCGGCAGATGCCGAATGTTAGAGTTTGATGGTTTAGTCTTCCGGCTGACGTCATCGGCAGATGCCGAATGTTAGAGTTTGATGGTTTAGTCTTCCGGCTGACGTCATCGGCAGATGCCGAATGTTAGAGTTTGATGGTTTAGTCTTCCGGCTGACGTCATCGGCAGATGCCGAATGTTAGAGTTTGATGGTTTAGTCTTCCGGCTGACGTCATCGGCAGATGCCGAATGTTAGAGTTTGATGGTTTAGTCTTCCGGCTGACGTCATCGGCAGATGCCGAATGTTAGAGTTTGATGGTTTAGTCTTCCGGCTGACGTCATCGGCAGATGCCGAATGTTAGAGTTTGATGGTTTAGTCTTCCGGCTGACGTCATCGGCAGATGCCGAATGTTAGAGTTTGATGGTTTAGTCTTCCGGCTGACGTCATCGGCAGATGCCGAATGTTAGAGTTTGATGGTTTAGTCTTCCGGCTGACGTCATCGGCAGATGCCGAATGTTAGAGTTTGATGGTTTAGTCTTCCGGCTGACGTCATCGGCAGATGCCGAATGTTAGAGTTTGATGGTTTAGTCTTCCGGCTGACGTCATCGGCAGATGCCGAATGTTAGAGTTTGATGGTTTAGTCTTCCGGCTGACGTCATCGGCAGATGCCGAATGTTAGAGTTTGATGGTTTAGTCTTCCGGCTGACGTCATCGGCAGATGCCGAATGTTAGAGTTTGATGGTTTAGTCTTCCGGCTGACGTCATCGGCAGATGCCGAATGTTAGAGTTTGATGGTTTAGTCTTCCGGCTGACGTCATCGGCAGATGCCGAATGTTAGAGTTTGATGGTTTAGTCTTCCGGCTGACGTCATCGGCAGATGCCGAATGTTAGAGTTTGATGGTTTAGTCTTCCGGCTGACGTCATCGGCAGATGCCGAATGTTAGAGTTTGATGGTTTAGTCTTCCGGCTGACGTCATCGGCAGATGCCGAATGTTAGAGTTTGATGGTTTAGTCTTCCGGCTGACGTCATCGGCAGATGCCGAATGTTAGAGTTTGATGGTTTAGTCTTCCGGCTGACGTCATCGGCAGATGCCGAATGTTAGAGTTTGATGGTTTAGTCTTCCGGCTGACGTCATCGGCAGATGCCGAATGTTAGAGTTTGATGGTTTAGTCTTCCGGCTGACGTCATCGGCAGATGCCGAATGTTAGAGTTTGATGGTTTAGTCTTCCGGCTGACGTCATCGGCAGATGCCGAATGTTAGAGTTTGATGGTTTAGTCTTCCGGCTGACGTCATCGGCAGATGCCGAATGTTAGAGTTTGATGGTTTAGTCTTCCGGCTGACGTCATCGGCAGATGCCGAATGTTAGAGTTTGATGGTTTAGTCTTCCGGCTGACGTCATCGGCAGATGCCGAATGTTAGAGTTTGATGGTTTAGTCTTCCGGCTGACGTCATCGGCAGATGCCGAATGTTAGAGTTTGATGGTTTAGTCTTCCGGCTGACGTCATCGGCAGATGCCGAATGTTAGAGTTTGATGGTTTAGTCTTCCGGCTGACGTCATCGGCAGATGCCGAATGTTAGAGTTTGATGGTTTAGTCTTCCGGCTGACGTCATCGGCAGATGCCGAATGTTAGAGTTTGATGGTTTAGTCTTCCGGCTGACGTCATCGGCAGATGCCGAATGTTAGAGTTTGATGGTTTAGTCTTCCGGCTGACGTCATCGGCAGATGCCGAATGTTAGAGTTTGATGGTTTAGTCTTCCGGCTGACGTCATCGGCAGATGCCGAATGTTAGAGTTTGATGGTTTAGTCTTCCGGCTGACGTCATCGGCAGATGCCGAATGTTAGAGTTTGATGGTTTAGTCTTCCGGCTGACGTCATCGGCAGATGCCGAATGTTAGAGTTTGATGGTTTAGTCTTCCGGCTGACGTCATCGGCAGATGCCGAATGTTAGAGTTTGATGGTTTAGTCTTCCGGCTGACGTCATCGGCAGATGCCGAATGTTAGAGTTTGATGGTTTAGTCTTCCGGCTGACGTCATCGGCAGATGCCGAATGTTAGAGTTTGATGGTTTAGTCTTCCGGCTGACGTCATCGGCAGATGCCGAATGTTAGAGTTTGATGGTTTAGTCTTCCGGCTGACGTCATCGGCAGATGCCGAATGTTAGAGTTTGATGGTTTAGTCTTCCGGCTGACGTCATCGGCAGATGCCGAATGTTAGAGTTTGATGGTTTAGTCTTCCGGCTGACGTCATCGGCAGATGCCGAATGTTAGAGTTTGATGGTTTAGTCTTCCGGCTGACGTCATCGGCAGATGCCGAATGTTAGAGTTTGATGGTTTAGTCTTCCGGCTGACGTCATCGGCAGATGCCGAATGTTAGAGTTTGATGGTTTAGTCTTCCGGCTGACGTCATCGGCAGATGCCGAATGTTAGAGTTTGATGGTTTAGTCTTCCGGCTGACGTCATCGGCAGATGCCGAATGTTAGAGTTTGATGGTTTAGTCTTCCGGCTGACGTCATCGGCAGATGCCGAATGTTAGAGTTTGATGGTTTAGTCTTCCGGCTGACGTCATCGGCAGATGCCGAATGTTAGAGTTTGATGGTTTAGTCTTCCGGCTGACGTCATCGGCAGATGCCGAATGTTAGAGTTTGATGGTTTAGTCTTCCGGCTGACGTCATCGGCAGATGCCGAATGTTAGAGTTTGATGGTTTAGTCTTCCGGCTGACGTCATCGGCAGATGCCGAATGTTAGAGTTTGATGGTTTAGTCTTCCGGCTGACGTCATCGGCAGATGCCGAATGTTAGAGTTTGATGGTTTAGTCTTCCGGCTGACGTCATCGGCAGATGCCGAATGTTAGAGTTTGATGGTTTAGTCTTCCGGCTGACGTCATCGGCAGATGCCGAATGTTAGAGTTTGATGGTTTAGTCTTCCGGCTGACGTCATCGGCAGATGCCGAATGTTAGAGTTTGATGGTTTAGTCTTCCGGCTGACGTCATCGGCAGATGCCGAATGTTAGAGTTTGATGGTTTAGTCTTCCGGCTGACGTCATCGGCAGATGCCGAATGTTAGAGTTTGATGGTTTAGTCTTCCGGCTGACGTCATCGGCAGATGCCGAATGTTAGAGTTTGATGGTTTAGTCTTCCGGCTGACGTCATCGGCAGATGCCGAATGTTAGAGTTTGATGGTTTAGTCTTCCGGCTGACGTCATCGGCAGATGCCGAATGTTAGAGTTTGATGGTTTAGTCTTCCGGCTGACGTCATCGGCAGATGCCGAATGTTAGAGTTTGATGGTTTAGTCTTCCGGCTGACGTCATCGGCAGATGCCGAATGTTAGAGTTTGATGGTTTAGTCTTCCGGCTGACGTCATCGGCAGATGCCGAATGTTAGAGTTTGATGGTTTAGTCTTCCGGCTGACGTCATCGGCAGATGCCGAATGTTAGAGTTTGATGGTTTAGTCTTCCGGCTGACGTCATCGGCAGATGCCGAATGTTAGAGTTTGATGGTTTAGTCTTCCGGCTGACGTCATCGGCAGATGCCGAATGTTAGAGTTTGATGGTTTAGTCTTCCGGCTGACGTCATCGGCAGATGCCGAATGTTAGAGTTTGATGGTTTAGTCTTCCGGCTGACGTCATCGGCAGATGCCGAATGTTAGAGTTTGATGGTTTTAAGAAACATCCTACATAGGCCTCAGTATTCAAAACCTTACTAACATGATAAAAG
Source organism: Begonia masoniana (assembly GCA_022432975.1). Classification (NCBI taxonomy): domain Eukaryota; kingdom Viridiplantae; phylum Streptophyta; class Magnoliopsida; order Cucurbitales; family Begoniaceae; genus Begonia; species Begonia masoniana. The sequence goes on from CM039502.1 coordinate 38,773,859, forward strand.
TAGTAACCAAAAGTTGAAATTGCCTTTCCAGCCACCAATCTGTCACACTGAGCACCTTCCAGCAATCAGCCTTAAACATCCTCATTAGATTTGAAATCCTCACTTGGTAGTCCTTCACCTACATCATAAGGTTTAAACTATGAGCCTAATGCTTAGTAAGGAGTGCAATGCTAACATGTATGCATGAATGCACAAATTAAAGAAACACATGTTCATGGTCTTTTCGTGTTCTTGTTCTTGTTCATATTCATCGTTTTCATCATATGGATTAAGGGAGAATTTGTGCCGAAAGGGGGTTGACAGTGAGAGTGTACATAGTGTTATGACCCGAATATGCACGTTTTGTAACACCCGGGAATTTTTCCTCAGTTTAATTAACCTAAAGAATTGGAGAGAAAATAATAAAAAAAAAAGTAAAGTAATTAAAAGTGAATAAATTGGTTGAACTAAAATGTTTATTAAATTAGGTTCGTGAAATTAAACCGTGAGTTATCATTTAAGAACGAGATTTAGCGAAAGTCGAAATTGTTGGAAACACGGGAGGTCAAAACGGTAAGTGATGATTTAATAATGTTTTAATAGGAATTGTTATTATAATAATAATAATAATAATAATAATTATTATTATTATTAATAAGTAAAAACAACAGAATGGCTCAAAGCCATTCTGTTGTTCTTGTTCGAGCGCCCGAGCCCGAAGCGCAGAACGGCGAGGGAGAAACGCTGGCGACGATCGGCGGAGCGAACCGCCGTGTTTTTCGACGCTCTCTGGCCAGACGGCGGCGACGAGCGGGCTCCGGCCCATCTCCGCGCACGAACCGACGGTAAGACCCTAGTTTCTCCCTATTTTCGGTTCAGTTTAGGTCGTGGGTGACGAGCTTGATTGAGCTCCGATCACCGACCCTTTTTGGCTGTTCTCGGCGTCGTCTTGCCGAGCTTCATGTCGGCAATGATTGCCGAGCAGCATGGTGCCCAATTTGGGCGAAATACAGTGAAGCTCGATTTGGGCATTTCGGGTTTTTGCTTGTAACCTCAGGATTTTTGATTGTTTTGTGTTAATTGAGGGTATATGTGATTGATTGGTGAAGGAATTGGTGAGAATTGATGAAAAATAAGAAACGGGGAATTTTCCAATTAAGGGCAGATTCGGGTTTTCTGAGTTTTGACCTAGCTAGGGTCGTTTGTTTTAAAATTACTTTTGGCAGGTTAAAATAGGTTATTAGAGGAGTACGTGGCCGCTGGAATCGTTCGATTCCGATAACCGACGCGAAAGTTACGCGCATTCGAAGTTTCAGGTCGATTTTACCAAACCTGAATTAGTGGCCCGTTTAGTTAAGTTTTAGTTGAATTAGGTTAGAAATAGTTGTTTGAGAGTAAATTGGTCAATGTGGGCTTAATTGTAATGAAGTTTGAATATTTGTCGTAGGTCGAGCCGTAGGCGGGCAGGTAACCAAGTAGCCCCAACGAGCTACAGAAGACAGGTAAGTTCTCGTGACTTGCTGTGGCCGATAGGCCTACACCATATGTCGTGTTTCGTTGTCGAGGATATTTGGAGTTATGTGTGTGTTTATTCGCTTTGGTTGGGTAGTTTAGGATTAGGCCTTTTATAGGTTATGCTTGTACTGTTTGATGGTATGCACGATGTATGTCTATGTTATGCTTTTACTGTCATGCATCACTGTTTTATAAAAGTCATGAAAAATGAATTTATGCATGAGTTCACGAAAAGAAACGAATGAAAGTAAAGTGAAAGAAATGAATGTATGAACTGGAAAATGTGACGACTAACTGATAAATGAAATGAATGTATGAACTGGAAAATGTGATGACTAACTGATAAATGAAATGAATGTATGAACTGGAAAATGTGATGACTAACTGATAAATGAAATGAATGTATGAACTGGAAAATGTGATGACTAACTGATAAATGAAATGAATGTATGAACTGGAAAATGTGATGACTAACTGATAAATGAAATGAATGTATGAACTGGAAAATGTGATGACTAACTGATAAATGAAATGAATGTATGAACTGGAAAATGTGACGACTAACTGATAAATGAAATGAATGTATGAACTGGAAAATGTGATGACTAACTGATAAATGAAATGAATGTATGAACTGGAAAATGTGATGACTAACTGATAAATGAAATGAATGTATGAACTGGAAAATGTGATGACTAACTGATAAATGAAATGAATGTATGAACTGGAAAATGTGACGACTAACTGATAAATGAAATGAATGTATGAACTGGAAAATGTGATGACTAACTGATAAATGAAATGAATGTATGAACTGGAAAATGTGATGACTAACTGATAAATGAAATGAATGTATGAACTGGAAAATGTGATGACTAACTGATAAATGAAATGAATGTATGAACTGGAAAATGTGACGACTAACTGATAAATGAAATGAATGTATGAACTGGAAAATGTGACGACTAACTGATAAATGAAATGAATGTATGAACTGGAAAATGTGATGACTAACTGATAAATGAAATGAATGTATGAACTGGAAAATGTGATGACTAACTGATAAATGAAATGAATGTATGAACTGGAAAATGTGATGACTAACTGATAAATGAAATGAATGTATGAACTGGAAAATGTGACGACTAACTGATAAATGAAATGAATGTATGAACTGGAAAATGTGATGACTAACTGATAAATGAAATGAATGTATGAACTGGAAAATGTGATGACTAACTGATAAATGAAATGAATGTATGAACTGGAAAATGTGATGACTAACTGATAAATGAAATGAATGTATGAACTGGAAAATGTGATGACTAACTGATAAATGAAATGAATGTATGAACTGGAAAATGTGACGACTAACTGATAAATGAAATGAATGTATGAACTGGAAAATGTGACGACTAACTGATAAATGAAATGAATGTATGAACTGGAAAATGTGACGACTAACTGATAAATGAAATGAATGTATGAACTGGAAAATGTGACGACTAACTGATAAATGAAATGAATGTATGAACTGGAAAATGTGATGACTAACTGATAAATGAAATGAATGTATGAACTGGAAAATGTGACGACTAACTGATAAATGAAATGAATGTATGAACTGGAAAATGTGACGACTAACTGATAAATGAAATGAATGTATGAACTGGAAAATGTGATGACTAACTGATAAATGAAATGAATGTATGAACTGGAAAATGTGACGACTAACTGATAAATGAAATGAATGTATGAACTGGAAAATGTGACGACTAACTGATAAATGAAATGAATGTATGAACTGGAAAATGTGACGACTAACTGATAAATGAAATGAATGTATGAACTGGAAAATGTGATGACTAACTGATAAATGAAATGAATGTATGAACTGGAAAATGTGATGACTAACTGATAAATGAAATGAATGTATGAACTGGAAAATGTGACGACTAACTGATAAATGAAATGAATGTATGAACTGGAAAATGTGACGACTAACTGATAAATGAAATGAATGTATGAACTGGAAAATGTGACGACTAACTGATAAATGAAATGAATGTATGAACTGGAAAATGTGACGACTAACTGATAAATGAAATGAATGTATGAACTGGAAAATGTGACGACTAACTGATAAATGAAATGAATGTATGAACTGGAAAATGTGACGACTAACTGATAAATGAAATGAATGTATGAACTGGAAAATGTGATGACTAACTGATAAATGAAATGAATGTATGAACTGGAAAATGTGACGACTAACTGATAAATGAAATGAATGTATGAACTGGAAAATGTGACGACTAACTGATAAATGAAATGAATGTATGAACTGGAAAATGTGACGACTAACTGATAAATGAAATGAATGTATGAACTGGAAAATGTGATGACTAACTGATAAATGAAATGAATGTATGAACTGGAAAATGTGACGACTAACTGATAAATGAAATGAATGTATGAACTGGAAAATGTGACGACTAACTGATAAATGAAAACATCATCCGGTCGCTAATCGACAAAACACATTTTTCGTCTTCCGGTGACGTCATCCGGAAGACTAAACCATCAAACTCTAACATTCGGCATCTGCCGATGACGTCAGCCGGAAGACTAAACCATCAAACTCTAACATTCGGCATCTGCCGATGACGTCAGCCGAAGACTAAACCATCAAACTCTAACATTCGGCATCTGCCGATGACGTCAGCCGGAAGACTAAACCGTCAAACAATTAACCTTCGGCATCTGCCGATGACGTCAGCCGGAAGACTAAACCATCAAACTCTAACATTCGGCATCTGCCGATGACGTCAGCCGGAAGACTAAACCGTCAAACAATTAACCTTCGGCATCTGCCGATGACGTCAGCCGGAAGACTAAACCGTCAAACAATTAACCTTCGGCATCTGCCGATGACGTCAGCCGGAAGACTAAACCATCAAACTCTAACATTCGGCATCTGCCGATGACGTCAGCCGGAAGACTAAACCGTCAAACAATTAACCTTCGGCATCTGCCGATGACGTCAGCCGGAAGACTAAACCATCAAACTCTAACATTCGGCATCTGCCGATGACGTCAGCCGGAAGACTAAACCGTCAAACAATTAACCTTCGGCATCTGCCGATGACGTCAGCCGGAAGACTAAACCATCAAACTCTAACATTCGGCATCTGCCGATGACGTCAGCCGGAAGACTAAACCATCAAACTCTAACATTCGGCATCTGCCGATGACGTCAGCCGGAAGACTAAACCATCAAACTCTAACATTCGGCATCTGCCGATGACGTCAGCCGGAAGACTAAACCATCAAACTCTAACATTCGGCATCTGCCGATGACGTCAGCCGGAAGACTAAACCATCAAACTCTAACATTCGGCATCTGCCGATGACGTCAGCCGGAAGACTAAACCGTCAAACAATTAACCTTCGGCATCTGCCGATGACGTCAGCCGGAAGACTAAACCGTCAAACAATTAACCTTCGGCATCTGCCGATGACGTCAGCCGGAAGACTAAACCATCAAACTCTAACATTCGGCATCTGCCGATGACGTCAGCCGGAAGACTAAACCATCAAACTCTAACATTCGGCATCTGCCGATGACGTCAGCCGGAAGACTAAACCGTCAAACAATTAACCTTCGGCATCTGCCGATGACGTCAGCCGGAAGACTAAACCATCAAACTCTAACATTCGGCATCTGCCGATGACGTCAGCCGGAAGACTAAACCGTCAAACAATTAACCTTCGGCATCTGCCGATGACGTCAGCCGGAAGACTAAACCGTCAAACAATTAACCTTCGGCATCTGCCGATGACGTCAGCCGGAAGACTAAACCATCAAACTCTAACATTCGGCATCTGCCGATGACGTCAGCCGGAAGACTAAACCATCAAACTCTAACATTCGGCATCTGCCGATGACGTCAGCCGGAAGACTAAACCATCAAACTCTAACATTCGGCATCTGCCGATGACGTCAGCCGGAAGACTAAACCATCAAACTCTAACATTCGGCATCTGCCGATGACGTCAGCCGGAAGACTAAACCGTCAAACAATTAACCTTCGGCATCTGCCGATGACGTCAGCCGGAAGACTAAACCGTCAAACAATTAACCTTCGGCATCTGCCGATGACGTCAGCCGGAAGACTAAACCATCAAACTCTAACATTCGGCATCTGCCGATGACGTCAGCCGGAAGACTAAACCGTCAAACAATTAACCTTCGGCATCTGCCGATGACGTCAGCCGGAAGACTAAACCATCAAACTCTAACATTCGGCATCTGCCGATGACGTCAGCCGGAAGACTAAACCGTCAAACAATTAACCTTCGGCATCTGCCGATGACGTCAGCCGGAAGACTAAACCGTCAAACAATTAACCTTCGGCATCTGCCGATGACGTCAGCCGGAAGACTAAACCATCAAACTCTAACATTCGGCATCTGCCGATGACGTCAGCCGGAAGACTAAACCATCAAACTCTAACATTCGGCATCTGCCGATGACGTCAGCCGGAAGACTAAACCGTCAAACAATTAACCTTCGGCATCTGCCGATGACGTCAGCCGGAAGACTAAACCATCAAACTCTAACATTCGGCATCTGCCGATGACGTCAGCCGGAAGACTAAACCATCAAACTCTAACATTCGGCATCTGCCGATGACGTCAGCCGGAAGACTAAACCGTCAAACAATTAACCTTCGGCATCTGCCGATGACGTCAGCCGAAGACTAAACCATCAAACTCTAACATTCGGCATCTGCCGATGACGTCAGCCGGAAGACTAAACCGTCAAACAATTAACCTTCGGCATCTGCCGATGACGTCAGCCGGAAGACTAAACCGTCAAACAATTAACCTTCGGCATCTGCCGATGACGTCAGCCGGAAGACTAAACCATCAAACTCTAACATTCGGCATCTGCCGATGACGTCAGCCGGAAGACTAAACCATCAAACTCTAACATTCGGCATCTGCCGATGACGTCAGCCGGAAGACTAAACCATCAAACTCTAACATTCGGCATCTGCCGATGACGTCAGCCGGAAGACTAAACCGTCAAACAATTAACCTTCGGCATCTGCCGATGACGTCAGCCGGAAGACTAAACCGTCAAACAATTAACCTTCGGCATCTGCCGATGACGTCAGCCGGAAGACTAAACCGTCAAACAATTAACCTTCGGCATCTGCCGATGACGTCAGCCGGAAGACTAAACCATCAAACTCTAACATTCGGCATCTGCCGATGACGTCAGCCGGAAGACTAAACCATCAAACTCTAACATTCGGCATCTGCCGATGACGTCAGCCGGAAGACTAAACCATCAAACTCTAACATTCGGCATCTGCCGATGACGTCAGCCGGAAGACTAAACCATCAAACTCTAACATTCGGCATCTGCCGATGACGTCAGCCGGAAGACTAAACCATCAAACTCTAACATTCGGCATCTGCCGATGACGTCAGCCGGAAGACTAAACCGTCAAACAATTAACCTTCGGCATCTGCCGATGACGTCAGCCGGAAGACTAAACCATCAAACTCTAACATTCGGCATCTGCCGATGACGTCAGCCGGAAGACTAAACCGTCAAACAATTAACCTTCGGCATCTGCCGATGACGTCAGCCGGAAGACTAAACCGTCAAACATATCATTACTCGGCCTCCACCAGTGGGAGAATTCGCGAGTCATACATATCATTACTCGGCCTCCACCAGTGGGAGAATTCGCGAGTCATACATATCATTACTCGGCCTCCACCAGTGGGAGAATTCGCGAGTCATACATATCATTACTCGGCCTCCACCAGTGGGAGAATTCGCGAGTCATACATATCATTACTCGGCCTCCACCAGTGGGAGAATTCGCGAGTCATACATATCATTACTCGGCCTCCACCAGTGGGAGAATTCGCGAGTCATACATATCATTACTCGGCCTCCACCAGTGGGAGAATTCGCGAGTCATACATATCATTACTCGGCCTCCACCAGTGGGAGAATTCGCGAGTCATACATATCATTACTCGGCCTCCACCAGTGGGAGAATTCGCGAGTCATACATATCATTACTCGGCCTCCACCAGTGGGAGAATTCGCGAGTCATACATATCATTACTCGGCCTCCACCAGTGGGAGAATTCGCGAGTCATACATATCATTACTCGGCCTCCACCAGTGGGAGAATTCGCGAGTCATACATATCATTACTCGGCCTCCACCAGTGGGAGAATTCGCGAGTCATACATATCATTACTCGGCCTCCACCAGTGGGAGAATTCGCGAGTCATACATATCATTACTCGGCCTCCACCAGTGGGAGAATTCGCGAGTCATACATATCATTACTCGGCCTCCACCAGTGGGAGAATTCGCGAGTCATACATATCATTACTCGGCCTCCACCAGTGGGAGAATTCGCGAGTCATACATATCATTACTCGGCCTCCACCAGTGGGAGAATTCGCGAGTCATACATATCATTACTCGGCCTCCACCAGTGGGAGAATTCGCGAGTCATACATATCATTACTCGGCCTCCACCAGTGGGAGAATTCGCGAGTCATACATATCATTACTCGGCCTCCACCAGTGGGAGAATTCGCGAGTCATACATATCATTACTCGGCCTCCACCAGTGGGAGAATTCGCGAGTCATACATATCATTACTCGGCCTCCACCAGTGGGAGAATTCGCGAGTCATACATATCATTACTCGGCCTCCACCAGTGGGAGAATTCGCGAGTCATACATATCATTACTCGGCCTCCACCAGTGGGAGAATTCGCGAGTCATACATATCATTACTCGGCCTCCACCAGTGGGAGAATTCGCGAGTCATACATATCATTACTCGGCCTCCACCAGTGGGAGAATTCGCGAGTCATACATATCATTACTCGGCCTCCACCAGTGGGAGAATTCGCGAGTCATACATATCATTACTCGGCCTCCACCAGTGGGAGAATTCGCGAGTCATACATATCATTACTCGGCCTCCACCAGTGGGAGAATTCGCGAGTCATACATATCATTACTCGGCCTCCACCAGTGGGAGAATTCGCGAGTCATACATATCATTACTCGGCCTCCACCAGTGGGAGAATTCGCGAGTCATACATATCATTACTCGGCCTCCACCAGTGGGAGAATGTCGGCTACAGTGGCAATAAATGAGATTTAAGGTTTCCATTTCCTATTTATACTAAATCCATCGATTCTAATTACAAAACTGCCACCTAACCTAGTTTTACTCAACTTGTAATAAATTTGTCTTAACATTAAATTTAAATCATAACGGTTAAATAAGAGGGTGACAATGAAAATGGTCAGAAAATCACCTGGCCGAAATGTCGGGTGTTACACTGGCACAATTGGTGCGATTTTGACCTGTGGGGACGTAGGTAAATGTTTTGGGGGAAAATTGATAGATATGAAAATTGTACAGATAGAACATATTAGGATGTTTGGTTCTGATAGTTGATAGGTTTATGTTTTGAGGTTTTGGGAACTTATTTTATAAACTGCTTTTGGAAAGTCTTTTATTTGAAATATACTGAACTGCTTGAAGTTTTATTTTAAACAGGAGGATTTGTTTAGGTTTCAAACAGAACCACGCAGTTTATTTTCGTGAAAATGTACTTTGTTATAGTTGTGTTTCGAGTTGGTTTTGTGAGGTGGATAGAAATTGTGGTATAGGTAGAATTGTGTTAGTGAAATGGTGAGGTTGTATTTTGTAGATGTTTGGGTACGTATTGTTTTAAAATAATTGGTTTTTTTTTTTTTTTTTTTTTTTTTTTTTTTTTTTTTTTTTTTTTTTTTTTTTTTTTTTTTTTTTTTTTTTTTTTTTTTTTTTTTTTTTTTTTTTTTTTTTTTTTTTTTTTTTTTTTTTTTTTTTTTTTTTTTTTTTTTTTTTTTTTTTTTTTTTTTTTTTTTTTTTTTTTTTTTTTTTTTTTTTTTTTTTTTTTTTTTTTTTTTTTTTTTTTTTTTTTTTTTTTTTTTTTTTTTTTTTTTTTTTTTTTTTTTTTTTTTTTTTTTTTTTTTTTTTTTTTTTTTTTTTTTTTTTTTTTTTTTTTTTTTTTTTTTTTTTTTTTTTTTTTTTTTTTTTTTTTTTTTTTTTTTTTTTTTTTTTTTTTTTTTTTTTTTTTTTTTTTTTTTTTTTTTTTTTTTTTTTTTTTTTTTTTTTTTTTTTTTTTTTTTTTTTTTTTTTTTTTTTTTTTTTTTTTTTTTTTTTTTTTTTTTTTTTTTTTTTTTTTTTTTTTTTTTTTTTTTTTTTTTTTTTTTTTTTTTTTTTTTTTTTTTTTTTTTTTTTTTTTTTTTTTTTTTTTTTTTTTTTTTTTTTTTTTTTTTTTTTTTTTTTTTTTTTTTTTTTTTTTTTTTTTTTTTTTTTTTTTTTTTTTTTTTTTTTTTTTTTTTTTTTTTTTTTTTTTTTTTTTTTTTTTTTTTTTTTTTTTTTTTTTTTTTTTTTTTTTTTTTTTTTTTTTTTTTTTTTTTTTTTTTTTTTTTTTTTTTTTTTTTTTTTTTTTTTTTTTTTTTTTTTTTTTTTTTTTTTTTTTTTTTTTTTTTTTTTTTTTTTTTTTTTTTTTTTTTTTTTTTTTTTTTTTTTTTTTTTTTTTTTTTTTTTTTTTTTTTTTTTTTTTTTTTTTTTTTTTTTTTTTTTTTTTTTTTTTTTTTTTTTTTTTTTTTTTTTTTTTTTTTTTTTTTTTTTTTTTTTTTTTTTTTTTTTTTTTTTTTTTTTTTTTTTTTTTTTTTTTTTTTTTTTTTTTTTTTTTTTTTTTTTTTTTTTTTTTTTTTTTTTTTTTTTTTTTTTTTTTTTTTTTTTTTTTTTTTTTTTTTTTTTTTTTTTTTTTTTTTTTTTTTTTTTTTTTTTTTTTTTTTTTTTTTTTTTTTTTTTTTTTTTTTTTTTTTTTTTTTTTTTTTTTTTTTTTTTTTTTTTTTTTTTTTTTTTTTTTTTTTTTTTTTTTTTTTTTTTTTTTTTTTTTTTTTTTTTTTTTTTTTTTTTTTTTTTTTTTTTTTTTTTTTTTTTTTTTTTTTTTTTTTTTTTTTTTTTTTTTTTTTTTTTTTTTTTTTTTTTTTTTTTTTTTTTTTTTTTTTTTTTTTTTTTTTTTTTTTTTTTTTTTTTTTTTTTTTTTTTTTTTTTTTTTTTTTTTTTTTTTTTTTTTTTTTTTTTTTTTTTTTTTTTTTTTTTTTTTTTTTTTTTTTTTTTTTTTTTTTTTTTTTTTTTTTTTTTTTTTTTTTTTTTTTTTTTTTTTTTTTTTTTTTTTTTTTTTTTTTTTTTTTTTTTTTTTTTTTTTTTTTTTTTTTTTTTTTTTTTTTTTTTTTTTTTTTTTTTTTTTTTTTTTTTTTTTTTTTTTTTTTTTTTTTTTTTTTTTTTTTTTTTTTTTTTTTTTTTTTTTTTTTTTTTTTTTTTTTTTTTTTTTTTTTTTTTTTTTTTTTTTTTTTTTTTTTTTTTTTTTTTTTTTTTTTTTTTTTTTTTTTTTTTTTTTTTTTTTTTTTTTTTTTTTTTTTTTTTTTTTTTTTTTTTTTTTTTTTTTTTTTTTTTTTTTTTTTTTTTTTTTTTTTTTTTTTTTTTTTTTTTTTTTTTTTTTTTTTTTTTTTTTTTTTTTTTTTTTTTTTTTTTTTTTTTTTTTTTTTTTTTTTTTTTTTTTTTTTTTTTTTTTTTTTTTTTTTTTTTTTTTTTTTTTTTTTTTTTTTTTTTTTTTTTTTTTTTTTTTTTTTTTTTTTTTTTTTTTTTTTTTTTTTTTTTTTTTTTTTTTTTTTTTTTTTTTTTTTTTTTTTTTTTTTTTTTTTTTTTTTTTTTTTTTTTTTTTTTTTTTTTTTTTTTTTTTTTTTTTTTTTTTTTTTTTTTTTTTTTTTTTTTTTTTTTTTTTTTTTTTTTTTTTTTTTTTTTTTTTTTTTTTTTTTTTTTTTTTTTTTTTTTTTTTTTTTTTTTTTTTTTTTTTTTTTTTTTTTTTTTTTTTTTTTTTTTTTTTTTTTTTTTTTTTTTTTTTTTTTTTTTTTTTTTTTTTTTTTTTTTTTTTTTTTTTTTTTTTTTTTTTTTTTTTTTTTTTTTTTTTTTTTTTTTTTTTTTTTTTTTTTTTTTTTTTTTTTTTACCTTACAGTGTTAAATCAAAAGCCCAACTAAAAGTCATCCTAGTATCTAAATATTTCTAAATCTTCCTAGTCGAGCGCCTAGTGTGTACAGATTAAACTTCCAGAACCTAAATAACGTGATTAAGTCTAACAACTAAACACGGTCTGCTATCTTAATGTCCAAAATTGAATCGGAAATGCCAATTACTAAACATAGATCATGATTGTCACTACCATTACTCTGTTAGTGAAGAATCCGAAACCTCAAGTTCTAGCTGAAAACAGAGTTCTAAGTAACTACATTGTCTAAGTCTTACCTAGAGCATTGATTGTCGAAATGGAGGTTGAGGAACTGATCGCCGGCGAAGAAATAGCTGGCAGAGAGGGAGCTCTGGAACGAAGGGAATCATCGCGAGAGGAAATGTCGGCTACAGTGAGGTTTTAATGAGGTTTAAGAATTCCATAACCTATTTATACCCAATTAAAATCCACCTTAATTACAAACTTGCCACCAAACTTAGTTTCACTCAACTTGTAATAAATAAGTCTTGGCATTAAATTTAAAATCATAAAGGTCAATAAAAGGGTGACAATTAAAATGGTTAAGAAAATCACCTGGCCGAATTTGTCGGGTGTTACATCCACCCCTCCTTAAACAAAATTTTCGTCCTCGAAAATTGATCAAACAAAGAGCTCTGGATATTTGTCCAACATGTCCTGCTGTCGCTCCCAAGTGGCTTCTTCAATGCCATGATTCATCCACAAAACTTTTACAAGAGGAATTTCCTTATTCCGTAGTGTCTTAACTGCAGATTCCAAAATTCGAACAGGTTTCTCTTCATACGTTAATGTCGGCTCAAACTCAATTTCCGTTGGCTTAACAACCTGCGACAGATCACGTATGCATTTCCTTAGCATAGATACATGAAAGACATTATGGACCTTTTCCAGTGATGGAGGCAATTGCAACCTATAAGCGGTTTTACCAATCCTTGACAAGACAGGGAAAGGACCAATGAATCGTGGACTAAGTTTTCCCTTCTTGCCAAATCTTAAAACTCCCTTAAATGGTGAAATCTTTAAGAAAACTTCATCTCCCACAGCAAATTCAAGATCTCTCTTTCTTTGGTCTGCATAACTCTTCTGTCGGCTTTGTGCAGTCATCATCCTTTTCCTAATTATGGCAATCTTGTCTGACATCTCCTGTAAAATTTTGGGGCCTAGGAGTTTTGCTTCGCCAACCTTATCCCAGTATAAGGGTGATCTACATTTCCTACCATACAGTGCCTCGTAAGGTGCCATACTGATAGTGGACTGGTAACTATTGTTGTAGGAGAATTCCACTAAGGGCAGGTATCGATTCCAAGATGTCTGAAAATCCAGCACATACGCCCTCAACATATCCTCAAGTGTCTGAATTGTTCTCTCTGATTAGCCATCGGTCTGAGGATGAAAAGCAGTGCTGAAAGATAACTTTGTACCAAGCGTGCCTTGAAAACTTTTCCAAAACCTCGAGGTGAACCTGGGATCACGATCGGAGACAATGGATATAGGAATCCCAGCCTGAAGTACCTTTTTACCCAAAAGGAGTTGAACATGAGACAAAGACGTTGGTTGGAGTTTGTTAATGATTATGACTTTGAAATTAAGTACCACCCAGGTAAGGCTAATGTGGTAGCCGATGCATTAAGCAGGATGTTGAAGACAATCCAGCCTGTGGTGTCAACCATGTCTATTCCTTTAAGGATAGAAATACGGAAGTTCGAATTGGAGATGGTTTCTGAACTGTCAGCCTTACTTGCCGAAGTTTCTATTAGACCAACTGATATGCTTCGGGGCCCGATGTCACATTCTCAAGGTAAGTATGCCTATCTACCTTTTTAATGACTAATTTTGTTCGTTAATTTTTCAGGTTTTAGGCCATTTTAGTAGTGTGAAGTCGGTGTTTGGAGTTGACATGCAAAGCAAGGACGCACATGGTAAAGGAATGACGCACGATTTAAAGAATTGGCGTTTAGGGAATGTTGTGCACGTGGTCAAGAGAAAGAGGCACACATGAATAAAAGGACTGCCAACAATGCAAGCAGGGGAAAGGAGTCATCCAAGCTGTACCGTCAACGTGGACGCCAACGGCTATATTCAGCCGGCCATTAATGGCTATCATTTTCTTGCATTTTCCTTTTTAGAGCCTTCCGTTGTTTTCTGAAGGCTATATAAACTCTTTGAACTCCATTGCAATGGCATCTTTGGATCAATGAAATTATAGTGAAGTTTTATCTTTGTTTTCAGAAGTGTTCATCGGAACCTTCTCTGTTCGGTGCGTTATATCCGAACTGTCGGAGTTCTCTTTCGGTGCGTCATATCCAAACGGGTTCACCGTCGTTCTCTGCTAAGTTAGGTGCGTAACATCCTAACTGGGTTCCTTTGGTGCGTCATATCCGAAGACGTCCTCGTCGCTGCTCTGACGAAGCTGTTTCCACCTTGACGGTGCTGAAATTGCTGAACGGGCCGGCAGTGACTTTCACCACGTTCATTCATCCCATCGGAGTCCTCTGAGTGAGTTTCACCAGGTTTCCCAATCACCCACTTCATTTCCACCCTCCACTCAATTTACGTTCTCTGTTTTGGTTGTTTTCGGTTGAACCCGAGAACAACGAGTTTTACTGATCGTTTTATTACTTCTGCGTGTCTTTGTTCCTGCTTAGCGAGAGATCTGTAGGACCAAAGTCTATCACCAACTATCATGGATAGGATCAAGGAGGCACAACAAAAGGATTCAAAGGAAAATAAGAGCATGATGAGTAAGCTGGGGGATGCCTCCTCTGAGTTCAGTCTCTCCAAGGATGGTATTTTGAAATTTAGGAACCGGTGGTATATTCCACGTGATGAGGAATTTCGTAAGTTGATCTTGGTCGAGGCGCACTCGTCTCCCTTTTCTATACATCCTGGTAGCACCAAGATGTATCGGGACTTGAAGTTACTCTATTGGTGACCGAATTTGAAGAGGGATGTTGCCAAGCACGTGGAATCATGTCTGATATGCCAACAAGTTAAAGAAGAACATCAACGTCTGGGAGGTACCCTTCAACCCTTACCGATTCCCGAATGGAAGTGGGAAAACATTGCCATGAATTTTGTTGTAGGATTACCTAAGACAACTAAAGGTCATGATAGTATTTGGGTCGTAATTGACAGAATGACAAAATCAGCCCACTATATACCTGTAAGGACAACGTACACGATGGACCAACTTGCTATTCTGTATGTTCAGGAAATTATCAGATTCCATGGGATTCCTATATCCATTGTCTCTGATCGTGATCCCAGGTTCAGCTCGAGGTTTTGGCAAAGTCTTCAAGGCACGCTTGGTACAAAGTTATCTTTCAGCACTGCTTTTCATGCTCAGATCGACTGCCAATCAGAGAGAACAATTTAGACACTTGAGGATATGTTGAGGGCGTGTGTGCTGGATTTTCAGACATCTTGGAATCGATACTTGCCTTTAGTGGAATTCTCCTACAACAATAGTTACAAGTCCACTATCGGTATGGCACCTTACGAGGCACTGTATGTTAGGAAATGTAGATCACCCTTATACTGGGATGAGGTTGCGAAGCAAAACTTCTAGGCCCCGAAATTTTACAGCAGATGTCAGACAAGATTGCCATAATTAGGAAAAGGATGATGACTGCACAAAGCCGACAGAAGAGTTATGCAAACCAAAGAAGGAGAGATCTTGAATTTGCTGTGGGAGATGAAGTTTTCTTAAAGATTTCACCGTTTAAGGGAGTTTTAAGATTTGGCAAGAAGGGAAAACTTAGTCTACGATTAATTGGCCCTTTCCCTGTCTTGTCAAGGATTGGTAAAACCGCTTATAGGTTGCAATTGCCTCCATCACTTAAAAAGGTCCATAATGTCTTTCATCTATCCATGCTAAGGAAATGCATACGTGATCCGTCGCAGGTTGTTAAGCTAACAAAAATTGAGTTTGAAAGGACATTAACGTATGAAGAGAAACCTGTTCGAATTTTTGAATCTGCAGTTAAGACTCTACGGAATAAGGAAATTCCTCTTGTAAAAGTTTTGTAGACGAATCATGGCATTGAAGAAGCCACTTGGGAGCGAAAGCAGGACATGTTTGACAAATATCCAGAGCTCTTTGTTTGATCAATTTTCGAGGACGAAA
Organism: Begonia masoniana; assembly: GCA_022432975.1. Classification (NCBI taxonomy): domain Eukaryota; kingdom Viridiplantae; phylum Streptophyta; class Magnoliopsida; order Cucurbitales; family Begoniaceae; genus Begonia; species Begonia masoniana. The sequence goes on from CM039502.1 coordinate 38,789,648, forward strand.
ATTTTGTTTAAGGAGGGATGGATGTAACACCCGACAATTTTGGCCAGGTGATTTTCTTAATCATTTTAATTGTCACCCTTTTATTGACCTTTATGATTTTAAATTTAATGTCAAGACTTATTTATTACAAGTTGAGTGAAACTAGGTTGGGTGGCAAGTTTGTAATTAAGGTGGATTTTAATTGGTATAAATAGGTTATGGAATTCTTAAACCTCATTAAAACCTCACTGTAGCCGACATTTCCTCTCTCGATGATTCCCTTCGTTCCAGAGCTTCCTCTCTGCCAGCTATTTCTTTGCCAGCGACCAGTTCCTCAGCCTCCATTTCGACAATCCATGCTCTAGGTAAGACTTAGACAATGTAGTTACTTAGAACTCTGTTTTCAGCTAGAATTTGAGGTTTTGGATTCTTCACTAACTGAGTAATGGTAGTGACAATCATGATCTGTGTTTAGTAATTAACATTTCCGATTCGATTCTGGACATTAAGATAGCAACCCTTGTGTAACGCCCGAGTTTTCGGACCTTAGGATTTTCTAATTTCTTAGGTTATTTTCGTAAATAGCAAATTAAAGTATTTTCTTGAGCGGGATGTTTCCTTAGAGCCCTAGAAATTTACGGGAATTTTTAGAGGAATAAGTGAAATTTTAGAAACCCAAATCGAAAAGAGTAATGCTAGAGTTCCCGTTTTACCCTTTTAGTATGTTAATTCATAAAAATAGCAAAATAAGTCCGTTTTGTGAACGGTGAGTTTTGTTATAACTCTATGACTAAATTGGAATATTTAGAGAAATAAGGAAATTGCAGAGAAACCGAATCGATAGACTAATTAAAGAATTAAGCATAGAATTGAGGGAGGGGCATTTAAGTAATTTGGTAAGTAAAAGATTTTAATTTTTATTAAAAGCCTAATGGCTTCACGATGAAGCCATCCCCGCTGCAGAGCCCCGACGCCGAGAGAGAAGGGAGACGCGCGACCCTCCGACGGCGACCACGGCTCCGACCACCGTTCAGACGAGCGAACTCCGGCGAGCTGAACCAGAGCTCGGTTCGGCCTTCTCCGCGCCAGACCCGACCGAAAACAGGTTGAGTTTCTTCCCTGTTTTCGTTCTGTTCATGGCCGACAGTGGCAAGCTCGATTGAGCTCCGTCCACCGGCCCTTTTTGGTTGCTTTCAGCGTCAATTGGCCGAGCTCGGTGCTGGCATGGATTGCCGAGCAATGAGGAGCTCGGATTTGGGGAAAAATCGTGGGCTAGTTTTTTGGAGCTCGGGTTTTTCGTGTGGGATTCCGGGTTTTCTTATTAGATTATGTTAATTGGATGTTAGGAGGATAGATTAGTGAGGAATTGAGAGAGTTTTGATAAAAAAAATTGAAAAAGTGAAATTTTGGGAAAAAGGGGCAGTTCGGGTTTTGCCCTTTTTGACCTAGTTCCGGTCATTTGTTTTAAAATTCCTTTTGGCAGATTAAAATAGGTTATTAGAGGAGTACGTGGCCGCTGGAATCGTTCGATTCCGATAACCGACGCAAGAGTTACGCGCGTTCGAAGTTTTGGGGTTGGTTTTACCAAACCCAAATTAGTGGCCCATTTAATTAGGTTTTAGTTGGATTTGGCTAGAGACTTAGTTTAAGTTTAGAGTTCGTTTATTTAGGATCGGTTTTAATGCCTTAATTGTGAAATGCTTTAGGTGGAGACGACCTTTGGACGGTGCTCGGCTTACTACGGACGCTAGGTAAGTGGATGTTAGGCTTCCGGCCCTTAAGGCCCTACATCGTGTCAACGTTAGGTTTTTCTGCTTTGATGATGATTTTCTGATTGTGGGGACTAATGGGTCGGGTAGCTTAGAATGTTAGTTGTTTGTGAAGTTCGTTAAGAGTAGTATATGTCCATGTACGTAGTGAATTGTTTGATGATATGTTTTGATGATATGTCGTACATAGATTTCTCATGCATCATGTTTTAAAAGAAAAGTACGAAAATGATTTAGCATATGATTTCACGATTTAAACGTAGAAACGACAACGATGTAAAACGAAAATGTATAGTGTCTGAGGGAAGTGGTTCACCCTTCAGATGTAAAGTTGTGGAACGTGTATGATATCTGAGGGAAGTGGTTCACCCTTCAGGTAAAGATTTATATGTGGAACGTCTAGAGATGGAGAAACTAATCCGCCCTCCATTGGTAGAGGATTACATGTATGTACGATGGAAATGAAATGAATATGTATGATGAAACGAAATGAAATGAATATGTATGACGAAACGAAACGAAATGAATATGAACGATGAAACGAAACGAAATGATTATGTACGATGAAACTGTAGAAACTGCATATGTTAAGTAAAATGTTTTAAATTCATATAGTGCATCCCCTTACTAAGCATTAGGCTTACTGTTTATGTTGCATGATGTAGGTGACAGGTGTGAACTCGATGACAAAGAATAGGTGGTCGACGGATGGTGCTCGTGGCGACGGGGTGTGTTTTGGTTTGGCTAGATGATCCGATGGTGTGCCCCGAACTGTTTTGGTGGCGAATGGATGTGAGTTAGTTTTGTTGGTTAGAAGGTGATGGATTTTAGGGTGTATATTTAAGTTTAATATTCAGGAAATTTTATAGTGCATATAGGTTTGAAGTAGTACTATTTTGAATGATTTGTTAATGTATGTCCTTGGTGATGTTTTAGGGAATTTAGTGCTTATGCTCGATGTATGTTTTGAGGATTTGAAATGAATATGTATGATGAAACGAAATGAAATGAATATGTATGATTGAATGTTTTGATAGAAAGATGTATGAATAGTCGAGTTTTGATGTATATGTAGTGGTAGTAGATTGTTTAGAATGTAGAGTCTTAATTTTAGAAATATACTGGAACTGCTTGGGTTATTTTTAACAGGTAAGGATAAGCTCGATTTTTAGAGCGATCCATGCAGTTCGTTTTCTTGAATTTGTCTGAAATTGTAGGTTATTGTGTCATGTTTTGATGATCGAGGAATGAGTGATTTTAAGGGATTTCAACAATCCGAGACTTCAATTTAATGGTTTAGAAGTCGAAACGTTATGAGTGATATAAAAAGAAAAATTTACGTGGTTACGAGAGTTTAAAGTTAAGGTTACGTTAGGGTTAGTTTGTTTAAGGGTTTTGGGTATGTTTAAAGTAAAAAATGAAAAAGTTTATGCGAAAAAAAAAAAAAAAAAAAAAAAAAAAAAAAAAAAAAAAAAAAAAAAAAAAAAAAAAAAAAAAAAAAAAAAAAAAAAAAAAAAAAAAAAAAAAAAAAAAAAAAAAAAAAAAAAAAAAAAAAAAAAAAAAAAAAAAAAAAAAAAAAAAAAAAAAAAAAAAAAAAAAAAAAAAAAAAAAAAAAAAAAAAAAAAAAAAAAAAAAAAAAAAAAAAAAAAAAAAAAAAAAAAAAAAAAAAAAAAAAAAAAAAAAAAAAAAAAAAAAAAAAAAAAAAAAAAAAAAAAAAAAAAAAAAAAAAAAAAAAAAAAAAAAAAAAAAAAAAAAAAAAAAAAAAAAAAAAAAAAAAAAAAAAAAAAAAAAAAAAAAAAAAAAAAAAAAAAAAAAAAAAAAAAAAAAAAAAAAAAAAAAAAAAAAAAAAAAAAAAAAAAAAAAAAAAAAAAAAAAAAAAAAAAAAAAAAAAAAAAAAAAAAAAAAAAAAAAAAAAAAAAAAAAAAAAAAAAAAAAAAAAAAAAAAAAAAAAAAAAAAAAAAAAAAAAAAAAAAAAAAAAAAAAAAAAAAAAAAAAAAAAAAAAAAAAAAAAAAAAAAAAAAAAAAAAAAAAAAAAAAAAAAAAAAAAAAAAAAAAAAAAAAAAAAAAAAAAAAAAAAAAAAAAAAAAAAAAAAAAAAAAAAAAAAAAAAAAAAAAAAAAAAAAAAAAAAAAAAAAAAAAAAAAAAAAAAAAAAAAAAAAAAAAAAATTTTTAGAGCGATCCATGCAGTTCGTTTTCTTGAATTTGTCTGAAATTGTAGGTTATTGTGTCATGTTTTGATGATCGAGGAATGAGTGATTTTAAGGGATTTCAACAATCCGAGACTTCAATTTAATGGTTTAGAAGTCGAAACGTTATGAGTGATATAAAAAGAAAAATTTACGTGGTTACGAGAGTTTAAAGTTAAGGTTACGTTAGGGTTAGTTTGTTTAAGGGTTTTGGGTTATGTTTAAAGTAAAAAATGAAAAAGTTTATGCGAAAAAAATGCGAGGGCTTAGGTAATGATTATGTCACGGCAAGTCCGTGGCGGCCCTGATCGGGTTGGGGTCGTCACACCATGTTTAGTTATTCGACTTAATCTGGTTATTTAGTTTCTAGAAGTTTAATCTGTACACATTAGGCGCTCGACTAGGAAGATTTAGAAATATTTAGATACTAGGATGACTTTTAGTTAGGATTTTGATTTAACACTGTAATGTGAAATGTTTCTAGGTGAGGAAGTTTGAAGAGAAGTGCTCAAGTTGCTAAGGAAACCAGGTAAGTGAGTGAGTAAGATTTCCGGCCATTAAGGCCCTACATCGCAAGGGTATTAGATAGAAGTTGTCTATGATGTTTAAAGGTTATCTGTGCTATTGTCTGTTTGGGTAAAATACTCAAGTTGATGTTATGATCCTTTGATGAATGAATGGTTGTTCAGTAGTCTGATGAACTAAGATTTACTCATGCTCATGCATCATGAATATTTCTCAAGCATATGAAAATGTTTTAAGTGCATGATTTCTCCCATGAACAAGATATGAATATGAATACTGAGGCCTATGTAGGATGTTTTCTTAAAACCATGAATACTAGAACCTGATGATTAACTTCTGAGTTTGAGAATGATCGTGAAATGATAGAATGATCTGTTTTGTTAGAGTCTCTCGCTACACGTATTCTAGATGATGATTAGGGCCCAACTGTGTATTAGTTTATTCAGTCATGCTGAGGTTTGTAAAAGTCTGCAAGTTTCCTGTCCATCGGATGATGTTTTCCATCGGATGATGTCTCCTATCGGATGATGTTTTCCATCGGATGAAGTTTAATGAGTCACGTGATATGCATTTGTCAATCGGCATCGAATGATGACTTCCATCGGATGATGTTTTCCATCGGATGATGTTTTCCATCGGATGATGTTTTCCATCGGATGATGTTTTCCATCGGATGATGTTTTCCATCGGATGATGTTTTCCATCGGATGATGTTTTCCATCGGATGATGTTTTCCATCGGATGATGTTTTCCATCGGATGATGTTTTCCATCGGATGATGTTTTCCATCGGATGATGTTTTCCATCGGATGATGTTTTCCATCGGATGATGTTTTCCATCGGATGATGTTTTCCATCGGATGATGTTTTCCATCGGATGATGTTTTCCATCGGATGATGTTTTCCATCGGATGATGTTTTCCATCGGATGATGTTTTCCATCGGATGATGTTTTCCATCGGATGATGTTTTCCATCGGATGATGTTTTCCATCGGATGATGTTTTCCATCGGATGATGTTTTCCATCGGATGATGTTTTCCATCGGATGATGTTTTCCATCGGATGATGTTTTCCATCGGATGATGTTTTCCATCGGATGATGTTTTCCATCGGATGATGTTTTCCATCGGATGATGTTTTCCATCGGATGATGTTTTCCATCGGATGATGTTTTCCATCGGATGATGTTTTCCATCGGATGATGTTTTCCATCGGATGATGTTTTCCATCGGATGATGTTTTCCATCGGATGATGTTTTCCATCGGATGATGTTTTCCATCGGATGATGTTTTCCATCGGATGATGTTTTCCATCGGATGATGTTTTCCATCGGATGATGTTTTCCATCGGATGATGTTTTCCATCGGATGATGTTTTCCATCGGATGATGTTTTCCATCGGATGATGTTTTCCATCGGATGATGTTTTCCATCGGATGATGTTTTCCATCGGATGATGTTTTCCATCGGATGATGTTTTCCATCGGATGATGTTTTCCATCGGATGATGTTTTCCATCGGATGATGTTTTCCATCGGATGATGTTTTCCATCGGATGATGTTTTCCATCGGATGATGTTTTCCATCGGATGATGTTTTCCATCGGATGATGTTTTCCATCGGATGATGTTTTCCATCGGATGATGTTTTCCATCGGATGATGTTTTCCATCGGATGATGTTTTCCATCGGATGATGTTTTCCATCGGATGATGTTTTCCATCGGATGATGTTTTCCATCGGATGATGTTTTCCATCGGATGATGTTTTCCATCGGATGATGTTTTCCATCGGATGATGTTTTCCATCGGATGATGTTTTCCATCGGATGATGTTTTCCATCGGATGATGTTTTCCATCGGATGATGTTTTCCATCGGATGATGTTTTCCATCGGATGATGTTTTCCATCGGATGATGTTTTCCATCGGATGATGTTTTCCATCGGATGATGTTTTCCATCGGATGATGTTTTCCATCGGATGATGTTTTCCATCGGATGATGTTTTCCATCGGGTTCGACAGACTCTGGGCGTTACAAGAGCTAGATGAAAACTGGATTGTAGCTATGCAGGAAGAGCTAAACCAATTTGAAAGGAACAATGTTTGAGAACTTGTTCTAAAACTAGTTAATCATCCAATTATAGGAACAAAATGGGTGTTTAAAAATAAGATGGATGAAAATGGCATAGTTATTAGAAACAATGCTCGGTTAGTTGCCAAAGGTTATAATCAAGAAGAAGGAATAGACTTTGAGGAAACCTTTGCACCCGTAGCTAGACTAGAATCTATCAGGATGCTCTTAGCTTATGCTTGTCACAAAAACTTCACACTCTTTCAAATGGATGTAAAGAGTGCTTTTTTAAATGGGTATATTATGGAAGAAGTTTATGTAGAGCAGCCCTTAGGATTTGAAGACTATGAAAAGCCTGACCATGTATAAAAACTTAGGAAAGCTCTATATGGACTTAAACAGGCTTCTAGAGCTTGGTATGATAGGTTGAAGAATTTCCTTGAGTAAAGGAAGTTCAAAAAGGGTAATACCGATTCAACCCTGTTTACTATGCAAAAGGACAAAGATATTCTCTAGTTCAAATCTATGTAGATGACAACATATTCGGATCTACAGATGTTTCACTTTGCAATGAGTTTGCCTCTGTTATGCAAAGTGAGTTTGAAATGAGTATGATGGGGGAGTTAAAATTCTTTTTAGGATTTCAAATTAGCCAAAAATCCGATGGTATTTTCTTCTATCAAGAAAAATACATCAAAGACATTTTTAAAAGATTTGGATTAGAGTCCTCTAAGTCCTCTAGAACTCCCATGAGCACCACTACCAAATTGGACAAAGATGAAAAAAGAACAAGTGTTGATATTAAAAAATATCGTGGTATGATTGGATCTCTGCTATACTTGACAGCTAGTAGACCTGATATTCTCTTTAGTGTCTGTCTCTGCGCTAGATTTCAAGCTGCCCCTAAGGAATCTCATTTAACTGCTGTCAAAAGGATTTTCAAATATTTAAGTGGGACATATGCCTTAGGTTTATGGTACCCGAAGGGTATTTCTTTTGATCTAATAGGATATTCAGATTCTGATTATGCTAGAAGTCTGATAGATTGGAAAAGCACAAGTGGCACTTGTCAGTTCCTTGGTGAATCTCTTGTGTCCTGGTATTCTAAGAAACAGAACTCTGTAGCACTTTCAACTGCCGAGAGTGAATATATTGCTGCTGGTAGTTGCTGTGCTCAAATGCTATGGATGAAGCAAACTGTAGAAGATTATAATCTTTTCTATGATAGGATTCTCATTCGGTGTGACAACACCAGTGCCATTAATATTTCAAAGAATCCAATTCAACATTATAGAACAAAGCACATCAAAGTTAGATACCATTTTATTAGAGATCATGTTCAAAAAGGAGATATTGTATTAGAATTTGTCAATTCTGCTGATCAATTAGCTGATATCTTTACAAAGCCTTTGGATGAAAAGACGTGTAATAATATAAGAATAAGGTTATGCCTCATTCGGATTGAGAAAAACTGAGGTTCTTTTCATGTTGAAGGATATTAAATAATAGAGCAGTTTTGTCCATGAAGGCATGAATGTTGTCAAAATGGACGATCTTCGAAAATTTCCTTCTCTATGAACGTGGTCACTATGGACGTTGACCATGGACGTTACCAATGGACGTTGTCAATGGATTTTGACGATGGACGTTCCCCAAATAGTCTATATAAACTCTTTCAAACGGGAACAGAAACCCTAAGTTTCAAATTTTTCTCTCAAACACCTCTCAACCCTTTCCTTCACCCAGCGACTCATTCCCGTCTCTGTTCGTCGCTGCCGATCTCTAATCCTTCTACTCCTTCTCTCCAGCTCAGATTATTATCTATGGCTTCTTCCTCTAGAGCTCCCCAAGTCTTTGCAAGGAAGAAACAGAAGTCTTCTCACCCGACGAGCTCCCCATCTATCGCCGTTCCTCCTCCCCTTCAATGGCCAAATCACGAGTTCATTAACCAAGATGCTTTTAATAGGTACTATGAAAGTTATGAATTTAGACTTATTATTCGCTCTTGTAGCATTGTCTTTCAAGATTTATCTGATTTGGACCTTGAGGTTCCTTTACTGAGGATGGGGTTAATGGGTCTCTTCGATTTAGTGCCCAATTTTTGTGCAACCCCAATTAGGATGTTTTACGCCAACATGAATCATTCTACACGTCCACTAGTCCTCAGAAGTTATGTCTATGGCAGACATATTGAACTTACTCAAGAAAGTCTCCATGACATCCTTCAATGCCAATTTCTGAATGGATCTAAGAAATATTTTGAGGCATCCAAGATTCCATTTTTTTTTGAAAGACCTGAAGGCAAGGAATTAGTGAAGTTAATCGTCAAGGATCCAAATTCCTCTCCCCTGAAGTTGAAAAGTAAGGATTTAAATCTGAGGGCTAGGATATTCCACCTGATATTCACTTTAACATTCTGCCTGTGAAGGTCATCGGGATCACGTCAGTGGAATGGATCTTTTCATTCTGGGACAGTTTTTCAAAGCTGAACCATTCCATCTGAGCTACGTTATCCTCAATCAGATGCTTCAAGTACTCAGCAATTCGACCAAGTCTCTGCCCTACAATCTTTTCATTATGAAGATTCTTCTTAGCTGTGGTGTCCACTTTCCACCCTCTGACCAGATTTTATCCCTCAAGAAGTCTGATTTCTTTTCATCATCCACCTTGTCACGAATGGGCATCACAAGAGATTATCTGGGAGTGTTGGTTGAGAAAGGTGGTCGACGTAGTGTGTCAAGGCGCCTATTAATTGAAGAAGAAGAGGAAGATAGCACTCCCGATGACATCTGTCTTCCTGACCTTGCGCTCTGCCACCTCCAGTGTTGCTCATTCAAGCTCCTGATGAGTCTGGTCATGATCCAACTCCCCTTCAAGAACCTTTAAGTGATCATGACCCTCCTCTAGTCCAAGCTGATCTCCCACGACCAATCAGTCCAATCCATGCCCCATCTCCAACTCTAGTGCCTCCTGTGCTAATTAGGGCTCCTCCTAGAACAACAACTCACCCCACTCCTTCAGTGAGGCCATCTATTTTAGAAGACCACTACAATGACCTCCAGGCCAGCATTGCCAGTCTCGGGACGACTCTTGAGTCTTTTCAATCCATGTATCTATCCCGATTAGATCATCTTGAGGTGACTGTTCTCTCCCGCCTTGAACATCTTGAAGCCTCCACTGTTACTCGGGATGCTATTCCAGAACTCAATACTCGCCTTACTCAAGTGGAATCCTCTTTTAGTTTTGCTCTTGAGGGTGTCACGACACGCATCGATTTGTTGGAAACCTCTCACAGTAAAGCCAATGATGATGTCATCGAGTCTGTGCGATTCCACACAAATCTTCTGGCAATCAGTGTGCAGTGAGATAATCATAGGCTTCTCGATAGAATTGCAGACATTGACAATTTCCTGCACCGGGGTGATGGTCAGCCAACTGCTGCTGATTTGGCCCTGGATGCATCTGATGAGAACAATGGTGTCGCTCATTCCCCTCCTGCTGCTCATGCTGCTTCTGCCCTTGCTGTCCCTATTGATATTCCTATGGCAGATGCAGGTGATGCTCCTTTTGTTGCCAGTGTTCTTCCTCCTCCTCCTCCCGTTGAGGCCATTATTCCTCCAGCAGAAACTCCTTCCCATCCAGTCCAGTTTGATTTTATTAGTGAGTTAGGGGCTCTTATGGGATGAGACACTCCCTCTTCTCCGGAGTCTGAGCATTAGGATTTATCTTTTTGTTTTGTAACTGACACTATTTTTTTTGCCTGATATCTTTATGGGAAGTTTTCAGTTTTATTCCTGGCGCTTCTCCTCTGTTTGTGCTGAATGCTACGTTACTTTTGATAATGTCAAAGGGGGAGATAAAATATGTGACTAATAAATAAAATTTTCATCTAGTTGTATGCACAGAGTATAGGGGAGTTAGAGAATTTTGTTAATCATTATATATATTTGTCATCATCAAAAAGAGAGAGATTGTTAGCTTAAAATGTGTTTAAGTGACTATTATATTTTTGATGATTATGTTTAAACTGGATAATTATGATTAACATGATATTAGTGAACTGATGATTATTTTGAGATACATGGACTGCATATTTGGATTATGACATAAACTGTATTTATCTGAAAATACCCTTGAAAATGGTATTACGGTTTCTAACAATTTTAGCTAAGTATTAATAGTCTGTGGAAATCAGTCATCCAAAGTTAGTCAGAATCAATTATCCACAGTTCTGCCAAAGTCAATCGTCCATGGTCAAGACAGAAAAGTTAAGACAAAATCAATCGTCCAAAGTATCACGTGAAAGTCAGATGACTTCTATCAAACGCAGTCGTCCATGATGAATAGTAAAGACGCAGTCATCCACGATGAATAACAAAGACACAGTCGTCCACGATGAATAGTAAAGACGCAGTCGTCCACGATGAATAGCAAAGAAGCAGTCGTCCATGATGAATATCAAAGACGCAGTCGTCCACGATGAATAGTAAAGACGCAGTCGTCCACGATGAATAGTAAAGACGCAGTCGTCCACGATGAATAGTAAAGACGCAGTCGTCCACGATGAATAGTAAAGACGCAGTCGTCCACGATGAATAGTAAAGACGCAGTCGTCCACGATGAATAGTAAAGACGCAGTCGTCCACGATGAATAGTAAAGACGCAGTCGTCCACGATGAATAGTAAAGACGCAGTCGTCCACGATGAATAGTAAAGACGCAGTCGTCCACGATGAATAGTAAAGACGCAGTCGTCCACGATGAATAGTAAAGACGCAGTCGTCCACGATGAATAGTAAAGACGCAGTCGTCCACGATGAATAGTAAAGACGCAGTCGTCCACGATGAATAGTAAAGACGCAGTCGTCCACGATGAATAGTAAAGACGCAGTCGTCCACGATGAATAGTAAAGACGCAGTCGTCCACGATGAATAGTAAAGACGCAGTCGTCCACGATGAATAGTAAAGACGCAGTCGTCCACGATGAATAGTAAAGACGCAGTCGTCCACGATGAATAGTAAAGACGCAGTCGTCCACGATGAATAGTAAAGACGCAGTCGTCCACGATGAATAGTAAAGACGCAGTCGTCCACGATGAATAGTAAAGACGCAGTCGTCCACGATGAATAGTAAAGACGCAGTCGTCCACGATGAATAGTAAAGACGCAGTCGTCCACGATGAATAGTAAAGACGCAGTCGTCCACGATGAATAGTAAAGACGCAGTCGTCCACGATGAATAGTAAAGACGCAGTCGTCCACGATGAATAGTAAAGACGCAGTCGTCCACGATGAATAGTAAAGACGCAGTCGTCCACGATGAATAGTAAAGACGCAGTCGTCCACGATGAATAGTAAAGACGCAGTCGTCCACGATGAATAGTAAAGACGCAGTCGTCCACGATGAATAGTAAAGACGCAGTCGTCCACGATGAATAGTAAAGACGCAGTCGTCCACGATGAATAGTAAAGACGCAGTCGTCCACGATGAATAGTAAAGACGCAGTCGTCCACGATGAATAGTAAAGACGCAGTCGTCCACGATGAATAGTAAAGACGCAGTCGTCCACGATGAATAGTAAAGACGCAGTCGTCCACGATGAATAGTAAAGACGCAGTCGTCCACGATGAATAGTAAAGACGCAGTCGTCCACGATGAATAGTAAAGACGCAGTCGTCCACGATGAATAGTAAAGACGCAGTCGTCCACGATGAATAGTAAAGACGCAGTCGTCCACGATGAATAGTAAAGACGCAGTCGTCCACGATGAATAGTAAAGACGCAGTCGTCCACGATGAATAGTAAAGACGCAGTCGTCCACGATGAATAGTAAAGACGCAGTCGTCCACGATGAATAGTAAAGACGCAGTCGTCCACGATGAATAGTAAAGACGCAGTCGTCCACGATGAATAGTAAAGACGCAGTCGTCCACGATGAATAGTAAAGACGCAGTCGTCCACGATGAATAGTAAAGACGCAGTCGTCCACGATGAATAGTAAAGACGCAGTCGTCCACGATGAATAGTAAAGACGCAGTCGTCCACGATGAATAGTAAAGACGCAGTCGTCCACGATGAATAGTAAAGACGCAGTCGTCCACGATGAATAGTAAAGACGCAGTCGTCCACGATGAATAGTAAAGACGCAGTCGTCCACGATGAATAGTAAAGACGCAGTCGTCCACGATGAATAGTAAAGACGCAGTCGTCCACGATGAATAGTAAAGACGCAGTCGTCCACGATGAATAGTAAAGACGCAGTCGTCCACGATGAATAGTAAAGACGCAGTCGTCCACGATGAATAGTAAAGACGCAGTCGTCCACGATGAATAGTAAAGACGCAGTCGTCCACGATGAATAGTAAAGACGCAGTCGTCCACGATGAATAGTAAAGACGCAGTCGTCCACGATGAATAGTAAAGACGCAGTCGTCCACGATGAATAGTAAAGACGCAGTCGTCCACGATGAATAGTAAAGACGCAGTCGTCCACGATGAATAGTAAAGACGCAGTCGTCCACGATGAATAGTAAAGACGCAGTCGTCCACGATGAATAGTAAAGACGCAGTCGTCCACGATGAATAGTAAAGACGCAGTCGTCCACGATGAATAGTAAAGACGCAGTCGTCCACGATGAATAGTAAAGACGCAGTCGTCCACGATGAATAGTAAAGACGCAGTCGTCCACGATGAATAGTAAAGACGCAGTCGTCCACGATGAATAGTAAAGACGCAGTCGTCCACGATGAATAGTAAAGACGCAGTCGTCCACGATGAATAGTAAAGACGCAGTCGTCCACGATGAATAGTAAAGACGCAGTCGTCCACGATGAATAGTAAAGACGCAGTCGTCCACGATGAATAGTAAAGACGCAGTCGTCCACGATGAATAGTAAAGACGCAGTCGTCCACGATGAATAGTAAAGACGCAGTCGTCCACGATGAATAGTAAAGACGCAGTCGTCCACGATGAATAGTAAAGACGCAGTCGTCCACGATGAATAGTAAAGACGCAGTCGTCCACGATGAATAGTAAAGACGCAGTCGTCCACGATGAATAGTAAAGACGCAGTCGTCCACGATGAATAGTAAAGACGCAGTCGTCCACGATGAATAGTAAAGACGCAGTCGTCCACGATGAATAGTAAAGACGCAGTCGTCCACGATGAATAGTAAAGACGCAGTCGTCCACGATGAATAGTAAAGACGCAGTCGTCCACGATGAATAGTAAAGACGCAGTCGTCCACGATGAATAGTAAAGACGCAGTCGTCCACGATGAATAGTAAAGACGCAGTCGTCCACGATGAATAGTAAAGACGCAGTCGTCCACGATGAATAGTAAAGACGCAGTCGTCCACGATGAATAGTAAAGACGCAGTCGTCCACGATGAATAGTAAAGACGCAGTCGTCCACGATGAATAGTAAAGACGCAGTCGTCCACGATGAATAGTAAAGACGCAGTCGTCCACGATGAATAGTAAAGACGCAGTCGTCCACGATGAATAGTAAAGACGCAGTCGTCCACGATGAATAGTAAAGACGCAGTCGTCCACGATGAATAGTAAAGACGCAGTCGTCCACGATGAATAGTAAAGACGCAGTCGTCCACGATGAATAGTAAAGACGCAGTCGTCCACGATGAATAGTAAAGACGCAGTCGTCCACGATGAATAGTTAGCCACCATCATACATCTAATCTTAACCATTCAATCGAATCATAACCACACAATCTACATGCATGCATGTGACTCAAATGGCTAATTGTTTGCCAACACAAAAAAAAAGCTAATGTTTGCCCAAAAGAAAAAGAAATAAATAGTTACACAGTGTTGAGGCCGGGAAAACCACAACCCTTACGAGCAAAAAGCCTTGAATACTCTCTATATTCTTTCTTTTACATCTCTCTATTATTCCTGAACTTGAGATTCATCATTTTGTGAGACTGTAGAGTTTGCTGAAAATTACATCCTTACGGTTTTGTAAAATGCAGTGGATTGTCGCCCGTGAAGAGCAATCTGGTTTTGTAAAAGGCAGTAGATCGACGCCCGTGAAGTGTGATCTGGTTTTTCTCTGAGAAGAAGGAAAGAATCTTCAAGGGGAAACCTTGAAGCGTGGACGTAGACAGGTTTTGGCCTGAACCACGTAAAAATTCTGGTGTTATTTTTGCTCTCTCTCTTTTTCTTTTATCGCTTGATTGTTTGCTATTAATTAGAAGTTGAATACAAGAGAGAAATCGATTAGATTAAAAAAAGTAAGATATTAAAAAGTCTAATTCACCCCCCTCTTAGACAATAACGATCCTTCAATCATGTGCCCTCCTTATACCACATCATCAATCCTTGTGAGCACTACCTTTTGTCCTTACTGCAAAGTCATAAATTCATGCCTCTTTTAAGCTAAATCCTTATTGATGCAATTGATGGAGCGTTGCATGCAATTTTTCTTCATGACCTAGCATCATCCCATGAACTTAATCCAAATTAGCCACCATCATACATCTAATCTTAACCATTCAATCGAATCATAACCACACAATCTACATGCATGCATGTGACTCAAATGGCTAATTGTTTGCCAACACAAAAAAAAAAGCTAATGTTTGCCCAAAAGAAAAAGAAATAAATAGTTACACAGTGTTGAGGCCGGGAAAACCACCACCTTAGGGAACATTTCTCACCTTCTTCAACCTTTAAACTCTCAAGAGAGAGATAGAAGAAGATGCTAAGAGCTCACACAAGCAACCTTGAGCTTGTGAGAAATGGAGGACTTATCCACACAATTCAAAAATTGTGGACAACCACTAGAGTTTTACTTACTCTAAAGCTAGAGAGAAAAAAGATTTTTGTATTACTTTGACAAAAGATCTTTACAAACACCAATAACCTTGCTTAAATAGTTACAATGACCACTGATCGAATGGAGATGGGCGGCCGAGATCATTTGTGCTTGTGCTTCATCCAATGGTGAAGCTTCCTCCCTTGCAAAAGTCATCAAGTGCCCTCCTTGTGCCACATCGTCAATCCTTGTGAGCACTTCCTCTTGTCCTTGCTGCCAAGTCACAAATCCATGCCTCCTTTAAGCAAATCTTCATTGATGCAATTGATGGAGCCTTGCATGCAATCTTGCTTTATGGCCTAGCATCATCCCATGAACTTAACCCAAATTAGCCACCATTATACATCTAATCCTAACCATTTAATTTAGTCCTAACCACAAAATCTAAATGCATGCATGTGACTCAAATGGCTAATTGTTTGCCAACACAAAAAAAAAGCTAATGTTTGCTCAAAAGAAAAACAAATAAATAGTTATATGGTGTTGAGGCTGGGAAGACAAATTATCTTTGGGTCTTGAGTTGAATCCATATGTGCATCCCAAGTCAAGGTGTGAAGAGGTTGATCCATGTCCATCAAGCTTGGCTCCCATGCCGCATCTTCAACGGGATCAACACCTACAAAAGAAACAAGGTCATTAGTAAGTAGATTGAGTAAAATTTGGACCTTTGTTTGTGAACGGGTGATCGACATCCTTGGCATGTCATCCTCTCCGAGTGAATGAGGATTTGACCTCAAATCTAATGTTTTGATTTCCTCATGCTCTAGATGTTCTCTCTAGTAAGGTGACAGGTCTTCGACATTGAATGTCGCCGATACTCCATAATCGCCAGATAGCTCCAACTTATATGTGTTATTATTGATTCGCTCCACTATCTTAAAGGGAATGTCCACTCTAGGGAGCAATTTAGATGCCTTTTGGTTGGAAAACGCTCTTTGTGTAGATGCAACAAAACCAAATCTCCTACTTCAAACACGACTTCTTTTCGACCTTTGTTTACGTGTTTAGCATATCCTTCATTACTCTTCTCGATGGCTTTGTGTACTTTTTCATGCAACTTCTTAACTTGCTCTGCCTTATTAGCTCTGGTAGGGTTAACAAGATCCTTGGTGGGGATGAGATTCAACGGTGTCGGAAGATTGAATCCATAGACTACTTCGAAGGTTGTTTGCTAGGTAGTGGAGTGAAAGTTTCAATTGTAACAAAATTTAAGGTGTGGTAGAACAATGTCCCAATTTGATAATTTTTTGCCCACGACAGTTCGTAAGAGAGTACCCAATGTCCGGTTGACGACCTCCGTTTGTCTGTCAGTTTGGGGATAAAAAGATGTACTAATAAAGCATAACTTGGTCCCTAAATTCTTCCATAATACCTTCCAAAAAGTGCTTGAAAATTTTGTGTCTCTATCCGACACAATTGAGTGAGGCACTCTGTGGAGACGGACAATCTTCTTAAAGAAAAGATAAGCTATCAAGGCCGCATCATCTGTCTTATTGCATGCAATAAAATGTGTCATCTTTAAAAATTGGTCAACGACCACCATAATGGAATCCTTACTTCAGGCGGTCCACGATAATCCCAAAATAAAATTCATACTAATTTCAACCCACGGGTGAGTTGGAACTGGTAATGGCATGTACAATCCTCGGGGTGGGACCTTGCTCTTGGCCCTTATGCAGATGATGCACTGCTCAATCAATCGATGCACGTCTCGCATTATATGCGGTCAGTAAAAATGCTCCTTGAGCATACTAAGGGTCTTATTTTCCCCAAAATGTCTCGCAATGCCTCCACTATGGGCTTCCTTGACAAGGCTTAACCTTAAGCTACAGTTATGGATACATAATTTTCCTTTCCTTAGTAGGAATCCATCCATAATAGAATATCCTTCTTCAACTTTTGCCAAGCAACATGTGTAGTGCAAACCAAAGTCGGAATATGATTCATACATGGTCTTGATCCAATCAAATTAATAAAATCTAACTCCCAATTCAGTTAATAGGATTCTTTTTCGGGATAGAGTGTCAGCGACAACATTATTTTCTCCTTTCAAATACTTGAGGTTGTAAGGAAATCACTCCAAAAATTCAACCCACTTTGCATGTCTGAGTTTGTGTTGACTTTTAATATGCTTAAGAGATTGATGGTCAGAGTGTATCACAAACTCTTTGAATAAAAGATAGTGTTGCCATTGCTCCAATGCTCGTATGACAGCATAGAATTCATTGTCTTAAGTTGAGTAATTGAGAGCTGCTCCCTTTAATTTCTCACTAAAATATGCAATTGGATTACCCTCTTGCATCAATACAGTGCCAATACCAACTTCAGATGCGTCACTTTTGATTTCAAAGACCTTATTGAAATTCAAAAGGGCTACAACGGGGGAATGACATAACTTCTCTTTAATCTGCTCAAAACTCCTTTCGCAGGCAGAAGTCCATGAAAATTCTACTCCCTTCTTCGTACAATCAGTAATGGGAGCTACAATAGAGCTAAAATTCTTGATAAATCTCCTATAAAAGGAGGCTAGTCCATGAAAGCTACGAACCTCAAAAATTCCGTTAGGAGTAGACCATTCCTTAATAGCTTTGACTTTCTCCTCGTCAACTTCCATCCCATTTTTCAATATGATGAATCTAAGAAAGTGTATCTTCTCTTAGGCGAAAGAACATTTGCTCAATTTCCAAACAATTTTGCATTCCTCAATGTTTGGAATAAGGTGCTTAGGTGGTTTAAATGTTGGGAAAGGTCAAGGCTATAGACCAGGATGTCATCAAAATAGACGACAATAAACTTACCAAGAAAATCCTTGAGGACGTGGTGCATCAACTACATGAAAGTACTAAGGGAATTTGTGAAATCGAATGGCATAACCATCCACTCAAACAATCTGTATTTTGTCTTAAAAGCAGTCTTCCACTCGTCACCTTCTCTCATACAAATTTGGTGATAATCACTTTTCAAATCCACCTTTGAAAATATGGAAGCTCCACTGAGTTCGTCCAACTTGTCCTTGAGCCTAGGTATCAAAAATCGATGCTTGATGGTAATTTGATTTATCGCTTGACTATCGACACACATCCTCATGGTGTCGTCCTTCTTCGGGACAAGTAAGGTAGGAAGAACACAAGGACTCATGGATTCTCGGATGTATTCTTTGTCCAATAGTTCACTTACTTGTTCTTGTAATTCTTTTGCTTCTTCAGGCCTTATACGGTAGCCCGGTCGGTTAGGAAGCATAGCACCAGGTTGAAGGTCTATTTGATGTTCGATGCCACGTAAAGGCGACAATCCTTGTGGCAACTCCTCAGGAAAAACAACTTGAAAATTCTTAAGTATGATTTAGACAGCTAAGGAAATCTCACCCAACTCCATAACCCGATCTCGAAACAGTACCAAAATAAGCATTTCTCCTTTGACATTAACAAAACTTCTTTTTTCTTTTCTTCTTTCCTCTTGGCATCGTCTTGTGCCACTTGCTCCAGAGTCATAGGTAGTAATTTAATCGTCATACCTTCAAACTTTAACATGTACTTGTTGAGGAATCCATCATGTGTCACCTTACGGTTGTATTGCGAGGGTCAATCCAATAGCATGTGACTAGTGTCATTAGAACAACATCACAAAGAACCAAGTCCTTGTACTTGACAATAGTAAAGTCGATGGTCACTTGCTTATTCACTTTAATGTCGTCACGATCATCCAACCACCTCAACTTGTAGAGGTGAGGGTGCTCAACAGTTTGCAACTTTAACTTGTCGACCATTTTCTTAGAAGCATCGTTCACACAACTACATCCATCAATGATGAGTGAACACACTTTATCTTTTATCTCACATTGTCTGTGAAATATGTTTTCCCCTTGCCAGTCATCTGTCGTGTTCTTTGAGATAAGTGCTCTTCTAATAACCATAAGTAGAGGTCCATCTTGAGGCGAGCATTCATCACCGTCGGTGCCACTCTCCTCCATCACTTCCTCCTCTACTTCCATATCGTATTGCCCTTCATCATTTTTGCTCTCTCACTCTCCGGTGGATTCCTTAATTACCATTACCCTACAGTTAGGGCATTCATTGGCATAATATCTTTTGCCTAAGCATTTATAGCATTGGACATCTCGAGTCTTTTGATTGTTGGGTTTGGTCACTGGATTGTTTCCTTGATTGGGCCCTTGAAGTTTCTCTATGGGTTTGGTCGCACCACTTACTTCTTTAGGCGCCCAATTACGATTAAAAGGCATTTTTCCATCATTTCGAGTCATAGTAGTTGTGGTAGTCTTGTTGAAATTTTGGGTTTTAGGTGTAAACCTTGAAGGGTAATGAGTTGCTTTCTTTCTTTTAAGTTGCCTCTCAACGGTGAGGGCAAGTTGGATCACTTTGTCCATGGTCTCAAATTGTTGCAACTCCACTATGTCACCTATATCACGATTAAGCCCTCTAATAAACCTAGCTACTTCTTGTTCCACGGGTTCTTCTAAACCACAACGCATCTTGAGGGTCTAAAATTCGGCGAGATACTCATCCACTGACTAACTATTTTGTCGGAGGCTATGCAATTGTTGGTAAAGCTCATACTTGTACTGCTTTGGTATGAACCTCCTTCTCATGAGGGTTTTTATCTCCTTCCATGTAGTTATGGGATCGCCATATTCGAGTAACCTCTTTGCCTTGAGGCCGGTCCATCATCGGGTGGCATGGCCTGATAACTCAAGAGAGACCAACTAGATCTTAACTCTCTCGGAGTAGTCATGACATTCGAAGACCTTCTCAAATTTGTCTAACCAATCCAGGAATGTGTTTCCGTCACATGTCCCAGTGAAGGGTGGAATATAAAATTTGGCATTCCGAAGATTTGTGGTCATCTTTACGGCTACGTAGATGGTAATTCTCCTCTTCGTCCAACGTCCATTCATCATCTTCCGAATAGTCATATCCTTGGAATTTTCTTCTTCCTGGGCGTTCGGCCCGTTCAGTATCCTCTTGGTGATCTCGAGGATCTTGGCAAAGATTTCTGCTTCGGCGTCGTTCAACCCATTCATCTTCTCTTGGTGATCTCAAGGATTTTGTTGAGGATTTCTTCCATGGGGGCGTTGTATCTTTCGTTCGATTGGAGTTTCTAAGGAGGTGTCCCTTGAATGGATGTCCCTACGAGGATTGTGTGTCCTTGGTTTGCGGGATTGATTGAATCTTAAGCCCATGTCCTTAACTCGTTGGGTTAGGAAAGTCACCGCTTTAATCAAGCCTTCGATTTGACCTTGCATGCTTGATTCACTCTCATTATGGGTGGAGGACTCGGTAGATAGAACTTCCTTAACACGAGTGTTGTCTATGATTTCTCGGATAATTCTGCTCTTTGTCTTAACCATTTATGTGTTAGGAAGTGATAATTAGGTTAAATGTTTAAGTACTTAAAGTTTAGAATATGAAAGATGATAACTTTAAGTCTTAGGGAAATTTGGGGAAAATTTTGAAATTTGAATTTTATTTTGTTTTTATTTAAATTAAAGTTGAATACTTTAAAGGAGATTAGGGGAAATAATTATTTACTTAAGATATTAGGAAAATCTAATCACACTAAAAAAAACAATAAACAAAATTTCAAAATAACACACAATTTAAAGGTGCACTTTGCCAATGTGATAGATTGAACTTTTAGCGTTCTTCAAGTGATCTAAAGTTTATCCAATTTGATAACTTTATGTCTTAGATAGTTGATATAAATTTAATACTAGACAACAAAGTTCAAATTTGATAAATTCAAGGGATAAAGTAGGTGATCTAGAATTGCTAAAAAGTGAATCAAAGTTAGTTTTCTAGGAAATTGTGCCCAAACAACTACTAACTTAAATGCAAATTAATTCAATTGACTTATCAATTAAGTTGTAGGAAAGTTATATCATGCATATAAAATGATAGTAAAGTGATGAGAACACAAACTGAGCAAATACACGGAAATTTTAAGTAAAAAGTTCTATTGAGTCATTTTAACAAACATCTAATATGCAACTTAAAACATTAAATTGACCGGTTCAATTTCTTAATCAAGCATCCAATTTTTTTTATTCAAACAACCACAATATATTCAGAATAATCTCAGATTAAGATTAGAACAAAAATAGAATAAAAAAGCAACACAACAATAACACAAACAAGCAAGTCAAAATCGGCCAAAATGAGTTTCTCACAATCTTGCACAAAATCGATTTCCATCTTGATTTAAATGTCACAACTCCTAAATAGGTTATTTATATTAATACTTAATATGGCAACACGAAATAAAATAGATGAAATAGATGCACTAACTGTGACACCCCGAGTTATCTGAACCTGGTTCGTCACATTTACTGTTCATGTGTCTAACCGTACTCGAAAATCCATATAAATTTAAAATTTTACCCATTGTTTAAAACGACATCGTTAAAACATTAACTGTTTGCAGCGGAAAGAAAAGATTACTTCATAGATGACCCTTTATAAAAATCTTTGAACTAAATAAAATAAGAGGATGAAATCTTGTTTTACATTCACTATCGATTAAAAAAAAACGACAATATAACGTTTAAAACTATAAAACCAAAACCTGCAATGTGAAACTAGATTTCTCATATAATTTCCAAAATATATTCATACATCAAAATAGACACTATCATTTAAAAACAACTAAACTTGTCATTTACATACTAATCTGCAACTTTAAAAAAAACTTTTTGTCCATACATTATACCAAAATTACTTATGTACTCGCCCACAGGTTAAAATCGCCCTAGCGGCTACAAGCACATCCAATGGACGTTCTCCACCAACTGCTCCATCAACCTTCTAGAGGATCAAGGCCCTTACCTGTATCAAATTCACCTACACCACAAGATAAACTAATGAGCCTAATGCTCAGTAAGTGATGTAGAGTAAAATAAAATGCATGCTCATGATTATGCTATGCTGTTCGTAAAAGCATATACTGAGTCTTGTTTATTTTTCTTGCATGACATGAGTTATTGGGGTACTGTTTCTAGAGAAGAGATGGCCTAACTGATTGTCCACCTGGCGGGACAACCAACTCGCTCTAGGGGAAGTGGAATGGCATATCTGACAGTCCCTCTGACGGAACCGGTTCCTCTGGCGGAACTACCAAACTCAGTTCCCTACCCACAACAACTATTACGTATTTTACTGTTCTGTATTCTGTTACTCTTATTTACATGAAAACTATGTATAAAAAAAACCATTTTCTATGCTTTAGGAAAACCATGATGCATGATTACATGTTGCACACACATCCTTCAATTCTATAACATAATATAAACTATAAGCAAATCATTCATTAAAGAAACAACTAGCATAATTAACTCACTCACAACCTAAAAGTTCTACCCAACCAACTCTCAAAACTACATTCACCAAATCCTCATTCTCATAATCTTTTGTGGTGTAGGCCAATCGGCCAAAACACATGCATACATACACTTACCTCGTGTCTTGAGTTCGGTTTCTTCAATGTGTTCAAGTTCCTTCTTGACTTGTATACCTAAAGCATGCCAATCAACAAGATTCATAAAAATTCACTTAACAACTTAATTTTCGGAATTCCCTTCAAATCAACAACAAATTTCAAAATTTCATAACTTTTGCTATACATAACCAAATTCGATAATTCTTGAGGCTATGGAATCCTTAAGGAGTCTACTTTAACATGGTAAAGTCAATTTATCAAGATAAACTATCTCAATGTACCGAAATTACAGATTTCCAATCTGCCCTATATTTCACTATTTTCAACTATTCATGCATTACTTGATGTTTTTCCTTCATTTCCAACCATAAGCAGCCATTACAATTCATTCAAACCCTAAAACATCAAGAAATTAAGGAGGGAAAACCAAATTTTCGTGCAGCCATCTAGGGTTTATCAACTTCTCCATAAACTCAACAAAACTCTAATTTTACCAACCTATAACTAGTATTTTGCATAAACATAACCTAAAATCTAACTTACTTTGATTCTTCTTACAAGAGACCAAGCTTTTGAGGGAGAAGAGTGCTCTGGAAAATGGAGAAGAGAAGAGGCACGTAGGGAGTGAGAAAGAGAAGAAAAAAAATGATGATAATCATTGTGAGGTGTCACTTTAAGATTTAAAGAAGAAAGTTGACTTTTCTTCATCCTTATCCTCCATTTCTTCTCTTTATTTCTTTCTTCCAAGTCTTCCAACGTGAAAACCATGTATCCTTCACTTTCTATTTGCCAAACACCCTTTTAAAAGTTTGACTCCTTTCAATCTTTCCCTCTATTGGTTCTTCATTTGTTGACTTTTCAAACTCAACATTACTCTTCATTTCTATTGGCTCTTAATTACTTTTGACTTTTCAAATCCTACTTCTATTGGTTCATCATTCTCTTTAGTTTTTATAGTTGATTGCAATTGCTCTATTACTTGTTGACTTCTCAATAAATTGAGAAGTTTTAAATCGTAAACACTATGCACGGGTAATAAGGTGTACGATGAAATGTTGTTTTTTTTTTTTTGGTTATTACACTAACTTGCTGCAAAAAGAAAACACAAAAGAAACCGAAAGAGATGACAAAGAAACCGAGAAGAAGAAATGGAAACTAAGAGCTTACCTTGGCCGACTCTCATGCAATGTGTGCAATAAGTGAAACCAATTTTTAAGGGTTATTTTCTTAAGAACAAAAGCTAAAAAAAACAATAAAAACTTGCTGAAAATGACAGGTTAAACTATGTCAAAACAACAACTAAAAAAAGAACCGGAAATGGGTAAAACAGGGGTGTGTTGCCCAGGTTTTGTGCTAGGTGAAGACACCCACTAACCTTTATGGAAAAGGTTGATCCAATGAATTAAAAACACTCAGAGGAAGATCCCTAAGCTCTGAGACCACTTGATAGGGTAGCCACCAAAAGGAAGCCACCAAAAACCAACAAAAAGAAGGAGAGTACTCGGGTGAAAGGTGAGTGTGCGTGTGTGGCCGATTCAAGCAAGAAATTAAGATGAAGATGATGATGAATTGTAACAATTTGTGAAGGTGAAATGTGTGAGTATGAGTGATGAACCAAACCGTGGAAAAAACTAAGTATCCAGGGTTTTACAATGACCGTTGAAAAAATAGAGATAGGCGGCCGAGATCATTTGTGCTTGTGCTTTATCCAATGGTGAAACTTCCTAGCTTGCAAAAGTCATCAAGTGTCTTCCTTGTGCCACATCATCAATCCTTGTGAGCACTACCTCTTGTCCTTGCTGCCAAGTCACAAATCCATGTCTCTTTTAAGCTAAATCCTCATTGATGCAATTGATGGAGCCTTGCATGCAATCTTCCTTCATAGCTTAGCATCATCCCATGAACTTAACCCAAATTAGCCACCATCATACATCTAATCCTAACCACACAATTTAAATGCATGCATGTGACTCAAATGGCTAATTGTTTGCCAACACAAAAAATAGGCATATGTTTGCCCAAAAGAAAAATAAATAAATAGTTACACGGTGTTGAGGCCGAGAAGACAAATTCCCTTTGGGCCTTGAGTTGAATCCATCCGTGCATCCCAAGTCAATGTGTGAAGAGGTTGATCCATGTCCATCAAGCTTGGCTCCCATGCCGTATCTTTAACAAGATCAACACCAGCAAAAGAAACAATGTCATTAGTAAGGAGATTGAGTAAAGTTTGGACCTTTGTTTGTGAACGGGTGATTGGTCTTCTTGGCATGTCACTTCGCGTAACATTATTTGTGAAGAGTGGATATATTAGTATATTAAGAGTGTGTGCAGGTTTGTCGCCGTTTGAAGGGAAGAATTGACTAGGGGGAGCGATTTTCATGACTTCCCGTCACTAGAAATTGCCCAAGTGTCGACCACTGTGGATGGTCGTTCGACACTTCATACTCTACGCTGGAAACAGAGTGGTAAGTGTAGACCATCAAATGGATGTTTCGATTGCACACCTTCTATTTTGCATAAGGTGTCGACACTTCAGAATGAAGTGTCACTGCCAGCTCATTTTGAGTTGGAACCCGACATTTGGAGTGTGGACACTTCAAAAGAAGTGTAGACCATCAGATGGATGTTTCAACCTCACACCTTCTAGTTTGCATAAGGTGTCGACACTTCAGAATAAAGTGTCGACCGCCAGTTCATTTGGAGTTGGAACCCAAAATCTCAGAAGAAGTGTTCACCGCTTGAAAGAACGGTCAACCTCAGGTCAAACCGAGAGGTAGGAAGTGTCGACCGCACAGTTTTATTTTGAGAAAAACTTTGTTGTCGAGGCATGTATGTTATGAATTGAGTTTATAGTCTTGGTTTAGGCCTCATCCTTGTGTCTTTTATTAGTGATTAGTGAGATAATTATAACCTAGGTTTTGTTCTAGGTTTAGATGACTTTGAGGACTTCGAGCCAGTTACTGAGGTTATGCCCCAAGTTGGAAGAAGGCGCGTTCGACGTAAAGGTAGGAATTTTATATCATTTACAATGCGTTGCAAGGATTTTTTGAAAATCCTATTTTTGTAAGCTATCACCCATCAATACCTAACCGAGCCTAGTCGCCAGCACATCAGTCTTTTATATGTATATATGTATGATTTGCATGTTTACCATTGATATATGGTTTTATTATTGTTGTGATAGATGATAGATCCTTGTGATACTTTGGATAGTCATGGTATCAAAGTATCAGGAGGACATCGTAGTAAACCTTCTGCTACGTGAAGGTTGTTTTATATGCACATCATGAAATGTGTAATAGGGTGGTGATGACACAATTTTTGAGTTTTCAATCCCTAAACCTTATCAGGGTATTATTTTTTGTTTATTATCGATCATAAGGGTTGCTTCGTAGATGACTAATGTCACCAACAACCCATGTGACGGGGTTTGATCGTCGGATCGCATGTTGCTTGACTCTTCTTTCTGGCTCATGAGGTATTGCTAAATTTCAGCAGCCACCTTTTTTGTATTAGTGTGCTAGAGGAGTCCTTGATTGAGTCTTCTTTTTCACTGATATGATTTTTTAAGTGAAATGTACGATGACGACCTATTTTTATATAATCATCTATGTATGCGACAAATGTTTTACTTTGTCTCATCGTTAGCTCATGGAGTCTGTTTTCCTTAAAATGGTGTAAATGAGTTGTCAATAGAACGATGTTTTGAAAATCATTTTGTTATCTCATCATGTTTTAAAAGAAAAGATAAAAGAAGTTTTACATGCATCTAATATAGGATTCCCACTGAGTTAGTTACTCAACCCAAATAATGTCCTCCTCTTTTTAGGAAAGAACAAAAACAGTGAGTAGCTAGTGCTTAGAAACAGTTCTCTTTATTTCTTTCTGCATTTGAGCGTTTAGTATTCCCTGGTGAGGACTTATCTTACATTATGTCTGTATAAGATTAACTATTTGAGATTTGGATGTTTAGACTTATTTAACTGTTTTACTTTATTGCACTATTATATTTGTAGTCACTGTGTGGATCTTAGCTTTCTAATTAATATTCAAATCTTCCACAACGAACCTAGCCTTGGGCTAGGTGATCGAGTCCTCCCCAATGATCGGGTCACTCGACCAGATGTTTTTTTAGGCTTGCCTTCTGGTTGTGACAACGGTCGACCTCAACAATCACCCGAACTAGTCTGCCGTCATCTACGAATTCCATGAGTCGAGTCGACTCCTTGCCCGGTCGATCGAACTTCATCTGCGGTTGTCGGAACAACGTCTCCAACAACGAAACGTCGCGAAAATCGCTTCTCCCTTCAATTTTTGTTCTCATTCTGTCATTTATCCTGCAAGGACTTCACATACACCAACATGCTCCAAAAATATCTAGGAAACACTAAAGGATTTGAGCTTTTTTGCTCGATTCCGAACCTCAAATAAACCATAAGTTTGAATCCCAAAAACGAAGGGTTAAAACGACTTACCTTGGAATTGTCTTCCCATATTTTCTCGACAATGTTTCCCTGCCCTCGAAAGTTGACGGTTCGCACAATCCGAAAAACCTCTCCCTCTCCCTTTCCTTCTCCCTAGAGGCCGCCAAGTGAGAACAGGAATAAGGTTTCCTACCCTATTAATCAAATTTTCCATTATTTTCACTTTTGCCTCAACTATTTAATTAATTCATTTTTTGTATATTTCTTTTTTTCAAAAATTATATTACTAACTCACGGTAATATTTCAATTAACCAGTGATAATTTTTCTTAAATTAACCTTACGGTAATTTATCAAATTACTGAATGATCCAAGTTTCGAAAAAATCCTATGTGAAAATTAAAAGACAAATGAGTCAACTCATGACATGTCTACCGTCAATAGTTAAAATTTCGACACATGAAAATTAATAAACCATAAAAAGACTAGGTTTTACATAAAACATACTTTCCAACCGAAAAAGTCAAATATACAACTCATATTTTGTGCGCTTCACATGAAATTTATAACACCTCAAAACATTGCTCCACTTCACAAGAGAACTACATCTTACCTTTAAGAAGTCAAGAGAATGACAAAGAAGGCGTGAGTTTCTTGGCATGCAAACTAAAAATGAATTCAACTTTTACTTTACTAGGCAAAAGCGGGAGTTAAGTTCTTGAGGTGTCACCTATATGGGCATGATGATTCATCACTTGGGGTTTAGGTGTCAATCCAATTTTCATTCTACTACTTAACTTATTATTTCATTATAATTTAAACCAACTTTCCATTTAAATTATCTTGCTGCCAACATGAATTTCATGCACTATTTTGTTGACTCTTCAACTTATAGTCGACCACAAGAAGTCCAGGTTTACCGGACAAATACCCAACTCTTATATTTCTGAAATTGACAATCAACAGGTCGACGGCTCCTTATGCCCAGTCAACCGCCCACATTCCCGAGACCATATTGGTTCTATAACACTTTTTCCAAATATACTACTTTTGATTAGAAATTTGTGAAATATAACATCTATTTAATCCATATCCCGAAAATATTATACTACCACATAAAATAAGAATATGGTTTTGCACTATACATATTAACATAATACATAATTAAAATAGAAAATTCCCACTACTAGTAACTAACATATTGCAATATTTGAATTAGTCTTCAATAGTCACATGGGTAATGATATCAAAGTAAGTGTTCTATTGCTATCATTAATTCAACTCAAGGTTGTGCGATTGGATCCCCTTGAGAGTTTGATCATTCCCAATTTCTTTCTTGATATGGAAATCAATGAACGCTACGAATTAATGAGCATTAATAGTTTAGGATTGATTAAATGATTCAAATGTTGTGCAAGGATCAACATTCAACTTAATGTTGTGCAAGGATCAACTTAATATTGTGAATGGATCAACTTTGAGAGTTGGATTACTCCTCATTTCCTTCCAGACCCCCTTGTGGATAGTGACATTTATGTTTTATTAGTCTTAAATCATGTAAAGCTCATTACTTTGTAAATGTTATTGATTTCAATTCAAATACCACTCCATTTTATCATTAGTAATCATAGTGCATTTTTTCATACCTTTTGGTGCAATAATCTTTGGCATCTCTTGCTCCATCTCTCTTGTCATTTGTCACGACCTAGAAGTGGGCCAAAAAATATTGAATTGACCAACCCAATCTTCAAAATGATAGATTCAATTAGAATTATTGAATCTCTAAAATCAACAAAAACTTAATTCTCAATCTTCATGTTAGAAATACTACAAGCAAATCAACAAAGCGAGAAGGACGTACCCGAATCCATTGTCTGAATGCAAAATACTGTAAATCGGGTACGTAGATCTTCTGATTCGACAATCGCCCTCTCTAATGTCTCTCTAGAATGATGACGGTTCCAATGAGGCAAATGGTTCAATTGTGAATTGGAAACCATAACTCTATATTTAACTTAATTGTGTAATTTACTATTTTGTCCATCACAAATTGGTAAATTATCCCTAATGTCTCTACACATTATAATATAACCATATCTGATTAATATACTCAAAAGTCCGTTAAAATCATATTAAATCTGTAACACCCGAGAATTTCTATTACGTGCGTAGCCTAGGTTCGACGTAGAATGAGTTAGCCTAGGCAAGAAATGTATGAGAATTTATTGTTGAAGGGTATTAGAAGTGAAATGAGAAGTGGAGAGTTTGACAAGTCAAACTAAATGGTGATTGGTGGAGAAAATTTGCTTGAAAAGTCTAACTCTTTTAACCAATCAAAATGTAGTAAAAAGCTAATGAAAAGTGGTGTTTGAAGATGCCAATCACGTTGAAGGAAAGTAGAGAAGAGATGGGGTTGAAAATTCAAAGCCAATTAGGTTTGAAAAGTCAAACAACAAATGGACCAATAGAAATTAGTTGTTGAAAATTAAAAGGGAAATTAAATGAAGCAATTGAATGGAAATTGAGGGAGAAGAGATGGCAGCCACGTTGAAGTGTATGGTAGGGCATTTGTGTAATTTTAATAGGTTATTAAATGAATTAAATAAAGAAAAAAGAAAAGGTTTTATAAAAAGAGGAAAAATGAGTAAAGTGAAGCACTTGTCTTCTTCTTCTCCTCCCACCATCGACGGCAGCCATTGATGCTTTTCCAAGCTTCATTCCATCAAGGTTCTTCAAGGTTTTAAGGTTAGTTTTAGTGGGGTTTTAGTTTTATACACTAAGGGTTGGTTTTTATGGGTTTTTAGAGGATTTTGGTGAAGATTGCATAGGGTTTGAAAACCCTAAATAGTGAAGTCCGAAAATGGAGAGTAAATGTTGGTTTTCTTTCTAGATTTGATGATGTAGTTATTGAAGGGATTAGTTTAGGTTGATTTTAGGGAGAAATGGAAGATTGAAGTTGAGTTTGTGAAAACCGAGTTTTGGTGTTATTGGAGGCCGAATCTGTTTGCTGGATTTCGAGTTGGCTAAGGTTTTTGTTTATTTGATTTGAGTGTTTCAATGGATAATAGACGTGTAGAGGTTTACAGATTGGGGTGGCACGTCGAAATCCGTTGAAAAACGAGGGAGTTACGACCGTTTGAAGTTTGACGGTCAAAATGGTGCATGATTCTGGTTTTGTGTTTTGGGGAAGGAAGTTTGTGATAGTTTTAGTTAGTTTAGGTTAAGAATTTCTTTTGAGTTCATTAGTAAATTTCTAAGTTGAGTTTTTGTTATTTTAGGTAATCGAGCGAGTGATTTGGTTGGACGATAGAAAATTTAGGAATTTTGGGTTTTGCGTGTTAGGTTGAAAAGTTGGTTAAAGCATATGGTTAGAGTATTACTAAGTGATTTCTCTTTTGTTATGTTAGGGTGACAAGTGAACGATTGGGCTAACTGAGCGTAGAATTACGAGCACGCACAAGGAATCCAGGTAAGTAGCGGATGTGTGTGGTTTGCCTTCGGGCCTACACCATGGAACGGTAGAGAATTGGTTGTTTGCTTTGTTTGGTTGTTTTGTTTAGTTTTGTGTTGAGTATTGTAATTGTGTGACATGCATCACGGTTTTCAAACGACGAGAAACGAGTTTTATGCATGGTTTTGCATGGTGAGCTTGAACCGTAAGGGATGGTGTGAGTTGAATCGTGAGGTGGTTTGTGTCGGAGTCGCCTAGTCGCGTTAGGGTAGCACCTGCGGGAAACTCCATGGGAGTTGTCCAATCGCGTTAAGGTGGTACCTGCGAGGGACTATTGTTGAGTCGCCTAGTCGCGTTAGGATAACACCTGCGGGAAACTCCATGGGAGTTTCCAGTCGCGTTAAGGTGGTACCTGCGAGGGACTATTGTTGAGTCGCCTAGTCGCGTTAGGGTAACACCTGCGGGAAACTCCATGGGAGTTGTCCAGTCGCGTTAAGGTGGTACCTGCGAGGGACTATTGTTGAGTCGCCAAGTCGCGTTAAAGTGACACCTGCGAGGGACTCCGGTGGAGTTGCCTAGTCGCGTTAGGGTGGCACTTGCGGGGGACTTTGTGTGAGTGACACCTGCGAGGGACTCCGGTGGAGTTGCCTAGTCGCGTTAGGGTGGCACTTGCGGGGGACTTTGTGTGAGTGACACCTGCGAGGGACTCCAGTGGAGTTACCTAGTCGCGTTAGGGTGGCACTTGCGTGGGACACTGTGTGAGTTGGACACCTGCGAGGGACTCTGTGTGAGTTGCCTAGTCGCGTTAAGGTGCGGTGTGAGCATTTGTGATGAGTTTCGATTATGTGAATGAACAACGAAAAGCAACGAGTAGCAAACGAAAGAACAGCAACTGAGTGAGTAGAAACCTCATCTGTTAGGGGTTGTGTTGCATTATGTTTGTTGTATGCATATTTCCCTACTTACTAAGCATTAGGCTGATATTTTGTGTTCCGTGGTGTAGGTGTAGACGGGAGTACAGGTGAGGGCCTAAGGATGGGAGCGCAGTTGGTGATGTACAGAGCATACCGGTGCAGGCAGTTGTCGGGGCGTCTCGGTCATGGTCTTCGGGGAGTTGTGAGTGATAATTATTTTGGTATTTTGATGTATTTGGTTGGTGACTGGGAGATTTGATACGTGTTGGCACATTGTTTTTTTTTAAAGGTTTTCGTAACGAATTTTTAAAGATTTCGAGTCATTGGGTTGTTGAGTAATGGTGGTGGTATTCTGAGAATTGAAACTATATATTCCCGGGTTTTATATTGCAGGTTTTGGTTTTAAAGGGTTTAGGCGTTATGCTGTCCATATTGATTTTAAAACAAACGACGTCGGATTTAGGTTTGCTATTTTTATTTATATTCGGTTGAAGTCGGTTTTCTAAAATTTTTACGGGATTTGAAGGTTCAAGTGTCGGGAAGGTATGGTTAAAGTTTTGTGAATTTTGGAGGTGTTCGGGGTGGAGAAATGTGAGGAAAAGTGGGGAAAAGTCAAAAGGGGTCAAAATATAAGGTTTTTAAGCATTTTGGGTCGAGAAAACCCGAGGAGGCCCGATCGGTCGGGCCTCGGACCGCGAGTGGTCGTGGTGGGACGCACAGGCGCGCCCCAGCGCGCAGGCGCGCGCGCGCAGCGTGGTCGCGCGCGGCGCCCAGCGCCCCCTTTGAGCCCGTTTTTCGTTTTTTTTTTCAAATTTTCCCTATTTCTAAAATGTTTTGACCCGACATTTTTCGATGTATTTTAAACGTACTTTGGGCCCGTTTTCCAATGAATTTCGAGGGTTCGAAAAACCCAAAGACGAGTTGTCAAAATTTACTAAAATTAGTTTAAATGTTATTTTAAACGCGGGATCGGTTTGCAAACGTAGCGCACCCAGCCGGGGTGGGTTCGGGGCGTTACAAAATCACTTTAATATGGACTTAAACCTGATGATAACATAATATATAATTTATAGTTTGACAATTTCAATCCAAATAGAAATATAAATCTTTATAATTTTAACAATCTCTTACTTGGATCAAATCATAAACTAATTTATTATACATTATAACCTTATCCTTATGATATCAAATTTTGTTAACATCTAAACAGAGTATACTTAAATAATCTCGTCCATCAATTATATCAAATGTAGGACCAAAGCGGCTTTCGGCAAAATTATCATAACTAAACTATCAATGATCACAAACACTAACATAATCAAATGACATAGATCAAATATGGATGTGTAGCATGAAAATTACATGTAATATGATTTAGCATGCCTATTTCTAACTGGTCCAACCAAAACTTTATTAAGATCATTAAAACTCAAATGTCAGAGTAAATGAATGAATACTTCATAGAATGAATGCTGCAATAACAAAAATATTCATTACAAATTTCTATAAAATAGAATCACATAAAAAAATACAAACTCCCACTAAACCTCAATATCACCAAGAGATACAACCCCCATATGAGCAACATGCTCATGAAGACCTTGAGTTGTAATCCCTTAGTGAGCGGATCCACAACCATGAAGTCTGTTATAATGTGATCTATAGATATTTGATCACTCTAGACCATTTCCTTCACAACAAGGAACTTAATATCTACAAACTTAGACTTTAAGAAGCTCATGTTGTTGTTGGAGAACATCACAGCTGACTAGTTCTCACATAAAATTCGAAGTGGTCTTTCAATACCATTCGAGATTCGTAATCTCGTGACAAAGTTACTCAGCCATAATGCCTGATTGGATACCTCATAACATGCTATAAACTCAGGTGCCATAGTAGAAAAGGCCGTAATACCCTGTTTGGCACTCTTCCAGGAGATAGCTCCTCCAGGTAAATGAAAATATAGTCTGATGTTGACTTCAAGTCATCTTGGCATTCAACAAAATCAGAATTAATGTATCCAATGATCTCGAGCTGATCTGATTTCTTGTATGTGAGCATGTACTCTTTGGTTCTCTGTAAGTATCTGAGTACCCTTTTTACAGCCTTCCAATAATCCAATCCATGATTGCTCAAGTATCTCCCTAACATGCTAACTATGTACGCAATATCCAGACGCGTACATACTTGAGCATACATTAAGCTTCCTATAGCCAAAGCATAAGGAACCTTTTGCATTATTTTTACTCCAAATTCACTTGAGGGGCACTGACTTTATTTATTTTTTCTCCTTTGGCATCATGGGTATCTCCTGATTTGCATTATTGCATGCCAAATCTTTTTAAAACCTTCTCGATATAGCTCTTTTGTGATAATACAACTATACCTCGACAACGATCTTGATATATTTAGATTTCTAATACAAAAAAGTGTCACCAAAATCTTTCATTTCAAATTTCTTTGAAAGAAATTTCTTGGTATCATGCAACAAGCCTCTACTGTTGCATGCTAATAATATGTCATCGATATATAAAACTAGAAACATTATTTTATTCTCATTAAATTTGTGGTATACACAATCATCAACTTTATTCGCCTCAAAACCATATGAGGTGACTGCTTGATGAAATTTGTAATACCATTGACGTGAAGCTTGTTTTATCTCGTAGATGGATTTCTTTAATTTGCAAACTAAGTTCTTTGATTTATCTGAATCAAAGAACTCGGGTTGCACCATATAGATCGTTTCATCAATGTCACCATTAAAAAATGTCGTCTTTGCATCCATTTGATGTATCTCTAAATCAAAATGAGCTACTAGTGTCATTATAGTTCTAAGGAAATCTTTTGTAGATACTGGAGAGAAAGTTTCCTTATAGTCGATGTCTTCTCTTTGAGTAACATTCTTAGCAATAAGACGCGTTTTGAATCTTTCAATGTTACTTTTTGAATTCCTTTTGGATTTAAAAATCTATTTACAACTGACGGGTTTCAAACCTGCAGGTAACGGGACGAGATCCCAAACGCCATTGTCCTTCATGGACTTTAACTCCTCATTCATGACATCAGTCCACTTTTGAGAATCAGAACTCTTAATGGATTGGTTGAAAGTGATAGGGTCATCTTCCACCTCACCAAGTTCCTCATGTTCTTGTAGGAATACGATGTAATCATCCAAAATCGTACTCCTGCTCTCTCTAGTAAACCTCCGTAATGACATATTTTCTCGAGGCTGTTGAGTTTGTTCTTCGGGAATGACTTCCTGAAGAGGTTCAGGAAGTCATTCAACATTGTCTTTTTCATTATCCACTTGATCGAAATCAAGGGAAACCAAAAGAAGAGAAACAACTTCCTCCACAAAGATAATATCTTCTTTATCTCCCCTCACAAACTCTACATCCTCGAAAAATCAGGCATTTCTCATTTCAAAGAATGTCTTTACAGTGGGATCGTAAAATGTGTACCCCCTTGACCGTTCAGGATACCCTACAAAATAACAACTAACACTCCTAGAGTCCAGTTTCTTTTCATTGGGCATATAAAGCCTTGCCTCAGCTAGACACCCCAACACGTGTAAGTGTTAAAGAACGGGTTTTCACTCCGTCCAACACTCGTATGGGGTTTTGTTAGCCGTCGCTTTAGTAGGTACCCTGTTAAGAATATAAGTTGTTGTCTTTAGTGCTTCACCCTAGAGGGATTCTGGTAAGATCGAATGAGCAATCATGCTCCTTACCATGTCCTTAAGCGTTCTGTTCCGTCTTTCAGCAACTATATTCATGTTGGGAAAACCTGGCATGGTGTACTGAGGAACAATACCACACTCCTCTAGGTATTTAGCAAATGGTCCTAGACGTTGTTCACCTGACCCGTCATACCGGTCATAGTATGCACCACCACGATCGGATCTGAAGACCTTAATCCTTTTATCAAGCTGCTTTTCAACCTCAGCTTTAAACACTTTGAACATGTCCAAAGATCGTGATTTCTCATGAATGAGATATAGGTAGCTATAACGCAAATAATCGTCAATGAATGATATGAAATAATGTTGACCATTCCAAGATGTCGTAGGGAAAGGTCCACAAATATCCGTATGTATAAATTCAAGGACTTCTGAAGTTCGGTTAGCTTCCAATCTCCTTATACTTGTTTGTTTTCCTTTAATACAACTGACACAGACCTTGAAGTTGGTTATATCAAGAGGGCCCAAAATCTAGTCTGACACAAGCTTTTCAATTCTCTTTTGAGAGATATGACCTAAGCGCTTGTGCCGTAACGAAGCTGAATCATTATTAGTTAATTTATGTTTTTTACCTCGTGAATCAATATGAAAGATTTCATTAAATGAAGTTATGGTTTCTAATATATATAAATTATCATAAACAGATAAAAAATCCAGAACCCATAACATTTGAATTTAATGATAAACTGAATTTTCCATTTCCAAATGAACAAGAATAACAAAATTTGTCAAATGCAGAAATAAAAATTAAATTCCATATAAAAGACGGTACAACAAAATTATAATTAAAGTCCAAACATTGTGCAGATTTTAGCAAAATTCTAAAATCTCTCATAGCTTCAAATTCAACTGATATGTCATCGTCAACAAAGATGAATCATTCAGCATCATTTGGCTTTCGACAACTCAGACAACCCTGCATAGACATACTAATGTGAGTAGTAGCACCCGAATCTAACCACCACGTCTAGATACAGAAACCAAATTAACCTCAGAACAAACAAGGTTGAGAAGTGTACAACTCTTCCCGCGCCATGCGTGATACTTGACACAATCTTTTTTTTGGTGCCCTTCTCCATTACAAAAGAAACAACTGAAGCCTTTAAACTTCTTTTGTTTTGACTGACAAGGAGCACCAACAACTTCCTTCTTTTTGTTTTCTTTGTCCTTGGAGATGATACCAAATGAGCACTTTCTGTCTGATCATGCTTAATCCTCTCTTCTTCTTGGACACAATGAGATATTAGTTCATTAAGTGTCCACTTATCTTTCTAGTAGTTATAACTGATCTTAAACTGTTCAAACTGAGAATGAAGAGAAATCAAGACTAAGTGAACAATCATGTCTTCTGACAGCTCAACTTGAGTGAGACAGGCTTAGCTAAAAGCATGCTTATCTCAGCCTTCTCATTTTTCTCAAAATGCTTCTCAAGTTCATTGATGAATGTTTTGGCATCAGTGTCTTCCGATATATTGCTCTGAAATGCTTCTGGAATGGCGCACTTCATGATCATCAGACTTACACAATTTGAACGCTCCCACTTCTCTAGCTTCTTTTTATCATCAATGATACTTGATGCTGAAAAAAGTGGGAGGCGTGCGACCCTAAGTGCAATGTCAAGATCCATGCACCCGAGAACAATCTTAACGTTCTCTTTCCAGACCTTATAGTTGGTCCCGTTAAACATAGGAACTGCATTAATGTTACCTATTATACTTGAGATGTTAACTGTAACAACAGAGAAAATGAAATAACATTAGCTCACAAAATAATATGCATATATATGACAATAATATAACTCAAAATATAGTGCATCCATCAACAATAAACCAGTACAACATTAACACTTAGTCTTTTGGCTAAAAGTGTTAACTTGTAATTGGTAACTTGGTCCAGTATATAAACATTGACAATAAGACCTGTACAATAAGACCTGTCAAACAATGAACTTATCTTTGAACCAATTCATTGTTCACATGACATTTTAATAACTGTCACATATTTTAATACTGCTAACAATCCATGTAACTGTACAAATATCAACCTTTCTTTGGGCCAGTCGATATTCATACAATGTCATGTATCATATCCCACATATAAAGTAGGATAATTAAAGCAAGAGATACTAATTTTATAGCATGTTACCCAACCATCTTATTTTACAATGTAAGACTTCATAAAAATTGCACCCAAAAAAAGTGAAGAAAATTCATATACATACATATTCAATAGCTAGACAACCATAGTAGTCAATCAGGAAACCAAAGGATCAACCAACCTAGAATAGAAGGTTCAAATCAGCCAAAATTAGGCAAAAAACAGAGTGAATCGGGGCAAACCGAGCCCTAAATTGTCCAAAAATAGTCATTAGAAAAGACCAAAAATAGCCAAACCAAAGTGAACTGGGGCCCATTTAACCAAATGGATTGGCCCAATTTTTTTTGCCAGACCAGACAAGACCAAACCGAATCGGTTCAACCCAAACCAAACCGGTCTGGGTCGAACCAACCAAAAAATTGGTCCAGACCAAAATTGAACCAAGTTGGTTTGGTCTGGGTTGGACAGAACCCAAAAGGTTTGGTCTGATTTGGACCAAAACTAACCCAATCAAATCAAATTGGTCCAAACCACCGGAGAGGGGCTGCAAACCAGCAAGAAAAATAGCCGGAATCTCACCGATTCCGGTGGATTTTCACCCCAAATTGTCTGATTTATCAAAAAGTTGATAGATCGGGCAATAATTCTTAACGTGCATCACAAAAAAAAATCAATTTTTAAGGTCTCCAAATATGCATTTTAAATTATATGCATAAAAAATAACCCAAAAAATAAATTCAAAAAAAAAAAAATTGATGCCTTAATCCGAATTG
This sequence comes from Begonia masoniana, assembly GCA_022432975.1. NCBI lineage: Eukaryota > Viridiplantae > Streptophyta > Magnoliopsida > Cucurbitales > Begoniaceae > Begonia > Begonia masoniana. The sequence continues at coordinate 38,827,870 of CM039502.1, forward strand.
ATGCCAAAATTGATTTAATTCCAAACGACAACTACTCGTAGTCTAACTTGATTCGCTCTAATACCAATTGATAGATTTAATTAGAATTATTGAATCCCTAAAATAAACGAAAACCTAATTCTCAATCTTCACGTTAAAAATACTATAAGTAAATTAACAAAGCGAGAATGACGTACCCGGATCCATTGTTTGAATGCAAAATACCATAAATCAGGTACGTAGATCTTCCAATTCGACAATCACCTTCTCTAATGTCTCTCTAGAATGTTGGTGGTTTCAAGGAGGCAAATGGTTCAATTGTAAATTGGGGACCATAACCTTATATTTAACTTAATTGGGTAATTTACTATTTTGTCAATCACAAATTGGCAAATTACCCTTAATGTCTCTACACATTATAATATAACTATATCATATTTAATATACTTCAAAATCCATTGAAATCATATTAAATCACTTTAATGTGGACTTAAACCTGATGATAATATAATGTATAATTTATAGTTTGACAATTTAGATTGAAATAGAATTATAAATCCTTATAATTCTGACACAAAAAAGATACGATCGTCAGCCCTAGGCTAGTGGTTTATGTTTTGCCGCTAAAGACCTTAAAAGCAAATTAAAGACATGGCCCATATGAGATGGGCAGAAGTTTACATAGTAATCAAAAGATTATATAATATTGCAATAAATTAAATCAAATGGAAATGAATTTCGACGCAGGGAGTAGAAAACGTGCAAAACTAAATAAATTTCTACATTGCAAAACTAAGGGAATGAAATAATAGAGTCATCATCGAAAGAAGATAAAATACTTGAAGAAAGGAGGAATAAATAAATAACCTCACGAATGCAGCCACCACTCGTCCTAGTCACTACGGTTCTATCTTAGAAAAAATGGTAGACTTTTGGTGTGGGCGCCTAACATCAATAGAGATCTACAACTAAAACCAAGCATGAGAAAACTTATTTTATCATTTATCAGTTAAAAATATGAGTATAAAAATATTTGCACGCTTGGATTTATATTCTTTTTATCCTTTTAAAAATAAACTACATAAGCTATCAGTGCGGCGAGAATAAAAAAAAGTACTACATGTTATATTGTAGTTGTACATAAAATAGTACATCCACTGTTTTCCTTAAGAAAATCTTAATAAAAATAAAGTCAACTAAAGGATATTTGCACAATGGTGATCGAAGGCCCATAAGCGAGAGAGATAAACAATTATTCAAAGACTAGTTATGATGTAAAATTAATTACCTTGGAGTTTATGAATCTGCACTCAAGTACACAGCATCGAAAGTTGTTCAATACATATATAGCGCATAACAAATAAACATCTTATCTCTTAATAAAAGGTGCATGTGAAACAAATGAGACCCCAGGACGAAATATATAGTAACACGATCTGCTGAAGTAACACGACCGTCCACCAATCAAAAGTGGTCAGTTGATCAAACCTCAAGCAAATCGACTGAATATAGGAGTTGGTTGACCAAAATAGGCATGGTCGATCTCAAAGTGTCCAAGATGGACGTCTCATTATCCCGATGCGACTGTGATAGACCAAAGCAGATCCGCATTAGACTAAAGACGCATTGAAATGACAAATAGTGCAAGAGATCTCGAGAAAAACTCATTCTCTTCATCTATTTTCACAATCAATCAATGTAAAACCCCTGCACACGTTAGAAATTGAAACGTTATCCACAACCTTATTGTAACGCCTTAAAATTTGAAATTCTCAATTTTTCTTTATTTGGTTTTTTGTTCCAATGAATCCTAGAAAAAAATGATTTATTCAACTCAAAATTCTTTTGAAATAAAATAACAAAAATTGAAACAACAATCATATCACAAGAAGGATTATTTCGATTCTTATAATACATAATCAAATGTTATAGAAACAAAGTCTCATTTCTTATTAGTCTTTCTTTTTTTATTTACTTGGTTTTATTGGAATAAAAACAAATTATCAATTGAGTTAAATGAGTCTTTTTTCCCAAATTGATTGATAAATTAGGTTTAAAATCGATCATTGAAAACTCTAAATTTCAAAATTTTGAAAGCTTTTGAATATTAACAAACCTTTAAATGCAGGAAGCTTTTAAAATCGTTTACATTTATTAAAAAAAATTCAATCATTAAATAATTTTTGTCAAAACTCGAAATAAATACAAAGTTGATATAAAAAATCATAAAACTAATTTATGAAACTTTATTAACCAAAAAATGTCAACATAAATTATTAAAATCCCAAGAGAAACCAAGTATACAAAATCATCCTCAAATTAAATTGAAACATAAAATGAAATTCATTTATCTAAACAAAAAAACATTATCTTCTTTTGTATAGGGGTGGGCACGGGCCGGTTCGGTACAGTCTCGAGCCCAGACCGAACTGGCCTGAAGGGTTTCAGAATTTTAATGCCGAAACCAAAATCAGTCTCGAGAAACTGGGACCGGACCGCAAAGTTCGGTCCGGTCCCGGTTCAGCCAAAGGTTTTTTGTTTTTTTTAATGAAAAAATTATAAAAAATAATAAAATTTTAAAAAACGATGAATATAATCAATAGCTAAAACTTCAAAGAGAAAACCCAAAAGCCAGAAACATAAATGTCCATTGTCCTCAATAAACACAGAAATGACATAATTTCAGAAGACCCTGATGACAAAATCCCCGTAGAAATCTAAGAGCTAAGTGTAGGGACTCCATTGAGCAGAAATCACCATTGAGAATTGGCTTCAGAAGGCGAGAAGTGAAGTTATTTCAGTGGCAGAGCAGCAGCTGAGTGAACTATTTTCCCGAATCAGCTCAGATAAACATCGCTTGAAGAAAGGTTAAAAAATAAAAAGACTGCAATCTAAAGGAGAGAATCCAAAATAAAAACCTCACGTGGAAGACATAGCATCAAGATAAAAGACAGACGAAAAGGAAGAATTAATTGCAAAATCTCTTTGGCTAGTGAATACAACTCACCAGCTTCTTTAAGAAAACTTGCACTCACAGTTCGGCACAGGGGAGACGAAAACTCGCACTCGCAGGTTGGGTGTTCGTCGTTCGGAGGTCGAGTGTTTGCACTTTGTCGTTCGGGACTCGGTTGTTCGCGACTTCCGACTTCGCGTTCGCCTGTTAGGGACAGCAGAGCAGAGGTGGGGACACGGGAGGGCCAGGAGACTCGGGATGTATTTGCCAATTTGCTTAAATTCGATCCTTCAGTCTGGTCCCGATTCTTCAGGATTTCGGACTGCGGACCGATGACCGGACCGACAGACCACTGTTCTAGGAGCCTCGAACCGAGGACCAGATCGTGATCCATCACCTAGGGACCGAACACGGATTGAACCCAACTGTCCGGTCTGGTTCTTTGTCTGTGGTCCGGTCCTGCCCACCCCTACTTTTGTATGTTCACCTACCTCTAAAAGAATTTGGATCGGTTATAATTACAAAACTACTAATAAGAAATAATTGTAACATCCCCTAATTTACCCGAAATATTAAGTCTATAAATGTCATAAAAATTTTGAACTTTTCATCTAATCCATTTCATTCATTTGATCTTCTCACTTAAAATCAATTAACTCATACAGCGGAAGTCTATCTAATTGTGGAAACCTCAGTAGAAATTTAAACTTAGGCGTCAATGCTAAAACAATAAAGACAGGCAGAGAATTAAGTTTTTCCTCTCGGGTTTCATCGAAGGAACAGTATTTTTCCTCTCGGGTCTCATCGAAGGAACAGTATGGGTTGACAACTCTTTCTATCGGGTTTGGATGAATGGTACAGTGGGGGTCGACGTGGTCTCAGTAAAGAGATCGGTCGATGTCTATAAAACAGGCGGGAATTAATTCCCCTCGGGTTGCAATGCAGTCGTCCACTGACATTTTCGTCCACAGACGTAATCGTTCAAATACGTAAACGTCCACGGAATCGAACATGGGCGCACCCAACATTTGGGTTTCGGTCGACGTCCTAAACTTACTGGAATTCATTTTCTTCTAATCGGTCGATGTCAACACTGGTCAAGATCGGTCGATGTCAACACTGGCCATGATTTGTCGATGTCAACACTGACCAAAATCGGTCGATGTGGCCTCTGTAATGAGATCGGTCGACGACACTTAACTAAATTTCCCCAAAATGACTCTAATATCCTTGGGTCGACAACCCCGACCGATTCACACTTAAAATCGATCGAAGCAGCCCCCATCAGTCACTTAACTTTACTTAGGCTGAATCGTCCACAACATCATCCGATCGATTACTGAAGACATCATCCGATGGCTTTTACTGAAGACATCATCCGATGGCTTTTACTGAAGACATCATCCGATGGCTTTTACTGAAGACATCATCCGATGGCTTTTACTGAAGACATCATCCGATGGCTTTTACTGAAGACATCATCCGATGGCTTTTACTGAAGACATCATCCGATGGCTTTTACTGAAGACATCATCCGATGGCTTTTACTGAAGACATCATCCGATGGCTTTTACTGAAGACATCATCCGATGGCTTTTACTGAAGACATCATCCGATGGCTTTTACTGAAGACATCATCCGATGGCTTTTACTGAAGACATCATCCGATGGCTTTTACTGAAGACATCATCCGATGGCTTTTACTGAAGACATCATCCGATGGCTTTTACTGAAGACATCATCCGATGGCTTTTACTGAAGACATCATCCGATGGCTTTTACTGAAGACATCATCCGATGGCTTTTACTGAAGACATCATCCGATGGCTTTTACTGAAGACATCATCCGATGGCTTTTACTGAAGACATCATCCGATGGCTTTTACTGAAGACATCATCCGATGGCTTTTACTGAAGACATCATCCGATGGCTTTTACTGAAGACATCATCCGATGGCTTTTACTGAAGACATCATCCGATGGCTTTTACTGAAGACATCATCCGATGGCTTTTACTGAAGACATCATCCGATGGCTTTTACTGAAGACATCATCCGATGGCTTTTACTGAAGACATCATCCGATGGCTTTTACTGAAGACATCATCCGATGGCTTTTACTGAAGACATCATCCGATGGCTTTTACTGAAGACATCATCCGATGGCTTTTACTGAAGACATCATCCGATGGCTTTTACTGAAGACATCATCCGATGGCTTTTACTGAAGACATCATCCGATGGCTTTTACTGAAGACATCATCCGATGGCTTTTACTGAAGACATCATCCGATGGCTTTTACTGAAGACATCATCCGATGGCTTTTACTGAAGACATCATCCGATGGCTTTTACTGAAGACATCATCCGATGGCTTTTACTGAAGACATCATCCGATGGCTTTTACTGAAGACATCATCCGATGGCTTTTACTGAAGACATCATCCGATGGCTTTTACTGAAGACATCATCCGATGGCTTTTACTGAAGACATCATCCGATGGCTTTTACTGAAGACATCATCCGATGGCTTTTACTGAAGACATCATCCGATGGCTTTTACTGAAGACATCATCCGATGGCTTTTACTGAAGACATCATCCGATGGCTTTTACTGAAGACATCATCCGATGGCTTTTACTGAAGACATCATCCGATGGCTTTTACTGAAGACATCATCCGATGGCTTTTACTGAAGACATCATCCGATGGCTTTTACTGAAGACATCATCCGATGGCTTTTACTGAAGACATCATCCGATGGCTTTTACTGAAGACATCATCCGATGGCTTTTACTGAAGACATCATCCGATGGCTTTTACTGAAGACATCATCCGATGGCTTTTACTGAAGACATCATCCGATGGCTTTTACTGAAGACATCATCCGATGGCTTTTACTGAAGACATCATCCGATGGCTTTTACTGAAGACATCATCCGATGGCTTTTACTGAAGACATCATCCGATGGCTTTTACTGAAGACATCATCCGATGGCTTTTACTGAAGACATCATCCGATGGCTTTTACTGAAGACATCATCCGATGGCTTTTACTGAAGACATCATCCGATGGCTTTTACTGAAGACATCATCCGATGGCTTTTACTGAAGACATCATCCGATGGCTTTTACTGAAGACATCATCCGATGGCTTTTACTGAAGACATCATCCGATGGCTTTTACTGAAGACATCATCCGATGGCTTTTACTGAAGACATCATCCGATGGCTTTTACTGAAGACATCATCCGATGGCTTTTACTGAAGACATCATCCGATGGCTTTTACTGAAGACATCATCCGATGGCTTTTACTGAAGACATCATCCGATGGCTTTTACTGAAGACATCATCCGATGGCTTTTACTGAAGACATCATCCGATGGCTTTTACTGAAGACATCATCCGATGGCTTTTACTGAAGACATCATCCGATGGCTTTTACTGAAGACATCATCCGATGGCTTTTACTGAAGACATCATCCGATGGCTTTTACTGAAGACATCATCCGATGGCTTTTACTGAAGACATCATCCGATGGCTTTTACTGAAGACATCATCCGATGGCTTTTACTGAAGACATCATCCGATGGCTTTTACTGAAGACATCATCCGATGGCTTTTACTGAAGACATCATCCGATGGCTTTTACTGAAGACATCATCCGATGGCTTTTACTGAAGACATCATCCGATGGCTTTTACTGAAGACATCATCCGATGGCTTTTACTGAAGACATCATCCGATGGCTTTTACTGAAGACATCATCCGATGGCTTTTACTGAAGACATCATCCGATGGCTTTTACTGAAGACATCATCCGATGGCTTTTACTGAAGACATCATCCGATGGCTTTTACTGAAGACATCATCCGATGGCTTTTACTGAAGACATCATCCGATGGCTTTTACTGAAGACATCATCCGATGGCTTTTACTGAAGACATCATCCGATGGCTTTTACTGAAGACATCATCCGATGGCTTTTACTGAAGACATCATCCGATGGCTTTTACTGAAGACATCATCCGATGGCTTTTACTGAAGACATCATCCGATGGCTTTTACTGAAGACATCATCCGATGGCTTTTACTGAAGACATCATCCGATGGCTTTTACTGAAGACATCATCCGATGGCTTTTACTGAAGACATCATCCGATGGCTTTTACTGAAGACATCATCCGATGGCTTTTACTGAAGACATCATCCGATGGCTTTTACTGAAGACATCATCCGATGGCTTTTACTGAAGACATCATCCGATGGCTTTTACTGAAGACATCATCCGATGGCTTTTACTGAAGACATCATCCGATGGCTTTTACTGAAGACATCATCCGATGGCTTTTACTGAAGACATCATCCGATGGCTTTTACTGAAGACATCATCCGATGGCTTTTACTGAAGACATCATCCGATGGCTTTTACTGAAGACATCATCCGATGGCTTTTACTGAAGACATCATCCGATGGCTTTTACTGAAGACATCATCCGATGGCTTTTACTGAAGACATCATCCGATGGCTTTTACTGAAGACATCATCCGATGGCTTTTACTGAAGACATCATCCGATGGCTTTTACTGAAGACATCATCCGATGGCTTTTACTGAAGACATCATCCGATGGCTTTTACTGAAGACATCATCCGATGGCTTTTACTGAAGACATCATCCGATGGCTTTTACTGAAGACATCATCCGATGGCTTTTACTGAAGACATCATCCGATGGCTTTTACTGAAGACATCATCCGATGGCTTTTACTGAAGACATCATCCGATGGCTTTTACTGAAGACATCATCCGATGGCTTTTACTGAAGACATCATCCGATGGCTTTTACTGAAGACATCATCCGATGGCTTTTACTGAAGACATCATCCGATGGCTTTTACTGAAGACATCATCCGATGGCTTTTACTGAAGACATCATCCGATGGCTTTTACTGAAGACATCATCCGATGGCTTTTACTGAAGACATCATCCGATGGCTTTTACTGAAGACATCATCCGATGGCTTTTACTGAAGACATCATCCGATGGCTTTTACTGAAGACATCATCCGATGGCTTTTACTGAAGACATCATCCGATGGCTTTTACTGAAGACATCATCCGATGGCTTTTACTGAAGACATCATCCGATGGCTTTTACTGAAGACATCATCCGATGGCTTTTACTGAAGACATCATCCGATGGCTTTTACTGAAGACATCATCCGATGGCTTTTACTGAAGACATCATCCGATGGCTTTTACTGAAGACATCATCCGATGGCTTTTACTGAAGACATCATCCGATGGCTTTTACTGAAGACATCATCCGATGGCTTTTACTGAAGACATCATCCGATGGCTTTTACTGAAGACATCATCCGATGGCTTTTACTGAAGACATCATCCGATGGCTTTTACTGAAGACATCATCCGATGGCTTTTACTGAAGACATCATCCGATGGCTTTTACTGAAGACATCATCCGATGGCTTTTACTGAAGACATCATCCGATGGCTTTTACTGAAGACATCATCCGATGGCTTTTACTGAAGACATCATCCGATGGCTTTTACTGAAGACATCATCCGATGGCTTTTACTGAAGACATCATCCGATGGCTTTTACTGAAGACATCATCCGATGGCTTTTACTGAAGACATCATCCGATGGCTTTTACTGAAGACATCATCCGATGGCTTTTACTGAAGACATCATCCGATGGCTTTTACTGAAGACATCATCCGATGGCTTTTACTGAAGACATCATCCGATGGCTTTTACTGAAGACATCATCCGATGGCTTTTACTGAAGACATCATCCGATGGCTTTTACTTATTTCTTTCCTCTACTATTAAACCTTCATGCGGAATTTAACACTATGGTTGAAAGCCGGAACTGAATCGGAATTAAACACTGAACCTTAATGCATTAAACAAATCTTTTATTTAAAACTTAAAAGAAACCTTTAAACGAATTACTTTAAATTAAATTAAACAAGGGCGAGGGCCGAATTGGAACTCTGTCCTCAAAATGAAACAGTGCGGACCGATCTCTGCCACTTGCAGCAGAGATCGATCGCTGCCATGCATTACCAGCAGGGGCGATCGATCTCTGCTGCAGAGCAGAGATCGATCGCATGCTAGCTGTGCAGCAATCCGATCGCTGCCTAACTATAGCAGCGATCTGCGATCTCTGCTCTGCCGCAGGAGAATCGATCGCTTGCAAGCATGCACGCGATCCCTTCTTCCCTTTCAGACTTCAACTCTAACACTTCGCATTTCCACAAGCAGCGACCTGATCTCTGCCTTGCTGCAGAGATCGATCGCCGCACACTTTCAGTGCAACGATCAGTGAAAACTTCAGCGACCACTTCAGCGACCACCTCCTACTTCAATCGCCTTCACTTTTCTTTACACTGCTCTCTGGAATTCCAGAGAGCAAACACTTAACAATACTCTCTGGAATTCCAATTCCAGAGAGCGATTCATGCTACTGGAAACTCTCTGGAACCTGATTCCAGAGAGCAAACATTACTTAATTTAACACCAATTTCTTCCAATAACATCGACCAACTTTACAGCGGACTTTGCGAAATCCGACTGCGTGGATGCATCTAAACATCGAGCATAACCGTATCAACCTAAACCAATCAAAACATTTCCATAACATTCATTAAACAGTTTAAACCAAAACGTTTTACATACAATTATCAAAACGTTATCTAATCCCTATCCAGATCCAAACAACCTAAATATTCTATACAATTATCAACTCAAAACATCCCAAAATAACCCCAGAGTCCAGACATACATCCCCACGGGTCAGAAAGCGCCTCGACTACATAGCGCACTCCCACGGCCGTCATCCATCAACTGCATCAGACGGAGGAACGCCGTCCTCACCTGGTTCGATATCACCTAAGAGGTTACCTACACCATACAGACACATATGAGATATTGAAATCTCAGTAAGCTACGTAAATGCAGATGCATGCGTGCGTATGCCATTCAGAAATCATGCTCAGATTCAGATTACAGATACAGAATTACAGATTACAGATTCATTACGTCACAGACAGACAGAATTGTCACCGAGACCTCGACCCACTAACCCAAGGGGGCCCGTCCGGCGGTTGGACTACCCCGTGGGGTTAGAGAGGGGGGGTACACGCTTGCAACACGCACAGCCGTGCCTGAGCCCCATCTCGCGTGACCAGAAACAGACAGATTACGTTTATTCATTCAGATTTCGTTACAGATTTCATTTCAGATATACGTTCCTTTTCTTAAAAACACGTGCAGAAATTCCTTTTCATGACTTTCGAAAACCGTGATGCATGAACAGTTCATATCAGCGGAAAGTAAACAAACAACATACATATCAGCAGACAATATAACATAACCTATAAACAATTAACCTAACTACCCAACCTAAACAACGTAAAACAAGGAACCCTCAAGGATCCTTGACACGACGACAAAGTATGGTGTAGACCTTTCGGTCAAGCAAGTCACGAGAACTTACCTCGAGCGCGCTGGATCTCAAGTTTCGTCTACGAGAGTCGGGTGTCTGAGAAAAATACGACATTCACAGTTAAAACCAATTTAAACTATAAATGTCCAAATCTCAAAACTTAGCTAAAGAATTCTCCTAAATTCTTCACTTAGCTAATTAAAGCTTTTCGAACATTAATTATAGCTCGATTATCCAAATTAACGAGTTTTCCCCTAAAACCCGAAATTTACCAATTTATAACTTTTTCGCAAATCGACTTTTCTTCGTCCAATAACGTTCAATACGTTCAATATATACGTAATTATAGCTAACCTATTAATTACGAAGCCTAAATCGCGTTTTTAACGGAAAACCTAATTTAAACCCTAACCCTAAATCGAACTAAAACTCGAAACAAACGCTCAGAGATTGAAGCTACATACCGAGAGTAGCGAGAGGAGGAGAAACTGTGAAGAAATCAGAACGAACGGAGGTCGGACGGAGGTCGGATCGTTGGAAGTCGTCGGCTGAGGGGTGAAGAAATCGCCTCTGGCGATTGTGATTTCCAGAGAGAAGAAGAGAAGTGAGGGAATAGGGAGGTGATTGTTATTTTTATAAAATTTAGTTTGCAAATTACTATTTTGCCCTTAGTACTTAATTCTATTAGTTTCGTCCTTCGTTTCGTTAATCGTCCAACTATTCGGATTCTCGAAAGTTTCATATTTTGCCAATAACTTCTATTCATTGCCAGGGATTTATTAAAACTGTCCGTTCGTAATTTGGACCTCGTTTGCTATTTTTACGAGAACGTCTTTTACATTACGAAAAGCGTATTTACTCGGAATATAGTGTTTGATCTCCGAAAATTTCCGTAAATTCCTTAAAATTCTAATTAATCGCTAGGATCGTAATGACGTTTTCTTTTCGTAAATCGGACCTGATTTGACATAATTACAAAAATGCCAATAACAATATAATAATAATATAATAAAAGGTCCGTACAAACCGGATATTACAACTTAAATCCGTGTATTACTCCAAAATTTGGTAAAGGCCACTTTAAAAGAACTAACAGAGTATCATTATTAGAAAAAGACTCAGATTGTATCCAAAACATCCAAAACTACTATTGTCACTAAAACTCCCAATATATATAAATTGTATCATGGTTCACTAAACCTTCTCATCTACTGACACCAGTTAAACCGCCTCATCAGAATCACCAATCCGTGGCATTGAAGTGCTCCCCCAACAGCCTAATCCCCAACATGTTCAAAGAACACACCTTCTGTTGCTTATTCACCTACATCACAAAACTCATCTATTAGCCTAATGCTAAGTAAGTAAAGCAATAATGAAATGAAATGCTGAAACATAAATTCCTAAACATGCAGTTTCTACTTTCTCATCTCAGTTGCATATGCATTCGTTTCTGATCTGATCTCCCTGTGAAATTGGGAGTTGGATCACTTCTCCCAAAGTCATACATCCGCTCTGTCACGACCCTAATACTGTACCCGATTTTTTTATATACTTATCCCTATACTTTAAATAAACTTTAAGCAGGACCTAAACCGAAATCGAAATCGAAATCGAAATCGGGATTGAATTATAGCTTTTAAAACAAATTAAAACTTTAAAACCATTTAATTAAAAACTTAGATTAATTTAATTAAAACAATTTAAATAATTTATACAATAGAGAGGCGATTATTCGCCCATAAATGGGGCGAATAATCGCCCCTAAGGCGATTGCAACAGGCGAATAATCGCCTGTTGCATTGCCTGTGGCGGTTGCTCGCCACAGTTTGTGGCGAGCAATCGCCACTCCCTCTGGAATTTTTCCAGAGGGTGGCGATTCAATCGCCAGGCTTTGCGACAATTCGCCAAGCCCTCTGCCCCTACTTCCTATTCTCCTTTCCTTTCTTTCAATTTCTACAACATATAACTACAATTACTCAATACGATTCACCAACACAATAATATCAAATAAAACTCACTCTAATTCTCATTCTTTTCACACTTAACCATTCACCTAGTAAACGACTCGAAATACATTTTAAAACTAAGAACATTCTCATGAAAACGAACTGCATGGGTACGTTTAAAAACTAAACAAATCCTCCTGTTTCAAATCACCACGCAGTTCCAAAATACATTCAATGAAAGACTTTTCAAACCATTCTAAAACAGTTCCCTAAACATCAACATATACATATATACCTATCAGCTATCCAGAATCAAACAACCTAAAATATTTCTATACAACATCAGCCCAAAATGTCTCAAACCCTCAAAATCTAAACATACTGTCTCCACGGGTCAGGTAAGCCTCGACTGCTCCAACACACCACCGCAGCCATCCTCTGTCAACTGGACTCAAGCCTTAGGAGGAGGAATCTCATCCTCACCTGTATCCTCGTAATCACCTACACCATACAATACACTATGAGATAAAAATCTCAGCAAGACTCGTAAATGCAACTATATGCTATGCGTGTGAGTTCAGAAATCATGCAGCACTTTCTTTACTTTATTTTGTGGGTGTCACCGAGATCTCAGCCTCCTAACCGGAGAGAGCACATCCAGCGGTCGGACTACTCTTTCCAGCTAGAAGAGGGGGGTACATGCTTACAACACGTACAGCCGTGCCTGAGCCCCATCTTTCATGACCATACATATGAGTGCATAATAAATGTGGTATTGTGACAAGCCCATACGTGCCTCCACAATAGGTCAAGCACCTCTCCAGGCCACATTGCGAGTACATAATAGATGTGGTATTGTGACAAGCCCCTACGTGCCTCCACAATAGGTCAAGCCCCTCTCCAGGCCACATCGCCATTTTAAAACATCGTGCGGAAATTTATTTTCATGCTCTTTCTTTAAAACACGTGATGCATGAACAGTTCATAACAGAATTTAAACACTCAGCATTCGTACCATTAAGACTGTAAAACATAATCTACAAAACAATTAAACCTAACTACCCAACCAAAGCAATATAAACTAGTGCGTCACCAAACTCCTCGAAACGACTTCGATGTACAGTGTAGGCCAATCGGCCAGAAAAGAATTACGAGAACTTACCTCGTGTCCAAAGCAGCTCAAGCTCCGTCCACGAGCGTTGTTTGTCTGAAGCAAAACACAATATCGACGTTAAAACTAATTTAAGCTATCGATCGTCCAAATTTACAAAACCTTAAGTAAGGAATTTCCTAACGTTCCAACTTAACTTATCGAGGCATTTAATCTATTAATATACGCTCGATACCCCGAATTCCAATTTACGAGTTTTCCGAAAACCCGAAATTTACAAATTTAACATTTCTCCTTCATCGTCCTAACTTCTTCTAATAACGCTTAATACGTGCAATACGTTCGTAAACCATAACAATCTATCAATTTCGAGCCCTAAATCTCGACTTTTAAACGAAACCTAACGAAACCCTAATTGTTCAAACTCCGTAAACATTGAAATAAAAGCTCTAAGATTGTAGGTTCATACCTAGAACGTCGATTGGAGGAGAAAGCACGAAGAAAACGGAACGAACGAAGGTCGAATCGGAGGTAAAATGTCAACGACTCGCGTGAGGGAGAAAGGGAGAAGCTCTCTGTTATCGTGAGCTCCAGGGAAGAAGAAGAAAGAAATGAGAAGGAAAAGGATTTTGTGATATTTTATAAAATTGATTTGGTAAATTACTAAAATGTCCTTCCATAGTTTTTATATTCATTTCGTCCTTTGTTTCGTTAATTAACTAGCTATACGATTTCACCAAATCTCCTTATTTCACCAATAAGTCCAACTTATTATTTGGGATTTATTAAAACTGTCCGTTCGCAAATCGAACCCTGTTTACTATTTTTACTAAAACGTCATTTATATTACGAGAAGCTTAATTACTCGGAATATAGCGTTATTACTCCGAAAATTCCCGTAAATTTCTTAAAATTCCTATTTTTTGTTAGGGTTCTAATGAATCTTCCTTTTCGTAAAACGAGTTTGATTTGACATATTCATAAAAATGCCAATGTATATTCCAATATATATTATAATATAAAATTCCGTACAGACCGGATATTACACGCTCTCTCTTGATTAAGGGGCGGATTACTTCCATTAACAACTGTTCAGATCCCCCTATGAAATTGGGGTTTGGATCACTTCCCCTAAAGTCATACATCCTCTCTCTTGGTTAAGGGGCAGATTAGTTCCCTTAACAATTGTTACAGTCTGTTCATTCCTTACCATGCCATTTCATGTAAATTCATTTTCGCATAATTTTTAAAATATGATGCATGACATACAAACACATTCAAGCATGTACAATCCTACTGTTTTGTGATGTAGGCCCGAAGGCACAAGCATCTCTACTTACCTGGTCTCCGGGAAATCGCTCGGCTGTAAGTTGCCTTAGAAGCTCTCACACCTAGGTTGAAGGAAAATCGGGCGAGGGAATCGCCTAGAGGGTTCTGCTGCAGAGCTGAAGGCTGAAAGAGAAATGGTAAGCAGGATAGTGGCGGCTACAGTGTATTAATCACAAAGCCTCTTTCCTTAAATAGATTATCCATTATAAGCTCTCAATTTACCACTATGCCCTTACTTAGTCACTCATTAACCTAATTAATATTTCCCTCAATTTTCTCCACAACATGCTTACTATTAAATAACGGAATAGAAAGTGGTTTAATAGAACCGGGTGTTACATGCTGTGCATATGAGGTTCGTAAATCATGCAGACATTTTCATCATTTCATTACATAGCAGAATATCTGTGACGACCCCAACCCGATCAGGGCCACCACGGACTTGCGTGACATAACCATTACCTAAGCCCTCGTATTTTCTCAAAATTTACTTTTTCATTTTTTTTTTTACTTAACACTTTAAAAGAAAACGGACTTAGACAATTGACCCACCTCTAACAACCTTGAGGGACTAACTTTGACTTAAACATTAAACATTTGAGCGTAAAACGTTTCGACTTTTAAAACATTTAAAACTAGACTAAAACCATTAATGACTTAAACCAATTGACAATTAAAGTAAGATCAATTAAAACAAAACGCTCATACGTCGATCATCAAAACACGACACTAATATTACCTATAATTTCGAAAGACTCAAGAAAACAAACTGCGTGGATCGCTCTAAAAATCGAGCATATCCTTACATGTTTTAAAATAACCAAAAACAACCAAACAGTTCCAGTATATTCTAAAATTAAGACTCCACATTCTAAACAATCTACTACCACTACATATACATCAAAACTCGACTATTCATACATTTTTCTATCAAAACATCTAATCCTCATACTTAAACATTTTCGTACTTTCACAAACAAAACCGACACGTAGACCTACTAACCGACAAAACCAACTCACATCCATTCGCCACAAAACAGTCGGGCCACCCCATCGGATCATCAAGCCAAGCCAAACACACCCCGTCGCCACGAGCACCACCCGTCGACCACCTATTCTTTGTCATCAAGAGAAACTCTCACCTTCACACCTGTCACCTACATCATACAACATAAACATTAAGCCTAATGCTTAGTAAGGGGATGCTCTATAGATAACTTATGCATGAATGCGTGACTTTTCATAAAACATATTCATTTTGTTTCGTTTTATTAACATTTTCTCATTTGTCTACGTAGTAGACCATTTCCTTGCCCCGTGAGAATCATAACTTGCCCCGTGAGAACATACATGACTTGCCCCGTGAGAATCATACATCATTCACCTGAGAACATACATCATTCGCGTGAGAAACATACATCATTCGCGTGAGAAACATACATCATTCGCGTGATCGTTCTTTACTTCAACGTTTCACATATCATCTTTAAATCATTATCGTTCAATTCATCGTAAAAACATGCTCGTAAATAATTCGTATGCACCTTTTATAAAACATGATGCATGAGGAGTTCATAGACATACATAGACATATCATCAACCATTCACAACGTACATGGACAAGCTTTACTCATAACAAACTTAACAAACCACTAATAACTAACATTCTAGGCTACCCGACTCATTAAACCCACAGTCAGAAAATCATCATCGAAAACACAAAATCCTAACGTTGACACGATGTAGGGCCTTAAGGGCCGGAAACCTAACATCCACATTACCTGGTGTCCATAGCAGCCGAGCACCGTCCAAAAGCCATGTCCACCTAAGGCATTTCATAAATAAAGGTATTAAAATCGATCCTAAAAATCAAAACATTACATTAGAACTCGCTCGGCATAACTAGACTCTTATTTTCGTGAAAACATCTCAAATAACTATTTTTTAGCCTAATCCAACTAAAACCTAATTAAACGGGCCACTAATTTGGGTTTGGTAAAACCGACCCGAAACTTCGAACGCGCGTAACTTTTGCGTCGGTTATCGGAATCGAACGATTCCAGCGGCCACGTACTCCTCTAATAGCCTATTTTAATCTGCCAAAAGGAATTTCAAAACAAACGATCGTAGCTAAGTCAATTATTGCAAAACCCAATTTTGCCCTTTCCCGAAATTTTCCCCCTTTTTGATTTTTCATCAAATTCTACTCATTTCCTCCTCAATCGACCACACATACCCTCAATTAGAATAATCTAACCCAAAATCGAAGCTACACTCACCAAAACCGAATTGCCCTAAATCGGCTTCACTGATTTTTTGCCCAAATTGGGCATTCCACGGCCAAGCAACAGTAGCCGGCCCTAGGGTCGGCAAACCCACGCCGGAAATGACCGAAATTGGCCGGTGATCGAAGCTCAATCGAGCTCGCCACCCACTGCCTTAAACCGAACCAAAACAGAGGAGAAAACCGAGCTTACCGTTCGGTTTTGTGCGCGAGGACGGTCGGAGATCGCACGTCGCCGTCGTCTGGTCGGAGAGGGCCAGAAAACGCCGGCGTTCGTCGGAGGAGAGTCGCCGTCGTCGTCTCCCCTGTCCTCCCCTCGCGCTCGGGCTCGAGCTCAACATCGAACGACAGAATGGCTTCGGCCATTCTGTCGTTTTAGTTTTATTTTTATTTTTATTTTTATTTTTATTTTTATTTTTATTTTTATTTTTATTTTTATTTTTATTTTTATTTTTATTTTTATTTTTATTTTTATTTTTATTTTTATTTTTATTTTTATTTTTATTTTTATTTTTATTTTTATTTTTATTTTTATTTTTATTTTTATTTTTATTTTTATTTTTATTTTTATTTTTATTTTTATTTTTATTTTTATTTTTATTTTTATTTTTATTTTTATTTTTATTTTTATTTTTATTTTTATTTTTATTTTTATTTTTATTTTTATTTTTATTTTTATTTTTATTTTTATTTTTATTTTTATTTTTATTTTTATTTTTATTTTTATTTTTATTTTTATTTTTATTTTTATTTTTATTTTTATTTTTATTTTTATTTTTATTTTTATTTTTATTTTTATTTTTATTTTTATTTTTATTTTTATTTTTATTTTTATTTTTATTTTTATTTTTATTTTTATTTTTATTTTTATTTTTATTTTTATTTTTATTTTTATTTTTATTTTTATTTTTATTTTTATTTTTATTTTTATTTTTATTTTTATTTTTATTTTTATTTTTATTTTTATTTTTATTTTTATTTTTATTTTTATTTTTATTTTTATTTTTATTTTTATTTTTATTTTTATTTTTATTTTTATTTTTATTTTTATTTTTATTTTTATTTTTATTTTTATTTTTATTTTTATTTTTATTTTTATTTTTATTTTTATTTTTATTTTTATTTTTATTTTTATTTTTATTTTTATTTTTATTTTTATTTTTATTTTTATTTTTATTTTTATTTTTATTTTTATTTTTATTTTTATTTTTATTTTTATGTAAACCAAAACAGAGGAGAAAACCCGAGCTTACCGTTCGGTTTTGTGCGCGAGGACGGTCGAGATCGCACGTCGCCGTCGTCTGGTCGGAGAGGGCCAGGAAAACGCCGGCGTTCGTCGGAGGAGAGTCGCCGTCGTCGTCTCCCCTGTCCTCCCCTCGCGCTCGGGCTCGAGCTCAACATCGAACGACAGAATGGCTTCGGCCATTCTGTCGTTTTAGTTTTATTTTTATTTTTATTTTTTAAATTATATAATATATATAATAATATAATATCCTAATATTAATTCCTATTAATTATTAATATACTGTTTTGCCTTCCGTAATCCTGTTAAATCCCTATATCTCTACAAATTCACATTAATCGTTAGGACCCTAATAAAACTTTCTTTTCGTAAAACGGACTGGATTACTATTTTACGAATTAATATACTAAAAGGCTAAAACGGAAACTCTAGCATTACTCTTCTCGATTTGGGTTTCTAAAATTTCACTTATTCTTCTACAAATCCCCATAAATTTCTAGGGTCCTAATAAAACTCTCCGCTCATAAAACGGACTTAATTTACTTATTTACGAAAATAGCCTTGAAGCGGAAACCCGAAAAACTCGGGTGTTACAATATCACCGAGGTCTAACTCTCACTAGATAAAGAGCACGTCTTGCGGTTAGAAAGTCCTTTCCATCTACCGGGGGGAAAACATGCTTCCATCCGTAACATTCATGTCTAAATCCCACCTCATCGTGACCGGGATTACGTGCATTCATTACTTTCCATTAACCATTTCTTTCCTAATAATAATAATAATAATAATAATAATAATAATAATAATAATAATAATAATAATAATAATAATAATAATAATAATAATAATAATAATAATAATAATAATAATAATAATAATAATAATAATAATAATAATAATAATAATAATAATAATAATAATAATAATAATAATAATAATAATAATAATAATAATAATAATAATAATAATAATAATAATAATAATAATAATAATAATAATAATAATAATAATAATAATAATAATAATAATAATAATAATAATAATAATAATAATAATAATAATAATAATAATAATAATAATAATAATAATAATAATAATAATAATAATAATAATAATAATAATAATAATAATAATAATAATAATAATAATAATAATAATAATAATAATAATAATAATAATAATAATAATAATAATAATAATAATAATAATAATAATAATAATAATAATAATAATAATAATAATAATAATAATAATAATAATAATAATAATTGATTACTATTTTACGAATTAATATACTAAAGGCTAAAACGGAAACTCTAGCATTACTCTTCTCGATTTGGGTTTCTAAAATTTCACTTATTCTTCTACAAATCCCCATAAATTTCTAGGGTCCTAATAAAACTCTCCGCTCATAAAACGGACTTAATTTACTTATTTACGAAAATAGCCTTGAAGCGGAAACCCGAAAAACTCGGGTGTTACAATATCACCGAGGTCTAACTCTCACTAGATGAAAAGAGCACGTCTGGCGGTTAGAAAGTCCTTTCCATCTACCGGGGGGAAAACATGCTTCCATCCGTAAACAGTCATGTCTAAATCCCACCTCATCGTGACCGGGATTACGTGCATTCATTACTTTCCATTAACTCTTATGGTGTAGGCCGAATCGGCCAAACAAGTCACGGAGACTTACCTCGCGTCCTTTGCAATTCAAGCTCCGTCCACGAGCGTTGTTCACCTATGGCAATATACAACAATCGTCATTAAAACCGAGTTTAAATTATTAAACTTCCAAACTAACGAAACCCTTAACTAAAGTAATCTCCTAAAACTCTAATTTAACACATTGAGGCATTTCGTCGAGCAATTCGCGCTCGACATTTCAAAACCTCCATTAATAGAGTTTTCCAAAGCTCCAAACCTCCAAAACCCTAACATTCACCAATAAATTGTCTAACTACGTCCAATAACCACCAATACGTCAATTAGAGACATAACTACGCTAAACGTATAAATTTCAAAACTTAATCCACGTTTTTAATAAAAACTCTAAACGAACTCTAACCATTTAAACTCTAGAAATCGAGATCTAACGTTCCAAAAACTTAGAATCTTACCTAGGGTTGGGTTTGGAGAATAAAACGTGAAGAAAACTTGTTGATCGGAGGAGCAACGATGATGAATCGTGGAGGAACGCTGAGGAGGAGAGAAAATCGCCAGAGAAGGTGATTTTCACTTTGGAAAATCGTAAGTGCCGAGAAGGAGGGGGAAAAATTAAGTTTATTATAAAATTTTGGTTTGCAAAATTACTTATTTTCCATTCTTTATGATTTTTTATTTATTCCTCCACTTATTTCGTTAATTGATCTATCGATCCGGTTTCCCCAAATTTTTCTTATTTAACAAATAATTCCAATTTATTACCAGGGCTTTATTGAAACTTTCCGTTCGCAAAACGAACTTAATTTGACATATTTACGAAAATGTCATTATATAGCGAATCGATAAAATCTCGTAAAACCGAGTGTTACAATATTTACAGTAAGTAAAACATGTACATATCTAAATTAATTACATATGTTATTAAGTTCATGCTTAATAATTACGTAATGGTTGAAGCTTTCATTAATCGTCTTATTTTCGTTCAGCTTTTCATTAGTAGTGTCATTTTTTTCAGACTTTCATTAGCTATCTCGTTTCGTTCAAGCTCTTATTAGCCATCACATTCTGTCAAGTCCATTAGAGCATACATTCATACCAACATATAAAATGTCCTATAATTTTTTCTTTTTACATATTTATGTCAATGTCTAACCATACGTGACCAATTAAAATATCAAAATAAATAATAAATGAACATAAAAAAATACTCTAGGCTCTGTGCTATGGCAAAAATATTTAAAGTTAGTGTTTTACTTACTTGGATTCATAGAGAGATAGGGAACATAGTTATAGAAATTTTTCAAGATTCTGAAGAATTTCATACCAATTTCAGACTTCATTAGGATCTCTCGTTGCGTTCAAGCTCTTATGAGCCATCACATTCTGTCAAGTCATTAGAGCATACATTTCATACAACATATAAGAATGTCCTATAATTTTTTCTTTTACTATTTATGTCAATGTCTAACCATACGTGACCAATTAAAATATCAAAATAAATAATAAATGAACATAAAAAAATACTCTAGGCTCTGTGCTATGGCAAAAATATTTAAAGTTAGTGTTTTACTTACTTGGATTCATAGAGAGATAGGGAACATAGTTATAGAAATTTTTCAAGATTATGAAGAATTTCATACCAAAATAAAATAATTGGTATTAAATTTTCACTTAAATAAATTTATTTGATAAGAATTTAGTCAGAAATTTTTTATTGGTATACTCTTTTATCCGTTAGGGTCGAATTAGGATCGATTCGGACAGCTATCGGGCCGATTCTGGTTCAATTTGGGTCGAGTCTGTTTCGGCTGAACCGAATCTAATTCAGCTGGACTGGTTCGGTTCAGCTGGACAACCTTTAAGTGAACCGGGTCAACAAAAATCAAAACTCGACTCTCCTTCTCCTTCTTCTTCTTCTTCTTTGCATCGTGTTTTCTTCTTCGCATCGCACACAAAGAGCACACTGAAGACACAAAGAGTGTGTTCGACCTCGGAGGGAGTTGCGTCGTGCTGGTGGAGGGTTCGTCGAATGGAGGATGTTCGGATGGCGGCCACCGTTCTCGATCAAGAGGAGTTCCGTTAAAGAGCTCAACTTCTCTAGCGGAGCTGATGCTTCCTCGGAGGACTGTGGCTTTGTCTGGGCGGTAAGGGATAGTCGGAGGTCGGAGGGATTTTAGAGCTCTAGAGGTGAGTGATTAATTCTTTGGGTGTGCCTGCAATTTTTATAGAGGGTTCAAACGATTTTCTCCCAAAATCCAATTCCAAATCGGATTATCCATCCAAAATATTAGCAAATTTGATCCCCAAATCAGATTTCCAGAGGGGGATATTGGTTATTAGATGGTTATTGAGCTTTGAATCAGATTTTTACTCTGATTTTGAGTTATTTAAGGGAGAAAAATTCAAGATTTTGGGCTTTGAATTAGTAGTATTAGATTTTAATTTTGATTTTGATTTTGGGAATTTGAATTTCGAATTTTAAATCCTAGAATGTTACACTTATTTAAGGTAACTTTAATTCATCTAATACTATTTCTGATTTTAACCATGCGGTGACTCCCATTTTTTATCAGTTTTAGCTATTTGCACGATAACAAGTTATAAAAATTCAACGCAAAAAATTTACTCGAGAAACTCATATTTATTAAAAAGAGGCAGGTGTTACTCCATTCTCCTACGTGAATGAGCATATAAAAAAAAAAGATCTCTCTTAAACAGCCCCTATTTAACAAGAGAAGAATCTTCCAACGAGACCTTTTTGTTTCGCTAGTGGAAGGGAGAAGGATGAACTTGTTATCACATTTGCATTTTTCAGGAGTTGGACACAGTCTCTGGAAATTACTTGCAGATAATAAATCATGTACAGAGAAAAGAAATATGTCATGACCAAATATCATATGATGAAACATCCCTGCTTCGATTAAAAAAAATTATATATAGCTTCTTTATCTTAGCCTACAAAACCACGATATTATAAGCACTATAAAGTAATGAAGAAATGGCTGGATGACTGAATCTATACAAGAAACCTAGGAAGGCCTATTTTATGACCATGCTTATGAACATCCTCTTGAACTTGTCGTCTGAATTCTCCAAAACTAAACTGTTTGTAAACAGAGGGTTTACAGTGGGTTTGAATTACAGTGTCATAAGAAGGGCAGAGGAAGTAAGCAATTGAAAACCTTTCTACTTGTGAATTGGTGACAACCCTGTGTTGAACACTCTTGTAAACGTCGTTGCTCCACGCCTGCATAATCATCGATCATCCTCACATTAATGACAGAGGATTGGGATGATATATAGATTTATGCGAATCATAGTTTTCAAATTTAGATATCCTAATTCTAAACTACCTGAAACAAATCTCCGATGTTAATTATTAAGGCCTCGGGATTAGGTTTCACAGCAATCCACTTTCCTTCTTTTACTAATTGCAATCCTCCAACCTGATCTTGGTGCAATATTGTGAGGAAATCGCTGTCAGTATGTGGCATTAATCCAAACACCTCAGCTGGTATGGGACATGGTGGATACCGATTCATTCGTAGATAGCAAGTGTTAGGCAAACAATTTTCTCGGAAAAACGTCGAGTTGCAACCCATTTTCTCTGCTAAAATTTCGGCTAGGCTTTGAGCCAGGCTAGATACTTTGACTGCATATTCTTCCACCGTTAAGCTGAGCGAGTGCAGCAAGAAACAAATGAGAAATAACCTATATGGGTGAAAGAAACTTTAAGTATGTGCATGTATATGCATGGCTCGAGAACAGTTGTTTGGATCGGGGAAAATGGGTCTCAGAGAGTAAGGCCAATAAAAGCGGCAAAGCATGGCTTTCGCTGTGGATCGTAGACTACTAAGCCCGGTGGGACTCACTCGGTAATGACAAAATGTGGGGCTGATTTTGATGTGATAGATAACTTAGATTTAGCCGTTAACATATTCGAACATGGAGCCACTTCGATTATAAGCTGACAAAAATGGCGACCTAAGCTATAGAAAATAGAAATCACGAGGCATATTTGGTATTGTTTCCCTAGATGATTTTATATTCTATATACAATGAATCGTAAAGGATATTAGGTTTTATTTTATAATATTCTCTCCAGTTTTCTTTTTCTTAGAAATTACACATGCAAAAAGAATTCCAGGAGTACACTATTTTTTTATTATAAATAAACTAAAATAAAAAATAAATTCTTTATTAGAAGATTTATTATATAAAATAATGTAATACGAAACTCCGTACCTTAGACCATTAAAGCTGGCATCGGAGCCGAAAATATCAGGGAGTGAAATGTGAAAAGCTTCTGACCAAGACAACTGCCGTAAGCATGTAGCCGTCGGTGTTCCCCACCTGTAGCTCCCGGCGGAAAGTCTAAGGAACTTGTCTTCCTTGCTCTTCTTCTCAAATGGCTGTTTGAACAGTTCAACTTGTTCAATCCGTAGCTTCTCCAAAATATCACCGGAAATTCCATGGTTAATGACCTGAAAGAATCCCCACTCCATTGAAGCTCTTGCTATCTCTGTCTTGCACTGCTGCTTCTCTGATTCGGTGCCATTCAACAGGCTAAGATCGATAAGAGGAAGCTCACATTTTTCGACGATGAGGCTCTCTTTAACGTTGTCGTCGCAGTTGATCAAAGTCTTGTCGATTGTTCTGTACAAGAGGGTCTTGTACGTCTCTTGAAAGGGTGGGTCTGAGTCCATGATGAAGGGCTGAAAGTGAAACGAAGGGGAGAAACAAAGAAAACTTAACCACGAAGCTTTAATAGGTGGCGTTTCGAATAGGACAGAATTTATGGTTAACAATTAAATTCATAATTCCGTTTAACACTAGAATCATAAAAAAATAAGAATATTTCAAAGTTACGCATCGTTCTTTTGTGATAATTAAATAATAAATTCATAATTTCGTTTAATCCTAGAATTAATAAAAAATAAGAATATTTCTATTAAAACAATACTTGAGTTTCGTATGTATCGGTGTAGCAACTGAAATGTAATTACCCATCATTTCTAGTGGGTAACAAGTTTTTCTAAGGTCAAAAACTTTCATTAAAAGGTAGAAGACAAGGGAAAAAGAGAAGAATTTCAGACAGCAAAGATTAGGCCTTCTTCTTTTTGTTTTGTGTTTTACTTAGTCGTCGAGTAGTAGATCAAAGCGTGTCTTCATGTCCAAATTTTTGCCATTTGGATTAAGTATGAGCATAAAAGTTAACACTCGATGTCTTTTTTAAGGACCAGAAAGCAGCGGTTAGTGTACGTCCTTTTCCTATGACTTCTTGGTCATACAGGGCGAGAATTTCCTCAATTTTTTAAAAACTTTGCACTCAATCGACAGACACAGCACACGGTTTAATGTTCTCTATTGATTTTACCAATACCCAGGACGACTCATGTTTTCCAAAATATTAAGGCAAGAACATTTCCTGGGAGACAAAGTGACAAGCCATGGTTGGTTGTGGTCAAAATTCTCATTTAACCGATAAAAACACGACAAACTGCAGAAAAAGTCACCTAAAATTTATAATGGCCCTACGCGACAAGATTCAATTTATGAACACCAAGGAAGAGGTTGATACGCTGTAACTACCGAGCTCATCGTTTACGAGGAAAGATTGTATTCAAAAACTAACAAGGGTAGGAGAGTATATTATTGAGGCGGCCGATTCGGGTGGCAAAATGATCCCAAGTTAAAAGGCTAAAAGTAATTGCCTTTCTGTTTCCAGCCTTTCAATTTTGTACTGTTTCCTCGTTCGCTGTCTTCTTCCATAAAATCCAATGAGTTTTTTTCTCTCTGGTTCTTTTTCAAAGAAAAAGTAAAAAAAGTGTAGCTGGAAAGAAAAGTGAAGGTCCAATAGAGAAGTGTAGTTTTATGGATTGTGATGTATTATGATATGTGAGATGTATAATACACTATAAAATGAGCATTTTAATGGTACCTGACTTAGGGTCTCTATAAAAATAGATGTCTCCTTCATGTCTATACACTTTTGAGATCTTCAGTTTACTGCACGACAAAGATATCCATCTATTCAGTTAAATAAATCTTTAACCTCTCACAAATGTGGGGAGAGAAAGAAGCATATGAACAGAGAAATGTTGGTTTTCTAAATAAAACTGCATAGAGAAGAGAACATCATACAACGTCATCTCTCTCTGGACAACAGGAGACTACAAAAGATATAGGCCAACGCAAAGAGAAGATATAACTTACAGGCAAAGGCATGCCACGGATATGGAGAAAACAAATGTAACAATATATTTGGGACGAACAATTTCAATTCAAAGCCAACGATAACGGAGTATATCAAAGTTGGCTCTTAGAGAGAGAGAGAGAGATGCAATCCACTGAGGTAGGAGGTGAGATATTTTAGGAGAAAAGGGAATCAATGATTTATTTGTTGATGTACGTAGTGAAAAGATTGTGAGGATTAAGAGCTTATGCTTATGAAAGGAACACGCGTCTATTGGAGAGATCAGAGAAACGAAGACGTCGACATATTTATAGTTTCTTTGATTTTACCATTTAAGTCTTGTATGAAGACAATCACGTTTTCCATTTATAGATTGACAGGGAAAGAGGGCGAAGAGATAAGGTAGAAAAAGGCTTGGACCAATGAGAACCAGCTGATGCTTATGCCAAATTGGAATGAAACTTGGTTCAATACACACCATTTGAACATTGGCAGCATATGGATGGGATGCCCATTTGTTATCATAAAATCATTTTCGTACAATTGAATACATGCTTTCACTATCATTCTACGCTCCAATTTTGATTTGATGTTTCTTTTAGTTGAATCGTCAATGTCATCAAATCCGCTTATGAAGAACTTTTTTTGTGAATCTTTCTGTCAAACTATCTTTACATTTTTTTTTATGCAGTATGGAGAGTAGCACATGATAAGTTAATGAGTGTCCATCTAGAGGAGGTATGAACAACAAATTAAAGAAATGGTTTTGAATCCAACCTCTGTCCCCATCTCTCTCCCTATATCTCTCTCTAACCTCCAGAAAACAAGGCACATGATTACTACTAGACCCAAATCGGAGAGAGAAGCTTGAGCCTTATGAGTGCATGTCGGTTCATACGTGGAAGAATGTAGAATCATATGCGTAGAATAATTTTAAATATTAGCAATTAATCATTGGCCTAGGAATTTAATTGAGTATTAAAGGTAGACATGTGCATTGCTTACCTTACGAACAACAGCACTACCCATCACTCTAAGATTCATAGGCCCAACACCCTATCATCACTTCTAAAATCGTTGCAAAATATCCTTCCCATCCTATTATTTTGACTTCTGTACAATCAATGACCTTTTCCTGCCCCACCACAATCATTTCCTTATCATTTTCTCTCTTTTCCAACTAGGTATAATCCGTTTCTACTATTTTATATGCAACTAGCATGAGAGAGGTGTGGATTGATAAAGTACTTTAAGACCACAACTCGTGTTTCATTTTATGCAACAGTAACTTGTTCTAAGGTGAAACCAAACTTGGAAAAAAAGGCAAGACAACTCTGCACTGAAGCCTAGATACTTAACGTACTAAAAACTTGTTTATTTATCAAATAAAACACGAGTCTAAAAATGTTGGAATGAATGAATTTGTATTCAAAATATTAATATTTTGATATTAATATTTAAAATTTGCTGCAAGAATCATCAATCGAGAATGTCATCACTGTTTTCTATAAAAAAAAGTCACGGTTAAAATAGTTCAACTCATGTAACTTATATATTATTACTCGAAGGTGTACAAGCAATAAAATAATTGTCCACAGACTCGATTCCCAAGAAGGAAACCGATCGCCCAGTCCAAGTCTAAGTTGCAACGGAAGTCTTTAAAGTGAAAGACAAGTCAAGCCTACATAGTAAAATTTCAAGCAGATAGTACAATAAATGAAGCGACTCTAACGCTGTACCCTTAATTTTCCGTATTAATTTATTTTTATCTTTAAATACTTTGTGACATTTGAGCGGAATTTAAATTGTAGGCTAAATTGTTAAAACCGTTCGAAATTATTTTTAAAACCACTTAAGCAACACTTAAAACAATCGAAATAAAACTTAAAACAATTAATTAAAACAATTAAAACTAATAAAACAATCGGCCAAAGCATAGAGGGGCAGAAGAGACATTGTCCCCAAAACATGCAGGGGCGATCGATCGCCCCATTAACAGGCGATCGATCGCCAGAACCAAAATTGGAGGGGCGCTCGATTGCCCCTCGCATTGGCGATCGATCGCCCCTCGATCGATCGCCAGGCGATCAATCGCCAGGCGATCAATCGCCAGGCAATCGATCACCCAATCCTTGGGCGATTGGTCGCCATTCTCTCTGGATTTTTCGGAGAGCGGCGTCCTTCGTTACTGATTGATCCCCTCCTTAGGCGATCGATCGGCAACCTCCCTGGAATCCGAAATTCCAGGGAGCTCGCCTCTCTCTTTTTCTTTCCTTCACCTTCTTCCCTGCACACATTCCTCACCACATAGACACACTAATACTTCGACATAAATCACTCCATAAACACGTAACATACAATCGCTCAAACCTCACCCATTTCATACTTCACCAACCACCCAAAATAAACAACTCAAAATGCATTTAAAACATAACCAGATTTCATAAAAACAAACTGTGTGGATCCGTTTAAAAACTTAACATTTCCTCCTGTTCAAAATCACCAAGCGATTTATAAAATAGTTTCCAAAACGTTTAAAAACATCAAAACATAACCCTATCAACAAATATCCAGAACCAATCATCCTAGAATGTTCTATCTATACAACTAAACTATCATTCTATCAGATTATCGTGTTCCCAAAACACACATTCACTTCCCCACAGGTCAAAAAGCGCCTCGACGGACCAGCACACTCCCACGGGCCACCCTCCATCAACTGCATCACTCCTCGGGTGGAGGGATCACGTCCTCACTTATGTCAAGATCACCTACACCATACAGACAATCTATGAGCTAAAGACTCAGCAAGTTTCGTAAATGTAAATGCATGCTGTACATATGAGTTCGTAAATCATGCAACATTTTCTTATCTTTACATAGGTTGTCACCGAGATCTCAACCCGCTAAATGGAGAGGGCACGTTCTGTCATGACCTTAATACTGTACCCAATTTTCTGTACGAAATTATTCTTTTTCTTTTATCCTTAGCGTTTATGCGGCAAACAATTTAAAATCAATTGAATAAAACGTTTAAATCAATTACAAACTAATTATTTAAAACAATACGTACCCAAACACCTACAAAATACAACCTCACTATTTCGCTAACACAATTCTATCTATACCACAAATACTATCCACATCACAATCATACACTTAATTTCAAACCACCCATACTCCTACATCTCCATAATCTCGCTCAAAACAACTCGTGACATATTTAAACAAAACACATTTCCATGAAAACGAACTGCGTGGTTCTGTTTAAAAGTTTAACATTTCTTCCTTTTTCAAAGAAAATACCAAGCAGTTCCATATCATTTAAATAACTGATTTAACAAAACGCTTTATAAAACAGTTTGCCAAAACATCTGTATATCAATCTATCAGCTAACCAGAACCAAACATCCTAATATGTTCAACTATACAGTTTCATCTAACTAACTCATCATTAACCCAAAACATCTCAATACCTTTAATTACATCCCCACGGGTCAGGTAAGCGTCGACTGCACCAGCACACCACCGCAACCATTCTCCGTCAACTGCGTCACTCCTCAGGTGGAGGGATTTCATCCTCACCTGTTTCCTCAAAATCACCTACACCATACAACACACTATGAGATAAAAATCTCAGCAAGACTCGTAAATGCAAATGCTATGCTATGCTATGCTATACTGTGCTATGCTATGCCATGCTATGCACTGTAGGTGTCACTGAGATCCTATCCCCCTAACCAGAGAGAGCTCATCCAGCTGGTGGACTACTCTTTCCAGCTAGAGGAGGGGGGTGCACGCTTACAACACGTACAGCCGTGCCTGAGCCCCACCTCGCGTGACCTATAAACTGTATGCCTTTCGGCCTGTATGCCTTTCAGCCTGTAAACTATATGCCTTACGGCCTAATTTTATTCTTTGCATTATCTTTAAACTTCATGCAGAAATTCATTTTCATGCTTTTCTTTAAAACACGTGATGCGTGAACAATTCTATATCATAAAGTAAACAAGCAATAACGTGTACCATCAAGACTGTAAAGCATAACCTATAAACCACTAAACCTAGCTACCCAAACCAAGCAAAATTAAACAGACGCATCTCCAAAACTCCTCGAGACGACATTCGACGTACGGTGTAGGCCAATCGGCCAGAGAAGATCACGAGAACTTACCTGTCGTCCGTAGTTCACTGGTTTTGGCACATCACGTCGCCTATGGCTCGACCTATGACAAACATTCAAGCTTCTTTAAAATCAAGCCTACATTCACCAATTATTCTGAGACTATTATTTCTAGCCTAATCCAATTAAAATCTAACTAAACGGGCCATTAATTTGGGTTCGGTAAAACCGACCCGAAACTTTGAACACACGTAACTTTCGCGTCGGTTATCGGAATCGAATGATTCCAGCGACCACGTACTTCTCTAATAACCTATTTTAACCTGTCAAAATGAATTTTAAAATAAATAACCCTAGCTAGGTCAAAATTGGCAAAACCCGAACTGCCCCCTTAACTAGAAAATTCCCTTTTTTGGTTTTTTATCGAATCTCCTCCATTTCCACACCAATCGACCACAAATACCCTTAATTAACATAAACTAATCAAAATCCCTAGTTACACACCACAAACCCGAATTGCCCAAATCGGGCATTCACTGTTTTTCGCTCAAATTGAGTTCATCATAACAAGGCGATGAAAGCCGGTCTAAGGGTCGGCAAACCCACGCCGGAAACACCCAAAATCAGCAGGTGATCGGAGCTCAATCGAGCTCGTCGCTCACAGCCTCAACCGAACCGAAAACAGGGAGAAAATCGGGCCTTACCGTCTGTTCGTGCGCGGAGACAAGCCGGACCTTGCTCGCCACCGTCGTCTGGCCGGAGACCGTCGAAAATCGCCGGTGAACGGCGCCGCGTCGCCTCCCCCTCGTCTCCCCTGTTCTTCGCTCGCGGGGCTCGGGCTCGAGCTCGAACACAAACAACAGAATGGTTTTAACCATTCTGTTGTTTTAATTAATAATAATAATAATAATAATAATAATAATAATAATAATAATACTAATATTAATTCATATTAAAACATTAATATACCGTTTTTTGCCCTCCCGTGCTTCCAACCATTTCGACTTTCGCTAAATCTCGTTCTTAAATGATAACTCACGGCTTAATTTCACGAACCTAATTTAATAAACATTTTAGTTCAACCAATTTATTCACTTTTAATTACTTTACCTTTTTATTATTTTCTCTCCAATTCTTTAGATTAATTAAACTGAGAAAAAATTCTCGGGTGTTACACGTTCTGCGGTTGGACAACCCTTTCCACCTAGCGGAGGGGGGTACATGTTTGCAACACGCACAGCCATGCCTGAGCCCACCTCGTATGACCATAAACATACATGGGTTCTTATTTGATGGGATATTGTGACCGACCCTTCTCATCCTTCACAATAGGTCAATAGCCCCCTTTCGGGCCACATCGCCATTTTCTTTAAAAACGTAGTGCGGAAATTCATTTTCTATGCATAATTTAAAACTGTGATGCATGAACAATTTCGTGCTTAAAGTAAACATACAACATATGTACAATCGAGACAATAAAATTATTTAAAAGCATATCCTATAAAAGAACTAATCCTAACTACCCAACCAAAACATTTAAACAATCAAGACTCCGATGATCCTCGACTCTACTTCGACGTACGGTGTAGGCCAATCGGCCAGAGTAAGTCACGAGAACTTACCTCGCGTCCGTTGCACTTCTAGCTCCGTCCACGAGCGTTGTTCACCTAAGCAAATTCACAATAGTTATCGTTAAAACGCGTTCGAACCATTAACGTCTAACTTAATGAAATTCTTAACTAAGGAAATTCCTAAAGTTCTAACCTAACTAATCGAGGCATTTTAACAATAATTAAAGCTCGATATCTCAATACCACCATTAACGAGTTTTTCCAAAACCCGAAATTTCTCAAACCCTAACCTTTCTCACAAA
Organism: Begonia masoniana; assembly: GCA_022432975.1. Lineage (NCBI taxonomy): Eukaryota > Viridiplantae > Streptophyta > Magnoliopsida > Cucurbitales > Begoniaceae > Begonia > Begonia masoniana. Next base: position 38,860,051 of record CM039502.1, read on the forward strand.
TCAATTTAACTTCGTCCAATAACGCTCAATACGTCCTTTATATTCCCAACTACGGTAAACCTATCGATTTCAAACCCTAAATCACGTTTTTAACGAAAATCCTAAACGAACTATAATCTTTTAAACTCCATAAAACTCGAAATAAACCTTCATAAAACCTTAGAATCGTACCTAGGGTCGAGATTGGGGAAGAAAACGTGAAGAACGGAGGTTGATTGGAGAGGAATCGTTGGCGTTGAAGAGAAATCGTCGCGGAGAGAGGGGAAGTCGCCGTGAGAGTTTGCAGGGGAAGGAGAGAAAATGAGGGAGGGAGAGAAGAAAAGTGTTTTTAATTAAAATTTGGCTTGGCAAATGACTTTTTCTCCCTTCCTTTGATTTTCTATTTGTTTCGTCCTTTGTTTCGTTATCTAGCTAACGATTTGGCTTCTCTAAATTCTCTTATTTAACCAATAGCTCTAACTTATTATCAGGGTTCCATTAAAACTTTCCGTTCGCAATTCGGACCTCGTTTACTATTTTTACCAAAGTATCCTTTATATTACGATAAACGTAATTTTCGTAATATTAGCGTTAAACTCCTAAAATTCCTAAAATTTTCTTAAAATCCTTATTAATTATTAGGATCGTAATAACGCTCTCTTTATACGAAATCGACTTAATTTGACATAATTACAAAAATATCATTTATATTCACATCTATTATAATAAATCCCGTATAAGAATCGGGTGTTACAATAAAAGTAAATACTTAACAATGGGATACTTTGCGGAAAAGTAAAGGGTTCTCATCTAACAATTAGATTTACAATTTCAAATTAGACAACCAAATCCTTACCAAGGAAATATAAAGACAGTTATAAGGAAAATAAATAACAAGCAACCTCTCCCAAAACGTGTTTGCATTTCAAAACTGTGCATAAATTTACAAAACTATAAACGAAACCTCTTTTCTTCTTTTTATTAAAACCGTCTCCACGAGCCCTTAGTAAGATAGTTATAAAACATCTCATGTACATAAAGTGACTATATATTGAAAATAAACTTCACCACTTTCCACATAAAACATCCTCAATGAAAAAGGAGGGTCACACAAGAACCCCTCCGACACACTATCACAAAAGACGGTGATCTGAAGACCCAACAACGTCTCATGAGACCGAATAAAAATCGTGACAACGATCCAAAAATCTAGCTCGTCACCGAGTGCCAGGTGACCGACAATCAGCCACGACATCAACTCGAACAATCAACACTCTGATTAGTTTTAAGGATTCGAAATCCAAGAAGCGCATCATCATTACAACTTTCACGCAACAATAAGTGTAACGGGATATCCTCGTGATAGTTTGACGTCAATACTGCTCAAAGTATCAAGAGGATTCATCCTCCCAACAAATTACAGCAAAACCATATATTATCTATACTGAAAATAAATATGAAAAAATCATACATACATATATGTATAAAACCGACGTGCTGGGGACCAGACCCCATCATACTTTTACAAGTGGCAACCCACCAAAATAATAGTTTTCGAAAACATTGTTATGCAATGCAGAAAGCATAAAATCTTTACCACGATGATGAATACTCTTCTTTCTTACAGGAGCGGTAACCTCTATTACTTGCTTGAAATAAGCAAACTTGTCGAAGCTTGAAAGAATACCAAAGTCATAAATATCTCACTCAACACTAAGGGAAGATACATGAATGGATCCTATACCGAGACTAGGAATCAAATCTGACTACGCTATAAACGAGTGCGAACTTCAAAGTTTTCCTAAAACTAAGGTTAGACGATTTACACTTTTAAGTCATCGATTGACAATTTTAAGTGTGGGTTGATCCATCGGTCGACACTTGGAACACTCTGGTTTGACCTGCAGCCGATACTTCATCCTAACAGTCGACACTCCATACCTCTCAAGTTTCAACCTAAAATACGATAGTGGTCGACACTTCCTTATGAGGTGTCGAGGTGTCGAGGTGTCGACACTTTTTCAAAATAAAATGTCGTGTGGTCGACACTTCCTCTAAAAAAAAAAAAAAAAAAAAAAAAAAAAAAAAAAAAAAAAAAAAAAAAAAAAAAAAAAAAAAAAAAAAAAAAAAAAAAAAAAAAAAAAAAAAAAAAAAAAAAAAAAAAAAAAAAAAAAAAAAAAAAAAAAAAAAAAAAAAAAAAAAAAAAAAAAAAAAAAAAAAAAAAAAAAAAAAAAAAAAAAAAAAAAAAAAAAAAAAAAAAAAAAAAAAAAAAAAAAAAAAAAAAAAAAAAAAAAAAAAAAAAAAAAAAAAAAAAAAAAAAAAAAAAAAAAAAAAAAAAAAAAAAAAAAAAAAAAAAAAAAAAAAAAAAAAAAAAAAAAAAAAAAAAAAAAAAAAAAAAAAAAAAAAAAAAAAAAAAAAAAAAAAAAAAAAAAAAAAAAAAAAAAAAAAAAAAAAAAAAAAAAAAAAAAAAAAAAAAAAAAAAAAAAAAAAAAAAAAAAAAAAAAAAAAAAAAAAAAAAAAAAAAAAAAAAAAAAAAAAAAAAAAAAAAAAAAAAAAAAAAAAAAAAAAAAAAAAAAAAAAAAAAAAAAAAAAAAAAAAAAAAAAAAAAAAAAAAAAAAAAAAAAAAAAAAAAAAAAAAAAAAAAAAAAAAAAAAAAAAAAAAAAAAAAAAAAAAAAAAAAAAAAAAAAAAAAAAAAAAAAAAAAAAAAAAAAAAAAAAAAAAAAAAAAAAAAAAAAAAAAAAAAAAAAAAAAAAAAAAAAAAAAAAAAAAAAAAAAAAAAAAAAAAAAAAAAAAAAAAAAAAAAAAAAAAAAAAAAAAAAAAAAAAAAAAAAAAAAAAAAAAAAAAAAAAAAAAAAAAAAAAAAAAAAAAAAAAAAAAAAAAAAAAAAAAAAAAAAAAAAAAAAAAAAAAAAAAAAAAAAAAAAAAAAAAAAAAAAAAAAAAAAAAAAAAAAAAAAAAAAAAAAAAAAAAAAAAAAAAAAAAAAAAAAAAAAAAAAAAAAAAAAAAAAAAAAAAAAAAAAAAAAAAAAAAAAAAAAAAAAAAAAAAAAAAAAAAAAATAAAATGTCGTGTGGTCGACACTTCCTCTAATCGGTCGATACTTCAGACTCTTGGGTTTTGCATCGGTTAACACTTAGTCCACAAGTGTCGACACATGTTCGGCGATTGACACTTCCTTCTGTAACACCTGGTTTCAATATAAATCAAAATAAGTTATTAAACGGAGGTATATAATCTTATGGTTTAAAATTGAGTGAAATGTTGATTAGGTTATTAAGAGACTAGGCAGGGGCAAGATTATTATATTGTGGATAACGTATTTAAGGGAAGTGTTAATGAGGTAGCCGCCACTGTTTCATTTCATTTCCTCTTCCACTCTCAGCTTCTCAGCTTAGCAGAGCGCGATAGGAGACCCTCTTTGATCCCTCCAGCGATTTCCTCAGAACTAGGTGAGTTTTGCTTCTATTTCTTGCTACATTGTAACTGTCGAGGGTTGATAAATGAAGTTTTGAGAATGCAGTATGTGAGTGCTAGTTTCGGTTTATGAGTTGAATCGGGAATGCACTACGATTAGGGCTTCCAAACTAATTTCCTTAGCTTTCTGGGTAGCTAGAAGGAAGTTTGACGAAAGTTTAAATTAATGTTCGATTTGTGGAACTAGGTTTGAGCAAACTCCCGAGGGAGAGGTTTCAACAAGCTTCCCAAGAGACCAGGTAAGTGAAGTCTGCTTGTGCCTTCGGGCCTACATCACAAAACGTTAGGATTATGATTACTTGTGTGAATCTGTATTCTATGCATCATGTTTTAAAACATACGAAAATGAATTTGAATGCATGATTGGCATGGTAAGGATTGAACATATTGAAACAGTCATGAGAATCAGTTTCACCGTTAAGGGAATTAATCCACCCCTTAATGAGACAGGGATGTATGTACTTTGGAAGAACTGATCCAACTTCCAATTTAACAGGGGGATCTGAACAGGAGAATCAGTTTCACTGTTAAGGGAATTAATCCACCCCTTAATGAGACAGGGATGTATGTACTTTGGGAGAGTTGATCCAACTCCCAATTTCACAGGGGGATCTGAACAGAAACGAAGCATGAGCAACTGAGTTGAGAAAGTAGAAATTGCATATTAGGAATTTATATTTCATTGTTTCATTTCTTGTTGACTTTACTTACTTAGCATTAGGCTAATAGATGAGTTTTGTGATGTAGGTGTTGAGGACACTGCAGGTGAGTTTCCTGAGTGCACAGATGATTGATGTGGTTGGAGGAGTACATCCATGTCTCGGCTTGGTAAACTGTTGAGGCGGGCTAACTGGTGTCAGCAGATGTTGAGGTTTAGTTGATAATGATCTAGTCTGAGTAGGTCGAGTTTTCACGACAGTAGAGATTTTAGTATTTCGAATATATTTTGAATATTATCAATTCTAGCAACCTGTTGAGTTTTAAGAGTTGGTTTTTACTGGATTTGATTAATGGAATGGTTTGAATTGTCTTTGAAAGGTCTTGGAGTGGCAAGAAAAATTTCTGTCTGTAGTTAGAGTTGTGCCTGTTTTTCTATCGGATGATGTCGAGTGTTTTAGTCGCCCGTTGATGTCGATCTTTTGCTCGTCAGATATTAAGGGTTAAGTCATTCGGATGAGGAGATCATCTGGATGACGTCACCGGTTGATATAGAGAAAGTCATTCGGATGAGGAGATCATCCGGATGACGTCACCGGTTGATATAGAGAAAGTCGTTTGGATGAGGAGATCATCCAGCTGACGTCACCGGTGGATGTCCTTGTTAGACTGACCGGATGACTAAATTTATATTTTGTCGTTTAGTGACCGGTGGATGTCCCTGTTAGACTGACCGGATGACTAAATTTATATTTTGTCATTTAGTGACCGGTGGATGTCCCTGTTAGACTGACCGGATGACTAAATTTATATTTTGTCGTTTAGTGACTGGTGGATGTCCCTGTTAGACTGGCCGGATGACTAAATTTTATGTTTTGTCGTTTAGCGACCGGATGAAGTCTCCAAAAAGCCTTCTCCTTTTGTTGACTTTGTTCAAGCGGACGACGAGTTTGACTTTTCCGATTTTTAAAGTATTTTCACGAGTTAAACCTTTGCTTCTTAATCGATTGTTTCTTAAGATTTCTAACGTTTTTTTTTTAACGTGGTCTTTGTTAATTTTATTCTTGTTTAAACGAATTTCCGCTGCAAATTTAAATATTTTGAGCTTTTAGAAAATGTCAAATTTAACTGTTGAGCGAAGTTTTTTTAAAAAAAAAAAAGAGAGATTTCTTAGTCATGATCAAGCTTTATGTAGCGAAATGGGTTCAGAAAACTCGGGGCGTTACACCTTCAAACTGTTGAGCCCTTAATCCTTTGAGTTCTCGCTAGAATGCACGACGAGGTCGACACTTCCCTCGAAGTGTTGACCACTGGGTCGATTTCTGCAAAGGGGAGTTCGTGAAACTTTCTCTTCCCTCGCTTTTTTTTGCTTCCAAAAAGCGAATGAACCTGCAAAGACTCCAAATCTACAAAAATCACTAGAAACAACCAAGGGATTCAAGCTCCTTTGCTGTAATCTGAATCCAAACTAAAACCCTAACTTTTAACTTATATTGGGAGAGCTAGAACGGCTTATCTTCTAAACTTCTTAACAAGAGTTGAAGTTGGAGGTCCCGACAAGGTTGCTCTGCCCTAAAAATCGACAGTTCTCACAACTTCTGTCTCAATGTCTCTCTCCCTCTCCTTTCTCCTTGGTTGGGCACAAATGAGGGAAAAAGGATTTCCCTCATCCTTTTTATCAACTTTACCCTTTTCAGACTCTTACCCCAACATTTTAATAATTTATTTTTACCTTCTAATTATTTTATTTAATATAACTAGAAACTCATTTACTTCTCATTCATCAAAATTACAAACACTCACTAAACGTAAAATCTCAATCATCCCATATCAATTTCTTCTAATTTAATCGCACAGTAATTTTTCAAATTAATAAATTTATCTAAATTTCACAAAAAATTTAATGCGACTAAAAAGGCGAAACGAGCCAACTCATGACACATCGTCACTCAAAAGCTAAGAATTCAACAAGTGAAAAATTTAATTACTTACATAAATTTCAAGTTTTACAAGTTCTGTTCGGCAACTTTGAACCGAGATCGAGCCATAAACAACTACTTCGTAACTGGGACTTGGATTCCACTGTTGAGCATCACCAACAACAGCGCACATAATCATCAATGAACTCAGAGGAGATCAAACTTGCACTCATCAGTGAGGTGAAGACGGGTCTCGTAACACCCTTAAATTTTACGGCGTTGTTAAATTTAGTGATAACTAATAAGTGTGTTAAATATTTAATGTACCCTTACATCAAAATAACAATTTCTAATGTTACGACCTGGAGACAGGCAAGTCAAAAACGCCGGGTTGATTTTACTTGTAAATTTATTGATGCATTCTTATATTTTTAGGGTCTTTTAAAAATTATGAGAAAGAAAGAAAATTTATGACCTAACATGGATCATGTTCCTTGTGAGTGCATATAATAATTTCTTCAAGAATTTTGTGGTCTTAAAAAATAAATTAACAAGTGAAAAAGGCATGTGAGGCATACTGCATGTTTGGCAGAAAAGCATGGTCTTTGATGTGTAAATGGGTTGTCTCAACGTACGTGTACCTCCCGCGCCATACTGGCATAGAATTATGACTTGCTAAGTTCAAAATGTACTTCCAAGTTTAAGAGACTCTAAGCACAAAGCTTCAGGCTCAAAACAACACACAAGACTACATTAATCTTAAATCAAAACTAAATCCAAATTTATGGATCGAGAGAGATAACAGAGAAGAAGGATGCGAGGAAAGTAAACAAGGAGAGAATTTGGCGTAACGCAAGGCTGGTGGTGTCTTCGGAAGGTACAAGAAGGGTTAAAAGCGCAACAGAAAACAGGGAGAGTGGTCATTTTTCACGTGTCTCGTTCGCGTGAGATGTCGACAACTCAAAGGTCAATTGGTGGGATTTGGCAGGTCATGTCACAGGCACCAACTGCGCTGTTTAATTCAAGCTCGCCTCAGGACCTTTCTTTTTCAATTTATTGCCTTTTCTGTTTCTCATTTTTATAAACAGAGAGAGACAGACTTGGGCTTTCATTTTTATGAATAAAGTAATTAGGGAGCCTGCCGACATGTGGCTAATTGGCGTTTCCCCATCTAATCTCTGCAAGTTTCACGTGAGTTGCTTCCATCCCTGTTTTCTCTCAATTATGAAGTCTCCCAATTCATATTTTATTTTCATAATGTCTCACCAGATATTCGTCAACTTATACTTATTGCTTACAAAGTTGACATACACTGATAAAATTTTTTATTTGGACGAAAATTGAATTGTTGACTTCTATTTGACTTTACTCTTACATGATATGAAAATGTTCATGTTAAATAAAAAATCAAAGGTAAAGTGACTGGTGGATTTTGATCTTACGAGACACTTCAACTCGTAATAGACCTCGAAGTTAAGAATTTTGTTAAAAGAAATATATGTACACTGCACATGATGTGGTTGTTAGCAAAAGAAAAAACGTAAAGGACAAAGGTTGGAGAAGATATGTTTATTCATTCAATTAAACATATTTTTATAGGCTTACAAAAAAAAAAAAAAAAACAACCACAGAATACTAATGGTTACAAAAACATAAATATCACCAAATGCTCATAACTCCTAAAAGAAACTCTCAAATTAAATACTATCGGTTATACAACCAAAAGCCACATACACAACTTAAATACCATAAATAAAATTTAATATCAAAACCTTTTATTTTCTCAATATCCCCCCTTAAACTTGATTTGTCACACCAAGCAAACTCCTCATTTTGATGAAAGTCTTCAACTTGAGGGGCTTTCTGAAAATATCTGCCGGTTGGTCTAGTGTCTTGACATGTTTGAGTTCCACTTCTTTCTTCATAACGCAATCCTGAATGTAATGATATCGGGTATCGATGTGCTTGCTTCTCCCATGAAACACCGGATTTTTAGCTAAGGCAATGGCCAATTTGTTGTCAACAAAAACATAAATATCACCAAATGTCATAACTCCTAAAAGAAACTCTCAATTAAATACTACGGTTATACAACAAAAGCCACATACACAACTTAACTACCATAAATAAAATTTAATATCAAAACCTTTTATTTTCTCAATATCCCCCCTTAAACTTGATTTGTCACACCAAGCAACTCCTCATTTTGATGAAAGTCTTCAACTTGAGGGGCTTTCTGAAAATATCTGCGGTTGGTCTAGTGTCTTGACATGTTTGAGTTCCACTTCTTTCTCATAACGCAATCCTGAATGTAATGATATCGGGTATCGATGTGCTTGCTTCTCCCATGAACACCGGATTTTTAGCTTCGATGTGCTTGCTTCTCCCATGAAACACCGGATTTTTAGCTAAGGCAATGGCCAATTTGTTGTCAACAAAAATCTCCATTGGACCTTTCATTTGAAACTTCAATTCTTTTACTGGGTTTCTTAGCCAAATTGCATGACATACACATGAAGTTACTGCGACGTACTCCGCCTCGCATGTTGATAATGTGACTATGAGTTGCTTTTTTGACATCCATGTGAACGCCGTTTCACCAATAAAAAACACAAATCCCGTAGTGCTCTTCCGATCATCCAAATCACCACTCCAATCACCAATAACCAATAATATCAAAATTGCTATAAGAGACATAGAAAAGGCCATACCCAATCGTCGCTTTGATGTAGCGAAGTATCCGCTTTGCTACTTTGCAATGCGTTGTTGTCGGCTCCTCCATAAATATACTGATGATTCCAACCGAATAAAGAATATCCGGTCTCACTCAAGGTTTTGAAATATGTAGAATCTACCTTCTCTCCTCCATCTTGCTTGGTGATTTTGACTCCACATTCCATCGGTGTTCCAACCGGATTAACATGATCCATGTTGAACCTTTTGAGCACTTCTTTAGCATAGCCCTCTTGGGATATAAAAATCCCATCTTCACCTTGTTTGACCTCGATCCCAAGATAGTAACTCATGAGACCAATATCTGCCATTTCAAACTCCTTTGCCATCTCCCTTTTGAACTCATCAAACATGCTAGGATTGTTTCCGGTGAATACTAAATCATCAACATATAAACAAATGATTAGTATGCTTTCACCTTGCATTTTGATGTAGAGGGCATGCTCATTAGGACACTTCATATACTTCTTCTCTTGAAAGTACTTGTCAATCTTTGAATTCCATGCTCTCGGTGCTTGCTTCAAACCATAAAGAGCTTTCTTCATTCTAAGCACTTTGTCTTCTTCACCCTTGACTTCATAACCCAACGGCTGCTTCACATAGACTTCCTCTTCAAGAATTCCATTCAAGAATGCCGATTTGACATCCATTTGATGTATCTTCCAATGATTATGGGCTGCCAAAGCAATAATCAAACGAATAGTTTCAAGGCGAACAACGGGGGAAAATACCTCATCATAGTCAATGTCGCGTCGTTGACTATACCCTGTCACCACTAGTCTTGCCTTGTGTCTCTCAGCAATGCCATTGGCCTTTCTCTTTGTCTTGTAAACCTACTTTACTCCAATCGGTTTGTGCCCTTTTGGAAGATTGGTCAATGCCCATGTGTTTTTTTTTTCTATCGCTCGAATCTCTTCATCTATTGCATCTTTCTATTTTTTGTTTGCAATAATTTCTTGGAAACTAATGTGCTCACAATCACCAATAAGACAATAGAGTACTATGTCATTTTGATTTTCATTTACCTCATTAAGTTCTTGTAGACTTCTGGTTCCTCTTGGGCCAATTTCGTTCTCCGAATCGCTGGATAATGCCTCTGTTCCGATGGACGACCGAAGTGACGTTGGAATGGGCAAAACTTCACCGTTGGCTCATCTTCATCGTCTCCTTCAAAGTATGAAAGGAAATCATACTCCTCCTCTTTTGTATTCCAATCCCAAGAGGCTTCCTCATAAAAAACAACATCACGACTAATATTTACCTTCCCATTCAAAGGATTGTAGAGGCGATAACCCTTTGAACTTGCGTCATAGCCGATGAAGATGAGCTTCTCGCTTCGATCGTCGAGCTTGGTCCTTTTTTCTTCAGACACATGAGCATATACAATACTTCCAAACACCTTGAAGTGACCAATTTTGGGCTTTCTCCCGCTCCATGCTTCTTGAGGCGTCTTGTCAAGTACACTTTTGGTTGGTGCTCGGTTTGTCAAATAGACTGCACAAGCTACGGCCTCCGCCCAAAATTCCCTCGGCATCTTCTTGGTCTTCAACATCCTTCTTGCCATGTTCAAATTTGTCCGATTCTTCCTCTCTGCCACGCCATAATGTTGCGGTGTCCTTGGCACCGTTAAGGGACGTCGAATGTCTTTTTAATCACAAAACTGTTTGAACTCATTTGATGTGAATTCACCACCTCGATCGATTCTCATGGCCTTGATCGTAAGGTTGCTTTCATTCTCCACACTTATCTTAAATTTCTTCAAGATTGTAAATACTTCTGATTTTTTCCTTTAAAAAATACACCCATGTTTTTCTAGAAAAATCATCAATAAAGATAATGAAGTATTTACTTCTACCATGAGACTCCGGTTTGATCATTCCACATACATCGGCATGGATGAGTTCTAGAGGCTTCTTAGCTCTTGTCATAGACTCCTTCAGAAAACTACTTCGATGATGTTTTCCGAGTAGGCACCCTTCACACACTTGGTTTGGATTGTGAATATGCGGTAAACCCCGCACCATCTTCTTTTTCGATAAGTCTTCTAGACTTTCAAAATAAAGGTGCCCGTACCATAGATGCCATAGCCAAGAGAGATCCTCATAACATGTCTTCAAGTATTTCGAAACATCATTACATACATTCAAAGGAAACATTCGGTTTTTGGTCATGTAAACTTTAGCGATAAGTCTCTCATGATTATCTCTCAAATACAAACAATTATTTTTCATTTGAATTTCAAAACCTCTTTCTAATAATTATTGTAACACCCGGATTTTCAGAATTTTGTAAATAAATAATATATTGGTATTTTTGTAATTATGTCAAATCAAGTCAATTTTGCAAAAAGAAAGCGTTATTACAATCCTAATAATTAATAAGGATTTTAAGAAAATTTCAAAAATTTTAGGAGTTTAACGCTAATTATACGAGAATTACATTTCTCGTAATATAAAGAATGTTTTAGTAAAAATAGTAAACGGGGTCCGAATTGCGAACAGACAGTTTTAAAAGAACCCTGGTAATGAGTTGGAGTCATCGGTGAATTAAGAAAATTTGGAGAAGCCAAATCGTTAGTCAATTAACGAAACAAAGGACGAAACAAATAGAAATAAGAGCAAAGGGCATTATAGTAATTTACCAAGCCAAAATTTATTAAAAACTAATTGTCTTCTTCTTCTTCTCCACGCAAACTCTCTTCTCTCTGCGATTCTCCTCCCTCCTTCGGCGATTCAACGGCGACCACTCCTCTCTGACGATCGTTCTTCCTCCATTCGTCCTCCGTTCTTCACGTTTTCTACCCCAAACTCGATTCTAGGTAAGGTTCTATGGTATTAGGGCGTTGTATTTCAGTTTTTGTGAGGTTCGATAGTTAAGGTTTCGTTAGGGTTTTGTGAAAAACATAGTTTAAAGTTAGAAATCTTTAGGTTTGTCGTATTAGTGAGTATATTGAACGTATTAAACGTTGTTGGACGAAATCTAGGGTGTATGCGGTGTTTAGGTTGAAAATCGGATATTTGAGATTTGATAAATCTCCATTAATGGAGTTTTGGAAATTCACGAGCATGAATTGCTCGATAAAATGTCTCAAAAAGTTGAGTTAGAACTTTAGGAAAATTTCCTTAGTTAAGGTTTCATTAAATTTGGACGTTAATCGGTTGAATCTCATGTTAATGTCAATTGTTGTGTTTTGCCTCAGACAAACGACGCTCGTGGACGGGGCTCGAAGTTCAGCGCGCACGAGGTAAGTTCTCGTGACTTACTTGGCTGAGTGGCCTACACCGTATGTCGATGTCGCGTCGAGGATCTCTGAAGAGTTGTTTGTTTATATGCTTTGGTCGGGTAGATAGGGTTAGTTCTTTTATAGGTTATGCTTTTTATAGTCTTTTTATAGGTTATGCTTTTTTATAGTCTTGATGGTATGTATGATGTTTGTTTATTTTATGTCTATAACTGTTCATGCATCATGTATTTTAAAATAGCATGAAAACGGATTTCTGCACGTGTTTAAGAAAATGAAATGAATGAACGTAATAAATCAATGTAATATGTATCTGGTTACGCGAGGTGGGGCTCAGGCACGGCTGTTACGGGTGCAAGCGTGTACCCCCCCGCCCCCCTCCCCTCCCCCCCCCCCCCCCCCCCCCGTTAGGTGAAGAGGGCAGTCCGACCACGGGATGTGTCCTCTCCATCTAATAGGCTGAGACCTCGGTGACATTCTGTCTGCGACATAATGATAAGAAAATGTTGCATGATTTCTGAAACTCATACGCACAACATGCATTTACATTTACGAAACTTACTGAGCCTTTAGCTCATAGTGTGTCTGTATGGTGTAGGTGATTACGAGACAGGTGAGGACGACGTTCCTCCTCTTGATGCATGAGTCCAGTTGGTAAAGAATGGTCGCGGGGGTGTGCTGGCGCAGTCGAGGCGTTCATGACCCGTGGAGACATATGTAGGTATTTTGGGCTATTTTGGATAGAAACTTGTACAGATAGATCATTATAGGATGTTTGGGTCTGGATTAGTGGATAGGTTTTGAGTTTGTTTTTAAAACGTTTTGTAAATGTTTGGTATTAGGGAAATGTTCAGTTTTTAAATCGAACCACGCAGTTCGTTTTTACGAAAACGAGTTATGTTTTAATTGAGTTTTGGGTCGTTAATTCGAGTGATTGAAGAAGTGAGAAGTGATGAGATTTTGAGTGAGTTATGTTGGGATGTATATTGATGAAATGGTGAAGGGTTGGTTTAGTGTATAGGGGAGCAGGGGAAGTGAAGGAAAGGAAAATGAGGGAAGAAGGAAGAGGGGAGGCAGTAGAGTTGGCGACCAATCGCCAAGGGTGGCGATCGGTCACCAAGAGGGATCACGCTCTGGAAAAAAATTCTAGAGCGTGTGGCGATCGATCGCCTGATTACGGGCGATCGATCGCCCCTTGTTGGTTACACGGCGATCACGGATCGCCTGGTGAGGCGATCGCTGGCAAAACCAGCGATCGCCCCTTCATTTTAGGAGGCAAATGCCTCTTCTGCCCTTCTAGTTGCTGTGTATTGTTTTTAACTTTTATTAGATTTATTTTAATTGTTTAAAAGCCTTATTAAATGGTTTTCAAAAAATAGGTTCGAACGTCGTTAACAATTTCTATTCCGATTTCAATTTCGACTTCATAAGTTTTAATTCCGCTTAAAGGTAATTAAAGTTATTAGGATAAAATAAATAAATAAATACGGGAAATTGGGTACAGTGTTAGGGGTCGCTACAATTATCCTACACTCAATATATTATTTTTTACATTAGGAATGTAATAAACATTTGTGATATATCGATTTTCTCCATTTTTTGACCGAATGAGAATTTTACCTACTCCTTTGATGGCGGCCAAAGAATTGTCTCCAAAAGCAATATTGCCTTTCGCCATCTCATTCAACTCCGCAAACATCTCGCGGTTCCCACACATATGATTTGAGGCTCCCGTGTCAAGATACCACTTGCTATCTTGACTCTCTTCTTCTCCTTTTGAAGCCATGAATAAGGTCTCGTTCTCTTCTGCATAATTAGACTCCCCTTGATGGGCGTTGGAAGTGCTGGAGGTTGACCGGTCCTTTTGCTTTCGGTCAGTCGGCTCTAAGTAACACTCATCCGCATAATGTCCATATTTATTACAATTATAACATTTTACTTGAGATTTATCTCTCCTGGACCTTCCACCACGTCTTCCACGACCTCGGCCGCCTCTTCCTCTTGAAAATTTACGAGAGTATTGAGAAATGTCGGTGTTGGCTTCGCCTCTTCCACCATGACCTCGACCACCGCGACCTCTTCCACGTCCACGATTGTTCTCTTCCTTGAGTTTGAGTTGGAGAAGTTGTTCTACGGTCTCCTTTTGCTCCATCTTCCTTTTCTTTTTCTCCTCATAGGTTTGCAACGAGCCTATGAATTGTTCAATCGAGATGTTCTCGAGATCCTTTGTCTCCTCGATTGTCGTGGCGATGATCTCAAACTTTGTATTAAGGCTCCGTAGAACCTTCTCCATGACACGAACATTGGTGATTTCTTCACCGTTCCGTCTCAATTGGTTGACAATGGTCATTACTTTTGTGTGATATTCCGCTATCACCTCCATCTCCTTCATCTGTAATGATTCAAACTCGCCACGTAAAGTTTACAACCGTACCCTTTTCACACTACCGGCTTCTCTATGAGTCGATTGGAGCTTGTCCCATGCCGCCTTTGACGTCTCAGCATTGGCGATGGTCTCAAACGTGTCTTCGTCCACCGATTGGTACAAGATATAAAGGGCCCTCTTGTTATTCTTTCTTGTCTCCTTTAACGTGTCTTTTTGCGCTTGATCGGCTGTAGCTTCCGGCTTTTGGAAACCATTTTCCACGATTTCTCACACGTGCTCCAATTTTCATAGTTGAGCTTGGTAAGCATCGGTAGTTGAAGCAGACCCATTCCCCCACCGTTGGCCATTATCCACTGTATTTTTTTTTATACGCTCTGATACCACTTTGTTAGCAAAAGAAAAAACGTAAAGGACAAAGGTTGGATAAGATATGTTTATTCATTCAACTAAACATACTTTTATAGGCTTACAAAAAAAAAAACAACCACAAAATACTAATGGTTACAAAAACATAAATATCACCAAATGCTCATAACTCCTAAAAGAAACTCTCAAATTAAACACTATCAGTTATACAACCAAAAGCCACACACACAACTTAAATGCCATAAATAAAGTTTAATATCAAAACCTTTTATTTTCTCAACAGTGGTGACTCATCCTTACCAAGAGTTGTTGTAATATAAGATTAAGTGATGTGAACAAAATGTCACGTTGAAAATTTGTAGTCTTAAGGTGCTATGTATGTAGCATAACATCTCCTCTTACTACAACACATTTTAAGTTCAGACAAAAAAATAAAACGTTGTAAGTTTCGACTCAAAGAAGAGAATATTGTACTACTTTGTGAAACTATTAGTGTTACGTTACTTATATCAGACTTAAGTCGGAATGTGGTCTATGAAAACGTCAGAGTTCCCAAGAAAGAGTGATTGTGGGTGGTCAATTCTTGTGAGTAGGGGTGGGCAGGACCAGACTGAGTGCCGAGAACCGGCCTGGTTTTGGTCCCAAATCCATGGTTCTCTGTCCTGTTTCGGTCCTTCAACGAATTCTCCCGCTGATTTCGATCTGGTCCACGGTCTATAACCTAAAATCTCGAAAAACTGGGACTGGACCAATACTTAAAAAAACAGCAATCAGCAATTCGCAATTCCCTCCTCAGCAGCCATCGCTTGCTCCATTGCTCCCAGACGGCCGTCGGCCAGACCCTAGTCCGGTAGTCCCTCCTCAGCTCTCGCCTGGCGCTCTCCTGCTCGCCTTGCCTGTTCTAGGTGCTCGGCTCTGTCCTCGTGCTCGCCTCAAATTTTTTCTTTTGTTTTTACCTTTTTAGCTCTTTCCCTTCCGTCCCGATACTCTAGATCCAGCTCTATTACAATATCACAACCTAGGTGACTGGACCGTAAGGTTGAGTTTGGCCTTCCTGATTTGGAGAGTAGGACACATATTTTTAAAATCCATACTCGAACAATGAATTGCGAAAGGGACATTTGATTTGAACTCTTAGCTTGGCTTTGCCCAAACTCTACTGGTATGGAAGGTATGGAACATCTTTTAGCCGCCACATCAATATTTGTTATACACCATTCAACCTGAGGATTTTTAAGTTGGCAATTTGATTATTTGGAATTTGACTTAAGTTTTATGACTCTCGCAACTATTCTTTATTTGTAACATTATGTAAAAAAATTTAATGTTTAAAAAAAAAATGTTGGTGGGAGGAACTAGTACCAGACTGAAATTTTCGGTCTGATCTCGGTTCGGTCCCGGTCCCTCCCAAGGCCGGTTCTGGGATTTGGAAAAAAAATCCTCGAAACATCGTCCTATTTCAGTTCTGAGCTCAAAATCAGACCGACCCGGACCTCGCACATCTCTACTTGTGAGGGCTTGTTGGTGCCTAAAAAGCAAGTGATTTGATTACAATTCTATATTGAAAATTTGGAGAGACTGCTCTATGTATATAATATGTCATCTCCAACTAGTGAAACATGTTTTGAGGTAAAATCAAAGAACAAAATTATCAAATTTTTTATTTTAAAGTGGATAATATTATATTATTTAGTAAAACTTGAAAGGGTTATGCATTATATTACAATCAAATTTAAAATGTCTTAATTGCTCTTAACTCTCTCCCTCCCTCCCCTTTGGCCCTTCTCCTCTGTCTCTCTCTTCCAAATAAGCTTTCCATTTTCCCAATGAATTCACCAAAAATCCCAGATGCCATCTTACCTAATCGAGCAATCATCAATGGAATATAGATTCCTTTGACTCTCACATATGACGGATTGTAAACACGTCGTCATTTGATGAAAGCTTAATTCCCATGAATTAAGATTATTTCTTTTTCATCTCATGAAGACTTCAAGGGATCACCAAATCGATCTCATCCAACTCTCAGCCGTCATTTTGATAGTCTGGTGGATTCCATCTCTAAATATCTTTTCAAGAAGGATGGGAATGAGTTAGCGGTGGAACTTCGTAGAATATTCAAATCGAAGAGCGCATTTAGCAGATTGTTCAACCAAAAATATTTTCAAGATGAAAACATGTAATCATGGGTATGATAAAGAATCATTATAATTAAAGAAAATTTTGTCATTCGATTGGATGATCTTTTTCTTTTCTATTATTTTCCTACTCAATTTGAACAAAGTAACGATACATTTACTCTTTTATCATACTTTTTAAAAATAACCACTGACGTGTCAAATTATTATTGATGTAATTAAAGTACAATTAATGTAATAAATTATAAATAATTAATTTATTACATTAATTATAATAGTTATTGTTTGACAAATCAATATGTGTTTTAACAGAGTAGAATATGAGAGTAAACGTAGTATTATTCATTTCTTTGAATGCATTGCCTTTCTAAGTGTAAGACATACAGACGCGGGTTTAGTGGTGTGCTATACAAATTCATAGGACATGGTTTGCAAAAATTGCTAAGTTAATATTCAAATTGAAAAGAAGAAAATTTTCCAACTGAGTTTGAATGTAGAAACTTCATGATTTTAGGCAATATGCCCATAAAGATCCCTTGTTTGTTTTTAACATTGACGATTCGATTGACGATGTGACCAGGATTGGATGTGAGTGTAGGGGCGTCTCTTTTCCATTTACGGACTACGGTTGCTCAATTAGAAAGGATGGCATCCAAGATTATTGAAAGGTCATTTGGAGAGGACAGAGAGAGCAGGAGATTGAGAATTAAAGACAATTAATTAAGACATTTTAAATTTGACTGTAACTTCACAGTAATCGTGTTTTTGAAATTTTTAACTTGAGAGTACAATTTATTTACTATGCAAAGTTTAAATTTCATTTATTTAAAAATAATTTGGGTTTAAATTAAAATCACTATTTAAGTTCAAGGTTTAACGTGCATTTTATCAAAAAATCAGTTATATCTTGACATTTTTGTTTAATTGAATTGTGTTACCTGAATTTCAATAAAATTTATTGTTAATATAGACACTGTTGAGAGTTTTAAATCCAATGACCAAATATGATATAATATAATTTTATATAATAATAAATAAAGTTTTTTTTTTTAATTATTTTTGTTTATGCTTGCATTAAATATTCTTTATAAAATTCATTAAGTAACAGTGATAATCAAAATTAGTTTAAGACTAGTATAAAGCCATATATTAACCCTAACAATATATATAATAACATAATGAAGTGTTTGTATAGATAAAATTATACTGTTATAAAAATTTTAGATAATCAATTTCATCATAATAATGGTTATCTGTGTATAATTTTAATTTATTTTATTTATTAGACTTTAATTTTTTTATTTTATTATTTTAATTACTAGGCCAAGTATTGTATGTATTATAATACAAACAATTAAACAACGTATATTTTGAGAATAAAGTAACGAGTAACTAAGAATATTAAGTGTGATTCAATTAAATCTATTTGATTATCCTTCGTATTAATTAATTCTTGAATCAAATAATTAACGGTCGATTTTATTAATAATTTATTTAATAAAAACTAATGTTAGCTGACAATAAAATGTCATATGAGAGTAGCGAACATCAAACATATTTCTATTACAATTTATTTGGAGAATTAATAAATATGTAACAAATACATTGATGAACATTATTTTAATTAAATGTAGAGAGCTAATCTAGGTATTTCTTGTAATTACTCTATAATTAATAATTATATTAATTAATATAAGGAGTTTATATCAATTAGTAATATTATTGGAGGTTAAAACTATAACTTTCTCAGTTACGTCATCATGTTCTTTTTTTTTTTCAAATATAAAATATATAAATATATTAGAATTTGGTGGAACCCAAATTCTAGTTAGGCCGGGTCTGACCCATATATCAATATATATTGATACTTGAGTCAAAAAACTTAATTGTACTTGATGTGCCCCGGAGCCTGAAAACTCGTGCTCGGATAAAGGTAAGTGATCAATTGAGTCATTTCACTAAGACATATGTTAATATTGCAGGAAATGACCATTGGAATGCTTGGGTCGAGTCTTGGATCAAATTGGTGCAAAAACATGGAAGAGACATTTCATCGAACAGTTGGTGTGCATTCGAGAAACCAAGGCATGGCGCGCATGAGGAATCACTATGGCGCACAAGTGGCGCACAACAGCAAGATGGCGCACAAAGGAGGAACATGGCCGTGCCATGGCTCAAGAAGCGCGCAAGATCAGCATGTGGTGCGCGCAGGGAGCAGCACGCTACAACATGCAGTGCGCGCACGAGACAGCCAAAAGCGCGCATGAAGGAGCATTTGGCCGAGCATGTAGCGCACGCGAGAGCAACACTTGGCCACATGGCGTAGGCGTAGCAGCATTGCCAGGGCACGCGCATGTCTGCGTATCACGAGCGCACACGAGACGCATCATAATCAGCTACCGAGCCAATGACAATTTTCGCTCAACGACTCTTTTTCTTTTTTCTGTTTTCTACATAACAATCGATTACTTTTCTTGGTATTTAAGCTTGATCTGAACACTTTGTAATGTTGTTGATTGTTGATGAATGATGAATGAAAAGCTTCAACTTATGTCTAAAAACCAAATGGGTTTTTGAATTACCGAGAGGTAATTGCCTCGGCTTGTTGTACCAAGTGGAGAACGCCTCCATTGCCACCAGGACCACGGTTTCTTGGTTGGTTGTCGTTCCATCCTTCTCTCCAAGCCTTTCAAGAGCTGGAAAGTTGAAGAAAGTGGTGAAACCGATCCCAAAAGCTCTGTTTCTTCCTCGGGAGAAACCTGTTGAAAGTTATCATCTTAGCTTCTCTGCCAGCCAAGGGCTGTTCTTTCATTTTGTCAGCATTCTCTGAGGTAGGAAATCAAGTTTGTTCACTCACCCATTTTCTCGAACGCTTCAATCCGTCTTTATGTTCAGTTCTCTGTTTCGTTGTTTCTGCGTCTGTTTTTGGGGTTTTCTTCGAGCACCGATCATTCTGCATCCTTCAAGTCTTCCGCATGCATGTTTCCTCCCCATTTACAGGCCCGTGTCTTAACATTTGTTATTAGAGCTTAAGTGCTCAAATAGTTGCACATTCAGATTCTGTTTTTCAGTCCCTTGTTTTTATGTTTTCTGTTTGCATGAGTGTTTTTTTTCTTTGTTGTTTTTTGTCCATTGTTGTCGTGTTTTAAATGTTGCATGTTCATCATGTTGCATCCACCTGCATGTATTTTCGGTTCTGTTAGGATAGATGATCGCTGTTTTCTATTGTTCTGTCATGCATTTGCTTCTGTTCGGTGATGTCTACTTCTGTTTTTCATCTGATAGTAATATCATGTTTAGCTATTGTGTTTCTGTTCAGCTTCTTAGGATTGTGTTGTCAAAATCATGTTTGATGTTTGGAATGCTCACTTGTGTCTGAAGCATGTTTTTTTTTTTCTTTAGCTTTGGAATTTCAAGTTGTGCTCTGTTTAGTGTTTGTGTTTAGGGTGTTTTTTGACCATGATATGCACGTCAGATTTCAAGATTACAGAACTCATAGGAATACTGCATTGGACTCAAATTGTGAGAAGTGTTCTGTTTGTTTAGGATGATTTTTGTTTGCTGTTCTGTTTAGAAAGTTTCAGAATATCTTACTATCTTGTTCACTATTTTTAGTTGTCTTTTTCCTGGTTCTGCTATTTTATTGTCTGATGTTTTATGTTCTTTATCTTGCATATATATAAACTTGAATTGAGATCAATTTTCTACATATTTGTTGAATAATTTGGATTGATTTTAGTTTCTATTTTATGTGCTGAATTGGAATCTCCTTCGACCAAGAAATTGGTGTAATATCGAGGAGCATTGCTTGATAAATTTGTTGTGTTTTCTGTTATTTGGTTTTGTTGTTTCTTTTCTGTTTGAAAGGTTGTTTTCGTGGATTAATAGGTTGTTCTTTCTGAACCATTTGCTGATACTTTCTTGTGGTTTTGTTGTGTTTTTGTTTGGGTTAGATTATGTCTAAGTTTGGTAAATCTTTTAGCCAAAGCCAAGGCTATAAAAGCCAAGCCATCTCATTCCCCAAACCAAACCTTGGTGAGCTAGCCTCATAGAACATTTAGAAAACTTCAACCATAGGCTAGAAGGTGCGAGCCAATGTTTTGAAAGCTTAAACTGTAGGCTCAAAGGTGTAAACCAATGGCTAGAAAGAGAGGAGAATGGTCTTCATAGATCCCCTCAAGTTCCACCTAGGAGAAGAGAAAACCTAAGAAGACAAGACCAATTTAGGAGAACCTTTGAAGAGGGAACTGATTTTGAGAAATCTACCTAAAGGATTCCCAAAGTGAACCCCTGAAGATGAAAGGTCTTTTGATGTAGCACTCCCTAATTTTAGCGGTTATACTTTAGGTTTTGAATGTATTAATTAGTTGGAAGAAGTTGAGGAGTTGTTTAAAAGGCATGACTATTTGGAAAGAAGAAATATCCGAATAGCTCTCTCTTGTTTCACCGGAATTGCTAGAATATGGTAGAAGAGGATTGAAGAAGAGAGAAGGCTAGAAGGCAAAGGAAAAGTTAATACTTGGAACTTATTGAAGTATTTAATTGAAAAAAGGTTTGCTCCAAGATATTACAAAAATGAGTATAGCCTTTGGCCTACCCCAAAAGCTCCCATCAATTTTGATTCACCAACTCCCCTAGTTCAAACCCAAGCCATATATATTGAGGAAACCTTAAGTGAGGATGAGGATGATGAAGAAGAGGAAATTATCTATCTCGAGGAGGATCCCTTGCTTGAAATGAATTTTAATTCCTATGAACCAAAGGATGATGAGCAAGTGGAAATCCTTGGAGATAACCTTATAGGACCTCTTACCCAAACCGAAAGCATTGAAGATTTTGGATTTGCAAATCTATTCAAGGAATCTTTCTTAGTGAGATAGTGGTGGAAACCATAGAAGCCCTTGAGCAGCAAGAAATAGAAGCCAAAGCCGAGCATATCCAAAATTCTAAATTTAATGAGGTTATCATGTGGTATAACCTATTTTATGACGATCCTAGGGAAGAAATTTTAGTTGAGGACTATGTTGAGTCAACCAATGCATGAGAGGGAAATTTTTATGCAAAGTATGCATCCATGCCTATTTCCCACATCCAACAAGAGTTCTACCTAATGGATAAGAACTACCTAGATCCTTTTATAATTCAAACCGAGAGTAGAGCTTATCATTTGAAAGGATATGATTTGTGACGACCCCGACCCCTTGTCGGTGCCACCACGACCTGTGTCGTGCGTGCATACATACATACATGCGTGCTACCCTCACTCGTTCTCATTAAAATTTTTCATTTTCATTTCCTTTCATTCATTTTATTCGTTTATTCATTAGAGAACGGACTCGGGCAATCAATCCATATCTATCAACATTTTGGCTCTAACTTAAAACATACCCAAAAACGACTCGTCTAAGGTCAGGAATCATCAAAAGAGGCTTAGGAACCTGACATGCCTCGGGTTGCATTCAAAAGGAAAAGTGGCAAAGTCCCAAACTTTATATCATCTCCATACTTATTACGTGTTTTTTCTTTTGTAGGTACAATTCATGGAAGGAATGCATAAGGAGCACTTGGAGGAAGTCACCAACTAGCCCGATGGGAATTTGTCTTCCTGAGCCCCTATCTTTGTAATTTTTATTTAAAAAAAAAACTTATTTTGCATACATTCACCTTTATTGTATGGATTATATAATTGCATCATGCATTAGATTGTGTGGTTAGGGTTAGATGAATATTGGTGGATTATGGGTTGAAGAATTTCAACTCAAATATTAAAGGAAAAGGCCCCCACAAGATCGAGCCCAAAGTAAGCCTTAGCCCAAAGAAGAGCCCACATTTTTAAGGTATAATTTTGCAGGTACAAGAGTTAGTGGCAACATGGATCAAAGACTTGGCAAGATCTCAACCATTGGCTAAGCAATGGCTCAGATTACATGGAGTATGCTCGCTGGCGCGTGCGCGGGCAAGAGGAAGACCACCTGGCAGGCGCACACAAAACTCAGCAGGGGACCCGGGCAAGCACACGGGTAGGCGCGCGCAGATGGGTGCGCTGGCGCTGATCAGCTGTAACACCCAGCCTTACGAGATTTTGTAATTCCAATATATAATGGCATTTTTGTAAATATGTCAATTTATGTCTGTTTTGCGAAAATAGAGCTTCATTAGAATCCTAGTTATTAATAGGGATTTTAATAAAATTTCGAGAATTTTAGGAATTATAACACTAATTTACGAGAATTAAGTTTCTCATAATATAAAGGACGTTTTAGTAAAAATAGTAAACGAGGTCCGTTTTACAAACGGACAGTTTTATAAAGACCCTAATAATAAGTTAGAATTATTGGTGAAATAAGGAAGTTTGGAGAAACCGAATCATTAACCAATTAACGAAA
Organism: Begonia masoniana; assembly: GCA_022432975.1. Classification (NCBI taxonomy): domain Eukaryota; kingdom Viridiplantae; phylum Streptophyta; class Magnoliopsida; order Cucurbitales; family Begoniaceae; genus Begonia; species Begonia masoniana. Next base: position 38,883,328 of record CM039502.1, read on the forward strand.
CAAAGGACGAACCGAATAGAAAATCAAAGGAAGAGCAAAATGGTAAATTGTCAAGTCAATTTAATTAAATAACAAACTTCCTCCTCCCCCCCACCCTCCATTTCTCCCTGCCCTTCACGAAACGCCAGAGAGAGCGATTTCTCTCTTCTCCCTCACGCAATCTCTGTCGACACTCGTTTTCTCCTCCAATCGACCTCCGTTTCTTCATGTTTTCTCCTCCGATCAACGCCCTAGGTACGAATCTATAGTTTTTGGACGTTAACTCTCAATTTCTAGGTCGTTAAACGGTTAGGATTTTGATTAGGGTTTTGCGAAATAGCCGAGTTACGTTAGGAAATGTTAGATATAACCCTATTTATGATCAATGGGCATTATTGGATGAGATTATGTGTGTGGTTCTCGTTTAGTTGAGAAAATCAGATATTTGGAGCTTAGAAATCTCCATTAATGGAGGTTTAGGATTTGTGAGCGTAAATTGCTCGATGAAATGCCCGAGAGAGGTTATTTAGAATCTTAGGAAATTTCCTTTAGTTAGGAGTTTCGTTAGATTTTAGAGTTTCATTGTCTAGGCTCGATTTTAACAAAGGACTTCGTTAAATGCTATAGGAAACAAAGCTCGGGACGAGGTGCTCGGCGAGCTAAAGACGACATGTAAGTCTTTCGTGACTTCTTTGGCCGATTGGCCTACACCATATGATTCTATGTTGGTTGAGGAAATTGGAGAATGTAAGTTTTGTTGGGTAATTAGGTTGGGTAGTCAGTTTTAGTTAAGTGTAGTTCGTTTAAGTTCATTGTTTGTTTATGCTTTGTTTATGTTTATAGCATTGCACGTGTTCACGCATCATGTTTCTGAAAAGCATGAAAAAGGAATTTCTATGCATGTTTTCATGAAAAGGAAAAGGATAACGAAAAGGTATGAATGTATGTAATCTGGTCACGTCGGTGGCGGTGGTTCAGACATGGCTGCTTGGGGAGCATGTTTTCCCCCCGGGTGGATACGAGGGGCTATCCAATCGTCGGATGTGCCGCTTCTATCTACTGAGAGTGAGGCCCCGGTGACATATATGTAATGAAATGAAATGAATAGTGAAAAAGTAGGAAACATGTTTTACGAACCCCATGCATAACATTCATTTGCATTCACGTAGATTTACTGAGCCTTTAGCTAATAGCGTGTTTGTATGGTGTAGGTGATATCGAGACAGGTGAGGACGACGTTGTAATATCTGGCTTGTACGGATTTCGGATATAATATATTTTATTGTTATTCTATTATATAATGACATTTTTGGTAAATATGTCAAATCAGGTCCGTTTCACGAAAAGAAAGCGTCATTACGATTATAACGAATAATAAGAATTTTAAGGAATTTATGGGAATTTTCGGAGATCAAACACTATATTATGAGTAAATACACTTTTCGTAATGTAAAAGACGTTCTCGTAAAAATAGTAAACGAGGTCCGATTTGCGAACGGACAGTTTTATTAAATCCGAAATATTAGGTTGGACTTGTTGGTGAAATAAGGAGGTTTAGTGAAACCAAACAGTTGGACGATTAACAAACCGAATAACGAAACAAAATAGAAATAAGAGCTAAGGGCAATTTGGTAATTTGCCAAATCAAATTATTAAATAACCTAACTTTCTCTCTTTTCCTCACTTCTTCTTCTTCTCTGGAAATCACAAAAACGCCAGAGAGCTTTCTCTCTGTATTCAAGCGATTCCTTCACGGCCGATTCAACGTTTCACCTCCGTTTTCCTCCGTTTCTCCTCCGTTCTTCGTGATTCTTCCTCCTCTCGCTATCCTAGGTAAACGACTCTCTTGGACGAAGCTCGAGAATCTGTGCGCTCAAGGTAAGTTCTCGTGATCTTCTCTGGCCAATTGGCCTACACCGTACTTCGATTTAGCGTCGAGGATCTTAAAGGATTGTTTGTGTAATATCCGGCTTGTACGGGTTTTTGGATATATTATATTATATTCGTATTTTATTATATAGTGGCATTTTTGGTAAATATGTCAAACCATGTCCGTTTCACAAAAAGAAAACGTCATTACGATTCTATCGAATAATAAGAATTTTAATGAATTTACGGGAATTTTCAGAGATCAAACACGATATTCCGAGTAAATACACTTTTCGTAATGTAAAAGACGTTCTCGTAAAAATAGTAAACGAGGTCCAAATTGCATACGGACAGTTTTATTAAATCCCAGATAATAAGTTGGACGTATTAGTGAAGTATGGAGATTGGGTGAAACCGAATGGCTAGACGATTAACGAACCGAAGGACGGAATCAATATAAAAATCAAAGAAGGGCAAAACGGTAATTTGAAAATCAATTTTATAAAATAACACAAATCCGCTTTTCTCTTCACTTTTTCTTCTTCTCTTCCTGGCGTTCACGAACAGAGAGCAAACCCTCTCTCGGCCGCCGACGACTTCCAACATTCCGACCTCCGTCCGACCTCCGTTCGTTCCGATTTCTTCACGGTTTCTTCTTCTCTCGCTATCCTAGGTATGCAGCTTCGGTCTCTGAGCATTTATTCTGAGTTTTCGGTTCGATTTAGGATTAGGGTTTCAATTAGGGTTTCGATCGATTTTCGTTAAAAACGCGAATTAGGGCTCGTAATTAATAAGTTAGCCGTAATTTTGTATATGTTAAACATGTTGGACGTTATTGGACGAAGAAAAGTCAATTTGCGAAAAAGTTATAAATCGGTAAAATGTCGGGTTTTTAGGAAAAACTCGTAACTAGAGATTTTGGATTATAAAGCTTTAATTAACGTTCGGAATGCTCTAAATAGCTAAGTGGAGAATTTAGGAGAATTCGTTAATTGAGGATTTTGTAATTTGGATGTTTAATAGCTTAATTCGGTTTTAACGGCAAATATCGTGTTTTACCTCAGACACGCGACTCCAGTGGACGAAGCTTGAGATCCAGCGCGCTCAAGGTAAGTTCTCGTGACTTGCTTGACCGAAAGGTCTACACCATACCTCGTCGTCGTATCAAGGATCCTTGAGGGTTCCTTGGTTTACGTTGTTTAGGTTGGGTAGTTAGGTTGGTTGTTTATAGGTTATGTTGTATTGTCTTGTTGATATGTATGCTGTTTGTTTACTTTCCGCTGATTAACTGTTCATGCATCACGTATTTCAAATATCATAGAAAATGGATTTCCGCACGTGTTTTAAGGAAAGAAATGAACCTCTGTAATTAATGTACGAAATCTGTATCTGTATCTGTATCTGGTTACGCGAGGTGGGGCTCAGGCATGGCTGTAGGGTTTGTGAGCATGTACCCCCCTCCTCTAAATCGAAAGTGGTAGTCCGACCGCGGGATGTATCCTTTCCATTTAGAGGGCTGATATCTCGGTAACAATCTGTCTGTGACGTAATGAAAAGAATGAAAATGTATCTGAATATGAATCTGTAATCTGCACGTTTTATGAATGGCATACGCACGCATGCATCTGCATTTACGTAGCTTACTGAGATTTCAATATCTCATATGTGTCTGTATGGTGTAGGTGACATTATAGGTTACGTTGACCCAGGTGAGGATGATATTCCTCCTCCTGACGTAGGAGCAGCTGATGGATGATGGCCGTGGGAGTGCGCTGAGCAGTCGAGGCGCGATATGACCCGTGGGGATGTATGTATGGACTCTGGGGTTGTTTTGGGATGTTTGATCTGATAATTGTATAGAATATTTAGGTTGTTTGGATCTGGACAGGGGTTAGATAACGTTTTGGTAATTGTATGTAAAACGCTTTGGTTTAAACTGTTTTGATAAACGTTATGAAATGTTTTGGTTTTAATGTTTAAGTTGAATGAAAATGTTTTGAAATGTTGTTTGTAGGTTGTTACGGATAGCTCGGTTTTTAGAGCTATCCACGCAGTTGGACTTCGCAAAGTCCAAAGCGAGTCGATTGAGTTTAGGTTATGTTTTAATCGGTTGAGTGCATGTGTGAGTTTTGGTGATTACTGGTGAAAGGAAGAAGGTGATTTGCTCTCTGGAGATCGGATTCCAGAGAACAAATAAATGTGTTTGAAGCTGAAAATTTTGAAGTGTTAAAGTCTCGAAGGAAAAGGAGGATCGCTGCATAGTGTGCAGCGATCGATCTCTGCTTTTCAGCAGAGATCGATCGCTGCCCTTGATGTAGGCAGCAGCGATCGATCTCTGCTGAAAGCAGAGATCGATTGCTTGCTGCATGCAAGCATGCAGCGATCGATCTCTGTAAACTACAGAGATCGATCGCTTGCTGCCAATATGCAAGCAGCGATCGATCTCTGTAGTTTACAGAGATCGATCGCCCCTCTCCTTTTGGCAGCTAGTTCCGATTCTGCCCCTCTGTATTTAATGTTATTAAATGTTTAAATGATTTAAGTTTTATTAATAGTTTTAGTTTATATTTTAAATGATTTACCAAACGAACTTCGATTTCGATTCCGGTTTCGGCTTCGATTTCATTTCCGCTTTAACGTTAGGTTTTAAAGTTTTATTTAAAATGTAAAAATAAAAATGAAAAATTTATACGGTTAAATGGGTACGGACTTAGGGTCGTTACAGTTTGTTTTATTGTTTTGGTTGGGTAGATAGGCTTATATTTGTTTTAGGTTATGCTATTCGGTCTTGATGGTATGCATGTTGGTTGTTTACTTTATGTCTATTAACTGTTCATGCATCACGTATTTCAAAAGTCATGAAAATGAATTTCCGCACGTGTTTTAAGAAAATGAAATGAACCTCTGTAATTAATCTACGTAATCTGTATCTGTATCTGGTTACGCGAGGTGGGGCTTAGGCATGGCTGTAGGGTTTGTGAGCATGTACCCCCCTCCTCTAGGTGGAAAGTGGTAGTTCGACCGCGGAATGTATCCTTTCCATTTAGAGGGCTGATATCTCGGTAACAATCTGTCTGCGACGTAATGAAAATGAATCTGTAATCTGAATCTGTATCTGTTTCTGTATCTGAATCTGAGCATGTTTTCTGAATGACATACGCACGCATGCATCTGCATTTACGAAGCTTACTGAGATTTAATTATCTCATAGATGTATGTATGGTGTAGGTGACGTGTTAGGTGACGTCGAACCAGGTGAGGACGACGTTCCTCCTTCTGATGTCTGAAGCAGTTGATGGATGATGGCCGTGGGTGTGCGCTGAGCAGTCGAGGCGTGCATTGACCCGTGGGGGATGTACGTAAAGGTTTTGGGGGTTTTTGAGACATTTTGGATTGATGATAAACTGTATAGAACATATTAGGGTGCTTGGTTCTGGATAGAGGTTAGATAACATTTTGGTAATTGTATGAAAAACACTTTGGTTTAAACTGTTTACGGAATGTTTTGAAAATGTTTTGATTGGTTTAGGTTGTTACGGATAGCTCGGTTTTTAGAGCTATCCACGCAGTTGGACTTCGCAAAGTCTGCTGTAAGCTAATTGAGTTTAGAATACGTTTAATTGGATGGATGAGTTATAAGTTTATTGTGATTTTAGGTGTAAAACCATAGAAGTTTTGCTCTCTGGAAATCGGATTCCAGAGAGCTAATTGAAGTGTTTCCAGAGAGCTAATTGAAGTGTTTGATGCATAGAGCGTTGAAGGGTTTGAAGGAACTGGAAGCAGGTGTGAGGGAACTGGATCGCTACTTGCAGTGGAGCAATGCAGCGATCGATCTCTGCTGCAGAGCAGAGATCGATCGCTGTTGCTATAAAGCAATGCAGCGATCGATCTCTGCTGTGCAGCAGAGATCGATCGCTGTTGCATAATATAATGCAGCGATCGATCTCTGCTGCAGCGCAGAGATCGATCGCTGCCACGGCTCAGCGATGCAGCGCACAGTCGATGCATGTAGCAGCGACTGGTCGCTGCCTTATTTGTTTTCAGGGCGGACTGTTTTGCCCTCCCCTTTTTCTGATTTGTTTTAAGTTATTTTTATTAAGAAGTTTAAAGGTTATTTAGTTATTAAGTGTTTGTTTTAAATGATTTCAAGGTTAGATTTCAATTCCGATTTCGATCCTGATTTCGATTTCGGTTTAGGTTCCGCTTAGAGTTTATTTAAGTATATATATAAAAAAAAAATAATATGGGAAATACGGGTACGGTATTAGGGGTGTTACAGACGTTCCTCCTTCTGAAGCATGAGTCCAGTTGAAGAAGAATGAATGCGGGTGTGTGCTGGCGCAGTCGAGGCGTTTCTGTGACGCCCCGAATTATAAAAACTCGGTTCGTTACACATAGCTCGAACATAACCAAGAAACTTTGGACTAAATTTAAAACTTCACTCGAAAGTCAAAATTTGACATTTTTTAAAACCTCAAAACATTTAAAGACTTGCAGCGGAAATCATTTGAGCAAAAATAGAGTTAAACAAAACCATAGAACAGTGCTTGAATAATTGGTTGGGATGTTAAGGGATAATCGGTCAAAAGAAGTAAAGGTTTAAATCGCGAAATGCCCTGAAAATTTCAAAGGTCAAACGCATCTGCGGCTGAGCAAAGTCAACGGAAGAGGCTAAAACAGATAGCAAAAAGACTTTTTCCGGTGACTAAACGACAAAAGCTTCAACTACATCATCTGGTAAGCTTAACACACGACATCCACCGATCACTAAACGACAAGACTTCTACTACATCATCCGGTAAGCTTGACATACGACATCCACCAATCACTAAACGACAAGACTTCTACTACATCATCCGGTGAGCTTGACATACGACATCCACCGATGACGTCAGCAAGATAATTTCCTTCATCCGATCGACTAACCTCACATCCACTGGTGACGTCAGCCGGATGATTTCCTTCATCCCGATCGACTAACCTCACATCCACCGGTGACGTCAGCCGGATGATTTTCTTCATCCGATCGACTAACCTCACATCCACCGGTGAACTTTATTCACCTATGATGGAACTTACAAACTTCACTCAAAGCATTCAAAACAACCTGACCCCAAAAAATATTTGAAATTCAACAAAAACCATTAACAAAAGAACAACAACTGTACCCTCGACATGACTTTGAAAATGATAAACTCCAACTACATTTAAATCATGTTTTCTTTGGCAGAGAGGAAATTCCCAAAGGTATCAAAACATCAAATAACTACTAAGACTTCACCTACGGACAAGTGTTAAAATCAACAGAGTACTTTTATCAGAAAGTCTCAAGGGAATGCATCCAAAAACATTAAAATCACTTCTGTCATTAGAAAACTTAACATTCTTAAATCAAATCATAGCTCACTGAATCTTCACTTCTTCAGACACCAGTTAATCTGCCTCATCAGTATACCAAATCGAGGCAGAGAAGTGCTCCTCCAACTTCACCTATTCTTCAGCGAACTCAGTAAACACACCTGCTGTCCCTTCTTCACCTACATCACAAAACTCATCTATTAGCCTAATGCTAAGTAAGTAAAGCAGTAATGAAATGAAATGCTGATATCTGAATTCCTAAACATGCCATTTCTACTTTTTCATCTCAGTTGTCGTTCATCGTTTCTGTTTAGATCCCCCTGTGAAATTGGGAGTTGGATCAACTCTCCCAAAGTATAAATATCCACTGACTCATTAAGGGGTGGATTAATTCCCTTAACAGTAATCTGATTAACATAGCTGTTTCTGATCCCCCTGTGAAATTGGGAGTTGGATCAACTCTCCAAAAGTATAAATATCCACTGTCTCATTAAGGGGCAGATTATTTCCCTTAACAGTAAATCTGTTTCTCATAGATGTTTCAATATGTTCATTTCTTACCATGCCAAATTGCATTCAAATTCATTTTCGTATACTTTTAAAACATGATGCATAGCATACAGACACATTCAAATAAACATATTCCTAATGTTTTGTGATGTAGGCCCGAAGGCGCAAGCAAACTTCACTTACCTAGTCTCCTGGAAATCGCTCGGTTTCAACTACTTTGGAAGCCCTGTTCACCTAATGTCATAAACAAAATACCATTCAGATCTTCACTAAACCTCATCTTACACCATTCACAAACCTAAGGAGCTAGTTTAGAAGTTTGGATCATCGCACATTCTTGATTCAACACTAACCCGAACTCAACTCACTCACAGCATTCTCAAAAATACACTTATTGCACTCTCTCTGCTATCTAACCACTAAATCTAGAGAAAACGAAGGGAAAACTTACCTAGTTTGAGGAAATGGAGATAGGAGGGGAAAAATTGCTTGGTGAGCTTGAGCTGAATACCGAGAAGGAAAAAAAAATGAAGGAACAGTGGCAGCTAAACCTCATTAAACCCTTCCTTAAATACGTTATCCACAATAAATTTCAATTTACCATTTTATCCTTACTCATTCACTTATTAACCTAATCACTAAATCACTCAAACTTCAAATTTTTTTTAAAACATTCTCTATAAATGGAAAAGGTAAATCGGTTAATAGAAACCGAGTGTTACAATCTACCCTCCTTAAAGAATTTTGTCCTCAAAGTTCAGTACCTGAATAATTCTGGATGTTGGTCCATCATGTCTTGCCTGCGCTCCCAAGTTGTCTCCTCTAAGTTCTGGTTGTGCCACAAGACCTTCACCAGAGGAACCTCTTTGTTGCGCAATACTTTAACCGCATAGTCTAAGATCTTTACTGGCTTCTCCTCATAAGTAAGAGTAGGATGAATTTCGATATTCTGCTGTTCCACAATTTGATATGGATCCCTTATGCATTTCTTCAACATAGAAACATGGAACACACTATGTATCCCCTCCATAGGAGCCGGTAACTGCAACTGATAGGCTGCTCTCCCAATTCTTTTCAGAATAGTGAACGGTCCAATAAATCTGGGGTTTAACTTTCCCCTCTTCCCAAATCTGACAACTCCTTTGATTGGTGACACTTTGAGAAAAACTTCATCACCTATCTCAAATTCCAATTCTCTACGCCTGCAATCTGCATAGCTTTTCTGTCGGCTCTGAGCTGCCAAAATTCTCTGTCGGATGAGGGCAACCTTCTCAACAGTTTATTGCACAATGTCAGGGCCAAGCAACTGTGCTTCACCAACTTCATCCCAGTACAAAAGAGATCTGCACTTTCGTCCATACAATTCTTCATAAGGTGCCATTCCTATTGTTGCCTGAAAACTGTTATTATAAGAGAATTCTACTAAGGATAGGTACTTGCTCCAGGAACCCTTATGCATTTCCTCTAATATTTGAATGGTCCTTTCGGACTGTCCATCTGTTTGAGGGTGAAAGGCTGTGCTAAAACTAAGCTGCATGCCCATAGCCTCGTGCAAACTCTTCCAAAACTTGGATGTAAATCTAGAGTCTCGGTCTGAAACTATAGAACTTGGAACTCCATGAAGTCTAACAACTTCGTGCACATACAACTCAGCAAGCTGATCCATCGAGTAAGTCACCTTTATCGGTAGGAAGTGAGCTGATTTGGTTAGTCGGTCAACTATTACCCAAATAGCATCATGCTCCTTTGCTGTCTTAGGCAATCCCATAACAAAGTCCATCGTTATTTGTTCCCATTTCCATTCGGGAACTGGTAATGGCTGTAAGGTCCCTGCAGGTCTCTGATGTTCAGCTTTAACCTGTTGGCAAATCAAACACGATCCTACATATTCCGCCACACTTCGTTTCATACCTGGCCACCAATAATGTTGCCTGAGATCCTTGTACATCTTTGTACTCCCAGGGTGAACAGAGAACCTGGAAGATTGTGCTTCTGAAAGAATCTCATCTCGAAGTTCTTTAACGGTAGGAACAAACCACCTATTTCTAAATTTAAGGATCCCTTCAATGGAATAGTTGAAATCCGAATTAACAGTAGATCTTATGCTTAATTTGTACTTGTTGCATTCCACATCATTTGCCTGAACTTCCTTTATTTTCTCCAGAATAGTAGGCTTTAAGGTTATGGCTGAGAGTATGGCTGATACACTAGATACTGCTTCTAGATTAAACCTCTGTAATTCTGACTCTAAGGCTAATGACATATCAAAAATCATAGATGGGGTTGATGTTGTTACTCTACTCAAAGCATCTGCCGCAACATTTGCTTTACCGGGATGGTATTTTATCTCAAAATCATAATCCTTGACAAATTCCAACCATCGACGCTGCCTCATGTTTAGTTCCTTCCGTGTGAAAATATACTTCAGCCTCTTATGATCTGAAAATATCTCACAAGATTGTCCATACAGGTAATGCCTACAAATTTTAAGTGCAAATACCACTGCAGCTAATTCTAAGTCATGTGTAGGATAGTTCTTCTCATGTGTTTTCAACTGTCTAGAGGCATAAGCTATCACTATTCCATTCTGCATTAACACACAACCAAGACCAATTTTGGAAGCATCACAATAAATATTAAATTTACTATCTTCAACTGGGAGGGTTAAAATTGGAGCATTGGTCAGTTTCTGTTTCAAGGTCTGGAAACTATGCTCACATTCCTCAGTCCATGTATACTTCACATTTTTCCTTGTTAACTTAGTAAGAGGTGTAACAATCTTCGAAAATCCTTCAATGAACTTTCTATAATACCCTGCAAGTCCAAGAAAACTCCTGATATCTGTAGCATTCCTTGGTTGGGGCCATTCCTTAACTGCCTAAACCTTAACTGGATCAACAGATATCCCATCCCCAGAGATAACATGTCCTAAAAAATAAACTTGGTCCAACCAAAATTCACACTTAGAAAACTTGGCATAAAATTGGTGCTGTTTTAATACTTCCAACACCAAGGTCAGGTGCCTAGCATGCTCATCTTTGATACGAGAATAGATCAGAATATCATCAATGAACACTATGACAAATTTATCTAGGTAATCATGTGTAACGCCCCCGAACCCTCCCCGGCTCGGTGCGTCACTTTGCTAGCTAACCCCGCGTTTAAAACGAAATTTAAAAATAATTATCTTAAATATTTTGACTCGTTTTTGGGTTTTTCGAACCCTCAAAACTTGTTGAGAAACGGGCCCAAAATACGTTTAAAATACATCGGAAAATGTCGGGTCAAAACATTTGAGAAAATGGGAAAATTTAAAAAAAAATCAAATTTTGGACTAGAAGGGTCGCTGGGCGCGCGCGCTGGGCGCCGCGCGCGCCCACACAGCGCGCCAGCGCGTGCGCTGCGCCCGCTGCGCCCGCCGCGCGCGCGCGCTGGAGCGCGCCTGCGCGCCCCAACCGATCCACCGCGACCGATCGTGGCTAAATGCCCGATCGATCGGGCATTCTCGGGTTTTCTTCACTCACAAACATCCCGACCGCGACCGATCGTGCCCCGGGCCCGACCAATCGGGCCGGCTCGGGTTTTTAACACCCAAAAACATCCAAAAAATGCCCATTTGACCTTTTCCCGCTTTCCTACACTTTCCTACACTTTTCTACAATCCCGACACCTCCAAAAATCACGGAACTTTAACCACGTCATCCCGACACCCATAACTTCGTGTCCCATAAATTTCTTGAAAAACCGACTTAAAACAATTAACAAAAAAATAGAGAACTCAACCCGACATTATGGATTTGAAAACCAAAAATCGACAATATAACGGCTAACTTTTCGAAATCCAAAACCTGAAAAGACGATACCTTTAAAACACGATTTAACCAACCAAATGACCAGATCAATCCAACTATATACATCAAACAAAATTTAACCAAACGACTCTAAAATCCAATCCCGACCACAACGTGCACATTTCACCACCATTATCACACACCAAAATAACTATACACTTCAACTCCAAATACTCAAAACATGACCAATCAAGCAACACCCAAACATTCCCAAATCCACTCCTAATAACTCAAAGTTTTCAAAACATGCACTACCACAAACCCCTGCCGAGAACTAGGTCGAAGCGCCCCGACAACTGCCCGCACCGGCATACAGCGTACATCAACGACTGTGTCCCAATCCCAGCTTTTCTCGTAGCTCTAACCTGTACTCCAGTCGTCACCTACACCACAGAACACACACACACACACGTAAGCTTACGCTTAGCAAGTAGGGATAACAAATATAAACAAGCACAATACATACACAACCTCACACAACCCTAACATACAGCACAACACCACTCGGCACTACAACGCAACACAACTACACGACCACACCATGCTAATTGCCCGCACCCGAAAGGATGCCTTAGTTGCCCGCACCGAAGTGCCTTACACTTTAACCAACTATCACACAACGTCTTACGTATACACAGTTAGGTGCCTCTTGCAGAACCTCCCGAAGCTTGTCATATTTCAGACACTACTTCGCGACGAGGAGCCACTACACAGCTTTTGTGGAAACCTCCCGAAGCTTGCCATATTTCAGACACTACTTCGCGACGAGGAGCCACTACACAGCTTTTGTGGAAACCTCCCGAAGCTTGCCATATTTCAGACACTACTTCGCGACGAGGGCCACTACACAGCTTTTGTGGAAACCTCCCGAAGCTTGCCATATTTCAGACACTACTTCGCGACGAGGAGCCACTACACAGCTTTTGTGGAAACCTCCCGAAGCTTGCCATATTTCAGACACTACTTCGCGACGAGGAGCCACTACACAGCTTTTGTGGAAACCTCCCGAAGCTTGCCATATTTCAGACACTACTTCGCGACGAGGAGCCACTGCCAACAGACCACTTTCAAAACCATGCATATGCCACTAATGCTTAACCAACACAAAACATTCAAAACATGCTTAATCACAACCAAACATTTAAAACCACTTTTAATCACAACCAAACGTTTAAACAACCAAATCAGAACAAAGCAACAATCTCAAACACTAACAATACACTATCAAATAATAAATCCTACCGTTCTGTGGTGTAGGCCCGAAGGCAACAAACACACGTCCACTACTTACTTGGATGCTCGGCCTTCGCTTGCACACTACTATCAATCGATTCCTTTGTTCGACGACCTAAAATAACGGAACTTAGCTTAATAGGTTATCAATACAATCTAAAAATATTCTTAAACCTAAAACTAACCCACAATTTACCCTAAAATCACAAACCCGATTTTCTACCCAATTTAACCGTCAAACTTCAAACGGTCGTAACTCACTCATTTTTCAACGGATTTCGACGTGCCACCCCAATTCGGAAACCTCTACACGTCTACGATCCATTGAAATACTCAAATCAACCAAACAAACACTTTGGCCAACTTGAAAATACCAAAAACAGAATCGGCCATAGGTTTGCACAAAACCGTTTTTTTCCAAAGTCAACTCCAATCTTCAATCCATCCTTAAAATCAACCTAAACTAATCCATTCAACAACCAAACAAACACATTTAGAAAGGAAACAACCAATTGAAACCCTAATTTCGTAGCTTCCCATTAGGGTTTCCCAAACCCACACAAAACTCACTCTAAACCCTTCAAAAACACTCACAAACTTCACCTATACCAATACAAACCAAAACCCATATATTATTACCTTGAAACTCCTTGCACAAATTGAAGAGAATAGAGGAGGAGGGGCAGCTATGGCGGATGGAGAAGAACGTGAAGAATGAGGGAGAGAAGGAAAGAAATTGCTTTTTAATCTAATCATTTTCCACCTTTTTGTTTTTCCCCACAAAATTTCCTTATTTCTAATTCAAACCCCACCTTTTTCTCACTTGAATGTCAACGTGAAACGCTCTCTTGAATTACCACTTTAATGCCAATTAACACTCACATTCTATTGGTTCCTTAAATTTGACTTTTCAAACACCTTTTTGCTTTTGAATTTTTCAAACTTCTTTCTCCTTCAACATTTCAACCTATCCTTATTTTATTGGTCAACTTCATTCTTCTTTTTTTTTTTCATTATTTCTAAACCTTAATCCCTCTAAACAATTACTCTTAGGCCTATATGTGTTATAGAAAAAAAATCTCGGGTGTTACATCATGAAACACCCTATTCATAAGATCCATAAAGACAGCTGGTGCATTTGTCAACCCAAAGGACATAACCAAAAACTCATAATGTCCATACCTTGTGCAAAAGGTAGTCTTTGGGATATCTTCAGATTTAACCTTCAACTAATAATAACCGGACCTAAGGTCAATCTTAGAGAAAACTCTTGCACCATTAAGTATACTTGTTCTTGACAGTTAACTTATTCAATTCTATATAATCAATGCACATACGCATTGATCCATCCTTCTTTTTGACAAAAAGGACAGGGGCACTCCACGGTGAAAAGCTAGGGCGTATGAACCCTTTCTCCAATAAATCCCCCAACTGTTTCTTCAATTCCTTAAGTTCTGTATGTAACACCCGACATCTCGGCCAGGTGATTTTCTGACCATTTTCATTGTCACCCTCTTATTTAACCTTTATGATTTAAAATTTAATGTTAAGACAAATTTATTACAAGTTGTGTGAAACTAGGTTGGGTGGCAGTTTTGTAATTAAAATCGATGGATTTAGTATAAATAGGAAATGGAAACCTTAAACCTCATTTATTACCACTGTAGCCGACATTCCCTCTCGGCGATTCCTTCTTTCCCAAGTTCTTGCTCTCGGCTACCAGAACTTCCCTTTACCGACGGCTGGTTTCGAGCTTGCTCTTCTCTGCAAATCCACACCCGAGGTATGAAATGGACAATGTAGTCATTCATTCGTAAATAGAGCTCTGTTTTCAGCTCGGCACTGAGTTCGGATTTTTAGCAGTGGCCGAGTAGTTTAAGACCTTTTTTTAAAATCTGAGAGTAGAAATGTCATCCCGAATCGATTCTGAGCATTTTAAGTAACCGACTCAGATTTAATCAATGGTAAAACCTGTCCACCTAGTTTCGGATTTCAGACTGCAGTGTGTCAAACAGAGGAATCGGAATGACTTTAGCTATTAGATCCTAGGATGGTTTATGATTAGGACTATTAGGACTTTGTTTTAACTACTGTAATGTACATGTTTTAGGTGAAGAAGTTTAAAGGAAAGAAGCTCGGATTGCTAAGGAATCCAGGTAAGTGAATGTATTAAGATTTCCGGCCACTAGGGCCCTACACCGCAAGGGTATTAGGAAATCACTGAGATGTTAGCTTATTGACTATGATTTGTTATTTCCACGATATGAAGAAGTTGTGTAAGTAAATGTAAAGTTACAGGATGTTTTACTTGTCCTCATGATATGACTTCTCTCTATGAACTTTATGTCTATGCACTGTGTCCCTGTTATGATTAAGTTGAGAATATGAAAAGCAAATGTAACCAAAATTAAGTGCAGAGCGGGGAAAGACTATGTTATGTATGACTCGCGAATTCTCCCACAGGTGGAGGCCGAGTTAATGATATGTATGACTCGCGAAATCTCCCATTGGTGGAGGCCGAGTTAATGATATGTACGACTCGCGAAATCTCCCACTGATGGAGGCCGAGTTAATGATATGTATGGCTCGCGAATTCTCCCACTGGGGAGGCCGAGTGATGTATCATGATTGCCGCGATAGGCAAATGATTATGTACGACTGCCGCGATAGGCAAATGACTATGTACCCCTGTCTTCCTCCCTCGTTCCCTGCCTTAATACATGTTATGTAAATGATAAAGATGAACACGAATGATGAATGGTTTATGAACTTATGTCTCTCTAAATTGTGTACTCATGTATATCTATCAGCATGCATTCCTTACTAAGCATTAGGCTTATAGTTAAACCTTATGGTGTAGGTGAAGAAGGTTCAGGTGAGGATGTTATGTTCAAAGAGGATGCTTAAGGCTGGTTGCTGGAGGATGCTCAAGGTGACAGTGCGGGACTGGAGAGGCGATTTATGACCCCGAGTTAAGACTCTTATGTTACAGTATGTTAAAGGATATGGTAGCTTAAGTAGGATGAGATTATTTTAAAACGTTGAGCTTTGAAACTGTCTAGTGGATCACTGAGTCAGGGAATGATTATATAGATTTATAAATGATCTGTTGCTTAAGTCTTCCGCTATATGCATTTTGAATGAGTTGTGTTTTCTTTCTGTTGGGAGGAGTCATTTGATGATTTAGTGTTCTCTACCGTAAGACGGAAGCTGGATGAGGCAATCTTCCGGTTGACGTCAATCGGCAGATGCCGAGAGTTAATTGTTTGATGGTTTAGTCTTCGGCTGACGTCATCGGCAGATGCGAAGGGTAGTGTTTGTTGGTTTAGTCTTCCGGCTGACGTTCATCGGCAGATGCGAAGGATTAGTGTATGATGGTTTAGTCTTCCGGATGACGGTCACGGAAGTTGTAAAATGTGTTTTGTCACTTAGTCACCGGAAGATGTAAAAATGTGTTTTTGTCGCTTAGTCACCAGAAGATGTAAATGTGTTTTGTCGTTTAGCGACCGGAAGATGTAAAATGTGTTTTGTCGTTTAGCGACCGGAGATGTAAAATTGTCGTTTAGCGACCGGAAGATGTAAAATGTGTTTTGTCGTTTAGCGACCGGAAGATGTAAAATGTGTTTTGTCGTTTAGCGACCGGAAGATGTAAAATGTGTTTTGTCGTTTAGCGACCGGAAGATGTAAAATGTGTTTTGTCGTTTAGCGACCGGAAGATGTAAAATGTGTTTTGTCGTTTAGCGACCGGAAGATGTAAAATGTGTTTTGTCGTTTAGCGACCGGAAGATGTAAAATGTGTTTTGTCGTTTAGCGACCGGAAGATGTAAAATGTGTTTTGTCGTTTAGCGACCGGAAGATGTAAAATGTGTTTTGTCGTTTAGCGACCGGAAGATGTAAAATGTGTTTTGTCGTTTAGCGACCGGAAGATGTAAAATGTGTTTTGTCGTTTAGCGACCGGAAGATGTAAAATGTGTTTTGTCGTTTAGCGACCGGAAGATGTAAAATGTGTTTTGTCGTTTAGCGACCGGAAGATGTAAAATGTGTTTTGTCGTTTAGCGACCGGAAGATGTAAAATGTGTTTTGTCGTTTAGCGACCGGAAGATGTAAAATGTGTTTTGTCGTTTAGCGACCGAAGATGTAAAATGTGTTTTGTCGTTTAGCGACCGGAAGATGTAAAATGTGTTTTGTCGTTTAGCGACCGGAAGATGTAAAATGTGTTTTGTCGTTTAGCGACCGAAGATGTAAAATGTGTTTTGTCGTTTAGCGACCGGAAGATGTAAAATGTGTTTTGTCGTTTAGCGACCGGAAGATGTAAAATGTGTTTTGTCGTTTAGCGACCGGAAGATGTAAAATGTGTTTTGTCGTTTAGCGACCGGAAGATGTAAAATGTGTTTTGTCGTTTAGCGACCGGAAGATGTAAAATGTGTTTTGTCGTTTAGCGACCGGAAGATGTAAAATGTGTTTTGTCGTTTAGCGACCGGAAGATGTAAAATGTGTTTTGTCGTTTAGCGACCGGAAGATGTAAAATGTGTTTTGTCGTTTAGCGACCGGAAGATGTAAAATGTGTTTTGTCGTTTAGCGACCGGAAGATGTAAAATGTGTTTTGTCGTTTAGCGACCGGAAGATGTAAAATGTGTTTTGTCGTTTAGCGACCGGAAGATGTAAAATGTGTTTTGTCGTTTAGCGACCGGAAGATGTAAAATGTGTTTTGTCGTTTAGCGACCGGAAGATGTAAAATGTGTTTTGTCGTTTAGCGACCGAAGATGTAAAATGTGTTTTGTCGTTTAGCGACCGGAAGATGTAAAATGTGTTTTGTCGTTTAGCGACCGGAAGATGTAAAATGTGTTTTGTCGTTTAGCGACCGGAAGATGTAAAATGTGTTTTGTCGTTTAGCGACCGGAAGATGTAAAATGTGTTTTGTCGTTTAGCGACCGGAAGATGTAAAATGTGTTTTGTCGTTTAGCGACCGGAAGATGTAAAATGTGTTTTGTCGTTTAGCGACCGGAAGATGTAAAATGTGTTTTGTCGTTTAGCGACCGGAAGATGTAAAATGTGTTTTGTCGTTTAGCGACCGGAAGATGTAAAATGTGTTTTGTCGTTTAGCGACCGGAAGATGTAAAATGTGTTTTGTCGTTTAGCGACCGGAAGATGTAAAATGTGTTTTGTCGTTTAGCGACCGGAAGATGTAAAATGTGTTTTGTCGTTTAGCGACCGGAAGATGTAAAATGTGTTTTGTCGTTTAGCGACCGGAAGATGTAAAATGTGTTTTGTCGTTTAGCGACCGGAAGATGTAAAATGTGTTTTGTCGTTTAGCGACCGGAAGATGTAAAATGTGTTTTGTCGTTTAGCGACCGGAAGATGTAAAATGTGTTTTGTCGTTTAGCGACCGGAAGATGTAAAATGTGTTTTGTCGTTTAGCGACCGGAAGATGTAAAATGTGTTTTGTCGTTTAGCGACCGGAAGATGTAAAATGTGTTTTGTCGTTTAGCGACCGGAAGATGTAAAATGTGTTTTGTCGTTTAGCGACCGGAAGATGTAAAATGTGTTTTGTCGTTAATCACCCATGCAAACCGAGTGGTATTTTGTTAAGAGAATTGAGGGCACTTCCTCTTTTCCCGAAATTGTCAAGAAACCAAGGACCGTGTCTAGTCGCTCGACTCTGTGAAAGTTTGAGCCGACGATGCATGGGAAGTCGGGCACGAGAGGGTTCGTCTTCCTTAATGGTTCTGCGTCTCTATTACCAGTTTAGAAAAAAAAAAAATATATGTAAAATGTGAAAGTCTGTTGAGAGATAGTAAGTGAATGTAATAATAGTAAAAGCCAAGCAAACGATTAATGAAAGAATATGAACACGTGACGGCTCCTGGCCGGGGTCGTTACAGGTATGTACACCAACTCAATTCTCACATTAATCTCCTAACCATAATCCTTACTTTCAATTGGCTTAAGCACATCCTCGCTTACGCATCAAACCTTACCAAATTCTCTAAGCCCTCAATCAACGATCTCTAACTATGTACTTGACACCAAACGACTCGAGCACGCGTTAGTCTATATATTTAATCATCCAAAACGTTAAACTCTCAAACTTATCAATTGGCCTCATGATTAGGGTTTTTCTCCCTAAAGATTATCTCGTATCCTCAATCCTCAAAATAACTTCAATTTTCTAACGTCATTTGGGTTGACTATCGTTCAAGGATTCCTAACAACGCCCAGGTTGTCATCCGAACTCCCCTCTATTTTAACTCTGACTTCTCGAACTGAGTTCATTTAGTTCTTAACTTTCTTAACCCTGTGCCTATCAAATACTTACCTAACCACTTCAAGCTCTCAAAGCCTTCTTAAATTACTTACTCCAATGTTGAATCTCAACTACACTACGACCTTATCCACATATCGATTATAACAATTCCTATATATATATCAGAGCTGTACACTAAACTCGGGTATAAGTTTGTTGGCCTTAACCTTAGTCACTACCACAACCATCCGAGTCTACATTTCTCTAATAATGCTCCTGTATAACTTCTTCATCAACAGTACCCCAATTGTACCCTTCCTTGGACACTTCACGGGTCTTAATAACTATTTCCCTGTGTAGGGGTGGCCAAGAGTTTGGTTCGGTTTGGTTTCAGACCGAACTGAACCGAACTAATCAGTTTTGGTTTCGATTTCTGAACCCGAACTTGAAACCGAAACCGACTGACTTATACCAGACCCGAACCAAAAATTTCAATTCGGTTCGGGTCGGGTCGAGTCGGGTTCCTGCTCTTTTTCCATCTCTCTAGATTCCGTCTAAAATTCTCAGGCCGAAAATGGTAATCCTTCACCTCCAAAACATGATCCAGTTCCTTAATCTCTCTAATATCGCTTACTGTTTAATTACTACAGATCAAATGAATAGCTGTATCTTTCACCGCAAAAGAACCTCTGCTTTCTTCGATCTCCGTGTCAACGATGGCAGCGGAGACGAAAGGTTGGCCAGGGATCGTAGACCACAATGACTTGGAAGGATTAGAGCGGTGATGAATTGAGAGCGATCCGCCACAATCAGAGCTACAAAGAAGGTAGAAATCGTTTCCGATGGAGTAGCTTTGAGAAGAAGAAAGTGTTCGGGGATTGAAGGAAAGATCGCCATGAATCAGAGGGAAAGTTGCCGTGGTTGAAGGAAATGGATTGTTCCTAAATCGCATAACACCCTTGAACGGAGATATTTTCAAATACACCTCGTCGCCCTCGTTGAACTCTAATTCCCTTCGTCTAGTGTCAGCATAACTTTTTCGGCGACTCTGTGCTATCTCGATACGCTGTCTGATAACGACATCTTCTTTGCCGTTTACTATAAAATATTTGAGCCAATGATGCTAGCTTCGCTAACCTCGTCCCAATACATTAGAGACCTACATTTTCGCCTATATAGTGCCTCATACGGAGCCATGCCGATTGTAGCCTGAAAGCTGTTGTTATATGAAAACTCGATCAATGGAAAATACCTGCTCCACAAGCCTTGAAACTCTAACACATAGGCTCTAAGCATATCCTCAAGAATTTGATTTGTTCGTTCTGTCTGACCATCGGTTTGAGGATGAAATGCCATACTGAAGTTTAACTGAGTTCCCATGGCTTTGTGCAGACTTTTCCAAAATTTAGAAGTAAATCTGGCATCTCTATCGGAGACAATCAAAACGGGCACCCCGTGCAGCTTAATAATCTCATGTACGTAAAGCTCGGCAGGCTGATCCATAGAATATGTCATCTTGACTGGCAGAAAATGAGCCAATTTTGTCGAACAGTCCACTATCACCCAGATTCCATGGAAATCTGCTCCCATTTCCACTCTTGAATCGGCAGTGGCTGTAAGGTTCTGACTTGCCTTTGGTGCTCTGCTTTGACCTGTTGGCAAACCAAACAGGTTTCCACGTACCTGGCAACCCCTCTCTTCATGTTCGGCCACCAGAAGTGTTGCTTTAAATCCCTATACATTTTCGTGCTTCCTGGATGTACAGAGTATGCCGAGGAGTGTGCTTCGGCCAAAATTTCCTTCTTTAACTCCTCGTCGTTAGGCACATACCACCTATGCTTGAATCTTAATACGCCATCATCCGACAGGCTAAAATCGGATGAGTCATCATACGTCATACTCAACCGATACTTCTCGCACTCCAAGTCTTTCTGTTGAGCTTCTCGGATTTTGTCTATTATTGTCGGCCTTAAGGAAATGTTTCCAAGCATATTGGACAACTCGGTAACAATCTCCACATTAAACCTCACAATCTCCATTTTCAATGTTACTGACATGGACGCAAGCGAAGGTTGACTCGTAGAAGACATTCTGCTTAAGGCATCGACGACCTTATTTGCTTTTCCTGGGTGGTATTTAATTTCAAAGTCGAAATCTTTGACAAACTCCAACCACCTTCTTTGCCGCACGTTTAATTCTTTATGTGTAAACAGATACTTTAAGCTCCTATGGTCTGAAAACACTTCGCCTTGCTATCCGTACAAATAATGTCTTCAAATCTTTAATATGAAGACGACGGCTGCAAGTTCTAGGTCGTGCGTCAGACAATTTTGTTCATACAGCTTCAATTGTCGAGAAGCATACACAATAACCCTGCCTTCTTGCATAAGTACGCATCCAAGTCCAACCTTAGACGCATCGCAGTATATGATGAACTTGTCGCCTTCAGTTTGTAGCATTAAAAATGGAGCCGTAGTCAATTTTTGTTTCAGCTCCAGAAAGCTTTTGTCACATGCTGCCGACCACACAAATTTCTCACTCTTCCTGGTCAAACGTGAAAGAGGGACTGCAATCTTTGAAAATCCCTCAATGAATTTCTAGTAATACCTGACTAATCCAAGAAATCCTCGTACCTCCCACACATTCTTAGGCTGCAGCCAATCTTTGACAACCTGAATTTTGGTCGGGTCCACAGAAATTCCTTCCTGAGATATAATATGGCCGAGAAAGTTAATTCGATCCAGCCAAAATTTGCACTTTGAGAACTTTGGGTAAAGCTGGTGTTGTCTCAAAATTCCCAAGACAATCCGTAATTGCTCTTTGTGCTCCTCTGTTGTCTTTGAATAGATCAAGATGTCGTCAATGAAAACAACAACAAACTTGTCTAAATACTCATTGAAGACACGGTTCATCAAATCCATAAACACTGTAGGGTCATTTGTAAGTCCAAAAGACATTACCCAAAACTCGTAATGCCCATACCTCGTTCGGAATGTTGTCTTTTGAATATTTTCTCTCTGGACCTTCAACTGATAATAACCTGAGCGTAGGTCAATCCTTGAAAACACTCGAGCACCCTGCAGTTGGTCAAACAGGTCATCAATTTGGGGTAAGGGATACTTGTTTTTCATAGTTAACTTATTCAACTCTCTATAGTCGATGCACATCCTTAGAGTTCCGTCTTTCTTCTTAACGAAGAGAACTGGCGCACCCTATGGAGAAAAGCTAGGTCGGATGAACCTCTTGTCTAACAACTCTTCTAACTGAGACTTTAACTCTTTCAGTTTAGCAGGAGTCAGTCTATACGGATTCTTTGATACAGGCCCAGAGCCTAGATAAACATCAATTGTAAACTCGATCTCCCTATCCGGCGGTAATCCGGGAAGATCGTCGAGGAAGATCTTAGAGAATTCTCTAACTACCGGAAGTTCTCCTTGTTTTACCCCGTTGAGCAACTGAGTATCGACCACTATGGCCAGATAAACCGAGCATTCACCTCTAAACTGCTCTTAGACCTTCATAGAAGAGGAAGTAGGCGACCCACTCAACCTATTCATTGCCTGATAAGCAAACTCTTCTTTATTTGGGGGCTGAGAAGTAACTAACCCAGATCGGCAGTCGATGGTGGCGAAATGCGCGACAGCCAGTCCATCCCCAAAATAAGATCGTACCGCTCTATGCCCAAAACTATCAGCCGGGCATAAAGGGTATTGTTCCTACTGAGACAACATTTCCCTAGAAAATATGATCTGACTACATATGCTCATCCGAAGGTAGCATTACTCTATACTGACACTCAGCTAACTCGGGCACCAGCTTCAATCTAGACACGCATGCAGTTGAAATAAAAGAGTGGGTAGCTCCCGTATCTATGAATGAAAACACTGCCACACCCGTGACTAATATAGTACCTACAATAACAGAGGGCTATGGCTCGTCATCAACGTCGCCAAGCTCGATAAAGGCAAAGATCCTTGGCATAACTCTCCTCTAATCTTTGCCTGGATGGTCTCTGCCTGCTTTTAGGCAATCCCTGACGTAGTGGCCAACTTCTTCACATCGATAGCACATATCTTTGCCAAACCTGCAATTGCCACTATGTTCTTTTTGGCACTTAGGGCACAGAGGAGGCGAGGTGTGACAACCCTTAATTTACCCTTGTACTATTCCTAAAAATCTCGTAAAATTTGAACTTTTCTTTTTCCTCCTTATAATTGGACTTGCCAATTACCCTCGTCTATTCTCACACAATTTTCATTTTAATTTATCCATTCATTTCCCTTTTCATTCATTCATCAATCGTGAGAGAATGGACTCGGCATTAAATCCATATCTATAACCTTTAAAGACTAATTACTTTATTCCACAAAAAATATAATCCTTGTACTAAAGTTTAACTTAATTTAAATTCCGCTCGGGTTCTATCAATTTGAACAGTGGTCTTTTCTCAGGTTTCTTTAATTTGAACAGTGGGGGTCGACAAAAATAGAAGACATCGTGGACAACAGAAGCCGTGGGCAACAGCGACTGTGGTCATCAGAGACCGTGGACAACAGAAACTGTGGTCAATAGAGACCGTGGACAACAAAAACTGTGGACGACGTTATCGCTTACAGCGTTTATTCGTCCACGGGACTTATCGTCCACAGGACTTATCGTCCACGGGACTTATTTGTCCACGTGACTTATTCGTCCATGTGACTTATTTGTCCACGTCTTTTGTAACGACCAAGACAGGGAGCCATCACTTAGTCATAATCTTTCATTAATCATTGACTCAACTTCTACCTTTTCTTCATCATTTCCAATCTAATATTTACATACATTTTTTTTGAACTCACTCTTAGACTGATAACAGAGACGTTATTACATCAAGGGAATCTCGCCCTCTCAAACTCGATTTTTCCTTAAATCCCGTCGGCTAAATCTTACACAGAGTCGAGCGGCTAAAATTGGTCATTTGATCAGTGACTTAATCGGGCAGGGAAGAAATGCCCCAGACTACTCGACGTTATTCAGTTGGGGTTTGCATGGGTTTGCATGCATCGGGTGACGAAGTAATATCATCCGATTTGTCACGCGTACCCTACGTGACTCAGTTATAGACGCTCAGTAGAAAACATCCACCGGCGGTCATGGGCATTACACGTGTCTAATTAAAGACATCGCCCGGTCCCGAACATTCTCCACTAGATGTTCTTAATTACACTACATCGACCGGTGGTCATGTGCGCCTCGCGTGACTAATTAAAACATTCCTCAAGCACTAGACGACAAGAAATTTCTCACATCATCCGGTAATTGAAATACTCTACATCTACCGGTCACTAGACGACAAAATGATATTTAAATAATCCGGTAACCTAAATACACTTGATCTGCCGGTCACTAGACGTCAAAATGACATTTAAATCATCCGGTAACCTAAATACACTTGATCTGCCGGTCACTAGTCGACAAAACCACGTTTTCATCATCCGGTGACTAAACGACAACTACATTCCCATCATCCGGTGACTAAACATAGTACATCATCCGGTGAGGGAACATACTACATCATAAGGTTTAACTATAAGCCTAATGCTTAGTAAGGAATGCAACACTAACACGGATGCATGAATGCATAATTCGGAAAACACATGCTCATAAGTCTTTTGTTGTTC
Source organism: Begonia masoniana (assembly GCA_022432975.1). NCBI lineage: Eukaryota > Viridiplantae > Streptophyta > Magnoliopsida > Cucurbitales > Begoniaceae > Begonia > Begonia masoniana. Next base: position 38,908,035 of record CM039502.1, read on the forward strand.
ATATCTTTGCTCGTAATCATCATTCATAGTCATGGATCATATTCATCATTCATAATCATTAATCATATTCTTCATTTAAGTTGTGTGGATTAAGAGAGGATTTGTGCCGGTAAAGGGGGTTCGACAGTGAGTTTGATCTTGGTCCCTACTGCGGGTCGTATTCATATGTCCCTCTTTTGGACTGTGACATACGCCGAACCGCCCCCAACCCTCACTTAGTCCACGTTGCATAAGTTTATCTTCTTACTTTGTCAATAGAGACCGTGGACAACAGAAACTGTGGTCAATAGAGACCGTGGACAACAGAAACTGTGGTCAATAGAGACCGTGGACAACAGAAACTGTGGTCAATAGAGACCGTGGACAACAGAAACTGTGGTCAATAGAGACCGTGGACAACAGAAACTGTGGTCAATAGAGACCGTGGACAACAGAAACTGTGGTCAATAGAGACCGTGGACAACAGAAACTGTGGTCAATAGAGACCGTGGACAACAGAAACTGTGGTCAATAGAGACCGTGGACAACAGAAACTGTGGTCAATAGAGACCGTGGACAACAGAAACTGTGGTCAATAGAGACCGTGGACAACAGAAACTGTGGTCAATAGAGACCGTGGACAACAGAAACTGTGGTCAATAGAGACCGTGGACAACAGAAACTGTGGTCAATAGAGACCGTGGACAACAGAAACTGTGGTCAATAGAGACCGTGGACAACAGAAACTGTGGTCAATAGAGACCGTGGACAATGCTTAGTAAGGAATGCAACACTAACACGGATGCATGAATGCATAATTCGGAAAACACATGCTCATAAGTCTTTTGTTGTTCATATCTTTGCTCGTAATCATCATTCATAGTCATGGATCATATTCATCATTCATAATCATTAATCATATTCTTCATTTAAGTTGTGTGGATTAAGAGAGGATTTGTGCCGGTAAAGGGGGTTCGACAGTGAGTTTGATCTTGGTCCCTACTGCGGGTCGTATTCATATGTCCCTCTTTTGGACTGTGACATACGCCGAACCGCCCCCAACCCTCACTTAGTCCACGTTGCATAAGTTTTATCTTCTTACTTTGTTCATGAAAAAAAACCATGCTCTTAAAACATTTTCATATGCATAAAATAGTCATGATGCATGTACATGGAAATTCTTAAAGCATCAAGCTACAGAATAGAGCACTATCCAACATGAGACCTTACCATTGAGCTAATCATCAACATAATGTTAGACAGTAACATAAGGGAACTACTAATCATCGTACAAGTTTCTACCTAGCATCCTTTGATGTAGGGTCCTAATGACCGAGAAACCTGTACATTCACTTACCTGTTTTCCTTAGCAACTTGAACTCCTTTTCTTCAGACTTTTTCATCTAAAACATTCACATTACAGTAGTTAAAACAAAATCCTAGTAGTTCTAAATCTCAAGTCAACCTAAGATTTAATAGCTAAAGTCATTCCCGAATCCTTAGTCTAATACTCTGTGCAGTCTGAAACCAAAAACCGAAAGAGAAAGACCCGACTATCGATTACTCAGGGTTGGTTATTTTAAATGTCCATAATCGATTCGGAATGACATTACCACTCTCAGATTCTAAAATATGCTTATTATTATTCGGCCATTAAAGAATCCGAAACTCCAATACTGAGCTGAAAACAGAGCTTAATAACTAATAGATACCTACCTTGCCTATTTCATACCTTGGGCATGGATTCGTAGGGAATGCAGGCCTGAAGCCGGGCGTCGACGAGAAGGATTACTTGTAACAGAGAGTGAGAGCTCGGGAGAGAAGAAATCGCCGAGAGTAGAAGATGTCGGCTACAATGGTTTAAATGAAGTTTGAACCCTTTCCATTTTCTTTAAATACCGGACTCAAACCTCCATTATTACAACTATGCCACTCAACCTAGTTTAAATCCACATGTAATTAATTAAGCTCGGCATAAAATTCTAAACCAGGAAAAATAACTAAACACGACCGTTAAAACGGTTAAGGAAATCACCTGGTTGTTATTTCGGGTGTTACATCTTTGGACGACAATTTTGGACGATGACTTTCTTCTACCAAAATACTTAACTGGACTTTATCGTCCACAGACTTTAGACGATGACCTTCTTCGGCCAGAATACTTAACTGGACTTTAACGTCTACGGACTTTGGACGATGACTTTCTTCTGGCAAAATACTTGACTGGACTTTATCGTCAACGGACTTTGGACGATTACTTTCTTACCGAACACTTAATTGAAAACAAATAAAATCCCGACTCTAAGCCATGCATTACCCGATCGATCGCCCCTTCCTGGCGATCGATCGGCTAGCTCTCTGGATTTTTTCTAGAGAGCTGCCTTCATAATCTTTCCCCTGTATCTACACATCATTTACCCCGAACTTCCAGAAACATTAAAACATCAAACCCATTTACCATTTCATCAACGTCAGTACTTACACTATCCAGATACCAAACACCCTAAAATGAGTTCTATACAATTCATATACTATAATTCTTTCAGCCCGACACAACCCAAAATCACTAAAATACTTAACCTATTACTCCCACGGGTCAAGGTTAGCACCGACTGCACAACACACTCCCAAGGCATTCTTCTTCAATCGACTCGTTCCTCGGATGGAAGAACAACATTCTCACCTTGCTCAAGATCCCCTACACCATAAAAATATTCTATGAGCTAAGGCTCAGTAAGCTTCATAAATGAAAATGCATGTGCTATTCATAAAAATCATGATGTTTTCTTTCTGTCTTTAATTATCTTGGATCCATGGTAGAGGGAGTAGACACACCTTGTGGTCCAAACCTTACGGGATGGTCATACTCGTTCTTTAAGAAAATAAAGTAGGCACACCTATTGGTCTAAACCTTACGGGATGGTCATACTCGTTCTTTAAGAAAATAAAGTAGGCACACCTATTGGTCCAAACCTTACGGGACTACCATACTCGTTCTTTAAGAAAATGAAGTAAGAACTCCTATTGGTCCAAACCTTACGGGATAGCCATACTCATTCTTTAAGAAAATAAAGTAGGCACACCTATTGGTCCAAACCTTACGGGACGACCATACTCGTTCTTTAAAAAAATGAAGTAGGCACACCTATTGGTCCAAACCTTACGGGACGGCCATACTCGTTCTTTAAGAAAATAAAGTAGGCACACCTATTGGTCCAAACCTTACGGGACGACCATACTCGTTCTTTAAGAAAATAAAGTAGGCACACCTATTGGTCCAACCTTACGGGACGACCATACTCGTTCTTTAAGAAAATAAAGTAGGCACACCTATTGGTCTAAACCTTACGGGATGGTCATACTCGTTCTTTAAGAAAATAAAGTAGGCACACCTATTGGTCCAAACCTTACGGGACTACCATACTCGTTCTTTAAGAAAATAAAGTAGGCACACCTATTGGTCCAACCTTACGGGACGACCATACTCGTTCTTTAAGAAAATAAAGTAGGCACACCTATTGGTCCAAACCTTACGGGACGACCATACTCGTTCTTTAAGAAAATAAAGTAGGCACACCTATTGGTCCAAACCTTCCTCGGTCAATAAACTCTCTTATGGTGTAGGCCAAATCGGCCAAACAATTCATGAAGACTTACCTCGGGTCCTAAGCAAATCCGAGTGCTGTCCGTGAGCTTGTTCACCTAAACCAATCCACAATATTCTTTAGAGGCGCAAGTATGGCAACCTTAACAATTTCTAACATAATTCAGTCGAAACCCTAACCGTTAACAATTCTAAAACAATGAATCCTAATGTCCAAAACCATAGAACTTTACCTAAGTTGTTGGTTGGAGAAGAAAACGTGAAGGAGAATCAATGATCGGAGGAAAAAATCGGCCAAATCGTGAAGAATGGAGGAGAAGTGATAAAAATTGCCAGAAAGCTCTCTGGAGCTTTTCTTTCGTGAAAGTAGAGGGAAATGAGGGAGAGAGAGAAATACTTAGATATTTATTAACAATTTAACACTTAGATTACCATATTGCCCTTTATTACATTTTTCTATTAATCCTCATCTTATTTCACTAATTTGTTTATCGTTTAAATCAATCCATCGATTATTATTAATAGGACAAGGAGTACAAAAGTTCCAGGTGTTACACGAGGAGCCTCCTGGACTTGCTTTCCTTTCCCCTGGTCACCCTTTCCATCATAAGGCCTTTTCACTCCTCGATGTTGTACTTGTTGTTGTTGCCCTCTCGGTTGCCAACCCCGATTTTGAGGTTGAGGTTGAATTTCACGGAAAAAGCCCCTAGCAGGCTCCCTTGGTTTAACGCATGTCAATTCTGCAGCTTCAAAGTCCAAGGCTCTTGCTGCGATATTCGCGTAGGGTACATCCAAAATCCCCGATACTATAACACTCTTTCTGATTTTCGGGTTTAGCCCATCTATGAACTGGTGCACCTTGTATTTGTTATCGCTCACTAGGCATGGCGCAAACTTAGATAAGGCTTCGAATTTCCTAATGTACTCCGCAACCGTACCAGTCTGCTTTAGCTGCGCAAATTCCTTCTTTTTAGCTGCCCTCACTGAACACGGCTTTAAACCGTTCCCAAGTCATCACCGTCACGTCTGTGGTCGCTTTGATGGTATCCCACCAAAATCGAGCATCTAGTGTAAGATAAAATGTAACGCACGCGACCTTTTCTCCATTCTCAATCTTCGCTTATCCCAGCATGTCTTCCATAGTTCAAACCTACTCCTCAGCAATAGAAGGGTACGAAGATTGCCCGTTGAACACCGGAGGCCGTAACTTTTGGAATCTTTCCATACCATGATTGTTCGGAACGACTATATCTTGAGCTCTCTTATTCTCTCGGTTTACTAGGTTATCAATTTGCTGCGCTTGTCAGTCCATATGCTAGGCTTGACAATCAAGCAAATCCGTTAGCCTATCCAGGACTTCGTCCCTAGCGTCTCTACCTCCAACCATTTTATAACTCCTATAAAGGTTAAATTAAATAATTCTAAGAAATCGAACTCAAAGAAATCTTAAAAACGTACTTACAATTGAGGAAGGATGTCCGCGTAGTGGCTTGCGTAGTCGAGCAGTCTACAGAACCGATTTTAAAATCCGGGGGCTCTGATACCATCACTGTGACGTCCCTTAAACCTATACCCTTAGAATTCTAGTAAAAATTTTCATTTTTGAGCATTTAGTGAACATTTTACTTTTAACACGTTAAATAGAAGTCTAGGATCTTTGAAAATCGTTTTAAAACATCGAAAACAAATTAAAGAAAAAACCTTAAAATAGAAGAAACAATCGGCCAAGTGATCGAGGGCAAAAAGGGCATTTCGCCTGAAAAATGTATAGCCGATTGATCGGCTGTGGCATTGATTTGCCAGGCGATCGATCGCCCTTGGTGATCAATCTTAGCCGATCAATCGCCCCTTTTTGGAGATCGATCGGCTACCTCTCTGGAAAAACCAGAGAGTGACATACACCTTGTCGATCGATCGCCCTTCCAGGCGATCGATCGGCAACCTCTCTGGATTTTTCCAGAGAGTTGCCTTTCATTGTTTCCGATCGATAGTCCTCCCAGGCGATCGATCGGCAATCTCTTTGGATTTTTGACATCCAGGGAGCTTGCCTTCCCTTCTCGTTTCCCTTACTCCAACTCCCTGCACATACACACTTCACAATTGTTCATTCCCCTTCATCAAATTACTTCTAAACACATTTCATAACAAGCACTTCAACATAAATCACTCTTAGCCTCATTCATCCCTCAATTCGTCAATCACTAGAAACACGACTCGAAACCTATCCTAGGTCGTATTCGAAACGAGGCAAAACTTACGAAATCTAACTACATGGATAACTCTAAAACTCGAGCATATCCATACCAAACCTAAAATAACTCCAACAGAGCATATCCATACCAGCTCGCATGACCAGATATAGATTACGTAGATTCATTACGTTCATTCATTTCATTTTCTTAAACACGTGTAGAAATTCGTTTTCATGCTATTTTAAAATACGTGATGCATAAACAGTTATAGACATAAAGTAAATAAACGCCATACATACCATCATGACAATAACAACAATTAAAAGCATATCCTATAAAAGAACTAATCCTAACTACCCAACCTAAGCATTTAAACAAACGATTCTTCAAAGATCCTCGACGCGACATCGACGTACGGTGTAGGCCTCTCGACCAAGTAAGTCACGAGAACTTACATTGTGCACGCTGAACTTCGAGCTCCGTCCACGAGCGTCGTTTGTCTAAGGCAAAACACAACAATTAACATTAACACGAGATTAAAACCGTTTAACGTCCAAATTTAACGAAACCTTAACTAAGGAAACTTTCCTAAAATTCCAACTTAACTCTTTGAGACATTTTATCGAGCAATTCATGCTCGCGAATTTCCGAAACTCCATTAATGGAGATTTCTCAACCTCAAAATCCATAAACCCTAAAACTTCTCGTAAATGAATCTAACTTCGTCCAATAACGCTCAATACTTCCATTATATTCATAAATACAATAAACCTAGCGATTTCTAACTCTAACTTGCGTTTTTAACGAAACCCTAAACAAAACCCTAATCGTTAAACGCTCCGAAAACTACGAATAATCTTTCTAAAACCATCAAATCTTACCTAGAGTCGAGTTTGGGGAAGGAAACGTGAAGAACGGAGGACAGTGAGGAGAACGCCGTGAGTCGCCCGAGGAGAAATGAAAAATCGCAGGAAGAAGAAAATTGTGTTTAGAAGAAGAAGAAGCCAAGTGTTTTTAATTAAATTTTGGCTTTGCAAATTACCATTTTGCCCTTCATTTGATTTTCTATTTGTTTCGTCCTTCGTTTCGTTAATTAGCTAACGATTCGGCTTCTCCAAATTTTCTTAATTCACCAATAAATCCAACTCATTATTAGGGTTCTATTAAAACTGTCTGTTCGCAAAACGGACCTCGTTTACTATTTTTACTAAAACATCCTTTATATCACAAGAAACGTAATTCTCGTAAAACTAGCGTTAAACTCCTAAAATTCCAAAAATTTTCCTAAAATCCTTATTAATTATTAGGATTGTAATAACGCTTTCTTTTCACAAAATGGACTTGATTTGACATAATTACAAAAATGCCATTATATTATTGATTTACAAAATCTCGTAAATCCGGGTGTTACAAAACGAGTCACGAAGACTTACCTTGCATCCTTTGAAATCCGAGCTCCGTCCACGAGCGTTGTTCACCTAGAATATTTCACAACACACGGCATTAAACCGAGCCTAAATCATCGAACTTTGAAAACTAACGGAACTCCTAGCTAAATGAAATTTCCTAAAACTCTATTTTAACTCATTGAGGTATTTCGTCGAGCAATTCGCGCTCGACATTCATAAACCTCCATTAATGGAGTTTTCAAACTTCCAATCACCAAAATTGCATTAACAACCATTAAATCGCCCAACTACATCAAATACTCACAAATACGTCCACCAAGGTCATAAATTGGGCAACCCTAGCCGTTTCTAACATAACCCGGATATTTTGCAAAACTCTAAACGAAGCCCTAACCGTTTAACGACCCTAAAATTGGAAATAAATCTTCCAAAACCGTAGAACCTTACCTAGGAAGTGTTTTAGGGGAAGAAACGCAAAGAGTAAACCGCCGGAGGAGGAGTGTTCATCGCCGGAGGAGAGTCGCGTGTGGGGGAGTAGGAAATCGCCATGGAGGGTTGAGAGAAAAGAGAATTTGCGTAAGTGTTGAGGGAAGAAGAGGGATTTTTTTTATTTAACTAAAATTAACTTGTCAAAATACCAATTTACACCTCCTTTGATATTTCTATTAATCCTCTTCTTGTCTCGTTAATTAGCTAACAATCCGATTTTTTTCCAAACTTCTTTATTTCACCATAATTTCCAATTTATTGTTAGGGCTCTATTAAAACTTTTCGTTTGCAAAACGAACTTAATTTGACATATTTACGGAAATGCCATATATATTGGAAAAACAAAAATCCCGTAAAATAACAAAAATCCTGTAAAACAGGTGTTACACCTCCCTTATCTAGCTCACCAACAATTATGTCGTCACCTACTCCACAAAACTTAAAATGTAAGCCTAATACTTAGCAAGTAGGGAATAATGCAATTCAAAACAATACATGCTCAACTCAACCACTAAATACAGTTTTTACCACTCAGTTGTTTTTGTTTCATTTTCGTTGCATTACTCTTTCACTTTTACACGTGAATCAAGTAGGCACACGTCCTGAAACAATCATGGACTGCAACACATTGTGCCACAGAGCAAGATCGGAGGCACACATCCCAACACAATCCTAGATGGCCATACCTGATCTCCTCCCACATCGATCATAGAACCCTCAGTGTGCCTTCTAGTACAAACATATTGAGGCGTTCATACTCAAGACACATTACGTATTTTCAACATAGCATCTTTCGTAGAAACCCTTTCGGGGTGCTACACACGAGCACTAATTTTCGATGAGGTGATTCTACTCAAGACTAAGTTGCATATCTATCTTTTATCTTCTTAAGTTTCATACTCATAGCTCAAAACATGCTAAAACTCGTATTTCGTAGTTTGAAAACATTATGCAATGCATGATAATACAATGCTCAAACCAAAACAAACAAACATCCCTGCCGTTCCATGGTGTAGGCCCAAAAGCAACAAAACACATGTTCTTCTACTTACCTGATTTCTCGGCACGTGTTCAGTTACGTCAACTAGGCTACCAGCTCGTTCGTCAACCTAAAAAATATAGGGAAAATTAACTTAGTAACATTCTAAGAATTCTAAGGAACACCTAAACTAAATCTAACAACAATTTATAACCAATTTTAAAATCTAAACTCTAACACCCGATTTTTCTACAATTTCCACCGTCCAACTTCGATTGGCCATAACTTCCTCGTTTTTCAACGGATTTAGACGTTCTACCCCATCCGTAAACCTCTACACATCTACTATCCATTGAAACAATCAAGTTTAACAACTAAACATCATGGCCAATTCGAAACCACAAAAACAGAACCGGTGAACATTGTTTCCAAAACCAGTTTTTCACCAACACAAATCAATTCTCTAATCTAACTACCTAAACACCCTAAACTAACCTATCTAAAGGTTAAACCATCAAAAGTATGAAGAAAACTCACCAAGGAAAAGAGAATTTTGGAGGTTCCTCATTAGGGTTTCCAAGCCCTAACAAAACTTACACAAAACTCAACTAAAATCCTAACAAACTTCACTTAGATACAGTACCAACAAAACCCATCCAAAAACTAACCTTAATCCTTGCAAAAACTTGATGAAATGGAGGTGGAAAAACCCTCAAATGGTGCTGCAATTTTCGTGGAAGGGAGGAAGAAGAAAGACAAAATTTTATCTTTTAACCCTCACTTTACCAATTTTTATAAAACACCAACTTTTCCACTTTTAACACTTTCCACCAAACTTTCAAATTTTGTAAAGTAGCCTCACCTTTCCTCCCCTTTATGTTCCTCACGCGGAACACCCTTCACATTCCCCCATTCTTCTTCTTTTGGTTTCCTTTGTTTTTAAGTCAACCAATAATAACTCTACCCCAATTCTACTTTATGTTTTTCTTCAAATTCCCTTCCAACTTTCACTCTCTAACTCTTATACTTAGACTAACCCTAGAATGCACATTAAACTTCCATGACATACCCTAACTAGGACTACGTACGTATAGGAAATTTTCTGGTGTTACAATCCACCCTCCTTAGAAAAATTTTGTCCTCAAAATTTGAGCTTAGTTATTCTTCAATTTACTTACTCTAACGCTACCCTCTTAACTTTTATGTTGTCACTCTAAATCTCAACTACTCTACGACCTTAAGCACCCGTCAGGTATTGATAATTCCCAGCATCTCCAAGGTTTTAAATTCCTAACTACACCCTCCATAGCTCACTACTCATATGTCCACTGACTTTAACTTGAGCACTCTTCACCTCGACCCTTAAATTTTTTCTAGCTTCGTTTTCAACTCTAGCTTTTCCTTGAGCTAAATCCATCTAACTCCTCACTTCTTACTTCAGTGTCTAACAACACATAACCAACCTATTCAAGTCCTCATTACATCCTATTTAAGCCCTCCTCAATTATGTAACACTAAAGACTTAATAAGTAAACTTTTTATCTTAATCCTCAATTTCAAATTCCCCTCTATTTTACTATTTTACTATCTCATTCTAGCATATCATTTCAACCTCTTGTACCTAATTACCTCAAATAATCATAACATTTTATTAGTCACTCCAGCACCATCCTCGTACTCCATGCTCTCATTATTTAAATATATCCATTGTTCTTTCAAAGTATACTTTGAGTCCTCATACTTACATTCACTACACTTAATTTGTCCAACTTTTACTTCAGTTATCACCACACACTCTTAAATTTTTGATCTAAACTAGCTCTTTCCCAACATTACACTCAACACCCTAAATGGTGTTTACGCACTTCATTTCAACCCCAAAATTTCAAATTGAAATTTCCATAATCCTCCTAAATTAACCTTACTCCTAAGTTCACTCGTATAATCTCTGTGTGAACTTTCTTTCCTTCTTTCTTACCCGATATCCTCTAAATTCCTCAGCTTCACACGGAGTACTAAATCCTTAATGGCTAACCATCTAATCTTAATTCTCCATTAAAGTAAATTCATCTCCTCACTTACCTTTCTTCTCGATCCATCCAAATCCATAATATAATCTAGCCACTCATCTACCTTACATTGTACAATCTCTATTTCCTTACTCATACTCTAATAACACTCGAGTTCTAATTTACGTCTCACTCTTAAGCTCGTCAACCATAGCCTAGGCTATTTACAAAATCCTAGGCTTCGACTTCATTACATACGAGCCAAACCTTCGAACTTTCTAACTTAACATTATCTCTAATTTACTCAAATGCTTTTCGTGCAAGTTCCCATTCCTCTAATTCAAAATTCTATAATTCCTCAAATCATACGCTACTAAATACTTAAGGTCTAAACCTCAAATTCTAACCTTCCTCTTTCTATAGAATACTACTTCTATTCTCATTCCCAAGTTTCTCAGCACTTATACAAATATCTAATTTCACTCAAGATTCTCTCCAAAATTTAATAACTAAACTACCCTATTTTATTCTTACAACTTGGGTTCTAAATATTATCCTAAATTTCATTACAACAAATCGCCCAACAACCTTCTTGTTTGCAAACTTGTTATAGCTAACGTAACATCTTTAATCCCAGTCTCCTACCTATTACTTTTCTACGATAGGTACTTACTCTCGATGATTTACTATTATTCCTCACATTGCTCGCAACCTTGTCAAAAGCCCGGCTTGTCTACTACTTAACCAATCTGATTTCTTTAAATCTTCTCCTATACCGTGCTGGTCGTAATCTTTTCGTGTAACTACAATCATCCTTGATTAAGTAATCTCCTAAGACAGTATCCATTCCCTAAGGATCAACCAATTTTTATACCCTAAGTAGCATTTTACATCTAACTTTGATCTTCTAATACCTCAAATTTATTGGCCTTCCTAACTCTAAATAGATCTCTTAATTTCCATCTTCTATATTGATTAATACAAACACTCTTACTTGATTACTCAGATTCCACATTCATGATTTTGCACCGATTAATCACACCCTCTAAAAGTATTATAACAATAGCTACTTTCCATACCCTCTCAACAATTTACTTAAACTAATTTCCTTGAATACAATCTTCACCTAGATATTCCCCACTCTACGTGAATTTAAAAAGTACTACTTTTTACTGTTTCCTCTTATCCATGTAATCTTACTAATGATACCTCAACAATCTAAGTATCTCCCGATAAATTCATTCTTCACTCCAAACTTCTCTCGGATTCATCGTATCCTAGAACTCCAAGGGTTTACTAACTAGGGTCCAATTCCTATCTATTCCAATCTTATTTTTATAAGATGTAACTCTCTAAGGTAACAAAATCCTAGGTGTACCATTCTTACAAACACACTAGGTTATTTATGTTAATGCATAGCTCCCTTATTTTAATGTCTACCTCGCCTTGCATTTAACCCAATATATCCTTACTATCTGGCTCAATCATAGCGCGGGTTCGAGGTGTCACTTTGGTTCGATCCCTATTTGATGCAGGGCAGTCCTTGGCTATGTGTCTGGGCTCGTTGCAATTGAAGCACCAGGCGATCCTTGGCTTTGGACAGTCTCGGGAAAAATGAACAGATTCAAATTAATTAAAACATTTGCCATCATATTGTCCACACTCTCCTGGATGGACTTTCAAGCACTCAGGACATTGAAGATACCCTTTCTTTCGTTGCTATTTCGGCTTCTCTTCTCCTCTTTGATCACTTAAATACCCGCCCGGTCCTTTAGTTCCTTGACATTTAGAAGAACATCCAGCCGGTTTAAAACACTTCATGTCCACCATTTCCTCATCGATTGCCTTGTCCACTACATTAACATAGGATACACCAAATATTTCTGATATGTTCACACCCTTGTTTCCTTCCAACATCAGAGGCTTATACCCTCTAAATTTTGCCCCACTAGAACTCGCTCCAAAATTTCCTTGTCCTCCTTAATTGATAAGAGATCCAATCAACTTAGCTTGCCTCTCAACCAGCTCCAAAACCTGCTTAACTAACTCCTTAAGCTCGTTTCTAGGTTGCCCTACATTCCTCGGCATCGTGGTTCTATTTCTGGAAAGGGTTAAAACACTCTAATCTTAAATATACACTAACTAAAAGTAAAAGGAATATTAACAGTCGATGAAGCACGTTGCACGACGGCCGGCATTGTCGGGTAATCCTTTGAACAACTCGACCATTTTTGCTTTGATACCAACTTGTAACGCCCCCGAATCCACCGCGGCTCGGTGCGCTACTTTGCATAACTTTACAATAATTAAAACAAAGATTAAAATAATTTTTGATAAAATTTCGACTTGATTTTTAGGTTTTTCGAACCCTCGAAAATGGTTGGAAAATGTGCGCAAAATACGTGTAAAACATGTCGAAAAATGTCAGGTTAAAACATATTTGAAAAGAGTAAAATTTTTTTAAAAAAATCAACTTTGGCACACAATGGGCGCTGCGCGCATGCTTGATGCGCGCGTCGCCCAACCAACGCACGCTGCCGCTGCTCGTAGCAGCGCACTGCCTGCGATCGATAGGCACATAGTGCCGATTGGTCGGCTAGCTCTCGGGTTTGGCCGATCTATCGGCACTGTGCGCCGATCGAATGGCGAGCCGCGCGCACCCCAGTAGCGCGCACCGCCTGCGCACTACGTGTACCATTCCCGGCCAGCTTCCTCCCCTGGCGCGCCACCCTCGGCCACCAGCATCATTTTTCACCTATTCTCACTTCTTTTCACATTTCCTTTAACCAAAACACCTAAAATTTACCCAAAATTTTTCTCCAACATTCTCGACTCCTTGGCACGTAAAATCCCAAAAAACACGACTCTAAAGCATCAACGAAAACGTGAAAACGGTTGAACACAAACATCGTTTACTCTACGAAAAAATTGAGCAGCATAACGTTTAGTTTTTATAAACCCAAAACATTAACATAAACATCTATACAACAACCCCCAAAACTTTCATCAAAAGAAATATAAACCTCTCGTCATTTTCACAAACAACATCCCAACAAATTATCCAGTACCACAGCTCCCAGAAACCCATGGTCGAGACGCCCCGACAAATACCTATATCGGCATGCCCCGTGCGTCGTCGACTGCTCCCTAGTCCTGGCCTCCCTTATCTAGCTCTCCTACAATCACGTCGTCACCTACACCACAGAACACAAAATGTATGCTTAATAATTAGAAAGTAGACAATAATGCAATTTAAAACAATGCATGCTCAACTCAACCCCTAAATGCGGTTTCTACTCACTAGTTTGTTTTCGTTTCATTTTCGTTGCAATACTCTTTTGCTTTTACACATGAATCAAGTAGGCACACATCTTAACAAAATCCTGGACTGCCACACATTGACCCACAGAGAAAGATCGGAGACACACATCCCAACACAATCATGGACGGCCATACCTGATCTCCTCCCACATCGATCATAGAACCCTCAGTGTGCCTTTTAGCACGAACATATCGAGGCGTTCATACTCACAACACATTACGTATTTTCAGCATAGCATCTCTCATAGAAACCCTTTCGGGGTGTTACGCACGAGCACTTATTTCGGATTAGGCGATTCTACTCATGACCAAGTTGCATATCTATCTTTTATCTTCTTAAGTTTCATACTCACGCTCAAAACATGCTAAAACTCGTATTTCGTAGTTTGATAACATTATGCAATGCATGATAATACAATGCTCAAACCAAAACAAACAAACATCCCTACCGTTCCATGGTGTAGGCCCGAAGGCAACAAAACACACGTTCCCCTACTTACCTAATTTCTCGGCACGTGTTCAGTTACGTAAACTAGGCTACCCGCTCTTTCGTCAACCTAACAAATATAGGAAAAATTAACTTAGCAACATTCTAAGAATACTAAGGAGTACCTAAACTAAATCTAACAACAATTTATAACCAATTTTAAAATCTAAACTCTAACACCCGATTTTTCTATAATTTCCACCGTCCAACTTCAATCGGCCATAACTTCCTGGTTTTTCAACGAACTTAGACGTTCCACCAAATTCCGTAAACCTCTACACATCCACTATCCATTGAAACAATCAAATTTAACAATTAAACATCATGGCCAATTCGAAACCACAAAAATAGAACCAGTGAACATTGTTTCTAAAACTGGTTTTTCACCAACGCACACCAATTCTCTAATCTAACTTCCTAAACACCCTAAACTAACCTATCTAAGGTTAAACCATCAAAAGTATGAAGAAAACTCACCAAGGAAAAGAGAATTTGGAGGTTCCCCATTAGGGTTTTCAAACCCTAACCAAACTTACACAAAACTCAACTAAAACCCTAACAAACTTAACTTAGATACATTACCTACAAAACTCATCCAAAAACTTCATGAAATGGAGGTGGGGAAACCCTCAAATGGTGCTGCAATTTTCGTGGAAGGGAGGAAGAAGAAAGGCAAAATTTTCTCTTTTAACCATCATTTTACCAATTTTTATAAAACACCAACTTTTCCACATTTAACACTTTCCACCAAACTTTCAAATTTTGTAAGTAGCTTCACCTTTCCTCCCCTTCATGTTCCTCACGTGGAACACCCTTCACATTCCCCCATTCTTCTTCTTTTAGTTTTCCTTTGTTTTTAAGTCAACCAATAATAACCCTATCCTAATTCCACTTTATGTTTTTCTTAAAATTCCCTTCCAACTTTCACTCTCTAACTCTTATACTTAGACTAACCCTAGAATGCACATTAAACTTCTATGACATACCCTAACTAGGGTTACGTACGTATAGGAAATTTCTGGGTGTTACAAAAGCCATGCTAAAAACTCGTTTTTTTGTGGTTCGAAAACAATGATGCATGTCACTCAAATGCTTAACTACAAAACAAAACAAAACAAACAAACAATCAAACAAATCTCTAACGTTCCATGGTGTAGGCCTGAAGGCACAATCGAAATCAACCACTACTTACCTGAATTCTTCGAACGTGCTTGTAATTGCTCACTCGGTAAATCAAATGCTCACTCGTCAAACTAACATATATATAAAATTCACTTAGGCATCATAAATCAATTCTAAAGGATATCTACTTTAGCTCTAACTACAAACAACTAACTTTAACACAACTAAACTCAAAATCCCGATTCTCTCAAATTCAATGTCCAAACTTCAATCGACCATAATTTACTAATATTTCATCAGATTTAAATGATCAAATCCATTTCGTAAACCTCTACATGTCTACTATCTATTGAATCAAACCATTATACAAACCAAAAAACATGGCTGATTGACTTCTGCACCCAAACAGAATCGGCTAAACATTGATCAAAAAACTAGTTTTTCACCAATTTCACCTCCAACTCTAATCTATCTATACAATCAACCTAAATCATCATATCTAAGGTTTAAATCACCAAAATGACAAGAAAACACAACCATGAAAGTGAATTTTTGGAGCTTCACCATTAGGGTTTCCAAACCCTACCAAAAACTCACCAAAACCTCAAAAATCACTAAAGGATTGCATACAACATAAAAGTCATCAAAGACTCACCTTAAATCCTTGCTAAAACTTGAAGAAAAGAAGATGGAGAAACCCTACAAGGGAGCTGCAATTTTTGTGGGAGAGAAGGGAGGAAGAAAGCAAGATTTTGACTTTTTACACATTAACCATCCAACCTTTAAAACTCATCATTTTTCCCCTTTTCAATTTTGCCACCACTTTTGTAATTTTTGTAAAGTGACCTCTCCCTTTTTCTTTTCTCTAAACCAACGTGGAAGTCTTCTATTTGTACCCCACTTCCATCACTTTCTCCCTTTTAAGTTAAACACAATACACTACCTATTCCATCACTTACCGTATTCACTCGGTAGGTCGATCTTGTAAGCGATGTCGTTGATGTGCTCTAGGACTTAGAAAGGTTCATCTCCTCGAGGTTGTAACTTATTGTTCCGTTTGTTCGAAAACTTTTCTTCTTGCAGACGTAGCCAAACCAAATCTCCAGGTTCAAAAATAAATCTTACCATTGCATGAAACTTCTTAACAAATTCATTCTTCTTCCTTTCATGCACAAAAGCAAACTTTTTAGTAAAACATGTTAATAAATTTAAAGGATTTAATGGATTAAAAACATCCATAATCATAAACCAAGTTGTGAGCAAAGTAATCATTGACAAATTTTCCAATAAAATAATTTTGCATATTATCTATTGGTCTTCCCAACCACTCAAACCTATTTGATGTTTTCGGTCGACTTGGAACTAAAGTATTTGGTACGAGATTTTTATGCTTCTCAATCTATCTTAACAGAGATATTTCTCTTTGAAACTCCTTGGGAATTTCATTTTTATTTTTCTGCAAAAGAAAAGAAACAACACTTGTAAGAAAACTTGGTAAGTCGTTAGGTGATCAATAAATATCTTTATATAAAAGCAAAAATCATCTCATGTTTATCCTCACTTTTGTTATCAACACAATTTGTTTTTCACTTGACTTTGGTTCACTCTTTCCCTCTGTTTTTATCTCTTTTCCCTCGATTTTTCTCTCTTGCTCCCTCGGTTTTTCATCCCTCTTTGTGTTCTTTTTAACTATTTTTCTTTCTCCACTTTCTTTTTCTTTTTCAACCCTAAACTTTTGGAATTCCTTTGCACTTCTCTCTTGGTCTACAATTGCCTCCCATGGCTTTAATGGTATAAGGATAACAATTTTTCCATTGTAAACCAATGAATACTCATTCTTGTAACTATTATACTTGATGTTTTGGTCAAATTTCTAAGGTCTCCCCAAAAGTATGTGTGTAGCTTGTATCGGCAGTACATCACATAAAACTTTATCTTGCAATGCAAACCAATCCTATCACATGCAGTTTCTAACTCTCAGTTATGCTCATTTCATATTTGTTGCATTTCACTTATTATAAGCCTTGTGAATCAAGTAGGCAAACATCCCATAACTGTCTAGGACGGCCATACATTGACCCATCCAAGCAAAACTGGATGGCAGGCATCCCATAACTGTCTAGGAAGGCCATACACGACTTTACTCCCCCACATCGATCATAGAATCCTATAACCGTCTAGGAATTCATACTTCCGATGCCTTAAGTATTTTTAGCCATACATCTCTCATAGAGGTCCCCTCGGGGTGCTAAACTCCAGCACTTATTCCCGACAAGGCAACTATATTCAAGACTAATTTGCAATTCTTTTATCTGATTACGTTCTATGCTCACAATTCACAATATGCACAAAATCGTTTTCATAGCATTATAGCGTAAAACATGATGCATGTCACACAGTGCTCAACACAAAACAAAACACAACAAACAAACAAACAACCAAACATCCCTACCGTTCTGTGGTGTAGGCCCGAAGGCAAAAATTACACATCCGCTACTTACCTGGATTCCCCGCACGTATTAGCTTACTTCAACTAGGCTAAAAGCTCGCTCGTCAACCTAACAAATATAGAAAACTCGCTAAATAACATTATAAGAATTCCAAAAAATACTTAAACTAAAACTAACAACACAATCAAACCACTTTAACTAAAAGCCCACTAACAACACAATCAAACCACTTTTTTTTTTCCATAACTTCATTAATCCCTACTTACTAAGCATTAGGCTTACGTTTTGTATTTCGTGGTGTAGGTGACGACAGGATTACAGATGAGGTGGATGAGGGAGCCCAAGACCAGGATGCAGTCAGAGATGCACGGGGCACGTCGGTGCAGGCAGTTGTCGAGGCGTCTCGACCATGATCTTCGGGGAGAGTTAGAGGTTTAGTATTTTGATTTTAAATAGGTAGGTTAGTTTGGACTTTATTTGGTATAAATGAAGATGGTTTTACAATGTTGTAAAAATTATTCCGGGAGTTATTGTATAAAAGCTTGGTTTTCAGGTTTTGGTTTTAGAAAATTAGTCGTTATGCTGCTCGGTTTTTAGTAAAGCAAACGACGTCAGTTTTTAACAATTTTTGCATTTTTGTTGACAATTTGGAGTCGATTTTCCAAGATTTTTACGTGTCACAGAGTCGGGGATGTCGAGAAAAGTTTGGGATAAGTTTTGGGTGGTTTGGGTGTAAGTGGTTCGAAGAAAATGAGAGAAAAAGAAAGATGGTGCTCGGTGGCCGGCGGTGGGCGCGCAGGTGGGCGCTTGTGGTCGAAGTGAAGCGCGCAAGGAGGCGCGTGGCGTGCGCAGCAGGCGCGCAGTGCATTTGCTGGGTGCCAACCGCCGATCGATCGGCGCCCAGCACTGATCGATCGGCAGAAATTGGTCGGGCACCCGAGAGGGTGCCAATCGATCGGCACCAGCGCGCGCAGGGTAGTGCGCGGTGCGCGCAGCAGGCATGTGCTATGCGTGCGCGCGGTGCCCTAGTGAGGTAATCTAATTTTTTTTTTTAATTTTTGGTTTTTTTTAAAATGTTTTAACCCGATCTTTTCCAACACGTTTTGCGCGTATTTTATACACGTTTTCTAACAATTTTTGAGGGTTCAAAAATCCAAAAATCAAGTTGAAATTTTATCAAAAATTATTTTAAATTACGTTTTAAACGTCGAAAGTGTGAGCCAAGTAGCGCACTGAGCTTGGGTGGGTTCGGGGGCGTTACACTTGGTACCTTCCAATTGATAAAGGAACTTCCACCTCTTTAATCACCTTGATTTCTCCACAAACGCTTAACCATTGCAACTTGTATGGTTTTGGATGTTGCTCGGTTTTCAAGTTTGACTTTTGGACTAGTAATGTGCTTGCTACATTGGTGCAACTCCCACTATCGATGATCAAACTACAAACTTTGTTGTGCACATGGCATCTTGTATGGAATATATGATCACGTTGTACTTTGTCACCATCTTACTTAGTTTGCACATTCAATACTTGCCTTGTGACTAAAAGATCTCCTTTCACTGGTTCCTCTACCTCAACGTCACTACAATCCTCAAGTGGTGGCATCTCACCATAACTCAAACTCACACTCTCCACATCACCATTGTCCCTTAAAATCATAGCTCTTTTATTTTGACAATTTTAAGCTATGTGTTCGAACCCTTGACACCGAAAGCACTTAATCTCTCGGGTTCTAATTGGATTTGAAGTCTCAGCCTTATCTTTTTGGGGTAAAACTTGATTGTTGAACATGGTTTTTTCCTTAGAATCCTCTCTCGGTTTTGACTTCTCATTTTTCCAATTTGTGTTGTCAAGTTGCGGTTGATGTTGTACTGTAACACCCAATTTTACGGGATTGTATTATTCTAATATATATTGGCATTTCGGTAAATAATTGAGATAAGTCCGTTTCACGAATAAAGAGTTTTAATAGAACCCTTATGATTAATATGAATTTTGGGAGAAATATGGAAATTTTGAAAATTCGAATCGAAGTGTAACGCCCAAGTTTCTATTTTAACCCTACGGCGATTTAATTCGTAGAAACGATAAACTAAGTCCGTTTAAAATTGGAATTTTTGGTGAAATAAGAAAATTTGAAGAAAACCGAACCGATGGTCAAATAAAGAGATAAAAGGAAAATCAAATGGAGGGGCGAAATGGTCATTTGACAAGTTAAATGAATTAAAAACCAATTAACCCTCTCCTCCTTAACACTTAACACGATTTCTCTCCCTCTCAAACCTCTCCTGCAATTTTGCTCCTCCAGTCGATGCCCTCCCTAAACGCCGGCGACTCGCTCCTCCGATCAACAGCGATTCTTCACGTTTCCTTCTCCTAACGTTCCTAGGTAAGAATCTATAGTTTTAGTCTGTTAGCTTTAGATTTTAAGAGTTTAAACGGTTAGGGTTCGTTTAGGGTTTTGTTAAAAACATGGATTGAGGTTCAAAATCGATAGGTTTACCGTGATTACGCCTCTAATGGATGTATTTAAGGTTATTGGGCGTAGTTAATTGGTTTATTGATGTATATTGGAGTTTTTGGTGGTTGGAGAACTTAGAAACTCCATTAATGGAGGTTTCAGAATATCAAGCACAAATTGCTCGACAAAATGCCTCAACGGGCTGAAATAGAGGTTTAGGAGATATTCTTTAGCTAGGAACTTCGTTAGTCTTTAGAATTTGATATCCAAGGACCGGTTTTGATGATAATTTCTATGAATTGGTTTAGGTAAATAACGCTCGTGGAAAGAGCTCGGTGTGCTACGGATGCGAGGTAAGTCTTCGTGACTTGTTTGGCCGATTGGCCTACACTGTAAGAGTAGTTGTTGATCGAGGTTTTGGAATTTGGATGCTTTTGGGAAATAGGATGGGTAGTTTAGGTTGATTGTGTATTAGAATGTTTTCCTAGGTTATTTTTATGCATTGTTCTATGTTTCTGTACTTGTATTGCATAATTCATGTTCATGCACCACGTTTTCAAATTAGCACGAAAAATGAACTTCCGCATGTGTTTTCATGAAAAGAAACGACTAATGAAAGATATGAATGCATGTAATCCCGGTCACGCGGGGTGGGGTTCAGACATGGCTGTCCTGAGAGGAGGAGCATGTTTTCCCCCTAGTAGATGAAAAAGGCTATCTAACTGCGAGATGTGCCCTCTCCATCTGGTGAGAGTCTGTAGCAACCCTTACCCGTATCCTAATTTTACCTCATAAAATTTTTTCTTTTCTCTGTAACCCTATAATATTACGTCGTAATTTAAAACATTTAAGAAAATAGGAGAAAACCTTTAAGTAAAAATAATTAAAACAGGGGAGGGATCTACCTAAATCTGTAGAGTCATTGAAAATCATTGAACAAAACGTATTTAAGGTGAGGAAAACTTAAAGAAAAATAAACAATTAAAGAAAACCGAATTAAACATAAAAGGAATCGGCCATCAATTGGAGAAACAAAATCGTCATAGGGCGGCAGATTACGCAAGAATGTGAAGTAAATAATTCCTCTCGGGTTTCTTCAGTTTGAACAGTGCAAATCAACCTTTCGTTCTATCGGGTTTGGACGACAGGACTGTAGACAATCGTGGACTTTTAAATTTGAAAACTTCGTGAACATTTAACACAGAAGGCATCGTGGACTATAAAGATAGAAGGCTTCGTGGGCGACGAAGCTAGAAGACATCGTGGACTTTAAGGACAGAAGGCTTTGTGGGCAACGAAGCCAGAAGACATCGTGGACTTGAAGGACAGAAGGCTTTGTGGACGACGAAGCCAGCAGGCATCGTGGACTTTAAGGACAGAAGGCTTCGTGGACGACGAAGCTAGAAGACATCGTGGACTTTAAGGACAGAAGGCTTCGTGGACGACGAAGCCAGAAGGCATCGTGGACTTTAAGGGCAGAAGGCTTCGTGGACGACGAAGCCAGAAGGCATCGTGGACTTTAAGGGCAAAAGGCTTCGTGGACGACGAAGCCAGAAAGCATCGTGGACTTTAAGGGCAGAAGGCATCGTGGACTTTAAGGGCAGAATTCTTCGTGGGTGGACGACGAAGCCAGAAGGCATCGTGGTGAGACGATCGCTAGGCGCGACCAAAGAGGGAGAGGCGATCGATCGCCCAAGGTGGGCGATCGATCGCCAAGCTCTTTGGAATTTTTCCAGAGAGCTCGGCTCCCTCTTTTCCTTTTCTTCCTTCTTCTTCACTGCATACCAACTTAAACACAACCATTTTTCTTCCTCAATTACTACTCACTCCATATACACCTTCTCGTTACCATTTGACATCAAACCACTTGATACTCCTACGTCCTGCATAATCTCACTCAAAACTGACTCAAGACGCATTTAACACGAAATACGTTTTTCACGAAAACGAACTGCATGGATATGTTTAAAAAAAATGAACACTTCCCTAATACCAAACATTTACAAAACAAGTTTCCAAAACGTTTAAAAACTTCAAAACACAAACCTATCAACTAGTCCAGAACCAAACATCCTATAATGTTTTATCTGTACAAACATTTTCCTTTAACGTTTTCTATCCAAAATAACCCAAAATACCTACATACGTCCCCACGGGTCATGAAATGCCTCAACTGCACCAGCACACTCCCGCGATCATTCTTCTTCAACTTGACTCATGCTTCAGGAGGAGGAATGTCGTCCTCACCTATTTCGATATCACCTACACCATACAGACACACTATGAGCTAAAGGCTCAGTAAGTTTCGTAAATGTAAATGCATGCTGTGCACATGAGTTTTAGAAATCATGTAACATCTTTCTTATCATTACGTCGCAGACAAAATGTCACCGAGGTCTCAGCCTATTAGATGGAGAGGACACATCCCGCGGTTGGACTGCCCTCTTCACCTAATGGGGGGGGGGGGGTACACGCTTACATTCGTAAACAGTCATGCCTTAGCCCTATGTGATGACCCAAATATGCACGTATGGGTACAATGGCTGCACGAACCGGAACCCGGATGGCGGTACGTCCGCGTGGGCAAACCAGAAGGTGACAGGTCGTAAAAAAAGGGGTCGTCACAATCCCACATCGCTTGGGGAAGTATGTGGAAATGAAACATATGTAAAGAGACCTTCCAACATAGCAAGACGCGTTTTGGAGCACGATTGGCAATGGATTCCATAAGAACTCCGAAGTTAAAAATGCTTCGGCGAGAGTAGTACCAGGTTAGGTGACCGACTGGAAAGTCCTCGCCAAACAAAGCCTTGAGGGGAGGATATTGTGCTACGGCCCAATCCCTAGAGCGGACAATATCTTGCTGGGAAAGGGGTCATTACATAGCATATCATACAATTTTCCACATATTTAGCGACCTCTCTTTTCATATTTGACAACCATAAGTGCAATTTCAAGTCTCTATACATCTTAGTATTTCCTAGATGTACAGAGAAAGAACACGAATGAGCTTCTGCTAAAATCTCCTTCAGTAGCTCTTCATCTTTTGGAATGTACCTGTTGTTCCTAAACTTTAGAATACCATCATCCGAGTAACTAAAATCAGAAGAGGCATTAGCCAATTTGCTTAATATATCAGTTTTCTCCTTTGCATCTATCTTTTGAGCTTCTTTTATTCGGTCCAGGACAGTTGGCCGTATAGCTAGATCTTCTTGTACAGTTGATAACTTTAAGACCATCTCTAATTCAAACTTCTGAATTTCTGTTCTTAGGGGCACTGACATAGCTGACGCTGCTGGCTGCATCATAGTCGACATTCTGTTCCATGCATCGGCAACAGCGTTAGCTTTTCTAGGGTGGTACTTAATTTTGATGTCATAATGCTTCACATATTCCAACCACTGCCTCTCTCATGTTCAACTCCTTCTGTGTAAAGATGTATTTCAGAATTTTGTGATCCGAAAACACCTCACATTGTTGTCCATATAGGCAGTGTCTCTATATTTTTAGTGCGAATACAACTGCTGCTAACTATAGATCGTGAGTAGGGTAGTTTTACTCATAACTCTTTAGTTGTCTGGACGCGTAAGCTATCACCTTTTCCATCTTGCATCAATACGCAACCCAAACCAACTTTAGAAGCATCGCAGTATACACTGAACTTGCCATCCTCTACTGACAATATTAATAATGGATTCGTAGTCAGCTTCTGCTTCAGTGTCTGAAAACTCCTTGTGCAAGCTTTAGACCACTTGTACTTTGTATCATTCTTTGTTAAGCTGGTCAGAGGCTTTGCTATTACAGAAAATTCTTCAATAAATTTCCTGTCATAGCCATCTAACCCAATAAAGTTTCGCACTTCGCTGGCATTATTTGGCTGTGGTCATTCCTTTACAGCTTGAATCTTAGTCGGATCTACTGAAATACCCTTTTCAGAAACAACATCACCCAGAAAATTAACTCAATCTAGCAAGAACTCACACTTCGACAGCTTGGCATACAACTGATGCTACTTCAAAGTTAATAGTACTATCTTCAGATGCTCCTTATGATCTTTTTCATTCCAAGAATAGCCTAGGATATCGTCGATAAAAATGATCACGAATTTGTCAAGAAAATCCTGGAATAACTTGTTCATCAGGTCCATAAAGATTGTCGGGGCATTCGTCAAACCAAAAGACATCCAGAAATTTGTAATGTCCATAAATTGTCCTGAAGGTTGTCTTTGGAACATCATCAGCTTTGACCTTCAGTTGGTAATAGCCCGAGCGTAGATCAATCTTAGAAAGTATTCGAGATCCTTGAAGCTGATCAAATAAGTCATCAATCCTCGGCGACAGATACTTATTTTTTATTGTCAACTTGTTCAACTCTCGGTAGTCAATGCACATACACAGAGACCCATCATTCTTCTTACGAATAGGACTGATGTGCCCCAAGGAGAGAAACTAGGGCGTATAAAGCCCTTGTCCACCATTTCCTTCAACTGAGCTTTCAACTCTTTCAATTTGATTGGTGCCATATGATACGGGTTCTTTGACACAGGCTCAGCGCCAGGATATACATCTATTTCAAACTCTATATCGCGATCTGGTGGTAGTCCTGGTAAATCGTCTAAGAAAACTTCTGAAAAGCTTTGAACTATCGAATATCCTGAAGCTTCACCTCACACTGCTTTTGTGTATCAACCATGTAAGCTAAGGATTCCACACACCCTGATCTCATTAGTTGTTGAGCTTTCGTGGAGGATACAATAGGTATCTTGTGTCTCTTTGGTATCGCTTGATAAGAAAACTTGTTCTCATTTGGGCGTCTAAAGCATACTAATCCCAATCTATAGTTAATGGTGGCGTGGTGTCTAACCACCCAATCCATTCCCGGAATTATGTCATATCCTTTCATATCAATTATAATAAGGTTCGCATAAAGTTGTTGGTTACCTACATATACAATGTTGCCTTGCACTACTTGATTTGAGTGCATAGACTCTCCAGATTGTAACATAACAATATAAGATTGGTCAGCTAGCACAAACCATAAATTCCATCTAGCTTTAAAATTTCTTACTACAAATGAGTGTGTGGCCTCTGTGTTTAACAATCTATATGCAGGGACATTACAAATCAAAATTGTACCTTTAATAACAGAATGTTGTACGTCATCGTCATCCTCGATCAATGCAAAAACTCTCAAAGTAGCCGTGTTCTGTCTCCTATCTGGCACTAGACAATCCTTAATTTGTTGGTCTTCTTTATCGCATCTAAAAGAATGACCTGTGAAAAGCTTGCACTCTCTAGCATGATTCTTTTTGCACACAAGACATGTAGGAAGTTGAGGAACTTCCTGGGGTCTCTTTCCCTTTCCTTGATCATCAGATGTTTCATTGGACTTTTTTGTGCCCCTATTCTGCTGCTGTTGTGGTTGCCACTCTCTGTTTTGTTGTTGTTGTGGATATACCTCTCTAAAAAACTTTTTAGGTGGTTCTCTCTGCTTCTGGAACTTCATTTCCATTGCTTCAATCTGTAGTACCTGATGTGCCATCGAGGCCCAAAGCTAGATCACGACCAAAGGCCCATGAATTGTTTGACATTTTTACTAATGAAAGTTATTTTCTTTATTGGCAGATAGTTGATTATCATGATGGAAATTCAACTTGGAGTACTTAGAGGAAACTACAACTCGGCCCATGGGAATTTGTCTTCTCAAAAAAAGAGTTTATGTAATTTTTGGTTTGAACTTATTTGGCATACATTACTCTTTATTGTATCGATTATTATAATTGCATCATGCATTAGATTGTGTGGTTAGGGTTAGATGAATGTGGTGGATGATGGGTTGAAGAAATGCTAAACAAATTATTCAACAAAAGCCAAGTCCCTCAACAAATTAAGCCCAAGGAAAGCCTTAGCCCAAATAAGAGCCCACATTTTAAGGTATGATTTTACAGGTACAAGAGTTAGTGGCAACATGGATTAAAGACTTGGCAAAATCTCAACCGTTGGCTAAGCAAGGGCTCGGATCAAATGTTGGCTGCAATCTGGCACGCGCGAGGGCAGCGTCGGGCAGCAAAGGAGTGGCGCGTGCGGGCAGCATCATCTCCATTAGATTAAGCGCGCACTGGTTTCATCGCTGGTCATTGGTTGGAGGGGCGCTGGAGCTTCACCCGGATCGGTTGTAACACCCGATTTTATGGGTTTTTGAATTTTGCGCGCAATGACATTTGTGTAAATAATTGAAATATGTCCGTTTTGCGAATCGAGATTTTTAATAGAACCCTTATGATTAATATGAATTTTAAGAGAAATATGAGAATTTTGGAAATTTGAATCGAAAGTATAACACTCAAATTTCTGGTTTTGACCCTATAGCGATTTAATTGATAAAAATAGTAAATTAAATCTGTTTGACAAACGGAAGGTTTTACTAGAGCCCTAGTAATAAATCAGAATTATTGGTGAAATAAGGAGAATTTGGAGAAACCGAACCGATAGTCGAACAATGAGATAAACGGAAAGTCAAATGGAGGGGTGAAATGGTCATTTGATAGGTCAAATGAAATTAAATAAGAAAAACCCCCATTCCCCTCAACACTTAAACCTTTTTCTCTCCCTCTCCTTTCTCTCCAACGGCGACTTCTCCTTCTCCACGAGTTCTCCTTCAATGCCGGTTCTCCTCTGCTCCGATCAACAAGTTTCTTCATATTTTCTCCTCCCATCACGATTCTAGGTGAAATTCTAGCATTTTCCGGCCTTAGTTCTCGATTTCTTGGGTGTTCAACGGTTAGCATTTTGTCGGGTTTTGTCGAAAATAGTTAGGTTATGTTAGGAATGGTTAGTTATCGCCTATTTGATGATTATTGAGCGTTGTTGGGCGAATTAATGGATGGATTTAGTGTTTTAATTGAAAAATTGGGTATTGGAGATTTGGAAAACTCCATTAATGGAGGTTTAGAATTTGTGAGCATAAATTGCTTGATAAAAAACCCGAGAGAGGTTTATTAGAATTTTAGAAAATTTCCATTAGTTAGGAGTTTCGTTAGTTTACGAAAATTCATTGTTTAGGCTCGGTTTTAACAAAGAACACTGTGAAATGTGCTAGGTGACAAAGCTCAAAACGAGGAGCTCGGTGTGCTAAGGACCCGAGGTAAGTCTTCGTGACTTGTTTTCCCCCCGGATAGATGACAGGGGCTATCCAATCGCCGGATGTGCCGCTTTTATCTACCGAGAGTGAAGCCCCGGTTACAAATATGAAATGAATAGCAAAAAGGTAGGAAGCATGTTTTACGAACTGCATATGCATAGCATTCACTTTGCATTCACGTAGACTTACGGAGCCTTTAGCTCACAATTCGTTTCTATGGTGTAGGTGATTTAGAGCAAGGTGAGGATGACTTTCCCCCACCAGACGCACAAGTAGATTGAAGGAGGATGATTGTGGGAGTCGCTGGCGTAGTCGATGCGTGCATGACCCATGGGAGCATAGGGTAGAAACCACATTTTAGGATGTGTGGTGTCTGGATAGTGTAAAAAGTTATGTTTTGATATGTTTAGATGACATTGTTAGCTTCCGCTATGTACGGATGGATTTTTGATGTATAGGTTGTGGTATTGATGAATTAGATTTGATATTGATGCTTGATAGGTTTTGGATGAAATAGAAATGGATTTTGAGGATTTGTTTGGATGTTTTGAAAACATGTTTGAGGATTTAAGTTGAAATTGTCGTTTTATGTCGGGATTTGAGGATTTTATATTGATTGTTCAGTTTTATGGAGGCGTATTTGGTTCAAATATTGATGGATGTTTTGAGGATGATTATTGAAGTGTCTAATAGGTGAGAAAATGAAGAAAATTGGTTAAGGGTGGAAATTGGCTCGGAATGGTGCGCTGGGCACACTGGCTGGGCGCGCAGTGTAACACCCGACATTTTCAGTCAGGTGATTTTCTTAACGGAATTAACTGTCACCCTTATTTTTGGACCTTTTGATTTAAATTTAATACCAAGATTTGTTCCAAATTGTGTGAACTAGGTTGAGTGGCAAAATTGAAATTAGGGTGGGCTGTGATCGATATATAAAGGAGATGGAAAGTTTTTAAATCTCACCAACACCATTGTAGCCGACACTTTCTCCTTTCAGCAATTTCCTCTCCCGAGCTCTCGCTCTCTGCCTGCCTGTAATCTTTCCTTCGATGATCGGTTCCCTTGCCATTTCTCGGATACTCTACGCTCGAGATATGGATTAGACAATGTAATTGTCTGTTAGTTGTTAAACTCTGTTTTCCAGCTTGGTGTTGGAGTTTGGTTTCTCCAATGGCCGAGTAGCAATAGCAATATTTATAACCTGGATTTTTGTAATGTCATTTCCGAATCGATTCTGGACATTTAATATAACCGACCCTGATTAATCGATAGTTGGACCCAGCTGTTTTGGTTTTAGATTTCTGACTGCATACAGAGAACTAGACTAGGGGATTCGGGAATGACTTTAGTTATTAGATTCTAGGATGACTTGTGATTGGAACTTTTAGGGTTTTGTTTTAACTACTGTGATGTGAAATGTTTTAGGTGAAGAAGTTTGAAGAAAAGGAGTTCAAGTTGCTAAGGAAACCAGGTAAGTGAATGTATAAGATTCCCGGCCATTAGGGCCCTACATCATAAGGATGCTAGGTAGAAACCGATACGATGATTAGAAGTTATTTAAGCTACTGTCTGTTACTTATGTTGATGTTTGACTTAATGGTATGATTTCTCGTCGGATGAATGCACTACTCTGTGGCTTGATGAGTTAGGAGTTCTCATGTTCATGCATCACGAACGTTTTATGCATATGATAATGTTTTAAGAGCATGTTTTCCTCATGAACAAGATAAGAACATAAAACTTATGCAACGTGAATTAAGCGAGGGTTGGGGGTGGTTTGGCATATGTCACTATCCAAAAGGAAGGACCATGATTACGACCCGCAAGGGACTATATACACTCTCACTATCAACCCCCTTTACCGGCACAAATCCTCTCTTAATTCACACAACCTGAATGATGAATATGAATGATGAGCATGAATGATGATTATGAACGATGAATACGAATGATGAACAAGAATGAAGACCTTGAGTATGAATATGAATAAGAAAAGATTCATGAGCATTTGTTTTATTAAAATGAGCATTCATGCATACTTGTTAGCATTGCATTCCTTACTAAGCATTAGGCTTATAGTTTAAACCTAATGATGTAGATGAAGATTTAGCAGGTGAGGATTCCAAATTCAGTGATGATGTCTAAAGGCTGGTTGCAGGATGGTGCTCAGGGTGGAAGACTGTGGCTGGCAGGCGAATAAAACCCATAATTAAGCTCATAATGTATCAGTAAGATTTATGATGAACTGATGTTTAAGTAGAACGAGATTATATTTTAACATTGAGCGTCGTAATTGTCTGGTTAACTAATGAGTCTGGGGATGATTTTAAAGATATGGAAAGAGTTACTTTAACTAAGTCTTCCGTATAAGAATGTTTGGATGAGTCTCTGATTTTCATACATATGAGTGTTGAGTCAACATGGATTGAAGTCTGTTAAGAGTCTGCATCTACCGACGGATGGTTTCTATCGGAAGATGTTAAGAGTTTGCATCTACCGACGGATGATTTCTGTCGGAAGGTGTATTAAGTGAACACGTGAATTGCATATGTCTATCGGCAGATGTAAGGTATTTCAAATACCGGATGATATAAGAGCTAGTTTGTCGTCTAGTGACCGGTAGATGCTTTACCATCGGTCGATGCGAGTCTATGACTCTATCGGAAGATGCAATTTAAGAGATGTTTAGAAATAGATGTGTCGCGTGGCGGGCAAGAAGAGATTTTAGAAATAGATGTGTCGCGTGGCGGGCACGTGACCATCGGTCGAAGCTAGTCTATGACTCTATTGGCAGATGCAATTTAAGAGATGTTTAGAAACAGATGTGTCGCGTGGCGGGCACGTGACCATCGGTCGATGCGAGTCTATGACTCTATCGGCAGATGCAATTTAGGAGATGTTTAAAAATATATATATATATGTATATAATACTACTAATGAACAAGGTGCATGAAGTAAGAACCGATTGATTAAGAGGTTAAGTTATGAATTACGTGGCGACTCCAACTGGGGTCGTTACACGCAGGGCGTGCAACAGGCGCGCGTAGGCAGGGCGAGCAGGGCGTGCTGGCACATGCTGCCCTGCTCCAGCCGATCGATCGGCTCCTGATGACCGATCGATTGTCCAAACCAGAGAGTAGCCGATCGATCGGCGCCCATGGCCGATCGATCAGCCAAAATAGAGAGTAGCTGATCGATCGGCGCCTAATGGCTGATCGATCAGCCCTCGTTGGGTTCAGGCGCTGGGCGCTGCGGGAGGCGCGATAAGGCGTATGATGACAGTGTGCGACACGGGTGCGCGGGGCGCACGACGTGGCCTCGCAGTGCACACACATGCGCAGTGGGCGCGCGCGCCAAATGCAGGGCGCGCCCAATGCATGCCAAACGACACGTTTTCATGTCTTAAGCCTCTTTTGATGATTCCCGACCTTAGGTGAGTCATTTTGGGTACGTTTGAAGTTGGAGCCTAAATGTCGATAGATATGGATTAAGTTCCCGAGTCCGTTCTCTAACGAATGAACGAATGTAAAGGAAAGGAAATGAAATGATAAATGAAAAAAAAAAAAATAGTAACGAGAAAGGGCGAGGGTAGTATGTATGCACGTGCAAGACACAGGTCATGGCGGTACCAACGTGGGGTCAGGGTCGTCACAGCAGTTGGCATCAGAGCTTCTGGGTTTTAGAATCGGTTCTCTAGACTGCTTGACTGTGCAAGCCACTTCACGGATATGTTTCTTCAACTGTAAGTACGTTTTTTAAGATTTCTTTGTTTTTGTTTCTTAGAGTTATTGTTTCTAACTTGTATAGGTTAACAAAATGGTGCGTAGAGAGAATGATAGAGACGAACGAGACGACACCATAGATCTATTTAAGGGTGTCGTTGCCCAACAAGCTCAACATCTAGACCAACGAGAGCAACATATAAATTGGCAATCCTGCCAGCTTGAAGCATTGATAAACTGAGAGGGCCCTAGAACCCAAGTGGTGATTACTCCTAGAAACCACGGCATGGATAGGTTCTGCATAAAATTTCAACCACACCCAGTATGATGTGCCCCGTAGGACCATTACACGATCCCAGACCCGAGTCCACAATTTTACTAACACACTTGTCACTTTTGCAGGTCATGGTTCGTGTGAAGACTTGGAGGACACCGTGGACGACTTGAAGTGGGAGATTAAAGCTGAGGACGTTGACCAACCAAAGCATCTACCCATGTGGAAAGACTAAAGAGGCACCTTAATGCTCACATGGGAATTTGTCTTTCCGAGCTTTGATATTTGTTGCTTTTTTTGAAATTTTGAACTTATTGGCAAACTTTGGCCTTCTTGTTTAAACTTTATTAGATGCATGTTATGATTATATGGATGTTAAGATTAGATGAATGATAGGATTAATTGGTGGCTTGGTTTGGCCCATTTAAGTTGAAGACATGGCTCAAGCCCACATGATGACCCATCATTCCCCTTCCAAGCCCAAGCCCAAGCCCACCATTAGGTCTATATATTCATTGCATTGGTGTTTGTAACTTTTTTTGGTTGATTTATGAGCACCCATGGATTTTTCTCTCAATAAAAGAAGAAGAAGCTTGGAGCAAGGAGCTTCCAAGGTAAGCTCGGTTGACAACAACCGAGGTTGCGCCCCCGAACCATTCTTCTAGTTGGAGTAGATTTTGCCACCTCCTTCTCCACTCTTTTGAGAGCGAAAAATAGCAAAGAGTGGCCATAACCGATTCCTTGAATCGAGTTATCTTCCTTGGAAGAAACTCTTGTCGGAAGCTCCATTGAAGCACTCACCGGCCGATTCTCAAAAAACAGTCCATAAATCCTTCATCTTAACGAATCTGGAACACGATTTTCACCAGCACACACCTCACTCACCTCACAAGATTCACCTAAAATTTCATTAAATTTCGAGCACGTTTGGTATTTCTTTTACATTTTTCATTCTCGAATTTACTCGGATTTGTGTCACCCGGAGCTAATGGTCTTCTTTAAGTTCTTGAGTCCTTTTTTCAAGTCGGAGCTCATCAGGTGGTATCAGAGCTTGGTTAGCTCCCTTAGGGTTAGGGAAACAAGATCGGTTTGGTTTTCCAAACCCATTTTGTTGCCCAAAACTGAGGCACCAAAACCGGGTGCTTGTTGTTCTTCATTTTCGGTTTGGTGTTCTTACTGTTTTTCTTATCTTCTCTTTTAGTTTCTTGCAAAGATCATTTCCAGGACATTTTTGTTAGTTGTCTGCAACTTGAGCATGGGTTTTTAAGTTTTCATTTCCACTATTTTCGTGCTACAAGTTTTCCTTCCTCTTTTCGTAGATCAAACTCTAACAAATAGTGTACTTGATGTTTTATTTCTCTTTGCGGTTTGAACTTTTGGCTGCTGTGTATTTACGTTTCCAGACCTAATGAATACATTCTAATGTTTACAGATCTGAGCATGAATCAATGTTTAAAAGAATCATATAAAGAAAACCGATTTGTTTGCAGTTACATTTCCAGAAAACTGCTTGTGTGCTGTTTTAATGTTTTGTTTATTTTAGTTATTGCTGTTTTGTTATGTTGTGCCAAATCCGAGTTTAATGTTTAGTGTTCTGTTTGCTGTTAGTTAATATATTATTCTGCTGAAAACATTTACCTTTTACATTCGAATTGGCATTGGTAAAGCAACATTACTCAAAATGGTGAAAGTTAAGTAAAAGTGCATAACCTAAACTAGCCTCTACTTTTGGTGTTTGCTTTATGTCGCTTTCACTTTGTGTTTGGATGAGATTTAAATTAATAAGGTTCTGTTGGTAAGATAGTTGCTTGTAATTGCATGTGTGGGAATATATGTATTAAGTTCACTAAGATGTTAAAGAGCATGTACGAATCAATTATCTCTGTTTAGTGGATTTAAAACTTGTGTGTTAGTGAATTTGACCTTTCCCACTATAACGGCCATAACTTTGGCTACAAGTATCAATTTTTGACGAGCCACCTGGCAAATCGAAGCTATCAAAAAGATCTATAACACTGTCATAGCTATATCTGGGACAATCAGGTTTTGATCCCAAAAACGATCATCTAAGCCCTCAAAAATGCGTTTCAAAATTTTTAGGTCGAAATTCTAGTTAGGTTCCCCACCTTTACCTTCCCTAACACCCGTGATCAACTTGAACCTAATTAATATTTCCTTCATAAAACTTTAGTATTCACATGAATGAAGACTAGGAGTGCAATTAACCGAGAGCTAAACCAAGATATGAATCAAGAACCGAACCAGGACAAGGACATTCCCTAACCCAAGACTCACACCCCACAAGAGGGAGAGTCTAGCATGCAAGGACAATTAGATGGACTTAGTGGAGAAGTTAACCATATAGGCTAACAACTAAGGACTTAACCCTTAGAATGAAACACATAATGGAATTCCTTAATACGAGAATTCCAAATGAAGCGACCCGAGAACCCCCACCTCGATTTAGACCCAGAAATCCTAGGAGACGATTTCAAGAACCATATCCCACCTCGGACGAAGAAAGACCTGAGTATCCTAGGAGAAGAAACCCGGTTTATGAGGAGGAGGAAGAATGGACCTTAGATGAAGAAGAGACTTTTCGACCAAATAGATGAAAGGATCAAGAAGACCTTAGAAATGTCAAGCTACATATACCCCTATTTGACGGGACATGCGATGGACATACCTTTCTCGAATGGATTGATAAGGTAGAGAAAGTTTTCGACTATTATGAGTACTCCGATAAAGTAAAGATCTAATTAGTATCCATAGAGCTATCGGGATATGCGGCCCTCTGGTGGTCCAATATTAAGCTCCAAAGACGACGGATAGGAGATACCCCTATTACGACATGGAGAGCAATGAAGTTGCTCATGACTAAGAGGTTCGTACCCACCCATTACCGTCAAGATCTATTCCTTCAAATCCAAAACCTACGACAAGGAACTCGATCCGTTGAGGCTTACCTAGCCGAATTTGAAACTCTAAGGATACGAGTAGATATGGAAGAACCTGAGGAGTAGGTTATTGCTATATTCATTCGAGGCTTGAATAGAGACATAGGAGACACCGTTGAAATACACCCGGCAGAGTCCTTAGATGCAATAGTTCATATGTCCATGACGATTGAGCGACAGCTCAATAGAAAGAGGAAATCCACCTACCCTCCTAAGTTTACCCCCTACATTCCACCCAAAGTCACCCCAAAGTCACCCGCGCCAATCAAGCCCTTTGACAAGGCTGAAGGAAAGAAGCCTTTTAACCCTAATTGGCCTCTTAAGGAGTCCAGTAGCAAAACCTTAGTCGATAAAGCCAACCCACTTAGAGCGAGAGAAATCAAGTGTTATAAATGTCAAGGTCTAGGTCATTATATGGCTCAATGTTCGAATTGACGGGTGATGATTATCAAGGAAGATACGGGAGAAGTTGAGAGTGAGGATGACCACAAGGTAAGAGTAGAGGACAAAGATGTCGAGGAGAGTGACACTGAGGACGAAGTCGTGCGCGCTCCTGAGGGACCCTTGGTCATTGTGACTATGAATTCAGGAGAAAATTGCCAACGTGAGAATATCTTTCATAGTAGATGTGTTATCAAGGATAAGATATGCTCTTTAATTATAGATGGAGGAAGTTGTGCCAACGTGGCATCTGATGAGTTAGTTAAGAAGTTAGGATTAGAGACAACTACGCATCCCCACCCTTATAAGTTACGATGGCTAGATGATAGGGATGATGTTAAGGTCTCTCGACAAGTGAGAGTAGATTTTCCTATGGGAAAATATCAAGATTCTGTTTTATGCGATGTCGTGCCCATAAGTGCTAGCCACTTGCTTCTTGGACGACCCTGGCAATTTGATCAAAGAGTGAACCACGATGGATATTCTAACTACTATTCCCTTAAGTTTGGTGGTAAAATAATTAAGTTAGCACCTTTAACCCCTGAGAAAATATCCAAAGATGATGCCGCTAGAAAAGAAGCGAAGAATAAAGCAAATCTTTTTATGACTAGATCGGAGATAGAGGCATCGGTGCTTCGAGGAGATCCCATGATCCTTATACTATTTCGAGATAGAGTTATGGAGCTAGGAGTAATCCCTGACCCTGTAAAGAAGTTGCTCAATCAATTCCAAGATGTGTTTCTTGAGGAATTGCCCCAAGGATTACCACCTCTACGTGGTATAGAACATCAAATTGACCTCATTGGATAAAGGATACATACGAGAGTCAATGAGCCCCTGTGCAGTTCCCTCACTTTTGGTACCCAAGACAGACAGCACAATGAGGATGTGCGTTGACAGTCGAGCCGTGAATCAAATCACCGTAAAGTATAGATACACCATTCCTAGGCTCGAGGATATGTTGGATGAGCTCAGTGGAGCCTCAATATTTTCTAAGGTGGACCTTAAGAGCGGTTATCACCAAATTAGAATGAAAGAAGGTGACGAGTGGAAGATGGCATTTAAGACTAAGTACGGGTTTTTTGAGTGGATGGTGATGCCCTTCGGGTTATCTAACGCGCCCAATACCTTCATGAGACTTATACACCATGTGCTGAAAGATTTCCTAGGAAAATTTATTATTGTCTATTTTGACGATATTTTGGTGTACAATCTAGACCTCCCACAACACCTCAACCATCTTAGTGTACTTTTCCAAACCCTACGAAAAGCAAAATTATTTGGGAATTTAAGCAAATACTCATTCGCGCAAGATAAAGTTTATTTTCTAGGGTTTGTCATTTCTAAAGATGGCATGGAAGCCGATGTTGACAAGATCAAGGCAATTAAGGATTGGCCTACCCCCAACTCTTTAACCGAAGTACGTAGCTTCCATTGTAACATCCCTAATACCGTACCTATTTTACCCGTATAAATTTTTCATTTTTATATTTTACATTTTTAAAATAAAACTTTAAAACCTAACGTTAAAGCGGAATTGAAATCGAAACCGAAACCGGAATCGAAATCGAAATTCGTTTGGTAAATCATTTAAAATATAAACTAAAACTATTAATAAAACTTAAATCATTTAAACATTTAATAACATTAAATACAGAGGGGCAGAATCGGAATTTGGCTGCCAAAAGAGGCAGCGATCGATTTCTGTAAAATACAGAAATCGATCGCTGCATGCCTCATGGCAGCAAGCGATCGATTTCTGCTTTTCAGCAGAAATCGATCGCTGCATGCTATGCAGCGATCCTCCTTCAATTTCTCCTGCACTTCGACATTTAACCATACTTACACTTCAATGATTTGCTCTCTGGAATCCAATTTCCAGAGAGCAAATCTTACATTCTTCACGCCAACAATCACCATTACCACCTAAATCAAATCAATTAAACTAAAACGTATTCTAAATTCAATCGACTCGAGTCAGGCTTTGCGAAATCCGACTGCGTGGATAGCTCTAAAAACCGAGCTATCCGTATCAACTTAAAAACAATTCATAACATTTAATTTAAACAACCAAACAGTTCCAGAATTTCTATAACGTTTAAATAACGGTTCTAAACCAAAACATTTTATAACGTTCATCAACAGTTTAAACCAAAACGTTTTACATACAATTACCAAAACGTTATCTAACCCCTATCCCGATCCAAACAACCTAAATATCTATACAATTATCAGATCAAAACATCCCAAAATAACCCCAGAGTCCATACATACATCCCCACGGGTCAAAAGTGCCTCGACTGCCCAGCGCACTCCCACGAGCATCATCCATCAGCTGCTCCTACATCAGGAGGAGGAATATCATCCTCACCTGGGTCGACGTAACCTAGAACGTCACCTACACCATACAGACACATATGAGATATTGAAATCTCAGTAAGCTACGTAAATGCAGATGCATGCGTGCGTATGCCATTTATAAAACGTGCAGATTACAGATTCATATTCAGATACGTTTTCATTCCTTTCAGATACAGAAACAGATACAGATTCAGATTACCGATTCATTTTCATTCCTTTCAGATACAGAAACAGAAACAGATACAGATTCAGATTACAGATTCATTTCCATTCCTTTCAGATACAGAAACAGATACAGATACAGATTACGTACATTAATTACGGAGGTTCATTTCTTTCCTTAAAACACGTGCAGAAATTCATTTTCTATGACATTTGAAATACGTGATGCATGAACAGTTAATCAGCGGAAAGTAAACAAACAACATACATATCAATAAGACAATACAACATAACCTATAACCAACTAACCTGCTACCCAACCTAACAACGTAAACCAAGGAACCCTCAGGGATCCTTGATACAACGACGAGTATGGTGTAGACCTTTCGGTCAAGCAAGTCACGAGAACTTACCTTGAGCGCGCTGGATCTCAAGCTTCGTCCACTGGAATCGCGTGTCTGAGGTAAAACACGATATTTGCCGTTAAAACCGAATTAAGCAATTAAACGTCCAAATTAGCAAAACCTTAACTAAAGATATTTCCTAATGTTTTAATTCGATTTATTAAGCTAATTCATCGAGCAATCGAACTTCTTCTTTTTTTTTTTTTTCGAAAATCCTAAAATTCTCGGACTTTTAAACTTTTTCACGAATCGATTTATCTTCGTCCGATAACGTCCAATACGTTCAATACGTACTTAATCAAGGTTAACCTATTAATTACGAAGCCTAAATCACATTTTTAACGAAAACCCTAATCGAAAACCCTAAATCGAACCGAAACTCGAATTAAACGCTCGAAAACTAAAGCTACATACCGAGGGTAGCGAGAGAGGAAGAAACCGTGAAGGACGGAGGAGAAACGGAGGTCGGACGGAGTCGGAATGGCGTGAGAACGCCGGCGGCCAGAGAAGCTTTTCTTCTCTGCTTCGTGCGATCCAGAGAGAAAAGAGAGAAAGAGAGAAAGTGAGGGGGAGAAAAGGCTTTTGCCTTATTTAATAAAATTGATTTGTAAAAAGACCATTTTGCCCTTAGCTCTTGTTTCGTCCTTCGGTTCGTTAATCGGCCAACTATTCGGTTTCTCGAAAATTCCATATTTTGCCATTAACCCTTACTCGTCACCAGAGCCTTATTAAAACTGTCCGTTCACAATTTGGATTTTATTCACGATTTTTACGAAACGTCATTACTTATTACGAGAAGTTTAATTATTCGGAATATGGCGTTTAATCTTCGAAAATTCCCATAATTTCCCTAAAATTCCAATTAATCGTTAGGATCATGATGACGCTTTCTTTTCGTAAAACGGACCTGATTTGACATATTTACCAAAATGCCATCATTAATATAATAATAATATATTCCAAAATTCCGTACAAGCCGGATATTACATTCTACCCTCCTTGTTCAGAATTTTGTCCACAAAATTAAATTATGCAAACAAATCAGGATACTTAGCCATCATATCCTGCTGTCGTTTCTACGTCGCGTCTTCCACCTCGTGGTTCCGCCATAGGACTTTGACCAGCGGAATCACCGTGTTGCGTAAGACTTTGATAGAATACTCCAAAATGCGTACCAGCCTCACCTCGTAAGTCAAGGTAGGCTGTACCTCGATCGCTGTAGTCTCCACGGCATGTGATGGATCACGTAGACACCTCCGAAGCATGGACACGTGGAATACGTCGTGGATACCCTCCATAGAAGCCGGAAGCTGCAATCTATACGCCAACTTCCCGATCCTCTTCAGAATAGGGAAGGGCCCCACATAACGAGGGTTCAACTTACCCCTCCTTCCGAATCTCGCAACGCCTCTGAACGGAGAAACTTTAAGATAGACTTCGTCGCCTTCTTCAAACTCCAGATCTCTCCGTCTGGTGTCAGCATAGCTCTTCTGTCTGCTCTGAGCTACCTCAATGCGCTGTCGGATAATGGCAGTCTTCTCTGATGTCTGCCGTAGAATCTCAGGACCAACGATGCTAGCCTCGCCAACCTCGTCTCAACATAGTGGAGATCTACATTTCCGACCATACAACGCCTCATACGGAGCCATGCCGATAGTAGCCTGGAAGCTGTTGTTGTATGAGAACTCGATCAGTGGCAAATACCTGCACCACGATCCCTCAAACTCAAGCACACACGCTCTGAGCATATCCCCCAAAATCTGATTTGTCTTTTCTGTCTGACCATCAGTCGGAGGATGAAACGCTGTGCTGAAGTTAAGCTGAGTCCCCATAGCTTTGTGCAGACTCTTCCAGAACTTCGATGTAAACCTCGGATCTCGATCCGAGACAATAGAAACCGGCACTCCGTGCAACTTCACAATCTCTTGCACATAGAGCTCTGCGAGCTGATCCATAGAAGACGTCATCTTCACAGGCAAAAAGTGAGCCGACATTGTCAATCGGTCCACAATAACCCAAATGCCGTTATGGCCTCTCGTAGTCCTCGGGAGCCCCACAATGAAATTCATGGATATCTGCTCCCACTTCGTACTTGGCCACCAGAAGTGCTGCCTCAAATCCCGGTACATCTCGGTACTCCCTGTAGTCAATGCACATCCTGAGGGTCCCGCCTTTCTTCTTGACGAATAGAACAGGCGCACCCCAGGGTGAAACACTGGGTCGAATGAAACCTTTCTTCAATAACTCATCGAGCTGAGTCCTCAACTCACTCAACTCGGCTGGTGCCAACCGGTATGGGTTCTTAAACCTCGGTGCAGAGTTAGGATATACGTCAATAATGAACTCAATCTCCCGGTCTGGTGGTAAACCGGGAAGATTATCAAGGAATATGCCAGAGAACTCTCTGACAACAGGAATGTCGCTCGGCTTCACTCCGCTGAGCAACTGACAATCAAAGACAGAGGCCAAATAAATAGAGCACGCACCTTTGAGCTGCTCGTTGACCTCCATAGAATAAGAGATAGGCGATCCAGTCAATTGGTTCCTCGCCTGATAGGAAAACTCGGCTTTATCCGGGGGTCGGAAGGTCACAATCCCGGAGCGACAATCGATGGTGGCGAAGTGCTGTGCTAGCCAGTCCATCCCCAAAATAAGATCGTACCGCTCTATGCTCATAACTATCAAACGAGCATAAAGGGTAATACTCCCCACCGAGACGATATTGCCCTGGAGAATACGATCTGAACGCATATGCTCCCCCGAAGGCAGCATCACACTGTACTCATACTCTGACGGCCTAGACTCTAACCCCAATCTAGCCATACATGCAGTCGGTACGAAGGATTGCGTAACTCCAGTATCCATCAAAGTAAACACAGTAGCGCCCATAAGCAAAATAGTACCTGCAATCACGGCAGGCTGAGCCTCATCATCAATATCACCAGGCCCGATCAACGCAAAAACCCTGGGTATAACCCTCCTCTGATCATCGCATGGTAAATCTCGACCCGGATGCGGGCAATTTCTAACAAAATGGCCGACTCCACCACATCTGTAGCATTTGTTCTTGCCAACTCGGCACTCGCCACTATGTTCTTTCTGGCATCTGGGGCACCAGGGCATCTGAGAAGTCCCCTGTACCTGCTTTCCCTTGCCCCGATCATTTCCTCCCTCAAGCGGTCTCTTCGCACCCCTAGGCTGTGGCTGAGGTGGCTGTGCTCCAGGCTGCCATCCCTGATTCCGAGACTGAGGACGGATCTCTTGGAAGAAGCCCTTCGCTGGCTCCCTCGGTCTAACACAAGTGGCCCTGGAGGTCTCTATGTCCAGAGCTCTAGCTGTAACATCAGAATATGGCGCATCAATAATACCTGAGACTACCACGTGCATCCGAAGCTCCGGATTGAGTCCCTCCATAAACTGGTGCACCTTCTCCTCGTTATCGCTGACAAGACGAGGTGCAAACCTGGACAATGCCTCAAACCTCCGAATATAATCCGCAACTGAACCAGTCTGCTTCAGCTGCGTAAACTCGTTCCTCTTGGCCACTCTCACTGTGCGGCTGAAATACTTGTCGAAGAATAAGAACTTGAATCGATCCCAAGTCATAACTGATACATCTGTAGTCGACTTGATCGAGTCCCACCAGAAACGAGCGTCCAACGCTAAGTGAAATGTGGCATAAGCGACCCTGCTCCCGTTGGCAACCTCGGCGTAATCTAACATGTCCTCCATAACCCGGATCCATTCCTCGGCACGTGTCGGATCCGATGATTGGCCCTCGAACACAGGAGGCCGAAGGCTTTGAAACCTATGCATACCCTGATTACTGGGGACTACCAACTCCTGAGCCCTCTGATTCTCTCGCTGGTTCTCTCGATTCACTAGGTCTGTAATTTGTTGCGCTTGCCGGTCCATATGCTGAGACTGGCGATCTAACAATTCTGTAAGACGATCCATCGCGTCGTCTCTAGGATCCCTTCCTCGAACCATATTTATAAAACTCCTATAAAATTTAAAACAAGTAATCCTAAGAAACTGAAATCAAACAAAGCAGTAAACAGACTTACAGTTGATGAAGGATGTTCGCGCGTAGTGGCTGTGCAGTCGAGCAGTCTACAGAATCGATTTTAAAACCCGGGGGCTCTGATACCCTAAATGTAACACCCCTAATACCGTACCCATTTTACCCGTATAAATTTTTCATTTTTATATTTTACATTTTTAAAATAGAACTTTAAAACCTAACGTTAAAGCGGAATTGAAATCGAAACCGAAACCGGAATCGAAATCGAAATTCGTTTGGTAAATCATTTAAAATATAAACTAAAACTATTAATAAAACTTAAATCATTTAAACATTTAATAACATTAAATACAGAGGGGCAGAATCGGAATTTGGCTGCCAAAAGAGGCAGCGATCGATTTCTGTAAAATACAGAAATCGATCGCTGCATGCCTCATGGCAGCAAGCGATCGATTTCTGCTTTTCAGCAGAAATCGATCGCTGCATGCTATGCAGCGATCCTCCTTCAATTTCTCCTGCACTTCGACATTTAACCATACTTACACTTCAATGATTTGCTCTCTGGAATCCAATTTCCAGAGAGCAAATCTTACATTCTTCACGCCAACAATCACCATTACCACCTAAATCAAATCAATTAAACTAAAACGTATTCTAAATTCAATCGACTCGAGTCAGGCTTTGCGAAATCCGACTGCGTGGATAGCTCTAAAAACCGAGCTATCCGTATCAACTTAAAAACAATTCATAACATTTAATTTAAACAACCAAACAGTTCCAGAATTTCTATAACGTTTAAATAACGGTTCTAAACCAAAACATTTTATAACGTTCATCAACAGTTTAAACCAAAACGTTTTACATACAATTACCAAAACGTTATCTAACCCCTATCCCGATCCAAACAACCTAAATATCTATACAATTATCAGATCAAAACATCCCAAAATAACCCCAGAGTCCATACATACATCCCCACGGGTCAAAAGTGCTTCGACTGCCCAGCGCACTCCCACGAGCATCATCCATCAGCTGCTCCTACATCAGGAGGAGGAATATCATCCTCACCTGGGTCGACGTAACCTAGAACGTCACCTACACCATACAGACACATATGAGATATTGAAATCTCAGTAAGCTACGTAAATGCAGTGGCATGCGTGCGTATGCCATTTATAAAACGTGCAGATTACAGATTCATATTCAGATACGTTTTCATCCTTTCAGATACAGAAACAGATACAGATTCAGATACAGATTCATTTTCATTCCTTTCAGATACAGAAACAGAAACAGATACAGATTCAGATTACAGATTCATTTCCATTCCTTTCAGATACAGAAACAGATTCAGATACAGAAACAGATACAGATTCAGATTACAGATTCATTTTCATTCCTTTCAGATACAGAAACAGATACAGATTCAGATTACAGATTCATTTTCATTCCTTTCAGATACAGAAACAGATACAGATTCAGATTACAGATTCATTTTCATTCCTTTCAGATACAGAAACAGATACAGATTCAGATTACAGATTCATTTTCATTCCTTTCAGATACAGAAACAGATACAGATTCAGATTACAGATTCATTTTCATTCCTTTCAGATACAGAAACAGATACAGATTCAGATTACAGATTCATTTTCATTCCTTTCAGATACAGAAACAGATACAGATTCAGATTACAGATTCATTTTCATTCCTTTCAGATACAGAAACAGATACAGATTCAGATTACAGATTCATTTTCATTCCTTTCAGATACAGAAACAGATACAGATTCAGATTACAGATTCATTTTCATTCCTTTCAGATACAGAAACAGATACAGATTCAGATTACAGATTCATTTTCATTCCTTTCAGATACAGAAACAGATACAGATTCAGATTACAGATTCATTTTCATTCCTTTCAGATACAGAAACAGATACAGATTCAGATTACAGATTCATTTTCATTCCTTTCAGATACAGAAACAGATACAGATTCAGATTACAGATTCATTTTCATTCCTTTCAGATACAGAAACAGATACAGATTCAGATTACAGATTCATTTTCATTCCTTTCAGATACAGAAACAGATACAGATTCAGATTACAGATTCATTTTCATTCCTTTCAGATACAGAAACAGATACAGATTCAGATTACAGATTCATTTTCATTCCTTTCAG
This sequence comes from Begonia masoniana, assembly GCA_022432975.1. Taxonomy (NCBI): domain Eukaryota; kingdom Viridiplantae; phylum Streptophyta; class Magnoliopsida; order Cucurbitales; family Begoniaceae; genus Begonia; species Begonia masoniana. The sequence continues at coordinate 38,952,208 of CM039502.1, forward strand.
ATACAGAAACAGATACAGATTCAGATTACAGATTCATTTTCATTCCTTTCAGATACAGAAACAGATACAGATTCAGATTACAGATTCATTTTCATTCCTTTCAGATACAGAAACAGATACAGATTCAGATTACAGATTCATTTTCATTCCTTTCAGATACAGAAACAGATACAGATTCAGATTACAGATTCATTTCCATTCCTTTCAGATACAGAAACAGATACAGATTCAGATTACAGATTCATTTTCATTCCTTTCAGATACAGAAACAGATACAGATTCAGATTACAGATTCATTTTCATTCCTTTCAGATACAGAAACAGATACAGATTCAGATTACAGATTCATTTTCATTCCTTTCAGATACAGAAACAGATACAGATTCAGATTACAGATTCATTTTCATTCCTTTCAGATACAGAAACAGATACAGATTCAGATTACAGATTCATTTTCATTCCTTTCAGATACAGAAACAGATACAGATTCAGATTACAGATTCATTTTCATTCCTTTCAGATACAGAAACAGATACAGATTCAGATTACAGATTCATTTTCATTCCTTTCAGATACAGAAACAGATACAGATTCAGATTACAGATTCATTTTCATTCCTTTCAGATACAGAAACAGATACAGATTCAGATTACAGATTCATTTTCATTCCTTTCAGATACAGAAACAGATACAGATTCAGATTACAGATTCATTTTCATTCCTTTCAGATACAGAAACAGATACAGATTCAGATTACAGATTCATTTTCATTCCTTTCAGATACAGAAACAGATACAGATTCAGATTACAGATTCATTTTCATTCCTTTCAGATACAGAAACAGATACAGATTCAGATTACAGATTCATTTTCATTCCTTTCAGATACAGAAACAGATACAGATTCAGATTACAGATTCATTTTCATTCCTTTCAGATACAGAAACAGATACAGATTCAGATTACAGATTCATTTTCATTCCTTTCAGATACAGAAACAGATACAGATTCAGATTACAGATTCATTTTCATTCCTTTCAGATACAGAAACAGATACAGATTCAGATTACAGATTCATTTTCATTCCTTTCAGATACAGAAACAGATACAGATTCAGATTACAGATTCATTTCCATTCCTTTCAGATACAGAAACAGATACAGATTCAGATTACAGATTCATTTCCATTCCTTTCAGATACAGAAACAGATACAGATTCAGATTACAGATTCATTTTCATTCCTTTCAGATACAGAAACAGATACAGATTCAGATTACAGATTCATTTTCATTCCTTTCAGATACAGAAACAGATACAGATTCAGATTACAGATTCATTTTCATTCCTTTCAGATACAGAAACAGATACAGATTCAGATTACAGATTCATTTTCATTCCTTTCAGATACAGAAACAGATACAGATTCAGATTACAGATTCATTTCCATTCCTTTCAGATACAGAAACAGATACAGATTCAGATTACAGATTCATTTTCATTCCTTTCAGATACAGAAACAGATACAGATTCAGATTACAGATTCATTTTCATTCCTTTCAGATACAGAAACAGATACAGATTCAGATTACAGATTCATTTTCATTCCTTTCAGATACAGAAACAGATACAGATTCAGATTACAGATTCATTTTCATTCCTTTCAAATTGATTTGTAAAAAGACCATTTTGCCCTTAGCTCTTGTTTCGTCCTTCGGTTCGTTAATCGGCCAACTATTCGGTTTCTCTAAAATTCCATATTTTGCCATTAACCCTTACTCGTCACCAGAGCCTTATTAAAACTGTCCGTTCACAATTTGGATTTTATTCACGATTTTTACGAAACGTCATTACTTATTACGAGAAGTTTAATTATTCGGAATATGGCGTTTAATCTCCGAAAATTCTCATAATTTCCCTAAAATTCCAATTAATCGTTAGGATCATGATGACGCTTTCTTTTCGTAAAACGGACCTGATTTGACATATTTACCAAAATGCCATCATTAATATAATAATAATATATTCCAAAATTCCGTACAAGCCGGATATTACATCCATGGTCTGGCCTCTTTTTACCGGGGGTTCATAAAAGACTTTAGTTCAATAGTCTCACCGCTCACTGATTGCACTAAGAAGGGAAAAGAGTTTACTTGAACCCCGGCTTGCCAAAAGAGCTTTGAGCTAATCAAGGACAAGCTATGCCACTCGCCAGTGTTAGCACTCCCCGATTTTAACAAGGTATTTGAAATTAAAAGTGATGCTTCTGGAGTTGTCATTGGAGCCGTGCTCATGCAAGAGGGAAAACCCATTGCATACTTTAGTGAGAAACTGAAAGGAGCCATGCTAAACTACTCCGTGTACGATAAGGAATTTTATGCCGTTATTAGAGCATTGGAGCATTAGCAGCACTACCTCTTGTCAAAAGAATTTGTTATCAATACTGATCATCAATCTTTACGACACATTAAGAGTCAACATAAGTTGAACAAGAGGCATGCTAAATGGGTAGAATTTCTGGAGAGGTTCCCGTATATTCTGAAGTATGTGAAAGGAGAAAATATTGTAGTCGTCGATGCACTTTCGAGGAAACACATTCTCCTTACCGAGCTAGGGACTCGATTCTTTGGATTTGAATGGATCAAACATAATTACGAATCTGACCCTAACTTTGGATCTTATTACACCAAGTGCGAGGAAAAGGCTGAAGGAGAATATCAACTTATGGACGGCTATTTACTAAGGGCGGGAAAATTATGTATACTGCAAGGAAGCATGAGGTGAAGTCTAGTAAAAGAAGCCCATTCTGGAGGATTAGCGAGTAATTTTGGGGAGAAGAAGACCCTCGATATGCTTAAGGAACACTTCTTTTGGCCATATATGAAAAGAGACATGCACCGCATGGTGGAGACATGCGTCGTGTGCAAGAAAGCCAAGAGTAAGGTTCTACCACAAGGCTTGTATATGCCCTTACCCATTCCTTCGCACCCTTGAACTGAAGTTAGTATGGACTTCATTTTGGGATTGCCACAAACTGCTCGTAATAAGGATTCGATCATGGTGGTTGTGGATTGTTTTTCTAAGATGGCACATTTTATTCCTTGTGCAAAAACGGATGACGCCTTTTCTATAGCTGACCTATTTTTCAAAGAAATCGTTCGCCTACATGGTATACCGCATTTCATTGTGTCAAACCTGGACACTAAATTTTTAAGCTCCTTCTGGACCACTTTGTAGAAGAAGTTAGGGACGAAGCTGTGTTTTAGCACATCTTTCCAACTCCAAACTGATGGGCAAACGGAAGTTATTAATAGGACCTTAGGCTCCCTCTTACACAGTATTGTAGGTAAGAAACTATCCAGTTGGGATGTAGTCCTTCCCGGATTGGAATTTTCCTACAATCGCACCTTTCATTCCACTACTGAGCAAATGCCCTTTGAGGTTGCCTATGGGTTTAACCCATGTACACCGTTGGACCTTGTTCCGTTACCCATTAATGAACTGGCCAACCCATCAGGAGAAAACAAGGCCGAACAAATTAAGAAATTACATGAGAACGTGTGTTAAGCCATCGAGAAGAGAAATGCGAGCGTGGCAAGACGAGTAAACAAAGGCCAGAAAGAGGTTATCTTCAATGAAGGAGACTTGGTTTGGTTGCACATACGAAAAGATAGATTCCCCGACAAAAGAAAATCTAAGCTTCTTCCTCGTGCGGATGGACCCTTCAAGGTGTTGCAGCGGATCAATAACAATGCTTATGAGATTGAACTGCCTGGAGATTATGGAGTATCGGCAACGTTCAATGTCATGGACCTATCACCCTATATAAGCGATGACAAAAACTCCGAGAGGCCTGACTTAAAGGATTTGAGGTCAAATCCTCAAACACCTGGGGAGGATGATGTGCCCCGTGGGCCCATTATACGATCCCAGACCTGAGTCCACAATTTTACTAACACACTTGTCTCTTTTGCAGGTCATGGTTCGTGTGAAGACTTGGAGGACACCGTGGATGACTTGAAGTGGGAGATTAAAGCTGGGGACGTTGACCAACCAAAGCATCTATTCATGTGGAAAGACTAAAGAGGCAGCTTAGTGCTCACATGGGAATTTGTCTTCCCGAGCTTTGATATTTGTTGCTTTTTTGAAATTTCAAACTTACTGGCAAATGTTGGCCTTCTTGTTTAGACTTTATTAGATGCATGTTAGGATTATATGGATGTTAGGATTAGATGAATGATAGGATTAGTTGGTGGCTTGGCTTGGCCCATTGAAGTTGAAGACATGGCTCAAGCCCACATGATGACCCTTTATTCCCCTTCCAAGCCCAAGCCCAAGCCCAAGCCCAAGCCCAAGCCCACCATTAGGTCTATATATTCATGGCATTGGTGTTTGTAACTTTTTTTGGTTGATTTATGAGCACCCACAGATTTCTCTCTCAATAGAAGAAGAAGAAGCTTGGAGCAAGGAGCTTCCAAGGTAAGCTCGGTTGACAACAACCGAGGGGTTGCGCCCCTGAACCATTCTTTTAGCTTGGTAGCTAGTTGGAGTGGATTTTACCACCTCAGTCTCCACTCTTTTGAGAGCGGAAAACAGCAAGTAGTGGCCATAACCGATTCCTTGCATCGAGTTATCTTCCTTGGAAGAAACTCTTGCCGGAAGCTCCATTGAAGCACTCACCGGCCGATTCTCGGAAAACATTCCATAAATCCTTCATCTTAACGAATCTGGACACTGATTTTCACCAGCACACACCTCACTCACTTCACAAGATTCACCTAAAATTTCATTAAATTTCGAGCACGTTTGATATTTCTTTTACATTTTTCATTCTCAGATTTGTGTCACCCAGAGCTAACGGTCTTCTTCGAGTTCTTGAGTCCTATTTGCAGGTCGGAGCTCATCACAGTAGAGGAAAAGCAACAAAGTGGTGTTAAAAGGTCGTACGAGGGAAGGAATGGCCGGGGTAAAGGGAAACAGGCACAAGGAACTTCGTAAAAATCCCAGTGTCCTAATTGCAAGAAGGAACATTTTGGCGATTGCATATCAGGCACAACTAGGTGCTTTCGATGAGATGAGATTGGCCACTATGTCAAGGATTGCCCGAAGCCAGGAAGAGACCAATCGTGCAGAAATCAGAAAAATGTTACACCAAAGATGCTTGCCCTGACTGGAGAAGAGGAAATTGCCCAACCTTCAGCTGTTTCAGTTTTATCTCAACAATTAATGGAGTTAAAAACATTAGAGTGAAGATGTAGTGTAGAATAAGGATTTGACTGTAATAATTATGTGATAGATCAAAGTAGGTTGGAAAATAGAGAAAAAAGGGAATAGTAGGAGTTGGGTAAGAAGGATTCCTAGGTGAACTTCGACGATAAGACTGTAGATTACATACAGGACAACATAGACCTTATAGAAAGAGAGTTATGCAGTAATAGGATTAGCCCGACCTAACCACAAGAATTGTGCACTAAAAATTTGGTTACCACTAGACGAATACAACCTATGAGAGATAACCTTTAAATAGATAGGGACTGAACCTAGTTGACAAACCTTTGGTGTTCTAGGATAAGACTAATCAAAGAGAAAGATAAAAGCTTAGGTATAAACTTATTGAGGGACACCCTAAATCATCGAGATACTATTAGTGTGTTTAAGTTGATAAGGGAGTATCGCAGAACTCGTATGTTTCGGATTCGCGTGAAGTGAGAGTGTCTAGACGAAGATAGTATTGGAGAATTCAACTTGAATTAATTGTTCAGAGGATATGGGGTGGGGCTATTATCGCCGTGACCTTGGAGGATGGGATGAATCAATACAAAGTCGTGGATGTAAAAATCTGAGTGATTACATCGGGGTGTCCGTATCGATTGATATCGATGAAGGAGATAAGGAGATTTGCACGGGGTTGGAAGTTAGTGAACTTCTAGACATTAGAGAGTTAAGGACATGTGCAAGGTGATACTCGAGATTTCAAAAATTGGCCGATCTTAGGAGATAAGTATCGTCTAAGAAGACTAATCAGTAAAGGACGATTATAGATTCGCGAAAAGATTACAACCGACATACGGTAAGGGGGGAGACTTAGAGAAGTTAAGAATGATCGACAAGTAGTAGACACGACAGACATTTGGTGTTGCTTGGTTAGAGATTGAATCCTTCTGTTGTGCCTCTTTAATCTTCTCCAAAATAGTTGGCCGAATAGATAATGTTGAAAGCAATGCTGATATTTTTGGAACTATCTCCAACTCAAATTTTTGAACCTCAACTTTCAAGGATAATGACATGGCTGACACTGCAGGCTGCATTGTCTTTGACATTCTGCTTAACGCGTTGGCAACCGCATTGGCCTTACCAGGGTGGTACTTAATTTCAAAGTCATAATCCTTTCTGAATTCCAGCCAACGCCTCTGCCTCATGTTTAGCTCCTTTTGATTAAAAAGATACTTCAGGCTCTTGTGGTCCGAATAAACATCACACCGCTGACCATACAAATAGTGCCTCCAAAATTTCAATGCAAAAATAACAGCAGCTAATTCTAAATCGTGAGTGGGATAATTCTGCTCATAACTTTTTAGCTGTCTGGAAGCATACGCTACAACCTTTCCTTCTTGCATTAGGACACACCCCAAACCAACTTTGGATGCGTCACAATAAACACTGAACTTTCCTCCTTCAATTGGGAGTGTCAAAAGAGGGGCTGTTGTTAACTTTAGTTTTAATGTCTAAAAACTATCTTCACAAGCTCCAGTCCAAGAGTACTTGATGTCCTTCTTTTTTAAACTTGTTAAGAGTTTGGCTATCATAGAAAATCCCTTAATAAACTTCCTATAATAACCTACCAAACAAAGGAAACTACGGACCTCGCTGGCATTCTTTGGTTGAGGTCAATCCTTAACTGCATGAATTTTGGTTGCATCCACTGATATGCCCTCAGCTGAAATGACATGACCCAAAAACTTGACCCTGTCTAACCAGAACTCACATTTGGATAACTTGGCATATAGTTGCTGCTGTCTCAAAGTTGTCAACACTACCTTTAAGTGTTCTGCATGATCAGTTTTAGTCTGTGAGTATATAAGAATGTCATCAACGAATACAATCACAAACTTGTCCAAGTATTCACTGAACACCCGATTCATCAAATCCAAAAAAGCTGCAGGTGCGTTCGTTAGTCCAAACGACATTACAAGAAATTCGTAATGTCCATATCGGGTTCTGAATGCTGTCTTTGATATATCTCTCTCCTTAACCTTCAATTGGTAATAGCCCGAACGTAAGTCAATTTTTTAGAACACTTTGGCTCCTTGTAATTGGTCAAATAAATCACCAATTCGGGGTAAAGGGTACTTATTCTTAATCAATATACATCCGAAGGGATCTATCTTTCTTCTTAACAAACAAAACAGGTGCACCCCAGGGAGAACAGCTAGAGCGAATAAATCCTTTGTCTATTAACTCTTGCAATTGAGTCTTTAGTTTCTTCAATTCAACAAGTGTCATACGGTAGGGATTCTTAGACACAAGTAATGCTTCAGGATACGTATCAATCACAAATTCAATATCTCTATCGGGTGGTAACCCAGGCAAGTCATCCAAAAATACCTCAGGAAATTCTCGGACCATGTGAATATCTTGAAGTTCTACCTTATCCTTCACCCGTATATCAATTATGCTAGCTAGATAACTCACACAACCATTTTTTAGTAATCCCTGAGTTTCTAACGAGGATATAATTGGTATCTTACTTAATTTTGGGATGGCTTTAAAAGAATACAAATCCCCATTCGGGGGTTGGAATTCAACTAGACCAGTTCTACAGTTGATTGTGGCATGATGTCTGAATAGCCAGTCCATACCAAAATGACTTTGTATCCCTTCATATCAATTAAAATCAACTCTACATATATCTCTTTGTCCCCTACTAATATAATTTCACCCTTTACTACTTGTTCAGAATGTAAGGATTCTCCCGACGGTAACATGACACTAAACGACTTATCGGCTAGAAGAGTCCGTAAATTATACCTGCATGCAAATGTAGTTGCTACGAAAGAATGGGTAGCACCAGTATCTATAAGTGTGTATGCGGGTTTACCACAAATCCTAATCATACCTGTTATAACCGTTTGCTACTCCGCATCATCATCTTCCATCATGGCGAAAACTCTAGGTGCCACCCTCGTACTATTCGCATCCGGCGGCATTGGACAATCCTTAACAACATGGCCAACCTTGTCACACCTATAACAACGGCCCGTGTATGCCTTGCATTCTCCATAATGATTCTTCTGACAGGTAGAACATAAAGGGGCTTGAGGTCGTTTTCCTTTCTCTTGGTCATCATTTGGATTGAATGGCCTCTTCACACCTTTCTGTTGTTGCTGTGGTCCCCTGTTCTGCTGTGGCTGCCAACCTCTGCCCTGGCGTGGTGGTGGCTGAGCTTCTCTAATAAACTTCCTTGGCAGATCGCATTTCCCCTGCACTGTTATCTCAACATCTTCCAATTCCAAAGCCTTAGCAACCACCTCATAATAAATTATGTTATGGATCCCTGCAGTCTTTACTCCCCTAAACAGGTTTGCCTTCAAACCTTGAACGAAATGATGAATCTTATCTTCTTCATCCTCCACCAAACGGGGTGAAAAACGGGACAAGGCCTCAAACTTACAAATATAGTCCGCCACAGAACCGGTTTGGCGCAACTGCATAAACTCCATTTTCTTACTAGCCCGAACAGCTCGGCTAAAGTACTTGTCAAAGAAAGCAGTCTTAACCATTTCCCAGGTCATAGTTCCCATGTTAGTAGTGCTCCGGATTGAGTCCCACCAATGCCTTGCACCCAGTTCTAGGTGGAAAATAGCATATGAGACCATGTCTCCTTCATCAACCTTTGCATACATGAACATGTCCTCAATTTTCCGAATCCATTCCTCAGCATGGATAGGATCCGAAACTTCGCCATTAAATGTTGGTGGTCGAAGTCGGTGAAAACGTTCGCCACCATGGTCATGGGTTGCATTCGAGCTAGAGTTCCCTTGTTCTTCCCTAGTAGCCACAAGTTGTTCAATCTGGCAGGATTGGCAAATCACCAACTCCGTTAGATGGGCAATAGTGTTACTATCCTCGTTGTCTTGACCTCTCACCATCTTGGAAATCCTAACATATTATCATAAACACAACTTAACTTTGAATGACATTGCTAAAATCGTAAACACTTACAGATGCTGGAGAGTACTCGTGTGGTGATTTGTGCTGGTAGGCAGTCTACATAACCAATTTTAAAACCCGGGTCGCTCTGATACCATAATTGTCACAACCCGAAACCCGACGGATCAAGAATCGTATAATCATATTCATAATCAAAATGTCAACCCAATTCTTTTTTTTGTGTATATATATAAATACGTTTTTAAAGAAATTCCAATCAGATTCAAAGTTATTTAAAATCATTTGGGGAAATATATATTTAAAGAAAAGAATCAACAGACAATCGAATCAACCTCTGTCATTTACATCCACCGTTCATTTCTGTCGAGCGTCATCCACCGCTCAACAGTAATATCCAACACCTACCGATGACGTCAGCCGGATGACTCATTCACCCAGCATCCACCGCTCAATAGTGATATCCCACATCTACCGATGACATCAGCCGGATGACTCAATCACCCAGCATCCACCGGTCATTCCTGTCAAGCGACATCCACCGCTCAATAGTACTCAACATCTTCTATTGACGTCAACCGGATGACACATTCATCCAGCATCCACCGATCACCATAAACACACAACATCCACTGGTGAACAGTAACACTCAACATCTACCGGTCTGACCACGTGTTACCCACGTGACTTCATTAACTCGGCAGACGACATCTACCGCTCACATTCACATAACACATCCATCGATGACATTAGCCGGATGACTCATTCATTCAGCATCCACCGCCCAACAGTAACCTAACCTCTACCGATTATTGATCAAGTTGGGACTTCAAATCATTCCCCCCTTCTTCTTAAAAACTTAACTCCCTTTTTTCAAAAAATCCCCATACACATAGACCCCGTAATCCTTAAGGTCATAGCAAAAGACTTATCACATAGAGAAGAATCTTAAATCTGGAACATTCTTAAACTTAAACTCGTACTTAATAAGTCAAATATCTGTTAACATAAATAAATTCATCTCCCATTTAGGAAGTCATATCATAGTTCTTACTAAATTGTACTGAAAGCAACACTCTGTGGGTTAAAAATCGCTTCCCTGCCACAAATCATCACCATGAGCAGCAACCAGCAACCAGACCTAGGCATTTCCTCCTAGACTGAAGTCCTCACCTGCTGTTTCATCACCTACATCATAAAGTTCAAACTATAAGCCTAATGCTTAGTAAGGAGTGCAACAAACACATGAATGCTCATGAATGCTGCATAAAATCATGTTCACATCTTTTATTCAAATCAGGAATCATATTTGTGTTCACATTCACTTTCAAATCATGGGAATCATATTCTTGTTCATTGTTTTCATATCATGGATTAAGGAGGAGTTTGTGCCGAAGGGGGGTAGGCAGAGTGCGTGTACATGGCCCTTTACTGGCAAGAATCATGGTCCATCCCTGGACAGTGACATGGCCAATACCGCCCCCAAACCTCACTTAATCAAGGTTTCATACGTTTCGTTTTCTTGTTTCATTCATAAAGGAGTATGCGTGTAAAATATTTTGTATACTCGGTAAATAAATCATGATGCATGAACATAAACATTCTCAAAACATGAGACCATGGAAGGAGTCATTCATCAGAAAACAGAGCATACACTATTTCAAACATTATACTGAAACAGACGATCTTCCCAAACATCATTGAATACCAAAAACACACTCACCCAACAACCCTTGTGATATAGGACTCTAATAGCCAGAAACTTAACACACTCACTTACCTGGATTCCTTAGTAATGTCTTTCCTTCACTTGGAGCTTTTTCCCACCTAAGTCATTTCACGTATTAATGTAAGAAAACAAATCATAAGTAGTAGACTACTTAGTTAGAAAGCTACCATTCTGGAATATTAGACTACTTAGGATTTGTTTTCTTACATTAATACGTGAAATGACTTAGGTGGGAAAAAGCTCCAAGTGAAGGAAAGACATTGCTAAGAAATCCAGGTAAGTGAGTGTGTTAAGTTTCCGGCTATTAGAGCCCTACATCACAAGGGTAGTAGGGTGAGTTAGTTTTTTGTATTCAATGATGTTTGGGAAGATCGTCTGTTTCAGTATAATGTTTGGAATATGATGTGCCCCATAGGCCCATTACACGGTCTCAAACCCAAGGTCATAATTTATCTAATTTATGCACTTACACTCTTGTCTCTTTTGCAGGTAATGGATTGTGTGGAGGCTTGGAGAACACCTTGGGAGACTTGAAGTGGGAATCCAAAGCTACTGATGTGGACCAACCAACGCACTTAATCACTTGGAAATTCAAGCAAGGAGACCAATTTGCTCACATGGGAATTTGTCTTCCCGAGCCTTAATTGTAACCTTTTATTTAAAACTTATTTTGAGGCAAACATTGGCCTTCTTGTTAAACTTTATTATAAGCATGCATATTAGGCATTTAGGGTTAGATGAATGATAAGTTAGATGATGGAATGGAAGTGGTTCAAAGCAAGTGCATGGAGTGCATGGAAGAGGAGGAATGGGCCTTAAGGAAAAGATATCCATTTTGGCCCAACCTTGAGTGGAGGGGACCACTACCCTTTATCCAAACCATGGGCTGCCAGTTGAGGGATTCTTAGAGGTTCTCCAATCAACACAAGGCCAAGGATTGATGACATGGTTATCACACAACCATTGGATCAAGAAAACCAAACTCATCTCGGCCATCCAAGCTATCTTCAAGATCCAACGGTTACACCATTTTGAAGACCACTTTTTGAATCACATCCAAGCCATCCATAGGTCTATAAAAGCATGGTAATTGGTGTTTGTAAGTTTTTTGGACTGATTTTAAGGAGCATGCATGGATTTCCCTTCCATGGTTGAAGGAGTTTGAAGAAACCAACAAGGTTTGCTCGGTTTGCGCAAAACCGAGGGGTTGCGCCCCCACCACTCCCTTCTTGCTTGGTAGCTTGCAAGGGTTATATAGCCATCTTCTTCTCCATCTCCTTGGGAGTGGAAAACAGCAAGAAGTGGCCCTCAAACCGTGTTCAAGAGTCGAGTTGTCTTCCTTGGAAGCAACTATTGCCAAAAGCTTCAAAATATTACCTATTGGCCGATTTCTTGAAGTTTTGCATATCTTTTCCATCTCAATGAATCAGGACCACGCCTTCCACTATCACACACCTCACTCACTCCACTAACATCATATAAAGTTTCGTTTTCATCTAAGCACATTTGGTCATTCAAGTTCATCTTGCAATTTGTGTTCTTCTCGGCCATTTCTTGCCAATCCGAGGAGCTAACGATCCTCTCTAAGCTCTAAACGTTTTCTTGAAGGTTAGGGCTATATCAGAATAGTGTATGCTCTGTTTTCTGATGAACGACTCCTTCTATGGTCTCATGTTTTGAGAATGTTTATGTTCATGCATCATGATTTATTTATCGAGTATACAAAATATTTTACACGCATACTCCTTTATGAATGAAACAAGAAAACAAAACGTATGAAACCTTGATTAAGTGAGGGTTGGGGGAGGTATTGGCCATGTCACTATCCACGGATGGACCATGATTCTTGCCAGTAAAGGGCCATGTACACGCACTCTGCCTACCCCCCTTCGGCACAAACTCCTCCTTAATCCATGATATGAAAACGATGAACAAGAATATGATTCTCACGATTTGAAAGTGAATGTTAACACAAGTATGATCCGGATTTGAGTAAAAGATGTGAACATGATTTTATGCAGCATTTATGAGCATTCATGTGTTTGTTGCACTCCTTACTAAGCATTAGGCTTATAGTTTGAACCTTATGATGTAGGTGACGAAACAGCAGGTGAGGACTTCACTCTAGGAGGAAATGTTTAGGTCTGGTTGCTGTTTTCTGCTCATGGTGATGATTTGTGGCTGGGAAGCAATTTTTAACCCGCGGAGTGTTGCTTTCAGTATGATTTAGTAAGATCTATGATATGACAGCATGAATGGGAAATGAATTTCTTTATGTTAATAGATATTTGACTTATTAAGTACGAGTTTAAGTTTAAGAACGTTCTAGATTTAAGATTCTTCTCTATGTGATAAGTCTTCCGCTATGAACTTAAGTTAAGGATTACGAGGTCTATGTGTATGTGGATTTTTGGAAAAAGAGAGTTAAGTTTTTAAGAAGAAGGAGGGAATGATTTGAAGTCCCAACTTGATCAATAATCGGTAGAGGTTAGGTTACTATTGGGCGGTGGATGCCGGATGAATGTGTCATCCGGCTGACGTCACCGGAAGATGTTGAGTATTATTGATCAGTAGATGCTGGATGATTGAGTCATCAGGCTGACGTCATCGGTCGATGTGTTCTGTGAATGTGAGCGGTAGATGTCGTTTGCCGAGTTAATGAAGTCACGTGAATAACACGTGGTCTGACCGGTGGATGTTGAGTGTTACTGTTCACCGGTTGATGTTGTGTGTTTATGATAATCGGTGGATGCTGGATGAATGTGTCATCCAGCTGACGTCACCGGAAGATGTTGAGTACTGTTGAGCGGTGGATGTCGCTCGACAGAAATGACAGGTGGATGCTCGGTGATTGAGTCATCCGGCTGACGTCATCGGTAGATGTGAGATATTACTATTGAGCGGTTGATGTCGCTCGACAGAAATGACCGGTGGATGCTGGGTGAATGAGTCATCCAGCTGACATCATCGGTAGATGTGAGATTTTACTGTTGAGCGGTGGATGACGCTTGACAGAAATGAGCAGTGGATGTGAACGACAGAGGTTGATTCAATTGTGTGTTAATTCTTTTCTTTAAATAGATATTTCCCCAAATGATTTTAAATGACTTCGAATTTGATTGGAATTTCTTTAAAAAGGTATATATATACACAAAAAAAAAAGAATTGGGTTGACATTTTGATTACGAATATGATTATACAAAATTCTCAACCTGTCAGGTTTCGGGTTGTGACAATTATGGTATCAGAGCGACCCGGGTTTTAAAATCGATTCTGTAGATTGCCTACCAGCACAAATCACCACATGAGTACTCTCCAGCAACTGTAAGTGTTTACGATTTTAGTAATGTCATTCAAAGTTAAGATGTGTTTATGATAATATGTTAGGATTTCCAAGATGGTGAGAGGTCAAGGCAACGAGGATAGTAACACTATTTCCCATCTAACGGAGTTGGTAATTCGCCAATCCCGCCAAATTGAACAACTTGTGGCTACTAGGGAAGAGCAAGGGAACTCTAGTTCGAATGCAACCTATGATCATGGTGGCGAACGTTTTCACCGACTTCGACCCCCAACATTTAATGGTCGAGTTTCGGATCCTATCCATGCTGATGAATGGATTCGAAAAATTGAAGACATGTTCATGTATGCAAAGGTTGATGATAGAGACAAGGTCACATATGTTGTTTTCCACCTAGAACTGGGTGCAAGGCATTGGTGGGACTCAATCCGGAGCACTACTAACATGGGAACTATGACCTGGGAAATGTTTAAGACTGCTTTCTTTGACAAGTACTTTAGCCGAGCTGTTCGGGCTAGTAAAAAAATGAAGTTTATGCTGTTGCGCCAAACTGGTTCTGTGACGGACTATATTTGTAAGTTCAAGGCCTTGTCCCGTTTTGCACCCCGTTTGGTGGAAGATGAAGAAGATAAGATTCATCAATTCGTTCAAGGATTGAAGCCAAACCTGTTTAGGGGAGTGAAGACTGCAGGGACCCATAATGGAAGATGATGATGCGGAGTAGCAAACGGCTACAACAGGTATGATTAAGATTTGTGGTAAACCCGCATACACACTTATAGATACCGGTGCTAGCCATTCTTTCGTAGCAACTACATTTGCATGCAGGTATAATTTACGGACTCTTCTAGCCGATAAGACGTTTAGTGTCATGTTACAGTCGGGAGAATCCTTACATTCTGAACAAGTAGTAAAGGGTGAAATTGTATTAGTAGGGGACAAAGAGATATATGTAGAGTTGATTTTAATTGATATGAAGGGATACGAAGTCATTTTGGGTATGGACTGGCTATTCAGACATCATGTCACAATCAACTATAGAACTGGTCTAGTTGAATTCCGATCCCCGAATGGGGATTGGTATTCTTTTCAAGCCATCCCAAAATCAAGTAAGATGTCAATTATATCCTCGTTAGAAACCCAGCGATTACTGAAAAATGGTTGTGTGAGTTATCTAGCTAGCATAGTTGATATACGGGTGAAGGATAAGGTAGAACTTCAAGATATTCACATGGTCCGAGAATTTCCTGAGTTATTTTTGGATGACTTGCCTGGGTTACCACCCGATAGAGATATTGAATTTGTGATTGATACGTATCCTGAAGCATTACCTGTGTCTAAGAATCCCTACCGTATGGCACCGGTTGAATTGAAGGAACTAAAGACTCAATTGCAAGAGTTAGTAGACAAAGGATTTATTCGTTGTAGCTGTTCTCCCTGGGGTGCACCTGTTTTGTTTGTTAAGAAGAAGAACGGATCCCTTCGGATGTGTATTGATTATAGGGAGTTGAACAAACTTACAATAAAAAATAAGTACCCTTTACCCCGAATTGATGATTTATTTGACCAGTTACAAGGAGCCAAAGTGTTCTAAAAAATTGACTTACGTTCGGGCTATTACCAATTGAAGGTTAAGGAGGGAGATATACCGAAGACAACATTCAGAACCCAATATGGACATTGCGAATTTCTTGTAATGTCATTTGGACTAACGAACGCACCTGCAGCTTTTATGGATTTGATGAATCGGGTGTTCCGTGAATACTTGGACAAGTTTGTGATTGTATTCATCGATGAAATTCTTATTTACTCACAGACTAAAACTGATCATGCAGAAAACTTAAAGGTAGTGTTGACAACCTTAAGACAGCAGCAACTATATGCCAAGTTATCCAAATGTGAGTTCTTGTTGGACAAGGTCAACTTTTTAGGTTATGTCATTTCAGCTGAGGGCATATCAGTGGATCCAACTAAAATTCATGCAGTTAAGGATTGGCCTCAACCAAAGAATGCCAGCGAGGTCCGTAGTTTCCTTGGTTTGGCAGGTTATTATAGGAAGTGTATTAAGGGATTTTCTATGATAGCCAAACCCTTAACAAGTTTAACAAAGAAGGACACCAAGTACTCTTGCACTGGAGCCTATGAAGATAGTTTTCAGACATTAAAACTAAAGTTAACAACAGCCCCTCTTTTGACGCTCCCAACTGAAGGAGGAAAGTTCAGTGTTTATTGTGACGCATCCAAAGTTGGTTTAGGGTGTGTCCTAATGCAAGAAGGCAAGGTTGTAGCGTATGCTTCAAGACAGCTAAAAAGTTATGAGCAGAATTATCCCACTCACGATTTAGAATTAGCCGCTGTTGTTTTTGCATTGAAAATTTGGAGGCACTATTTGTATGGTCAGCAGTGTGAAGTGTTTTCGAACCACAAGAGCCTGAAGTATCTTTTTACTCAAAAGGAGCTAAACATGAGGCAGAGGCGTTGGCTAGAATTCGTAAAGGATTATGACTTTGAAATTAAGTACCACTCTGGTAAGGCCAATGCGGTTGACGACGCATTAAGTAGAATGTCAAAGACAATGCAGCCTGCAGTGTCAGCCATGTCATTACCCTTGAAAGTTGAGGTTCAGAAATTTGAGTTGGAGATAGTTCCGGAAATATCAGCATTGCTTTCGACATTATCTATTCGACCAACTATTTTGGAGAAGATTAAAGAGGCACAACAGAAGGATTCAAAAGAAAAGAATAATATAGTGAGTAAGTCGAAGGACACTTCCTCTGAGTTCAATCTTTCTGAGGATGGAATTTTGAAGTTTAGAGATTGATGGTACGTTCCATGTGATGAAGAGATACATAAGTTAATTTTGGCTGAGGCACACTCGTCTCCCTTTTCTGTACATCCTGGGAACAACAAGATGTATCGGGACTTCAAGTTACATTATTGGTGGCCAAATCTAAAAAGGGATGTTGCCAAGTATGTCGAGTCGTGTTTGATATGCCAGCAAGTCAAAGAAGAGCACCAACGGCCAAGAGGTACCCTTCAACCCTTACCGATCCCTGAATGGAAGTGGAAAATATTACCATGGACTTCGTTGTGGGATTGCCAAAGACGACCAAAGGCCACGATAGCATTTGGGTTGTAGTTGACAGAATGACGAAATCAGCTCACTTTCTGGCTGTAAGGATGACTTATACGATGGACCAGTTTGCGAACCTGTACGTTCAGGAGATTATTAGGTTGCATGGAATCCCAGTATCTATTGTCTCCGATCCAGATCCTAGATTCACTTCTCAATTTTGGAAAAGTTTGCAAGGCACGCTAGGTACAAAGTTATCTTTCAGCACTGTATTTTATCCACAAATAGATGGTCAATCAGAGAGAACCATTCAGATACTAGAGGACATGTTAAGGGCGTGCATTCTGGAATATCAGGAATCATGGAGTCGATATCTACCTATGGTTGAATTCTCCTACAACAATAGTTACCAGTCTACCATCGGTATGACACCTTATAAAGTGCTGTAAGACAGAAAATGTAGATCACCTTTGTACTGGGATGAAGTTGGTGAAGCGAAGCTCTTAGGCCGCGAGATTTTGCAACAGATGTCAGACAAGATTGCCATTATTAGAAAAAGAATAATGACTGCACAAAGCCGACAAAAGAGTTATGCGGATCTGAGAAGGAGGAGCCTCGAATTTACTGTCGGGGATGAAGTTTTCTTGAAGATCTCACCATTCAAAGGAGTTATGCGGTTTGGCAAGAAGGGAAAGCTTAATCCACGATTCATTGGACCATTCCCTATTTTGGCTAAGATGGGTAATACATCCCATAAGTTACAGTTGCCCCCTTCGCTGAAAAAGATTCACAATGTCTTTCATGTGTCAATGCTAAGGAAATGCATACGTGATCCAACGCTTGTTGTCATGTCAACTGAAATCGAGATTCAGCCGACCCTAATGTTTGCAGAGAAACCGATAAAAATTCTGTAGTCAACGGTTAAGATTTTGCGAAATAAGGAAATTCCACTAGTAAAGGTTCTATGGACGAATCATGGCATTGAGAAAGCCACGTGGGAGAGACAGCAGGATATGTTGAACAAGTATCCTGAGTTATTTGTCTAATTAATTTTTTAGGACAAAAATTTTGTTTAAGGAGGGGTGGATGTAACACCCGAAAACTTCGGACAGGTGAACTTTCTTTAAGGTAAACGGTATTAACTGCCACATCTGTATTTATGTATTTTTTTGGTCGGAAACTTGGGCGCCAAAGTTTAATTAGTTCTTTTTATAAAAATTAGGTTTTGTGGAAAACTTGTAATTAAACCTGGCTCATTAAGTGTATAAATAGAAAAAATGGAAATCCTAAAACCTCACAAAAACCTCCACTAGCCGACTTTCTTCTTTCAGCCGACTCTCTCCCCTCGGCTCCCTTCTCTGTTCTTCCTCCAGCGATCAACTTCCTTCGGATTTCTTCTGATACTCCAAGCTCGAGGTAAGATTTGGACAATGTGTTTACTGATTAATCATTTGTGAGTTGATTATAGATTTAGATTCGGTTTTCTAAGGAAGTTGATGTATCATGGTAGATATAACTATTAACATAGCATTTATGACTGTTGTAGATAATAAGTAGAAATAATGAACATTGGCTGAGCCTGGGTAGTTGGTGAACTCGAATGCCATTATCGTTTAGCTGAGGTGTTTATGCACACTAGGTGACTGATATAATGCTCGAATGGAAATGAGTTAGACTTCTAGGATATATACTTAGTTAGAAAGCTACCATTCTGGAATATTAGACTACTTAGGATTTGTTTTCTTACATTAATACGTGAAATGACTTAGGTGGGAAAAAGCTCCAAGTGAAGGAAGGACATTGCTAAGGAATGCAGGTAAGTGAGTGTGTTAAGTTTCCGGCTATTAGAGCCCTACATCACAAGGGTAGTAAGGTGAGTTTGTTTCTGGTATTCAATGATGTTTGGGAAGATCGTCTGTTTCAGTATAATGTTTGGAATAGTGTATGCTCTGTTTTCTGATGAACGACTCCTTCCATGGTCTCATGTTTTGAGAATGTTTATGTCCATGCATCATGATTTATTTACCGAGTATAAAAAATTTTTTACACGCATACTCCTTTATGAATGAAACAAGAAAATGAAACGTATGAAACCTTGATTAAGTGAGGGTTCGGGGCGGTATTGGCCATGTCACTGTCCATGGATGGACCATGATTCTTGCCAGTAAAGGGCCATGTACACGTATTCAGCCTACCCCCCCTTCGGCACAAACTCCTCCTTAATCCATGATATGAAAACAATGAACAAGAATATGATTCCCACGATTTGAAAGTGAATGTGAACACAAGAATGATTCCAGATTTGAGTAAAAGACGTGAACATGATTTTATGAAACATTCATGAGCATTCATGTGTTTGTTGCACTCATTACTAAGCATTAGGCTTATAGTTTGAACTTTATGATGTAGGTGACGAAACAGCAGGTGAGGACTTCAGTCTAGGAGGAAATGCCTAGGTCTGGTTGCTGGTTGCTGGTTGCTGCTCATGGTGATGATTTATGGCTGGGAAGCGATTTTTAACCCGCAGAGTGTTACTTTCAGTACGATTTAGTAAGATCTATGATATGACTGCATCAATGGGAAATGAATTTCTTTATATTAACAGATATTTGACTTATTAAGTATGAGTTTAAGTTTAAGAAGGTTCCAGATTTAAGATTCTTCTCTATGTGATAAGTCTTCCCCTATGAACTTAAGTTAAGGATTACGAGGTCTATATGTATGTGGATTTTTGGAAAAAGAGAGTTAAGTTTTTAAGAAGAAGGAGTGAATGATTTGAAGTCCCTATTTGATCAATAATCGGTAGAGGTTAGGTTACTGTTGGGCGGTGGATGCTGAATGAATGTGTCATCCGGCTGACGTCACCGGAAGATGTTGAGTATTATTGATCGGTTGATGCTGGATGATTGAGTCATCCGGCTGAAATCATCGGTGGATGTGTTCTATGAATGTGAGTAGTAGATGTCGTCTGCTGAGTTAATGAAGTCACGTGAACAACACGTGGTCTGACTGGTGGATGTTGAGTGTTACTTTTCACCGGTGGATGTGAACGACAGAGGTTGATTCGATTGTCTGTTGATTCTTTTCTTTAAATAGATATTTCCCCAAATGATTTTAAATGACTTCGAATCTGATTGGAATTTCTTTAAAAACGTATATATATATAAATATATATATATATATATATATATATATATATATACATATATATATATATATATTTAAACAAAAAAAAAAAGAATTGGGTTGACATTTTGATTACAAATATGATTATACGAAATTCTCGACCCGTCGGGTTTCGGGTTGTGACAGTTCGACTCGTATTTGACATGTCGGTACCAATGAATACGCAAATGACCTAAGGTTTGATTGAATAATTTGGATATATCAATGGCGAGACTTGGGGATTTGACTGTGCCCAAAGTTAATAAAGATTTAAGTTAGACAATGAGCATAATGTAGACAGAATGAGAACTCCAGTTAAGGGCATAGCGGAAGAGCTTATCAATGTGGCTTAGAATGAAATGTGATGTTTATAGGGTTTTACTTACAAAGGAACCAAGATCTTAAGAGAGTAGCGACTATAGCTCTCAGTTGGACTCGTTGAAACCATTAGGTATTTTCGATGAGATAGCTTGCGAAATATAGAGATCGGAATTTTAGTTGAGAAGCCCACATAGGAATAGTTATTAAAACCATTAAGGTGCTTAAGGAAGTATGCAACTTGGATACTGTTGATAAAATAGTTATAAGAGATTAATACTAAAGAAAATGTAGAAAATTTGAGTTGGCATGCATTCCGACTACGGACAGGGTCGATAAAATTATGTAGAAGTTTGGGTTACGGCCTAGGGGTTGGAAGGAATTTTTATATAATATTCGATCTAGCTAACATTAGAAAGCTTAAGTAGAACCATGATGTAAAGGAATAGCTGAGGAAAGACGTCGATGAAAGAAAAACTTTGAAGTTTGCATTATTAGGAGAACTAATCTGTGGGTGATTAAGTGAAAGTCGACGTATGCGCAAGTTTTAAAGTGACAATATATGATAGGAGATTTGGAAATTTGATTATGCTCAATACTTAAGTAAGGACGTGTACAATCCAATTAAGAGTAAAGAAAACGAATTTAAGGCTGATGTTGGAAAGTATGGTAGGGGGTTTTAGTCTAGAACCATGAAGATTGACCGTAAGTATAGATAGGGTCAAAGTTCTTAAAGAGAAATTCAATTTTTAGAGATGGAAGGAAGAGACTCGAAAGGAATGGAGCGATTGAAAATCGAAGTATAAGGCAATAAGACATGAAATGTTAATGTAAAGGTGTCGCGACCCTAATACTGTACCCTTAATTTCCGTAACTATTTTTTTTTTTTACACCTTTAACTTTAACTGTACATAAGGCGGAACTTCAATCGGAATTGGAATCGAAGCTCGTTTAAAACAAATCTTAAAACAATTTGAATAAACAATTAAAACAATTAAAACAAACATTTAAATCCTTTAAAACGTCGGCCCAGCATGGGAGGGCAGAATCGGCCTTTTGACAATCAAAAGCCAGTGGCGATCGATCGCCCAAAACTGGCGATCGATCGCCGAACAACAAAACACGAGGGGCGATCGATCGCCCAAAACCGGCGATCGATTGCCCTACGCGATCGCCCAATTTTTCCGTCTGATCGCCTTCTCCAGCGATCATTCGGCAAGCGCTCTGGAATTTCTTCCAGAGCGCGACCAGATGAGGGGCGAACGATCGCCCTCCATGGCGATCGTTTGGCAACCTCTCTGGAATCGTTTTCCAGAGAGCTCGCCCCTCCCCCTCCTCTTTCTTCTTTCTTCCTTCTCCTTTCAATTTCCTTGCAAAACACACTTAAAACTTCACCATTTTTCTTTCATTTTCATAACAACTCCTCAATGTATTATCACTACACACACATACAACTTTCACTCCACTAATCACAGACTCAAAAGGTATTTAAAACGAAGTACAGTTCCCTGAAAACGAACTGCGTGGATATGTTTAAAACTGTACAATTTCTTCCTATTAAAATCATCCAGCAGTTCCATAAAAAAACTTTACAAAAACAGTTTACAAAATAGATTTTCGAAAACGTTTAAAACCTATCAACTAACAGAACCAAGCATCCTAAAATGTCTATACAACCATCAGCCCAAAACATCCTAAAAACCCCAAAACATACTTCCCCACGGGTCAGGTCAAGCATCGACTGTGCCAGCACACCACCGCAGGCCATCCTCCGTCAACTGCCTCATCCCTCAGGTGAAGGGATCTCATCCTCACCTGCCTCAATGTCACCTACACCATACAGACAAACTATGAGATAAAAATCTCAGCAAGCTCTCGTAAATGCAGATGCGTGCAGATGCGTATGTCATTCATAAAACATGCAGATAACAGATTCAGATTCAGATTCAGATTCATTAGGTCGCAGACAGATTGTCACCGAGGTCTAAACCACCTCGTCGTGACCAGATACAGATTACATAGATTTCGTTGGTTCATTTTACATTTTAATTAGGTCGCAGACAGAATGTCACCGAGGTCTAAACCACCTCGCTGTGACCAGATAACAGATTACGTAGATTCATTTCGTTTGTTCTCTTAAACATATGCTTTAGCAGACATGATGCATGAGCAGTCAAATGCATAAAGTAAACAACCAGCATGTGTACCATCAAGACGATAAACAAACATAATCTATAAACGACTGACCTAACTACCCAACAAAAAACAATTTAAACAAACGCATCACCAAAACTCCTCGAGACGACTTTGAAGTACGGTGTAGGCCAATCGGCTAGAGAAGATCACAAGAACTTACCTCGTGTCCGTTGCAGCTCAAGCTCCGTCCACGAGCGTTGTTTACCTGAGCAATTTCACCAAATTGTCGTTAAAATGAGCTTAAACCGTTAAATGTCCAATTCAACAAAACCTTGACTAAGGACATTCCTTAAAGCTCTCATTTGATTTACTAACACATTTTAGCGAACATTACACATTCTGTATTTCAAAACCTCAATTAACGAGTATTTTCCACAAACTCAAAAATCCTAAAACTTTAACATTCTCACAAATCAATCTAACTACATCCAATAACGTTCAATACGTTCAATATATACTTAATCACGGCAAAACTATCAATTTCGAACCTTAAATCGCATTTTTAACGGAAACCCTAAACGAAAACCTAATTGTTTAAACTCCGTAAAAGTCAAAATAAACTTTCCTAAAACCTTAGAATCGTACCTAGGATCGGGATTGGGGAAGAAATCACGAAGAATCAAGACGATCGGAGGACGAATCGGAGGTCGGAAGTCGAAGGAATTGTCGACGGCAGAGAGAGCTTCGCTCTCTGGTTTTCTCACGCAGCAGGGAAGAAATGAGGAAGAAAGAAGATTATTGTTATTTTATAATTTTGATTTGGAAATTTACCGTTTTGCCCTTGCATTGTTTTTATATTTGTTTCGTCGTTTGTTTCGTTAATTAACTAGCTATTCGGTTTCACCAAATCTCCTTATTTCACCAATAAGTCCAACTTAATATTTGGGATTTATTAAAACGTTCGTTCTCAATTCGGACTTCGTTTACTATTTTTACTAAAACGTCCATTATATTACGAGAAATGTAATTACTCGAAATATAACGTTATTACTCCGAAAATTCTCGTAATTTTCCTAAACTTCTAATTAATCGTTAGGATTCTAATAAAGCTTTCTTTTCGTAAAACGGACTTGATTGGACATATTTACGAAAATGTCATTATATAATAAAATAATAATATCCAGAAAAGCTGGGTGTTACAAAAGGACTATAAGCTAAGCAAATTTTGAGGACAAAATTTCAATTAAGGTGGATGGAATGAACACCCAGTTTTATGGGTTTTTGAATTTTGCGCGCAATGGCATTTTTCTAAATAATTGAAATATGTCTGTTTTACGAATCAAGAGTTTTAATAGAACTCTTGTGATTAATATGAATTTTAGGAGAAATATGGGAATTTTGGAAATCTGAATCGAAAGTATAACGCTCGAATTTTCGGTTTTGACCCTATAGCGATTTAATTCGTACAAATAGTAAATTAAATCTGTTTGACAAACGGAAGGTTTTAATAGAGCCCTAGTAATAAATCGAAATTATTGATGAAATAAGGAGAATGTGGAGTAACCGAACCGATAGTCGAACAATGAGATAAACGGAAAGTCAAATGGAGGGGCAAAATGGTCATTCGATAGGTCAAATGAAATTAAATAAGAAAAACCCCCATTCCCCTTAACACTTAAACATTTTTCTCTCCCTCTCCTTTCTCTCCAACGGCGACTTCTCCTTCTCCACGACGTTCTCCTTCAACGCCAGTTCTCCTCCGCTCCGATCAACAAGTTTCTTCACATTTTCTCCTCCCATCACGATTCTAGGTAAAATTCTAGCATTTCTCGGCCTTAGTTCTCGATTTCTAGGTTGTTCAACGGTTAGGGTTTTGTCAAAAATAGTCGGGTTATGTTAGGAACGGTTAGTTATCACCTATTTGATGATTATTGAGCGTTGTTGGGCTAATTAATGGATGTGTTTAGTGTTTTAATTGAAAAATAGGGTATTGGAGCTTTGGAAAACTCCATTAATGGAGGTTTAGAATTTGTGAGCGTAAATTGCTAAATGAAATACCCGAGAGAGGTTTATTAGAATTTTAGAAAATTTCCTTTTGTTAAGAATTTCATTAGTTTACAAAAATTCATTGTTTAGGCTCGATTTTAACAAAGAACACTATGAAATGTGCTAGGTGACAAAGCTCAAAATGAGGAGCTCGGTGTGCTAAGGACCCGAGGTAAGTCTTCCTGACTTGTTTGGCTGATTTGGCCTACACCATAAGAATTTATGTTGATTGAGGATTTGGAGATGTAGGATGCTTTGGGTAATTAGGTTGGGTAGTTAGCTTAGTTTAAATTGTTAAATGCTTTCGTTCGATGTTTGTTTATGCTTTCGCTTTAATTATAGCATCGTACATGTTCATGCATCACGGTTTATGAAAAATCACAAAAAATGAACTTCCACGTATGTTTTCTTGAAAAGGAAATGGTTAGCGAAAAGGTAGGAAAGTCACGTCGGGGAGGTGGTTCAAACATGGTTGTCCTACAGGTGAAGCATGTTTTCGCCCCGGGTAGATTAAATGGGCTATCCAATCGCCAGATGTGCCGCGTTTATCTACCGAGAGTGAAGCCCCGATAACATATATGAAATGAAATGAAATGAATAGCGAAAGGTAGGAAGCATGTTTTACGAACTGCATATGCATAGCATTCACTTGCATTCACGTAGACTTACTGAGCCTTTAGCTCACAGTTCGTTTCTATAGTGTAGGTGATTTAGAGCAAGGTGAGGATGACTTTCCCCCACTAGATGCACAAGCAGATTGAAGGAGGATGATCGTGGGAGTGCGCTTGCGTAGTCGATGCGTGCATGACCCGTGGGAGCATAGGTTACTTATTTTGTGGTTTTGGGGTCATGACGGGCTCATGGGTAATATTATGGGCTTATGACGGGCTGATGGGTACAAATATAGAACGAAATGTATAGAAACCACATTTTAGGATGAGTGATGTCTAGATAGTGTAAATGTAACGACCCGGGGAGGATCGCCACGAAATTCTTGACTTTACATAAAACTTTAACTCATATTTGAACTCTTTTCTCCTTCTCTTTTTTTTCTTAATAACAGTATACCTAACAGGCTTAAAGACTTCAACTTAATGGATAGAAAGTTAGTCCCTCGTACATGCTTCCAATCGACGTACAAGTTGCATGGGTCTGCATGCCTCAACCGATAGACATTGCGTCTTCCGGATGGCACGTGCACCCCACATGACTCATTTAAACAACTATCGGCAGATGCGAATACTCGTATCGACCGACGATCACGTGCATCTCGTGTGACCAATTTAAAACATCCACCGATAGACATGTGAAATTCACGTGTTCATCTATGACATCTACCGATAGCTTACAAGCTCTAGATCATCCGATCACTAAACGACAAGTTATTATTTACATCATCCGGCGAGGGAATATATACTTCATCTTCCGGTGAAATAGGGAAACATCATCCGATGGACATGTGCTCCCCACGTCCATAATTAAAACATGACCCGGTCACTAAACGACAAGGAAACCCTCACATCGTCCGATGGCTAAACACTCTATATCTGCCGATCGCTAGACGACAAAATGACACTTTCATCATCCGATGGCTAAACACTCTACATCTGCCGATGGAGAAACATACTACATCTTCTGGTGACGTCATTCCGAAGACTCAATTGTTCGACTCCTATCATTTGACACCTGCCGATGACGTCAGCCGGATGAATGCCTCATCCAGCTTCTATCTTACGGCAATAAAACACTATAATCATCAAACAACCTCATCCAACCGAAAATACTACAACTCACTCAAATCTTAACCTGAAAACTATAAACCCTAATGAGTAAAAACCATATCCCATACAAGATTCACATAGCGGAAGGCTTAAGCAAAACAGACCATTCATAATCCTTAAAATCATTAACAGATTCTGAAGTCAAACCATTCAAAATCTGAATCTCATTGTTATAAGAGAACTCTATTCTACTTAGTCATCTGTTTATCATAAACTTCTCTGACTTACTATGGGTATAACCAGGGAACTTGATCGCCTATCCAGCCTTCACTGTCACACTGAGAACTCGTCACTACATCATAAGGTTTAAACTATAAGCCTAATGCTTAGTAAGGAATGCAACACTAACATGGATGCATGAATGCATAATTTGGGAAAATAACATGCTCATAAGTCTTTTCTTGTTCATGTCTTTGCTCGTATTCATCATTCATAATCATGGATCATAATCATTGATCATATTCATCATTCATGGTCATGGATCATATTCATCATTCATAATCATTGATCATATTCATTGTTTAGGTTGTGTGGACCAAGAGAGGATTTGTGCCGGTAAATGGGGTTCGACAGTGAGTTTGATCTTGTTCCCTACTGTGGGTCGTATTCATATGTCCTTCCTTGGACTGTGACATACGCCGAACCGCCACCAACCCTCACTTAATCCACGTTGCATAAATCTTATACATATACATATCTTGTTCATGGAAAACATGCGTTAAAACATTTTCTTATGCTTGAGAAACATTCATGATGCATGAACATGAGAGCTTTTAACTCATCAAACTATGACAAGGATCATACCAGAGCAGACAACTTCACATTCACTAACAGGTCATCACTTGGTATAACTCGCAACATACATAAATTCTTCAAGTGTAGACAAGCTCATAATCATAAGGTAATCATTAGACATCTCAACCTAGTACGCCCACGATGTAGGGCTCTATTAGCCGGAAATCTTAATACATTCACTTACCTGGTCTCCTTAGCACTTGAGTCCCTTTCTCTTCAAACTTCTTCACCTAAATATTTACATTGCAGTAGTTAAAACAAAATTCTAATAGTTCGAATCTAAAGTTATCCTAAGATCTAATAGCTAAAAGTCCTTCCCGAGTTCTTAGTTTAATACTCAATGTAACCCGAAATCTCAAAGTCAAAACAGACGGATTCGATGATGATAACTCAAGGTTGGTTTTTTTAAATGTCCATAATCGATTCAGAATGACATTACCAATCTTGGGTTTCAAAATGTTCTTATTAATATCCGGCCATTGAAGAATCCAAACTTCAATACAGAGCTGAAAACAAGGCTAATAAACTAACAGATAACCACATTGTCAAACCCATACCTCGAGCACAAAGTAGTCGAGAAGCAGCAAGGAAACCGATAGCCGAAGGAGGGATTTCCAGCTGACAGAGAGCGAGAGCTTGGGAGAGAAGAAATCGCCGGAAGTTGGGGATGTCGGCTAAAGTGGTTTAAATGAGGTTTGAATCCTTTCCTTTTTCCTTAAATACTGGCCTCAATCCTCCATTATTACAACTTTGCCACTCAACCTAGTTTAGATCCACATGTAATTAATTAAGCTTGACATAAATCCTAATCTACAAAGATTAAATATTTATGACCGTTAATACAGTTAAGAAAATCACCTGGCCGTTAACTCGGGTGTTACAGTAAAAGGTTATGTTTTGATATGTTTAGATGACATTGTTAGCTTCCGCTATGTACGGATGGATTTTTGATGTATAGGTTGTGGTTTTGATGAATTAGAATTGATATTGATGTTTGATAGGTTTTGGATGAAATAGAATTGGATTTTGAGGATTTGTTTGGATGTGTAGAAAACATGTTTGAGGATTTAAGTTGAAATTGTCGTTTTATGTCAGGATTTGAAGATTTTATGTTGATTGTTTGGTTTATGGAGGCGTATTTGGTTGAAATATTGATGGATGTTTTGAGGATGATTATTGACGTGTGTATTATAAGAAAATGAAGAAAATTGGTTAAGGGTGGAAATTGGCTCGGAATGGTGCGCTAGGCCCGCTGGCTGGGCGAGCAGCAGGCGCGCTCAGGCAGGGCGAGCAGGGTGCACGGGGGCGCGCTGACCTACTCCAGCCGATTGATCGGCTCTTGATGGCCGATCGATCGGCCAAACCAGAGAGTAGCCGATCGACCGGCCCTCGATGGGCGCTGGCTGGAGGAGTGGTGAGGCGTGTGATGACAACGCGATGCGCGCGCGGCACGGGCGAGCGGTGCCCGCACGGTGTGCACGCAAGGTGAACAGTGAGCGCGCGTGCCAAATGCATGCCAAACGACACGTTTTCATGTCTTAAGCCTCTTTTGATGATTCCCGACCTTAGGCGAGTCATTTTAGGTACGTTTGAAGTTAGAGCCTTAATGTCGATTCGTTTTCTCCAAAATTTCATTATTTCTCCTAAAATCCATATAAACCATAAGGGTTCTATTAAAGCTCTTCATTTTCAAAACGAGCTTATTTCACTTATTTACAAAATGCCATTATATATTGGAATAAATTAAATCCTGTAAAACCGGGTGTTACAACTATGTCCCAATTGGTTAGATTCTTACCCACGACACTGCGAAGATGGCTTCCCAAGGTCCTATTGACTACTTCCGTTTGGCAGTCCGTTTGGGGATGAAAAGATGTACTAAAGCAGAGTGTAGTCCCCAATTTCTTCCATAGGGTCTTCCAAAAAGTGCTCAAGAACTTGGTATCGCGATCAGACACAATAGATTGGGGCACTCCATGGAGTCTGATTATTTCCTTAAAGAACAAATCGACTATAGCAGCAGAGTCATCAGTCTTGTTACAGGCGATAAAATGTGCCATTTTGGAGAACCTATCCATGACAGCTAAAATTGAGTCCTTGTTTCGTCCCGTCCGTGGTAACCCTAATACAAAATCCATGCTGATTTCTACCCAAGGGTGTGTAGGGATCGGTAAAGGAAGGTAAAGTCCTTGGGGTAGAACTTTGCTTTTAGCCTTTTTACAAACAACGCACTGCTCAACGGAGTGGTGCACGTCTTTCATCATATGAGGCCAATAAAATCTTTCTTTTAGTAGCTCTAGGGTTTTCCTTTCTCTAAAATGTCCAGAGAATCCTCCGCCATGAGCTTCTTTAAGAAGGCATTGTCTTAGACTGCAATCGGGAATACACAATTTTCCACCTTTTAGCAAAAACCCCTCAACAATACTATATCCTCCTTCCACTTTATTTTGACAATCTTGATAAGGCGTTCCAAAATCTTTATCGGATTCATATAAAGTCTTTATCCACTCAAATTTGAAAAATCTGACACCTAATTTTGTTAAGAGGATACATCTTCGCGATAGAGCATCGACAACAATATTATCAGATCCTTTTAAATATTTCAAAATGTATGGAAATCTTTCTAAGAATTCCACCCATTTTGCGTGTCTCTTGTTGAGTTTGTGTTGACTTTTGATATGCTTAAGTGATTGGTGGTCGGAATGGATCACAAACTCTTTGGAAAGAAGGTAGTGTTGCCAGTGTTCGATAGCCCTTATCACGGCATAAAACTCCTTGTCGTATGTGGAGTAGTTAACTGCGACTTCCTTTAACTTTTCACTAAAATATGCAAGAGGTTTACCATCTTGCATTAATACAGCTCCAATGCCAATTCCAGAGGCATCACTCTTGATCTCAAAAACCTTATTGAAATCAGGAAGTGCTAAAACTGGAGATTGACAAAGTTTTTCCTTAATGAGGTTGAAGCTACTTTGACAAGCAGGAGTCTAATTGAAATCGACTCCCCTTTTTGTGAGGTCGGTAATAGGAGCAACTAACGAACTAAAGTCTTTAATAAACCTTCTATAAAAAGAGGCTAATCCGTGAAAGCTACGGACTTCAGTGATATTATTTGGTGTGGGCCAATCCTTGATGGCCTTAACTTTATCATAGTCCACTTCTAAGCCATCTTTTGAAATAATAAATCCCAAAAAGTATCCTTTCTCTTGACCAAATGAGCATTTACTTAAATTTCCAAACAATTTAGCCCGACGGAGAGTTTGAAAAAGTATTCTTAGATGGTTGACGTGTTGATGGAGGTTGGGGCTATACACCAAGATGTCATCGAAATAAACGACAACAAACTTTCCCAGAAGATCCTTAAGGACATGGTGCATGAGTCTCATAAAGGTGCTCGGGCCATTTGTAAGTCCGAATGGCATAACCATCCACTCAAACAATCAGTATTTAGTTTTGAAAGCGATTTTTCATTCATCACCTTCTTTCATTCGTATCTGGTGATAACCACTCTTCAAGTCGACTTTAGAAAAGATCGATGCTCCACTTAATTCATCTAACATGTCTTCGAGTCTAGGGATTGAGTATCTATACTTAATAGGGATTTGATTTAAAGCTCGACTATCGACGCTCATCCTCATAGTGCCATCTTTCTTGGGTACCAATAATGTAGGCACGGCACAAGGACTCATCGATTCTCTAATGTATCCTCTTCCCAATAACTCTTGGACTTTTTCTTGCAATTCTTTGGCCTCTTCAGGCCTCATCCTATATGTCGGTCGGTTAGGTAACATAGCTCCAGGCTGGAGGTCAATTTGATGTTCTATTCCTCTAATTGGTGGTAATCCGGGTGGTAGTTCCTCAGGAAAAATGTCTTGGTACGATTTAAGCAAATTTTGGAACGATAAAGGTATATCTCCAAACTCCATAACACAGTCTCTAAATAACACAAGAATCAAGGTCTTTCCTTTAGTGACAGCAGCTCTTAATCCTCGTTTAGATAAGAAAAGATTCTCCTTAATCTTCTCTTCCTTCCTAACTGCATCGTCATGTGCTATTTGTTCAGGGGTCATAGGAAGCAATTTAATGGCCCTACCACCAAATT
This sequence comes from Begonia masoniana, assembly GCA_022432975.1. Lineage (NCBI taxonomy): Eukaryota > Viridiplantae > Streptophyta > Magnoliopsida > Cucurbitales > Begoniaceae > Begonia > Begonia masoniana. Next base: position 38,983,819 of record CM039502.1, read on the forward strand.
TCAAACTATAATTATTGAGGAAACCGTCATGTTGCACCCTACGGTCATAAAGCCATGGTCTACCCAATAGAAGATGACTCGCGTTCATAGGAACGACATCGCAAAGAACTGCATCTTTATATTTACCAATAGTGAAATTGATGTCACTTGCTTTGTCACTTTGATGTCATCTCTATCGTCTAACCATCTTAATTTATATGGCTTAGGGTGACTAGTCGTTTCTAACCCAAGTTTGCTAACCATATCTTGGGAAGCTATGTTGACACAGCTCCCACCATATATAATCATGGAGCAAACTTTATCCTTGACTACACATCTACTTTGGAAAATATTTTCGCGTTGGCAATCCTCTTTCACATTCTTAGAAATGAGGGCTCTTCTTATAACCATGAAAAGAGGTTCTTCTTGAGCCACACATTCATCCGACTCGTGCTCACTTTCTTCTTCTACCTCTTCTTCTTCATTATCGAGGTATTGTCCTTCGTCATTCTCGCTTTCCCATTCTCTCGTCGATTATTTAATGACCATAACTCGACGGTTAGAGCATTCATTTGCGTAATGTCCCTTGCCTAAACACTTGTAGCATTGGACATCACGGACTCTTTGACCTTTAGATTGGTTCACTTGATTCTTATCTGTTGGAGGGGGCTTGTTTTAGTTGAAGGGTGCTTTAGGTGGCCAACTACGGTTAATTGGCTTTTTCTCTTCATTCTTCCATGGAGTTTTAGTTTTAGGTTTAAGCAGTAGATTCTTTCGTTTTGTGATCGACAGAAGTTTGTATAAGTGTTTGGTCAAAGTCAATCGACAGATGTGTTCGGTTACTGTTGAGCGGTGGATGTGAGTGGTAGAAGTGTACAGTGAATGTGAGTAGTAGAAGTGTACAGTGAATATGAGCAGTGGATGTGAGCGGTAGAAGTATACAGTGAATATGAGAGGTAGAAGTGTACAATGAATATGAGCGGTGGATGTGATCAGCGGTGGATGTTGCTTGGCAGAAGTTGAGCGGTGGATGTGTCAGTAGATGTGTACAGTGAATGTGAGCGGTAGAAGTGAACAGTGGAGGTGAGCTGTAGATTTGAACAGGAAAAATTTTGGGCTTGGGCCCTCTTTGCCCTCTGTTAAATTGGCAGATTCCTCTTTTGTTTTTCAAGGTTTTATTTAAATGATTTTCTTTTAAATATGTTTCAACGTATATACTTTAATTTAACGATTTAACGAAGGGGGTTCACTTGAGAATGTTTAAAAAGAAAAATTTTCACGGGAATTTAAGGGTTAAGTTTAAGGGTCGCTACACATTTAGGTTTATAAAAATTTAAATTGTACAGTAAAATCGAGAATAGTTTAAGGGACGTTATAGTTATGGTATCAGAGCTCCCGGGTTTTAAAATCGGTTCTGTAGACTTCTCGACTGCATAGCCACTACGTGGACATCCTTCCTCAACTGTAAGAATGTTTTATTTTATTTGATTTTCTTGTTTTTGTTCCTTAGGATTATTTGTGTTAACCTTTATAGGAGATATAAAATTGTCCATGGTAGAGATGTTAAAGACGAAGCCTGGGATGGACTGAAGGATTTACTCGATCGTCAGGCCCAACATATAGACCGACAAGCTCAGCTTATAGATAGGCAATTTCGTCAGCTCGAGATATTGACAAACAGAGGTGACCCAAGGACCCATGGGGTGGCCGCTCCCAATAACCACGGTACGAAGAGGATGGGCGAGGAAGAAATCAAACAAAGCCAACAAAAACGTGTACGAAGAATTTATTGAAGACCTCTGTGTCCTGAGTGCTAGAAGGAGCACTATGGCGATTGTAGATTAGGCACAGGTAAGTGCTTTCGATGTGGAGTGATTGGCCACTATGTTAAGGGTTGCCCGAAGCCAGGCAGGGACCAGCCAGGCAGGAATCAGAGAAATGTTACACTAAGGATGCTTGGCTTGACTGGGGAAAAAAAATGGCCTAACCTTCAATTGTTTCAGGTAGAGTTTTACTTCAACAATTAATGGGATGAAGAACATTAAAATGGAGATGTAGTATAGAGTGAGAATTGAGGGCGATAATCGTATAATAGATAGGAGTAGGTTTGAAAATATAGAGGTAAGAGAATAGTAGAAGGCGGGTAATGTAACACCTGAGAATTTTCTATAACGCGTATAGGCCTAGGGTTACACGGTTAGAAGGTTTCATGGTTAGGAATGAAATATGGTGGAAAGAGTTTGACAAGTCAAACTTAACAAGTGTTTGGTTGAAAAAAAAATAAAATTTGTTGTTTGAAAAGTCAACATAAAGGAACCAATAGAAAAATTTTGTAATTAAGGAAATAAAACCTTGGAAAAAGAAATTAATTGCAAGTGGTGATTAAAGTGGCTTTCACGTTGGAATTCAAAGGAGAAAAGAGATTTAAAATTTAAAATTTAAGAATTGAAAAGTCAATGAACCAATAGCATTTTAGTGCAAAAAGCAAATGAAAAGGGAAGAATGAGTGAAAGAATGGTGTCTTTCACGTGGGATGGGGGAAGAAAAGAAAGTGGGAGCAATTTTATAAAAATAGAAAAATGAGTGAAAGAAATCAAAAGAGAAAAGATGAAATGTATTAAATAGCAAACTTTTCTTCTTCTTCTTCATACTCCATCGGCCCTGTCTCCTTCTCCTCCATAGCCGCCCCTCCTCCTCCCCTTTTCTTCAATTTCTCAAGGTGATTTCAAGGTAAAATGAGTGGGTTTTGGTTTTTATGCAAATAGGTGAAGGTTTTTGGTAGTTTTAGTGTATTTTGAGTGAATTTAGTGAGGGTTTGGAAACCCTAGAATGTGAGGTCCGAATCTTTGATTCCTTTGCTGTATTTTCTTCCTCTTTTGATCATTTAACACTTGGATATTTTAGTTTAGGTTAATTGAGTGGTTAGATTGAAGATTGGAGGAGTGTTACAAAAAAATCGGTTTAGGAACACTTGATGGCCGATTCTGTTTTTGGAGATTCGGATTGGCCAATGTGTTTGGTTGGTTGATTTGAGTGTTTCAATGGATAGTAGACCTGTAGAGGTTCGCGGATTGGGGTGGCGCGTCGAAATTCATAGAAAAACGAGAGAGTTATGACCGTTTGAAGTTTGACTGTCAAATTTGGGTAAAAATTGGGTTTAAGTGTTTAAGTGTGAGATTGTTTTAATTGTTGGTTAGTTTTAGGTTTAAGAATTCCATAGAATGTATTGGTAACTAATCAAGCTAAGTTTTCGTTATTTTAGGTCGTCGAACGAAGGAATTGATCAATAGAAGTGAGCTAGTGAAAGCTGAGCAATCAGGTAAGTAGTGGACGTGTATTTTGTTGCCTTCGGGCCTACACCACGGAACGGTAGGAAGCTATTTGTTGTTTGGTTGTTTGTTGGTTGGTTGTTTTCCTTTCTTTGTTGGTTAAGCATTGTATTGACCTGGAGCATGGTTTCGAATAGTAAGTATGAAACGGAAACTGATAAGTAGAAAGGCAATGTGGCAATATGGTTTTGTGGGGTTGTGATAAGGTGGCACCTGCGAGGGACTCGAGGAGAGTCGCCCAGTCGCGTTAGGGTGGCACCTGGGGCGTGGTTTTAGTGGAGTCGCCCAGTCGCGTTAGGGTGACACCTGCGAGGGACTCCGTGTGAGTCGCCGAGTCGCCTAGTCGCGTTACGGTGACACCTGCGAGGGACTCTACGAGAGTTGCCCAGTCGCATAAGGGTGGACACCTGCGAGGGACTATAGTCGAGTTGCCCAGTCGCGTTAGAGTGACACCTGCGAGGGACTCCAAGGGAGTCGCCCAGGCGCGTTAAGGTGGCACTTGCGAGGGACTTTGTGAGAGTCGGACACCTGCGAGGGACTTCTTGAGAGTCGCCCAATCGCGTTAGGGTGGCACCTGCGAGAGACTCTATGGGAGTCGCTTAGTCGCGTGAAAGTGCGAGGTTAGCACTGGTGAGGGGTTCTATGATAGAACAATGCATAGAAAATGAAACGAGGATAGCAGAGCGAGTAGAAACTATATGTGTTAGGGTTGTGTGTGCTTTGTGCATGTTTTTATATTGGTTATCCCCTACTTGCTATGTGTAAGCTTACGTGTGTGTGTGTTTTCTGTGGTGTAGGTAACCACAGGAGTACATGTTAGAGCTACCAGGAAAGCTAAGATTGGGACACTGTCGTTGATGTACGCTGTATGCCGGTGCGGGTAGTTGTCGTGGCGTCTCGACCATGATCTTCGGAAAGATGTGGGTAGAGCAGTATTTTGCATTGTATAGTTTTTATCTATCTGGAGTTTGTAAAAATAATGTGGTTGTTTTGTAGGATTTGTCTGTATAAAAGATGATCTTATAAATGTGTATTTTCAGGTTTTGGGTTTTGGAAGTTTTAGGCGTCATGCCGCTCGTTTTAGTTATAAAACAAATAACGTCGGGTTTACTTTATCTATTTTTTTATTAACCGTGTTAAGTCAGTTTTCTGAGATTTTTACGAGGCACGGAGTCGGGAGTGTCGGGAATGTAAAATGTTTGACCCGACCTTTTCTAACGTATTTTAAACGTATTTTACGCACATTTTCCAACATTTTTTGAGGGTTCGAAAAACCCAAAAATCGAGTCAAAATTTTACCGAAAATTATTTTAAATGTCGTTTTAAACAAGGTTTGGGTTAGCAAAGTAGCACACCGAGCCAGGGTGGGTTCGGGGGCATTACAGGTAAGAAGGGTTTCTAAGTGAACCTCGACGATAAGGCAGTAGATAGATGCAGGACGTTACGGGCCTTATAGGCAGGACGTTACAGGCCTTATAGAAAGAGAGTTATGCGTTAATAGGATTAGCCTGACTTAACCATGAGAAGTGGTATACTTAGAATTTGGTTACCATTAGTGGGGTACGATTTATGAAGTATAAGATCTAAGTAGATAGAAACTGGACTCTAATTGACAAACCCTCGGAGTTTTAGAATATGACGCTCCGGAGAGAAACTTGAAGCTTAGATATAAGATATATTGAGGAATTCCTTAAATTGACAAAGCGCAATAACACGTCTAAGTGAATAGAGGACCTAATAAGAACTTGTATAATTTAGATCCGCGTGAGGTTGAAGGTAATTAAACGAAAGCGATATTCGAAGGAGAAGCGGTTTTTACTTAGAAATTTTAGGGAATATAATTGATCAATACTGAACTATGGATAAAAAGATTTAGGCGCAACTTAGGCGCGTTCGTACTAGCCAATACTCATGAAGAAAATAAATGGATCAACTCGGAGTTAGAATGTTGGTGAACTTCAAGAGCAGTAAGGAACGAATAAAACTTAGACATGTCGGGCCATTGGTACTACCCGATCTAGAAATGTGGGACTAAAACCTAAGAATTGGACTAATAGAAGAATGGTTTAACACCTTAAATTAAAAAAAAAAGATGTTAAATGAGTTGGGTGACTAAAGCGGGTAGTTAGATTCATCGTTACTCAGGGGACTAATCCTTGGGAATAGAAGCTGGAAGACCAGAATGCGTGTTTCTATCTTCGAGGGTCATCGCGGATAAAATGATGATGATATTAATAGAAGAGAAAGATTTGGGGGTTAGAGGAGATTGGAATCGAGGGCGTAAACTTATCTACAACAAGTTTGCAAACAAGAAGACTGTTGGATGAGTCATGGTACAGGAACCAAGTGGAATAATTAGAACCCGACTAGAAGGAACAAAAGGATATAGACCATCGGGTAACTTGAGAGAAGTCCAAGTGCGACATTTGAGGTAAGTGCGGGGGATTGTTAGATTCAATGAGAAGTTAAGATTAGAAGTTTAACTCAGTGGTTAGTGCCGCATGAATAGTGAAATTCGCAATTTCAGTGGTTCGACTCATATTTGACAAGTCGAGACCAATGGATACATAAATGACTCAAGGTTAGAAGAAATAGTTCAGAGCAAATCCATGGCAAGACTTAGGGACTTGACTGTGCTCAAAGTAATGGAGATTTAAGTTAGATGAATGAGCATATTGTAGATAGTATAAAGGTTTCAGTTAGGACATAACGAAGAAACTCCTTAATGTGACTTAGAATGAAATGTGAGATTTATAAGATCTAATTTACAAGTGAGCATTGGTCTTAAGATAGTAGCAACTTAACCTCTCAGTTAAACCTGTTGAGGCCTTGAATGTATTTTCTGAGAAATAGTTGGCGAAGAATGGCAATGGAAAGAGTTAAGTTGTGAGAACCGCATCGAGACAGGGATCGAGGTTGGTGAGTTACCCGAGGAAGGATGTGATGTAGGATATTATTGATGGGATACCTTGCGAAATATAGAGAATGGAATTCTAGTTGAGAAGCTCACATAGAAATAGTTATTAAGACCCGTGAAGTGTCCAAGGAAGGGTACAATTGGGGTACTATTAACGAAGAAGTTATACAGGAGCATTACTAGAGAAATGTAGACTCGGATTGTTGTGGTAGTGACTAAGGTTAAGGCCAACGAACTTATACCCGAGTTTAGTGTACAGCTCCGATATATATATAGAAATTGTTATACCCGATAGATGGATAAGGTCATAGTGTAGTTGAGATTTAGCATTAGAGTAAGTAATTTAAGAAGGCTTTGAGACCTTGAAGTGGTTAGGTACGTATTTGATAGACACAGGATTAAGAAAGTTAGGAACTAAATGAACCCAGTTCGAGAAGTCGGAGTTAAAATAGAGGGGAGTTTGGATTACAACCCGGGTGTTGTTAGAAATCCTTGAACGATAGTCAACCCAAATGACGTTAGAAAATTGAAGTTATTTTGAGGATACGAGATAATCTTTAGGGAGAAAAACCCTAATTATGAGGCCAAAGTTGGAGAGTTTAACGTTTTGGATGATTAAATATAGACTAACGCGTGCTCGAGTCGTTAGGTGTCGAGTACATAGTTAGAGATCGTTGATTTAGGGCTTAGAAAATTTGGCAAGTTTTGATGCATAAGCGAGGACGTGTTTAGGCCAATTGAAAGTAAGGATTATGGCTAGGAGGTTAATGTGAGAAATTGAGTTGATATACATACCGCCTGCGGATAAAGTCGATGAAATTATGTTAAGTTTGGGTTACAGCCCAGGAGTTGGAAGAAATTTTGGGCATCCAACCTAGCTGATGTTATGAAACATAGATGTGATTATTATCTGAAGATGTAGTTAAGGAAAGACCTTGAAGTTAAATTTATTTGGAGACGTAGGGGTTACTAGCACGTGGTGCATAACCAAGGGTTTGATTAACCAATCAAACACAGTGGATATGGCCAGGAGGCTATGGTTACGCCATTCGGTTTTAAAGGGATTTTGGTTCATAACCATAGGGATTTGCCCTAAGTGTGATCGGGTTAAGGATGGAGGGAAGAGACCCAAAAAGAACCGAAGAATTATAAGTTGAAGTATAAGGTCGCAAGACATGAGGCAGTAATGCCGAGGACTGCAAGTGAAGTCAAATTTTGAAGACAAAATTTAAATAAGGTGGATGGAATGTAACACCCGGTTTTACGGGATTTTTAATATTTCGATGTATAATGGCATTTTTGTAAATATGTCAATTTAAGTCTGTTTTGCGAAAGGAAAGCGTTATTAGAATCCTAATAATTAATATGGATTTTAAGAAATTTCAAGAATTTTTGGGGTCGTAATGCTAATTACGAGGATTTTGCGTTTCTCGTAATATAATGGACGTTTTAATAAAAATAGTAAACGAGGTCCGTTTGGCGAACGGATAGTTTTAATAAAGCCCAGGTAATAAGTCGGAGTTATTGGTGAACTAAGAAAATTTAGAGAAACCGAATCGTTAGATAATTAACGAAACAAAGGACGAAACAAATAGAAAATCAAAGGAAGGGCAAAAAGGTAATTTGCCAAGTTAAATTTTTAATTAATATCATAAGTTTTCTTTTCTTCTCCCTCATTCACGATTTCCTCTCGTGAAGCGCTCTCCTCTCTGGCGATTTCACTCCCCACCCGACACCTTCTTCCTCACGCCAACGGTTCTTTCCTCCGATTGACTTCTGTCCTTCACGTTTTCTCTTCCAATCCCGACCCTAGGTATGATTCTATAGTTTTAAAAGGTTATTGTTCGGTTTTCACGAAGTTAAACAATTAGGGTTTCGTTTAGGGTTTTGTTAAAATGTGGATTTAAGGTTGGAAATCACTAGATTTACCGTGGTTGGGAATATAATAGACGTATTGAGCGTTATTTGGTGACAAATAGGGTGTATTTGAAGTTTGGGTTGAAAAGTCGGGTTTGAAGCTTTGAGAAAACTCCATTAATGGAGGTTTTGAGTTGTCGAGCGTAAATTGCTTGATAAAATGCCTCAATGAGTTAAATTAAAGTTTTAAGAGATTTCCTTAGTTAAGGTTTTGTCGGTTTGGACGTTTAAGGGTTTAAACGCGCTTTAATGACAAATTGTTGTGAAATTGCCTTAGGTGAACAACGCTAGTGGATGGAGCTAGGATTGCAACGGACGCGAGGTAAGTTCTCGTGACTTACTATGGCCGATTGGCCTACACCGTACATCGAAGTCGCGTCGAAGATCACTGGTGAATTGTTTGTTTAAATGTATTGGTTGGGTAGTTAGGAGTAGTTCTTTTATAGGATATGCTTTTATTATCTCGATCGTATGTATGACGTATGTTTACTTTATGCACGTAATTGTCCATGCATCATGGTTTTCAATTATACATAGAAAATGAATTTCCGCACTATGTTTTCATGAAAAGAGATGTGGCCCGAAATGGGGCTATTGATCTATTGTGTAGGCCAAAAGGGGTCTGTCACAATATCACATCGCCTAAAACGAAATGAACCTACGTAATCTATTATCTGGTCATGCGAGGTAGGGCTCAGGCACGGCTGTATATGGATGTAAGCGTGTACCCCCCTCCCCCAGTTAGGTGGAGAGGGTTGTCTAATCGTTGGACGTGTCCTCTCCATCTCATAGGCTGAGACCTCGGTGATATTCTGTCTCCGACGTAATGATAAGAAAATGTTGCATGATTTCTAAACTCATATGCACAGTATGCATTTGCATCTACGAAACTTGCTGAACCTTTAGCTCATAGTTGTGTGTATGGTGTAGGTGATCTAGATATAGGTGAGGACGAGATCCCTCCACCCGAGGAATGATCAGTTGAAGAAAGATTGCCCGTAGGAGTGTGCTGGGCAGTCGGTGAGCTTTTGACCCATCGGGATATAAGAAACGTCTTGGAAACATTTCGGGATGCTTAGGACTGATGGTGGTTAGATAATATTTGCATAGTTAGAAACATTTTAGGGTACTTGGTTTCTGGATAGATATTATTTGATGCTTCTGGAAATGGAGAATGTTATTTTTAATGTTTTTGGAAGTTCTGAGTGAATGGTGTGTAAGTACAGGGGGAAATTGTATAGGTTACAGTTAAGTGTTTAATTGATGTAAGCGGTAGATGAGCGGTGGATGTAAGCAGTAGATTCTGTCGTTTTGTGATCGACAGAAGTTTATATAAGTGTTTGGTTAAAGTGAATCGGCAGATGTGTTCGGTTACTATTGAGCGGTGGATGTGTTTAATTGATGTAAGCAGTAGATGAGCAGTGGATGTAAGCAGTAGATTTTGTCTTTTTGTGATCAGCAAAAGTTTATATAAGTGTTTGGTCAAAGTCAATCGGCAGATGTGTTTGGTTACTGTTGAGCGGTAAATGTGTTTAATTATGTAAGCGGTAGATGAGCGGTGGATGTAAGCAGTAGATTCTGTCGTTTTGTGATTGGCAGAAGTTTATATAAGTGTTTGGTCAAAGTCAATCGGCAGATATGTTCGGTTACTGTTGAGCGGTGGATGTAAGCGGTAGAAGTGTACAATGAATGTGAGCGGTAAAAGTGTACAGTGAATATGAGCAGTGGCGGTAGAAGTATATAGTGATGTGAGCGGTAGAAGTGTACAGTGAATATGAGCGGTGGATGTGATCTACGGTGGATGTTCTTGGCAGAAGTTGAGTGGTGGATGTGAGCGGTAGAAGTGTACAGTGAATGTGAGCGGTAGAAGTGAACAGTGGAGGTGAGCGGTAGATGTGAACAGGAAAAATTTTGGGCTTGGGCCCTCTTTGCCCTCTGTTAAATTGGCTGATTCCTCTTTTGTTTTTGAAGGTTTTATTTAAATGATTTTCTTTTAAATATGTTTCAACAGGTATACTTTAATTTAACGATTTAACGATTGGGGTTCACTTGAGAATGTTTAAAAAGAAAAATTTTCACGGGAATTTAAAGGTTAAGTTTAAGGGTCGCTACACATTTAGGTTTATAAAAATTTAAATTGTACTGTAAAATTGGGAATAGTTTAAGGGCGTTACAGTGGCCCTTAGAAAAGGGACCGTGTAACCTACAAATTAAAACAAGAGTGCTCGGGTGAAAGTGTTATGCAATAATCGATAATAAAGAGAGCCAAAAATGGAGAAATAAGATGAAAGAAAGTAAAAGTGGTGGTGTGTGATTATGAAGGCCGAATATTAAGGAGAATATAATGAATGAAATGCAACAGAAATATGACAAGAAGGTGGATTAAGTGTGTGAAATCGTGAAGAACATGATGAAGGAGATGAAGAGAAAATGCAAGAATTAAATGGTGAAGTGTGTGAAGTGAAGATGGCCGAAATATAAGGGTGAGGTGTGTGATAAAATGTGATGAAAATGAAAGAGATGGAAATACCTTTGGCAGACCCGAGAAGCTATCTTACGTTGAGCTCTCGGATGCACGTTTTCCTGAAGGAAAACGACCACCTGTAATACCCGACTTTACGAGATATTAATATTTTAATATAAATGATATTTTTGTAAATATGTCAAATCAAGCCCGTTTACGAAAAGAAAGCGTTATTAGAATCCTAATAATTAATAAGGATTTTGAGAAAAATTTGGGAATTTTAGGAGTTTAACGCTAATTTTACGAGAATTACGTTTAACGTAATCTAAAGGATACTTTGGTAAAAAGAGTAAACGGGGTCCGAATTGCGAACGGACAGTTTTAATGGAACCCTGGTAATAAGTTGGAGTTATTGACGAAATAAGGAAATTTGGAGAAAACGAATCATCAGCTAATTAACGAAACAAAGGACGAAACAAATAGAAAATCAAAGGAAGGGAAAAAAAGTAAATTGCCAAGTAAAAGTTTAATAAAAAATCACTAGTCTTCTTCTCCAGCAGCACTTCACGTTTTCTTCTCTGGATTTTCTTCCCGCGGCAATTTCTCATTCTCCTCCTCACGGTGACTTCCATTCCGACGCCGATTTCTCTTCCGTTCTTCGCGATTTCCTCTCCTCTTGCAACCCTAGGTATGAATCAATGGTTTTGGAGCGTTATAGTTCGGTTTTCACTAAGTAATACGGTTAGGGTTTCGTTTAGGGTTTTATGAAAAACGTGATTTAGGGTTTGAAATTGATAGGTTTACCTTATTTATGAGTATATTGAACGTATTAAACATTATTGGACGAAATCTAGAGTGTATACGGTGTTTAGGTTGAAAACCGGATATTTGGAGCTTGAGAATCTCCGTCAATGGAGTTTAGAAATTTATGAACGCGAGTTGCTCGGTAAAATGCCTCATTGAGCTAAGTTACAATTTTAGGAAAATTTTCTTAGTTAAGGTTTCGTTAAATTTGGACGTTAAACGGTTTAATCTCGTTTTAACGACGACTGTTGTGAATTGCCTTAGGTGAACCACGATCGTGGACGGAGCTAGCATTGCAACATACGCGAGGTAAGTCTTCGTAACTTGTTTGGCTGATTTGGCCTACAACATAAGAAATTGTTGATTCGAGGATTTTGGAGATGTTTGACTGTTTTGGGTAATAGGTCGGGTAGTTAGTTAGTTTAAATTGTGCAGTGTTTTAGTTTACTGCTTGTTGTGTTTTGAGGTCATTTATTGTATTGTTTATGGTATCGCACGTGTTCATGCATCATTGTTTTCTAAAGGCATGAAAAGAATTTCTATGCATGTTTTCATGAAAAGGAAAAGAATAACGAAAAGGTATGAATGTATGTAATCTGGTCACGTCGGTGGCGGTAGTTCAGACATGGCTGCTTGGGGAGCATGTTTTCCCCCCCAGGTAGATACGAGGGGCTATCCAATCGCCGGATGTGCCGCTCCTATCTACTGAGAGTGAGGCCCGGTGACGTATATGTAATGAATAGTGAAAAGGTAGAGAGCATGTTTTATGATCCGCATGCATAGCATTCACTTGCATTCACGTAGACTTACTGAGCCTTAAGCTCACATTTTATTTCTATGGTGTCGGTGATATCGAGACAGGTGAGGACGACGTTCCTCTTCCTGAAGCATGAGTCCAGTTGAAGAAGAATGATCGCGGGAGTGTGCTGGCATAGTCGAGGCATTTCATGACCCGTGGGGATGTAATTAGGTATTTTGGGTTATTTGGATAAAAAATGTTTAGGGAAAATATTTGTAAAGATAGAACATATTAGGATGTTTGGAATCTGATTATTTGATAGGGTTACGTCCTGATGTTTTGAAAACCATTTTATAAACCGTTTTTTGAAATATTTTGGAACTGCTTGGTAATTTAAAACAAGAGGAATTGTCGAGTTTTTAAACGGATCCACGCAGTTCGTTTTTATTAAAGTTTACTGCGTTTTCAAATATGTTTTAGGATACGTGATGGGTCATTTATTCGGTTGATGAAATGAGAAATGAGTAAAGTTATAAATGAGATTATGTTGAAGTGTTTTAGTTTTGTGGATTGAGCTTGATTAGGAGTTTCTTTTGTGTGCAAAGAAAAGGGGAAGGAAGGATGCAAGTTCTCTGGAGATTTGGAATTCCAGAGAACTTGGCGATTGATCGCCAAGAGGGGGCGATCGATCGCCAAGAAGGATCGCCACTCTCTGGAAAATCCAGAGAGTGTGGCGATCGATTGCTGGGCGATCGATCGCCTGGGTGAGGGGCGATCGATCACCCCTCCCATTTTGATGATTGGCGATCGATCGCCTGGGTGAGGGGCGATCGATTGCCTACTGATTTTTGGGACAAATGTCCCCTTTTACCCTCCGAAGTTTGCTTCTGTTATTTTAATAGTTTTAATTGTTTTTATAATTTAATATATGTTTTTTTTAAATGGTTTAAAAACATAGATTTCGATTTAGATTTCGATTTCGATTCCAATATAACAAGTTTTAATTCCGCTCGAACGTTACGAAATTTACAAAGTTCATAAGGATAAAAAAATAATAATAAGGGAAAATAAGGGTACAGTGTTAGGGTCGTTACACCACCGTAGGCCTAGGTTTTCTTCATCAAAGCTCTTACTCTCAAGAGAGCAAGATGAGGGAAAGTATGAGCTAGCCTAGCAACCTTAGAGCTAGAATAGCAATGGAGGACCTCTCCACTCGATAGAAATTGAGGAACACCCGAAGGTTCTTCTAACACGGAGTTAGGGAAATAGCAATTTCATAAATGAGCCAAAATTGTCTACAAACACCAATGATATGCTTAAATAGGCAACCAAGGTGGATTAGGGTTTGGCAAGAGTGGAGGAGAGCCATTGGATGGAAGCAAGGATCAATGGCCGAGGAGGAGAATCTGGTGCGCGTGCCATCGTCGAACCAGGTGCGACCATATGCACGCCAGTCGGGTGGAGGGATGCTGCTGATTGCACGCGCTGATCGACGACCAAAGCTGCTTCCTTGCGCACCACCTCAGCAATCAGGAGCGGCGATCAGATGGTGCTGATTAGTGCCCGCACGTCATGCCGAGTCCAGCTGCTGCTAGAGCGCGCCTCCAACTGTGCGGTGGAGATTAAGGCCGAGCCAAATCTTGATCAATGGCTGAGAATTTTCCAACTTCTTGATCCATTTTGCCACCCACATTTGTACCTGCAATTTCATACCTTTAAATGTGAGCTCTTCTTTGGATCAAGACTTTCTTTGGGCTCCAATTGTTGAAGGGCTTTTATAATTATTGGGCTAAGTCTTCAACCCATAATGCACTACATTCATCTAACCCTAACCATACAATCTAATGCATGATGCAAATTTATAATAATCCATAAAAAAAGACTAATGTACGCTAAATGAGTTTAAAAACCAAAATTACATATTTAGAGGCCCGGAAAGACAAATTCCCATTGTGCTGCTTGAAGGCTCTGGGCCAATGCTCCATTGTAGGCTATGCATGGGCTTGTCCATATCTTCTAATGTCGGCTCCCATGTGAGATCCATAATAGGGTCATAGCCTGCAAGAAGAGAAAAGTCATTAGCAAATTGATTAACCAAATTATGGGTCCGAGTTTGTGATCTCGTGACGGGCCTCCTAGACATGTCACTATGCCTACCTTAATATTTGCTGTTAGTTTTCTTATCATTTAATAGCATGAGACATGGTTAAAATCGATTGGCATTATGGCATTAAAATAGGCAAGGTGAGCATATTCTTTCCCTCGGATTTTCCTTGCATTGTGTTCTCGGTTTTATAACTAATTTTGCTTCGGTTTCCTTAGCCTATTTTGTTATATTTTGTACCAAGATTTGCCTCTAACTTATGCTAACAACATAGTATAAAATCTGGTCATATTAATGCATGTGAGAATCGGCCATCTTGAACTATATCAACTCGATTTTGTTTATTGTTATGTCTCAGTTTTTCTATCATTTTCATGTTAGGTTTCTATAACATTTGATGCTTGTTTACACTTGGTTCTAACTAGTGAATCATCTATTATATGTAAGTAATTGAGTACACAAAATTGATTTACAAGATTATGGCAATAGTATGTTAAAAAATTGGCCATATTGAAACCATGAACAAACCAGAAAATTCTGCTATTATAATTTAAATTTCAGCATGTTAACTTGAGTAAAACTTGTGAGATTTGTTAATTTTGGTTGGATCTGTGGTGATAGATAACATATTGCAAAATTGTTGAAAGTGTTTGAAAATATTAAAACACAACAAAATACTATACATTATCTATCCAAATACCAAACTCCCTAATATGGTTCCACTATACAATTTTCCTACGTTTCTATCTATCAAAATCCCCAAACATTACTTACATCCCCACGGGTCAAAATAGCATCGACTGCGCCAGCACACTCCCACGGGCCACCCTCCATCAACGTGCTCATATTTCGGGCGGAGGAACGTTGTCCTCACCTGTCTCGAAATCAACTACACCATAGAATTAAAATGTGAGCTAGAGGCTTAGTAAGTCTACGTGAATGCACGTGAATGCTATGCATGTGCAGTTCATAAATCATGCATCCTACCTTTTCGCTATTCATTTAATTTCATTTATGTCACCAGGACTTCACTCTCGCTAGATAGAAGCGGCACATCCGACGATTGGATAGCCCCTCGTATCTAACTGGGGGGAAAACATGCTTCTTTCGACAGCCATGTCTGAACCACCGCCACCGACGTGACCATCATTACATACTTTTTACCTTTTCTTTAACTCCTTTTTTTCACAAAAATATGCATAGAAATTTCTTTTTCATGCCTTTCAAAAACCATGATGCATGAACATGTACTATGTCATAAACCAAATCGAGACATACAAACAATGAACATAAACAATCAACAACTTAACCAAAACTAATACTAACTACCCAATCTATTTACCCAATACATTATACATCTCTAATTTCCTCGCTCAACATAAATTTTATGGTGTAGGCCAATCGACCAAAGTAAGTCACAAAAACTTACCTCGTGTCCGTTACACACCGAGCTCCTCGTCTCGAGCTTTGTCACCTAAGTCAATCCATAGCGTTCTTTGTTAAAATCGAGCTTAAACATGAAATTTTGGAAATTTACGAAACTCCTAATTTAAAGGAAATTTCCTAAAATTCTAATAAATCTCTCTCGGTCATTTCATCGAGCAATTTACACTCACAAATTCTAAGCCTCCACTAATGGAGGTGTCCTTACGCTCCAAACCTGATTTTCCAATCAAACATTAAATACACTCCGATATTTCACCTAATAACGTTCAATAATCATCAATAAAACAATAACTAACCATTCATAACCTAAATCAGTTATTTTCAATGAAATCCAACAAAACCCTAATGGTTTACGAAACTAGAAGTCGAGAATAACGGCTGAAAAACAATAGAGACTTACCTAGAATCACGAGGGGAGAAGAAAACGTGCAAGAACTTTGAAGGTTGGAGGAGAAATCGTTAAAGCAAAGGGGAAGAAGCGCCGTGGAGGAAGGAAATCGCCAGAGAGGGAAGAAGTCGCGTGAGAGGGAGAGGGAGCCATGCAATTTTTATAAAATTTGGCTTGGCAAATTACCATTCTACCCTTCCAATTGATTTTCTATTTGTTTCGTCATTTTTTTTGTTATTTTGCTAACGATTCGGTTTTTCAAAATTTTCATATTTCGCCATAAATTATAATTTATTATTAAAGCTCCATTAAAATTTTCTGTTCGTAAAACGGACTTAATTTGACTTATTTACAAAAATGCCATTATTTATTGGAGTAATAAATCCCGTAAAACAGGGTGTTACATTCCATCCACCTTAATTAAAATTTTGTCCTAAAAATTTAACTATACAAACAGTTCAGGATACTTAGACATTATATCCTGCTGCCTCTCCCAAGTTGCTTCCTCTACACCGTGATTCCTCCATAGGACTTTTACCAGCGGGATCTCCTTATTACGCAACACCTTAATTGAGTTAAAATTTTGTCCTAAAAATTTAACTATACAAACAGTTCAGGATACTTAGACATTATATCCTGCTGCCTCTCCCAAGTTGCTTCCTCTACACCGTGATTCCGCCATAGGACCTTTACCAGCGGGATCTCCTTATTATGCAACACCTTAATTGAGGACTCTAAAATTCGTACCGGCTTTTCCACGTAGGTTAGCGTTGGTTGCACCTCGATCTCTCTTGTCTCAATGACGTATGATGGATCACGCACGCATTTTTTGAGCATGGACACGTGAAACACACCGTGAATATCTTCCATAGATGCTGGAAGCTATAACCTGTACGCCATAGTCCCGATCCTCTCCAAAATAGGAAAGGGCTCCACATAACGAGGGTTCAACTTGCCTCTTCTTTCGAACCGCATAATGCTCTTAGACGGAGAAATCTTTAAGTATACTTCATCACCCTCACTGAACTGCAATTCCCTCCGTCTAGTGTCAGCATAACTCTTTTGGCGGCTCTGTGCTATCTCTATACGTTGTCTAATAACAGCGATCTTCTCCGCTGTTTGCTGCAAAATATCTGGGCCGATTATACTAGCTTCGCCAACCTCGTCCCAGTATAGTGGTGACCTAGACTTTCGACCATACAACGCCTCGTACGGAGCCATGCCAATCGTAGCCTGGAAGCTGCTGTTGTACGAGAACTCAATCAAGGGCAAATATCGACTCCACGTGCCCTGAAATTCCAGCACGCAAGCTCTAAGCATATCCTCAATAATCTAATTTTTTCTCTCTGTCTACCGTCAGTCTGAGGATGAAACGCTGTGCTAAAATTCAACTGAGTTCCCATAGCCTTATGTAGACTCTTCTAGAATTTCAAAGTAAACATGACATCTCTATCAGAGACAATCGAAATGGGCACTCCGTGTAATCTGACAATCTCCTACACATATAGCTCGGCAAGCTGATCCATGGAATAGGTCATCTTCACTGATAGAAAATAGGCCGTCTTTGTCAAACGGTTCACAATCACCCATATGCCATCGTGCCCTTTCGTCGTTCTCGGAAGTCCAACAATAAAATCCATGGAGATCTGCTCCCATTTCCATACCAGAATTGGCAGTGGCTATAAGGTTCCGACTGGCCTTTGGTGCTCCGCCTTAATCTGTTGGCAAACCAGGCAGGTTTCCATATACCTGGCAATCTCTCTCTTCATGTTCGGCAACAAGAAATGTTATCTCAGGTCTCTATACATTTTTGTGCTCCCCGCATGCACTAAGTACGCCGAGGAGTGTGCCTCGGTTAAGATCTCTCTCTTCAGCTCCTCATCGTTAGGCACGTACCACCTATGCCTGAATCTCAATACACCATCATCCAACAAGCTGAAATTGGACTGGTCGTCAGAAATCATGCTCAATCGATATCTCTCACACTCCAAGTCTTCCTTCTGAGCTTCTCGGAGTTTGTCAATTATTGTCGGCCTAAGAGAAATGTTCGTGAGGATAGTGGACAACTCGGCCACAATCTCAACATCCAACCTCTTGATCTCAGACCTTAGCATTACCGACATCGATGCAAGCGAAGTCTGACTAGTAGAAGGCATCTTGCTCAAGGCGTCTGCGACTTTATTTGCCTTTCCTGGGTGGTATTTAATTTCAAAATCATAATCTTTAACGAACTCCAATCACCTTCGCTGTCGCATATTAAGTTCTTTCTACGTAAACAAATATTTTAAGCTCATGTGATCTGAGAACACCTCACACTGCTGCCGATATAGATAGTGTCTCCAGATTTTTAACGCAAAAACAACCGCTGGAAGCTTAAGATCGTGTGTCAGATAATTCTTCTCATACAGCTTCAACTGCCTAGAAGCATAAGCAATGACCCTGCCCTTGTGCATCAACACACACCCCAGTCCGATCTTTGAGGCATCACAGTAAATACTAAACTTATCGCCTTCAACAGGTAATGTTAACACTGGTGCTGTAGTCAGTCTTTGTTTCAGTTCATTGAAGCTCTTTTCGCATGCAACCGACCATACATATTTTTCGTTCTTCCTCGTCAATCTGGATAGAGGGACTGCTATCCTTGAAAATCCTTTAATGAACTTCTTGTAATACCCGGCCAATCCGAGAAATCCACGTACCTCTCGCACGTTTTTAGGCTTCGACCAATCCTTGACAACTTCTATCTTAGCTGGATCCACTGAGATTCCCTCCTGAGATATGATATGGCCGAGAAAGCTTATTCTGTCCAGCCAAAACTCGCACTTAGAAAACTTCAGATACAATTGGTGCTGACATAAAATCCTAAGAACGATCTGCAAATGCTCCTCGTGCTCTTTCTTTGTCTTTGAATAGACCAAGATGTCATCAATGAAGACGACGACAAACTTGTCTAAATACTCCTTAAAAACACAGTTCATCAAATCCATAAACGCAGCAGCATTCATAAGTCCAAAAGATATCACAAGAAATTCGTAATGTCCATACCTCATTCGGAAGGCCGTTTTCTAAACATCTTCCCTCTCGACCTTCAACTGATAATAACTCGAGCGTAGGTCAATCCTCGAAAACACTCGGGCACCCTATAGTTGGTCAAACAAATCATCAATACGGGGCAGTGGATACTTATTCTTCACCATTAGCTTATTCAACTCTCTGTAATCAACGCACATTCGAAGAGTTCTGTCCTTCTTCTTAACAAACAAAACCGGTGCACCCCAAGAAGAGAAACTGGGTCGAATGAATCCTTTGTCTAACAACTCCTCCAACTGAGTCTTCAGCTCCTTTAGTTCAGCAGGTGCCAGTCTATACGTATTCTTTGATACAGGCCCAGAGCCTGGATAAACATCAATAACAAACTCGATCTCTCTATCCGGCGGTAATCCGAGAAGATCGTCAAGGAAGATTTCAGAGAATTCTCTAACAACTGGAAGGTCTTCCGGTTTTACCCCTTTGAGCAGCTGAGTATCGACTACTGTAGCCAGATAAACAGAGCATTCGCCCTTAAACTGCTCTCGGACCTTCATGGAATAAGAAATAGGCGACCCGTTCGACCTATTTATTGCCTGATATGAAAACTCTACCTTACCCGGAGGTCGAAAAGTTACCAATCTGGATCGGCAGTTGATGGTAGCGAAATGGCGTGCCAGCCAGTCCATTCCCAAAATAAGATCGTACCGCTCTATGCTCATAACTATCAGGCAAGCATAGAGGGTATTAATCCCTACCGAGACGACGTTGCCTTGGAAGATACGATCGGACTGCGTATTCGCTCCCGAAGGCAGCATCACTCTATACTCATACTCTGCTAACTTAAACTCTAACCCAAATCTAGTCATTCAAGCAGTTGAAATGAAGGAGTGCGTAGCTCCTGTGTCTATCAAAGAAAATACTGGTACACCCATGACTAAGATAGTACCTACTATAACAGATGGCTGAGCCTCGTCGTCAACGTCGCCAGGCTCGATGAAAGCAAAGATCCTTGGCATCACTCTCCTCTGGTCTATACCCTGTTGATCCTTGCCTGGTTGATTTCGGTTCAATAATGGACAGTTCATGATAAAATGGCCAATCTCTCCGCATCTATAACACCTGTTGGTACCTATCCGACAATCGCCGTAATGTTCTTTCTTGCACTTAAGACAAATAGGCTTTTGAGTAGCCCTTGAACTTGCTTCCCCTTGTTCTGATCTTTTCCTCCCCCATAAGGCCGTTTAACGCCTCTTTGTTGTTGTTGCTGTGATTGTTGCCCTTTAGGTTGCCAACCTCGATTCCGTAATTGAGGCTGGATCTCACGAAAGAAGCCCTTAGCTAGATGCCTTGGTTGAACACAAGTCGACTGGGTAGCTTCAAAGTCCAAAGCTCTCGCTGCGATCTCTGAGTAAGGCACATCTAGAATCCCTGACACTATAACATTCATCCAAATTTCCAGATTCAGCCCATCCATGAATTGGTGCACTTTGTGTTCATTGTCATTCACCAAACGCGGCGCAAACCGAGACAAGACCTCGAACTTTCTAATATACTCCGTAACTGAACCAGTCTGCTTCAGCTGCGTATATTCTGTCCTCTTAGCCGCCCTCACCATACGGCTGAAGTATTTATCAAAAAACACGGTCTTAAACTGCTCCCACGTCATAATTGCCACGTCCGTAGTTGCTTTATTCGAATCCCACCAAAAAGGGGCATCCAACGCCAAATGAAAGGTGACGTAGGCAACCTTATTCCCATTCTCTATCTGCCCATACCCTAGCATATCCTCCATAGTTCGGATCTACTCTTCAGCTAAAGATAGGTCCGATGACTGTCCATTGAATACCGGAGGTTGTAGTTTTTGGAATCTCTCCATGCCACGATGGTTTGGAAAAATCACCTCTCAGGCCCCACGATCCTCACGGTTTACTAATCGTTCGATTTGTTGTGCTTGCCTATCCATATGCTGGGCCTGACGGCCCAGCAAATCCGTAAGTCTGTCTAGAGCTTCATCCCTAGGGTCCTTTCCTCGAACCATCGTATAATTCCTATAAAGTTAAAAACAAGTAATCCTAAGAAATCAAAATCAAAGAAGGCATTTAAACGTACATACAGTTGAAGAAGGATGTCCGCGTAGTTCCTGTACAGTCGAGCAGTCTACAGAACTGTTTTTAAAACCCGGGGGCTCTGATACCATAACTGTAACGTCCCTAATTCTTTACCCTTAATTTCTCGTATAAAATTTTTCTATTGTACACTAAATAAATTTCGACTTTTAAAGCATTAAACCAAAGTCTAATTCGTTTAAATTATCTTGAAAATCATTTGAACAAAGCATTAAAATACATGTAAAAACAATCGGCCAAAGAACCAGACAGAACGTGGGGCAAAAAGGGCAATTCACCCCCAAAATGCGGGGCCGATCGATTGGCCATTTCAGCCGATCGATCGGCTGGACCAAAATAAGGGGGGCGATCGATCACTTGCCGATCGATCGGCACACGCTCTGGAATTTCTTCCAGAGCGTGACCAAAGAGGGTCGATCAATCGCCCTCCCTGGCGATCAATTGGCAAGCTCTCTGGATTATCCAGAGAGCTGCCTCCCTTCCCTTTTTCTTTCTCCATTCGATTGCCCTGCACACACACACCTAGACACACTTCACAATTTCTCATTCATACACCTTCAACCCTTCTTCTAAATACATTTCAATATAACCACACTACTACCCACATACAATTCACACTCCACCAATCATCCAAAACCGACTCAAAACATATTTAAAACGTAACCAAATTTCATAAAAATGAACCGCGTGGTTCCATTTAAAAATTTAACATTTCCCTCTGTTTGAAAATATTAAAACACTATACCAAACACCCTAATATGGTTCCACTATACAATTTTTCTACGTTTCTATCTATCAAAATCCCCAAACATTACTTACATCCCCACGGGTCAAAATAGCATCGACTGTGCCAGCACTCTCCCATGGGCCACCCTCCATCAACGTGCTCATACTTCGGGCGGAGGAACGTCATCCTCACCTGTCTCGAAATCACCTACACCATAGAATTAAAATGTGAGCTAGAGGCTCACTAAGTTTATGTGAATACACGTGAATGCTATGCATGTGCAGTTCATAAATCATGCATCCTATCTTTTCGCTATTCATTTCATTTATGTCACCGGGGCTTCACTCTCGCTAGATAGAAGCGGCACATCCAACGATTGGATAGCCCCTCGTATCTGACTAGGGAAAAAACATGCTTCATTCGACAGCCATGTCTGAACCACCGCCACCGACGTGACCATCATTACATACTTTTTACCTTTTTTTATTTTTCACAAAAATATGCATAGAAATTTCTTTTTCATGCCTTTCAAAAACAATGATGCGTGAACATGTACTATGTCATAAACAAAATCGAGACTTACAAACAATAAACTTAAACAATCAACAACTTAACCAAAACTAATACTAACTACCCAATCTATTTACCCAACACATTCTACATCTCTAATTTCCTCGATCAACATAAATCTTATGGTGTAGGCCAATCAGCCAAAGTAAGTCACATAAACTTACCTCGTCTCCGTTACACACCGAGCACCTCGTCTCGAGCTTTATCACCTAAGTCAATCCATAGCGTTCTTTGTTAAAACCAAGCTGAAACATGAAATTTCAAAAATTTATGAAACTCTTATTTTAAAGGAAATTTCCTAAAATTCTAATAAACCTCTCTCGGGCATTTCATCGTGCAATTTACGCTCACAAATTCTAAGCCTCCATTAATGGAGGTTTCCTTAAGCTCCAAACCTGGTTTTTCAATCAAACATTAAATACACTCTGATATTTCACCTAATAACGTTTAATAATCATCAATAAAGCAATAACTAACCATTCCTAATTTAAACCGGTTGTTTTCAACGAAATCCAACAAAACCCTAATGGTTCACCAAGCTAGAAGTCGAGAAATAACGGTCGAAAAACCATAGAGACTAACCTAGAATCACGAGGGGAGAAGAAAACGTGCAAGAACTTCGAAGGTTGGAGGAGAAATTGTTAAGCAAAGGGGAAGAAGCGCCGTGGAGGAAGGAAATCGCCAGAGAGGGAAGTTTCTTGCTGGAGAAGAAGTCGCGTGAGAGGGAGAGGGAACCATGCAATTTTTATAAAATTTGGCTTGGAAAATTACCATTCTCCCCTTCTAGTTGATTTTCTATTTGTTTCATCATTTGTTTCGTTATTTAGCTAACGATTCGGTTTCTCTAAATTTTCATATTTCACCATAAATTCTAATTTATTATTAAGGCTCCATTAAAATTTTCCGTTAACAAAATGGACTTAATTTGATATATTTACAAAAATGTCATTATTTATTGGAATAATAAAATCTCGTAAAATCGGGTGTTACACAAGGTCAAATCAATGTCTTAACGGGCTTGGTTAGTGCCCTTACGCAACAAATCAAAGACGTTTCCCTTAAGATGACCCAATTTAAAGAACATATGACAAACCATCCCCGAAGAGAATCCCATGAACAAGATCCTTCTCGAGAGACCTCCTTTAGGATTAGGCACGAACGCCCTAGGCGTAGAACTCCTATACAAAGATCCATAGAGGACGATGAATGGGCTGAGCTCCAAAGAAGGAGACCCTGTTATAATGATTCGGAGGATGAATGGGCGGAAGATGATGAAGAGCAATATCACCCGAATTGTCGAAAGGATAATGATGACCTCTGTAATGTTAAGATAGCAATTCCCCCTTTCAATGGAACGTGTGACCGACACACCTTTTTGGATTGGGTTGACAAGGTTGAGAGAGTTTTTTATTGTCATGATTACTCCGTGAGATTAAAAATTCAACTCGCTTCACTAGAACTCACGGGCCACGCCACACTATGGTGGTCCAATCGTAAACCCAAAGAATACGATCAATAGGTTACCCCGTATCCAAATGGAATTCCATGAAAGAATTAATGCACAAGAGGTTTGTCCCACAACACTATAGACACGAACTTTTCCACCAACTCCAAAACCTTAAATAAGATAACCTCACCGTTGACGAATACCTTACGGAATTTAAGACACTCAATATGCACTGTGCTATTGAGGAACCTGAAGAACAACTCAATGCAAGGTTTATTCGAGGACTAAATCGTGAAATAGGTGTTGCAATGGAAATGCAATAACTGGATGCTATGGACTTGGTCATCCAATTAGCCCTCACGGTGGAGAGACAACTGAAAAGAAAACGTAAAAATAATTTCCCTAACAAGTTTCCACCAAGAAATTTCGATCATGACAAGTCTACTCCAAGGAATGACGACAAGAGGCCACTCAATCGTAATTGGCCTTTGAAAGGACCAAATACCACTCACAATCCCCCACCAACAAATAAAACCCAAGAAAACCAACCTAAAGGACCAAGAGCACGGGATGTCCAATGCTTTAAGTGTCTAGTAAAAAGACATTATGCTAATGAATGCTCTAACAATCATGTTATGGTCATCAAGGAATCAACTGGTGAATGGAAAAGTAAAAATGACGAAGGGCAGCACAATAAGGTCGACGAGGAAATCGTAGAAGAGAGTGATCAAGAAGCTGAAGATTGTACGACTCAAGAAGGACCTCTACTATTAGTTATAAGGCGAGTCTTAGTATCTAAGACTATGGAAGAAGACTGTAAACTAGAAAATATCTTCCAAAGTCGTTGTGCAGTGAAAGATAATATTTGTTCTTTAATTATTGACGGAGACAGTTGTATTAATGCAGCTTCACAAGACATGGTCGGTAAGTTAGGGTTGGAAACCATTAATCACCCTAAGCCTTACAAGTTGAGTTAGTTGGATGATAGAGCTGATATCAAGGTAACCGAGCAAGTAATCGTAGACTTCACCATTGGTAAGTATAAAGACTCGATTCTTTGCGACGTTGTCCCAATGAATGCCAGCCACATTCTACTAGGACGACCATGGCATTATGATCGTAAGGTGAGCCATGATGGGTTTCTTAACCACTATACTTTAAAATTTGGTGGTAGGACCATCAATTTGTTACCCATGACTCCCGAACAAGTGGCTCGTGATAATGTCGTGCGTAAGGAAGGAAGAATCAAGGAGAATCTTCTCTTATCTAAGTATGGGTTAATATCAAGACAAGACCAAGAACACTCTCAATCGAGTAGAATCAAGTGGCATCTTAATCCCCTTTATGACGAAGAGATACCTTATCATTTGGGAGAAGAATCAACATGGCATCACGAGAAGAAGGAATTAAGTGAAGAGAGTATTTTTGGGATTTGCGATATGATTATTAGACCATCTCACTCCCTTCCACATATTGAAAGAATCCACTTTCCTTCGTACCCAATTATGACGAAATTAGCCTTTTGCCATGAATCTACATATTGCACTACTTTATTACTTATTAGAGAAGGCAAAAGAAAAGGAATTTTACACTCTTTGTGATCAACGAATGCCCAAGTTTACATTTTGGTGAATTATCAAAACAATTAATTCCACCATGTGACTATCATAAATTTTACCGTCGAACTATGGACAAAGTTCAATTAAATGGAAAGCTTGCATTTGTGGTCTTAAAAAAAAATGGATTACTTCTTTGGTCGAAAGAGTATCATGGATATCCAATATTAATACATGCTGAATTCGACAACTTTGGAAACTTTCATTCCATCATCGAGCAAACGCCCTCCATAGTAGCTCACGAATTCAATCATACCATCCTTGCCAAAGGAATTTTTAGTAAGACCACCTGATTCCCAATGACACCCTTACCATCCATCCTTATGGCCCAAATTTTGACCCCTCTCATTAGTAATGAAAATCGTGAAGAGGTGGCTAAATCATTGGATTTGAGGTCAAATCCTCAGCCACCCGGAGGGGATGACATGTTAAGAAGGCCCAAAAATATATTACAGTCCAAGGCCCATGAATTACTAAGCATTTATTATAATGAAAATTATTTTCTTTTATTGCAAGAAGTTGATCTTGATGGAGACCTCGCTTGGAGCACTTGGATGGAGCTACTACTCGGCCAATGGAATTTGTCTTCCCTGCCCATGAACTGATATAATTTTTGGTTTTGAACTTATTTGGCATACTCTAGCCTTAGGGCCCAAATTTTGACCCCACTCATTAGTAATGAAAATCGTGAAGAGGTGGCTAAATCATTGGATTTGAGGTCAAATCCTCAGCCACTCGGAGGGAATGACATGCCAAGGAGGCCCAAAAATAGATTACAGTCCAAAGCCCATGAATTACTAAGCATTTATTCTAATGAAAATTATTTTCTTTTATTGCAAAAAGTTGATCTTGATGGAGATCTCGCTTGGAGCACTTGGATGGAGCTACTACTCAGCCTATGGGAATTTGTCTTCCCGGCCCATGAACTGATGTAATTTTTTATTTTGAACTTATTTGGCAAACTCTAGCCTTTTTGTATGAATTATTATATTTACATCATGCATTAGATTGTGTGGTTGGGGTTAGATGTATGTTGGTAGATGATGGGTTGAAGACTTAACCTTCAAAGGAGAAAGCCCCTTAACAAATTGGACTTAATGGAAGCCATGGCCCAAAGAAGAGCCCACATTTAAGGTATGGATTTTGCTTCACTTCGCCCATTCACTTCACACACCTCACTTTACTTTTGTTGCATTTTTCTTCATCTCATTGCATCATTCTTCACGGTTTTCACACACTCTATTCCACCTTCATCTTTATTCTATTTTCTTTTACATTTCATGCACCCTAATTCTATCTAATATTCGGCCACCAACACACACTCATTCACTTGCATTTTTAGTATTTTGCATCCATTTCTTCCCTTTTATTTTTGGTTTTTGTGCACACCTTCAACCGAGAACTTTCGGCCTTATTTGTGGGTTACACGGCCCCTTTCCTAAGGGCCAGCATGTCATCCTCTCACCATTTTAAAAGAAATCATATACATAATAATAAACTAAATTCAATAAACTAAAACTTGTAATGAAACTTAAATACTTACAGTTGATAGAGCGATCTCTCGTGGCGGGTTGTGCAGTCAGACAGTCTACAGAAATACTTTTAAAACCCAGGTGCTCTGACACCACTACTTGTAACAACCCTCCTTGGGCCGCCACGAGACATAACGTGACTTACGAGACTTGGACACGTTTTTGACGTAAAATTTTATGACTTTTATTTAAAACTTTAAATCGAAGGTTATAACCGTTTTTGTTAAAACATTAACACAATTTTTGGGGCATTTATACCTTTTAAAATACATGAAAAACGTTCTTAAAATACATTTGTAAAATATCATAAAACATCAGGTTGAAACATATTTAGAAATCCAAATTTAAAAAATAAAAAAAAACTTTGGAATCACTTCACATGCGGCATGAGCAGTCGACACGCGCGTCGCCCAGTCATTGCTCGCACGACGCTCTGTCGTCACACACGCGGCACACGGTCAGCGCATACGTCGCTCCCCCGGGCTCACACACCATCCGGGTGGAGCGCAGGGAGCCGATCCATCACGTCTTGGGCACGATCGATCGGCACTCTCTCAGGTGTCATATATTTTACATAAGCGGCCGATCTATTGCGCGTGTGGCAAGCACTCTACTGATCCAATCTAAATCTCGTCAAGCACCGATCGATCGCTCCCCAGTGCGCGATCGATCGGCTGGGCGTTGCGCGAGCATGCAACTACTTTGTGCGCGCCCAGCCTGTACATTCCGTGCCTCTTTCCTACTTTTTACCTATTCTTCACTTTTCCTTCCTCTTTCTTCATTCTAAACCCCTAATAACACTTCATACATCCCTCAATCCAATTCCCACCATTTTAACTATCATTTTCATGAAAACCTAGTCGAATTTAAAACCCAAAATACTTAGCGAAAATTTAAAAACAAAAATGCATGGAGGGCTCTAAATACTGAACATATCCTTCTAGTCGAAATAACTTCCAAACATTTCCATTATTTTTCCAAAATCAAAGTGATGCGAACCTATGATATTAGAGATCTTAGACGCAACACGCAATGCGGAATTCAAAGGGAATGATGTCTTTATTGATTCGCAAGAACAAGAAGAAGGAACTTGACCCAATTGAAAAGTTAGCGATGGAACTGAAGTTATCAGAAAAGTAGCTAGACCCGAACCAAACTCGTTGGTTGAACCTAAGCTATCAAGTTCGATCTTTTCAAGAATACACTTGAAGAAGATCAAGTTATAATCCAAGAACTTAAGAAGAGAGTTATAAGGATCTCACCTCAAAGCAAAGCTTCATAAAAATTAATTCATTCAAAAAGTCCCTAAAATCTATTACAAGCCTCCCTTAAATAGGTAAAGGTATAAATTTAATAAGGTAATAACATAATTAGAACTAATAAAATATTCTAATTAGACAATAGAAAAGTTTCTAAAAATAAGAAAAGTAAAATTGTAATTTGAAAAGTAGTGCAAGTGGATTGTGACAGCAGCAATTAGGTTTAAGTAGCATGAGCCCTGAGTTTAATTAAGTTTGTGGGCCTAGCCCAATGGTGTGGCACTTGTAAAAACTTTGAAGTTAAAAACTCTTGAGCTAGAGTAGTGCCATATTGGGTGACCATGTGGGAAGCCTTTATTTTTTAGACATCTCTTACGTTTTGGGCTTCGTTTTGGGCTTCTTTTCCGATCATTGCTTCTACGTCAACACTTAGTAATATTATGGCCCGTTGCACATCTTATGATGATTCCTTTTCTTGGATGTCTTTGATTAAAATTTGTAGTCTTTTGTTTATTTTCTTTGTTCTTGATCTCGACATTGGTCTTCCTATGTTCATCAATGGATCTTGACTCCCTATTGCTTCTTGATTGTCCTTTGTTGCTCCTTTGATTACATCATTCCCTCCCTCTTTGAAAAGATTCGTCCTCGAATCTGCATCAAACAAAGATAAGTCACTAACATTAAAAGTAGCACTTACATTACCATGTTCGCTTGGTAAAACAATCTTGTAAGCATTGTCTTTAATGCATTCCAACACTAGGAAGGGACCGTCCCCTCGCGGTTGTAACTTATTCTTTCTTCGCTATGCAAATCTCTCATTTTGTAGAAGCACCCAAACCCAATCTCCGAGTTCAAAAATAAATCTTACCATTGCATGAAACTTCTTAACAAATTCATTCTTCTTTTTTTCATGCACAAAAGCAAACTTTTTAGTAAAAAATGTTAATAAATTTAAAGCATTTAATGGATTAAAATCATCCATAATATCAAACAGTGAATAATATTTAATATAATTAAAATGTTGTAAAACATTAAAATCTGATTTGAAACACTCAAAATATGTATCTATAATTTTGTCATAAACCAAGTTGTGTGCAAAGTAATGATTGACAAATTTTCCAATAAAATAATTTTGCATATTATCTATCAACCTTATACATATAATAGGTGCAATATAAAAATCATATGGTTTTACCAACCATTCAAACCTATTTGATGTTTCCGGTTGACTTGGAACTAACGTAGTTGGTACGAGATTTTTATGCTTCTCAATCTCTCTCAACGAAAAAATTTCTCTTCGAAACTCATCGAGAATTTCATACTTATTTTTCTACAAAAGAAAAGAAACAATTGAAATAAAACTTGGTAAGTCGTTAGATGATAAATAAACATCTTTATATAAAACCAAAATTGTCACGACCCAGGAGAGGGCATAACAGAAACTCCAGGTTAAACGATCAACCTCAGGGAGGTCCACCGTCTAACCTAAGGTTAAAAGCAGAAGTTTTAACACTAATCCAGGACCTCCTCGAAGTAACAAATATGAGAGTACAAACAATAATAGAAATACAAGATAAATGAATATAATTACATGACAAAGTAAGGTACAATCTCAAATGTGAACTTACATAAGTTAAAGCTTAGGGAAATAAAAGGTGACTCAAGGGAAACCAACACGATAGGGCTCACTTCCTAGCTTTCCTTCCTTTACCTGTAGAGGGGGATTCGTTGGGGTGAGTGACAAACTCAGTATGTTATACCTACCACTCAAAAGATGCATGCCCGTCTAAAAATCAATGCACATTTTAAAAACCAAAACCAGTTTCAATGTTAATCCTTTCTCTTCTCATTATTCATTTTAAAACGGTTGATGGGGCTATCAATAAAATAAGTATATGTAGTAAACATAGGCCCACATCAACAATGCTATCATAAAAATATATATCCAGGTGTACAGTGAAAAGAGAGGTCACTCACAGACCCTCCAAACCACAACAGCACAGAAAGGCCGCGGTAACACCAGGTAGGGCCTCATAGGGAGAAGAGAAAAAGTCAACTACCAGGAAGGACAAACCACTCAGCCCTGGGCCACCGGGACACCCACGCTAGGGCACACCAGGAGGGACGAACCACTCAACCCCGGGCCCAAAGGGACCACGCGGTGGACTTATCATACCGGGGGTAGCAACGAACATACACTGGCCAAGTCGGGTAACAGGGCTAGCATAGCTCAGAGCCCAGGGATAGAATGGCTCAGACCCCATTCCTCCATTCGTGGGGAGTACCGCACAGGACTAGCATAGCTCAGAGTCCCTTCCTCCTATTATTAGGGGGAGTACCCTATACAAACAAGTGTGGGGAGTACCACAGCAACCCCCAACTCTTAGTGTAACACCCGACAACTTCAACCAGGTGACTTCCTAACTGAATTAACGGCCATGATTATTCAATCTTCACGATTTAGAATTTTATGCCAAGCTTAATTATTTACATGTGGATTTAAACTAGGTTGAGTGGCAAAGTTGTAATAATGGAGGATTGAGACCAGTATTTAAAGAAAAAGGAAAGGATTCAAACCTCATTTAAACCACTGTAGCCGTCATCTCCTACTCTCGGTGATTTCCCCTCCCGAGCTCTCGCTCTCTGTCAGCTGGAAATCCCTCTTTCGACGATCGGTTTCCTTGCTGCTTCTCAGCTACTTTGTGCTCGAGGTGAAGAAGTTTGAAGAGAAAGGAGCTCAAATTGCTAAGGAGACCAGGTAAGTGAATGTGTAGGTTTCTCGATCATTAGGACCCTACATCAAAGGATGCTAGGAAGAAACTCATACGGTGATTAGAAGTTTCCCTTATGTCACTATCTAATGTTTATGTCGTTGATCAGCTCAATGGTAAGATTTCATGTCGAATGATGCTCTGTTTTGTAGCTTGATGATTTAAGAATTTTCATGTTCATGCATCATGAATGTTTTATGCATATGAAAATGTTTTAAGAGCATGTTTTCGCATGAACAAGATAAGAATATAAAACTTATGCAACGTGGGTTAAGCGAGGGTTGGGGGCGGTTTGGCGTATGTCACTGTCCAAAATAAGGACCATGATACGACCCGCAAGGGAACTATGTGTAACACCCGAGTTAACGGCCAAGTGATTTTCCTAACTGTATTAACGGTCATAAATATTTAATCTTTACAGTTTAGGACTTATACCAAGAATAATTAATTTCATGTGGATTTAAACTAGGTTGGGTGGCAAAGTTGTAATAATGGAGGGTGATGACCGATATATAAAGAAAAAGAAAATGTTTTAAACCTCACTTGAACCACTGTAGCCGACACCTTCCTTTTCGGCGATTTCTTCTCTCCCAAGCTCTTGCTCTCTGTTTCCAGCATACCCTCTTCGACGATCGGTTTCTCTGCCACCACTCGACTACTCCGTGCTCGAGGTATGAGTTTGACAATGTAGCTATCTTTTAGTCGTTAAGCCTTGTTTCAGCTTTGTGTTGAGGTTTTGGATTCTTCAATGGCCGAGTATTAGTAAGGATATTTTAAAATCTGTATGTAATAATGTCGTTCCGAATCGATTCTGGACATTTGGAACAACCAACCCCGAGTTACTAATAATCGAATCTGTCTGTTTTGGTTTCGGGATTTCAGACTACATTGGGTATTAAACTTAGAACTCGGGAATGACTCTTAGTTATTAGACCCTAGGATGACTTGTGAGTAGAACTTTTAGGATTTTATTTTAACTACGGCAATATAAATGTTTTAGGTGAAGAAGTTTGAAGAGAAAGAAGCTCAAAGTGCTAAGGAGACCAGGTAAGTGAATGTATTAAGATTTTCGGCTAATAGAGCCCTACATCGTGGGAGTACTAGGTTGTTTAGATGTCTAATGTTTACCTTATGATAACGAGCTTGTCTGCACTCGAAGGATTTATGTATGTTGTGAGTTATACTATTTGATGACCTGCTAGTGAATGTGAAGTTGTCTGCTCTGGTGTGATCTTTGTCATAGTCTGATGAGTTAAAAGTTCTCATGTTCATGCATCATGAATGTTTCTCAAGCATAAGAAAATGTTTTAATGCATGTTTTCTATAAACAGAATAAGTATGTATATATGTATATATATATATAAGATTTATGCAACATGGACTAAGTGAGGGTTGGGGGCGGTTCAGCGTGTGTCACAGTCCAAAGAGGGACATATGAATACGACCCGCAGTAGGGAACAAGATCAAACTCACTGTCGAACCCCCTTTACCGGCACAAATCCTCTCTTAATCCACACAACTTATATGAATGATGATTATGACCAATGATTATGAATGATGATTATGATCAATGACTATGAATGATGATTATGACCAATAACTATGAATGATGATTATGATCAATGACTATGAATGATGAATATGACCAATGACTATGAATGATGATTACGAGCAAAGACATGAACAAGAAAAGACTTATGAGCATGTGATTTTCCCAAATTATGCATTCATGCATCCATGTTAGTGTTGCATTCCTTACTAAGCATTAGGCTTATAGTTTAAACCTTATGATATAGGTGACGAGTTTTCAGGTGAGGAACTCAAGGTTAATGAGGATGTCTAAGCTTGGTTGTTGGAGGATGCTCAGAGTGACAGTGAAGGCTGGATAGGCGATTAAGCTCCCTGGTTATGCTCATAGTAAGTTAGAAAAGTTTACGATGGACAGATGACTAAATAGAATAGAAATTTCTTACAACAATGAGACTTGGATTTGAAGGGCTTGTCTTTAGAGTCTGAATACAATTTTAAAGATTAATGAATGGTTTAATTTGTTTGAGTCTTCCGCTATGCGTATTATTAGGTGAGTTTATTGTTGCTACTCTTTGAGGTTATAATTACTAAGTTATTAATCGGGTGAATTGTGATATGTTCAATCGGATGAAGATGCTTGATGATTATAGTGTTTTACTGCCGTATGATAGAAGCTAGATGAGACAATCATCCGGCTGATGTCATCGGTAGATGTAGAGTGTTTAAGCCATCGGATGACGGAAGTATTATTTTGTCGTCTAGTGATCGGCAGATGTAGAGTGTTTAAGCCATCGGATGATGAAAGTGTTATTTTGTCGTCTAGTGATCGGCAGATGTAGTGTAATAAGCCATCGGATGATGAAAGTATTATTTTGTCGTCTAGCGATTGGCAGATGTAGAGTGCGTAAGCCATCGGATGATGAAAGTATTATTTTGTCGTATAGCGATCGGCTGATGTAGAGTGTGTAAGCCATCGGATGATGAGAGTGTTATTTTGTCGTCTAGTGATCGGAAAATGTAGTGGAGTAAGTCACCGGATGATGAGAATGTTATTTGTCGTTTAGTGTCCGGGTCATGTTTTAATTATTCACGTGAGATGCACATGACCACCGGATGATGTACCCTTATTTCATCAGATGATGTAGAGAGTTTCTCCACCGGATGGTATAAACACGGTCTTGTCATCTAGTGACCGGTAGATGTGGTTCATTATTCTATCGGTAGATGCAGTCTATGGCTTAAAGTTTTCCCTTCACTAGCTGATACGCATTGTACTGCCCTCCGGCAGATATGTAATGTTTTCCTTTGCCGATTGAGGCTTAGCGAATCGCATATGACATCTCGAGTTAAATTATGTTTTAAGAAGAAAAAGAAATACACTACCGATAATGAATCATGTGTGAGTGACAAGGATTAGATGATTAATAAAGATACGGATTATATGACGATCCTTCCAGGGTCGCTACAATTATGGTATCAGAGCAAAACCGGGTTCTAAAACCGATTCTGCAGACTGCCTTCCAGCACTGACTGTCACATGAGCACACTTCAGCAACTGTAAGTATTTATGATTTCAGTATATGTCATTAAGTTAAGATACATCTGTAATGATTTGTCTAGGAATCCCAAAATGGTTAGAGGTCAGCAGAGAGAGACCAATGAGGATAGCAATGCTATTGCTCAGTTGACAGAGTTAGTCATGCGCCAATCTCACCAGATAGAACGACTGATGACAGCTAGAGAGGAACAAGGCAACTCCAGTACTAATGCAACTCATGATCATGGGGGTGAGCGTTTCCACCGGCTTCGACCCCCGGTGTTTAATGGACATGTTTCAGATCCTATTTATGCTGAGGAGTGGATTCGAAAGATAGAAGACATGTTTAAGTATGCAAAGGTTGATGAAGGGGATATGGTCACCTATGCTGTCTTTCATTTGGAGTTAAGTGCAAGGCATTGGTGGGACTTGATCCAAAACACCGCTAATGCCGAAGCTATGACCTGGGAGATGTTCAAGACTGCTTTCTTTGATAAGTACTTCAATAGGACTGTTCGGGCCAACAAGAAGAAGGAGTTCATGAATCTACGACAAACTGGCTCTGTGACGGATTACATATGCAAATTTGATGCCTTATCACGGTTTGCTCCCCGTATGATAAAGGATGACGAGGACAAGATTTACCAATTTGTTCAAGGACTGAAGCCAAGTCTGTACATGAAAGTGAAGACTGCTGGGATACACAATGTACCTTATGGTGAAGTGACGGCTAAGGCCTTGGAGCTGGAAGAGGCAGAAATGACAGCATATGCACAACGTGAGCAGCCAAGGAAACTCACGAAGGACACTCAGCCGCCACCACGTCAGAACAAAGGTTGGCAGCCGCAACAGAACGGGGGACCACAGGAACAACAACAAGGAATAAAGAGACCCCTCAACCAGAATGATGACCAAGGAAAAGGGAAGAGGCCTCTGGCACCCTTATGCCCCACCTGTCAGAAGAACCACCCCGGCGAATGCAAGTTGCGTTCTGGCCGCTGTTTCAGATGTGACAAGGTTGGACATATAGTCAGAGACTGCCCCATGCCGCTAGATCCGAACCGTGCAAGGGTAGCACCTAGAGTCTATGCAATGATGGAGGATGAGGAAGCCGTGCAACATACAGTCATAACAGGTACCATTATGATCTGTGGTTTTGCTGCTTACACACTTATAGATACGGGAGCGACACACTCGTTTATATCAACTTTATTTGTATGCCAACACAACTTAGAACTTTTACCAGCCGAAAGGCCATATGATGTTATGTTACCATCAGGGAAGTCCCTACATTCTGAACAGATTGTTAAAGGTGATGTTGTGTCCTTCGGAAGTAAGAAACTATATGTAGAACTGATTGTAATTGACATGAAAGGGTATGAGGTGATATTAGGAATGGATTGGTTATTTAGGCATTATGCCACAATAAGTTGTAGATCTGGGATGGTTGATTTTCGACCCCCAAAAGGTGATCATTATTCCTTCCAAGCTATTCCTAAGATAAGCAAAATACCGATTATATCCTCACTGGAAATTTACCGGTTACTGAAAAATGATTATGAGAGTTACTTAGCTAGCATAATGGATGTTCGGGTGAAAAATAAGATAGAGTTACAAGATATCCCCATAGTCAGAGAGTTCCTTGAGGCATTTTTGGATGACTTGCCAGGATTGCCACCTGATAGAGAAATAGAGTTTGTAATTGATACATATCCCGAGGTATTACCGGTATATAAGAACCCTTACCGTATGGCACCTGTAGAACTAAAGGAGTTAAAGGTCCAACTACAGGAATTAGTAGACAAAGGATTTATACGCCCTAGCAGTTCCCCTTGGGGTGCACCTGTCTTATTTGTCAAGAATAAGGATGGTTCCCTTAGAATGTGCATAGACTACAGAGAACTAAATAAGTTGACAATCAAGAATAAGTACCCCTTACCTCGGATCGATGATTTGTTTGACTAATTGCAAGGAGCAAAGGTGTTTTCAAAAATAGATTTACGTTCGGGTTATTACCAACTGAAATTTAAGGAAGGAGACATACCAAAGACAGCCTTCAGAACCCATTATGGACACTATGAATTCTTGGTCATGTCGTTTGGGCTGACCAATGCACCTGCAGCCTTTATGGATTTGATGAATCGAGTGTTTCGTGATTACTTGGACAAGTTCGTGATCGTTTTTATAGATGATATCCTGATATACTCACGGACAGAAGCTGGCCATGCAGAGCATTTAAGAATAGTTTTGACAACATTGAAGGAGCACCAGCTTTATGCTAAATTGTCCAAGTGTGAATTTTGGTTGGACAAGGTTAATTTTCTTGTCCATGTAGTTTCTGCTAATGGCATATCAGTGGACCCGACCAAAATTCAGGCAGTAAAGGATTGGCCACAACCAAAGAATGCCAGTGAAGTCCACAGTTTCCTTGGATTGGCAGGCTATTACAGAAAGTTCATCAAAGGATTTTCTATGATAGCTAAGCCCCTGACGAATTTGACAAAGAAGGACAATAAATATTCTTGGACCGAAGCTTGTGAGGATAGCTTCCAGACGTTGAAGGTGAAGTTAACAACAGCCCCAGTATTAACCCTTCCAATAGAAGAAGGAAAGTTTAGCGTATTTTGTGACGCATCAAAAGTTGGTTTGGGCTGTGTTTTGATGCAAGAAGGCAAGGTTGTAGCATATGCCTCTAGGCAGTTAAAGAGTTACGAACAGAACTACCCCACCCATGATTTAGAATTAGCCGCTATCGTTTTTGCTTTGAAGATATGGAGGCACTACTTATATGGACAGCAGTGTGAGGTGTTTTTTGACCATAAAAGTCTGAAGTACCTCTTTACACAAAAAGAATTGAATATGAGGCAGAGGCGTTGGTTGGAATTTGTTAAGGATTACGACTTTGAGATCAAGTATCACCCGGGTAAGGCTAACTCTGTAGCTGACGCATTGAGCAGGATGTCAACAACTATGCAATCCATCGTGTCAACTATGTCTATACCTTTGAGGACAGAAGTTCAGAGGTTTGAATTGGAGATAGTTCCAGAGTTATCAACCTTACTTGCCGATTTGACCATTCAACCGACGGTTTTAGAAAAGATCAAAGAGGCACAACAGAAGGACTCTGAGGAGAGTAGCAGTATGGTGAACAAGGTGAAGGACACCACCTCCGAGTTTAGTCTTTCCAAGGATGAGATTCTGAAGTTTAGAAATAGATAGTATGTCCCTAATGATGAAGGATTACGTAAGCTAATCTTGGTTGAGGTGCATTCGTCTCCCTTTTCTGTGCATCCTGGAAGCACCAAGATGTATCGAGACCTGAAGTTACTCTACTGGTGGCCAAACTTAAAGAGAGATGTTGCTAAGTATGTAGAGTCATGTTTTGTTTGCCAACAAGTCAAAGCCGAGCACCAACGTCCAGGAGGTACCCTTCAACCTCTGCCTATCCCCGAGTGGAAGTGGGAACACATAGCTATGGATTTCGTTGTAGGATTACCTAAGACAACTAAGGGACATGATAGTATTTGGGTTGTGATTGATAGACTGACGAAATCAGCCCATTTCTTACCAGTAAGGACAACCTACTCGATGGACCAGCTTGCTGATCTTTATGTACAAGAAGTTATTAGGTTGCATGGTATTTCTGCATCTATTGTCTCTGATCGCGATCCTAGATTCACCTCGAGGTTTTGGCAAAGCTTACAGGGCACATTAGGTACCAAGTTATCTTTCAGCACTGCTTTCTACCCGCAGACAGATGGTCAATCAGAAAGGACTATCCAAATACTTGAGGATATGTTGAGGGCTTGTGTGCTAGAGTTCCAGACATCTTGGAGCAGATACCTACCCTTGGTTGAGTTCTCTTACAACAATAGTTACCAGTCCACCATAGGTATGACACCTTATGAGGCGTTGTATGGTAGGAAATGTAGATCACCTCTGTATTGGGATGAAGTTGGTGAAGCAAAACTCATAGGTCCCGAGATGTTGCAGCAGATGTCAGACAAGATTGCCACTATTAAGAGGAGGATGATTACTGCACAAAGCCGACAGAAAAGTTATGCAGACAAAAGGAGGATAGATCTTGTATTTGCTGTTGGTGATGAAGTTTTCCTGAAGGTT
Organism: Begonia masoniana; assembly: GCA_022432975.1. Classification (NCBI taxonomy): domain Eukaryota; kingdom Viridiplantae; phylum Streptophyta; class Magnoliopsida; order Cucurbitales; family Begoniaceae; genus Begonia; species Begonia masoniana. The sequence continues at coordinate 39,022,173 of CM039502.1, forward strand.
TCACCATTTAAAGGAGTACTAAGATTTGGCAGGAGGGGAAAGCTTAATCCACGATTTATTGGACCATTCCCTGTTTTGGCTAGAATCGATAGTACAGCTTACAGACTGCAGTTGCCTCCATCATTGGATAAGGTCCATAATGTTTTCCATGTGTCAATGTTAAGGAAATGTATACGGGACCCTACACAAGTTGTTAAACCAGTGGATTTTGAGATTGAGCCGACGCTAACATATGAAGAGAAACCAGTGCAGATATTGGAATCCGCAGTTAAGACTCTGAGGAACAAAAAGATTCAGTTGGGCAAAATCTTATGGAAGAATCAAGGCATTGAAGAAGCCACTTGGGAGCGACGACATGACATGTTAGACAAGTATCCAGAGTTATTTGTTTGATCAATTTTCGAGGACGAAAATTTTGTTTAAGGAGGGGTGGATGTAACACCCAAGTTAACGGCCAGGTGATTTTCCTAACTGTATTAACGGTCATGAATATTTAATCTTTACAGTTTAGGACTTATACCAAGAATAATTAATTTCATGTGGATTTAAACTAGGTTGGGTGGCAAAGTTGTAATAATGGAGGGTGATGACCGATATATAAAGAAAAAAGAAATGTTTTAAACCTCACTTGAACCACTGTAGCCGACACCTTCCTTTTCGGCGATTTCTTCTCTCCCAAGCTCTTGCTATCTGTTTCCAACATACCCTCTTCGATGATCGGTTTCTCTGCCACCACTCGACTACTCCGTGCTCGAGGTATGAGTTTGACAATGTAGCTATCTTTTAGTCGTTAAGCCTTGTTTCAACTTTGTGTTGAGGTTCTGGATTCTTCAATGGCCGAGTATTAGTAATGATATTTTAAAATCTGTATGTAATAATGTCGTTCCGAATCGATTCTGGACATTTGGAACAACCAACCCCGAGTTACTAATAATTGAATCTGTCTGTTTTGGTTTCGGGATTTCAGACTACATTGGGTATTAAACTTAGAACTCGGGAATGACTCTTAGTTATTAGACCCTAGGATGACTTGTGAGTAGATCTTTTAGGATTTTATTTTAACTACTGCAATATAAATGTTTTAGGTGAAGAAGTTTGAAGAGAAAGAAGCTCAAAGTGCTAAGGAGACCAGGTAAGTGAATGTATTAAGATTTTCGGCTAATAGAGCCCTACATCGTGGGAGTACTAGGTTGTTTAGATGTCTAATGTTTACCTTATGATAACGAGCTTGTCTGCACTCGAAGGATTTATGTATGTTGTGAGTTATACTATTTGATGACCTGCTAGTGAATGTGAAGTTGTCTGCTCTGGTGTGATCCTTGTCATAGTCTGATGAGTTAAAAGTTCTCATGTTCATGCATCATGAATGTTTCTCAAGCATAAGAAAATGTTTTAATGCATGTTTTCCATGAACAGAATAAGTATGTATATATGTATATATATATATAAGATTTATGCAACGTAGACTAAGTGAGGGTTGGGGGCGGTTCGGCGTATGTCACAGTCCAAAGAGGAACATATGAATACGACCCGCAGTAGGGAACAAGATCAAACTCACTGTCGAGCCCCCTTTACCGGCACAAATCCTCTCTTAATCCACACAACTTATATGAATGATGATTATGACCAATGACTATGAATGATGATTATGATCAATGACTATGAATGATGATTATGACCAATGACTATGAATGATGATTATGACCAATGACTATGAATGATGATTATGACCAATGACTATGAATGATGATTATGACCAATGACTATGAATGATGATTATGACCAATGACTATGAATGATGATTATGACCAATGACTATGAATGATGATTATGACCAATGACTATGAATGATGATTATGACCAATGACTATGAATGATGATTATGACCAATGACTATGAATGATGATTATGACCAATGACTATGAATGATGATTATGACCAATGACTATGAATGATGATTATGACCAATGACTATGAATGATGATTATGACCAATGACTATGAATGATGATTATGACCAATGACTATGAATGATGATTATGACCAATGACTATGAATGATGATTATGACCAATGACTATGAATGATGATTATGACCAATGACTATGAATGATGATTATGACCAATGACTATGAATGATGATTATGACCAATGACTATGAATGATGATTATGACCAATGACTATGAATGATGATTATGACCAATGACTATGAATGATGATTATGACCAATGACTATGAATGATGATTATGACCAATGACTATGAATGATGATTATGACCAATGACTATGAATGATGATTATGACCAATGACTATGAATGATGATTATGACCAATGACTATGAATGATGATTATGACCAATGACTATGAATGATGATTATGACCAATGACTATGAATGATGATTATGACCAATGACTATGAATGATGATTATGACCAATGACTATGAATGATGATTATGACCAATGACTATGAATGATGATTATGACCAATGACTATGAATGATGATTATGACCAATGACTATGAATGATGATTATGACCAATGACTATGAATGATGATTATGACCAATGACTATGAATGATGATTATGACCAATGACTATGAATGATGATTATGACCAATGACTATGAATGATGATTATGACCAATGACTATGAATGATGATTATGACCAATGACTATGAATGATGATTATGACCAATGACTATGAATGATGATTATGACCAATGACTATGAATGATGATTATGACCAATGACTATGAATGATGATTATGACCAATGACTATGAATGATGATTATGACCAATGACTATGAATGATGATTATGACCAATGACTATGAATGATGATTATGACCAATGACTATGAATGATGATTATGACCAATGACTATGAATGATGATTATGACCAATGACTATGAATGATGATTATGACCAATGACTATGAATGATGATTATGACCAATGACTATGAATGATGATTATGACCAATGACTATGAATGATGATTATGACCAATGACTATGAATGATGATTATGACCAATGACTATGAATGATGATTATGACCAATGACTATGAATGATGATTATGACCAATGACTATGAATGATGATTATGACCAATGACTATGAATGATGATTATGACCAATGACTATGAATGATGATTATGACCAATGACTATGAATGATGATTATGACCAATGACTATGAATGATGATTATGACCAATGACTATGAATGATGATTATGACCAATGACTATGAATGATGATTATGACCAATGACTATGAATGATGATTATGACCAATGACTATGAATGATGATTATGACCAATGACTATGAATGATGATTATGACCAATGACTATGAATGATGATTATGACCAATGACTATGAATGATGATTATGACCAATGACTATGAATGATGATTATGACCAATGACTATGAATGATGATTATGACCAATGACTATGAATGATGATTATGACCAATGACTATGAATGATGATTATGACCAATGACTATGAATGATGATTATGACCAATGACTATGAATGATGATTATGACCAATGACTATGAATGATGATTATGACCAATGACTATGAATGATGATTATGACCAATGACTATGAATCCTCCCCTTAATCCACACAACGTGAACAATGAATATGAACGATGAACATGAATGATGTATATGAATGATGCTTATGAACAATGAATATGAACGATGGACATGAATGATGTATATGAATGATGATTATGAACAATGAATATGAAGAATATGAATGATGAACAAGAATGAAGACTTTGAGTATGAATATGAATAAGAAAAGATTCATGAGCATTTGTTTCTCAAAATGAGCATTCATGCATACATATTAGTATTGCATTCCTTACTAAGCATTAGGCTTATAGTTTAAACCCTATGATGTAGGTGATGAGTTTTCAGGTGAGGATCTCAAAGTTAATGAGGATGTCTAAGCTCGGTTGCTGGAAGGTGTTCAGGGAGCAAATCTGTGGCTGGATGGCAAATGAGACCCCTAGTTAATGTTTTTATGATTTTTGTTATGATAATGAATATGATAGTTTAAGTAGGATGAATCTATTTTATAACATTGAGTCTTCTTTTAAAGATGTCTGTTGATCACTGACCCTGGAAATAATTTTAAGGAGCATTGGTTGGTCTGTTTGCTTAAGTCTTCCGCTATATGAATTCTGGGTGAGTTACTGATTTTCATTAATATGAATGTTATGCCATTGAAGTTTGAAGTCAGTGAAGGTTGAGCTATCGGATGATGAGAGTGTTATTTTGTCATCTAGTGATCTGTAGATGTAGTGCGTTTAAGCTATCGGATGATGGAGTGTTATTTTGTCATCTAGTGACCGGTAGATGTAGTGCGTTTAAGCTATCTGTTGATGAGAGTGTTATTTTGTCATCTAGTGACCGGTAGATGTAGTGCGTTTAAGCTATCGGTTGATGAGAGTGTTATTTTGTCATCTAGTGATCGGTAGATGTAGTGCGTTTAAGCTATCGGATGATGAGAGTGTTATTTTGTCGTCTAGTGATCAGTAGACGTAGTTCGCTTAAGCTATCGGATGATGGGAGTGTTATTTTGTTATCTAGTGACCGGCAGATGTAGTGTATTAAAGTCACCGGATGATGAAGATGTTATTTTGTCGTCTTGTGACCGGCATGTGTAGTGTATTGCTGATGCTGAACGAGGTTAAACGAACCACGAGTGATGGACGTGCCCATCGGATGATATCTCCTACCTAGTGATATTTTAAAGGGTCACGTGTTAAGCTCGTGCTCACCGGACGATGTCCTCTATTAGGCGGTGATAAGTGAGTCACGCGAGTTTCACGTGACGAATCAGATGATGAAATCTTTCTCTACCGGAATATGTAAACTCCTTGCTTGTCGTTTAGCGACCGGCAGGAGTAAGTAATTGAGTATAGAAATATGTTGGGGTATGATCGGCAGATACAAGTTTATTTCTTAATCAGTAGGTGCAGCTTAAGAGCTGAAGTCTTTTATCGGATGGAGCATTTTACCCTGCCCGTCGGCAGATGTATAATGTACTCCTCTGCCGAGCGATGCCTATTGAATCGTGCATGGCATCTTGAGCTAAGTTATCTTTCAAAAAAAATATATTACCAAAAATGAGTAGAGTGTGAGTAATAAGAATTAAATAATTAAGAAAGATACGGATCATGTGACGATTCCTCTGGGGTCGTTACACTTAGCATATAGGCCCAGCTAAGAGTGCCAGACAGTTATCTCCAGTATCAAACTCCAAATGGCACAACAGAAAACCAATGCATGAATAAAGTCAAATGCATGTACAAAACCATCTGCATGCCAAACATGATATATCTCATGAAAATCTCAAATACAGCCCATCGGCAAAGGCGAGTAAAATATGGAAACTAAAATCCAGTAGGCAGAATGAATCAGTCATAAAGTATACGTGCTACAATATGCAAAATAATCATGCCAGTAAAATGCCGACCTCAATACTAGTGGTATCCCACCAAAAATAATATAGGTGCATGCAAGGCTAGGTATAACGCAATAAGTATAATAACTCATACCCCGAAGGCGAGTCCTCCTATCCTCGGTAAACCGTGACTCCTCGGGAATTGCCTCGAACTCAACAATATCCTCTGAATCTGAGAGTCAACACAAGGAAGAAACCCCATTAAGACCTAATTGGGTTCAGAAACGATATAAATTGTAAATCGGGGCAAAAATAGGCCCAAACGGTTCGAGTTGACTTTTGGTCAAAAAGTCAAAGTCAACGATCAAAGTCAAAGGTCAACATCAACGGTCAAAGTCAACGATCAATTTCTACTGACCAGACCGGATCGGTTCGGGTCCAAACCGGTTCAAGTCGACTAGGTTCGGGTCAGGTTGAACCCAAATTGGTCGGTCAAGTCTGGTTCGAATCGGGCCGATTCGAGTCGGATCTAACCGAACTGGTTCGAGTTGGTCTGGGTCGGATCGGTTCTGATCTGGAAAAACCCATTCAGCTGGGTCGGGTTGGACCCAACCCAAACTCAAATTGGGCTCGGCCTGACCTGTAACGACCCTTAATTTACCCGAAATATTAAACCTATAAATGTCATAAAAATTTTGAACTCTTCATCTAATCCATTTCATTCATTTAATCTTCTCATTTAAAATCAAATAACTCATTCAGCGGAAGTCTATCTAATTGTGGAACCCCATAAAAATTTAAACTTAAGTGTCAATGCTAAAACAATAAAGACAGGCAAAGAATTAAGTTTTTCCTCTCGAGTTTCATCGAAGGAACAGTATTTTCCTCGCGAGTTTCATCAAAGGAACAGTATGGGTTGACAACTCTTTCTATTGGGTTTGGACGAGTGGTATAGTGGGAGTCGACGTGGTCTCAGTAAAGAGATCGGTCGATGTCTATAAAACAGGCGGGAATTAATTCCCCTCGGGTTGCAACGCAGTCGTCCACTGACATTTTCGTCCACAGACGTAATCGTTCAAATACGTAAACATCCACGGAATCGAACTTGGGCACACCCAACATTCGGGTTTCAGTCGACATCCTAAACTTACTGGAATTCATTTCCTTCCAATCGGTCGATGTCCATACTAGAACACTTAATATTTGATGGACGTGGCCTCTGTATAGTTCGGTTGACGTTTTAGACCGTACACTTCGCTATAAATGGTCGATGACTTCGACTGAAACCTTCACTATAACTGGTCGATCACTTCGACCGAAACCTTCACTATAAATGGACGATGACTTTCTTACAGAAACACTTAACCGAAACTTATAAGAATCCCTACCACTTTAGACAACTACTTTGGACGACATCCATACTTTGAACTACCACCAAAAACTTATAGAATCCCGACTCTAAACTATGCATTACCCGATCGATCGCCCCTTCCTGGCGATCGATCGGCTAGCTCTCTGGATTTTGTCCAGAGAGCTGCTTTCATATTCTTTTCCCTGTACCTATACACCATCCCCCAGAACTTTTAGAAAATATCAAAATAACACTTAATCTCTATACACTCAATTTCCATAAAAAACCAAATAAAAGGCTTAGCAAAACATTTTATAAATTGAGCTTACCAAAACATCAATTTATCTACTATCCAGATACCAAACATCCTAAAACGTCTCAATTATACAATTCTCCTATCAAGTCCACCATCAGCCCAAAACAACACGAAAATCTTCAAAACACTTACTTACATCTCCACAGGTCAAAATACGCATCGACTACCCAACGCACTCCCACGGGCATTCTTCTTCAACCGGATCAAGTTTCGGGTGGAAGAATCTCATCCTCACCTGTATCAAAATCACCTACACCATAAAGACAACTATAAGATAAATGCTCAGTAAGCTTCGTAAATGCAAATGCATGCTGTGCATATGCAGTTCATAAATCATGCAGACATTTTCATCATTTCATTATAAAACAGAATGTCACCGAGGTCTAACTCTCACCAGATGGAGAGGGCACGTCTGTCGGTTAGACAGCCCTTTCCATCTACCGGGGATAAAACATGTTTCCATCCGTAAACAGCAATGTCTGAACCCCCCCGTCGTGACAGATTACGTACATTCGTTTCTTTAAATAATTTATTTTCTTAAACACGTGTATGAATCCATTTTCATGCAATTTTGAAAGAGCGTGATGCATGTATAGAAGAGACATAATGTAAACATAAAGCATGAGTACCATCAAAACATAGCCAACATAACCTGTAAAAACTCTAATCCTAAACTACCCAACCAAAGCATAAAAACATACATAACTCCAAAATCCTCAACGATGAACTCGACTTATGGCATAGGCCTATCGGCCACAGTAAGTCACGAAGACTTACTTGACGTCCGTAGCTCACCGAGCTCCTTCCACGAGCGTTGTTCACTGAAGCCAAGTAATAGAAACCATCATTAAAATCGGGCCTAGAACGTCGAATTTCGAAGACTAGTGAAACTCTTAACTAAAGAAAATTTCCTAAAACTCTATTTAATTCCATTCAGGCATTTCATCGAGCAATTCGTGCTCGTGAATTCTTAGATCTCCATTAATGGAGTTTTTAAGGTCTCCAACAACCAAAAACTCCAACAATCATCAATATACCACTCGACTACGTCCATTACAATCACAAATATGGTAAACCCAACCGCTTCTAACATAATCCGACAAAACCCTGACCATTTAAATCCACGAAAACCGAAATCTAACCTACCCAAACTATAGATTTTTACCTAGGGGTTGTTTTTTGGAGAAGAAATGTGAAGGATCGATCGCAGGAAGGAAGTCGTTCGTCGCCGGAAGTGGAATCGCGCGAGAGGGAGAAAGGAATCGCCAGAAGCTCTCTGTAGGAAGAAATGGCAGAATGAAAACTCGCGGGAGGGGGAGGGCGTTGTGAAGTTTTATAATTAATTTGGCTTGGCAAATTACCATTCTCCCCTTCCAATTGATTTTCTATTATTTTCGTCATTTATTTTGTTATTTAACTAACGATTCGTTCTCTCCAAATTTTTTCTTACTTCACTAGAAATTCCCCTTTATTATAGGGGCTCTATTAAAACTTCTTGTTCACAAGAAAGGCATAAATTCCTCTATTTATGAAAATGCCCTTTAGTAAGTGGAAACCCAAAAATCTCGGGTGTTACATTCCACCCTCCTTAATAGAAATTTTGTCCTCAAAATTGGCTCAGCATATATTTCTCAACATTAACGCCCCACGCCTTGCGGCCTTATTCCGCACTTTTCGGGTTCCTTCCCTTTATCTCTCAAAATTCTAATTTCTTATTTACAAACTTTGATTCTATCTATACTTGGAATCTATCTCTGTGGTTCTAAAACAAAACTCTTATAACCAATTGATACATCATTAACCTCATAACTGCATTCCTTACTTCCAATCGTGCTAAACACGTCTTTGCTTACGCATGGAGTCTTACCAAATTTCCCAAGTCCCCAATCAAATGATCTTTAACTGTTTATTTGACATTTGACGACTCGTGTATGCTTTGGTTTATATTTAATCGTCCAGACATTAAACTCTCTAACTCATTAATTTGGCTTTATGTTCAGGCTTCCTCAATCGAAACTCATTTCAAGTCCTCAATTTCTACCGATCCCTAGGCTGTAACCCAAACTTCTACATAAATTCATCGGCTCTATCCGGAATCAGGATGTATGCCAACTCAAATTTCTACATTTTCTTTAGTAACGATCCCTCATAACCACTCCATCAATAGTATCCAAGTGGTACACTTCCTTGAGCAGCTCATCGGTTTTTATAACTATTCCTATATGGGTTCCCTAACTAAAATTTTAATCTCTATGTTTCGCAACTATCCCATCAATGATATCCTAAGTCACATTCTTCCTCAGGTAATTCACTGATCTCGATCTCTGTTTCTATGCGGCCCCACAACTTAAATCTTTCCATTGCTTTTTTTTTTTTACATACTATATCCCCGAAAATACATTCAAAGTCTCAATAGGTTTAACTGAGAGCTTAAGTTGTTACTATCTTAAGACCAATGCTCGCTTGTAAATTAGACCCTATAAATATCACATTTCATTCTAAGTCACATTAATGAGCTCCCTCGTTATGTCCTAACTGAAATTCTTATACTATCTATAATATGCTCATTTGTCTAACTTAAATCTCTATTAACTTCGAGTAAAGTCAAGTCTCTAAGTCTCGCCATGGATTTACTCTAAACAATTCCTTCTAACCGTAAATCATTTATGTATACATTGGTCTCGACTTGTCAAATACGAGTCGAACCTCTGAAATTTTCTAATTTAGCTTCACTTCTAAGTTTACTTAAATAGCTTAGGTGCAAAACCCTATTCTCCTTATTCTATAAATTGCGAATTTCACAATTCGCACGGCACTAAACACTGAATTAAACTTCTAATCTTAACCCTTCATTTAATCTAACAAGTTCCTGCACTTATCCCTAATATCGTACAAGGGTTTCTTCGAAGTTACTAACTGGTCTGGCCTCTTTCGCTCCTCCTAGTTGGGTTCTAATATCCTACTTGGCTCCCTTGCAACGATTCATCAAATGATCTTCTTGTTTGCAAACTTGTTGCAGATAAGTTTACGCCATCATTGCAACTCTCAAATTTTCAAATCTTACCCTTCTATCTTCCCAAAAGAAGAATTCAGAAACATCTTTTTATTACTGTCAACCATCCTAGTTCCTCAAACACTAATGTTCCTACTTCCATACCAGAGGTAAGCCTCAGGCTGTGAGATCTTGAACTGTATTAATTATAGGCCCATAACTAAACCCTTTATACTTTTATGCCAAAAGAATTTGCAATTTCTTACTTTGTCACTTTTTCCACAAGTGATGCTCACTCTTGTCGATTCATCATTTCTCTTAACGTTGCACACGTCACACTTAGCCTCTAATCACGCAATACCAAATGCATGATGTGTGTACTACACACCGATCATTCTTAACTTCGTTAAGTCCTCTTTACAGTATGCTGGTCGTAATCTTTTTGCAAATCTAAAATCGTCCATTATTGGTTAGCCTTCTAAGGCAGTGCTCATTTCCTAGAGAACGGCCAATGCCAGTAACTCTCCAACTCCGAGTAAATCTCCTTATTTTCCTCACCGATATTGGTTGATACAAACACTCCTACGCGATCACTCAGATCTTACGTCCACGACTTTGTATTGATTTATCACATCCTCCAAAGTCACGGCGGTAATAGCCACACCCCTTATCCTCTCAACAATCAATCCAAGTCGAACTCTCGAATACCATCTTCGTCTAAACATTCTCAACTTCACTCGAATCTGAAACATACGAGTTCTGCGATACTCCCCTTATCCACTTAAATGCACTAATGGTATCTCGACGATCTAGGGTATCCCTCAATAAGTTTACATCTAAGTTTCAAATCTCTCCTTGATTCGTCATACCCTAAAACTCCAAGGGTTTGTCGCCTATGGTCAAGTTTCTATCTGGTTAACTCTCACATCTCATAAGTTGTATTCCTCTAATGGTAACCAAATTCTAAGTGCACAACTTCTTATGGTTAGGTCAGCTAATTCTGTAAATGCATAACTCTTGTTCTATAAGGTCTATATCGTTCTGTATTTAACCTACTCTCTCCTCGTCGAGATTCACATAGGAACTCTTCTTACCCACCTTCTACTATACTTTCACTTCTCTATTTTTAAAACTATTTTGATCTATAACACAATTATACTTTCACATCCTCACTCTATACTACATCTCTATCCTAGGGTTCTTCATTTCATTATCCATTGAGATAAAACTATACTTAAAACTGATGGTTGGGTAGTTTTCTCGTCTTCAATCGGGGCAAATCTCCTCAGTGCAACCTTTTTCTGATTTCTGCCCGATTGGTCTCTGCCTGATTTCGGGCAGTCCTTGACATAGTGGACAATCCCATCACATCAAAAACACCTATCTGTGCATAGTCTGCAATTGATATAATATTCTTTCTGGAAATTAGGACATAGAGGTCTCCGAGAAGTTCCTCGTACGCGCTTTTGTCGGCTTTGTTTGATTTCCTCCCTGCCCATCCTCTTCATACCGTTGTTATTGGGAGAGACCACTCCTAGGGTCATTAGGTTTTCTCGGTTTGTCAGTATCTCGAGCTGACGAGATTGCCTATCTATATGCTGTACTTGTCGGTCTATGTGTTGGGACTGTTGGGCAACAATATCTCTCAATAGGTTTATGGGGTCGTCCCTCGCATCCTTATCATTATCTTTACGAACCATTTTTGAAATCCTATAAAATTAAAGACAACATATCTAAGTAATTAAAATAAAAGAAAGCATATAACGTACTTACAGTTGAAGAAGTATGTCCGTGTAGTGGCTGTGCAGTCGAGCAGTCTACAAAATCGATTTTAAAACCCTTGTAACGACCCTTAATTTACCCGAAATATTAAGCCTATAAATGTCATAAAAATTTTGAACCTTTCATCTAATCCATTTCATTCATTTAATCTTCTCATTTAAAATCAATTAACTCATTCAGCGGAAGTCTATCTAATTATGGAAACCCTAGTCAAATTTAAACTTAGGCGTCAATGCTAAAACAATAAAGACAGGCAGAGAATTAAGTTTTTCCTCTCGGGTTTCATCGAAGGAATAGTGTGGGTTGACAACTCTTTCTATCGGGTTTGGATGAGTGGTACAGTGGGGGTCGACGTGGTCTCAGTAAAGAGATCGGTCGATGTCTATAAAACAGGCGAGAATTAATTTCCCTCGGGTTGCGACGCAGTCGTCCACTGACATTTTCGTCCACAGACGTAATCATTCAATTACATAAACGTCCATGGAATCGAACTTGGGCACACCCAACATTCGGGTTTCGGTCGACGTCCTAAACTAACTAGAATTCATTTCCTTCCAATCAGTCGATGTCCATACTAGAACACTTAAATATTTGATGGACGTGGCCTCTATATAGTTTGGTCGACGTTTTAGACAGTACACTTTGCTATAAATGGTCGATGACTTCGACCGAAACCTTCACTATAACTGGTCGATCACTTCGACCGAAACCTTCACTATAAATGGAAGATGACTTTCTTACAGAAACACTTAACCGAAACTTATAAGAATCCCTGCCACTTTAGACAACTACTTTGGACGACATCCATACTTTGAACTACAACCAAAAACTTATAGAATCCCGACTCTAAACCATGCATTACCCGATCGATCGCCCCTTCTTGGCGATCGATCGGCTAGCTCTCTGGATTTCGTCCAGAGAGCTGCCTTCATATTCTTTCCCCTGTACCTACACACAATCCACCCAGAACTTCCAGAAAACATCAAAATAACACTTAATCTCTCTACACTCAATTTCCATAAAAATCCAAATAAAAGGCTTAGCAAAACATTTTATAAATTGAGTTTACCAAAACATCAATTTATCTACTATCCAGATACCAAACATCCTAAAGCGTCTCAATTATACAATTCTCCTATCTAGTCCACCATCAGCCAAAAACAACCTAAAAACCCTCAAAACACTTACTTATATCCCCACAGGTCAAAATATACATCGACTACCCAACGCAATGCCACGGGCATTCTTCTTCAACCAGATCAAGCTTCAGGTGGAAGAATCTAATCCTCACGTGTATCCAAATCACCTACACCATAAAGACAACTATGAGCTAAAAACTCAGTAAGCTTCGTAAATGCAAATGAATGCTTGCATATGCGGTTCATAAATCATGCAGACATTTTCATCATTTCATTACAGAACAGAATGTCACCGAGGTCTAATTCTCACCAGATGTAGATGGCACGTCTAGTTGTTAGACAGCCCTTTCCATCTACTGGGGGAAAAACATGCTTCCATCCGTAAACAGCCATGTCTGAACCCCACCTGTCGTGACCAGATTACTTACATTCGTTTCTTTAATTAATTTCTTTTCTTAAACACGTGTATGAATCCATTTTCATGCTATTTTGAAATAGCGTGATGCATGTACATAAGAGACATAATGTAAACATAAAGCATGAGTACCATCAAAACATAGAAACATAGCCTGTAAAAATTCTAATCCTAAACTACCCAACCAAAGCATAAAAACATACATAACTCCAAAATTCTCAACGACGAACTCGACTTATGGCATAGGACTATCGGCCACAGTAAGTCACGAAGACATAACTGACGGCCGTAGCATACCGAGCTCCGTCCACGAGCATTGTTCACCTAAGCCAAGTAATAGAAACCATCATTAAAATCGGGCATTGAACATCGAATTTCGAAGATAGCGAAACTCTTAACTAAAGAAAATTTCCTAAAACTCTATTTAATTCCATTCAAGCATTTCATCGAGCAATTCGTGCTCGTGAATTCTTAGACCTCCATTAATGGAGTTTTTAAGGTCTCCAAAAACTAAAAACTCCAACAATCATCAATATACCACTCGACTACGTCCAATAATCGCAAATACGTCCATTACAGTCACAAATACAGTAAACCCAACCTCTTCTAACATAATCCGACAAAACCCTAAACAAACCCTAACCGTTTAAATCCTTGAAAACTGAAATCTAACGTACCAAAACTATAGATTCTTACCTAGGGGTTGTTTTTGGAGAAAAAATGTGAAGGATCGATCGCCAGAAAGAAGTCGTTTGTCGCCGAAAGTGGAATCGCGCGAGAGGGAGAAGGGAATCGCCTGGAGCTCTCTGGAGGAAGAAATGGCATAATGAAAACTCGTGGAACGGGGAGGGAGTTGTGAAGTTTATGATTAATTTTGCTTGGAAAATTACCATTCTGCCCTTCCAATTGATTTTCTATTAGTTTCGTCATTTATTTCGTTATTTAACTAACGATTCGTTCTCTCCAAATTAGTCCTCACTTCACTAGAATTCTCATTTATTATAGGGGCTCTATTAAAACTTTTTGTTCACAAGACGTGCATAAATTCCCCTATTTATGAAAATGCCCTTAGTAAATGGAAACTCAAAAATCTCGGGTGTTACATGACGTAACCCAAGCCCAACTGTAACGACCCCAATAGGGCCGAGGCATAATTCATGACTTTCTTACTCATTTAATTCTTACTTTCTGCAAAAAACTTAGAACCTAAAACTTGACTCGCGGGCAACATATCATCTGACAAAACTAAACCATCCAAAACTCGACTCTTTCATTAATCTAATAACTCTTTAGTTTGCAGAATCGAGAGACTATGCTCGGTTATCAGTTCCATGACATAATCAGGCAGAAAAGAAATGGCCTCAGTTCACATGACGACATTCTGCTCGAGCTGCATCAGTTTGCATGCATCGGCTGATATTGTACACATCTTCCGATTTGACACGTGTACTCTGCATGACTCAATTATCGTTGCCCAATAGAAGACATCTTCCGATGGGCACGTGCATCGCTCGTGACTCATTAAACATCACTTGACATAAGCGATACACTACATCGCCCGATCGCTAGACGACAAAACAATACTTACATCATCCGGTATTTGAAATACACTACATCGCCCGATCGCTAGACGACAAACAATACTTACATCATTCGGTATTTGAAATACACTACATCGTCCGATCGCTAGACGACAAACAATACTTACATCATCCGGTATTTGACAAACGTTCACCATCTACCGGTGACATCATCCGGATGATTCATTCATACAGCTTCTATCATTTAAATCACACCGGTGATGTCAGCCGGATGATGCATTCATCCGACTTCTATCACACGACAGTAAAACCCGAAATCCTTCAAGCAATTCATACCGACAGAAAGATAACGTGACCTTCACAGATCTCATACTTCATAGACATAAACGTAAGCAGACATAAATCATGGACTCATCTTGAATACATGTTGCGGAAGACTTAGTTAAAACAACTCGTTCTATATCCTTATAAACATTCTCAGACTCAGTAATTAAACTAGACAATTTCAAAAGCTCGATGTCTAAAAAAAATCTCATTCTACTTAGACTTCCATATTCATAATCATCAGTAAAATTATAAGAGCATTAACCAGGGGGTCTTGTTCGCCATCCAGCCACAGAATTGCTCCCTGAACATCTTCCAGCAACCAAACTTAGACATCTTCGTTAACTTTGGAATCCTCACCTGATACTTCGTCACCTACATTATAAGGTTCAACTATAAGCCTAATGCTTAGTAAGGAATGCAATTCTAACATGTACACGTGAATGCATAGTTGCAAGAAAATCATGATCATGTTCGTTTCATGCTCTTTTCCTGTTCTTATTCGTATTCTTGTTCATCACTTTCATCATATGGATTAAGGGAGGATTTGTGCCGTAAAGGGGGGATGACAGTGCAAGTGTACATAGTCCCTTTCGGGCCGTATTCATGGTCCTTCTCTTTGGACAGTGACTCATGCCAAACTGCCCCCAACCCTCACTTAATCCAATTGCATAAGTTTCATATTCATTGTCATATCTTGTTCATGGGAAAAACATGCTCATAAAACATTTTCATATGCTTGAGAAGTAAATCATGATGCATGACATGGATGCTCTTAAATCATCAGACTATAGAAAGTATCATACCAGAACAGTCGACTTCATAGACTCTACCAGAACGTCTTATAACAAAACTCTTAACATCCATAAATCATCCAAGTACGAGAAATCTTACTAACACAGAACAAACATCAGACAACTGGAACTAACTTAATATCCTTGTGATGTAGGGCCCTATTGGCCGGAAGTCTTAATACATTCACTTACCTGGTTTCCTTAGCAATACTCGAGCACATCACTTCGGACTTCTTTACCTAAAACATTTAACATTACAGTATTAAATAAAAATCCTAAAGTTCTAACCAAAAGTCATCCTAGAAATATTCAGTTTCAACCTAATATCTAGTCACAAATTATGAATGCCACTAATATTTCACTGCCAAGAAGAATCTGAAGCTACGGGTCTTAGCAGGGAAAGCAGAGTTATAAATAGCCAATCAGTGACTACATTACAGAGTCTTACCTAGGGTGTGGATTGTCGGGACGGTGACTGAAAATTGGTCACCGAAAGGAGCTGTAGTTGGCCGAGGGAGAGAGCTCTGGGGAAGAGAGAAATCGCCGGGAGTGAATGCGCCAGCTACAGTGAGGTTTAAATGGGGTTTAAGGTTTCCATTTCCTATTTATACTTGATCCATCCATCCTTATTTACAACCCTGCCACCCAACCTAGTTTCACTCAACTTGTAATAAATATGTCTTGACTTTAAATTTAAAATTATAAAAGTTAGTAAAAAGGGTGATAATCAAAATAGTTAAGATAATCACCTGGCCGAAATTATCGGGTGTTACATCCACCCCTCCTTAAACAAAATTTTCGTGCTCGAAAATTGTTTAAACAAAGAGCTCCGGATATTTATCCAGCATGTCTTGTTGTCGTTCCCATGTGGCTTCTTCAATACCATGATTCATCCATAAGACTTTCACTAGTTGAATTTCCTTATTCCTCAGAGTCTTAACTGCAGATTCTATAATCCTTACAGGCTTCTTTTCATACACCAGTGTCGGCTCGATTTTGATATCCACTGGCTTAACAACTTGTGTAGGATCTCGTATGCATTTTCTTAACATTGACACATGAAAAATATTGTGAACTTTTTCCAGTGATAGGGGCAATTGCAGTCTATAAGCTATGCTGCCGATCCTCTCCAAGACAGGGAATGGTCCAACAAATTGCGGATTAAGCTTTCCCTTCTTGTCAAATCTTAGTACTCCTTTAAAGGGTGAAATCTTTTGAAAAACTTCATCTCCAACAGAGAACACCAGATCTCTCCTCCTTTGGTCTGCATAACTTTTCTGTCGGCTTTGTGCAGTAATCATTCTCCTCCTAATAATGGCAATCTTGTCTGACATCTGCTGCAAGATCTCGGGACCTAGGAGTTTTGCTTCACCGACCTCATCCCAGTACAAAGGTGATCTACACTTCCTGCCATACAGTGCCTCATAAGGTGCCATACCAATGGTAGACTGGTAACTATTATTGTAGGAGAATTCCACCAAGGGTAAGTATTGACTCCAAGATGTCTGGAAATCCAGTACGCACGCTCTCAACATATCTTCTAGTATCTGAATGGTCCTCTCAGATTGACCATTGGTTTGAGGGTGAAAAGCAGTGCTGAAAGACAATTTTGTTCCTAATGTGCCTTGCAAACTTTGCCAAAATCTTGAGGTGAATCTAAGATCACGATCGGAGATAATAGACAAGGGGATCCCATGCAATCTGATAATTTCCTAAATGTACAGGTTAGCAAGTTGTTCCATTGTAAAAGTCATTCTTACAGGTATAAAGTGGGCTGATTTTGTCATTATGTCAACCACAACCCAAATACTATCATGTCCTTTGATTGTCTTTAGTAATCCTACCACAAAATCCATGGCAATGTTCTCCCACTTCCATTCAGGGATCGGTAAGGGTTGAAGAGTACCTCCTGGGTGTTGGTGTTCTGCTTTAACTTGTTGGCATATCAAGCATGACTCTACAAACTTGGCCACATCCCTCTTCAGGTTTGGCCACCAGTAATGTAACTTTAAGTCCCGATACATCTTCGTGCTACCAGGATGTACAGAAAAGGAAGATGAATGTGCCTCAGCCAAGATCAACTCACGCAACTCCTTATCACTTGGAATGTACCATCGATTCCTAAATTTCAAAATACCATCACTGCAGAGACTGAACTCAGAGGAGGCATTTTTTAACTTACTCATCATGCTACTATTCTCCTTCGAATCCTTTTGTTGTGCCTCTTTGATCCTGGCCAAAATAGTTGGTCGAATAGATAAATCAGTCAGTAAAGCTGACAGCTCGGGAACTATTTACAATTCAAACTTCTGAACTTCCTTCCTCAAAGGTACAGACATGGTTGATACCGCGGGTTGCATTGTTGTTGACATTCTGCTTAACGTATCAGCCACAGCATTGGCCTTACCCAGGTGATATTTAATTTCAAAGTCATAATCTTTAACAAATTCCAACCAACGTCTCTATCTCATGTTTAATTCTTTTGAGTAAATAGGTATTTCAAACTTTTATGGTCGGAAAACACCTCACACTGTTGTCCATACAAATAGTGTCTCCAAATCTTTAATGCAAAAACAACTGCGGCTAACTCTAAATTGTGAGTGGGGTAATTTTGTTCATAACTCTTCAGCTGCCTAGAGCCATACGCCACAACCTTACCTTCTTGCATCAAAACACACCCCAGACCAACTTTGGATGCATCACAGTAAACACTAAACTTTCTTTCTTCGGTTGGGAGAGTCAATAGTGGGGCTGTTGTCAACTTCAGCTTAGGTGTCTGGAAGCCATCTTCACAAGCTTTAATCCAAGAGTACTTGGTGTCCTTCTTTGTTAAATTAGTTAAAGGATTAGCTATCATAGAAAATCCCTTAATGAATTTTCTATAATAACCTGCCAGACCAAGGAAACTGCTGACTTCACTGGCATTCCTTGGCTGTGGCCGATCCTTAACTGCCTGAACTTTGGTTGGATCTACTGATACACCTTCAGCAGAGATGACATGGCCTAAGAAGTTGACATTATCCAACCATAACTCACACTTAGACAACTTGGCATAGAGTTGCTGCTGTTTTAATGTTGTCAAAACCACTCTTAAGTGTTCCTCGTGGTCAGCTTTAGTCCGTGAGTATATTAAGATATCATCTATGAACACAATTACAAACTTGTCCAAGTAATCACGAAACACTCGATTCATCAGGTCCATAAAGGCTGCAGGTGCATTGGTTAACCCAAACGACATCACAAGGAATTCATAATGTCCATAACGCCTGAAGGTTGTCTTAGGTATATCACTCTCCTTAACCTTCAATTGGTAATAGCCCGAACGTAAGTCAATCTTTGAAAATACTTCAGCTCCTTGTAATTGGTCAAACAGGTCATCAATCCGGGGCAAGGGGTACTTGTTCTTAATTGTCAACTTGTTTAGCTCTCTGTAGTCAATGCACATTCTAAGAGAACCATCTTTCTTCTTAACGAATAGGACAGGTGCACCCCAGGGAGAACTACTAGGGCGTATAAATCTCTTGTCAACTAATTCCTGCAGTTGGACTTTTAATTCCTTCAGCTCATTAGGTGCCATGCGATAAAGGTTCTTGGATATAGGTAATGCCTCAGGATATGTATCAATTATAAAGTCAATTTCTCTATCAGGTGGTAACCCGGGCAAGTCGTCCAAAAAGGCTTCAGAAAACTCTCAGACTATAGGAATATCTTGTACTTTTACTTTATCCTTCACCCGAACATCAACTACACTAGCTAGATAACTCTCACAGCCACCTTTCAATAACTGTTGAGTCTCTAGAGAAGATATAATTGGTATTTTACTTATTTTTGGGATAGCTTGGAATGTATACTGATCTCCATTTGGGGGTCGGAATTCAACCAAACAAGACCTACAACTTATTGTGGCATGGTGTCTGAATAACCAATCTATCCCTAGTATAACTTCATACCCCTTCATGTCAATTACAATCAGCTCTACATATAACTTCTTATCTCCTAAGGACACAATGTTACCCTTCACTATCTGTTCAGAATGTAAGGATTTCCCTGATGGTAACATGACACTATATGGCCTATCAGCTGGTAAGTATCCTAACTTATGCTTACAGACAAACAGGGTTGCTATAAATGAGTGGGTGGCCCCCGTGTCTATAAGTGTGTGGCCCCCGTGTCTATAAGTGTGTAAGCAGAAATACCACAAATCATAATTGTACCTGTTATGATCGTATGCTGCACAGCATCTTCATCCTCCATCATAGCAAAGCTCTGGGTGCTATTCTTGGTCGATTGGGGTCTGGTGGTATGAAGCAATCTCTGACTACATGTCCGACCTTGTCACATCTGTAGCAACGGCCAGAGTGTAGCTTGCACTCGCCATGGTGGTTCTTCTGGCAGTTGGAGCATAAAGGGGCTAATGGTCGTTTTCCTTTTCCTTGATCATCATTTGGATTGAAGGGTCTCTTTATACCTTGCTGTTGTTGTTGTGGTCTCCTGTTCTGTTGCGGTTGCCATCCTTTGTTCTGACGTGGTGGCAGCTGAGCCTCCTTAATGAACTTCCTTGGCTGTTCACGCTGTGCATATGTCGTTATCTCGGCTTCTTCCAGTTCCAAAGCCTTAGCCGTCACTTCACCATATGGTATATCATGTATTCCAGCAGTCTTTACTCTCATATACAAACTCGGCTTCAATCCTTGAACAAATTGGTGGATCTTGTCCTCATCATCCTCAACCAATCGGGGAGCAAACCGTGATAAAGCCTCAAACCTACATATGTAATCCGCCACAAAGCCAGTTTGACGCAAATTCATGAACTCCTTCTTCTTGTTGGCCCGAACGGTCCTATTGAAATACTTATCAAAGAAAGCAGTCTTAAACATTTCCCAGGTCATAGCTCCTACATTAATGGTGCTCTGGATTGAGTCCCACCAATGCCTTGCACTCAGTTCCAAATGAAAAACAGTATAAGTGACCTTATCTCCTTCATCATTCTTGGCGTACTTGAACATGTCCTCCATTTTTTGAATCCATTCCTCAGCATAAACAGGATCTGAAACTTGGCCATTAAATGTTGGGGGTCTAAGTCTATGGAAGTGTAACGACCACAGCCCGGCCCACAGCCCTCAGGCCTAGAAGACCGAGCCCAGAAGTCGTGCATCATTGCCACGTGTGTCCCCTCAGGGCTGTCCACGTGTACTCACGATCTTCCCACCCCCTGCAGTGGGTTTCTAAGGTGGCGATTGATCGCCTGTTTTGGGCGATCGATCGCCCATCACATTTGGGACAAATGTCCCTTTTTGTCCCTGTCGATTGTTTAATTAGTTTTAATTGTTTTAAATAATTGTTTTAAGTTTTATTTAAATTGTTTTTAAGTTTTATTTGTAACGACCCCGGTAGGGCCAAGACATAATTCATGACTTTTTGCAAAAAAACTTAGAACCTAAAACTTGACTCGCGGACAACATATCATCTGACAAAACTAAACCACTTAAAACTCGACTCTTTCATTAATCTAATAACTCTTTAGTTCACATAATTGAGCGACTAAGCTCGGTTATCAGTTCCATGACATAATTTGGCAGAAAAGAAATGCCCTCAGATCACACGACGGCATTCTGCTCGGGCTGCATGCATGCATCGGCTGATAGGGTACACATCTTCCAATTTGACACGTGTACTCTGCATGACTCAATTATCGTTGCCCAATAGAAGACATCTTCCGGTGGGCACGTGCATCTCTCGTGACTCATTAAACATCACTTGACATAAGCGATACACTACATCGCCCGATCGCTAGACGACAAAACAATACTTACATCATCCGGTATTTGAAATACACTACATCGCCCCGATCGCTAGACGACAAAGAATAGTTACATCATCCGGTATTTGAAATACACTACGTCGCCCGATCGCTAGACGACAAACAATACTTACATCGAATACACTACATCGCCCGATCGCTAGACGACAAACAATACTTACATCATCCGGTATTATAAATACACTACATCGCCCGATCGCTAGACGACAAACAATACTTACATCATCCGGTATTTGAAATACACTACGTCGCCCGATCGCTAGATGACAAACAATACTTACATCATCCGGTATTTGAAATACACTACATCGCCCGATCGCTAGACGACAAACAATACTTACATCATCCGGTATTTGAAATACACTACATCGCCCGATCGCTAGACGACAAACAATACTTACATCATCCGGTATTTGAAATACACTACATCGCCCGATCGCTAGACGACAAACAATACTTACATCATCCGGTATTTGAAATACACTACATCGCCCGATCGCTAGACGACAAACAATACTTACATCATCCGGTATTTGAAATACACTACATCGCCCGATCGCTAGACGACAAACAATACTTACATCATCCGGTATTTGAAATACACTACATCGCCCGATCGCTAGACGACAAACAATACTTACATCATCCGGTATTTGAAATACACTACATCGCCCGATCGCTAGACGACAAACAATACTTACATCATCCGGTATTTGAAATACACTACATCGCCCGATCGCTAGACGACAAACAATACTTACATCATCCGGTATTTGAAATACACTACATCGCCCGATCGCTAGACGACAAACAATACTTACATCATCCGGTATTTGAAATACACTACATCGCCCGATCGCTAGACGACAAACAATACTTACATCATCCGGTATTTGAAATACACTACATCGCCCGATCGCTAGACGACAAACAATACTTACATCATCCGGTATTTGAAATACACTACATCGCCCGATCGCTAGACGACAAACAATACTTACATCATCCGGTATTTGAAATACACTACATCGCCCGATCGCTAGACGACAAACAATACTTACATCATCCGGTATTTGAAATACACTACATCGCCCGATCGCTAGACGACAAACAATATGACAACGTTCACCCATCTACCGGTGATGTCAGCCGGATGATTCATTCATCCAGCTTCTATCATTCAACTCACACCGGTGACGTCAGCGGATGATGCATTCATCCGACTCTATCACATGGCAGTTAACCCGAAATCCTTCAAGCAACTCATACCAACAGAAAGATAACCTGACCTTCACATATCTCATACTTCAAAGACATAAACGTAGGCAGACATAAATCATGGACTCATCTTGAATACATGTAGCGGAAGACTTAGTTAAACAACTCGTTCCATATCCTTATAAACATTCTCAGACTCAGTAATTAAACTAAACAATTTCAAATACACTACATCGCCCGATCGCTAGACGACAAACAATACTTACATCATCCGGTATTTGAAATACACTACATCGCCCGATCGCTAGACGACAAACAATACTTACATCATCCGGTATTTGAAATACACTACATCGCCCGATCGCTAGACGACAAACAATACTTACATCATCCGGTATTTGAAATACACTACATCGCCCGATCGCTAGACGACAAACAATACTTACATCATCCGGTATTTGAAATACACTACATCGCCCGATCGCTAGACGACAAACAATACTTACATCATCCGGTATTTGAAATACACTACATCGCCCGATCGCTAGACGACAAACAATACTTACATCATCCGGTATTTGAAATACACTACATCGCCCGATCGCTAGACGACAAACAATACTTACATCATCCGGTATTTGAAATACACTACATCGCCCGATCGCTAGACGACAAACAATACTTACATCATCCGGTATTTGAAATACACTACATCGCCCGATCTCTTTGGACAGGGACATACTCCAACCGCCCACAACCCTCACTTAATCCGGTTGCATAAGTTTCATATTCATTGTCATATTTTGTTCATGGGAAAAACATGCCATAAAAACTTTTTCATATGCTTGAGAAGTAAATCATGATGCATGACATGGGTGCTCTTAAATTATCAGACTATAGAAAGTATCATACCAGAACAGCCAACTTCATAGACTCTACCAGAACGTCTCATAACAAAATTCTCAACATCCATAAATCATCCAAGTACGAGAAATCTTACAACGCAGAACAAACATAAGACAACTGGAACTAACTTAATATCCTTGTGATGTAGGGCCCTATTGGCCGGAAGTCTTAATACATTCACTTACCTAGTTTCCTGAGCATTACTCGAGCACTTCACTTCGGACTTCTTTACCTAAAACATTTCACATTACAGTATTAAATAAAAAACCTAAAAATTCTAACCAAAATTCATCCTAGAAATAATCAGTTTCAACCTAATAACTAGTTACAGATTACGAATGCCACTAATATTTCACTACCAAGAAGAATCTGAAGCTACGAGTCTTAGCAGGGAAAGCAGAGTTCTAAATAGCCAATCAGTGACTACATTATAGAGTCTTACCTAGAGTGTGGATTGTCGAGGCGGAGACTAAAAATCGGTCGCCGAAAGGAGCTGTAGTTGGCCGAGGGAGAGAGCTCTGGGGAAGAGATAAATCACCGAGAGTGAATGCGTCGGCAACAGTGAGGTTTAAATGGGGTTTAAGGTTTCCATTTCCTATTTATACTTGATCCATCCATAATTACAACCCTGCCACCCCACCTAGTTTCACTCAACTTGTAATAAATATATCATGACTTTAAATTTAAAATCATAAAGGTTAGTAAAAAGGGTGATAATCAAAATGGTTAAGAAAATCACCTGGTCGAAATTGTCGGGCGTTACACCAACACAGCCTAACGCAACCCAGCCCCAACTCGGCCCTGGGCCCGAGTCAACTCGGCCTTGGGCCTGAGTCAACTCGACCCAGTGCCCGAGTTGACTCAGCCCGCAGTCGAGTTGAGTTGACCGTCGGCAGTTGAACGCCGACGACACACCGGTGACCTACCCGCATCGGAAAATATCGTTTTCTCACTTGTTTTTTGCCAAAATTCGTTTCCAATGCATTTCTGGTCTCTTTTAAAGTCGAATCCTACCAAAAAAAACCAAAGATTCAACCCAAAATCATAAATCTAACAAAACCCAAAGCCCAAAACTTTCCGACCAAAAATCAAGAGATAGAGAACTTACCTTCAAAAACTCTCTTTGCTAACGTTTATCTACGCTTCGAGGCAAACGTTTTGACACCGAGATCGCGTCGAACGGAAGTAGTTTCCAGCGTTAGAGTTTTCTCTCTCTGTCGACTCTCTCTCTCCCTTTTCTCTCTCTCTTCTGGTTTTGCTGAACAGAATGAAACGATAAAGTTTCATTCTAAAACCTTATCTTTTCATTTAAAATTATTATTTTATTTTATTATTTTTATTACTTTTATTTTTAATTTATTTAATGATTTTATTTAATTTACAATAAAATCATTTAATGATCGGTTTCTCGATTTCAATTCTTCACGAATATTTTCCTTAAATTTCCCTTACGAGCCATAATTGACCAAAAATTCATACGTCCTCACTTTCCGAAATTTAGCAAAAATTCACTCAAATTTACATTTAAAATCCACGAAAAATTTATTCAAATTTTACAATCACTAAAATTTGGCTGGTTTTACATATTTTCCCCCTTTTTATGAATTTTGTCCACGAAATTTGCCTCAACTACACATCATAGAAGAGGTAGGGGTACTTCTCTTCCATCTTGGACTCCAGCTCCCACGTAGCTTCTTTGTCTATGTGGTTCCTCCACCGCACCAGAACATACGGAGCCTCCCAACGATGAAAGCGCCAAAGCTCGAATCCCAAAATTCGTTCTGGCACCTCCTCGTATGTCATGTAAGTCTTGACGGGTACCTCATCCCACGAAACATTATGAGACGGATCAGGAATGTACTTTCTCAATTGAGGAATGTACTTTCTCAATTGGGATATATGGAAAACATTGTGCACATGCCTCAACTGAGGAGGTAATTCCAGCCGGTAAGCTACCACTCCAATCCTCTGAACAATCTGGAATGGCCCAACGTACCGCGGGGATAACTTTCCCTTCACCCCAACCTGCTGACACCACGAGTAGGATGAACCTTCACAAAGACAAAGTCCCCAGCATCAAACTCCACCTCACGTCTCTTCAGGTCTGCATAACTCTTCTGCCGACTCTGCACGACCTTCAGTCTTTCACGAATCTGGTGGATCTTCTCGGTTGTCTCCCAAATGTAATCAGGCCCAAGCGAAAGTAATTCTTTTTCGGCCCAACACAAAGGAGAATGACACGGCCGGCCATACAATGCCTCAAATGGAGAAACCCTGACGCTGGTCTGGAAGCTGTTATTATAAACAAACTCAACCAGTGGCAAGTGGTTAATCCAGCTGCTACCAAAATCTAAAATACACGACCTCCGCATATCCTCTAAGATTGCCCATGTAACACCCGGATTTACGGGATTTTGTAATTACAGAATATAATGGCATTTTTGTTATTATGTCAAATCAAGTCCATTTTACTAAAAGAAAGCGTTATTATGATCCTAATGATTTATAAGGATTTTAAGAAAATTTCAGGAATTTTAGGAGTTTAACGCTAATTTTTACGAGAATTACGGTTATCGTAATATAACGGATACTTTGGCAAAAATAGCAAACGAGGTCCGAATTACAAACGGACAGTTTTAAAAGAACCTTGGTAAAGAGTTGGAGTTATTGATGAATTAAGGAAATTTGGAGAAGCCAAATCGTTAGATAATTAAAAACAAATAGAAAATCAAAGGAAGGGCAAAATGGTAATTTGAAAGTCAAATATTTTAATTAAAAACATGTCTCTTTTTCTTCTCCAGCACTCCACGCCCTCTCCTCTGCGATTTTTCTCCTCCGGCGATTCCCTCACGGCTTTCCACTTTCTGACGATCGTTCGTCCTCCGTTCGTCGTCCATTCTTCGTGTTTTCTACTCCTCTCGCAACCCTAGGTATGATTCTATGCTTTTGGAGCGTTATAGTTCGGTTTTCACAGAGTTTCAACGATTAGGGTTCGTTTAAGGTTTTGTGAAAAACGCGAATTAGGGTTACCGTATTGGCGAATCTATTGAACGAATTAAACGTTATTGGACGAAATCTAGAGTGTATTCGGTGTTTAGGTTGAAAAACTAGATTTTTAGGTTTGAGAATCTCTGTCAATGGAGTTTAGAAATTTACGAGCGTGAATTTCTTGGTAAAATGCCTCATTGAGCTAAGTCATAATTTAAGGAGAATTTCTTTAGTTAAGTTTTCGTTGAATTTGGACGTTAATCGGTTGAATCTCGTGTTAATGTTAATTGTTGTGTTTTGTCTCAAACGAACAACGCTCGTGGACAGAGCTCGAAGTTCAGTGCGAACGAGGTAAGTTCTTGTGACTTACTTCGCCGAGTGGCCTACACCGTATGTCGATGTCGCGTCGAGGATCTCTAAAGAGTTGTTTGTTTACATGCTTTGGTCAGGTAGATATGGTTAGTTCTTTTATAGGTTATCCTTTTTATAGTCTTGATGGTATGTATGATGTTTGTTTATTTTATGTCTATAACTGTTCATGCATCACGTATTTTAAAATAGCATGAAAACAGATTTCTGCACGTGTTTAAGAAAATGAAATGAATGAACGTAATGAATTAATGTAATCTATATCTGGTTACGGGAGGTGGGGCTTAGGGACGGCTGTTACGGGTGCGAGCGTGTACCCCTCCTCCCCCCCCCCCCCCCCCGGTTAGGTGAAGAGGGCAGTCCGACCGCGGGATGTGTCCTCTCCATCTAATAGGCTGATACCTCGGTGACATTCTGTCTGCAATGTAATGATAAGAAAATGTTGCATGATTTTTAAAACTCATTTGCACAACATGCATGTACATTTACGAAACTTGCTGAGCCTTTAGCTCATAGTGTGTCTGTATGGATTAGGTGATATCGAAGCAGGTTAGGACGGCATTCCTCTGCTCGATGTACAGGATGGTTGAAGAAGAATGGCTATGGTGGTGTGCATGGGCAGTCGACGCGTATTTTTACCCGTGGAGGTAACGGTTAGGCATTTTGAGGTTTTTTTTTTGGACGAATTGGGTCAGTTGTGAATTATTGTATGGTTAGAAACATTTTAGGATATTTGGTTCTGGATAGTGGATAGGTTATGTTTTGAGTTTTTAAAACGATTTGGAAATGTGTTTGTAAATGTTTGGTATTAGGGAAATGTTCGGCTTTTAAACATAACCACGCGGTTTGTTTTTATGAAGTTAGGTTATATTTTTAAACGCATTTTAAGTCGTTAAACGAGGGATTAGTGAAGTGTGAATTGTACGTAGGGGAAGAAAGAGTTGTTACGTTGATGTTGTTATGAAATGTATTGGAGATGATTTAAGGAAATGAATGAAGGAAGAAAAGAAAAAAAAAAGAGAGAAGAAAAGAAGGGAAAGAAGAAATGAGGAGGCAGAGGGGTTGGCGACCAATCGCCAAGAGTGGCGATCGGTCACCGTGAAGGATCGCCACGCTCTGGAAAATTTCCAGAGCGTATGGCGATCGATTGCCTGGCGAACGATCGCAAGACGATCGTTCCCCACAGCGAAGGGCGATCGTGATCGCCCCTCCCTTTTATAGGTGGCGATCGATCGCCCATACATTTTCAAGGGGAATTTCCTCTTTTGCCCTGCTGTTGGCCGATTGATTTAATTGATTGTTTTTAATAGTTTTAAATTGTTTATAAATTGTTTTAAGGTTTGTTTTAAATGGTTTTCTAAACGACTATAATGATTTCGGTTCCAATTCTGATTTTTTTTTAAGTTTAATTTCTGCTTGAGCGTTAGGTTAAAGTTTAAGTTTATATATAAAAAAAATAATACGAGAAAATTGGGTACAGTACTAGGGTCGCTACAGTTATGGTATCAGAGCCCTCGGGTTTTAAAAACGGTTCTGTAGACTGCTCGACTGTGCATGCCACTACGCGAACGTCCTTCTTCAACTGTAAGTACGTTTTATTTTATTTTCTTTGTTTTGTTTCTCAGGATTACCTGTTTAACTTTTATAGGCTTTATACAATATGGTTCGAGGAAAAGATCCTAGACACGACGCCTTAGATCGACTTACAAAATTGTTGGACCGTCAGTCTCAGCACATGGACCGACAGGCACAACAAATCGAAAACCTAGTGAACCGAGAGAATCAGAGGGCCCAAGAATTGGTGGTTCCTAACAATCAGGGCATGCAGAAGTTCCAAAGCCCGCCCTCCGGTATTGGACGGCCGATCATCGGATCCAACGGTTGCTGAAGAATGGATCAGGGTGATGGAGGATATGCTAGGATACGCAGAGGTAGGGAACGGGAGCAAGGTGGCCTACATCACTTTCCATTTGGCGTTAGACAACCGTTTCTGGTGGGATTCTATCAAGTCGACGACGGATGTATCGATTATGACCTGGGAACGGTTCAAGACCATATTCTTTGACAAGTATTTCAGCCGCACGGTGAGGGTGGCTAAGAGAAACGAGTTTACGCAGCTGAAGCAGACAGGTTCAGTTGCTGATTATATTCGAAAGTTCGAGGCTTTATCACGATTTGCACCGCGTCTTGTCAGCGACAATGAAGACAAAGTGCATCAGTTATCATGATGAACATGGTTGTGTCAGGTATTATAGACGTTCCTTATTCTGATATTTCAGCTAGAGCTCTGGACTTCGAGGCTGTCAGAGCGACTTGTGTTAGGCCGAGGGAGCCAGCTAAGGGCTTCTTCCATGAGATCCGCCCTAAGTCACAGAACCGAGGTTGGCAACCCAGAGCACCACAGCCCCAACAGCAGCAAAGGGGTGTAAAGAGGCCTCTAGAGGGAGGCAACGATCGAGGCAAAGGCAAACAAGTGCAAGGAACTTCTCAGATACCCTGGTGCCCTAAATGTCAGTTGGAGCACAGTGGAGAGTACCGGGTTGGCACCAACAAATGCTATAGATGTGGTGAAGTCGGCCATTATGTAAGAGATGGCCCAAAGCTAGGCCGTTATCAGTTAAGTGGAGACCAGAGGAGGGTTATGCCGAGGATTTTTGCGTTTATCGAGCCTGGTGATATCGATGATGAGACTCAGCCTTCTGTGATGGCAGGTACCATTTTGATTATGGGCGTAGAAGTATTTTCCTTGATAGACACTGGAGCTACGCATTCCTTTATTTCAACTGCTTGCATGGCTAGATTGGGGTTAGGGTCTGAGTTAGCAGAGGTCGAGTATAGAGTGATGCTGCCTTCGGGAGAGCATATGCAGTCAGATCGTATTCTCCAGGGCAATGTCGTCTTAGTGGGGGATGCTACCCTTTATGCTCGCCTGATTGTTATGAGCATAGAGCGGTACGATCTTATCTTAGGGATGGACTGGCTTTCATAGCACTTTGCCACCATCTATTGTCGATCCGGGATTGTGACCTTTCGACCCCCGGGTAAAGCCGAGTTTTCTTATCAGGCGATGAACAGATGAAGCGGAATGCCTGTTTCCTATTCTATGAAGGTCAACGAGCAGTTTAATGGTGAGTGCTCTATTTATTTGGCCACAGTACTTGATACTCAGTTACTCAACGAAGTAAAGCTGAGTGACATTCCTATAGTCAGAGAATTCTCTGAGATCTTCCTTGATGATCTCCCTAGTTTACCACCAGACCGGGAGATTGAATTTGTGATTGATGTTTATCCTAGTTTGGCGCCAGTGTCAAAGAATGCGTATAGATTGGCGCATGCTGAGTTGAAAGAGTTGAAATCTCAGTTGGAGGAGTTGCTAGACAAGGGGTTCATCCGACCCAGTGTTTCACCCTAGGGTGCACCCGTTCTATTTGTCACGAAGAAAAACGGGACCCTCAGGATGTGTGTGGATTACAGAGAGCTGAATAAGCTTACAGTGAAGAATAAGTATCCATTGCCACGGATCAATGATTTGTTTGATCAACTACAGGGTGCCCGAGTATTTTCCAGGATTGACCTACGCTCGGGTTACTATCAGTTGAAGGTCCGGAAGGAGGATATTCAGAAAACGGCATTCCGAACGAGGTACCAGCATTATGAGCTCCTAGTTATGTCTTTTGGACTTACTAATGCCCCTGCAGCGTTTATGGATTTGATGAACCGAGTCTTTAAGGAGTATCTGGACAAGTTCGTTGTAGTTTTGATCGACGACATTCTAATTTATTCTAAGACGAAGGAGGAACATGAAGAGCAATTGAGGATTGTTCTAGGAATTTTGCAACGACACCAGCTTTATCCAAAGTTCTCCAAATGTGAATTTTGGCTGGATCGGGTCAGTTTTCTTGGCCATATCATATCGCAGGAGGGAGTTTCTGTAGATCCGAGCAAGATTCAGGTGGTCAGAGATTGGCCGCAGCCTAAAAACGTGCGTGAAGTACGTGGATTTCTCGGGTTGGCTAGTTATTATCGGAAGTTTATAGAGGGATTTTTGAAGATTGCAGTTCCTCTTTCACGACTGACTCGGAAGAACGAAAAGTTTGTATGGTCGGCTGCTTGTGACAACAGTTTTATGGAGTTGAAGCAGAGAATGACTACTGCTCCAGTGTTGACGTTGCCTGTTGAAGGTGACAAATTTAGTATTTATTATGATGCATCTGGAGTTGGACTCGGTTGTGTATTGATGCAGGAAGGAAAGGTTATCGTTTATGCTTCTCGACAGTTGAAGCCGTATGAGCAGAATTATCCTACGCATGACCTGGAGCTAGCATCCGTGGTCTTCGCACTAAAAATCTGGAAACATTATTTATATGGGCAGCAGTGTGAAATATTTTTAGACCACAAGAGCTTGAAGTACTTGTTTACGCAGAAGGAACTGAATATGGGACAGAGAAGGTGGCTCAAGTTCGTCAAAGACTATGAGTTTGAGATAAAGTACCATCGAGGAAAGGCGAACAAGGTTGCTAATGCTTTAAGCTGAATGCCTTCTGCGAGTCAGCCTTCACTTGCAGCGATGTCGGTTACATTGCGGTCTGAGATGGAGAGGTTCGATGTGGAGATAGTGGCAAAGTTGTCCAGTATGCTCACTAATATTTCTCTCAGGTCGACTATTCTAGATAAAATATGTGAAAATCAGCAGAAAGATATGGAGTGCGAGGAGTTTCGGTTGGGCTTGACATCCGAGGATTCGTCAGATTTCCATTTATCAGGGGATGGTATTCTAAAATTCAGGCACAGGTGGTATGTACCTAATGATGAGGAGCTAAAGAAGGAGATATTGGCTCAGGCGCATTCTTCAGCTTATTCTGTGCACCCGGGAAATACCAAAATGTATCGGGATTTAAAGTTACACTTCTGGTGGCCAAACATGAAGAGAGAGGTCGCCAAATATGTCAAAACCTGTTTAGTTTGTCAACAGGTGAAAGCAGAACACCAGAGGTCGGCTGGACCACTACATCCACTGCCTATTCCGGAGTGGAAATGGGAGCAGATTTCCATGAATTTTATTGTGGGGCTCCCGAGGACGACTAAGGGTCATGACGGCATCTGGGTGATCGTGGAACGATTGACAAAGTCGGCTCACTTCTTATCTGTGAAGATGACATCTTCTATGGATCTGTAGGAGGTCGTGAGATTGCACGGAGTACAAGTTTCGATTGTCTCAGACAATGATCTGAGGTTTACATTGAAGTTCTGGAAGAGTTTGCACAAAGCTATAGGAACTCAGCTAAATTTCAGCACAGCTTTTCATCCTCAGACTGATGGTCAGACAGAGAGAACAAATTAGATTCTGGAGGATATGCTCAGAGCTTGTGTGTTGGAATTTCAGGGATCGTGGAGCAGGTATTTGCCACTGATCGAGTTCTCGTACAACAACAGCTTCCAGGTTACCATCGGTATGGCTCCGTATGAAGCTTTATATGGTCGAAAGTGTAGATCTCCGCTGTATTGGGACAAGGTTGGTGAAGCCAGTATTGTTGGTCTCAAGATTCTACAGCAAATGGCAGAGAAGATTGCCATTATTAGACAGTGTATCGACATAGCTAAGAGTCGACAGAAAAGCTATGCTGACACGAGACGGAGGGAACTAGAATTCGAAGAAGGTGATGAGGTTTACTTGAAAGTTTCTCCGTTCAAAGGTGTTATGAGATTCGGAAGGAAGGGCAAGCTAAACCCTCGTTATGTGAGGCCCTTTCCTATTTTGAAGAAGATCGAGAGGATGGCTTATCGACTACAGCTTCCGGCTTCAATGGAAGGTATCCATAATGTATTTCATGTCTCTATGCTTCGGAAGTGTTTGCACGATCCATCGCCTATTGTAGAGGCAAGAGAGATCGAGGTACAGCCTACCTTGACTTACGAGGAGAAGCCGGTACGTATTTTGGAGTCTTCCATCAAGGTTTTGCGCAACAAAGAGATTCTGCTAGTTAAAGTCTTATGGCGGAACCACGAGGTTAAAGAAGCGACTTGGGAGCGACAGCAAGATATGATGACTAGGTATCCCGAGTTGTTTGTGTAATTAAATTTTGAGGACAAAATTTTAAATAAGGTGGATGGAATGTAACACCTGGATTTACGGGATTTTGTAATTACAAAATATAATGGCATTTTTGTTATTATATCAAATCAAGGCCATTTTGCAAAAAGAAAGCGTTATTATGATCCTAATGATTTATAAGGATTTTAAGAAAATTTCGGGAATTTTAGGAGTTTAACGGTAATTTTTACGAGAATTACGGTTATCGGAATATAACGGATACTTTGGTAAAAATAGCAAACAAGGTCCGAATTACGAACGGACAGTTTTAAAAGAACCCTGGTAAAGAGTTGGAGTTATTGATGAATTAAGAAAATTTAGAGAAGCCAAATCGTTAGATAATTAACGAAACGAAGGACGAAACAAATAGAAAATCAAAGGAAAGGCAAAATGGTAATTTGCAAGTCAAAAATTTTAATTAAAAACATGTTTCTTCTTCTTCTTCTCCAGCACTCCACGCCCTCTCCTCTGCGATTTTTCTCCTCCGGCGATTCCCTCAAGGCTTTCCACTTTCCGATGATCGTTACTCCTCCGTTCGTCGTTCATTCTTCGTGTTTTCTACTCCTCTCGCAACCCTAGGTATGATTCTATGCTTTTGGAGCGTTATAGTTCGGTTTTCACGGAGTTTAAACGATTAGGGTTTGTTTAGGGTTTTGTGAAAAACGCGAATTAAGGTTATCGTATTGGTGAATCTATTGAACGAATTAAACGTATTGGATGAAATCTAGAGTGTATTCAGTGTTTAGGTTGAAAAAATGGATTTTTAGGTTTGAGAATCTCCGTCAATGGAGTTTAGAAATTTACGAGCGTGAATTTCTCGGTAAAATGCCTCATTGAGCTAAGTCATAATTTAAGGAGAATTTCCTTAGTTAAGTTTTCGTTGAATTTGGACGTTAATCGGTTGAATCTCGTGTTAATGTTAATTGTTGTGTTTTGTCTCAGACGAACAACGCTCGTGGACGGAGCTCAAAGTTTAGTGTGCACGAGGTAAGTTCTTGTGACTTACTTGGCCGAGTGGCCTACACCGTATGTCGATGTCGCGTCGAGGATCTCTAGGAGAGTTGTTTGTTTATATGCTTTGGTCGGGTAGATAGGGTTAGTTC
Source organism: Begonia masoniana (assembly GCA_022432975.1). Lineage (NCBI taxonomy): Eukaryota > Viridiplantae > Streptophyta > Magnoliopsida > Cucurbitales > Begoniaceae > Begonia > Begonia masoniana. The sequence goes on from CM039502.1 coordinate 39,056,747, forward strand.
TTTTATAGATTATGCTTTTTATAGTCTTGATGGTATGTATGATGTTTGTTTATTTTATGTCTATAACTGTTCATGCATCACATATTTTAAAATAGCATGAAAACAGATTTCTGCACGTGTTTAAGAAAATGAAATGAATGAAAGTAATGAATCAATGTAATATGTATCTGGTTACGCGAGGTGGGGCTCAGGCACGACTGTTACGTTTGCGAGCATGTACCCCTCCCCCCCCGTTAGGTGAAGAGGGCAGTCCGATCGCGGGATGTGTCCTCTCCATCTAATAGGCTGAGACCTCAGTGACATTCTGTCTGTGACGTAATGATAAGAAAATGTTGCATGATTTCTTAAACTCATTTGCACAGCATGCATGTACATTTACAAAACTTACTGAGCCTTTAGCTCATAGTGTGTCTGTATGGTGTAGGTGATATCTAAGCAGGTGAGGACGACGTTCCTCCACCCGATGTACAGGATGGTTGAAGAAGAACGGCTGCAGTGGTGTACATGGGCAGTCAACGCGTATTTTGACCCGTGGGGGTAACGGCTAGGCATTTTGAGGTTTTTTTGGACGTATTGGGTCGGTTGTGAATTATTGTATAGTTAGAAACGTTTTAGGATGTTTGGTTCTGGATAGTGGATAGGTTATGTTTTGAGTTTTTAAAACGATTTGGAAATGTTTTTTGTAAATGTTTGGTAATAGGGAAATGTTCGGTTTTTAAACATAACCACGCGGTTTGTTTTTATGAAGTTAGGTTATGTTTTTAAACGCGTTTTAAGTTGTTAAACGAGGGATTAGTGAAGTGTGAATTGTACGTAGGGGAAGAAGAGTTGTTACGTTGAAGTTGTTATGAAATGTATTGGAGATGATTTAAGGAAATGAATGAAGGAAGAAAAGAAAAAAAAAAGAGAGAGAAGAAAAGAAGGGAAAGAAGAAGTGAAGAGGCAGAGGGGTTGGCGACCAATCGCCAAGAGTGGCGATCAATCACCGTGAAGGATCGCCACGCTCTGGAAAATTTCCAGAGCGTGTGGCGATCGATCGCCCAAAGGTGGGCGATTGATCGCCTGGTGAACAATCGCAAGGCAATCGTTCACCACAGCGAGGGGCGATCGGATCGCCCCTCCCTTTTATAGGTGGCGATCGATCCCCAATACATTTTCAAGGGGAATTTCTCCTTTTGCCCTGCTGTTGGCCGATTGACTTAATTGACTGTTTTTAATAGTTTTAAATTGTTTATAAATTGTTTAAGGTTTGTTTTAAATGGTTTTCTAAACGACTATAACGATTTCGGTTCCAATTCCGATTTTTTTTAAAGTTTAATTTGTACTTGAGCGTTAGGTTAAAGTTTAAGTTTATATATAAAAAAAAAAATACAGGAAAATTGGGTACAGTACTAAGGTCGCTACAGCCCATTTGTCTGGGGATGATGAGCAGTGCTAAACTGAGTCTTCGTACCGAGCTCTTTTTGCAATCCTTTCCAAAACTCGGAGGTGAAGCGAGGATCACGGTCGACACAATGCTCAAAGGTACCCCATGAAGACGAACAATGTTCATCATATATAACCGACTGAGCTTGGCAACAGAGAAAGTCATCCGAACGAGAATGAAATGTGCCGATTTCGTCAGTCGATCCACAATAACCCAGATAGAATCAAATCTCTAAGAAGTCCTTGGAAGATGGGTAACGAAGTCCAAGGTAACCTCCTCCCACTTCCATTCTGGAATCGGTAATGGCTGAAGCAACCCCGCTGGCGCTGGTGCTTGGCTTTGACTCTTTGGCAGGTCATACATCTGGCAATAAATTCTGCTACCTCCCTTTTCTTGCCGACCCACCAATGCTGACGCTTCAGATCCTGATACATTTTTGTACTGCCGGGGTGAATGGAAAAACTAGATCTGTGAGCTTCATCTAAAATGGCTTGCCTCAAATTGGTGATGTTGGGAACTGCTACCTTACCATAGTAGAACAGATCACCATCAGCGTTCACTGACAAACCCTCAAGCTGTTCCCCATTCTGAAGCTGTCCCACCTTGAATACCAGCTCCTCATCTTGCCGCTGCAGCTGCTTCATCTTTGTGAGCATCGAAGGTGTAGCCACTACATGGTAGATGTAAGCCTGGCTCCCAGTATCATGATAATGCAAACTCAAAATGTAACACTCGAGTTAACGGCCAGGTGATTTTCTTAACTGTATTAACGGTCATAAATATTTAATCTTCGTAGTTTAGGATTTATGTCAATCTTAATTAATTACATGTGGATCTAAACTAGGTTGAGTGGCAAAGTTGTAATAATGGAGGATTGAGGCCAGTATTTAAGGAAAAAGGAAAGGATTCAAACCTCATTTAAACCACTATAGCCGACATCCCCAACTTCCGGCGATTTCTTCTCTCCCAAGCTCTCGCTCTCTGTCAGCTGGAAATCCCTCCTTCGGCGATCGGTTTCCTTGCTGCTTCTCGACTACTTTGTGCTCGAGGTACGGGTTTGACAATGTGGTTATCTGTTAGTTTATTAGCCTTGTTTTTCAGCTCTGTATTGAAGTTTGGATTCTTCAATGGCCGGATATTAATAAGAACATTTTGAAACCCAAGATTGGTAATGTCATTCTGAATCGATTATGGACATTTAAAACAACCAACCTTGAGTTATCATCATCGAATCCGTCTGTTTTGACTTTGAGATTTCGGGTTACATTGAGTATTAAACTAAGAACTCGGGAAGGACTCTTAGCTATTAGATCTTAGGATAACTCGAGATTAGAACTATTAGGATTTTGTTTTAACTACTGCAATGTAAATGTTTAGGTGAAGAAGTTTGAAGAGAAATGAACCCAAGTGCTAAGGAGACCAGGTAAGTGAATGTATTAAGATTTCCGGCTAATAGAGCCCTACATCGTGGGAGTACTAGGTTGAGATGTCTAATGATTACCTTATGATTATGAGCTTGTCTACACTAGAAGAATTTATGTATGTTGCGAGTTATACCAAGTGATGACCTGTTAGTGAATGTGAAGTTGTCTGCTCTGGTATGATCCTTGTCATAGTTTGATGAGTTAAAAGCTCTCATGTTCATGCATCATGAATGTTTCTCAAGCATAAGAAAATGTTTTAACGCATGTTTTCCATGAACAAGATATGTATATGTATAAGATTTATGCAACGTGGATTAAGTGAGGGTTGGGGGCGGTTCGGCGTATGTCACAGTCCAAAGAAGGACATATGAATACGACCCGCAGTATGGAACAAGATCAAACTCATTGTCGAACCCCCTTTGTAACGACCCCATTTCCCAGCAAGATATTGTCCGCTCTGGGGATTGGCCCGCAGCCCAATATCCTCCTCTCACGGCTTTGTTTGGCGAGAACTTCCCGGAAGGTCACCCAACCTGGAATTGCTCTCGCCGAAGCACTTTTAACTTCGGAGTTCTTATGGGATCCGTTGCCAATTGTGCTCCAAAACGCGTCTTGCTATGTTGGGAGGGTCTCTTTACATATGTTTCATTTCCACATACTTCCCCAAGCGATGTGGGATTGTGACGACCCCCTCATTACGACCTGTCACCTTCCGATTCGCCCGCGCGGACGTACCGCCATCCGAGTTCCAGTTCGTGCAGCCATCGTACCATACTTACACATCCGGGTCATCACAATCACCCCCCCTCGGGGGCCCAACGTCCTCGTTGGCCACATTTCTGGTTGGGTACAGTCTCTGATACCATTTGTAACGACCCCATTTCCCAGCAAGATATTGTCCGCTCTGGGGATTGGGCCGCAGCCCAATATCCTCCCCTCACGGCTTTGTTTGGCAAGAACTTCCCGGAAGGTCACCCAACCTGGAATTGCTCTCGCCGAAGCACTTTTAACTTCGGAGTTCTTATGGGATCCGTTGCCAATTGTGCTCCAAAACGCGTCTTGCTATGTTGGGAGGGTCTCTTTACATATGTTTCATTTCCACATACTTCCCCAAGCGATGTGGGATTGTGACGACCCCCTCATTACGACCTGTCACCTTCCGGTTCGCCAGCGCGGATGTACCGCCATCCGGGTTCCGGTTCGTGCAGCCATCGTACCATACTTACACATCCGGGTCATCACAATCAGTCTCAGCATATGGACCGGCAAGCGCAACAAATTACAGATTTAGTGAACCGAGAGAACCAGCGGGAGAATCAGAGAGCTCAGGAGCTGGTAGTCCCTAGTAATCAGGGTATGCAGAGGTTTCAGAGCCTACGGCCTCCTGTGTTCGAGGGCCAATCATCGGATCCGACGCGTGCTGAGGAATGGATCCGGGTTATGGAGGATATGTTGGATTATGCCGAGGTTGGGAACGGGAGCAAGGTGGCTTATGCTACCTTTCACTTAGCGATGGATGCCCGTTTTTGGTGGGATTCGATCAAGGCCACGACGGACGTATCAGTTATGACTTGGGATCGGTTCAAGTTTTTATTCTACGATAAGTATTTCAGCCGCACGGTGAGAGTGGTCAAGAGGAACGAGTTTATGCAGCTGAAGCAGACTGGTTCAGTTGCAGATTATATCCAGAGATTTGAGGCTTTATCACGATTCGCACCTCGCCTTGTCAGCGATAATGAGGAGAAGGTGCACCACTTTATGGAGGGACTTAATCCGGAGATTCGGATGCACGTGGTAGTCTCAGGTATTATTGATGCGCCATATTCTGATATTACAGCCAGAGCTCTGGATATTGAGGCTGCCAGAGCCACTTGTATTAGGCCGAGGGAGCCAGCTAAGGGCTTCTTCCGCGAGATACGACCTCAGTCGCAGAGCCGAGGTTGGCAGCCCAGAGCACCGCCCCAGCCACAGCAGCGGGGTGTGAAGAGACCTCTTGAGGGAGGTAATGATCGGGGTAAGGGGAAGCAGATACAGGGGGCTTCTCAGATGCCATGGTGCCCCTTGTGCCAGAAAGAACATAGTGGCGAGTGCCGTGTTGGCTCTAATAAATGCTACAGATGTGGTGGAGTCGGCCATTTTGTTAGAGATTGCCCGCATCCGGGTCGAGATCTACCAGGCGATGATCAGAGGAGGGTTATGCCCAGGGTTTTTGCGTTGATCGGGCCTGACGATGTTGATGACGAGGCTCAGCCTGCCGTGATTGCAGGTACTATTTTGCTTATGGGCGCTACTGTGTTTACTTTGATGGATACTGGAGCTACGCACTCCTTCGTATCGACTGCATGTATGGCTAGATTGGGGTTAGAGTCTGGGCCGTCAGAGTATGAGTACAGTGTGATGCTGCCTTCGGGAGAGCATATGCGTTAAGATCGTATTCTCCAGGGCAATATCGTCTCGGTGGGGAGTATTACCCTTTATGCTCGTTTGATAGTTATGAGCATAGAGCGGTACGATCTTATTTTGGGGATGGACTGGCTAGCACAGCACTTCGCCACCATCGATTGTCGCTCCGGGGTTGTGACCTTCCGACCCCCGGATAGAGCCGAGTTTTTCTATCAGGCGAGGAACCGATTAACTGGATCGCCTATCTCTTATTCTATGGAGGTCAACGAGCAGTTCAAAGGTGCGTGCTCTATTTATTTGGCCTCTGTCTTTGATTGTCGGTTGCTCAGCGGATTGAAGCCGAGCGATATTCCTATAGTCAGAGAGTTTTCTGGCATCTTTCTCGATGATCTTCCCGAACTACCACCGGACCGGGAGATTGAGTTCACTATTGACGTATATCCTAACTCTGCACCGAGGTTTAAGAACCCGTATCGATTGGCACCAGCTGAGTTGCGAGAGTTGAGGACTCAGCTTGACGAGTTGTTAGAGAAAGGTTTCATTCGACCCAGTGTTTCACCCTGGGGTGCGCCTGTTCTATTCGTCAAGAAGAAAGACGGGACCCTCAGGATGTGCATTGATTACAGGGAGCTAAATAAGCTCACAGTGAAGAATAAGTATCCACTGCCCCGGATTGACGACTTATTTGATCAGCTACAGGGTGCCCGAGTATTTTCCAGGATTGATCTGCGCTCGGGTTACAATCAGCTGAAGGTCCGGATGGATGATATACCGAAGACGGCATTCCGAACGAGGTATGGGCATTATGAGTTCCTTGTCATGTCTTTTGGACTTACTAATGCCCCTGCAGCGTTTATGGACTTGATGAACCGTGTCTTCAAGGAGTATCTGGACAAGTTCGTAGTGGTTTTCATCGACGACATATTGGTTTACTCTAAGACGAAGGAAGAACACGAGGAGCATCTGAGGATTGTTCTGAGGACCCTATGTCAGCATCATCTGTATCCAAAGTTTTCGAAGTGCGAGTTCTGGCTTGACAGGGTGAGCTTCCTTGGCCATATTATATCACAGGACGGAGTTTCTGTGGATCCGAGCAAGATTCAGGTGGTCAGAGATTCGCCGCAGCCGAAGAACGTACGTGAGGTGCGTGGATTTCTCGGGTTGGCCGGTTATTATCAGAAGTTTATAGAGGGATTCTCGAGGATCGCACTTCCTCTTACGCGATTGACTCGGAAGAACGAGAAGTTTGTATGGTCGTCTGCTTGTGATGACAGCTTTATGGAGTTAAAGCAGAGATTGACCACTTCTCCAGTACTGGCGCTACCTGATGAAGGTGTCAGATACAGTGTTTATTGTGATGCATCGGGAGTGGGACTCGGTTGTGTATTGATGTAGGAGGGGAGAGTTATTTCTTATGCTTCTCGGCAGTTGAAGACGTACGAGCAGAATTACCCCACGCACGACCTCGAGTTAGCAGCTGTGGTCTTCGCACTGAAGATATGGAGGCATTATTTATATGGGCAGCAGTGCGAGATATTTTCCGACCACAAGAGCTTGAAGTACTTATTTACGCAGAAAGAGCTGAATATGCGACAGAGGCGATGGCTTGAGTTCGTCAATGATTATGATTTTGATATCAAGTACCACCCAGGAAAGGTGAACAAGGTGGCCGATGCATTGAGTAGAGTGCCTTCTGTGAGTCAGCCATCATTAGCAGCGATGTCAGTTACGCTGCGGTCTGAGATTGAGAGATTCGACTTGGAGATAGTGGCAGAGTTGTCTTATATGCTTGCCAACATTTCTCTCAGGCCAACTATTCTTGATCGTATACGCGAGGCTCAGCAGAGTGATACAGAGTGTATGGAGCTTCGATCGAGCATGACATTGGGAGACTCGTCAGATTTCCATTTATCAGAGGATGGTATTCTGAAGTTCAGGCATAGGTGGTACGTGCCTAGTGACGAGGATCTAAAGAAGGAGATATTGGCCGAGGCACATTCTTCGGCATATTCTGTGCACCCGGGGAGTACCAAGATGTACCGGGATTTGAGACAGCACTTCTGGTGGCCGAACATGAAGAGGGAGGTTGCCAAGTACGTTGAGACCTGCCTAGTATGTCAGCAGGTAAAGGCTGAGCACCAGAGACCCGCTAGGACACTATTACCATTGCCGATTCCGGAGTGGAAGTGGGAGCAGATCTCCATGGATTTCATTGTGGGGCTCCCGAGGACTACGAGAGGCCATGACGGCATTTGGGTTATTGTGGACCGATTGACAAAGTCGGCTCACTTTTTGCCTGTGAAGATGGCGTCTTCTATGGATCAGCTCGCCGAGCTTTATGTGCAGGAGATAGTCAGACTGCATGGCGTGCCAGTCTCTATTGTCTCAGACAGAGATCCGAGATTCACATCGAAGTTCTGGAAGAGCCTGCATAAGGCTATGGGGACTCAGCTTAATTTCAGCACGGCCTTTCATCCTCAGACTGATGGTCAGACAGAGAGGACGAATCAGATTCTTGAGGATATGCTCAGAGCTTGTGTGTTGGAGTTTCAGGGCTCGTGGAGCCGATATTTGCCCCTGATTGAGTTCTCGTACAACAACAGCTTCCAGGCTACCATTGGTATGGCACCGTACGAGGCTTTGTATGGTCGGAAGTGTAGGTCTCCGTTATATTGGGACGAGGTTGGCGAGGCCAGCATCGTTGGTCCAGAGATTCTACAGCAGACGGTAGAGCAGATTGCCATTATCAGACAGCGTATCGAGGTAGCTCAGAGCCGACAGAAGAGCTATGCCGACACTAGACGGAGAGAGCTAGAGTTCGAGGAAGGTGATGAGGTGTACCTCAAGGTTTCCCCGTTCAAGGGCATTGCAAGGTTTGGAAGGAGGGGTAAGTTAAACCCTCGTTATGTGGGGCCCTTTCCTATTCTGAAGAGGATCGGGAAGATGGCGTATCGACTACAGCTTCCAGCTTCTATGGAGAGTATCCACGATGTATTCCACGTATCTATGCTTCGGAGATGTCTACGTGACCCATCGCATATTGTGGAGGCTACATAGATCGAGGTACAGCCTACCTTGAGCTATGAGGTGAGGCCGGTACGTATTTTGGAGCATTCCATCAAGGTTCTACGCAACAAAGAAATTCCGCTAGTCAAAGTTCTATGGCGGAATCACGAGGTGGAGGAGGCTACCTGGGAGCGACAGCAGGATATGATGACTAAGTATCCTGATTTGTTTGCATGATTTAATTTTGTGGACAAAATTCTGAATAAGGAGGGTAGAATGTAATATCCGGCTTGTACGGATTTTTAGAATATTCATATTTTATAATATATGTGGCATTTTTGGTAAATATGTCAAATCAGGTCCGTTTTACGAAAGAAAAGCGTCATTACGATCCTAATGAGTAATAAGAATTTTAAGGAAATTATAGGAATTTTCAGAAAGTAAACGCTATATTCCGAGTAAATACATTTCTCGTAATGTAAAGGACGTTCACGTAAAAATAGCAAATGAGGTCCAAATCGCGAACGGACGGTTTTAATAAATCCCTGGCAATGAATAGAAGTTATTGGCAAAATATGAAGTTTTCGAGGATCCGGATCGTTGGACGATTAACGAAACGAAGGACGAAACAAAATAGAATTAAGTGGAAGGGCAAAATGGTAATCTGACAAACCAAATTTATAAAATAACACAATTCTTTCTTTCTTCTTCATTTTCTTCCTGCGTGAGATTTCCAGAGAGCGATTTTCTCTCGGCCTCCTCCCTGCCCGCCGACGATTTCCGGCGATTCCGACCTCCGATCTCCCCCGTTTCTCCTCCGTTCTTCGTCATTTCTTCTCCTCTCGCTACCCTCGGTATGTACCTACAATCTTAGAGCTTTTATTTCAACGTTTACGCCGTTTTAGATAATTAGGGTTTCGATTATATCTCGTTAAAAAACGCGAATTAGAGCTCGTAATTAATAGGTTAGCCGTGATTAGGTATATATTGAACGTATCGAACGTTATCGGACGAAGATAAATCGATTTGTGAAAAAGTTTAAAAATCCGAGAATTTTAGGGTTTTCGGAAAAAGTTCGATTGCTCGATGAATTAGCTTAATAAATCGAATTAAAGCATTAGGAAATATCTTTAGTTAAGGTTTTGTTAATTTGGACGTTTAATAGCTTAATTCGGTTTTAACGGCAAATATCGTGTTTTACCTCAGACACGCGACTCCAGTGGACGAAGCTTGAGATCCAGCGCGCTCAAGGTAAGTTCTCGTGACTTGCTTGACCGAAAGGTCTACACCATACCTCGTCGTCGTATCAAGGATCCTTGAAGATTCCTTGTTTTACGTTGTTTAGGTTGGGTAGTTAGGTTAGTTGTTTATAGGTTATGTTGTATTGTCTTGTTGATATGTATGTTGTTTGTTTACTTTCCGCTGATTAACTGTTCATGCATCACGTATTTCAAATGTCATAGAAAATGAATTTCCGCACGTGTTTTAAGGAAAGAAATGAACCTCTGTAATTAATGTACGTAATCTGTATCTGTATCTGGTTACGCGAGGTGGGGCTCAGGCATGGCTGCAGGGTTTGTGAGCATGTACCCCCCTCCTCTAGGTGGGAAGTGGTAGTTCGACCGCGGAATGTATCCTTTCCATTTAGAGGGCTGATATCTCGGTAACAATCTGTCTGTGACGTAATGAAAAGAATGAAAATGTATCTGAATATGAATCTGTAATCTGCACGTTTTATGAATGCCATACGCACGCATTCATCTGCATTTACGTAGCTTACTGAGATTTCAATATCTCATATGTGTCTGTATGGTGTAGGTGACGTTCTAGGTTACGTTGACCCAGGTGAGGATGATATTCCTCCTCCTGACGTTGGAGCAGCTGATGGATGATGGCCGTGGGAGTGCGCTGAGCAGTCGAGGCGCGTTTTGACCCGTGGGGGATGTACGTAAAGGTTTTGGGGGTTTTTGAGACATTTTGGATTGATGATAAACTGTATAGAACATATTAGGGTGCTTGGATCTGGATAGGGGTTAGATAACGTTTTGGTAATTGTACGTAAAATGTTTTGGTTAAAACAGTTATTTAAACGTTATAGAAATTCTGGAACTGTTTGGTTGTTTAAATTAAGTGTTATGAATTGCTTTTAGGTTGATACGGATAGCTCGGTTTTTAGAGCTATCCACGCAGTTGGATTTCGCAAAGTCTGACTCGAGTCGATTGAATTTAGAATACGTTTTAGTTTTAATTGGTTGGATTTAGGTGGTGAGTTATGGTAATTGTTGGCGTGAAGAAGAATAAGTTTTGCTCCATGGAAATCAGATTCCAGAGAGCAAATCGAGGTGTTGAAGTGTAAAGCATGAAAGAAATGAAAGAAAGGTTAAGTGTTACTGAAGAAAGGATCGCTGCATAGTGTGCAACGATCGATCTCTGCTGAAAAGCAGAGATCGATCGCTGCCCTACTGAAGAAAGGATCGCTGCATAGTGTGCAGCGATCGATCTCTGCTGAAAAGCAGAGATCGATCGCCGCCCTTGTTACATGCTGCAGCGATCGATCTCTGCTTTTCAGCAGAGATCGATCGCTTGCTGCATGCAAGCCTCTTGGCGATTGTTTTCCGATTCTGCCCCTCTGTATTTAATGTTATTAAATGTTTAAATGATTTAAGTTTTATTAATAGTTTTAGTTTATATTTTAAATGATTTACCAAACGAACTTCGATTTCGATTCCGGTTTCGGCTTCGATTTCAATTCCGCTTTAACATTAGGTTTTAAAGTTTTATTTAAAATGTAAAAATAAAAATGAAAAATTTATACGGGTAAATGGGTACGGACTTAGGGTTGTTACACCCTTTACCGGCACAAATCCTCTCTTGGTCCACACAACCTAAACAATGAATATGATCAATGATTATGAATGATGAATATGATCCATGACCATGAATGATGAATATGATCAATGATTATGAATGATGATTATGATCCATGATTATGAATGATGAATACGAGCAAAGACATGAACAAGAAAAGACTTATGAGCATGTGATTTTCCCAAATTATGCATTCATGCATCCATGTTAGTGTTGCATTCCTTACTAAGCATTAGGCTTATAGTTTAAACCTTATGATGTAGGTGACGAGTTCTCAGTGTGACAGTGAAGGCTGGATAGGTGATCAAGTTCCCTGGTTATACCCATAGTAAGTCAGAGAAGTTTATGATAAACAGATGACTAAGTAGAATAGAGTTCTCTTATAACAATGAGATTCGGATTTTGAATGGTTTGACTTCAAAATCTGTTAACGATTTTAAGGATTATGAATGGTCTGTTTTGCTTAAGCCTTCCGCTATGTGAATCTTGTATGGGATATGGTTTTTACTCATTAGGGTTTATAATTTCCAGGTTAATATTTGAGTGAGTTGTAGTATTTTTGGTTGGATGAGGTTGTTTGATGATTATAGTGTTTTATTGCCGTAAGATAGAAGCTATATGAGGCATTCATCTGGCTGTCGTCATCGATAGTTGTCAAATGATAGGAGTCGAACAATTGAGTCTTCCGGATGACGTCACCAGAAGATGTAGTATGTTTCTCCATCGGCAGATGTAGAGTGTTTAGCCATCGGATGATGAAAGTGTCATTTTGTCGTCTAGCGATCGGCAGATATAGAGTGTTTAGCCATCGGACGATGTGAGGGTTTCCTTGTCGTTTAGTGACCGGGTCATGTTTTAATTATGCACGTGGGGAGCACATGTCCATCGGATGATGTTTCCCTATTTCACCGGAAGATGAAGTATATATTCCCTCGCCGGATGATGTAAATAATAACTTGTCGTTTAGTGATCGGATGATCTAGAGCTTGTAAGCTACGGAAGATGTCATAGATGAACACGTGAATTTCACATGTCTATCGGTGGATGTTTTAAATTGGTCACACGAGATGCACGTGATCGTCGGTCGATGCGAGTATTCGCATCTGCCGATAGTTGTTTAAATGAGTCATGTTGGGTGCACGTGCCATCCTGAAGACGCAATGTCTATCGGTTGAGGCATGCAGACCCATGCAACTTGTACGTCGATTGGAAGCATGTACGAGGGACTAACTTTCCATCCATTAAGTTGAAATCTTTAAGCCTGTTAGGTATACTGTTATTAAGAAAAAAAAGAGAAGGAGAAAAGAGTTCAAATATGAGTTAAAGTTTTATGTAAAGTCAAGAATTTCGTGGCGATCCTCCCTGGGTCGTTACACAAAATCTCCTATCGCCAAAGACTTCTTGTGACGACCCTATCACTGTACCCAATTTCCCGTACATGTATTTTTTTTTTTTTTTATCCTTATACATTAAATAAACTCTACGCAGAATTTAAACCGGAATCGAAATTGAAATCTAACTTTAAACCATTTAAAACAAAACCCAATTTAATTAAATAAAACTAAAAACCATTAAGGAAACAATTAAAATAAAACTAAAACAAGTGGGAGGGCAAAACTGTCAAAGCCGATACAAACAGGGAGGGGCGATCGATCTCCAAATACAGGAGATCGATCGCTGATGCACCAAACAGTAGGGGCGATCAGTCGCCCCTCTGTGCCAGCGATCGGTCGCTGCATCAAAACAATGAGGGGCGATCAGTCGCCCCTCACCTCCCGCGCCCAGTCGCCACTCTTCATTCTTCTTTCTCATCTCTTAACTTTTCTTTTCAAATGCTCTCTGGAATCCGAAATTCTAGAGAGCAAAACACAATGTTTCTTTCACTTTCCCTGCACACCACCCACTTACCCTTTTCCATATAAACTCTAGCATAATATCACTCGTTTCCTAAAATTACACAACCGATACACACGTTAAACTTTCGAGAAAACGATTTGCATGGATACGTTTGAAAACCGAGTATATCCACCTGTTTTAAATCATCATCAATGCATGAAAATCTACATAAAACCTTAACCAAAACGTTTTACAAACAGTTTTACCAAAAACATTGAACTATCAACATATAAACCTATCAATTATCCAGTTCCCGAACATCCTAAAATGTTCTAACTGTACAATTACTTTTTCTAATCTACCATCAGCCCAAAACATCCCAAAAACCCCAAAACCTATACATACATCCCCACGGGTCAAGTAAGCGTCGACTGCGCCAGCACACCACCGCGAGCCATCATCTGTCAACTGTGTCACTCCTCAGGTGGAGGGATCTCATCCTCACATGTTTCCTCGTAATCACCTACACCATACAACACACTATGAGATAAAAATCTCAGCAAGCTCTCGTAAATGCAAATGCATGCTATGCGTGTGAGCTTTTAAACCATGCGTTATTTTCTTTACTTTATATGCACTGTAGGTGTCACCGATATCCTATCCCCCTAACCGGAGAGCTCATCCAGCGGGCGAACTACTCTTTCCAGCTAGAGGAGGGGGTGCACGCTTACAACACGTACAGCCGTGTCTGAGCCCCACCTCGCGTGACCTGTAAACTGTATGCCTTCGGCCTGTATGCCTTTCGGCCTGTAAACTGTATGCCTGACGACTTTTTTTCTATGCATTATCTTTAAACCATCGTGCGGAAATTCATTTTCATGCTTTTCTTTAAAACACGTGATCCGTGAACAGTTTATATCTCAAAGTAAACAACCACATATGTACCATCACGACGATAAACAAACAACATACGAAACAACTAATCCTAACTACCCAAACCAAAACAAATTAAACGAAACACGTCTCCAAAACTCCTCGAGACAACCACGACGTACGGTGTAGGCCAATCGGCCAGAGAAGATCACGAGAACTTACCTCGTGTCCAAAGCAACTCAAGCTCCGTCCACGAGCGTTGTTTGTCTGAAGCAAAACACAACGTTTATCGTTAAAACGAGTTTAAACTTCTAAACGTCCAAATTTAACCAAAATCTTACCTAAGGAATTTCTTAAAATCTCAACCTAACTAATCGAAGTATTTAAACAACGATTAACGCTCGATAGTTTAAAATTCCAATTAACGAGTTTTCCTAAAAACCCGAAAATTCTCCAATTTTAACATTTCTCACAAATCACTCTAACTTCGTCCAATAACGTTCAATACGTCCTATACATTCGTAATCTACAACAATCTATCGATTTCGAACCCTAAATCTCGATTTTTAACAAAACCCTAATCGAAACCCTAACCATATAACTTTGTGAAAACCGAAAACTAACGCTCTAAAACTTTAGAATTATACCTAGAGCGTCGAATGGAGGAGAAAGCGCGAAGAAAACGGAAAGATTGGAGGACGAACAGAGGTCGGAATGGAAATCGCCGCCGGAGAACAAAGACGTAGGAGCTCCCTGGTTCGTGAACTCCAGAGAAGAAGAAAGAAGAAGTGAGGGAGAGAAGAAAGAAATTTGTTTTTAATATAATTTGGTTTGCAAAATTACCATTTTGCCCTTAGTACATATTTTATATTTGTTTTGTCTTTCGTTTCGTCAATCGGCTAACCGTTCGAATTCTCCAAATTTTCTTATTTCAATATTATATCCAACTTATTATTTGGGTCCTATCAAAACTGTCCGTTCGCAAAACGGACATCTTTTACTATTTTTATTAAAACATCCTTTGTATTACGAGAAACTTAATTACTCGGAATATAGCGTTATTACTCCGAAAATTCTCGTAAATTTCTTAAAATTCAAATTAATAATTAGGATCATAATGGAGCTTCCTTTTCGTAAAACGAGTTTGATTTGACATATTTATAAAAAATGTCAATATATATTATAATATAAAATTCCGTACAGGCCGGATATTACATTTCATCCACCTTATTTAGAATTTTGTCCGCAAAATTTAACTACACAAATAGCTCAGGATACTTAGTCATCATATCCTGCTGTCGCTCCCACGTAGCTTCTTCCACCTCGTGGTTCCGCCATAGGACTTTGACTAGCGGAATCTCTTTGTTGCGTAACACCTTGATGGAAGACTCCAAAATACGTACCGGCCTCTCCTCATAAGTCAAGGTAGGTTGTACCTCGATCTCTGTAGTCTCGACGATATGTGATGGATCGCGTAGGCACTTCCGAAGCATCGATATGTGAAATACATCGTGAATACCCTCCATAGAATCCGGAAGCTGTAGTCTGTACGCGAACTTCCCGATCCTCTTTAGAATAAGAAAGGGCCCCACATAACGAGAGTTTAACTTGCCCCTCCTTCCAAATCTCGCAACGCCTTTAAACGAAGAAACCTTTAGATAAACTTCGTCACCTTCTTCGAACTCTAGCTCTCTCCGTCTCGTATCAGCATAGCTCTTCTGTCTGCTCTGGGCTACCTCAATACGCTGTCGGATAATGGCAATCTTCTCTGCCGTTTGCTGTAGAAACTCTGGACCAACGACGCTGGCCTCGCCGACCTCGTCCCAATATAACGGAGACCTACACTTCCGACCATACAAAGCCTCATACGGTGCCATGCCAATGGTAGCCTGGAAGCTATTGTTGTACGAGAACTTAATCAGAGGCAAATATCGGCTCCATGAGCCCTGAAACTCCAGCACACAAGCTCTTAGCATATCCTCAAGAATCTGATTCGTTCTCTCTGTCTGACCATCAGTCTGAGGATGAAATGCTGTGCTGAAATTAAGCTGAGTCCCCATAGCTTTATGCAGGCTCTTATAGAACTTTGAAGTAAATCTCGGATCACGATTCGAGACAATAGAAACTGGCACCCCATGCAGTCTAACAATCTCCTGCACATAAAGCTCGGCGAGCTGATCTATAGAAGATGCCATCCTCACAGATAAGAAGTGGGCCGACTTTGTCAATCGGTCCACAATAACCCATATGCCGTCGTGGCCCTTCGTCGTCCTCGGGAGCCCCACAATGAAATCCATGGAGATCTGCTCCCATTTCCACTCCGGAATCGGCAGTGGCAATAATGTTCCGGCCGGTCTCTGGTGTTCTGCCTTTACCTGTTGACAGACTAGACAGGTCTCGACATACTTGGCGACCTCTCTCTTCATATTCGGCCACCATAAGTGTTGCTTTAAATCCCAGTACATCTTAGTACTTCCCAGGTGTACAGAATATGCCGAAGAATGTGCCTCGGCCAATATAGCCTTCTTCATATCCTTGTCGTTAGGCACGTACCACCTATGCCTGAACTTCATAATACCATCCTCTGATAAATGGAAATCCAACGAGTCTCCTAATGTCATGCTGGATCGAAGCTCCTCACACTCCGTATCATTCTGCTTAGCCTCACGTATCCGATCAAGAATAGTCGGCCTGAGAGAAATGTTGGTGAGCATACTGGATAACTCTGCCACTATCTCTACGTCGAACCTCTCAATCTCAGACCGCAGCGTGACTGACATCGCTGCTAGTGAAGGCTGACTCGTAGAAGGCACTCTACTCAAAGCATCAGCAACCTTGTTCGCCTTTCCTGGATTGTGCTTGATATCAAAATCGTAATCTTTGACGAACTCAAGCCATCGTCTCTATCGCATATTCAGCTCCCTCTGCGTAAATAGATACTTCAAGCTCTTGTGATCAGAAAATATCTCGCACTGCTGCCCATATAAATAATGTCTCCATATCTTCAGTGTGAAGACCACAGCCGCTAACTCAAGGTCGTGCGTAGGGTAATTTTGCTCATACGGCTTCAACTGCCGAGAAGCATAAGCAATAACTCTCCCCTCCTGCATCAATACACAACCGAGTCCAACTCCAGACGCATCACAATAAACACTAAACTTGTCACCTTCAACAGGTAGCGCCAATACTAGAGCGGTGGTCAATCTCTGCTTTGACTCCATAAAACTGTTGTCACAAGCAGCCGACCATATAAATCTCTCGTTCTTCCGAGTCAGACGCGAAAGAGGAAGTGCGATCTTCGAGAATCCCTCAATAAACTTTCGGTAATAACCGGCTAACCCGAGAAATCCGCGCACCTCTCGTACGTTCTTCGGTTGTGGCCAATCTCTGACCGCCTGAATTTTGCTCGAATCTACAGAAACCCCTTCTTCTGATATAATGTGGCCAAGAAAACTGACTCGATCCAGCCAGAACTCGCACTTAGAGAACTTTGGATACAACTAGTGCTGGCATAGAATTCTCAGAACTATTCTTAAGTGCTCCTCGTGTTCTTCCTTTGTCTTTGAATATATCAGTATATCGTCGATGAAAACCACCATAAACTTGTCCAGATACTCCTTGAAGACACAGTTCATCAAATCCATAAACGCTGCAGGGGCATTAGTAAGTCCAAAAGACATGACAAGGAACTCGTAATGCCCATACCTCGTTCTGAATGCCGTTTTCGGTATATCATCCTTCCAGACCTTCAACTGATTGTAACCCGAGCGTAGATCAATCCTCGAAAAATACTCGGGCACCTTGCAGCTGATCAAATAAATCATCAATCCGGGGCAGTGGATACTTATTCTTCACTGTAAGCTTATTCAGCTCTCTGTAATCGATGCACATCCTGAGGGTCCCGTCTTTCTTCTTGACAAACAGAACGGGCGCACCCTAGGGTGAAACACTGGGTCGGATAAAACCCTTCTCTAACAACTCATCAAGTTGAGTCCTCAGCTCTCTCAACTCAGCTGGTGCCAACCGATAAGGATTCTTAAACCTGGGCGCGGCATTTGGATAAACATCAATAGTAAACTCAATCTCCAGGTCCGGCAGTAACCCGGGAAGATCATCGAGGAATATACCAGAGAACTCTCTGACTATAGGAATGTCGCTCGGCTTCACTCCGCTGAGCAACTGAATATCAAATACTGAGGCCAAGTAAATAGAGCAAGCACCTTTAAACTGCTCGTTGACCATCATAGAATAAGAAAATAGGCGAGCTACTCAATCTGTTCATCGCCTGATAAGAAAACTCGGCTTTACCCGGGGGTCGGAAGGTCACAATCCCAGATCGACAATCGATGGTGGCGAAGTGCTGTGCCAGCCAATCCATCCCTAAGATGAGATCATAGTGCTCGATGCCCATAACAATAAGGCGAGCATAGAGGGTACTGTCCCTAATTGAGATAATATTGCCCTGGACATCATGACATGACTGCATACGCTCTCCTGATGGTAGCATCACGCTGTGTTCGTATTCTGCTAACTCAGGCGCAAGCTTCAATCTAGACACACAAGCAGTGGAAACAAAAGAGTGCGTAGCCCCCGTGTCTAACAAAAAAAATACAGCTACGCCCGTAATCAGTATAGTACCTGCTATCACGGAGGGACGAGCCTCGTCGTGGACATCACCAGGCTCAATAAATGCAAAGATCCTCGGGATAATCCTCTTTTGATCACTGCCTGACTGATCTCGGCCCTTCTTCGGGAAATCTTTAACAAAATGGCCTTGTTCTCCACACCAATAGCACACGTCTGTGCCCACTCTGCACTGGCCACGGTGTTCCTTCTGACATTTAGGGCAAAAAGGTATCTGAGGAGCCCCCTGTACCTGCTTGCCTTTCCCTCGATCAATGCCTCCCTCTAGAGGTCTTTTAACACCTCTGCTGCTGCTGAGGCTTTGCTCTTGGTTGCCAACCTCGTGACTGAGTGTGAATCTCTCGGAAGAAGCCCTTAGCTGGCTCCCTCGGTTTAATAGAATCTCTGTCAACTGCCTCTATGTCAAGCTCCCTGGCCACAATCTCGTCATAGGATACATTCCGTACCCCAGATATAGTAAGGCGCATCCGGAACTCCTGGCTAAGTCCCTGTAAGAACCGGCATACCTTGTCCTCGTTAATGCTGACCTGACGTGGCGCAAATCTAGAAAGGGCTTCAAACTTCCTCACATACTCGGCAATCGTACCAACTTGCCGTAACTGCATAAACTCAACCATCTTCGCCTCTCGTACAGTATGGCTGAAAAACTTGTCATAAAACAAATCTCTGAATCGTTCCCAACCCATAATCGTCACATCAGTGGTCGTCTTGATGGAATCCCACCAAAACCGAGCGTCCAGTGCCAAGTGATAGGTTACCAATGCGACCCTCTCTCTGTCCTCTATGCTAGCATACGCCAGCATGTCCTCCATAGTGCGAATCCACTCCTCGACTGAAGAGGGATCCGTAGATTGTCCATTAAATATAGGGGGTTGGAGCTTCAGGAACCTCTCCATCCCTCGGTTACCCAGAATGGCTGCCTCCGAGCTCTAGTGCCCTCTCGGTCTATCAGCGTACCCTGCTGTTGGGACTGCCTCTCCATCTACTGAACCTATCGCTCCATATGCTGGGACTGCTGGGCGATAAAATCCTTAAGTGTGTCTATCGTATCGTCGCAGTCATCTCGATCGTTTCCTCGACGCACCATACTTATATACTCCTATATAAAAGTTAAACAAATACTCTATAAAAATGAAATCAAATAAAGCTATAAACATACTTACAGTTGATGAAGAATGTCCGCGTAGTGGCTGTGCAGTCGAGCAGTCTACAGAACCGATTTTAAAACCCGGGGGCTTTGATACCACAAATTGTGACGACCCTATCACTGTACCCAATTTCCCGTACATATATATTTTTTATTATTATTATCCTTATACATTAAATAAACTCTACGCAGAATTTAAACCGGAATCGAAATTGAAATCTAACTTTAAACCATTTAAAACAAAACCCAACTTAATTAAATAAAACTAAAAACCATTAAGGAAAACAATTAAAATAAAACTAAAACAAGTGGGAGGGCAAAACTGTCAAAGCCGATACAAACAGGGAGGGGCGATCGATCTCCAAATACAGGAGATCGATCGCTGATGCACCAAACAGCAGGGGCGATCAGTCGCCCCTCTGTGCCAGCGATCGGTCTCTGCATCAAAACAATGAGGGGCGATCAGTCGCCCCTCACCTCCCGCGCCCAGTCGCCACTCTTCATTCATCTTTCTCTTCTCTTAACTTTTCTTTTCAAATGCTCTCTGGAATCCGAAATTCCAGAAAGCAAAACACAATGTTTCTTTCACTTTCCCTGCACACCACCCACTTACCATTTTCCATATAAACTCTAGCATAATATCACTCGCTTCCTAAAATTACATAACCGATACACACGTTAAACTTTCGAGAAAACGATTTGCATGGATACGTTTGAAAACCGAGTATATCCACCTGTTTTAAATCATCATCAATGCATGAAAATCTACATAAAACCTTAACCAAAACGTTTTACAAACAGTTTTACCAAAAACATTGAACTATCAACATATAAACTTATCAATTATCCAGTTCCCAAACATCCTTAAATGTTCTAACTGTACAATTACTTTTTCTAATCTACCATCAGCCCAAAACATCCCAAAAACCCTAAAACCTATACATACATCCCAACGGGTCAGGTAAGCGTAGACTGCGCCAGCACACCACCGCGAGTCATCATCTGTCAACTGTGTCACTCCTCAGGTGGAGGGATCACATCCTCACCTGTTTCCTCGTAATCACCTACACCATACAATACACTATGAGATAAAAATCTCAGCAAGTTCTCGTAAATGCAAATGCATGCTGTACGTGTGAGCTTTTAAACCATGCGTTATTTTCTTTACTTTATATGCACTGTTGGTGTCACCGAGATCCTATCCCCCTAACCGGAGAGAGCTCATCCAGCGGGCGAACTACTCTTTCCAGCTAGAGGAGGGGGTGCACGCTTACAACACGTACAGCCGTGTCTGAGCCCCACCTCGCGTGACCTGTAAACTGTATGCCTTCGGCCTGTATGCCTTTCGGCCTGTAAACTGTATGCCTGACGACTTTTTTTCTATGCATTATCTTTAAAACATCGTGCGAAAATTCATTTTCATGCTTTTCTTTAAAACACGTGATGCGTTAACAGTTTATATCTCAAAGTAAACAACCACATATGTACCATCAGGATGATAAACAAACAACATACGAAACAACTAATCCTAACTACCCAAACCAAAACAAATTAAACGAAACACGTCTCCAAAACTCCTCGAGACAACCACGACGTACGGTGTAGGCCAATCTGCCAGAGAAGATCACGAGAACTTACCTCGTGTCCAAAGCAGCTCAAGCTCCGTCCACGAGCGTTTTTTGTCTGAAACAAAACACAATGTTTATCGTTAAAACGAGTTTAAACTTCTAAACATCCAAATTTAACCAAAACCTTACCTAAGGAATTTCTTAAAATCTCAACCTAACTAATCGAAGTATTTAAACAACGATTAAGGCTCGATAGTTTAAAATTCCAATTAACGAGTTTTCCTAAAAACCCGAAAATTCTCCAATTTTAACATTTCTCACAAATCACTCTAACTTCATCCAATAACGTTCAATACGTCCTATACATTCGTAATCTACAACATTCTATCAATTTCGAACCCTAAATCTCGATTTTTAACAAAACCCTAATCGAAACCCTAACCGTATAACTTTGCAAAAACCGAAAACTAACGCTCTAAAACTTTAGAATCATACCTAGAGCGTCAAATGGAGGAGAAAGCGCGAAGAAAACGGAACGATTGGAAGATGAACGGAGGTCGGAATGGAAATCGCAGTCGGAGAACAAAGAAGAAGGAGCTCTCTGGTTCGTGAACTCCAGAGAAGAAGAAAGAAGAAGTGAGGGAGAGAAGAAAGAAATTTGTTTTTAATATAATTTGGTTTGAAAAATTACCATTTTGCCCTTAGTACATATTTTATATTTGTTTTGTCTTTCCTTTCGTCAATCGGCTAACCGTTCGGATTCTCCAAATTTTCTTATTTCACCATTATATCCAACTTATTATTTGGGTCCTATCAAAACTGTCCGTTTGCAAAACGGACCTCTTTTACTATTTTTACTAAAACGTCCTTTGTATTACGATAAACTTAATTACTCAGAATATAGCGTTATTACTCCGAAAATTC
This sequence comes from Begonia masoniana, assembly GCA_022432975.1. Taxonomy (NCBI): domain Eukaryota; kingdom Viridiplantae; phylum Streptophyta; class Magnoliopsida; order Cucurbitales; family Begoniaceae; genus Begonia; species Begonia masoniana. The sequence goes on from CM039502.1 coordinate 39,078,866, forward strand.
TCGTAAATTTCTTAAAATTCCAATTAATAATTAGGATCATAATGGCGCTTCCTTTTTGTAAAACGAGTTTGATTTGACATATTTATAAAAAAATACCAATATATATTATAATATAAAATTCCGTACAGGCCGGATATTACACTTCTTCCACTCATTTAGAATCATGCAGGATATGGAAGCTCGAGGATACCAGCTCAATGCATCAGCAACTGCATTCCAAACTAAATTCATAATCCTCTAAATACTCTAAATACGGGTACGGACTTAGATGGTATTCCAAACTAAATTCATAATCCTCTAAATACTTCATCCATCTGCGCTGCCTCAAGTTGAGATCCTTCTGAGTGAACAAGTACTTTAGACTCTTGTGATCAGAGAAAACCTAGAAGCTGGCTCCATATAAATAACTCTATCATATCTTCAAAGCAAAAGCGATGGCGGCGAGCTCTAGGTCATGGGTAGGATAGTCCTGCTCATGGGGCTTCATTTACCGAGAGGCATAAGCCACAATCTTACCATGCTGGATCAATACACATCTTAAACCAACCCCGGAGGCATTGGTATACATAGCATAAGGAAGGTTCCCATCGGGAACTGTCAGAATAGGAGCACTGGTTAACCTGCGCTTCAATTCTTCAAAGGCATTCTGACAGTCGACATCCCAAACAAACCTCACATCCTTGTGAGTAAGCCTAGCGAGTAGCGCGGCAATAGACGAAAAATTTTGCACAAAGCGCCGATAATATCCTGCTAACCCGATGATGTGCCTACGATATTCAATCGTCAAGCACAAACACCAGGTATGTATTTTAATCATTATTATTTTTATCTACTAATTGATTTTTGTTTCCTTTTTAGGTAAAGCTTGGAACGAAGGAAGAGGAAATTTGTCTTCCCTTAATCAAATATTGTAACCAACCTAATTTCATATTTTTAGGAAACTTTAGTTTTATTAAAACCTTATTTATTGGCAAACATTAGTCATTGTTGTTTTTGAGATATTTGTTTAAGTCAATTTTAGGTTATTTAAGTGGAGAAAACCAATTGAAGAGGAGCCAAAGTCACAAAAGCCAAAACAGCAAAGGAGTAACGCAACAGGGCATGCGGACAACCCAGGAGGCGTGCAGGCGGTGAGCAGTGCGGCGAGGAACTCGTGCGAAGGACTGGGTTGACACTAGGGCGCACTTAGGGCGCGTGTGCCGAACCTTCAAAACGCCCAACGGTTACTTTCTACACAACGGTTACATTTTATTTTCCTTTTCTGTTTTTCTTCATTGATTGATTATGGGTCTTTAAAAACACTTTTAGAACACTTTGTAATGGTCTTTGGCCAATTTTCAAATTACAGAAGTTTATCTTCTTCGTTGGAGTGTTCCTCCATTTTCTATTTTTTTTTGGGTAATTTTCTGTCGGTGAGTAATATCCAATTTGAAACTCCCATTCGAGGCCTCTTCCTTTTGGTGCGTAATATCCAGAAGGTAAGCTTCAAGGTGGTCCCGATTTCAGTGTGTAATATCCAAAATTCAGAGCACTGATTGTCTCCGAGCTTCGACTCTCTGGAGACTTTCTTCAACTTCATCAAGTCCCATTGCATTTGGGTAATCTTCCACCTTAAATTTCGTTCTGTTCTGAGCATGTTTGGGAGACTTTTCGAGCTTGTTGATTGAGAGCATCTTTGCTGTTCATTTTCTCTGTTTTTTTATCGTTTCTCCTGTGTTTATGTTGCTTAATTCCGCTGCCATCATTTGTTAATTGTGTTTTTGTTTTTGGTTGTCAATTGGATCACGAGAGTGCAAGTATCGGGACCCAAACCGTATCAAGTGGTATCAGAGCGTTGGTTAGCTCTCTGGTTCATTTCTTCGTTGTGTTTCTGTGTCTTTTCGTTATTTTGCATTTTTCTTTGTTTTGGTCTCTGTTTTTGTTTTGTTTTCTGTCTAGTATATTTTGTCGTTAGTTTCTGTTTGCTAACCGGAATGACCCAGTTGCATGAGTTTCACTTCGGCTTAGTTGAACAGCAAGTCTCAATGTTCGTCTGAAAGGACAACCCATTTGCTTGAGCTTCAATTCTGATTATGTTGACAACAGATCGCATTGCTCGTTTGAAAGGTTAGTTTTTCTTGATAGTTCTATTTTTTGTGTCTTCTATTTGTGTTTACTTTCTGTGATTCTGTTTCTTGTGTTGATCTGTTGTGTCTATGTTTTTGACTAACTAAAATAATCTATGCTGTTGAAACTTACATTCTGCTTATAACTTCCATGCAGAATATTTCGTTAGCAAAATTATTGATCTATTTTCTATCCTATCTTCTTATTGTTTCTGTCATGTTTTGTGTCTACTTCGATGACCAAGATAAACCCAGTTGCATGAACTAAATTATTCTGCATCATTTGAATCAACAAGTTTTGTGTTTAGTGACCGGTATATTGCATTGAAAAGATTAGTTTTTCTGTTTTGTTATCAGCTGTTATTGTGATAATCTTTGTTGGTGTAGTTTACAGAGACAGAAATTTCTTGGACATAATTGCACGAATCTTGTTTTTGTTATCTACCCAGAATACTATTTAGTGTGTTTTCTTGAAACTTTTGTTTCCTGATTTTTGTGTCTTCGTTTGCTGTTTCTTTTAGTCTGCTACTATTTTCTTTCGCTAAATTGAATGCCCATGATTATATGAATTAATATCTAGTTTAGTCGACAGCTTGTGCATTAGTAAGACTAGCTCTCATGATCTGTATTATTGCGTGGATATTTTCAGAATGTTAATATTGTTGTTCTGTTGGATTGAGTGGACAGAAACGTAAGACCGACTCATATTATGTTTATATAAATTTTCTGTTTCAACTATCCAGTATTGTTCCACATTTGCTTGTTTTAAATCCCACATAACTGAAGTTGATACCCATGCAATAATCATCACATATCCTGTGAGGAAAATAGGGTGTTCTAGTTTGTGAATCTTTCTATGCTATATTTCTCTGGTTGTCATCGTTTAAGTTCTCCGTTTTGAACTGAATTGCATCTTAGTTTACAGTATCTTGCATAATAAATTTTGCACGTAAATTGAGATAGTTTTCACAGTAAAATTCTGGTTCATGCATAGAAGTATCTATTATCATTTGCCTGTATTTTCAAATATCCAGATTAATTAGCATGCTAGTTTGCTGTGATTCTTGATTAAACTCTTAAAGAACACTGTTGAAAATGATTAGGAAGAATCAAATTCCCTATCCCCGAGAACAATATGATTTTAATGAACAAAACCATTGTAACACCCCTAAGTCCGTACCCGTATTTCCGTATTATATTTTTCATTTTTATTTTACACTTTATACTTATATCTTTAACTTATCATTTTAAACAAACTTAATTAAACTGTAAACTAAACCTAAACCGAAATCAGAAATTGAATCTAATTCTCGAAGCTTTTAAACCAATTCAAAACAATTAAAAGTAAATAAAGTAAAATATTTAAAACAATTAAAATTATTTAAAACAGTAAACAAACCGCGGAGGGGCAAAACCGGAAAATCGGTGGGAAGCAAGTGCAGCGACTGAGCGCCTAGGCGCTGCAATGTGCAGCGCCTGATCGCTGCAGATCGCTGCAATGTGCAGCGATCGGGCGCTGCACATTGCAACGCCTAGGCGCTCAGTCGCCGCACTTGCTTCCCACCGATTTTCCGGTTTTGCCCCTCCGCGGTTTGTTTACTGTTTTAAATAATTTTAATTGTTTTAAATAGTTTACTTTATTTACTTTTAATTGTTTTGAATTGGTTTAAAAGCTTCGAGAATTAGATTCAATTTCTGATTTCGGTTTAGGTTTAGTTTACAGTTTAATTAAGTTTGTTTAAAATGATAAGTTAAAGATATAAGTATAAAGTGTAAAATAAAAATGAAAAATATAATACGGAAATACGGGTACGGACTTAGGGGTGTTACAACCATGGTTATTTTGATAATTACAAGGGTAGGGAAAATAATAACAAATATTATCAAGAACCTCTTAAGAAAAATCAATCCACCTATTACCAAGACCTTTATGATTATGATCGAAACCGAAACTCAACCTACCAAGATCCATATGATTATGAGCAACACCCAAGACATAGGAAATCCATTTCTACCAAGGGAAGGTTTGAAGAATTTTACATTCCTATTTTTAGAGGTTTAGATGATAAAAGAGAACTTAGTTATTGGTTGGACAAAACCGAGTTGTACTTTGTTGGTAGAGGATATTCGGAAAGGACTAAGGTTAGACTAGCCATTGAGAAATTTAGAGATTATGCTAAACATTGGTGGGAAAACCTCGTAGCAAAAAGGAAGAGGAATTATAAGGATGAGATTGAAACTTGGAAAATGCTAAAGGATTTCATAAAGAGGAAGTTCAATCCAAATAGCTATCTTTTAGAACCAAGTCCTAGGATTCCATCAAGGAGACCAAGCCCACCCGAACCATTACCTTATTTGGATTCCTTCCATGGTGAATTTTTGAGGAAGGCCCCTCACAAAAGGGATGAAAAGAAAATTTTAATTGAAGAAACCCCAAGGCTAAGAGCTAGGGACATCAAGTGTACCCAATGCTTTGGTCGTGGACACTTAGCCAATGTATGTCCTAGTCCCCCACAACCGAACTTAGAAGAAAGCACCTCAAAGCCTAAAACTAAAATTGTTAAATGCTTTTATTGTCTTGGTTTTGGACATGTAGCATTCTTATGCCCTTTCAAACTCTCTAAGAAATTAGTAGAGGATCCTAATAAGGTTGATATTGACTTAGAAGAGCCAACCAAGAAAGAGGATCATTCCCCGAAAGAAATCTTTCATGGTCAAGAATCCCAACTACCCAAGAAAGAAATCCAATTGTTGGGGGAACAAAATACTTGCCTAGAAGAACTATAAGCCTACAAGAAAGAAGTTGATACACTAGAAGCACTTGTTGATAACTCTTCCCTAACCGAGAAAGAGTTATGGATAAAGAACTATCTTCTTTTCCTTGATGAGTTCCGGGATCTGTTTCCTAATGAATGTAAGAAGTACGCCCGTGAAATGGAAGCCATAAAAATTGATTCTTGTGATCACAATAAAAAGAGTAGTGTTGTGTTACTTGAAGATATTTTTGATGAATCCCCACTACCGAATCTATTTTGTGATAACTTGATTGACTTAGATTGTGTGGATGAATACTCTCTTGTTAACAATAATCTAGTTATGTTTGAGCCACTTGGAGGATTCTTTCAAAAAGAGGAAAGTAAAGATGTTGCCTCGGCCAAAAATTTGAAGCAAGAGAAGGTTGGCGAAATCTTTTCGACCCATGGAGTTAATGCAAGACCATTAGCATGCCACTTCACCAATCCTACCTACAATGTTATATGTAACACCCCTAATTCTGTACCCATATTTTACCCATATAAATTTTTCATTTTCATTTTTGTACTTATTTCTTTCCTCTACTTTAATTAAAACCTTACGCGGAAATTAAACTGTAGTTGAAATCGGAACGGAAATCGAAATTGAATTCGGACTTTAAAATACTTTAAAACAACTATAAAACAATTTAATTAAAAACTTAAATACATTTATAAAACTTTAAAAATAGTTCAGAAAAGAGGGAGGGCAGAATCGGGATTCTGCCCCCAAAGTAACAGCGAATGATCGCTGCATTGCTGCAGCGATCATGCGCTGCAGTTGCTGCAGCAAGCAGCGATCAGTCGCTGCATTGCTGCAGCGACTGATCGCTGCACACTGCAGTGCAGCGATCCTTCTCTTCCCTTTTTGGTCACACGGTCTCCAGAGAACAGCAACCAGCGATCGATCTCAGCTCTGCTGTAGAGATCGATCGCTGCACACACTATGCAGCGATTATTCTTGCTATTGCTCTCTGGAATTTCCAGAGAGCAAAAACACTTCAACTTATCAATGTAAACTCTCTGGAAATCCGATTTCCAGAGAGCTAATCTTCATATTATTATCACCTTTCACACTTCAATTATAACTTAAACTCTACCTATTTATAACTTAAACACTGTAAACTTGCACCGGACTTTGCGAAGTCCAACTGCGTGGATAGCTCTGAAAACCGAGCTTATCCGTAACTATCCTGAAACCGTTCAAAACATTCTCAAAACATCCAATAAACAGTTTAAAGAAAACATTTTACATACAGTTACCAAAACGTTATCTAACCCCTATCCAGAACCCAAGCAACCTAAAATGTCTATACATTCATAATTAACATTAATTCCCCAAAACACGTACACAGACGTCCCCACGGGTCAGAAAGCGCTTCGACTACTCAGCGCACTCCCACGGCCATCATCCATCAGCTGCCACCTACGTCAGGAGGAGGAACCTCGTCCTCACCTGGATCAACGTAACCTAGCAGATCACCTACACCATACAGACACATATGAGATATTGAAATCTCAGTAAGCTACGTAAATGCAGATGCATGCGTGCGTATGCCATTCAGAAATCATGCTCAGATTCAGATTACAGATACAGAATTACAGATTACAGATTCATTACGTCGCAGACAGACAGAATTGTCACCGAAACCTCGACCCACTAACCCAAGGGGGCCCGTCCGGCGGTTGGACTACCCCGTGGGGTTAGAGAGGGGGGGTACACGCTTGCAACACGCACAGCCGTGCCTGAGCCCCATCTCGCATGACCAGATAACAGACAGATTACGTTTATTCATTCAGATTTCGTTACAGATTTCATTTCAGATATACGTTCCTTTTCTTAAAAACGATGTGCGAAATTCCTTTTCATGACTTTCGAAAACCGTGATGCATGAACAGTTCATATCAGCGGAAAGTAAACAAACAATTCATATCAGCAGACAATATAACATAACCTATAAACAACTAACCTAACTACCCAACCCGAATAACGTAAAACAAACGATTCCTCGAGTATTCTCGAGACGACGACAGAGTATGGTGTAGACCTTTGGGTCAAAGTAAGTCACGAAAACTTACCTGGAGCGCACTGAATCACTAGCTTCGTCCACGGGAGTCGTGTGTCTGTGAGAAAACACGATATTCATAGTTAGAACCGATTTAAACTATAAACGTCCAAATTACAAAATCCTTAACTAGCGAATTCTCCTAAATTCTCCACTTAGCTAATTAGAGCATTTCGAACGTTAATTAAGCTCGATTATCCAAATTCTCAATAATGAGTTTTTCCCTAAAACCCGAAATTTACCAATTTATAACTTTTTCGCAATTCGACTTTTCTTCGTCCAATAACGTTCAATACGTTCAATATATACGTAATTATAGCTAACCTATTAATTACGAAGCCTAAATCGCACTTTTAACGAAAACCCTAATCGAAACCCTAACCCTAAATCGAACCGAAACTCGAATTAAACGCTCGAAAACTAAAGCTACATACCGAGAGTAGCGAGAGAGGAAGAAAACGTGAAGGACGGAGGAAGAACGGAGCTTGAACGGAGTCGGAACGGGGAAGAATCGTCGGCGGCCAGAGGAGTTTCTCCTCTCTGTTCGTGCGTTCCAGAGAGAAAAGAGAGAAGAGAGAAAGTGAGGGAGAAATGAGTGATTTTGTGTTATTTAATAAAATGGATTTGCAAATTACCATTTTACCCTTCTTACTTAAATCTATTTGTTTCGTCCTTCGTTTCGTTAATCGTCCTTCGATTCGGATTCTCGAATACTCCATATTTTGCCCATAACTTCTATTCATTACCAGGGCTTTATTAAAACTGTCTGCTCACAATTTGGACCTCGTTTACTAATTTTAATAAAAACATCCATTACATTACGAGAAACATAGTTACTCGGAATATTGTGTCACTATTCCGAAAATTCTCGTAATATTCTTAAAATTCCTATTAATCGTTAGGATTGCAATAAAGCTTTCCGTTTGCGAAACCGACTTGATTTGACATAATTTCTAAAAATGCCACATATAATATATTATATCAATATAATATATTAAATCTAAAATTCCGTACAAGCCGGATATTACATTCTACCCTCCTTATTCAGAATTTTGTCCACAAAATTAAATTACACAAACAGATCAGGATACTTAGTCATCATACCCTGCTGTCGTTCCCACGTCGCCTCTTCCACCTCGTGATTCCGCCATAGAACTTTGACTAGCGGAATTTCTTCGTTGCGTAGAATCTTGATGGAATGTTCCAAAATACGTACCGGCCTCACCTCATAGCTCAAGGTAGGCTGTATCTCGATCTCTGTAGCCTCCACAATATGCGATGGGTCACGTAGACATCTCCGAAGCATAGATACGTGGAATACATCGTGGATACTTTTCATAGAAGCTGGAAGCTGTAGTCGATACGCCATCTTCCCGATCCTCTTCAGAATAGGAAAGGGCCCCACATAACGAGGGTTTAGCTCACCCCTCCTTCCAAATCTCGCAATGCCCTTGAACGGCGAAACTTTAAGATAGACTTCGTCGCCTTCTTCAAACTCCAGATCTCTCCGTCTGGTGTCAGCATAGCTCTTCTGCCTGCTCTGAGCTACCTCAATGCGCTGTCGGATAATGGCAATCCTATCTGCCGTTTGCTGTAAGATCTCTGGACCAACGATGCTGGCCTCGCCAACCTCGTCCCAATATAGTAGAGATCTACATTTTCGACCATATAAGGCTTCATACGGAGCCATACCGATAGTAGCCTGGAAGCTGTTGTTGTACGAGAACCCAATCAGGGGCAAATATCGGCTCCACGAGCCCTGAAACTCCAGCACACACACTCTGAGCATATCCTCAAGAATCTGATTCGTCCTCTCCGTCTGACCATCAGTCTGAGGATGAAAGGCTGTGCTGAAATTAAGCTGAGTCCCCATAGCTTTATGCAAACTCTTCCAGAACCTTGATGTAAACCTCGGATCTCGATCTGAGACAATAGAAACCGGCACTCCGTGCAACTTCACAATCTCCTGTACATAGAGCTCCGCGAGCTGATCCATAGAAGACGTCATCTTCACAGGCAAAAAGTGAGCCGACTTTATCAATCGGTCCACAATAACCCAAATGCCGTCATGGCCTCGCGTAGTCCTCGGGAGCCCCACAATGAAATCCACGGAGATCTGCTCCCACTTCTACTCCGGAATCGGCAGTGGTAACAGTGTTCCAGCGGGTCTCTGGTGCTCCGCCTTTACTTGCTGACATACTAGGCAGGTCCCAACGTACATGGCAACCTCCCTCTTCATGTTCGGCCATCAGAAGTGCTGTCTCAAATCCCGGTACATCTTGGTACTCCCCGTAGTCAATGCACATCCTGAGGGTCCCGCCATTCCTCTTGACGAATAGAACAGGCGCACCCCAGGGTGAAACACTGGGTCGAATGAAACCTTTCTCCAATAACTCATCGAGCTGAGTCCTCAACTCACTCAACTCGGCTGGTGCCAACCGGTATGGGTTCTTAAACCTCGGTGCAGAGTTAGGATATACGTCAATAGTGAACTCAATCTCCCGGTCTGGTGGTAAACCGGGAAGATCATCAAGGAATATGCCAGAGAACTCTCTGACAACAGGAATGTCGCTCGGCTTCACTCCGCTGAGCAACTGACAATTAAAGACAGAGGCCAATAAATAGAGCACGCACCTTTGAACTGCTCGTTGACCTCCATGGAATAAGAAATAGGCGAGCTACTCAATCTGCTCATCGCCTGATAAGAAAACTCAGCTTTACCCGGAGGTCGAAAGGTGACAATCCCGGATCGACAGTCGATGGTGGCGTAGTGCTGCGCAAGCCAGTCCATCCCCAAGATAAGATCATAGTGCTCGATGCCCATAACGATAAGGCGAGCATAAAGGGTGCGATCCCCAACCGAGATAATATTGCCCTGGACAATACGACCTGACTGCATACGCTCTCCTGAAGGTAGCATCACGCTATACTCGCATTCTGCTATCTCAGGCGCAAGCCTCAATCTCGACACACAAGTGGTGGAAATAAAAGAATGTGTAGCCCCCGTGTCTAGTAAAGAGAATACAGGAACACCAGTAACCAGTATAGTACCTGCTATCACGGCTGGCTGATCCTCGTTGTCAACATCTCCAGGCTCAATAAGTGCGAAGACCCTCGGCGTAACTCTCCTCTGATCTCCGCCTAACTGATCACGGCCCTGCAGCGGACAGTCTCTGACAAAGTGGCCAATATCTCCACATCTATAACACTTGTTCGTGCCAACTCGGCACTCGCCACCATGCTCCTTCTGGCACCTGGGGCACCATGGCATCGGAGGAGCCCCCTGTACTTGCTTTCCCTTGCCTCTATCGTTACCTCCTTCGAGAGGTCTCTCCACACCCCTAGGCTGTGGCTGAGGTGGCTGTGCTCTAGGCTGTCATCCCTGATTCCGAGACTGAGGACGGATCTCTTGGAAGAAGCCCTTCGCTGGCTCCCTCGGTCGAATACATGTAGCCCTGGCAGCCTCTATATCCAGAGCTCTAGCTGTAATGTCAGAAAAGGGCACATCAATAATACCTGAGACAACCACGTGCATCCGAATCTCAGGATTAAGCCCCTCCATAAACTGATGCACCTTCTCCTCATTGTCGCTGACAAGGCGTGGTGCAAATCTAGATAGTGCATCGAACCTCCGAATATAATCAGCAACTGAACCGGTCTGCTTCAGCTGCATGAACTCGTTCCTCTTAGCCACTCTCATCGTGCGGCTGAAATACTTATCGAAGAATAGGAACTTGAATCGATCCCATGTCATAATAGATACGTCCGTCGTCACCTTGATTGAATCCCACCAGAAACGGGCATCCATCGCTAAGTGAAAGGTAGCATAAGCCACCTTGCTCCCGTTGCCGACCTCTGCATAATTTAGCATATCCTCCATAACTCGGATCCACTCCTCGGCACGTGTCGGATCCGATGACTGGCCCTCGAATACAGGAGGTCGTAGACTCTGGAACTTCTGCATGCCCTGATTGCTAGGAACCACTAAATCCTGGGCTCTCTGGGTCTCTCGCTGGGTCTCCCGATTTACTAAATCTGTAATTTGCTGCGCTTGCCGGTCCATATGCTGGGACTGGCGGTCTATCAAGTCTGTAAGACGATCCATCGCGTCGTCTCTAGGATCTCTTCCTCGAACCATATTTATAAAAATCCTACAGAATTTAAAACAAGTAATCCTAAGAAACTGAAATCAAACAAAGCAGTAAACAGACTTACAGTTGATGAAGGATGTCCGCGTAGTGGCTGCGCAGTCGAGCAGTCTACAGAATCGATTTTAAAACCCGGGGGCTTTGATACCATAACTGTAACACCCCTAATTCTGTACCCATATTTTACCCATATAAATTTTTCATTTTCATTTTTGTACTTATTTCTTTCCTCTACTTTAATTAAAACCTTACGCGGAAATTAAACTGTAGTTGAAATCGGAACGGAAATCGAAATTGAATTCGGACTTTAAAATACTTTAAAACAACTATAAAACAATTTAATTAAAAACTTAAATACATTTATAAAACTTTAAAAATAGTTCAGAAAAGAGGGAGGGCAGAATCGGGATTCTGCCCCCAAAGTAACAGCGAATGATCGCTGCATTGCTGCAGCGATCATGCGCTGCAGTTGCTGCAGCAAGCAGCGACTGATCGCTGCATTGCTGCAGCGATCAATCGCTGCAGTTGCTGCAGCAAGCAGCGATCAGTCGCTGCATTGCTGCAGCGACTGATCGCTGCACACTGCAGTGCAGCGATCCTTCTCTTCCCTTTTTGGTCACACGGTCTCCAGAGAACAGCAACCAGCGATCGATCTCAGCTCTGCTGTAGAGATCGATCGCTGCACACACTATGCAGCGATTATTCTTGCTATTGCTCTCTGGAATTTCCAGAGAGCAAAAACACTTCAACTTATCAATGTAAACTCTCTGGAAATCCGATTTCCAGAGAGCTAATCTTCATATTATTATCACCTTTCACACTTCAATTATAACTTAAACTCTACCTATTTATAACTTAAACACTGTAAACTTGCACCGGACTTTGCGAAGTCCAACTGCGTGGATAGCTCTGAAAACCGAGCTTATCCGTAACTATCCTGAAACCGTTCAAAACATTCTCAAAACATCCAATAAACAGTTTAAAGAAAACATTTTACATACAGTTACCAAAACGTTATCTAACCCCTATCCAGAACCCAAGCAACCTAAAATGTCTATACATTCATAATTAACATTAATTCCCCAAAACACGTACACAGACGTCCCCACGGGTCAGAAAGCGCTTCGACTACTCAGCGCACTCCCACGGCCATCATCCATCAGCTGCCACCTACGTCAGGAGGAGGAACCTCGTCCTCACCTGGATCAACGTAACCTAGCAGATCACCTACACCATACAGACACATATGAGATATTGAAATCTCAGTAAGCTACGTAAATGCAGATGCATGCGTGCGTATGCCATTCAGAAATCATGCTCAGATTCAGATTACAGATACAGAATTACAGATTACAGATTCATTACGTCGCAGACAGACAGAATTGTCACCGAAACCTCGACCCACTAACCCAAGGGGGCCCGTCCGGCGGTTGGACTACCCCGTGGGGTTAGAGAGGGGGGGTACACGCTTGCAACACGCACAGCCGTGCCTGAGCCCCATCTCGCATGACCAGATACAGACAGATTACGTTTATTCATTCAGATTTCGTTACAGATTTCATTTCAGATATACGTTCCTTTTCTTAAAAACGCGTGCGGAAATTCCTTTTCATGACTTTCGAAAACCGTGATGCATGAACAGTTCATATCAGCGGAAAGTAAACAAACAATTCATATCAGCAGACAATATAACATAACCTATAAACAACTAACCTAACTACCCAACCAGAATAACGTAAAACAAACGATTCCTCGAGTATTCTCGAGATGACGACAGAGTATGGTGTAGACCTTTGGGTCAAAGTAAGTCACGAAAACTTACCTTGAGCGCGCTGGATTTCAAGCTTCGTCCACTGGAGTCGCGTGTCTGAGGTAAAACACGATATTTGCCGTTAAAACCAATTTGAATTTTAAACGTTCAAATTATAAAATCCTTAACTAATGAATTTCCTAAATTCCAACTTAGCTAATCAAAGCATTTAGAACGTCAATTAAGGCTCGATAACCCGAAATCTCATTTAACGAGTTTTTCTCAAAAACCCGGAAATTTACCAATTTTTAACTTTTTCGCAAATCGACTTTTCTTCGTCCAATAACGTCCAATACGTTCAATATATACGTAATTATAGCTAACCTATTAATTACGAAGCCTAAATCGCACTTTTAACGAAAACCCTAATCGAAACCCTAACCCTAAATCGAACCGAAACTCGAATTAAACGCTCGAAAACTAAAGCTACATACCGAGAGTAGCGAGAGAGGAAGAAAACGTGAAGGACGGAGGAAGAACGGAGCTTGAACGGAGTCGGAACGGGGAAGGATCGTCGGCGGCCAGAGGAGTTTCTCCTCTCTGTTCGTGCGTTCCAGAGAGAAAAGAGAGAAGAGAGAAAGTGAGGGAGAAATGAGTGATTTTGTGTTATTTAATAAAATGGATTTGCAAATTACCATTTTACCCTTCTTACTTAAATCTATTTGTTTCGTCCTTCGTTTCGTTAATCGTCCTTCGATTCGGATTCTCGAATACTCCATATTTTGCCCATAACTTCTATTCATTACCAGGGCTTTATTAAAACTGTCTGCTCACAATTTGGACCTCGTTTACTAATTTTAATAAAAACATCCATTACATTACGAGAAACATAGTTACTCGGAATATTGTGTCACTATTCCGAAAATTCTCGTAATATTCTTAAAATTCCTATTAATCGTTAGGATTGCAATAAAGCTTTCCGTTTGCGAAACCGACTTGATTTGACATAATTTCTAAAAATGCCACATATAATATATTATATCAATATAATATATTAAATCTAAAATTCCGTACAAGCCGGATATTACATTATACCAAGGTTTGCTTCGTTAAATACTTTGATTAGTTGGTGTTTAAAGATTGGATGGACTTTAAGCTTCCATGATACTAGTTTAAAAATTGAAAATAATTCTGTTTCGTTGCATCTCTTAGATTCATTTCATGATTCACTTTTAAAAGCCAACGAACACAAATTATTTAATGTTATGGATGATTATTCTTTAGTTATGAAACCGCCTAGTAAATTTAACTATCAAAGCAAGATTGAACATAAGTTAGTGATAGTTGAACAATGTTATTATGTTTCCTTTTTGTGCCTACCTAAATATGACTCTAATATTATGAAAATGGAATATTTTTCTGTTTTAATTTTGTGGAGTAATCAAGAAGGCAGCCCCTTGGGAACCTCGTGGTTTCCCAATCTTTTGATCGCATATGGAAATCTTGGAACCAATAAGTTGGTTAGTGCAACCACAACAAGGTATGTAACTTCTAACCACTTAATTGATTGGATATTGAGAATTGGATGGTTCGTAGATAATGTTGTTGTTAAACTTGTTTTGGTTCCTTGGCATGGTACTTTCAATTCTACTTTTTACATGGATTATATTTTGATATTTGAATTGGGTGTTAGATTGATTAAACATTCATGCCATGTTAAATTTGTGAATATTTGGAAAATGATTACCATATTTCCTCTTGATCTATTCGGTAATGAAAATTGCATTTTGTTAAATGACCAAATATGTACTTGTGAATTTATTTCTTATAAATGTTCTTGTTACTCTTTCATGAAGGTACTTAACTATAAGTGTGCTAATAGTTGGTTATATTCTAGTAACTTCATGAAACTTTTGATGCTTATCATTGATAAAATCTTTAGTTATTTTGATTTGGATCAAAACTTTTTCTTCAAGCCATCTTTTGATAGAACGGGCATTGGTACTAATGCTTTGATGGGGTTTATTTTATATTATTATTTTATGGATCATTGTACCAATTTCGTGACATTATTTGATTGTCGGTGGTATTTAATTGAAGAGTGTATACTTTCCTTGATGACATTGTATGGAACTCATGTGAAGAAAGACGATATGTACGTGTTAGTTCTTATTGCATTTTTACACTCTATTGAGAAGCCGAAGCTCAAAGAAGAAACCCAAGTGATAAGGTTGTTGAAGACTCGAGAAGAAAGAAGATCAATACCACAACCTCACAACCTTTGGTCAAAGGAGTTAGGCAAGGCTACTAAGGCAAATGATCAAGTTGTTAGAGAACATTACTGGTGGCTTAAAGGATTGCAACTAATTATCATTATGAGTTGTAAGAGAATTCAACCTTTGGATTTGAGGTCAAATCCTCAATCACCCAGAGAGGATGATGTGCCTACGATCTCCAATCGTCAAGCACAAACACCAGGTATGTATTTTAATCATTATTATTTTTATCTACTAATTGGTTTGTGTTTCCTTTTTAGGTAAAGCTTGGAACGAAGGAAGAGGGAATTTGTCTTCCCTTAATCAAATATTGTAACCAAGCTAATTTCATATTTTTAGGAAACTTTAGTTTTATTAAAACCTTATTTATTGGCAAACATTAGTCATTGTTGTTTTTGAGATATTTGTTTAAGTCAATTTTAGGTTATTTAAGTGGAGAAAACCAATTGAAGAGGAGCCAAAGTCACAAAAGCCAAAACAGCAAAGGAGTAACGCAACAGGGCATGCGGACAACCCAGGAGGCGTGCAGGCGGTGAGCAGTGTGGCGAGGAACTCGTGCGAAGGACTGGGTTGACACTAGGGCGCGCTTGGGGCGCGTGTGCCGAACCTTCAAAACGCCCAACGGTTACTTTCTACACAACGGTTACATTTTATTTTCCTTTTCTGTTTTTCTTCATTGATTGATTATGGGTCTTTAAAAAAACTTTTAGAACACTTTGTAATTGTCTTTGGCCAATTTTCAAATTACAGAAGTTTATCTTCTTCGTTGGAGTGTTCGTCCATTTTCTGTTTTTTTTGGGTAATTTTAAGTCGGTGAGTAATATCCGATTCGAAACTCCCATTCGAGGCCTCTTCCTTTTGGTGCGTAATATCCAGAAGGTAAGCTTCAAGGTGGTCCCGATTTCGGTGTGTAATATCCAAAATTCAGAGCACCGATTGTCTCCGAGCTTCGACTCTCTGGAGACTTTCTTCAACTTCATCAAGTCCCATTGCATTTGGGTAATCTTCCACCTTAATTTTCGTTCTGTTCTAAGCATGTTTGGGAGACTTTTCGAGCTTGTTAATCGAGAGCATCTTTGCTGTTCATTTTCTCTGTTTTTTTATCGTTTCTCCTCTGTTTATGTTGCTTAATTCCGCTACCATCATTTGTTAATTGTGTTTTTGTTTTTGGTTGTCAATTGGATCACGAGAGTGCAAGTATCGGGACCCAAACCGTATCACCAGAGGAAGCTACGAATCTCCGATACATTCTTGGGTGGTTGCCAGTCCATTACCGCCTCAATCTTCGCAGGATCAACAGAAATACCATCCCGCGAAACGATATGGCCCAAGAACTTCACCTCAGAAGCCCAGAAATCACATTTTCTGCCCTTAGCATATAACTGATGCTCCCTAAAGGTCTACAGGACAATGCGGAGATGCTCACGATGTTCACGACGAGTCTTCGAATAAATCAAGACGTCATCAATGAAGACTACCACAAACTAATCCAGATACGGCTGAAAGATCCGGTTCATAAGATCCATAAACACCGCTGGGGCATTAGTAAGCCCGAATGGTAGGACCAAAAACTCAAAATGTCTATATGTAGTCGGGAAAGCAGTCTTAGGTATATCTTCCTCTCGAATCTTCACCTGATGATATCCTGTCCTCAAATCAATCTTTGAAAAGTACCGTGAACCACCGAGCTGATCAAAGAGGTCATCAATACGTGGAAGCGGGTATTTGTTCTTAACAGTAACCCTGTTCATCCTCCGATAATCAACACACAACCTCAACGATCCATCTGCCTTCTTAGCAAATAAGACGGGAAAGTTCCAGGGCGACATACTCTCCCGGATGAAACCTCTACTCTGCAGATCATCTAACTGCTTACGCAGCTCAACTAACTCGGCAGGTGCCATCCTGTAGGTAGGAATAGAGATTGGAGTAGCCCCTGGAACGAGATCGATACAAAACTCAATCTCTCGATCAGGAGGTAAACCCGGTAGCTCATAAGGAAAGACATCATCATACTCCTTGACAACTGAAACTTCACTCTCCTGTACCGCGGTCTCAAATTCCAAGTCCATCGACCAAACTCCTCCATACTGTTCCAATCCACTCCTGCCCCGTAGACATACCCGAAACAGGGAGTTAACAATCCCCACACAAGGACCTCGGTGGTAGGCAACAACCCTGCCAGACTTCGAGGTAACTGTGACCCGCCTCAAGTGGTAATCAACTATCGCCCGATATTTCATCAGTCAATCACAGCCCAGAATGACATCAAACTTCATCATAGGCAGAACGATGAGATCGGCTGAAAACTTGCAATCGTCGATCACCATACAAACTGATCTGCAGATATATACAACTCCACTCTTGTCGCCCAGAGGAGTATTCAAAAAGAAAGGAGTTTCCATCTCTTCGATGGATAACCCCAACACCTCAGCAAACTCAGTAGAAATAAACGAATGCGACAACCCAGTATCAAACAACACCCTAGCAAAAGTATGAAGGATCATAATCGTACCGTCCACAACCGCAGGCTGGTCTGGCACTGGGTAATACTCTGTCCGATCAACAGCATAAGACTGACCAGCTACTCCCTTGCCCTTGTAGTCACAACCACGGCCACCGCCCCTGGAGGCAGATCCCCGAAATCCTCCGGTCCTCTGCTGCTGAACAGGAGGGGAACCCATAGCAAAGGGCTGCCTGATGGGTCGGTATGGAGTATCAGTGGCAGGTCTATCCTCTGCTCGACGCTGGGGAGTCTAAAACTGAGTCTGTTATGGAGGAGGTCGGGCCTGTCCCCAGTTCTGACCCGGCGGGGAGAATGACTCGGTAGCTGAGGAATATAGAAAGAGGGTCGCAGCTACTGCCCTTGCAGTTGGCTCAGCGGACAATGCTTCCTGAGATGACCTGGCTGGCCACAAGTATGGCAGGTGTAAGGGAAATACCTGCTGCTCCCCGACGATCTGCCACTAGATCCGGAAGAGCGACTAACACTGAGACCCAAATCTGGCACCTGTCGCTGGCCCTTCCTAGTCATCTTTCCCCCTGAAGACCGACTGTCTGCCCCACGCTGAGAGGGGCCATCTCAAGATGGGCACAACCTCTCTATCCTCAGGGCGGCCTCATATGCCCCAATCAGGCTATCATACTGATTAATAACCTCAGTCCTCTTTATGCCGAAATTCAGGCCCTGAACAAACTTGATTACTTGGGCCTCCACACTGACCCCTCCAGAATATGGCAACAAGTGAACGAAACGATTATAATAATTGGTCATCGACATAGATCCCTGTACCAGCTCGTAGTAGGCTCTGGTCATCATTCCCCGATACTCTCTGCTACTGAACTAGCTCCGAAACAGAGAAGTAAACTCAACCCACCCATAGTCTCGACATCACCCTGACTGCGGATGGCTTTCCACCAATGCCTAGCTGCCTCCCTCAGAAAATAGGCAGCCATAGAAATTCTCGACTCAACCGGCGTCTGGAGAGTCTCGAAGTTGAGCTCCATAACCTCAAGCCAGTTCTCTGCCTCCGCCGTATCAGTGCCTCCCACAAAGGTTGGAGGGTTAAGTTGGTTGAACTCTCGAAAATGTAACCCTCTAGAGGTCGTCGAAGTAGGGGTGGGATCAAGGGTGGAAGCTGGAGTCGGAGTTGGAGCCTGGGCACCGCTCACCAAGTTCCGTAAAGCCTCCAATAGAGAGGAAACGGTGCTAGGGTCCTGATCGGGACTCTGAGGAACTCTCCTCCTTTGTGGCATCGTGACAATTCTGAAAAACATGAGATTGTACCACATTAGCATTTCTCATTAATCATTCAATGCATGTATTCTACCAACTGCTCATACTTGATCACAAAATTTGTCACTAAGAGGATCATGGAACTTTGGCGCTATGATACCAATAAATTTCTGTCACGACTCAGGTGTAACGACCCCGTTAAAGGCCGCGACATAAACATAAACATCCTTCGGATAAATACTGGCTTGTTCTCTGTTTCATCCTATCTACTTCATGTTATATCATTATATTTTTTTTAAAAAAATACAAATCTCCGAAACATTTCAGTATCAGACGAAACTGAACCCTTCATAAACTTAACTTCTTCTTTAAACTATTGACATGCTAAGTCGCAGAATTATGCGACAATGTTCAGCCATTAACCACATAAGGAAATCGGGCTGGGAGAAGGTGTCCTTAGATCACCCGACTCCATCGATCTCGAGTTCCAAGGAGTTGCAGACATTATCGGTAAGAAAGACACATCCACAGATCGTCACGTGCACTTCATGTGACTCAATGGACATCGCCCGGTAGAGGTCATCTACCGATGGGCACGTGCAATGCACGTAATCCATTGAACATCATCCGGTATTTGAAATACACTACATCGCCCGGTCACTGGACGACAAACTACACTTACATCGTCCGGTATTTGAAATACACTACATCGCCCAGTCACTAGACGACAAAACTACACTTACATCATCCGGTATTTGAAATACACTACATCGCCCCGTCACTAGACGACAAAACTACACTTACATCATCCGGTGAGTACAACTCTCGACATCATCTAGTGAGTACAATTCTCGACATCATCTGGTGACGTCAGCCGGAAGGTTCAATCGATCAACCTCTACCATCCAACTCCTGCCGATGACGTCAGTCGGATGATACACTCATCCAGCTTCTATCATTCAGCAGTAAAACACTATAATTATCAACAACTTCAACCAACAGAAAATACCACGACTCACACAAATCTCAACTTGATAGACATAAACCTCAAACGAGTAAAAATCATAGACTCATTCAGGAATACGTAAGCGGAAGACTCATATAAAACATGATATCCTAGGTTCTTACAATCATCCTCAAACTCAGAGGTTAAACCAGACAATTCCAAGTCCAAATAAAAACAAACATGATCTTGTCCTACTTAGACATCAGTTTTCTCATAAGTCTTACTAACATAAAATGAGCATAACCACGGGTCATAATCGCCTGCCAGCCATAGACTTTCCCCCCCTGAGTATCATCCTGCAACCAGCCTTAGACATCATCATTGAATTTGGAATCCTCACCTGATATTTCATCACCTACATCATAAGGTTTAAACTATAAGCTTAATGCTTAGTAAGGAATGCAATTCTAACATGTACACGAGAATGCATATTTGTAAGAAAATCATGATCATGTTCATTTCATGCTCTTTTCTTGTTCTTATTCGTATTCTTGTTCATCACTTTCATCATATGGATTAAGGGAGGATTTGTGCCGTAAAGGGGGGATGACAGTGCAAGTGTACATAGTCCCTTTCGGGCCGTATTCATGGTCCTTCTCTTTGGACAGTGACATATGCCAAACCACCCCCAACCCTCACTTAATCCGGTTGCATAAGTTTCATATTCATTCTCATATCTTGTTCATGGGGAAAAACATGCTCATAAATCGTTTCCATATGCTTCATAAGTAAATCATGATACATGACATGAATGTTCTTAAATCATCAGACTATGGAAAATATCATACTAGACAGTTGACTTCATAGACTCTATCAGAACATCACATAACATAGTTCTCAAACATCCGTAAATCATCCAAGTACAAACCGTCTTACTAACTTAAACAAACATCAAACACATAACTAATTTAGTACCCTTAAGATGTAGGGCCCTAATGGCCGGAAATCTTAATACATTCACTTACCTGGCTCCCTTAGCAAATTCGTGCTCCTTTTCTTCAGACTTCTTCACCTAAAACATTTACATCACAGTAGTTAAAACAAAATCCTAAAAGTCCTAATCACAAATCATCCTAGGATCTAGTAGTTAAAGTCATTCCCGAATCCCTTAGTCTAGTAATCTGTATGCAGTCTGAAATCCAAAAATCAAAACAGCTAGGTTCAACTAATGATTAATCAAGGTCGGTTATATTAAATGTCCAGAATCGATTCGGAAATGACATTACTAAATCCAGATTATAAATGTTACTATTGTTACTCGGCCATTGGAGGAACCGAACTCCAACACAAGCTGAAAAACAGAGCTTAACAACTAACTGACAACTACATTGTCTAACCCATACCTCGAGCGTAGAGTATCCGAGAAATAGCAAAGGAACTAGTCGTCGAAGGGAGGATTACTGGCAGGCAGAGAGTGAGAGCTCGGGAGAGAAAATCGCTGAAGGAGAAAGTGTCGGCTACAGTGGCGTTGGTGAGGTTTAAAAATTTTCTATTTCCTTTATATATCGATCACAACCCACCCTTATTACAATTTTGCCACTCAACCTAGTTTAACACCATATGAAATTAATTAAGCTTTGGCATAAAATTCCGAATCGAAAATATCAAATAAACATGACCGTTAAAACGGTCAAGAAAATCACCTGATCAACTTGTCGGGTGGTACATCCACCCCTCCTTAAAAAAAATTTTCGTCCTCGAAAATTGCTCAAATAAAGAGCTCAGGATATTTGTTCAGCATGTCTTGCTGTCGTTCCCATGTGGCTTCTACCATACCATGATTCACCCACAAGACTTTCACCAGTGGAATTTCTTTATTTCGAAGAGTCTTTACTGCAAATTCCATAATCCTTACTGGTTTCTCTTCATACTGTAACACCCGAGTTTTTTTTTTCGGATTTCCGCTCCAAGGGAATTTTCATAAATAAGAAATATAGGTCTGTCTAACGAGCAAGAGGTGTTATTAGTGTCCTAGAGATTTATGGGGATTTTTAGACGAATAAGTAAATTTTTAGAAACCCATATCCATAGTGTAACGTTAGAGTTCTGTTTTTAGCCCTATAGTGTTTTAATTCATAAAAAATAGTAAACAAGGTCCAATTTGCGAACGGTTGGTCTCGTTAGAATCTTAAGAATAAGTTGGAATATTTGGAGGAATAAGGGAGTCTTGGAAAACCAAACTGATAGAGGAATAGTGAACGAATTAAAGGAATTGAACTAAGGGCAAAATGGTAAAATAGGAAGTCAAATTTTTATAAAACCTAAAACTCCTCCTTTTCTTCTCATTTCTCTCCTCCTCCATGTGAAGCTCTCCTCACGATTCCCTTCTCCTCTCCCTCCCTCGATCACTCAAGTTCCGATTTCTGGCGAGTTTCTCTTCGGTTTTCTTCAACAAATCAACTCTCTAGGTAAGTTCTATACTTTGGGCTAACTTAGTTGTTGTTTTAGGGCACTATTTGGTTAGGGTTAATATGAGTTAGGGTTGAGAAATTGGGGGTTTTGGTAGGAATCAATAGTTTGACAATACTAATGCCCCATAGGGTTGTATTTATGATTATTGTGGTAGTTTGTGTGAATTAATGGTGTGGCTTAATGTTTAAGGTGAAGTTTTGGTGGTTGGAAGGTTGTTGGAAGCCATTAATGGAGTTTTTTTTGAATTAGTGAGCACGATGTGCTCGACGAAATTCCCGAAGTAGTAAATAAGAGTTTTAGGGAAATTTGTCTTAGCTCGGGTTTTCTTTTAGTTTTGTAATTGATGATTTAGAGTCGATACTAATGACATGTTATGAAAATGCCTTAGGTAACCCAAGCTCTCAGAGGACGATGCTCGGCATAGCTAGGACTCTAGGTAAGTTGTAACGACCCGAGGAGGATCGTCACGTGTCATGACTTTCCTTTAAACTTATCCGTACTTTTATACCTCTGTAATCGTAGTATACTTTTTTTTTTTCTCAGACTTACATCATATCTCATCTTAACTTAAATTCGCTGAATAACCGCGTTTAGCTTTCACTCCTGCCGATCGCTAAACGACAAACATCTAGTTGTTCTACCGGTCAGCACGTGCATCTCACATGATTCATTAAACATCTATCGGCAGGCACACATATTTGCATCTGCCGACAGTCACGTGCAACTCGTGTGACCAATTAAAACACCGTTCAATTATACAACGGAAGCCACCTACATCTGCCGATGAGAGAACAATAGACGATGCTCTCATCTGCCGATGGCAAATACCCGACTCCCATCACAACCCTCCTGCCGATGACGTCAGCCGGAAGACAAATACTTTTCCTCTTCCGATGACGTCCTCCGGAAGTCAAACTTACCCGACTCCCATCACAACCCTCCTGCCGATGACGTCAGCCGGAAGACAAATACTTTTCCTCTTCCGATGACGTCCTCCGGAAGTCAAACTTACCCGACTCCCATCACAACCCTCCTGCCGATGATACGTCCCATGTCTGCCGATGAGAGAACCATAAGCGAAGCTCTCATCTGCCGATGGCAAATACTCTATATCTGCCGATGACGTCAGCCGGAAGACAAATACTTTTCCTCTTCCGATGACGTCCTCCGGAAGTCAAACTTACCCGACTCCCATCACAACCCTCCTGCCGATGACGTCAGCCGGAAGACAAATACTTTTCCTCTTCCGATGACGTCCTCCGGAAGTCAAACTTACCCGACTCCCATCACAACCCTCCTGCCGATGACGTCAGCCGGAAGACAAAACAATACTTTTCCTCTTCCGATGACGTCCTCCGGAAGTCAAACTTACCCGACTCCATCACAACCCTCCTGCCGATGACGTCAGCCGGAAGACAAATACTTTTCCTCTTCCGATGACGTCCTCCGGAGGAAGACAAATACTCTTCCTCTTCCGTTGACGTTCTCCGGAAGTCAAACTTACCCGACTCCCATCACAACTCTCCTGCCGATGACGTCAGACCTCCTGCCGATGACCGTCAGCCGGAAGACCAATACTTTTCCTCTTCCGATTACGTCCTCCGGAAGACAGACTCATTTCTCCATCAGCCCTCGCATCAGACAATCCCCCTTTTTATTTTAGACTTCTATCTAGATAAATGTAAACCTCATACTTAAATCTTAATGGCCAAAGCTCATCAAGATAATCGTGAACTCATTCAAAACTCACACAGCGAAGACTTAATTAAAATAGTTCAATTTGATAACTAGAGCTTAATCTTCGGACTCTGAAATTAAGACAGCATTTCTAAAATCCCAAATTGTTAAAGTAATCCAACCTACTTGACTTGGCTTCTTAAAAACTTCATTAAAACTTATACGAGCTTTAACCAGAATTCCTCATTCGCCATCCAGCCACAGATTTCACACTGATCACCTCCAGCAACCGAGCTTAGACATTTTCATCAACTTTGAATTCCTCACCTGATATTTCTTCACCTACATCATAAGGTGTAACTGTAAGCCTAAGGCTTAGTAAGGAATGCAAACTATTATGAGTTCATGAATGCATAACTTGGAGAAAAACATGCTCATAAGTCTTTTCTTTTCATGTATTTATCTTAATCATCATTCATAATCGTATCTCGTATTCATTGTTCATAATCATCATTCGTAGACATGCTCATATTCATCATTCCTTTCATCATTCATATTCTTCATTACATTATGTGGTTTAAGGGAGGATTTGTGCCGGTAAAGGGGGTTCGACAGTGAGTTTGATCATGGTCCCTACTGCGGGTCGTATTCATATGTCCTACTGCGGACTGTGACATATGCCGAACCACCCCCAACCCTCACTTAACCACGTTGCATAAGTTTTATCTTCTTACCTTATTCATGAGAAAACATATTTCAAAACATTTTCATATGCTTGAGAAGTAAAACATGATGCATAACATAAATGCACTTAATCATCGAACTAAGACAGGGGAGTACATGAGAATAACAGAACCATATCCATCGACATTTCATCAAACATATAGCAGACAATGTTCACTAAATCTAACTTAATCCTTTGATGTAGGGCCCTATTGGCCGGAAACTTAATACATTCACTTACCTGGATCCTTAGCAACTTGAATCACTTTCTCTTCAACTTCTTTACCTAAAACATTCCACATTATAGTAGTTAAAATCAAGTCCTAAAAGTTCTAATCGAAAGTCATCCTAGAATCTAGCAGCTAAGGTTCTCTGTGCAGTCTGAAATCCAAAACCGAAACAGCTAGATATAGCTATCGATTAAACGGGGTCGGTTATATAAAAGGTCCAGAATCGATTTAAGGGTGACATTACCAAATGAAGATAAAGAACGATAACCAACTGACTCAGCCATTGAAGAGCCCGAAAGTACAAGTTCAACTGAAAACAGAGTTCTAAATGACTACCCGGCATCTACATTGTCAAAATCTTACCTAGAATGCGGGTTATCGGAGTGGGGGCTGAAAAACCAGTTGCTGGGGAGGAAAAAGGCTCCAGAGAAGAAGGGAGTCGCCGAGAGGAAATGTCGGCTGCAGTGAGGTTTAAATGAGATTTAAGGTTTCCATTTTCTATTTATACCTAATCCTTCAGTCTTTATTACAAAATTGCCACTCAACCTAGTTTTACTCAACTTGTAATGAATTTGCCTCAACATTAAATTTAATCATAAAGGTTAAATAAAGGGTAACAATGAGAATGGTCAGAAAATCACCTGGCCGAAATGTCGGGCGTTACATCCACCCCTCCTTAAACAAAATTTTCGTCCCCGAAAATTGGTCAAGCAAAGAGTTCTGGATACTTGTCCAACATATCCTGCTGCAGTTCCCATGTAGCTTCTTCAATACCATGATTCTTCCACAAAACCTTAACCAACAAGATTTCCTTATTCCTTAGAGTCTTCACTGCAGAATCCAAAATTTGTACTGGTTTCTCTTCATACACCAAATTAGGCTCAACTTCAATTTCCATTGGTTTAACAACTTGAGTCGGATCACGTATGCATTTCCTTAGCATAGACACATGAAAGACATTGTGAACCTTTTCCAAAGATGGAGGCAAAAGTAATCTATAGGCTGTGCTACCAATCTTAGCTAAGACAGGGAATGGTCCAATGAACCGTGGGTTAAGCTTTCCCTTCTTACCAAATCTTAAGACTCCTCTAAATGGTGAAATCTTCAGGAAAACTTCATCACCAACAGAAAACTCAAGATCTCTTCTTCTTTGGTCCGCATAACTCTTCTGTCGACTTTGTGCAGTTAACATCCTTTTCCTAATGACTGTAATCTTGTCTGACATCTGTTGTAAAATCTCAGGGCCCAATAGCTTCGCTTCACCAACTTCATCCCAGTACAAGGGTGACCTGCATTTCCTACCATACAAAGCTTCATAGGGTGCCATACCAATTGTGGACTGATAACTGTTGTTGTAAGAAAACTCAATCAGAGGTAGGTGTCTACTCCAAGATGCCTGAAAGTCTAGAACACATGCCCTTAACATATCCTCGAGTATCTGAATGGTTCTCTCGGATTGTCCATCTGTCTGCGGGTGAAAAGCGGTGCTGAAGGATAACTTTGTGCCTAAGGTACCTTGTAAACTTTTCCAGAATCGGGAGGTGAATCTAGGGTCACGATCAGAGACTATGGATACGGGAATCCCATGCAACCTGATAATTTCTTGGACATAAAGGTTAGCAAGTTGATCCATCGTGTAGGTTGTCTTGACAGGTAAGAAATGAGCCGATTTCGACAGTCTATCAATCACTACCCAAATACTATCATGTCCCTTAGTTGACTTAGGTAATCCTACAATGAAATCCATAGCTATGTGTTCCCATTTCCATTCGGGAATAGGTAGAGGTTGAAGGGTACCTCCTGGTCGTTGGTGCTCTGCTTTAACTTGCTGACATACTAAGCATGACTCTACACACATGGCAACATCCCTCTTCATATTCGGCCACCAATAATGTAATCTTAAATCTCGATACATCTTAGTACTACCAGGATGTACAGAAAAGGAAGACGAGTGAGCCTCGGCCAAAATCGACTTACGTAATTCCTTATCATCCGGAATATACCACCTATTCCTAAACATCAGAATACCATCCTTGGTAAGACTGAACTCCGAGGAGACATCCTTCTGCTTACACACCATACTACTATTTTCCTTTGAATCTTTCTGTTGTGCCTCCTTAATTCTTTCTATGATAGTTGGTCTAATAGTAACATCGGCTAGTAAGGCTGACAACTCGGGAACTAGTTCCAATTCAAACTTCTGAACTTCAGTCCTCAAGGGTGCGGACAAAACTGACACTGCGGGTTGCATTGTCTTTGACATCCTGCTCAAGGCATCGGCTACAGCATTAGCCTTACCCGGGTGGTACTTGATTTCAAAGTCATAGTCCTTAACAAATTCTAACCAACGTCTTTGTCTCATGTTTAATTCCTTTTGGGTGAAAAGATACTTTAAACTCTTATGGTCAGAAAACACATCGCACTGCTGTCCATACAAATAGTGCCTCCAAATTTTTAAAGCAAAAACAACTGCAGCTAGCTCTAAATCATGAGTGGGGTAATTCTGTTCATAACCTTTTAGCTGCCTAGAGGCATACGCCACAACTTTACCTTCTTGCATCAAAACACCCCCCAAACCAATCTTGGATGCGTCACAATAAACACTAAATTTTCCTTCTTCAGTTGGGAGAGTCAATAATGGGGCTGTCGTTAACTTCTGTTTCAGTGATTGGAAGCTGTCTTCACAAGCTTCGGTCCAAGAGTACTTGAGGTCCTTCTTGGTTAAATTGGTCAAAGGTTTAGCTATCATAGAGAATCCTTTAATGAACTTTCTATAGTAGCCAGCCAGACCAAGGAAACTTCGAACTTCACTGACATTCTTTGGCTGCGGCCAGTCCTTAACGGCCTGAACCTTAGTTGGATCTACTGATATGCCCTCAGCAGAAATGACATGACCTAAAAAGTTGACCTTATCCAGCCAAAATTCACATTTGGACAGTTTGGCATAGAGTTGTTGCTGTTTTAAGGTTGATAACACTATTCTCAAATGTTCAGCATGGTCGGCTTCAGTCTGTGAGTATACTAAAATGTCATCTATAAACACAATCACAAACTTATCCAGGTATTCACGAAATACTCGGTTCATCAAGTCCATGAAAGCTGCAGGCGCGTTAGTCAGTCCAAATGACATCACAAGAAATTCATAATGTCCGTAGCGGGTTCTGAAGGCTGTCTTTGGTATATCTCCTTCCTTAACTTTCAGTTGGTAATAACCCGAACGTAAGTCAATCTTTGAGAATACCTTAGCTCCTTGTAGTTGGTCAAACAGGTCATCAATCCGGGGTAAAGGATATTTATTCTTGACTGTCAACTTATTCAGTTCTCTGTAGTCTATACACATTCTAAGAGAACCATCTTTCTTCTTAACGAAAAGGACAGGTGCGCCCCAGGGAGAACTACTAGAACGTATAAATCCCTTGTCAACTAATTCCTGTAGTTGGATTTTTAATTCTTTCAACTCAACAGGTGCCATTCGGTAAGGATTCTTAGATACAGGTAATGCCTCGGGGTATGTATCAATCACAAATTCTACCTCTCTATCGGGTGGTAGTCCCGGTAAATCGTCCAAGAATGCTTTAGGAAACTCCCGTACGGTAGGAATACCTTGTAATTCCACTTTATTCTTTACTCGGACATCCATTATGTTAGCTAGGTAACTCAAGCAACCACTCTTCAGTAACCGTTGAGTCACTAGTGAGGATATGATTGGTATCTTACTCATCTTTGGAATAGCTTGGAAGGTATACCGATCTCCATTTGGGGGTCGGAAATCAACTAGGCCAGACCTACAACTAATCGTGGCATAATGCCTAAATAACCAATCCATTCCTAAAATAATCCCATATCCTTTCATGTCAATCATAATCAGTTCTACATATAGCTCCTTATCTCCTAAGGACAAAACATCACCCTTCAACATTTGCTCAGAATGTAAAGACTTCCCTGATGGTAACATAACTCTATACGGTTTATCAACTGGCGAAAGTTCTAACTTATGTTTACACACAAACAGGGTTGCTATGAATGAGTGTGTGGCTCCCGTATCAATAAGTGTATAAGCAGAAAAACCACAAACCATAATGGTACCTGATATGACCGTGTGTGGTTCAACATCTTCATCCTCCATCATAGCATAGACTCTTGGTGCAACTCTAATTCGATTCGGGTCTGATGGCATCGGGCAGTCTCTGGCTATGTGTCCAACCTTGTCGCATCTATAGCAACGGCCAGAGTGCAGCTTGCACTCACCATGGTGATTCTTCTGGCAGTTGGAGCATAGAGGGGCTAATGGTCGTTTTCCTTTTCCTTGATCATCGTTTGGATTGAAGGGTCTCTTTATGCCCTGTTGTTGTTGTTGCTGGTTTCTGTTCTGCTGGGGTTGCCATCCCTTGTTCTGCCGTGGTGGTGGTTGAGTCTCCTTAGTGAACTTCCTTGGCTGTTCACGCTGTGCATAAGCTGTCATCTCAGCCTCCTCCAATTCCAGGGCCTTAGCCGTCACTTCGCCATAAGGTATATTGTGAATCCCAGAAGTCTTTACCTTCACATACAAACTCGGCTTCAGTCCTTGAACAATTGGTAAATCTTGTCTTCATCATTCTCAACCAGTCGGGGAGCAAACCGTGACAAAGCATCGAATTTGCATATATAATCCGTCACAGAGCCAGTTTGCCGCAGGTTCATGAATTCTTTCTTCTTGCTGGCCTGAACGGTCCTATTGAAGTACTTGTCAAAGAAGGCAGTCTTAAACATATCCCAAGTCATAGTCTCTGCATTAACAGTGCTCTGAAGAGAATCCCACCAATGCCTTGCATTCAGCTCCAAATGATAGACAGCATAGGTGACTCTATCTCCTTCATCAACTTTCGCATACTTAAACATGTCCTCTACTTTTCGGATCCATTCCTCAGCATAAATAGGGTCAGAAACTTGGCCATTGAATGTCGGGGGTCTGAGCCTGTGGAAGCGCTCACCCCCATGATCATGAGTTACATTAGAGCTGGAGTTCCCAAGCTCTTCTCTAGTAATCACTAGTTGCTCTATTTGTCGTGATTGGCGATTAACTAATTCTATTAGCTGAGCAACGGTGGTACTATCCACGTTGTCTTCCCTCTGTTGACCTCTTACCATCTTGAGATTCCTAAACAATAATAGAAACACATCTTAACATAATGACATCACTAGAATCGTAAACACTTACAGTTGTTGGAGAGTACTCAGGTGGCAATCTGTGCTGGAAGGCAGTCTACAGAACCGATTTTAGAACCTGGTTTAGCTCTGATACCATAATTGTAACGACCCGAGGAGGATCGTCACGTGTCATGACTTTCCTTTAAACTTATCCGTACTTTTATACCTCTGTAATCGTAGTATACTTTTTTTTTTTTCTCAGACTTATATCATATCTCATCTTAACTTAAATTCGCTGAATAACCGCGTTTAGCTTTCACTCCTGCCGATCGCTAAACGACAAACATCTAGTTGTTCTACCGGTCAGCACGTGCATCTCACATGATTCATTAAACATCTATCGGCAGACACACATATTTGCATCTGCCGACAGTCACGTGCAACTCGTGTGACCAATTAAAACACCGTTCAATTATACAACGGAAGCCACCTACATCTGCCGATGAGAGAACAATAGACGATGCTCTCATCTGCCGATGGCAAATACTCTATATCTGCCGATGACGTGGCATCACATCTTCCGGTAACTTAACTCACTACTCATACCGATCGCCAGATAACAGACATTGTCGTCATCTGCCGATGGCTTAAGACAACTACATCCTCCGACAGATTAACTCACCATCTGCCGATGATACGTCCCATGTCTGCCGATGAGAGAACCATAAGCGAAGCTCTCATCTGCCGATGGCAAATACCCCTTATCTGCCGGTGACGTCAGCCGGAAGACAAATA
Source organism: Begonia masoniana (assembly GCA_022432975.1). NCBI lineage: Eukaryota > Viridiplantae > Streptophyta > Magnoliopsida > Cucurbitales > Begoniaceae > Begonia > Begonia masoniana. The sequence goes on from CM039502.1 coordinate 39,109,709, forward strand.
CTCTTCCTCTTCCGTTGACGTTCTCCGGAAGTCAAACTTACCCGACTCCCATCACAACTCTCCTGCCGATGACGTCAGCCGGAAGACAAATACTTTTCCTCTTCCGATGACGTCCTCCGGAAGTCAAACTTACCCGACTCCCATCACAACCCTCCTGCCGATGACGTCAGCCGGAAGACAAATACTTTTCCTCTTCCGATGACGTCCTCCGGAAGTCAAACTTACCCGACTCCCATCACAACCCTCCTGCCGATGACGTCAGCCGGAAGACAAATACTTTTCCTCTTCCGATGACGTCCTCCGGAAGACAGACTCATTTCCTCCATCATCCCTCGGCATCAGACATCCCCCTTTTTATTTTAGACTTCTATCTAGATAAATGTAAACCTCATAACTTAAATCTTAATGGCCAAAGCTCATCAGAATAATTCATGAACTCATTCAAACTCACACAGCGGAAGACTTAATTAAAATAGTTCATTTGATAACTATAGCTATATCTTCGGACTCTGAAATTAAGACAGGCAGTTTCTAAAATCCCAAATTGTTAAATAATCCGAACCTACTTGACTTGGCTTCTTAAAAACTTCATTAAAACTTATACGAGCTTTAACCAGAATTCCTCATTCGCCATCCAGCCACAGATTTCACACTGATCACCTCCAGCAACCGAGCTTAGACATTTTCATCAACTTTGAATTCCTCACCTGATATTTCTTCACCTACATCATAAGGTGTAACTGTAAGCCTAAGGCTTAGTAAGGAATGCAAACTATTATGAGTTCATGAATGCATAACTTGGAGAAAAACATGCTCATAAGTCTTTTCTTTTCATGTATTTATCTTAATCATCATTCATAATCGTATCTCGTATTCATTGTTCATAATCATCATTCGTAGACATGCTCATATTCATCATTCCTTTCATCATTCATATTCTTCATTACATTATGTGGTTTAAGGGAGGATTTGTGCCGGTAAAGGGGGTTCGACAGTGAGTTTGATCATGGTCCCTACTGCGGGTCGTATTCATATGTCCTACTGCGGACTGTGACATACGCCGAACCACCCCCAACCCTCACTTAACCACGTTGCATAAGTTTTATCTTCTTACCTTATTCATGAGAAAACATATTTCAAAACATTTTCATATGCTTGAGAAGTAAAACATGATGCATAACATAAATGCACTTAATCATCGAACTAAGACAGGGGAGTACATGAGAATAACAGAACCATATCCATCGACATTTCATCAAACATATAGCAGACAATGTTCACTAAATCTAACTTAATCCTTTGATGTAGGGCCCTATTGGCCGGAAACTTAATACATTCACTTACCTGGATCCTTAGCAACTTGAATCACTTTCTCTTCAACTTCTTTACCTAAAACATTCCACATTATAGTAGTTAAAATCAAGTCCTAAAAGTTCTAATCGAAAGTCATCCTAGAATCTAGCAGCTAAGGTTCTCTGTGCAGTCTGAAATCCAAAACCGAAACAGCTAGATATAGCTATCGATTAAACGGGGTCGGTTATATAAAAGGTCCAGAATCGATTTAAGGGTGACATTACCAAATGAAGATAAAGAACGATAACCAACTGACTCAGCCATTGAAGAGCCCGAAAGTACAAGTTCAACTGAAAACAGAGTTCTAAATGACTACCCGGCATCTACATTGTCAAAATCTTACCTAGAATGCGGGTTATCGGAGTGGGGGCTGAAAAACCAGTTGCTGGGGAGGAAAAAGGCTCCAGAGAAGAAGGGAGTCGCCGAGAGGAAATGTCGGCTGCAGTGAGGTTTAAATGAGATTTAAGGTTTCCATTTTCTATTTATACCTAATCCTTCAGTCTTTATTACAAAATTGCCACTCAACCTAGTTTTACTCAACTTGTAATGAATTTGCCTCAACATTAAATTTAATCATAAAGGTTAAATAAAGGGTAACAATGAGAATGGTCAGAAAATCACCTGGCCGAAATGTCGGGCGTTACATAAGTGGTGCTAGGTTTCCGGCCCTTACGGCCCTATGTCATATCGATGCTAGGAATTAATGTCTTAATGGTGTTTTCACGATTTTGGAGTTCTAAGGAGTCGGGTAGCCTAGGATGCTTCCCATTTGTGGTCGGATAGGCTCGTTTATGTATGTTAAGAATTGATTGATGATTGTTATGAGCACTTTTTCATGCATCATGTTTTTCTCCTCTAAGATGTAACAAAATGTTTTGCATGCACGTTTTCAAGTAAACGAAGTAAAGTGAATGACGTTAAATGAATTTGGAGGATGAATAGGGCACGGGGCACGTAAATGGCAACTCAGGGCACAAAAATATGATGATGGTAACTCAGGGCAAGTGTTTGGTCTACTGGGTAGACGAGTGGTGCCCATGCCTACTCATGCCTAATGATATATATGTATATGTTATGTAAAGTAAACAAACAAACGAAAAATGAACATGTTTTTCAAAGACCATGCATTAAGTATTCTCATGTTTTAGTGCACCTCCTTACTAAGCATTAGGCTTAATGTGTTTATCGTATGATGTAGGTGACGATAACAAAGGTGAGGAACTCCTTCCTGATGATCAGGCATAGGTGATCGATGGGCGGAGCTCGTGGCGACGGGATGTGTTTTGGCTAGGCGTGATGACCGTGGGTGTGCTCCGAGTCGTTTTGTGGTAATTAGTTTCAAATTAGAAGAATATAGGTTGTTCCAAGGATTTTAGGGTGTATAGAGAAATTCGATATTTTGATGATTATAGTGGATAATGGATAATGGTTTGACTAAAGTGTTATTTGAATGATTGACAAATGGATACATTTTGGAGAAGATTTAAGAATTTAAATGTTTATGGTGATGTGGTTTTGTGGATTTGGTTGGATTGTGTTTGATGATATTAGGTTTTAAATGGTAGGGATGTGTTCGGGTTTTAGAGTGATCCACGCGGTTTATTGTCATAAATTTTAGTTACGGATTTAGGTAAGCTTTTGAGTTGAGTTTTGCTCGGGAGATTGATTTATTGAGTGTTTAATATGGTTAGGAATGTTTTTGGAAGGTTGAGGTGAAGAGGAGATAATGGAAAAAGGGAAGAATTGGTTAAGTGTTGAATGGAAGGGAAAGGGCGTAGGTGGGTACGCCTGGCCAGAGTGCTGGCTGGCGAACAATCGCCCGGGGTGGCGATTAATCGCCACCCCCTCTGGATTTTTTGCTGGAATTGGTTGCCAGTTCCAGAAAAGGTGGCGATTGCTCACCACTCATGGCGAGCAATCGCCTCAATCGAACGCTGAGGCGATCATACGGGGCGAGAAATCGCCCCAATTTTGGGCGATTGATCACCCTTCACGTTTCCTGCTCTGGCGACTGATCGCCAGTAAGGATGGGCGATCAGTCGCCCCTCCTTTTGGCTGGCTTCTGACAATTGACTTCTCTGTTTTTATTGAGCTTGTAATTTGGTTTCCTTTTAGTTTGTTAAAGTGTTAAGGGAAGTATAAAAAGGAAAATAACTAGCGGCAGAGAGAAACCTAGTACGTCAAATTGAGGGTTTAAAGTTAAGATTACGTAATGGTCCTTCTGTGGAGGCCCTGATCGGTTTGGGGTCGTCACAGTTATGGTATGAGAGAGATTGAGTTTTGAAAGCGATTCTGAAGATTGCCTGCCAAAACACACTGTCGCACGGGAACTCTCCATCGACTGTAAGTGTTTAAGTTTAAGTATGATTCCTAGATATTTATGTTGTTGTATTGTCTAATGTGCCTAGGAAGGTGAAAATGCCGAGAGCACCCAGACAAGATGATGAGATCCCTAATAGCCAACTAATGGAAATAGTGCGTCAACAGTCCGAACAAATAGGAATCTTAATCAATAGGGATGGAAACGGTGGGGGACAAGGTAGCGATTCCCGTGAACTAAGTGGAGAGAGGTTCAGACGGCTTAGACCCCCAACTTTTGACGGACAGTCCTCGGATCCCACTAGTGCTGAAGAGTGGATCCGTAAAATTGAAAGCATGTTCGCTTATGCAAAAATAGAAGAAGCAGACAAGGTAACATGTGCAGTGTTCAATTTGGAGAAGGATGTCGTGTTCTGGTGGGATTCAGTGATGGTTACGACAGATGTAGGTGTCATGACATGGCAGAGGTTTAAGACAATATTCTACAATAAGTATTTCAACCGTGCCCTTCGAGCCAACAAGAGGGCCGAGTTCTCTCAGCTACGCCAGACAGGATCTGCGGCCGAGTACATGCACAGGTTTGAATCCTTGTCCAGATATGCAGGCATGATGGTCAGCGATGAGGAAGATAAAATATACCAGTTTGTTCAAGGTTTGAAATTGGAGATCTTGAAGGGGGTGAAAACGGCAGAAGTTGAGGATATGCTGTATCATCGAGTTGTAGCCAAGGCCCTCGAGCTTGATGACATTGAAATGAAACTGCAGCGGCAGAGAGAAGCGTCGAGGAGGTTTATTAGGGAAGTACAGCCATAGCAGAACCCAGGTTGGCAGCCACAACCACAACGTGGTGTCAAACGGGCTAATGAGACGCCTAGAGCTCAAGACAAGGGCAAACGCCCGCAAGGGGCACCACTGGATCCTTTGTGCTCTATCTGCTAGAAATATCATCCGGGTGATTGTAAGTTGTATACCGGCCGATGCTTTAGGTGTAATAAGGTGGGACATAAGGCCGTAGATTGTCCTGGATCAGCCAAGAGACCCCCGGGTGGTCCTCCTAGGATCTTTGCTCTTATTGAAGATGAGGACACTGCTCAGCCTTCTCAGGTATTGTTCTGGTTTGTGAACATTCAGCTCACGTTTTAATTGACACGGGGGAAATCCACTCATTCATAGCACAGTATTATGTATCTAAGTGGAAACTACATTCCGCCCCAGCCGATCGTGATTATAGTGTAATACCCGGCTTTACGGGATATTAATATTTTAATATATGTGGCATTTTTGTAAAAAATGTCAAATCGGGTCCGTTTTACGAAAAGAAAGTATCATTACGATCCTAGCGATTAATAGGAATTTTAAGGAAATTGTGAGAATTTTCAGAGTTTAGACGCTATATTCCGAGTAAATTACATTTCTCGTAATATAAAGGACGTTTTCGTAAAAATAGTAAACGAGGTCCGTTTTGCAAACGGAGTGTTTTAATAAATCCCAAATAATAAGTAGGAGTCATCGACAAAATAAGGAAATTTGGAGAACCCGAATCGTTGGATGATTAACGAAACGAAGGACGAAACTTATATAAAATCAAAGGAAAGGGCAATTTAGTAATTTACCAATTCAATATTATAAATTAACCTAAATCTATTTCTCCCTCATTTCTTCTTCTCCTTCTCTGGATTTCACAAAGCGCCAGAGAGCTTCCCTTCTCTGTCGTCGGCGATTCTCAACGATCTGACCTCAGTTCGACTTCCGTTCTTCGCGATTTCTCCTCCTCTCGCAACCCTAGGTATGGACCTACGAGCTAAGAGTGTTTACTTCGATTTCTACGAAGTTTAAATAATTAGGGTTTCATTAGGGTTCGTATTAAAAATGCAAGTTAGGATTCGTAATTAATAGGTTTATCGTGTTTAAGGATATAAAGGATATATTGAACGTTATTGGACGAGTTTAAACCGATTTGTGAAAAAGTTAAAAATTGGGGATTTTCGGATTTTTAGATAAAAACTCGTAAATTGTGAATTGAGGTGCCGAGCGCAAATTGCTCGAATAAATAGCTCAATGAATTGGATTAGAGCTTTAGGAAGTTCCTTAGTTAAGGTTTTGTTGAATTCGGATGATTAGAAGTTTAAACACGTGATATTGATGATTGTTGTGTTTTGCCTCAGACAAACAACGCTCGTGGATGGAGCTTGAGCTACAACGGACGCGAGGTAAGTTCACGTGATCTTCTTTGGCCGATTGGCCTACACCATACGTCGAAGTCGTCTCGAGGAATTTTGGAGATGTATAAGTTTAAATTGTTTTGGTTGGGTAGTTAGGATTAGTTTTGTATAGGTTATGCTTTTAATTGCTTTATAGTCTTGATGGTACGTATGCTGAGTGTTTAAATTCTATTATTAACTGTTCACGCATCATAGTTTTGAATTGTGCATAGAAAATGAACTTCCGCACAATGTTTTAAAGTAAATGCGAAGAAATGATGACCCTACGGTATACAGTTTAAATGACCCTTCGGTATACAGTTTATAGGTCACGCGAGATGGGGCTCAGGCACGGCTGTACGTGTTGTAAGTGTGTACCCCCTCCTCTAGCTGGAAAGAGTAGTCCGCCCGCTGGATGTTCTCTCTCCGGTTAGAGGGCTGAGATCTCGGTGACACCCATAGAGCAAAGCAAAGCAAAGTAAAGAAAACAATGCATGAGTTACAAATTCAAATGCACAGCACGCATTTGCATTTACTAGAACTTACTGAGATTTTATCTCATAGTGTATTCGTATGGTGTAGGTGACCTAGACTTCGAGACAGGTGAGGACGATGTTCCTCCTCCTGATGTATGATGCAGTTGACGGGGAATGCTCGCGGCAGTGTGTTGGCGCAGTCGATGCTCAACCGACCCGTGGGGAAGTATGTATAGATTTTGGGGTTATTGGGATGTTTTGGGCTGATAATTGTATAGAACATTTTAGGATGCTTGGGTCTGGTTAGGGGCTAGATAATTGTTTTGATGGTTTGAAACGTTTTGGAAACCTGTTTTATAAACTATTTTTATAAAGTTTTATAGAATTGTTGATGATTTTGATTGGAGGAAAAGTATAGTTTTAGACATATCCACGCCGTTTGTTTTTCACAAAGTTCTATCACGTGTTTAAGTGCGTTTAGAGTATGTTTAAATTGTACGTTTAGTGGTAATTGTGGATGAAATGGGAGATGTATTAAAGTGTTTGGTGTGCAGTGAAGGTGATAGAAAAATTGGTGTTTGCTCTCTGGAATTCGGATTTCCAGAGAGCAATTGGATAAATGAAAGAAGTGAAGAAAATAGAAGAAGGGTGGCGACTGGGTGCTGGAGGTACGTAGCGATCGGGCGCTGCACAAGGGCAGCGATCGGGCGCTGCAAGCGCTCCACTTGCAGCGATCGAGCGCTGCAAGCGCAGCACATTGCAGCGATCGATCTCTGCCGCTCCTCCTCGGCAGAATGACAATTCTGCCCTCCCTTCTGTTTTAATTGAAATTAATTTTAATTACAGTTTTATTTAATAGTTTAAATTGTTTTAAATGATTTATAAACCAGACTTCCATCCTGATTTCAATTTTGGTTTAGGTTTCCGCTTAGAATTTAGTTAAATTATAGAGATAAAGTATAGAGATAAAAAAAAAATATGTACGGGAAAATGGGTACAGTTTTAGGGATGTTACAATTATGGTATCAGAGCCCCCGGGTTTTATAATCGGTTCTGTAGACTGCTCGACTGCACAGCCACTACGCGGACATCCTTCTTCAACTGTAAGTATGTTTACTGTTTTATTTGATTTCTTGTTTCTTAGGACAATTTGCGTTGATTTTTTTAGGAGTTAAATAAAATGGTTCGAGGAAAAGACCCTCGAGATGACGCGATTGATCGACTTACGGAATTGCTGGACCGTCAGTCTCAGCGCATGGATAGGCAAGCACAACAAATCGAGAGTCTGGTGAATCGAGAGAACTAGAGGGCCCAAGATTTGGTAGTGCCTAATAATCAAGGTATGCAGAAGCTTCGAAGTCTACGGCCTCCAGTATTTGACGGCCGCTCATCGGATCCGACTGTTGCAAAAGAGTGGATCCGCACTATGGAGGATATGCTAGAGTATGCGGAGGTGGAAAATGGGGAGAAGGTTGCTTTTGTCGCCTTTCACTTGGCATTGGATGCCCGTTTTTGGTGGGATTCGATTAAAGCTACAACAGACGTGACGATTATGACATGGGATCGGTTTAAGGCCATATTCTTTGATAAGTATTTCAGCCGCACTGTGAGGGTGGCTAAGAGGAACGAGTTTATGCAGCTGAAACAGACCGGGTCAATTGCAGAGTATATAGGGAAGTTCGAGGCTTTGTCACGATTTGCACCACGTCTTGTCAGCGACAATGAAGAAAAGGTGCATCAGTTCATGGAAGGACTAAATCCAGAGATTCGGATGCACGTTGTAGTGTCAGGGATTATAGATGTGCCCTATTCTGACATCGCAGCTAGAGCTTTGGACTTCGAGGCTGCCAGAGCTACTTGTGTTAGATCGAGGGAGCCAGCTAAGGGCTTCTTTCGTGAGATCCGACCTCAGTCACAGAACCGAGGCTGGCAGCCGAGTGCACAGCCACAGAACAACAACAAAGAGACGTTAAAAGGCCTCTAGAGGGAGGCAACGATCGTGGGAAAGGCAAGCAGGTACAAAGGGCTTCTCAGTTACCTCTTTGCCCTAAATGCCAGAGGGAGCACAGGGGACAGTGCAGAGTAGGCACGAACGTGTGCTATTGGTGTGGAGAACTAGGCCATTTTGTTAAAGACTGCTCGAATCAGGGTCGAGATCAATCAGGCAGAGATCAACATGGCAGAGATCAAAGAAAAGTTGTACCGAGAGTCTTTGCATTCATCGAGCCTGACAACAACGACGATGGGGCCCAGCCTTCTACAATTGCAGGTATTATTTTAATTACCTGTACAACGATATGCATATGATAGGTAAAATACTTAGATCTGAAATTATTGAGGAAGAGAATAATGGGTGAGTAAGAGGGATTACTAGGCGAACCTCGAAGAGAAGATAGTAGGATACACATATAACAATAAACACCATATAGAAATATAGTTATACATTAGTAGGATTAGTTCGATTTAATCAACGGAGTTTGCGCACCCAAGGTTTAGTAACAATTAGAGAAATACGCCCTATGAGATATGGATTTTAAGTAGGTAAGGATTGTGCCTAATTGACAACCTTTTGAAGTATTAAAATACGACTAATCAAGAAAGATGAAGGTTAGAACTAAACCTATAAGGGGATACCCTAGATTGTGGTAATACTTGGAGTGTGTTTAAATAGATGAGGTACCGTAGAACTCGTATATTGGGGATTCGTATGAAATCAAGAGTGTCTAGATTCAGATAGAATACAAGAGCTAAACCTAGGATAATTGTCGAGTAGAATTGTTAGAACCTGACCAGGACGAGCAATAGATGGCAAAATTAGTCAGTAAATTCGATGTAGCCTTCTGTGAAATTAAGGAGGAAGTGAAAAAGATTGTTGGAATGAAAAGAGAGGTTAAGATTGGGAGTATGTCAGGGTTTAATGGCCAGCAAATTGTGGAATTTGCGATTTATAGAATAAAGAAGGAGTGAATTTTCACGAAAATTATTTAAGTAAGCTTAGAAATGAGCCTAAGTTAGAAAACTTTCAAGTGTTCGACTTGTGTTTGGCAAGTCGAGACCAAATAATGCATAAAATGACTTAGGTCAGAATGATTAGTTTAGAGCGCATTAATGAGAAGATTTAGAAACTTGACCGTGCCCAGAGCAAATAGAGATTTAAGTTAGACAAACCACATAATTTAGATAGTATGAAGAATTCAGTTAAAGAAATAATGAGGAAGTTCGTTAACATAGCTAAAATGACGTGTGACGTTCATAGGATATTATTTATAAAAGAGTTAGGATCCTAAGTAGGTAGCGATTGTAGCTCCTAGTTTGACTCTGTAACGACCCCGGCCAGGAGCCGTCACGTGATCATAATCTTTCATTAATCGTTTGCTTGACTTTTATTATTATTGCATTCACTTACTTTTTCTCGTCAGACATTTACGTCGCGTATATTTTGTTTTCTAAACTGGAAACAGAGACGCCGAACCATTAAGGAAAACGAACCCCTTTCGTGCTCGACTTCCTATACCACGTCGGTTCAAACATTCACAGAGTCGAGCGACTAGGCTCGGTCATCGGTTTCTGGACAAATTCGAGCAGGGAAGAAATGTCCCCAACCCTCTCGACATGATTCTACTCGGGTTTGCATGGGTTGCATGCGTTGGCAACCCTCAGAAATTTAGTCGTCCGGTCGTCACGTGCAACGCGCGTGACTTGCTTACATCGCCTAATGGAAGAGATCTTCCGGTGGGCACGTGGGCCTCGCGTGCTCAGTTAAAATATCTTCTACATCATCCAGTGACATCCACCGGTCACTAGTCGACAAAGAAACATTTACATCTACCGGTGACGTCATCCGAAAGACTAAACCATCAAACTCTAACATTCGGCATCTGCCGATGACATCAGCCGGAAGACTAAACCATCAAACTCTATCACTCGGCATTTGCCGATGACGTCAGCCGGAAGACTAAACCATCAAACTCTATCACTCGGCATCTGCCGATGACGTCAGCCGGAAGACTAAACCATCAAACTCTATCACTCGGCATCTGCCGATGACATCAGCCGGAAGACTAAACCATCAAACTCTATCACTCGGCATCTGCCGATGACATCAGCCGGAAGACTAAACCATCAAACTCTATCACTCGGCATCTGCCGATGACATCAGCCGGAAGACTAAACCATCAAACTCTATCACTCGGCATCTGCCGATGACATCAGCCGGAAGACTAAACCATCAAACTCTATCACTCGGCATCTGCCGATGACATCAGCCGGAAGACTAAACCATCAAACTCTATCACTCGGCATCTGCCGATGACATCAGCCGGAAGACTAAACCATCAAACTCTATCACTCGGCATCTGCCGATGACATCAGCCGGAAGACTAAACCATCAAACTCTATCACTCGGCATCTGCCGATGACATCAGCCGGAAGACTAAACCATCAAACTCTATCACTCGGCATCTGCCGATGACATCAGCCGGAAGACTAAACCATCAAACTCTATCACTCGGCATCTGCCGATGACATCAGCCGGAAGACTAAACCATCAAACTCTATCACTCGGCATCTGCCGATGACATCAGCCGGAAGACTAAACCATCAAACTCTATCACTCGGCATCTGCCGATGACATCAGCCGGAAGACTAAACCATCAAACTCTATCACTCGGCATCTGCCGATGACATCAGCCGGAAGACTAAACCATCAAACTCTATCACTCGGCATCTGCCGATGACATCAGCCGGAAGACTAAACCATCAAACTCTATCACTCGGCATCTGCCGATGACATCAGCCGGAAGACTAAACCATCAAACTCTATCACTCGGCATCTGCCGATGACATCAGCCGGAAGACTAAACCATCAAACTCTATCACTCGGCATCTGCCGATGACATCAGCCGGAAGACTAAACCATCAAACTCTATCACTCGGCATCTGCCGATGACATCAGCCGGAAGGTTAGAAGGAGCATACTGACAGATATACATGAGTGCACAATTTAAAGAACACAAGTTCATAAATCTTTCTTCATTCACGTTCATTTTCATTATTTACATGACATGTATTAAGGCAGGAGACGAGGGAGGAAGACAGGGGTACATAGTCATTTGCCTATCGCGGCAGTCATACATAATCATTTGCCTATCGCGGCAATCATAATACATCACTCGGCCTCCCCCAGTGGGAGAATTCGCGAGCCATACATATCATTAACTCGGCCTCCACCAGTGGGAGATTTCGCGAGCCATACATATCATTAACTCGGCCTCCACCAGTGGGAGATTTCGCGAGTCATACATAACATAGTCTTTTCCCCGCTCTGCACTTAATCTTGGTTACATTTGCTTTTCATGTTCTCAACTTAATCATAACATGGACACAGTGCATAGACATAAAGTTCATAGAGAGAAGTCATATCATAAGGACAAGCATAACATCTCGTAACCTAACATCTTCTTACTCCAATTCTTCATGTCATAGTAATGACTAATCATAGTCAACAGACTAACATCTCAATGATTTCCTAATACCCTTGCGGTGTAGGGCCCTAGTGGCCGGAAGCCTTAATACATTCACTTACCTGGATTCCTTAGCAATCCGGGCTTCTTCCCTTTAAGCTTCTTCACCTAAAACATGTACATTACAGTAGTTAAAACAAAGGTCCTAATAGTTCTATTCATAAATCGTCCTAGGACTCTAATAGCTAAGGTTACTCCGAATCCTCTGTTTGACACACTGCAGTCTGAAATCTGAAACTAGGTGGACAGGTTTTACCATTGATTAAATCCGAGTTGGTTACTTTGAAATGTTCAGAATCGATTTGGGATGACATTTCTACTCTCAGACTTAAAAGGGTCTTAAACTACTCGGCCACTGCTAAGAAAATTCCGAACTCAAATGCCGAGCTGAAAGCAGAACTTTAATCACTAATAAATGACTACATTGTCCATTTCATACCTCGGGTGCAGATTTGCAGAGAAAAGCAGGCTGAAACCAGCCGTCGGTAAGGAAAGTTCTGGTAGCCGAGAGCAAGAACTTGGGAGGGAAGAAATCGCCGAGAGGGAATGTCGGCTACAGTGGTAATAAATGAGGTTTAAGGTTTCCATTTCCTATTTATACTCAATCCATCAGTTTTAATTACAAAACTGCCACCCAACCTAGTTTTACTCAACTTGTAATAAATTTGTCTTAACATTAAATTTAAATCATAAAGGTTAAATAAGAGGGTGACAATGAAAATGGTCAGAAAATCACCTGGCCGAAATGTCGGGTGTTACAGACTCACATAGGCTAAGAGTGTTATAGTCGTATAGTTGCAGAGTATAACAGTAAGAATTGGGTTACCCGAGAAGATAAGTGACCAGGAAATCCTATGGGTGATTGGGTTACGAGTAATCGTTACCCGAGCGAATATAGAAATTTGGGTGGGCATGCATTTCAACTGCTGACGGAGTCAATGAAGTTATGGAGAAGTTTGGGCAAATCGATTTGAGATTTAAAAGCTTGGCTATGCTCAATACTTTAGTAAGGAAGTGTACGATCAGATCGAAGGTAGAGAATACAAGTTTAAGACCGATGTTGGTGGGCACAGTGGACAGTTTTGGTTAAGAACCACGAAGAATGACCGTAAGTACAGATGATAGATCGAAGTATAAAACCGCAGGGCATGAGACAGTAATGCCAAGGACTATAAGTTAGGGCAAATTTTGAGGATAAAATTTTAAATACGGTGGATGGAATGTAATACCCGGCTTTACGGGATATTAATATTTTAATATATGTGACATTTTTGTAAAAAATGTCAAATCGGGTCCGTTTTACGAAAATTGTGAGAATTTTCGGAGTTTAGACGCTATATTCCGAGTAAATTACGTTTCTCGTAATATAAAGGACGTTTTCGTAAAAATAGTAAACGAGATCCGTTTTGCAAACGGAGTGTTTTAATAAATCCCAAATAATAAGTAGGAGTCATCGGCAAAATAAGGAAATTTGGAGAACCCGAATCATTGGACGATTAACGAAACGAAGGACGAAACTTATATAAAATCAAAGGAAATGGCAATTTAGTAATTTACCAATTCAATATTATAAATTAACCTAAATCTATTTCTCCCTCATTTCTTCTTCTCCTTCTCTGGATTTCACGAAGCGCCAGAGAGCTTCCCTTCTCTGTCGTCGGCGATTCTCAACGATCTGACCTCAGTTCGACTTCCGTTCTTCGAGATTTCTCCTCCTCTCGCAACCCTAGGTATGGACCTACGAGCTAAGAGTGTTTACTTCGATTTCTACGGAGTTTAAATAATTAGGGTTTCATTAGGGTTCGTATTAAAAATGCGAGTTAAGATTCGTAATTAATAGATTTATCGTGTTTAAGGATATAAATGATATATTGAACGTTATTGGACGAGTTTAAACCAATTTGTGAAAAAGTTAAAAATTGGGGATTTTCGGATTTTTAGATAAAAACTCGTAAATTGTGAATTGAGGTGCCGAGCATAAATTGCTCGAATAAATAGCTCAATGAATTGGATTAGAGCTTTAGGAAGTTCCTTAGTTAAGGTTTTGTTGAATTCGGACGATTAGAAGTTTAAACACGTGATATTGATGATTGTTGTGTTTTGCCTCATACAAACAATGCTCGTCGACGGAGATTGAGCTGCAACGGACACGAGGTAAGTTCTCGTGATCTTCTTTGGCCGATTGGCCTACACCATACGTCGAAGTCGTCTCGAGGAATTTTGGAGATGTATAAGTTTAAATTGTTTTGGTTGGGTAGTTAGGATTAGTTTTGTATAGGTTATGCTTTTAATTGCTTTATAGTCTTGATGGTACGTATGCTGAGTGTTTAAATTCTGTTATTAACTGTTCACGCATCATAGTTTTGAAGTGTGCATAGAAAATGAACTTTCACACAATGTTTTAAAGTAAATGCAAAGAAATGATGACCCTACGGTATATAGTTTAAATGACCATTCGGTATACAGTTTATAGGTCACGCGAGATGGGGCTCAGGCACAGCTGTACGTGTTGTAAGCGTGTACCCCCTCCTCTAGCTGGAAAGAGTAGTCCGCCCACTGGATGTGCTCTCTCCGATTAGAGGGCTGAGATCTCAGTGACAACCATAGAGCAAAGCAAAGCAAAGTAAAGAAAACAATGCATGAGTTACAAATTCATATGCACAGCACGCATTTGCATTTACTAGAACTTACTGAGATTTTATCTCATAGTGTATTCGTATGGTGTAGGTGACCTAGACTTCGAGACAGGTGAGGACGATGTTCCTCCTCCTGATGTATGATGCAGTTGACGGGGAATGCTCGCGGTAGTGTGTTGGCGCAGTCGATGCTCAACCGACCCGTGGGGAAGTATGTATAGATTTTGGGGTTATTGGGATGTTTTGGGCTGATAATTGTATAGAACATTTTAGGATGCTTGGGTCTGGTTAGGGGCTAGATAATTGTTTTGATGGTTTGAAACGTTTTGGAAACCTGTTTTATAAACTATTTTTATAAAGTTTTATAGAATTGTTAATGATTTTGATTGGAGGAAAAGTATAGTTTTAGACATATCCACGCCGTTTGTTTTTCACAAAGTTCTATCACGTGTTTAAGTGCGTTTAGAGTATGTTTAAATTGTACGTTTAGTGGTAATTGTGGATGAAATGGGAGATGTATTAAAGTGTTTGGTGTGCAGTGAAGGTGATAGAAAAATTGGTGTTTTCTCTCTGGAATTCGGATTTCCAGAGAGCAATTGGATAAATGAAAGAAGTGAAGAAAATAGAAGAAGGGTGGCGACTGGGCGCTGGAGGTACGCAGCGATCGGGCGCTGCACAAGGGTAGCGATCGGGCGCTGCAAGCGCTCAACTTGCAGCGATCAAGCGCTGCAATATGCAGCGATCGAGCGCTGCAAGCGCTGCACATTGCAGCGATCGATCTCTGCCTCTCCTCCTCGGCAGAATGACAATTCTGCCCTTCCTTCTGTTTTAATTGAAATTAATTTTAATTACAGTTTTATTTAATAATTTAAATTGGTTTAAATGATTTATAAACCAGACTTCCATCCTGATTTCAATTTCGGTTTAGGTTTCCGCTTAGAGTTTAGTTAAATTATAGAGATAAAGTATAGAGATAAAAAATATATATATATATGTACGGGAAAATGGGTACAGTTTTAGGGATGTTACATATAGTGTTATGTTGCCCTCCGGGGAGCTTTTGTATTCCGACCAAGCAATACAGGGAGAAGTTATATCTATTGGTGGTCGGTAGCTTTATGCGAACCTGATCGTCATAAGTATGAAGGGGTACGATGTAATCTTGGGCATGGATTGATTGTTTTGGCATTATGCCACAATCAATTGCCGGTCGGGGGTGGTAGATTTTAGACCCCCAGGTGAAGAGGATTATTCCTTTCGAGCAACCCTCTGTTCGAGTAGGATGCCTCTAGTAACGTCGATGTGTGCTCTGTACTCGGTAAAACCTAGATGTTTCAGTTTTTTGGCGAGTATAGTGGATGTGGGAATGCAAAATGAGTTAAAGCTATGTGACATTTCGACAGTTGACAACCTTGAGGAAGTGTTCTTAGAAGAGTTTCCTAGCTTGCCTGTGAATGCCCTATATTCGATGAAGCATGGATGTTTTCGATTTATAGCAAGCGTTGAGGAAGTGAACATGAAAAATGAGTTAAAGTTATGTGATATTCCGGTACTTAAGGACTTTACAGAAGTGTTTCTGGACGAGTTGCCCGGCTTGCCTCCAGATCGAGAAATAGAGTTCACGATTGAGATTATGCCTGGTTCGGCGCCAGTGTCTAAGAATCCTTATAGAATGGCACCGGTTGAACTGAAGGAGTTGCATGTTCAGCTGAAGGAACTAACAGACAAGGGTTTTGTACGGCCGAGCGTTTCTCCTTGGGGCGCTCCGATCTTGTTCGTAAAGAAGAAAGATGGCTCTTTGAGGATGTGCGTGGATTACCGAGAGCTGAACAAATTAACCATCAAAAATAAGTATCCGCTACCGAGGATTGATGATTTGTTTGACCAGTTGCATGGGGCCAGTGTGTTCTCGAAGATTGATTTGCGGTCCGGGTACCACCAATTGAAGATTAAGGCCGAGGATATACAAAAAATTGCGTTTAGAACGCGCTATGGGCACTATGAATTTACAGTTATGTCCTTCGGTTTGACGAATGCCCCGGCAGCTTTTATGGATCTTATGAACAGAGTGTTTCGGGAGTTCCTAGATAAGTTTGTGATAGTGTTCATAGATGACATTCTGATATATTCCCGAAATGACGAAGAACACGCGAAGCACTTAAGGGCCGTTTTGGATACCTTGAAGCGGCACCAATTGTATGCTAAGTTTTCCAAGTGCGGATTTTGGCTGAATCAGGTGAACTTCTTAGGCCACGTGATTTCGAAGGAAGGAGTTTCAGTAGATCTGGCTAAGGTTCAAGCCGTGAAGGAGTGGCCTCAGCCAAGAAATGCAAGTGAAGTGCGAAGTTTCATTGGCCTGGCGGGGTATTATCGGAAGTTTATTGAAGGGTTCTCAATTATAGCCAAGCCTTTGACGAATTTAACTAAGAAGGAAGTGAAATATGTGTGGTCTAAGGCGTGTGAGGAAAGTTTTCAGACCTTGAAGCAAAAGTTGACCACAGCCCCATTGTTGATTCTACCCATGGAGAATGGAACATTCAGTATCTATTGTGACGCATCCAAAGTAGGATTGGGGTGCGTATTGATGCAGGACGGAAAGGTGATTGCCTATGCCTCTAGGCAGTTGAAGACTTATGAGCAAAACTATGCGACGCATGACTTAGAATTGGCAGCGGTAGTATTTGCGTTGAAAATATGGAGGCACTATCTTTACGGTAAAAAATGTGAAGTATTTTCAGACCACAAGAGTTTAAAGTATCTCTTTACGCAGAAAGATTTAAACATGAGGCAAAGGAGATGGTTAGAATTTGTGAAGGATTACGACTTTGAAATCAAATACCATCCTGGGAGGGCGAATACGGTGGCAGACGCGTTGAGTAGGATGCCTAAGACCAAGGGGTCAGTTGTTTGCTGTATGCCAGCTTCATTGAGAAAGGAGATTCAGAGGCATGAACTCGAAGTAGTTTCAGAGCTTTCGGCCCTACTTGCTGATTTGTTTATAAGGCCTACCCTTTTGGACAAAATTAAAGAGGCTCAGCAGATGGATTCAGAAGAAAAGGAAGCTATTGTGACTAAGTTGACCGATACGCCTTCCGAATTCAGTTACTCGGAGGATGGCATTTTGAAATTTCGGGACCGTTGGTATGTTCCAAAGGATGAAGAGTTGAGGAAATTGATTTTGGCAGAGGCACACTCTTCGTCGTTCTCTGTGCATCCGGGTAACACCAAGATGTACTGAGATCTGAAGGTGCTTTATTGGTGGCCGAATATGAAGCGTGATGTGGCCAGTTATGTACAGTCCTGCCTTGTTTGTCAACAAGTTAAGGCAGAACACCAAAGGCCAGGTGGGATGTTACAACCTCTGTCGATTCCCGAGTGGAAATGGGATCACATTACAATGGACTTTGTAGTTGGATTGTCGAGGACAATAAAATGGCATGACAGTATATGGGTCGTAGTTAATAGATTGACGAAGACAGCTCATTTCCTTCCAGTAAAGATGACTTACACGATGAATCAGTTTGCAGAGCTGTATGTTTCAATTGTTTCAGACCGGGATCCCAGATTTACTTCGGGGTTTTGGAAAGGTTTACAAAATGCCATGGGTACTAAGTAAACTTTTAGCATGGCGTTCCACCCACAGACCGATGGACAATCGGAAAGGACGATTCAGATACTTGAAGATATGCTGAGGGCATGCGTGCTAGAGTTTCAAGCATCTTGGAGCCGGTATTTGCCGTTGGTTGAATTTGCGTATAATAATAGTTATCAGTCCACGATTGGTATGGCTCCGTACGAAGCGCTGTATGGCAGAAAATGTAGGTCGTCACTATATTGGGATGAAGTGGGTGAAGCTAAGTTGATTGGACCAAAAATTTTACAACAGCTATCTGAGAAGGTTGCTCTTATCAGACAAAGAATGGAAACTGCACAGAGTCGTCAAAAGAGCTATGTAACACCCGAGTTACGACTAGGTAATTTTCCTAACTGTATTAACGGTCATGAATATTTAATCTTCGCGGTTTAGAATTTTAAGACAAGTGTAATTAATTGCATGTGGGTTTAAACTAGGTCGAGTGGCAAAGTTGTAATAATAGAGGGCTTAGACCGTTATTTAAAGGAAGTGGAAATGATTTAAACCTCATTAACTCACTGTAGCCGACATCCTCCATTCTCGGCCATTCCTTCTCTCGCAAGCTCTCGCCCTCTGCCTGCCTGTAATCCTTCCTTCGACGACCAGTTCCCTTGCTATTTCTCGGTTACCTTACGCTCGAGGTATGAGTTAGACAATGTAGTTATCAGTTAATCGTTTAGCTCTGTTTTCAGCTTGAACCCGTAACTCAAATCCTTAAACAACAGGGTAATAATATAGTTCATTGTTAATCTGAGAGTGATAATGTCATTCCGAATCAGTTTTGGACATTTAAAAACAATCAACCCTGAGTAACCGATAGTTGAATCTGTCTATTTCAGTTCTTGGATTTCAGGTTTTGCACAGAGCGTTAGACTAAGGATTCAGGATGGCTTTGTCTATTAGACCCTAAGATGACTTGAGGTTAGAACTTATAGGACTTTGTTTTAACTACTGCAATGTGAATGTTTTAGGTGGAGAAGTTTGAAGAGAAAGAGCTCAAAGTTCTAAGGAGACCAGGTAAGTGAATGTATAGGTTTCTCAGTCAATAGGACCCTACATCAAAGGATGCTAAGTAGAAACTCGTACGATGATTAGTAGTTCTTTCATGTTACTGTCTAGCATTTATGTCGACGATTGGTTCGATAGTAAGCTTTTCATACTGGCTGAATGTTCTGTCCTACAGCTTGGACGAGTTAAAGAACCCTATGCTCATGCATTATCAATGTTTTATGCACATGAAAATGTTTTAAAAGCATGTTCTCTCATGAACAAGATAAGATGATAAAATCCCTACAACGTGGATGAGTGGGGGTTGGGGGCGGTTCGGCGTATGTCACAGTCTACAGTAGGACATATGAATACAACCTGCAGTAGGGACCATGATCAAACTCACTGTCGAACCCCCTTTACCAGCACAAATCCTCTCTCATCCCACGCAACATGAACAATGATATGAATAACGAATATGGTTCAGCGATATGGACTATAATACGAACGATGAATGTGTTTCAGCGATGTGAATTATGTTACGAATGATGAATATGGAATAATGATTATGAACAAGAAAAGACTCATGACCACGTTTTTCTCTGAATTATGCATTCATGCATTCATGTTATTGTTGCATTCCTTACTAAGTATTAGGTTTATAGTTTGAACCTTTGATGTAGGTGACGAGTTTTCAGGTGAGGGATTCAAGTTAAATGAGGAAGTCTAAGTTTGGCTGTTGGAGAATGCTCAGTGTGACAGTGAAGGCTTGATTGGCGAATAAGTTCTCTGGTTTATGCTCTATGAACCTTATTAATGATTTTAATATGGAAGTATAAGTAGAATGAAGTTATTTCATAGTACTGGGATTGGGAATTATCTGGATGCTCACTGGATAGAGGATGGTACAGTTTATTGAATATCTTTTGTTTAAGACTTCCGATATATGTACTCTGAGGGAATCATTGATTTCTGTTTACAGAAATGTTAAGTCTAGAAAGTTTGAGACTTGTTCATGATTATGTCTATTGGGAGATGTTGTTTAGTCCTACCGGTAGGAGTGGTGTGTTTTCTATCGGTAGATGCAGGGTGTTTTCTATCGGTAGCTGTAGTATGTTATCAGTCAGTAAATATAAAGGATTTTCTTTTGCTATCGGTAGAAGTAACGAGATTTCTGTCGGTAGATACAGTGTGTTTATATCGGGTGACGTAGGAGTCTTTTCCCTGTCGCCTAGTCATCGGTAGATGTAGTTTATATATTTTCCTGCTGACGTCATCGGCAGATACAGTTTGTTTATCTTCCTGCTGACGTCATCGGCAGATGTAGTTTATATACCTTCCTGCTGACGACAACGGCAGACGCGGTTTGATTAGCTGCCGGCTGACGTCATCGGCAGATGCGGTTTGTATATCTGCCGACGAACGTTTAATGAATTGTGTGGGATGTACGTGACTGTCGGTTGATGTGAGAACTTACATCTACCGATGGGTGATTAATGAATCATGTGAAATGCACGGGATAACCGGAAGATGTAGCCTTGGTTTATCGGTAGATGTGAGCCCTCTCCTGCCTTGTCGTTTAGCGATCGGCAGATGAGAGTGAAGTTTTGTCGTTGAGTTTGGCAGATGCCCTTTTTTTAAAATCCCCCAGCCAAATGTCTTATTTCATTGTCCATGTCCTACATGTGACTACAAAATTAGTATTTCCGCTGCTTAGTAAGAAAAAAATATATAAAAGAGTGAAAGGAGTGAGTAAAGTCATGAATTACGTGGCGATCCTTCCCGGGTCGTTACAAGCTATGCCAACCGAAGAAGACGAAATTTGGAGTTCTTAGTTGGTGATGAGGTGTTTTTGAAGGTTTCACCGTACAAGGGCGTGGTTTGTTTTGGTAAGAGAGGGAAGTTGAATCCACGGTTTGTTGGACCGTTCCCGATTACAGAGAGGATTGGAGCTACAGCTTACAAGCTTCAGTTGCCGTTGTTTATGGAGGGTGTTCATAAACTTACGAAGAGAGGCCAGTGCAAATTATGGAGTACGCTGTGAAAGTTTTACACAATAAGTCAATCCCACTGGTTAAGGTGTTGTGGAGGAACCAAAACGTAGAGGAAGTGACGTGGGAGCGTCAATAGGATATGATGGAGAGATATCCAGAATTGTTCAGGTACGAAATTTTGGGGACAAAATTCTAAATAAGGAGGGAAGGATGTAACACCCGAGTTTTTTTTTTTTTTTGGGTTTTCGCTCCAAGGGTATTTTCGTAAATAAAAAATATAGGTCCGTCTAACGAGCAAGAGGTGTTATTAGTGTCCTAGGGATTTATGGGGATTTTTAGACGAATAAGTAAATTTTTAGAAACCCATATCAATAGTGTAAGGTTAGAGTTCCGTTTTTAGCCCTATAATGTTTTAATTCATAAAAAATAGTAAACAAGGTCCAATTTGCAAACGGTTGGTCTCGTTAGAATTCTAAGAATAAGTTGGAATATTTGGAGGAATAAGGGAGTCTTGGGAAACCAAACTGATAGAGGAATAGTGAACGAATTAAAGGAATTGAACTAAGGGCAAAATGGTAAATTAGGAAGTCAAATATTTATAAAACCTAAAACTCCTCCTTTTCTTCTCATTTCTCTCCTCCTCCACGTGAAGCTCTCCTCACGATTCCCTTCTCATCTCCTTCCCTCGATCACTCAATTTCCGATTTCCGGCGAGTTTCTCTTCGGTTTTCTTCAACAAATCAACTCTCTAGGTAAGTTCTATACTTTGGGCTAACTTAGTTGTTGTTTTAGGGCACTATTCGGTTAGGGTTAATTTGAGTTAAGGTTGAGAAATTGGGAGTTTTGGTAGGAATCAATAGTTTGACAATACTAATGCCCCATAGAGTTGTATTTATGATTATTGTGGTAGTTTGTGTGAATTAATGGTGTGGGTTAATGTTTAAGGTGAAGTTTTGGTGGTTGGAAGGTTGTTGGAAGCCATTAATGGAGTTTTTTTTGAATTAGTGAGCACGATGTGCTCGACGAAATGCCCGAAGTAGTGAATAAGAGTTTTAGGGAAATTTGTCTTAGCTCGGATTTTTGTTTAGTTTTGTAATTGATGATTTAGAGTCGATACTAATGATATGTTATGAAAATGCCTTAGGTAACCCAAGCTCTCAGAGGACGGTGCTCGGCATAGCTAGGACTCCAGGTAAGTGGTGCTAGGTTTCCAGCCCTTACGGCCCTATGTCATATCGATGCTAGGAATTAATGTCTTAATGGTGTTTTCACGATTTTGGAGTTCTAAGGAGTCGGGTTGCCTAGGATGCTTCCCATTTGTGGTCGGATAGGCTCGTTTATGTATGTTAAGAATTGATTGATGATTGTTATGAGCACTTTTTCATGCATAATGTTTTTCTCCTCTAAGATGTAACGAAATGTTTTGCATGCACGTTTTCAAGTAAACGAAGTAAAGTAAATGACGTTAAATGAAGTTGGAGGATGAGTAGGGCACGAGGCACGTAAATGGCAACTCAGGGCACGAAAATATGATGATGGTAACTCAGGGCAAGTGTTTGGTCTACTGGGTAGACGAGTGGTGCCCGTGCCTACTCATGCCTAATGATATATATGTATATGTTATGTAAAGTAAACAAACAAACGAAAAATGAACATGTTTTTGAAAGACCATGCACTAAGTATTCTCATGTTTTAGTGCACCTCCTTACTAAGCATTAGGCTTAATGTGTTTATCGTATGATGTAGGTGACGATAACGAAGGTGAGGAACTCCCTCCTGATGATCAGGCATAGGTGATTGACGGGTGGAGCTCGTGGCGACAGGATGTGTTTTGGCTAAGCGTGATGACCGTGGGTGTGCTCCGAGTCGTTTTGTGGTAATTAGTTTCGAATTAGAAGAATATAGGTTGTTCCAAGGATTTTAGGGTGTATAGAGAAATTCAATATTTTGATGATTATAGTTGATAATGGTTTGAGTAAAGTGTTATTTGAATGATTGACAAATGGATACGTTTTGGAGAAGATTTAAGAATTTAAATGTTTATGGTGATGTGGTTTTGTGGATTTGGTTGGATTGTGTTTGATGATATTAGGTGTTAAATGGTAGGGATGTGTTCGGGTTTTAGAGCGATCCACGCGGTTTATTGTCATAAATTTTAGTTACGGATTTAGGTAAGCTTTTGAGTTTAGTTTTGCTCGGGAGATTGATTTATTGAGTGTTTAATATGGTTAGGAATGTTTTTGGAAGGTTGAGGTGAAGAAGAGATAATGGAAAAATGGAAGAATTGGTTAAGTGTTGAATGGAAGGGAAAGGGCGTAGGTGGGTACGCCTGGCCAACGTGCTGGCTGCGAACAATCGCCCGGGGTGGCGATTAATCGCCACCCCCTCTGGATTTTTTGGCTGGAATTGGTTGCCAGTTCCAGAGATGGTGGCGATTGCTCGCCACTCATGGCCAGCAATCGCCTCAATCGAACGCTGAGGCGATCATACGGGGCGAGCAATCGCCCCAATTTTTGGGCGATTATTGATCACCCTTCGCGTTTCCTTCTCTGGCGACTGATCGCCAGTAAGGATGGGCAATCAGTCGCCCCTCCTTTTGGCTGGCTTCTGACGATTGTCTTCTCTGTTTTTATTGAGCTTGTAATTTGGTTTCCTTTTAGTTTGTTAAAGTGTTAAGGGAAGTATAAAAAAGAAAATAACTAGCGGTAGAGAGAAACCTAGTACGTCAAATTGAGGGTTTAAAGTTAAGATTACGTAATGGTCCTTCCGTGGAGGCCCTGATCGGTTTGGGGTCGTCACACATGCACTAGTGTCGGCTCGATATCGATTCCAGTTGGTTCAACATCATGTGTCGGATCACGTATGCATTTCCTTAACATTGACACATGAAAGACATTATGTACCTTTTCCAGTGATGGAGGCAATTGCAGTTTGTAAGTTGTACTGCCAATCCTTGCTAAGACAGAGAATGGTCCAATAAATCACGGATTAAGCTTTCCCTTCTTACCAAATCTTAAAACTCCTTTAAAGGGTGAAACCTTTAAGAATACCTCATCCCCTATAGTAAATTCAAGATCTCTTCTTCTTTGGTCTGCATAACTCTTCTGTCGGCTTTGTGCAGTCACCATTATCCTCCTAATAATGGGAATCTTGTCTGACATCTGCTGTAAAATCTTGGGTCCTAGGAGTTTTGCTTCACCAACTTCATCCCAATACAAAGGTGACCTGCATTTCCTGCCATACAGTGCCTCATAAGGTGCCATACCGATAGTGGACTGGTAACTATTGTTGTAGGAGAATTCAATTAAGGGCAAATGTCGACTCCAAGATGTCTGGAAATCTAGTACACACGCCCTCAACATATCCTCAAATGTCTGAATTGTCCTTTCTGATTGGCCATCTGTCTGAGGGTGAAATGCGGTGCTCAAGGTTAACTTTGTACCAAGTGTACCTTGAAGACCCCGACGATCAGAGACTATGGATATCGGAATCCCATGCAATCTAATGATTTCCTGAACATACAGATTAGCAAGCTGGTCCATCTTGTATGTTGTCTTTACAGGTAGGAAGTGAGCTGACTTCGTCAATCTGTCAACCACAACCCAGGAGCTGTCATGACCTTTAGTTGTCTTAGGTAATCCAACAACAAAATCCATGGCAATGTTTTCCCTTTTCCATTCGGGGATCGGTAAGGGTTGAAGGGTACCTCCTGGGCGTTGATGCTATGCCTTAACCTGTTGGCAAACCAAACATGACTCCACATACTTGGCAATATCCCTCTTCATATTTGGCCACCAATAATGTAGCTTCAAGTCCCGATACATCTTGGTGCTACCAGGATGTACAGAGAAAGAAGATAAGTGAGCCTCAGCCAAGATCAACTCACGCAACTCCTTATCACTTGAAATGTACCATCGATTCCTAAATTTCAAAATGCCATCTATTGAGAGACTGAACCGTGAGAGGCATCCTTTAACTTACTCATCATACTATTATTCTCCTTTGAATCCTTTTGTTGTACCTTTTTGATCTTATCCAAAATAGTTGGTCTAATAGAAACCTCGGCAAGTAAGGCTGAAAATTAAGAAACTATCTCCAACTCGAACTTCTGTACATCTGTTCTCAAAGGTATAGACATGGTGGATAACGCAGGCTGCATTGTTGTCGACATCCTTCTTAAAGCATCGGCTACAGCATTAGCCTTGCCTGGGTGGTACTTAATTTCAAAGTCATAATCCTTAACAAATTCCAACCAACGTCTTTGCCTCATGTTTAATTACTTTTGGGTGAATAGGTACTTCAGTCCTTTATGGTCACAAAACACCTCACACTACTGACCATATAAATAGTGTCTCCAAATCTTTAATGCAAAAACAACTACGGCTAGCTCTAAATCGTGAGTGGGGTAATTCTGTTCATAACTCTTCAGCTGCCTAGAGGCATACGCCACAACCTTACCTTCTTGCATCAAAACACATCCCAGACCAACTTTGGATGCATCACAGTAAACACTAAACTTTCCTTCTTCAATTGGGAGAATCAATAGTGGGGCTGTTGTCAACTTCAGCTTAAGTGCCTAGAAGCCATCTTCACAAGCTTCAGTCCAAAAGTACTTGGTGTCCTTCTTTGTTAAATTAGTTAAGGGCTTAGCTATCATAGAGAATCCCTTAATGAACTTCCTATAATAACCTGCCAGACCAAGGAAACTGCGGACTTCACTGGCATTCCTTGGCTGTGGCCAATCCTTAACTGCCTGAATTTTGGTTAGATCTACTAATATACCTTCAGCAGAGATGACATGGCCTAAGAAGTTGACCTTATCCAACCAGAACTCACACTTAGACAGCTTGGCATAAAGCTGCTGCTGATTTAATATCATCAAAACCACTCTTAAATGCTCTGCATGATCAGCCTCAGTACGCGAGTATATTAGTATATCATCTATAAACACAATCACAAACTTGTCCAAATACTCACGAAACACACGATTCATCAAGTCCATAAAAGCTACAGGCGCGTTAGTCAGTCCAAACGACATCACAATAAATTCATAGTGTCCGTAGCGGGTCCTGAAGGCTGTCTTTGGTATATCACTCTCCTTAACCTTTAGTTGGTAGTAACCCGAGCGTAAGTCAATCTTTGAAAAATACCTAGCTCCTTGTAATTGGTCAAACAGATCATCAATTCGGGGTAAAGGATATTTTTTCTTAATTGTCAACTTGTTTAGCTCCCTATAGTCAATGCACATTCTAAGAGAACCATCCTTCTTCTTAACGAATAAAATAGGTGCACCCCAGGGAGAACTTCTAGGGCGTATAAACCCCTTATCTACTAATTCCTGCAGTTGGACTTTTAATTCTTTTAACTCAACAGATGCCATTCGATAAGGGTTCTTAGACACAGGTAAAGCCTCAGGATAAGTATCTATTACAAACTCAATTTCTCTGTCAGGTGGTATTCCGAGCAAGTCATCCAAAAATGTATCTGGAAACTCTCTGACTATGGGAATATCTTGTAGTTTTACCTTATTCTCCACCCGAACATCAATTACACAAGCTAGAAAACTCTCACAACCACTCTTCAGTAATCGTTGAGTCTCTAGTGAGAAAATAATTGGCATTTTACTTAGTTTTGGGATAGCTTTGAAGGAATACTAATCATCATTCGGGGGTCGGAACTCAACTAATCCAGACCTACAACTTATTATGGCATAATGCTTGAATAACCAATTCATCCCTAGTATGACCTCATATCCTTTCATATCGATTACGATCAGTTCTACATATAGCTTCTTATCTCCTAAGGACATAACATCACCTTTCAATATCTGCTCAGAATGTAAGGACTTCCCCGATGATAACATGACACTAAATGACCTCTCAGCTGGCATGAGTTCTAGTTTATGCTCAAGTACAAACAAGGTTGATACAAACGAGTGTGTGGCCCCTGTATCTATAAGTGTGTAAGCAGAAATACCACAAACCATAATGGTACCTGTTATGACTGTGTGCTGCTCGGCATCTTCATCCTCCATTAAAGCATAAACCCTTGGCGCTACCCTGACTCGATTCTGTTCTGGCGGCATAGGGCAGTCTTTGACCACGTGTCCAACCTTACCACATCTATAACAGCGGCCAGAATGTAACTTGCATTCGCCGGGGTGGTTCTTCTGACAGGTGGGGCATAGAGGAGCCAGGGGTCGCTTTCCTTTTCCTTGGTCATCATTTGGATTGAAGGGTCTCTTTATACCTTTCTGCTGTTGCTGTGGCCCTCTGTTCGGTTGTGGTTGCCAACCTCTGCCCTGGTGCGGTGGTGGCTGAGTATCCTTGAAAAACTTCCTTAGCGGTTCACATTGTCCTCGTACTGCCAACTCTACCTCTTCCAATTCCAAAGCCTTAGCAGCCACTTCGGTATAAGGTATGTTATGGATCTCTGCAGTCTTCACTCCCTAGAAGAGGCTCGGCTTCAGCCCGTGGACAAACTGGTGAATCTTGTCCTCCTCATCATCCACCAGACGGGGTGCAAACCGAGACAGTGCCTCAAACTTATAGATATAATTAGCCACAGAACCGGTTTGACGTAGTTGCATGAATTCCATTTTCTTGCTGGCCCGAACAGCTCGGCTGAAGTACTTATCAAAGAAGGCAGTCTTAAACATTTCCCAGGTCATAGCTCTTGCATTAGCAGTGCTCTGGATTGAGTTCCACCAATGCCTTGCATCAAGTTCCAGGTAAAAGACAGCACACGTAACCTTATCTCCGTCCTCAACTTTTGCATACCTGAACATGTCCTCCATCTTCTGAATCCATTCCTCAACATAAACAGGGTCTGAAACTCGACCATTAAATGTTGGGGGTTGAAGCCGGTGAAAACGCTCACCACCATGATCTTGAGCTGCATTTGAACTAGAATTTGCTTGTTCTTCTCTGGCAATCATCAGCTGTTCGATCTGGCGAGATTGGCACATGACCAACTCTGTCAACTGAGCAATGACATTGCTGTCCTCATTGGTCTCTCTTTGCTGACCTCTTACCATTTTGAGATTCCTAAACAAATAATCATAAATACATCTTAACTTAATGACATTTACTAAAATCATAAACACTTACAGTTGCCGAAGTGTACTCAGGTGGCAGTCAGTGCTGGAAGGCAGTCTACAGAATCAATTTTAGAACCTGGTTTTGCTTTGATACCATAATTGTAACGACCCCGTTAAAGGCCGCGACATAAACATAAACATCCTTCGGATAAATACTGGCTTGTTCTCTATTTCATCCTATCTACTTCATGTTATATCATTATATTTTTTTTTTTAAAATACAAATCTCTGAAACATTTCAGTATCAGACGAAACTGAACCCTTCATAAACTTGACTTCTTCTTTAAACTATTGACATGCTAAGTCGCAGAATTATGCGACAATGTTCAGCCATTAACCATATAAGGAAATCAGGCTAGGAGAAGGTGTCCTTAGATCACCCGACTCCATCGATCTCGGGTTGCATGGAGTTGCAGACTTTATCGGTAGGAAAGACACATCCACCGATCGTCACGTTCACTTCGCGTGACTCAATCGACATCGCCCGGTAGAGGTCATCTACCGATGGGCACGTGCAATGCACGTAATCCATTAAACATCATCCGGTATTTGAAATACACTACATCGCCCGGTCACTAGACGACAAACTACACTTACATCATCGAGTATTTGAAATACACTACATCGCCCGGTCACTAGACGACAAAACTACACTTACATCATCCGGTATTTGAAATACACTATATCGCCCGGTCACTAGACAACAAAACTACACTTACATCATCCAGTGAGTACAACTCTCGACATCATCCGGTGAGTACAATTCTCGACATCATCCGGTGACGTCAGCCGGAAGGTTCAATCGATCAACCTCTACCATCCAACTCCTGCCGATGACGTCAGCCAGATGATACACTCATCCAGCTTCATCATTCAGCAATAAAACACTATAATTATCAACAACTTCAACCAACAGAAAATACCACGACTCACACAAATCTCAACTTGATAGACATAAACCTCAAACGAATAAAAATCATAGACTCGTTCAAGAATACGTAAGCGGAAGACTCATATAAAACATGATATCCTAGGTTCTTACAATCATCCTCCAACTCAGAGGTTGAACCAGACAATTCCAAGTCCAAATAAAAACAAACATGATCTTGTCCTACTTAGACATTAGTTTTCTCATAAGTCTTACTGACATAAAATGAGCATAACCACGGGTCATAATCGCCTGCCAGCCATAGACTCCCCCCCCCCCCCCCCCCCCCCCGAGTACCATCTTGCAACAAGCCTTAGACATCATCATTGAATTTGGAATCCTCACCTGATAATTCGTCACCTACATCATAAGGTTTAAACTATAAGCTTAATGCTTAGTAAGGAATGCAATACTAACATGTACACAAGAATGCATATTTGTAAGAAAACCATGATCATGTTCGTTTCATGCTCTTTTCTTGTTCTTATTCGTATTCTTGTTCATCACTTTCACCATATGGATTAAGGGAGGATTTGTGCCGTAAAGGGGGGATGACAGTGCAAGTGTACATAGTCCCTTTCGGGCTGTATTCATGGTCCTTCTCTTTGGACAGTGACATACGCCAAACCACCCCCAACCCTCACTTAATCCGGTTGCATAAGTTTCATATTCATTCTCATATCTTGTTCATGGGGAAAAACATGCTCATAAATCGTTTTCATATGCTTGATAAGTAAATCATGATGCATGACATGAATGTTCTTAAATCATCAGACTATGGAAAATATCATACTAGATAGTTGACTTCATAGACTCTATCAGAACATCACATAACATAGTTCTCAAACATTCGTAAATCATCTAAGTACAAACCGTCTTACTAACTTAAACAAACATCAAACACATAACTAATTTAGTACCCTTAAGATGTAGGGCCCTAATGGCCGAAAATCTTAATACATTCACTTACCTGGCTCCCTTAGCAAATTCGTGCTCTTTTTCTTCAGACTTCTTCACCTAAAACATTTACATCGCAGTAGTTAAAACAAAATCCTAAAAGTCCTAATCACAAGTCATCCTAGGATCTAGTAGTTAAAGTCATTCCCGAATCCCTTAGTCTAGTTCTCTGTGTGCAGTCTGAAATCCAAAAACCGAAACAGCTAGGTTCAACTAATGATTAATCAGGGTCGATTATATTAAATGTCTAGAATCGATTCGGAAATAGCATTACTAAATCCAGATTATAAATGTTACTATTGTTACTCGGCCATTGGAGGAACCAAACTCCAACACAAGCTGAAAAACAGAGCTTAACAACTAACTGACAATTACATTGTCTAACTCATACCTCGAGCGTAGAGTATCTGAGAAATAGCAAGGGAACTGATTGTCGAAGGGAGGATTACTGGCAGGCAGAGAGCGAGAGCTCGGGAGAGAAAATCGCTGAAGGAGAAAGTGTCAGGTACAGTGGCGCTGGTGAGGTTTAAAAATTTTCCATTTCCTTTATATATCGATCACAACCCACCCTTATTACAATTTTGCCACTCAACCTAGTTTAACACCACATGAAATTAATTAAGCTTTGGCATAAAATTCTGAACCGAAAATATCAAATAAACATGACCGTTAAAACGGTTAAGAAAATCACCTGATCAACTTGTCGGGTGTTACATCAGGAGAGGGCCTAACAGAAACGCCAGGTTAAACGATCAACCTCAGGGAGGTCTACCGTCTAACCTAAGGCTAAAAGCGGAAGTTTTAACACTAATCCAGGACCTCCTCGAAGTAACAAATATGAGAGTACAAACAATAATAGAAATACAAGATAAATGAATATAATTATAAGCCAAAGTAAGGTACAATCTCAAATGTGAACTTACATAAGTCAAAGCTGAGGGAAATAAAAGGTGACTCAAGGGAAACCAACACGATAGGGCTCACTTCCTAGCTTTCCTTCCTTTACCTATAGAGGGGGAGTCGTTGGGGTGAGTGACAAACTCAGTATGGGATGTTATACCTACCACTCAAAAGATGCATGCCCGTCTAAAAATCAATGCACATTTTAAAAACCAAAACCAGTTTCAATGTTATTCCTTTCTCTTCTCATTATTCATTTTAAAACGGTTGATATGGCTATCAATAAAATAAGTATATGTAGTAATCATAGGCCCACATCAACAATGCTATCATAAAAATATATATCCAGGTGTACAGTGAAAAGGGAGGTCACTCACAGACCCTCCGAACCACACCAGCACAGAAAGGCCGCGGTAACACCAGGCAGGGCCTCATAGGGAGAATAGAAAAAGTCAACCACTAGGAGGGACGAACCACTCATCCCCGGGCCCAAGGGGACCACGCGGTCGACTTATCATATCGGGGGTAGCAACGAACAGACACTGGCCAGGTCGGGTAACAGGGCTAGCATAGCTCAGAGCCCAGGGGTAGCATAGCTCAGACCTCATTCCTCCATTCACAGGGAGTACCGCATAGGACTAGCATAGCTCAGAGTCCCTTCCTCCTATTATCAGGGGGAGTACCTTATACAAACAAGTGTGGGGAGTACCACAGCAACCCTCAAACACGGGTGCAACTCGGTAAAACTCCCTGATACTCTTAGCATATGGCCCCAGCTAAGAGTGCCAGACGGTTATCTCCAGTATCAAACTCCAAATGGCACAGCAAAAAACCAATGCATGAATAAAGTTAAATGCATGTACAAAACCATCTGCATGCCAAACGTGATATATCTCATGAAAATCTCAAATACAGCCCATCGGCAAAGGCCAGTAAAATATGGCATCTAAAATCTAGTAGGCAGAATGAATCAGTCATAAAGTATACGTGCCACAATATGCAAAATAATCTTGCCAGTAAAATGCCGACGTCAATACTAGTGGTATCCCACCAAAAATAATATAGGTGCATGCAAGGCTTGGTATAACGCAATAAGTATAATAACCCATACCACGAAGGCAAGTCCTCCTATCCTCGGTAAACCGTGGCTCCTCGGGAATTGCCTTGAACTCAGCAAAATCCTCCGAAACTGAGAGTCAACACAAGGAAGAAACCCAGTTAAGGCCTAATTGGGTTTAGAAACGATATAAATTATGAATCGGGGTGAAAATGGGCCCAAACGGTTCGAGTTGACTTTGGGCCAAAAGTCAAAGTCAACTATCAAAGTCAATGATCAACAATCAACGGTCAAAGTCAACTGATCAACTTTGACTGACCAGACCGGACCGGTTCACGTCAGTCAGACTGGTTCGGGTCCAAACCGGTTCAAGTCGACCAGGTTCAGGGTCGGGTTGAACCCAAATTGGTTGGGTCAAGTCTGGTTCGGATCGGGCCAATTCGGGTCGGACCTAACAGAACTGGTTCAGGTTTGTCCGGGTTGGATCGATTCTGATCTGGAGAAACCCATCCCAGCTGGGTCGGGTAGGACCCAGCCCAAACTCGAATTGGGCTCGGCCTGACCCAACCCAGGCCCAACACAGCCTAACCTAACCCAGGCCTAACTCGGCCCTGGGCCCGAGTCAACTCGGCCTTGGACCAGAGTCAACTTGGCCCAGTGCCCGAGTTGACTTAGCCCACAGTCGAGTTGACTCAACCGTCGGCAACCGAACGCCGACGACACACCGACGACCGACCCGCGTCGAAAAATATCATTTTCTCACCTGTTTTACGCCAAAATTCATTTCCAACGTGTTTCTTGTCTATTTTCAAGTCGAATCCTGCCAAAAACACCGAAGATTTGACCCAAAATCACAAATCTAACAAAACTTAAAACCTGAAACTTTCTGACCAAAAATCGAGAGATAGAGAGCTTATCTTCAAAAACTCTCTTCGCTAACGTTGATCTACGCTTCAAGACGAATGTTTTGACACCGAGATCGCGTTGAACAGAAGTGGTTTCCGGTGTCGGAGTTTTCTCTCTCCGTCGGCTCTCTCTCTCTCCCTTTTCTCTCTCTCTTCTGGTTTTGCTGAACATAATGAAACGATAAGGTTTCATTCTGAAACCTTATCTTTTCATTTAAAATTATTATTTTATTTTATTATTTTTATTACTTTTATTTTTAATTTATTTAATTTTTTTATTTAATTTACAATAAAATCATTTAAAGTTCGCTTTCTCGATTTCAATTCTTTACGAATACTTTCCTTAAATTTCCCGTACGAACCATAATTGACCAAAAATTCATACGTAATCACTTTCCGAAATTTAGCAAAAATGCACTCAAATTTACATTTAAAATCTGAGAAAAATTTATTCGAATTTTACAATCACTAAAATTTGGCGGGTTTTACAAAAATCATCTCACGCTTATCCTCACTTTTGTTCATCAACACAATTTGTTTCTCACTTGACTTTTGTTTCATCTTTCCATCGGTTTTTATCTCTTTTCTCTCGAATTTTCTTTCTTGCTCTCTCGATTTTTCAACTCTCTTTGTGTTCTTTTCAACTATTTTTCTTTCTCCACTTGCTTTTTCTATTTTTGCTTCTTTTTCAACTAATTTCTTTTCACCTTTTTCTTTCTCTCTCTCGTCCTTAATGATTTGAAATTATTTTGTGATCCTCTCTTGATCTTCAATTGCCTCCCACGGCTTTAATGGTGTCAGGATCACAAGTCTTTCATTGTTAACCAATGCATACTCGTTCTTTGATCCATCGGTCTTGAAATTTTGTGAAAATACATTGGTAGCAGTGGTTTTGCTCTGAGGTTCTTGTCTCGGTTTCGACTTTTCATCCTTCAAATTTGATTTCCACGATGAATTCAAAGTTGATCCCATCTTAGAATTCCATTTTGCTCTTAGTTGCCGTTCGATCTTGATTAATTTGTGAAGCAATTCTTCTAAGTTCACATAATGTTTTAGGTCTACGACATCTGCAATCTCTCTATTTAGTCCTCCAACAAATCGAGCCATTGTTTCTTCGTCGTCTTCCTCCACATTAACCCTTTTCATGGCTATTTTCATCTTTTTATAATAATCTTCTACGCTTTTATAACCTTGAGTCAAATTTTGGAGTGTTGGACACAAATCTTTATAATACTATGATAGAACAAATCTTTTTTCGCATGAGTGCCTTCATGTCTTTCCATGTCCGAACTTGTGACTCACAATACCTTCTTCGGTACTTTACTAGTTGATCCCACCAATTGTTAGCGTAGTCCGTGAACTTCATTGTCACCAATTTAAGTTTTTTCTCATCCGTGTAGTTTTGGTATTCAAACAATAAGTCAACCTTTCTTTCACATTCCAAATACACCTCAGGATCATTTTTTCCTTGAAAAGAAAAGATATTTACCTTGATATTACTTAGATCACCATCTTCTTGGTAAGACCTATCATTCCTTTCCCTTTGATAATATCCACTATCATCTTTGAATTTTCCATCAAAATTCTTCATTTGCCACGTATGACTAGGGGATGGAGATTCCAATCGGTCCATCCTCGTATTTAAAGCCTTGAATTGATCGTGTATGGTCCTCATGAACATCTTTATATCAATCTCATTCTTCTCTCCGCTCATGATTGTAAAATTTTTTTTATTTTTTTTAATTAAATAACGCAAAATCTAAACTGCAAAATTTGAATTTGCGGAAATCTAAATGAATGAATTGAAATGCAGAAATTTAAATGACTAAACTGAGATGCTGTAACGACCCTAACACTGTACCCTTATTTTCCCGTATTATTTTTTTTATTATACTTAAAACTTTAAACCTAACGTTCGAGCGGAAATAAAACTTTTGAAATCAAAATCGTTGAAGTTTATGCTTTTAAACCATTTAACAATGTAACACCCGACAATTTCGGCCAGGTGATTTTCTTAACAATCTTGATTATCACCCTTTTTATTAACCTTTATGATTTTAAATTTAAAGTCCAGACATATTTATTACAAGTTGAGTGAAACTAGGTTGGGTGGCAGGGTTGTAATTAAGGATGGATGGATCAAGTATAAATAGGAAATGGAAACCTTAAACCCCATTTAAACCTCACTGTAGCCGACGCATTCACTCTCGGCGATTTCTCTCTTCCCCAGAGCTCTCTCCCCCGGCCAACTACAGCTCCTTTCGGTGACCGATTTTCAGTCTCCGCCCCGACAATCCACACCCTAGGTAAGACTCTGTAATGTAGTCACCGATTGGCCATTTAGAACTTTGTTTTCCCTGCTATGACCCGTAGCTTCGGATTCTTCTTGGCTGTGAAATATTAGTGGCATTCGTGATCTGTGACTAGTTATTAGGTTGAAATTGATTATTTCTAGGATGACTTTTGGTTAGAACTTTTAGGATTTTTATTTAATACTGTAATGTGAAATGTTTTAGGTAAAGAAGTCCGAAGTGAAGTGCTCGAGTATTGCTAAGGAAACCAAGTAAGTGAATGTATTAAGACTTCCGGCCAATAGGGCCCTACATCACAAGGATATTAAGTTAGTTCCAGTTGTCTGATGTTTGTTCTGTGTTAGTAAGATTTCTCGTACTTGGATGACTTATGGATGATGAGAGTTTTGTTATGAGACGTTCTGGTAGAGTCTATGAAGTCGACTGTTCTGGTATGATACTTTCTATAGTCTGATGATTTAAGAGCATCCATGTCATGCATCATGATTTACTTCCCAAGCATATGAAAATGTTTTATGAGCATGTTTTCCCCATGAACAAGATATGACAATGACTATGAAACTTATGCAACCGGATTAAGTGAGGGTTGGGGCGGTTTGGCGTATGTCACTGTCCAAAGAGAAGGACCATGAATACGGCCCGAAAGGGACTATGTACACTTGCACTGTCATCCCCCCTTTACGGCACAAATCCTCCCTTAATCCATATGATGAAAGTGATGAACAAGAATACGAATAAGAACAGGAAAAGAGCATGAAACGAACATGATCATGATTTTCTTGCAACTATGCAATCACGTATACATGTTAGCATTGCATTCCTTACTAAGCATTAGGCTTATAGTTGAACCTTATGATGTAGGTGACGAAGTATCAGGTGAGGATTCCAAAGTTAATGAAGATGTCTAAGTTTGGTTGCTGGAAGGTGTTCAGAGAGCAATTTTGTTGCTGGATGGCGAACAAGACCCCCTGGTTAATGCTCTTAAAATTTTAGTGATGATTATGAATATGGAAGTCTAAGTAGAATGAGATTTTTTTTTAGACATTGAGTTTTTGAAATTGTTTAGTTTAATTACTGAGTTTGAGAAAGTTTATAAGGATATGGAACGAGTTGTTTTAACTAAGTCTTCCGCTACATGTATTCAAGATGAGTCCATGATTTATGTCTGCCTACGTTTATGTCTATGAAGTATGAGATATGTGAAGGTCAGGTTATCTTTCTGTTGGTATGAGTTGCTTGAAGGATTTCGGGTTTTACTGCCGTGTGATAGAAGTCGGATGAATGCATCATCCGGCTGACGTCACCGGTGTGAGTTGAATGATAGAAGATGGATGAATGAATCATCCGGCTGACGTCACCGGTAGATGGTGAACGTTTGTCAAATACCGGATGATGTAAGTATTGTTTGTCGTCTAGCGATCGGGCGATGTAGTGTATTTCAAATACCGGATGATGTAAGTATTGTTTGTCGTCTAGCGATCGGGCGACGTAGTGTATTTCAAATACCGGATGATGTAAGTATTGTTTGTCGTCTAGCGATCGGGCGATGTAGTGTATTTATAATACCGGATGATGTAAGTATTGTTTTGTCGTCTAGCGATCGAGCGATGTAGTGTATTTCAAATACCGGATGATGTAAGTATTGTTTGTCGTCTAGCGATCGGGCGATGTAGTGTATTTCAAATACCGGATGATGTAAGTATTGTTTGTCGTCTAGCGATCGAGCGATGTAGTGTATTTCAAATACCGGATGATGTAAGTATTGTTTGTCGTCTAGCGATCGAGCGATGTAGTGTATTTCAAATACCGGATGATGTAAGTATTGTTTGTCGTCTAGCGATCGGGCGATGTAGTGTATTTCAAATACCGGATGATGTAAGTATTGTTTGTCGTCTAGCGATCGAGCGATGTAGTGTATTTCAAATACCGGATGATGTAAGTATTGTTTGTCGTCTAGCGATCGAGCGATGTAGTGTATTTCAAATACCGGATGATGTAAGTATTGTTTGTCGTCTAGCGATCGAGCGATGTAGTGTATTTCAAATACCGGATGATGTAAGTATTGTTTGTCGTCTAGCGATCGGGCGATGTAGTGTATTTCAAATACCGGATGATGTAAGTATTGTTTGTCGTCTAGCGATCGGGCGATGTAGTGTATTTCAAATACCGGATGATGTAAGTATTGTTTGTCGTCTAGCGATCGGGCGATGTAGTGTATTTCAAATACCGGATGATGTAAGTATTGTTTGTCGTCTAGCGATCGAGCGATGTAGTGTATTTCAAATACCGGATGATGTAAGTATTGTTTGTCGTCTAGCGATCGGGCGATGTAGTGTATTTCAAATACCGGATGATGTAAGTATTGTTTGTCGTCTAGCGATCGGGCGATGTAGTGTATTTCAAATACCGGATGATGTAAGTATTGTTTGTCGTCTAGCGATCGGGCGATGTAGTGTATTTCAAATACCGGATGATGTAAGTATTGTTTGTCGTCTAGCGATCGGGCGATGTAGTGTATTTCAAATACCGGATGATGTAAGTATTGTTTGTCGTCTAGCGATCGGGCGATGTAGTGTATTTCAAATACCGGATGATGTAAGTATTGTTTGTCGTCTAGCGATCGGGCGACGTAGTGTATTTCAAATACCGGATGATGTAAGTATTGTTTGTCGTCTAGCGATCGGGCGATGTAGTGTATTTCAAATACCGGATGATGTAAGTATTGTTTGTCGTCTAGCGATCGGGCGATGTAGTGTATTTCAAATACCGGATGATGTAAGTATTGTTTGTCGTCTAGCGATCGGGCGATGTAGTGTATTTCAAATACCGGATGATGTAAGTATTGTTTGTCGTCTAGCGATCGGGCGATGTAGTGTATTTCAAATACCGGATGATGTAAGTATTGTTTGTCGTCTAGCGATCGGGCGATGTAGTGTATTTCAAATACCGGATGATGTAAGTATTGTTTGTCGTCTAGCGATCGGGCGATGTAGTGTATTTCAAATACCGGATGATGTAAGTATTGTTTGTCGTCTAGCGATCGGGCGATGTAGTGTATTTCAAATACCGGATGATGTAAGTATTGTTTGTCGTCTAGCGATCGGGCGATGTAGTGTATTTCAAATACCGGATGATGTAAGTATTGTTTGTCGTCTAGCGATCGGGCGATGTAGTGTATTTCAAATACCGGATGATGTAAGTATTGTTTGTCGTCTAGCGATCGGGCGATGTAGTGTATTTCAAATACCGGATGATGTAAGTATTGTTTGTCGTCTAGCGATCGGGCGATGTAGTGTATTTCAAATACCGGATGATGTAAGTATTGTTTGTCGTCTAGCGATCGGGCGATGTAGTGTATTTCAAATACCGGATGATGTAAGTATTGTTTGTCGTCTAGCGATCGGGCGATGTAGTGTATTTCAAATACCGGATGATGTAAGTATTGTTTGTCGTCTAGCGATCGGGCGATGTAGTGTATTTCAAATACCGGATGATGTAAGTATTGTTTGTCGTCTAGCGATCGGGCGATGTAGTGTATTTCAAATACCGGATGATGTAAGTATTGTTTGTCGTCTAGCGATCGGGCGATGTAGTGTATTTCAAATACCGGATGATGTAAGTATTGTTTGTCGTCTAGCGATCGGGCGATGTAGTGTATTTCAAATACCGGATGATGTAAGTATTGTTTGTCGTCTAGCGATCGGGCGATGTAGTGTATTTCAAATACCGGATGATGTAAGTATTGTTTGTCGTCTAGCGATCGGGCGATGTAGTGTATTTCAAATACCGGATGATGTAAGTATTGTTTGTCGTCTAGCGATCGGGCGATGTAGTGTATTTCAAATACCGGATGATGTAAGTATTGTTTGTCGTCTAGCGATCGAGCGATGTAGTGTATTTCAAATACCGGATGATGTAAGTATTGTTTGTCGTCTAGCGATCGGGCGATGTAGTGTATTTCAAATACCGGATGATGTAAGTATTGTTTGTCGTCTAGCGATCGGGCGATGTAGTGTATTTCAAATACCGGATGATGTAAGTATTGTTTGTCGTCTAGCGATCGGGCGATGTAGTGTATTTCAAATACCGGATGATGTAAGTATTGTTTGTGTGATCTGAGGGCATTTCTTTTCTGCCAAATTATGTCATGGAACTGATAACCGAGCTTAGTCGCTTAATTCTGTGAACTAAGGAGTTATTATATTATGACAGAGTCGAGTTTTAAGTGGTTTAGTTTGTCAGATGATATGTTGTCCGCGAGTCCAGTTTTAGGTTCTAGTTTTTTTGCAGAAAGTCATGAAGATGTCGCGGCCTACGGGGTCGTTACAATAAAACTTAAAACAATTTAGAATAACAACTTAAAACAATTATTTAAACAATTAAAACTAATTAAACAATCGACAGGGACAAAAAGGGACATTTGTCCCAAATGTGATGGGCGATCGATCGCCCAAAACAGGCGATCAATCGCCACCTTAGAAAAAAGAGGGGCGATCATGATCGCCCCTCGTTGTGGTGAACAATCGCCTCGCGATCGTTCACTGGGTGATCGATCGCCCAAAATGGGTGATCGATCGCCACGTTCCCTGGATTTTCTAGGGAGTGGCGACCATTATTGGCGATCGATCCCCTCCTTAGGAGATCGATAGCCACCCTCCCTGGAATCTGAAATTCCAGGGAGTCGTTCCCTCTCCCTTTCTTTCTTCTCTTTCCTCTTCCCCTGCACATAATTCTCACCACATATACCCTTTAGACTTCAACATAAATCACCCCATAAACGTGAACATACAATAGCTCAAACCTCACCCCTTTTTACATTTCGTCACTCACCTAATAAACGATTCAAAACACATTTAAAACATAACCCGATTTCATAAAAACGAACTGCGTGGTTCGGTTTAAAAACTAAATATTTCCTCCTGCTAAAATCACCAAACAGTTCATAAAAATCTAGATAAAATCAGTTTACCAAAACATCTATACATCATTCTATCAGCTATCCAGAACCAAACATCCTAATACGTTCAACTATACAATTTTTCCTACGATCTAACTAACGTGTCCCAAAATACCTTTACATCTTTCCCCACGGGTCAAATACGCGTCGACTGTCCAGCGCACTCCCACGGGCCATCCTCCTTCAACTGCATCATTCCTCGGGTGGAGGGATCTCGTCCTCACCTATGTCAAGATCACCTACACCATAAAGACACCTATGAGATAAAAATATCAGCAAGCTCTACGTAAATGCTAATGCATGATTATGTATGCTCAATGCTATGAAAACCGTCCATGTCATTTCATATATCAGTACGTGTCAGTCTATGGTTATCGGAAACGCTCGACAGATGGATAGGGCACGTCCAGCGTTTAGACAGCCCACACCATCTGAAAAGAGGAAAACTCACTCACCCCAGAACGCAAGGTCTGAACTTCATCCCCGATAACCCCATGTCATGGTTGTTTACTGTGATACTTTACTTGCCTTTACATGCATGTTTTTTTCATGAAATCCGTGCATAAATTCATTTTCATAACATTTTTAAACCATGATGCATGAACAGTTTAATATAAACATACAAAATGAGCATACCATTAAAACATTACAAATACCATAAAAAAAACGACAGATACTATCAAACCGTCACAACACTCAACCTATGAAAAAACCGAACCTAAACTACCCAACCGAAACAATTAGACGATACAATGAGCAACTTAAGCAAGCATAGCACCAAAGCATCCTCAACAACAAACTCCGGTTTATGGTGTAGGACTATCGGCCACAGTAAGTCACGAGAACTTACCTCATGTCTGTTGCAATCCAAGCTCCGTCCACGAGCTTTGTTCACCTAAGGCAAATTTACTACAATTATTGTTAATACGAGTTTAAACTATTAAACGTCCAAATTAACGAAACCCTTAACTTGGAAATTTCTAAAATTCTAACTTAACTAATCGAGGTGTTTTATCAAGTAATTCACGCTCGACACCTCAAAATTTCCATTAACGAGTTTTCCTTAAAAACCCTAAAAGTCTCAAACTTTATCATTTCTCACAAATCGATTTAACTTCGTCCATTAACGTCCAATACGTTCATTTCATCCACAACTAATGTAAACATATCGATTTCAAACCCTAAATTACATTTTTAACGAAACCCTAAACGAACCTTAATCGTTTAAACTCTGTAAAAATCGAAATAAACTTTCCTAAAACCTTAGAATCTTACCTAGGGTCGGGATTGGAGAAGAAATCGCAAAGAATCGAGACGAT
The DNA here is from genome assembly GCA_022432975.1 of Begonia masoniana. Classification (NCBI taxonomy): domain Eukaryota; kingdom Viridiplantae; phylum Streptophyta; class Magnoliopsida; order Cucurbitales; family Begoniaceae; genus Begonia; species Begonia masoniana. The sequence continues at coordinate 39,151,265 of CM039502.1, forward strand.
CGGAGAGGAGATCGGTCGTCAGAATGGAAGGAGGCCGTGAGAAAGCTTCGTCGCCTGAGAATTTCGCCAGAGAGAGAAAAGGAAATCGTGAAAATGAGGGAGAAAAGAGAGAAGTGTGGTTTTTTTTATTAAAATTGACTTGGCAATTTACCGTTTTGCCCTTCCTTTGTTTTCTATTTGTTTCGTCCTTTGTTTCATTAACTAGCTGACGATTTGGTTTCTCCAAACCTCCTTATTTCACCCATAACTCCGAATTATTACTAGGGTTCAATTAAAATTGTCCGTTCGCAAATCGGATTTCGTTTACTATTTTTACCAAAGTATCCTTTATATTACGCTAAACGTAATTTTCGTAAAATTGGTGTTACAACTCCTAAAATTCTCAAAATTTTCTTAAAATCCTTATTAATCATTAGGATCGAAATAACGGTTTCTTTTCACGAAACCGACTTAATCCGACATAATTACAAAAATGTCAATATACACATATATTACAAAATCCCGTAAATCCGGGTGTTACATTTCGTCCCCCTTATTTAAAATTTTGCCCCCAAAATTTGATCATACAAACAATTCAGGATACTTAGCCATCATATCCTGTTGTCGCTCCCAAGTAGCTTCTTCCACCTCGTGGTTCCGCCATAAGACTTTAACTAACGGAATTTCTTTGTTGCGCAAAACTTTGATCGAAGACTCCGAAATACGCACCGCCTTCTCTACATAAGTCAAGGTAGGCTGTACCTCGATGTCTCTCGCCTCCACAATATGCGATGGATCGCGCAAACATTTCCGAAGCATAGACACGTGAAATACGTCGTGGATGCCTTCCATTAAAGCTGGAAGCTGCAGTTGATATTCCATCCTTCCGATCTTCTTCAAAATAGGAAAGGGACCCACATATCGAGGGTTTAGCTTGCCCTTCCTTCCGAATCGCATTACACCTTTAAATGGAGAAACCTTCAAATAAACCTCATCACCTTCTTCGAATTCCAATTCCCTCCGTCTCATGTCAACATAGCTCTTCTGTCGACTCTGAGCTACCTCGATACGCTGTCTGATAACGGCAATCTTCTCTGCCGTTTGCTGTAGAATCTCAAGACCAACAATACTAGCTTCACCAACCTCGTCCCAATATAGTGGAGATCTACACTTACGACCACACAAAGCTTCATACGGAGCCATACCACTGGTAGCCTGGAAGCTGTTGTGAGAACTCGATCAGTGGCAAATACCTGCTCCACAATCTCTGAAATTCCAACACACAAGCTCTAAGCATATCCTCCAGAATCTGATTCGTCCTCTCTGTCTGACCATCAGTCTGAGGATGAAATGCCGTGCTAAAATTTAGCTGAGACCCCATAGCTTTGTGCAAACTCTTCCAGAACTTAGAAGTTAATCTTGGATCTCTGTCCGAGACAATAGAAACTGGCACACCGTGCAACCTAACAATCTCCTGTACATAAAGCTCGGCGAGCTGATCCATAGAAGACGCCATCTTCACAGATAAGAAGTGAGCGGACTTTTTCAATCGGTCCACAATCGCCCAGATGCCATCATGTCCTTTCGTCGTCCTTGGGAGCCCCACAATTAAATCCATGGAGATCTACTCCCATTTCCACTCTGGAATCGGCAGTGGCTATAATGTTCTGGCCGGCCTCTGGTGTTCTGCCTTAACCTGTTGACAAACTAAACAGGTTTCAACATATTTTGCAACTTTCCTCTTCATGTTCGGCCACCAAAAGTGTTGTTTTAAGTCTTTGTACATTTTAGTGCTTCCTGGACGCACAGAGTATGCTGAAGAATGTGCTTCGGCCAATATCTCCTTATTTAGCTCCTCATCGTTAGGCACGTACCACCTATGCCTGAACTTCAGAATACCGTCATCTGACAAGTTAAATTCAGACACTTCTCCAGATATCATGCTCAATCAAAGCTCCTCACACTCCATATCTTTCTGCTGAGCTTCACGTATCTTATCTAGAATAGTCGGCCTGAGAGAAATGTTGGTGAGCATACTAGACAACTTTGCCACAATCTCCACATCGAACCTCTCAATCTCAGACCGCAACGTAACCGACATCGCTGCAAGTGAAGGCTCACTCGCAGTAGGCATTCAGCTCAAAGCATCAGCGACCTTGTTCGCCTTTCCTGGGTGGTATTTAATATCGAAATCATAATTTTTGACGAACTCTAGCCACCTTCTCTGTCGCATATTAAGCTCCTTTTGCGTAAATAAATACGTCAAGCTTTTGTGGTCGGAAAATATCTCGCACTGCTGCCCATATAAGTAATGCCTCCATATTTTGAGTGCGAAAACCACGGCTGCTAACTCCAGGTCGTGTGTAGGATAATTCTGCTCATACGGCTTCAACTGTTGAGAAGCATACGTAATAACCTTTCATTCCTGCATCAATACACAACCGAGTCCAACTCCAGATGCATCACAGTATATACTGAATTTATTACTTTCAACAGGTAGCGTTAGTACTGGAGCGGTGGTCAACTTCTGTTTCAACTCCATAAAACTGTTGTCACAAGCGGTCGACCATATAAACTTCTCGTTCTTCCGAGTCAAGCGTGAAAGAGGAACTGCAATCTTCAAAAATCCCTCTATGAACTTCCGATAATAACCAGCCAACCTGAGAAATCCACGCACTTCACGCATGTTCTTAGGCTGTGGCCAATCTCTGACCACCTGAATCTTGCTCGGATCCACAGAAACTCCTTTTTGTGATATGATATGGCCAAGAAAACTGACCTTATCCAGCCAAAACTTGCATTTAAAGAACTTCGGATAAAGCCGGTGTCGTTGTAAAATTTTGAGAACAATCCGCAATTGTGACGACCCCAACCCGGTCAGGGTCGCCACGGACAACCATGACGTAATCTAATCCGTAGACCATCAATATCTGACGTAAAATTTTTCTTTTCTTTTTTTTTCTCCACATTGTAAAATAAACGGACTTAGACAATTGACCACCTCAAACGACCCATTTAGAATTTAACCTGGACTTAAACGTATTAAGCATAGAGTTCGTCAACTTTCAAATCATTGAAACGATGTAAAAATCCTTTTCTCGGAAAATACCGACTCGGTTTTTGGGCTCTTAGAATCTTTTAAAATACGTGGGGGTCGTCTGTAAAATACGTGCTAAAAGTATCATGAAGGGTCGGGTCGAAACGCGTTGTAAAAAGTTGGAAATAAAAATGAATGTACAAGTCAGTCACGATCGATCACGCCTTTGATCCCCATCGATCGGGCCAGCTCGGGTTTCCCGACTAAAATTTATCTAAACCACGATCGATCGCACCAAATGCCCGATCGGTCGGGCCCTCTCGGGTGTTTCGATTGAAAATTCATCTAACCCACGATCGATCGCACCAAATGCCCGATCGGTCGGGCCCTCTCGGGTGTTTCGATTGAAAATTCATCTAACCCACGATCGATCGCGCCTCGGTCACGATCGATCACGCCTTTGATCCCCATCGATCGGGCCAGCTCGGGTTTCCCGACTAAAATTTATCTAAACCACGATCGATCGCACCAAATGCCCGATCGGTCGGGCCCTCTCGGGTGTTTCGATTGAAAATTCATCTAACCCACGATCGATCACGCCTTTGATCCCCATCGATCGGGCCAGCTCGGGTTTCCCGACTAAAATTTATCTAAACCACGATCGATCACGCCTTTGATCCCCATCGATCGGGCCAGCTCGGGTTTCCCGACTAAAATTTATCTAAACCACGATCGATCACGCCTTTGATCCCCATCGATCGGGCCAGCTCGGGTTTCCCGACTAAAATTTATCTAAACCACGATCGATCGCACCAAATGCCCGATCGGTCGGGCCCTCTCGGGTGTTTCGATTGAAAATTCATCTAACCCACGATCGATCACGCCTTTGATCCCCATCGATCGGGCCAGCTCGGGTTTCCCGACTAAAATTTATCTAAACCACGATCGATCACGCCTTTGATCCCCATCGATCGGGCCAGCTCGGGTTTCCCGACTAAAATTTATCTAAACCACGATCGATCGCACCAAATGCCCGATCGGTCGGGCCCTCTCGGGTGTTTCGATTGAAAATTCATCTAACCCACGATCGATCACGCCTTTGATCCCCATCGATCGGGCCAGCTCGGGTTTCCCGACTAAAATTTATCTAAACCACGATCGATCGCACCAAATGCCCGATCGGTCGGGCCCTCTCGGGTGTTTCGATTGAAAATTCATCTAACCCACGATCGATCACGCCTTTGATCCCCATCGATCGGGCCAGCTCGGGTTTCCCGACTAAAATTTATCTAAACCACGATCGATCGCACCAAATGCCCGATCGGTCGGGCCCTCTCGGGTGTTTCGATTGAAAATTCATCTAACCCACGATCGATCGCACCAAATGCCCGATCGGTCGGGCCCTCTCGGGTGTTTCGATTGAAAATTCATCTAACCCACGATCGATCGCACCAAATGCCCGATCGGTCGGGCCCTCTCGGGTGTTTCGATTGAAAATTCATCTAACCCACGATCGATCACGCCTCGGTCACGATCGATCGTGTGGACCACATTCCGGCGCGCCCAGAGCACACGCGTTTTTTTGGGGGGGGGCGCGACTACTGCGCTGCCGGCGGGCCCAACGCACGGGGGCCAGAGTGCTGTGCACCAGGCTGGTGCCTGTGCGCGTCCCTCCCCTTTTTCCTTTCCTTTTAACTATTTTTTTTCTTCTCCAAACTCTTACCCTTTAACCGAAATTTTCCTAAAATCATTCCACCCAACATTTAACACAAAATTCTTCATACTCCCGAAGATCCCTACTCGAACACATACCCGGACACGTGTTTAAAATTCATGAGAACAAACTGCATGGATCGCCCTAAAACCTGAGCATACCCATACAATTCAAAACACCTAAAATCATCAAACGACAACCCAACCTAATCCACAATCAATCATCACTAAGAACATTTGAATTCCTAAATCTTTTTCAAACAAATCCATTTATCGATCATTCAAAATACACATCACTTCAATCCATTATCCACCATAAATCATCAAAATATCAAACTTCTCTATACACCCTAAATTATCATCCAAAATCAATCCACACCACACCTATTTACCACAAAAAGCTCGGAGTAAACCCACAGATCATCCAGCCCAACCAAAACACGCCCCGCCGCCACGAGCTCAAACCACCGACCATCTATGCATGATCATCAGGAAGAGGTTCCTCACCTTCATGCTCGTCACCTACATCATACGATAAATACATTAAGCCTAATGCTTAGTAAGGAGGTGCACTAAAACATGAGAATACATAATGCATGGTCTTTCAAAAACATGTTCATTTTTCGTTTGTTTACTTTACATAACATATACATATATATCATTAGGCATGAGTAGGCACGGGCACCACTCGTCTACCTAGTAGACCAAACACTTGCCATGAGTTGCCATTACCATATTTTCGTGCCCTGTGTTGCCATTATCATATTTTCGGGCCCTGAGTTTCCATTTACGTGCCCCTTGCCCTACTCATCCTCGAACTTCATTTAACATCATTTACTTTACTTTGTTTTCTCGAAAACGTGCATGCAAAACATTTCGTTAAATCATAAGGGAAAAACATGATGCGTGAAGAAAAGACTTCGAACAATCATCTAGCCATTCATGGTGTAACGACCCTAATACTGTACCCGATATCCGTACCATATATTTTTTTTTTTAACCTAATATCGTTAATTAAACTTTAGGCGGAACCTGAACCGAAATCGAACCAGAATCAAAATCGGAATTTAAATCTAAGTTTAAAACCATTTACAAACTATTAATAATTAAATAAAACTTTTAAAACATTTATAAAAATAAATTAAAACAATATTTAAAATGAGGGGAGGGCAGAATTGGAATTCTGCCCTCGAAAAGGAGCAGCGACTGGTCGCTGCTAATTGCAGCGCCCAGTCGCCGCATGCGCTGCACTGTGCAGCGCTCGATCACTGCACAATGCAGCGATCGGGCGCTGCACCTTGCAACGCCCAGTCGCTGTAACGACCCGAGGAGGATCGTCACGTGTCATGACTTTCCTTTAAACTTATCCGTACTTTTATACCTCTGTAATCGTAGTATACTTTTTTTTTTCTCAGACTTATATCATATCTCATCTTAACTTAAATTCGCTGAATAACCGCGTTTAGCTTTCACTCCTGCCGATCGCTAAACGACAAACATCTAGTTGTTCTACCGGTCAGCACGTGCATCTCACATGATTCATTAAACATCTATCGGCAGGCACACATATTTGCATCTGCCGATGGTCACGTGCATCACGCGTGACCAATTAAATCATCACTCAATTACAACGACAAAAGACTGACTTATCTACCGATGACAAGGCACTCCATCTGCCGATGACGTGGCACTACATCTTCTGGTAGATTAACTCACATCATCTGCCGATGACGTGGCACTACATCTTCTGGTAGATTAACTCACATCATCTGCCGATGACGTGGCACTACATCTTCTGGTAGATTAACTCACATCATCTGCCGATGACGTGGCACTACATCTTCTGGTAGATTAACTCACATCATCTGCCGATGACGTGGCACTACATCTTCTGGTAGATTAACTCACATCATCTGCCGATGACGTGGCACTACATCTTCTGGTAGATTAACTCACATCATCTGCCGATGACGTGGCACTACATCTTCTGGTAGATTAACTCACATCATCTGCCGATGACGTGGCACTACATCTTCTGGTAGATTAACTCACATCATCTGCCGATGACGTGGCACTACATCTTCTGGTAGATTAACTCACATCATCTGCCGATGACGTGGCACTACATCTTCTGGTAGATTAACTCACATCATCTGCCGATGACGTGGCACTACATCTTCTGGTAGATTAACTCACATCATCTGCCGATGACGTGGCACTACATCTTCTGGTAGATTAACTCACATCATCTGCCGATGACGTGGCACTACATCTTCTGGTAGATTAACTCACATCATCTGCCGATGACGTGGCACTACATCTTCTGGTAGATTAACTCACATCATCTGCCGATGACGTGGCACTACATCTTCTGGTAGATTAACTCACATCATCTGCCGATGACGTGGCACTACATCTTCTGGTAGATTAACTCACATCATCTGCCGATGACGTGGCACTACATCTTCTGGTAGATTAACTCACATCATCTGCCGATGACGTGGCACTACATCTTCTGGTAGATTAACTCACATCATCTGCCGATGACGTGGCACTACATCTTCTGGTAGATTAACTCACATCATCTGCCGATGACGTGGCACTACATCTTCTGGTAGATTAACTCACATCATCTGCCGATGACGTGGCACTACATCTTCTGGTAGATTAACTCACATCATCTGCCGATGACGTGGCACTACATCTTCTGGTAGATTAACTCACATCATCTGCCGATGACGTGGCACTACATCTTCTGGTAGATTAACTCACATCATCTGCCGATGACGTGGCACTACATCTTCTGGTAGATTAACTCACATCATCTGCCGATGACGTGGCACTACATCTTCTGGTAGATTAACTCACATCATCTGCCGATGACGTGGCACTACATCTTCTGGTAGATTAACTCACATCATCTGCCGATGACGTGGCACTACATCTTCTGGTAGATTAACTCACATCATCTGCCGATGACGTGGCACTACATCTTCTGGTAGATTAACTCACATCATCTGCCGATGACGTGGCACTACATCTTCTGGTAGATTAACTCACATCATCTGCCGATGACGTGGCACTACATCTTCTGGTAGATTAACTCACATCATCTGCCGATGACGTGGCACTACATCTTCTGGTAGATTAACTCACATCATCTGCCGATGACGTGGCACTACATCTTCTGGTAGATTAACTCACATCATCTGCCGATGACGTGGCACTACATCTTCTGGTAGATTAACTCACATCATCTGCCGATGACGTGGCACTACATCTTCTGGTAGATTAACTCACATCATCTGCCGATGACGTGGCACTACATCTTCTGGTAGATTAACTCACATCATCTGCCGATGACGTGGCACTACATCTTCTGGTAGATTAACTCACATCATCTGCCGATGACGTGGCACTACATCTTCTGGTAGATTAACTCACATCATCTGCCGATGACGTGGCACTACATCTTCTGGTAGATTAACTCTTTTCCTCTTCGATGACGTCCTCCGGAAGACAGACTTACCCGACTCCCATCACAATCCTCCTGTCGATTTCTACACTTCAAAATAACACATCTCCTGCCGATAGACAAGTACTTTCATCTACCGACTACTAAACATTAACCTAACATCTTCATCTTCCGGTAGACAAGCAAACTTCATCTACGATTTCTAAACTCCATAATAACACTCACACCTTCCGATAGACAAATACATTTGTCTACCGGCAGCACAAACATCATAACTTCAAACTTAATACCGGACACCAACAGAATAAACCACAGATTCATTAAACTCATACAGCGGAAGGACTTAGTTAAAATCACTCATTCTATATTCTTATAATATACTCATAATCAGTATTCAAGCTAGACATGGCACTACATCTTCTGGTAGATTAACTCACATCATCTGCCGATGACGTGGCACTACATCTTCTGGTAGATTAACTCACATCATCTGCCGATGACGTGGCACTACATCTTCTGGTAGATTAACTCACATCATCTGCCGATGACGTGGCACTACATCTTCTGGTAGATTAACTCACATCATCTGCCGATGACGTGGCACTACATCTTCTGGTAGATTAACTCACATCATCTGCCGATGACGTGGCACTACATCTTCTGGTAGATTAACTCACATCATCTGCCGATGACGTGGCACTACATCTTCTGGTAGATTAACTCACATCATCTGCCGATGACGTGGCACTACATCTTCTGGTAGATTAACTCACATCATCTGCCGATGACGTGGCACTACATCTTCTGGTAGATTAACTCACATCATCTGCCGATGACGTGGCACTACATCTTCTGGTAGATTAACTCACATCATCTGCCGATGACGTGGCACTACATCTTCTGGTACATTATATTCTTCATTACATTATGTGGTTTAAGGGAGGATTTGTGCCGGTAAAGGGGGTTCGACAGTGAGTTTGATCATGGTCCCTACTGCGGGTCGTATTCATATGTCCTACTGCGGACTGTGACATACGCCGAACCACCCCCAACCCTCACTTAACCACGTTGCATAAGTTTTATCTTCTTATTTTATTCATGAGAAAACATATTTCAAAACATTTTCATATGCTTGAGAAGTAAAACATGATGCATAACATAAATGCACTTAATCATCGAACTAAGACAGGGGAGAACATCCGAATAACATAACCATATCCATCGACATTTCATCAAACATATAGAAGACAACGTTCACTAAATCTAACATAGTCCTTTGATGTAGGGCCCTATTGGCCGGAAACTTAGTACATTCACTTACCTGGATTCCTTAGCAACTTGAATCACCTTCTCTTCAACTTCTTCACCTAACACATTTCACATTACAGTAGTTAAAATAAAGTCCTAAAAGTTCTAATCGAAAGTCATCCTAGAATCTAACAGCTAAGGTTCTCTGTGCAGTCTGAAATCCAAAACCGAAACAGCTAGATATAGCTATCGATTAAACGGGTTCGGTTATATAAAAGGTCCAGAATCGATTTAAGGGTGACATTACCAATGAAGATAAAGAACGATAACCAACTGACTCAGCCATTGAAGAGCCCGAAAGTACAAGTTCAACTGAAAACAGAGTTCTAAATGACTACCCGGCATCTACATTGTCAAAATCTTACCTAGAATGCGGGTTATCGGAGTGGAGGCTGAAAAACCAGTTGCTGGGGAGGAAAAAGGCTCCAGAGAAGAAGGGAGTCGCCGAGAGGAAATGTCGGCTGCAGTGAGGTTTTAAATGAGATTTAAGGTTTCCATTTTCTATTTATACCTAATCCTTCAATCTTTATTACAAAATTGCCACTCAACCTAGTTTTACTCAACTTGTAATGAATTTGCCTCAACGTTAAATTTAATCATAAAGGTTAAATAAGGGTAACAATTAGAATGGTCAGAAAAATTCACCTGGCCGAAATGTCGGGTGTTACAGTCGCTGCACAACAGCGACCAGAAACCACTTGCTCTCCGGGATTTCCAGAGAGCAAACACTTCAAACATTCGGCTCTCTGGAATCCGATTCCAGAGAGCAAATTCTTCTTTCTCCTTCACATTCTAAAAACACTAAACATACGATTCAGACGTACTTCAATACGTGACAAAACTTCCTAAAAACAAATGGCGTAGATAGCTCTAAAAATCGAGCTTATCCGTATCCAACCTACAACATTTCCAAAACATTTCTATAACGTTTAAATACTGTTTTAAACCAGAATATTTTCTATAAACAGTTTACCCAAAACATTCAAATGTAAACCTATCAACTACCAGAATCAAACATCCTATAACGTCTACACAATTATCCAGCCAAAACATCCCAAAATCTATACATACTATCCCCACGGGTCAGGTGAGCCTCGACTGCGCCAGCACACCTCCGCAGCCATCCTCCGTCAACTGAATCATGCCTCAGGTGGAGGGACATCGTCCTCACCTGGTACCTCGAAGTCTATGTCACCTACACCATACATCACACTATGAGATAAAATCCCAGTAAGCTCTACGTAAATGCGATGCATGCTGTGCTATGAGTTCATTAAACCATGCTTTATTTTTTTATCTTACTATGCCATGCACTATAGGTGTCACCGAGATCCTATACCTTCTAACCGGAGAGAGCTCATCCAGCGGGCGGACTACTCTTTCCAGCTAGAAGAGGGGGGTACACGCTTACAACACGTACAGCTGTGCCTGAGCCCCACCTCGCAGGACTTGTAAACTGTATGCCCAAAGGCCTGTATGCCCGAAGGCCTGTATGCCCTGTATGCCCGAAGGCCTGTATGCCCGAAGGCCTGTATGCCCGAAGGCCTGTATGCCCGAAGGCCTGTATGCCCGAAGGCCTGTATGCCCGAAGGCCTGTATGCCCGAAGGCCTGTATGCCCGAAGGCCTGTATGCCCGAAGGCCTGTATGCCCGAAGGCCTGTATGCCCGAAGGCCTGTATGCCCGAAGGCCTGTATGCCCGAAGGCCTGTATGCCCGAAGGCCTGTATGCCCGAAGGCCTGTATGCCCGAAGGCCTGTATGCCCGAAGGCCTGTATGCCCGAAGGCCTGTATGCCCGAAGGCCTGTATGCCCGAAGGCCTGTATGCCCGAAGGCCTGTATGCCCGAAGGCCTGTATGCCCGAAGGCCTGTATGCCCGAAGGCCTGTATGCCCGAAGGCCTGTATGCCCGAAGGCCTGTATGCCCGAAGGCCTGTATGCCCGAAGGCCTGTATGCCCGAAGGCCTGTATGCCCGAAGGCCTGTATGCCCGAAGGCCTGTATGCCCGAAGGCCTGTATGCCCGAAGGCCTGTATGCCCGAAGGCCTGTATGCCCGAAGGCCTGTATGCCCGAAGGCCTGTATGCCCGAAGGCCTGTATGCCCGAAGGCCTGTATGCCCGAAGGCCTGTATGCCCGAAGGCCTGTATGCCCGAAGGCCTGTATGCCCGAAGGCCTGTATGCCCGAAGGCCTGTATGCCCGAAGGCCTGTATGCCCGAAGGCCTGTATGCCCGAAGGCCTGTATGCCCGAAGGCCTGTATGCCCGAAGGCCTGTATGCCCGAAGGCCTGTATGCCCGAAGGCCTGTATGCCCGAAGGCCTGTATGCCCGAAGGCCTGTATGCCCGAAGGCCTGTATGCCCGAAGGCCTGTATGCCCGAAGGCCTGTATGCCCGAAGGCCTGTATGCCCGAAGGCCTGTATGCCCGAAGGCCTGTATGCCCGAAGGCCTGTATGCCCGAAGGCCTGTATGCCCGAAGGCCTGTATGCCCGAAGGCCTGTATGCCCGAAGGCCAATGCTATGCTTTACGTTATCTTTAAAACTCTGTGCGGAAGTTCATTTTCATGCTTTTCTTTAAAAGAAGTAATGCGTGAACAGTTCAATATTTTAAAGTAAACAAACAATAACATGTACCATCAAGACTGTAAAGCATAAACTATAAACTCCTATAACCTAACTACTCAAACCAAGTACAATTTAAACTAACGCATCTCCAAAACTCCTCGAGACCTTCATTCGACGTACGGTGTAGGCCAATCGGCCAGAGAAGAATCACGAGAACTTACCTCGTGCACGCTGCAATCCAAGCTTTGTCCACGAGCGCTGTTTACCTAAGCAATTTACAAGGATTGACGTTAAAACAAGTTTAAGTTAATAAACTTCCAAATTGTCAAAACCTTAACTAAAGGGCTTTCTAAAGTTCTAATCCATTTCATTGAGCTATTTATTCGAGAAATTTACGCTCGGCACCTCAATTCTCGAATTACGATCTTTTCTGAAAATCCTAAAATTCTCAGATTTTTAAACTTTTTCACGAATTGATCCAACTTCGTCCAATAACGTCCAATACGTTTAATATACACTTAATCACGGCTAACCTATTAATTACGAACCCTAATTTGTGTTTTTAACGGAGATAAATCGAAACCCTAATTACCTAAAACGCTACGAAACTAAAGATTTAACGTTCTAAAATTGTAGAGACATACCTAGAACGTCGATTGGAGGAGAAATCACGAAGAGAACGAAGCGAATGGAGGTCGGATCGGAGTAAAATGTCGCGCAGGCTGTGAGGGTTCGCGAGAGAGAGCTCTCTGGTTTTTGAGATCGACAGAGGAAGAATGAAAGAATAAAGGTAATCTGTTTTGTTTTATAATATTAACTTTGTAAATTACTATTTTGCCCTTCTTTAGTTTTTCTATTGATTTCGTCCTTCGGTTCTTTAATCGTCTAGCTATTCGTTTTCATCAAATCTCCATATTTCACTAATAAGTCCAACTTGTTATTTGGGATTTATTAAAACTGTCCGTTCGCAATTCGGACCTCGTTTACTATTTTTATTAAAACATCCTTTATATTATGAAAAATGTAATTACTCAGAATATAGCGTTTAATCTCTGAAAATTCCCAGAATTTTCTTAAAATTCCTATTAATTGTTAGGATCGTAATGACGCATTTTTTTTCGTGAAACGGACCTGATTTGACATAATTACCAAAAATGGCATTATATCACAAAATATGAATATAATATATTATATCTGAAATCCGTACAAGCTGGGTATTACATTCCACCCTCCTTATTCAGAATTTTGTCCACAAAATTAAATCATACAAACAAATCAGGATATCTAGTCATCATATCCTGCTGTCGTTCCCACGTCGCTTCTTCCACCTCGTGATTCCGCCATAGAATTTTAACTAGCGGAATTTCTTTGTTGCGCAAAATCTTGATGGAAGTCTCCAAAATACGTACCGGCCTCACCTCATAGCTCAAGGTAGGTTGTACCTCGATCTCTGTAGCTTCCACGATATGCGACGGATTGCGCAAGCACCTCCGTAGCATGGACACGTGAAATACGTCGTGGATACCCTCCATAGAAGCCGGAAGCTGCAATCTGTACGCCAACTTCCCGATCCTCTTCAGAATAGAAAAGGGCCCCACATAATGAGGGTTTAGCTTACCCCTCCTTCCAAATCTCGCAATGCCTTTGAACGGAGAAACTTTGAGGTAGACCTCGTCACCTTCTTCAAACTCTAGCTCTCTCCGTCGAGTGTCAGCATAGCTCTTCTGTCTGCTCTGAGCTACCTCTATGCGCTGTCGGATAATGGCAATCTTCTCTGCCGTTTGCTATAGAATCTCAGGACCAACGATGCTGGCCTCGCCAACCTCGTCCCAGTATAATGGAGACCTACACTTCCGACCATACAACGCCTCGTACGGAGCCATGCCAATAGTAGCCTGGAAGCTGTTATTATAAGAGAACTCGATCAGTGGCAAATACCTGCTCCACGATCCCTGAAACTCCAGCACACATGCTCTTAGCATATCCTCCAGAATCTGATTCGTCCTCTCTGTCTGTCCGTCAGTCTAAGGATGAAATGCGGTGCTGAAATTAAGCTGAGTCCCCATAGCCTTGTGCAGACTCTTCCAGAACTTTGACGTGAAACTCGGATCTCTGTCGGAGACAATAGAAACTGGCACGCCGTGAAGTCTAACAATCTCCTGTACATAGAGCTCTGCGAGCTGATCCATAGACGATGCCATCCTCACAGATAAGAAGTGGGCCGACTTTGTCAATCGGTCCACAATAACCCATATGCCGTCATGGCCCTTCGTCGTCCTCGGGAGCCCCACAATAAAGTCCATGGAGATCTGCTCCCACTTCCACTCTGGAATCGGCAGTGGCAATAACGTTCCGGCCGGTCTCTGGTGCTTTGCCTTCACCTGTTGACATACCAAACAGGTCTCAACGTACTTGGCAACCTCCCTCTTCATGTTCGGCCACCAATAGTGTCGCTTCAAATCCCGGTACATCTTGGTACTTCCCGGGTGTACAGAATATGCCGAAGAATCTGCCTCGGCCAATATCTCCTTCTTCAGATCCTCGTCGCTAGGCACGTACCACCTATGCCTGAACTTCAGAATACCATCCTCTGATAAATGAAAATCCGACGAGTCTCCCAATGTCATGCTGGACCGAAGCTCCACACACTCTGTATCACTCTGCTGAGCCTCACGTATACGATCAAGAATAACCGGCCTGAGAGAAATGTTGGCGAGCATACTGGACAATTCTGCCACTATCTCCACATCGAATCTCTCAATCTCAGACCGCAGCGTAACTGACATCGCTGCTAGAGAAGGCTGACTCGCAGAAGGCACTCTACTCAAGGCATCAGCAACCTTGTTCGCCTTTTCTGGATGGTACTTGATATCAAAATCATAGTCTTTGACAAACTCAAGCCATCGTCTCTGTCGCATATTCAGCTCCTTCTGCGTAAATAAGTACTTCAAGCTCTTGTGTTCAGAAAATACCTCGCACTGCTGCCCATATAAATAATGCCTCCATATCTTCAGTGCGAAGACCACAGCTGCTAACTCAAGGTCATGCGTAGGGTAATTCTGCTCGTACGGCTTCAACTGCCGAGAAGCATAAGAAATAACTCTCCCCTCCAGCATCAATACACAACCAAGTCCCACTCCAGACGCATCACAGTAAATACTGAATCTGACACCTTCAACAGGTAGCGCCAGTACTGGAGCGGTGGTCAATCTCTGCTTTAGCTCCATAAAACTATCATCACAAGCAGACGACCAAATAAATCTCTCGTTCTTCCGAGTCAATCGAGAGAGAGGAAGTGCGATCTTTGAGAATCCCTCTATAAACTTCTGATAATAACCGGCCAACCCGAGAAATCCACGCACCTCACGTACGTTCTTCGGCTATGGCCAATCTCTGACCACCTTAATCTTGCTCGGATCCACAAAAACTCTGTCCTGTGATATAATATGGCCAAGGAAGCTCACTCTGTCAAGCCATAACTCGCACTTCGAAAACTTTGGGTACAGCTGATGCTGACATAGGGTCCTCAAAACAATCCTCAGATGCTCCTCGTGTTCTTCCTTCGTCTTAGAGTAGATCAATATGTCGTCGATAAAAACCACCACGAACTTGTCCAGATACTCCTTGAAGACACAGTTCATCAAGTCCATAAATGTTGTAGGGGCATTAGTAAGTCCAAAAGACATGACAAGGAACTCATAATGCCCATACCTCGTTCGAAATGCCGTCTTCGGTATATCATCCATCCTGACCTTCAGCTGATTGTAACCCGAGCGTAGATCAATCCTTGAAAATACTCGGGCACCCTGTAGCTGATCAAATAAGTCGTCAATCCGGGGCAGTGGATACTTATTCTTCACTATGAGCTTATTCAGCTCCCTGTAATCAATGCACATCCTGAGGGTCCCATCTTTCTTCTTGACAGACAGAACGGGTGCACCCCAAGGCGATACACTGGGTAGAATAAATCCCTTCTCTAACAATTCGTCAAGCTGAGTCCTCAACTCTCTCAACTCAGCTGGTGCCAACCGATACGGGTTCTTGAACCTCGGTGCGGAGTTGGGATAGACATCGATAGTGAATTCGATCTCCCGGTCTGGTGGTAACCCAGGAAGATCATCAAGAAAAATCTCAGAGAACTCTCTGACGATAGGAATGTCGCTCGGCTTCAATCCGCTGAGCAACTGACAATCAAATACAGAGGCCAAATAAATAGAGCACGCACCTTTAAACTGCTCGTTGACCATAATGGAATAAGAGATAGGCGAGCTACTCAATCTGCTCATCGCCTGATAAGAAAACTCAACTTTACCCGGAGGTCGAAAGGTGACAATCCCGGATCGACAGTCGATGGTGGCGAAATGCTGTGACAGCCAGTCCATCCCCAAAATAAGGTCATAATGCTCTATGCCCATAACAATGAGGCGAGCATAGAGAGTACGGTCCCCAATCGAGATAATGTTGCCCTGGACTACACGACCAGACTACATACGCTCTCCTGAAGGTAGCATCACACTATACTCGCATTCTGCTAACTCAGGCGCAAGCCTCAATCTCGACACACAAGCGGTGGAAACAAAAGAATGCGTAGCCCCCGTGTCTAATAAAGAAAATACAGGAACGCCAGCAATCAATATAGTACCTGCTATCACGGCAGGCTGAGCCTCATCATCAACGTCGCCAGGCTCAATAAAAGCGAAGATCCTGGGCATAACTCTCCTCTGATCACTGCCTGACTTATCTCAGCCGGGCTTCGGGCAATCTCTAGCGAAATAGCCCGGGTCTCCGCATCGATAACACACACCCGTGCCCAATCTACACTGGCCACTGTGCTCCCTCAAACACTTAGAGCAAATAGGTACCTGAGAAGCACCCTGTACTTGCTTCCCCTTTCCCCGATCGTTACCTCCCTCAAGAGGTCTCTTCACACCCCTCTGCTGCTGCTGAGGCTGTGCTCTCGGCTGCCAACCTCGGTTCAGTGACTGAGGTCGAATCTCTCTGAAGAAGCCCTTAGATGGCTCCCTCGGTCTAGTAGAACTCTGCTCAACAGCCTCAATGTCGAGGGCTCTGGCCACTAGCTCGTCATAGGATACACCACGTACCCCTGATATCGTAAGGCGTATCCGGAACTCCTGGCTAAGTCCCTGTAAAAACCGACGCACCTTATCCTCGTTGACGCTGACCTGTCGTGGTGCAAATCAAGACAGCGCCTCAAATCTCCTAACGTACTCGGCAATAGAAGCAGTCTGCCGCAACTGCATAAACTCGACCATCTTCGCCTCGCGAACGGTATGGCTGAAATATTTATCGTAGAACAGCTCTCTGAATCTCTCCCAGCCCATAATAGTCACATCGGTGGTCGTCTTGATGGAATCCCACCAAAACCGGGCGTCCAGAGCTAGGTGGTAGGTCACCAATGCAACCTTCTCTCCATCCTCTATGCTAGCATATGTGATGTGCCCCATAGGCCCATTACACGGTCTCAAACCCAAGGTCATAATTTATCTAATTTATGCACTTACACTCTTGTCTCTTTTGCAGGTAATGGATTGTGTGGAGGCTTGGAGAACATCTTGGGAGACTTGAAGTGGGAATCCAAAGCTACGGATGTGGACCAACCAACACACTTAATCACTTGGAAATTCAAGCAAGGAGACCAATTTGCTCACATGGGAATTTGTCTTCCCGAGCCTTAATTGTAACCTTTTATTTCAAACATATTTTGAGGCAAACATTGGCCTTCTTGTTAAACTTTATTATAAGCATGCATATTAGGCATTTAGGTTTAGATGAATGATAAGTTAGATGATGGAATGGAAGTGGTTCAAAGCAAGTGCATGGAGTGCATAGAAGAGGAGGAATGGGCCTTAAGGAAAAGATATCCATTTTGGCCCAATCTTGAGTGGAGGGGACCACTACCCTTTATCCAAACCATGGGCTGCCACTTGAGGGATTCTTAGAGGTTCTCCAATCAACACAAGGCCAAGGATTGATGACATGGTTATCACACAACCATTGGATCAAGAAAACTAAACTCATCTCGGCCATCCAAGCTATCTTCAAGATCCAACGGTTACACCATTTTGAAGACCACTTTTTGAATCACATCCAAGCCATCCATAGGTCTATAAAAGCATGGTAATTGGTGATTGTAAGTTTTTTGGGACTGATTTTAAGGAGCATGCATGGATTTCCCTTCCATGGTTGAAGGAGTTTGAAGAAACCAACAAGGTTTGCTCGGTTTGCACAAAACCGAGGGGTTGCGCCCCCACCACTCCCTTCTTGCTTGGTAGCTTGCAAGGGTTATATAGCAATCTTCTTCTCCATCCCCTTGGGAGTGGAAAACAGCAAGAAGTGGCCCCAAACCGTGTTCAAGAGTCGAGTTGTCTTCCTTGGAAGCAACTATTGCTAAAGGCTTCAAAATATTACCTATTGGCCGATTTCTTGAAGTTTTGCATATCTTTTCCATCTCAATGAATCAGGACCACGCCTTCCACTATCACACACCTCACTCACTCCACTAACATCATATAAAGTTTCGTTTTCATCTAAGCACATTTGGTCATTCAAGTTCATCTTGCAATTTGTGTTCTTCTCGGCCATTTCTTGCCAATCCGAGGAGCTAACGATCCCCTCTAAGCTCTAAACGTTTTCTTGCAGGTTAGGGCTATATCAAGTGGTATCAGAGCGTGGCTAGCTCCTTTAGGGTGCTGGAAACCAAGTTGGTTTGGTTCCCCAAACCCATTTGGTTGTCCAAAACTGATTGCACAAAACCGGGTTACTTGATTCATCTTTTGCGGTTTTGTATGTGTGTTTAGTTTTCTTGTTTTTTTTTTTTTGCTTTGTTTTCACTAAATACCACCCCTATCTTCTTTTAATCGAAGTTAACAGACTTGAGCATGGGTTTCTAGCATATTTTCTTCACTATTTTCGTGCTGTAAATAGCTTCCACTTTTGGTTAAACAATTGCTAACTACTTCTAGTACTTGCTGTTTTTATTTCCCTTTTTGTATTGCCACTTGTTCTGCTGTTTTATCCATTTTCCAGCCATCAAAAGAGCATGTTCCTTTCATAAGTTTTAAAGTATAAACTCTGAATATTGTGATTGGTTTGCTGTTTGAGTTGGTTGCTCATGATTGGTGCTTATTTTGTAGCTAATGGACATGACCGATTGATGAACTAGTTAAACACCCGATTTGTCCAAAATTTGGCCTCTATTTGTATTGCTTTTTGAGTATGCTTTATTTACGTTATTCTCTTGCTAATGAATGTTAACCTATTGATATTTGATCTGTTTAAGATGGCATGAAAATTTGGGGAATTAAGCTTGCTAAAATCGAGAGTAAAAGTAAGCACAAAAGTGGTTTGTTGTAGTATTGTTAGCCGATTAGCATGACACTTAAACTCAACTTTGCATTGAGCTAAATCAAACTTTCTTTTATTAAATGCTGCTGTTATTCCTTGCTAAGTATGAGTAAAAAGTTTGGTAAAAGATGTATGCAAATTGGTTATGGACTTGTCACAAAACCGAGGCCTAAAATGCATCAAAATTTATTCTAGTGACTATAGAGTATTGTTTTATTTTCGTGTTTTGTAACCTGTTTTTCTGTATAAGTCCGAGCATATAAATCATCTAGGCTTGAGTTAACTTACCCTTCAGCTAAAGCATGTGCTCATTGTGGAGTGTTTGGCATTAAAATTCAAATTATATGCTGTTTTTGGCAAAAACAAAACACACTTTTGAAAAAACAGTTTTGTGTGTGCACAAATTTGGTAAGGTTGATGTTGATTGTTGGGACCACAATGCACTTTGCTGAAAATGAATGTTGACCACGAATTTATGCTGAATATTACCTTTCAAATTAGTGGTTTTGTAATATCCGGCTTGTACGGATTTCGGATATAATATATTTTATTGTTATTCTATAATATAATGACATTTTTGGTAAATATGTCAAATCAGGTCCGTTTCACGAAAAGAAAGCGTCATTACGATTATAACGAATAATAAGAATTTTAAGAAATTTATGGGAATTTTCGGAGATCAAACACTATATTCTGAGTAAATACACTTTTCGTAATGTAAAAGACGTTCTCGTAAAAATAGTAAACGAGGTCCGATTTGCGAACGGACAGTTTTATTAAATCCGAAATATTAGGTTGGACTTGTTGGTGAAATAAGGAGGTTTAGTGAAACCAAACAGTTGGACGATTAACGAACCGAATGACGAAACAAAATAGAAATTATTAAATAACCTAACTTTCTCTCTTTTCCTCACTTCTTCTTCTTCTCTGGAAATCACAAAAACGCCAGAGAGCTTTCTCTCTGTATTCAAGCGATTCCTTCACGGCCGATTCAACGTTTCACCTCCGTTCTCCTCCGTTTCTCCTCTGTTCTTCGTGATTCTTCCTCCTCTCGCTATCCTAGGTATGAATCTACGTTCTTAGAGCGTTTATTTTGAGTTTTACGAAATATAAACAATTAGGGTTTCGTTAGAGTTTCGTCAAAAATGTGAATTAGGGTTCGTAATTAATAGGGTAGCCTTGATTAAGTATATATTGCACGTATTTGACGTTATTGGACGAAGTTAAATCAAATCGTGAAAAGGTTAAAAATTAGGAATTTTCGGAAAAGTTCGTTAATTGTAATTTTGAACCATCGAGCATGAATTAGTCGTTTAAGTATCTCGATTTGATGAGTTAGAAGTTTTAAGGAATTCCTTAGTTAAGGTTTCGTTGAATTTGGACGTTTAGAAGTTTAAATTCGTTTTAACGATAAACGCTTTGAATTGCTTAGGTAAACGACTCTCTTGGACGAAGCTCGAGAATCTGTGCGCTCAAGGTAAGTTCTCGTGATCTTCTCTGGCCAATTGGCCTACACCGTACTTCGATTTAGCGTCGAGGATCTTAAAGGATTGTTTGTTTTATTGCTTTGGTTGGGTAGATAGGTTTATATTTGTTTTAGGTTATGCTATTCGGTCTTGATGGTATGCGTGTTGGTTGTTTACTTTATGTCTATTAACTGTTCATGCATCACGTATTTCAAAAGTCATGAAAATGAATTTCCGCACGTGTTTTAAGAAAATGAAATGAACCTCTGTATTTAATCTACGTAATCTGTATCTATATCTGGTTACGCGAGGTGGGGCTCAGGCATGGCTGTAGGGTTTGTGAGCATGTACCCCCCTCCTCTAGGTGGAAAGTGGTAGTTCGACCGCGGAATGTATCCTTTCCATTTAGAGGGCTGATATCTAGGTAACAATCTGTCTGCGACGTAATGAAAATGAATCTATAATCTGAATCTGTATCTGTTTCTGTATCTGAATCTGAGCATGTTTTCTGAATGGCATACGCACGCATGCATCTGCATTTACGAAGCTTACTGAGATTTAATTATCTCATAGATGTATGTATGGTGTAGGTGACGTGTTAGGTGACGTCGAACCAGGTGAGGACGACGTTCCTCCTTCTGATGTCTGAGGCAGTTGATGGATGATGGCCGTGGGTGTGCGCTGAGCAGTCGAGGCGTGTATTGACCCGTGGGGGATGTACGTAAAGGTTTTGGGGGTTTTTGAGACATTTTGGATTGATGATAAACTGTATAGAACATATTAGGGTGCTTGGTTCTGGATAGAGGTTAGATAACATTTTGGTAATTGTATGAAAAACACTTTGGTTTAAACTATTTACTGAATGTTTTGAAAATGTTTTGATTGGTTTAGGTTGTTATGGATAGCTCGGTTTTTAGAGCTATCCACGCAGTTGGACTTCGCAAAGTCTGCTGTAAGCTAATTGAGTTTAGAATACGTTTAATTGGATGGATGAGTTATAAGTTTATTGTGATTTTAGGTGTAAAACCATAGAAGTTTTGCTCTCTGGAAATCGAATTCCAGAGAGCTAATTGAAGTGTTTCCAGAGAGCTAATTGAAGTGTTTGATGCATAGAGCGTTGAAGGGTTTGAAGGAACTGGAAGCAGGTGTGAGGGAACTGGATCGCTGCTTGCTGTGGAGCAATGCAGCGATCGATCTCTGCTGTGCAGCAGAGATCGATCGCTGTTGCATAATATAATGCAGCGATCGATCTCTGCTGCAGCGCAGAGATCGATCGCTGCCACGGCTCAACGATGCAGCGCACAGTCGCTGCATGTAGCAGCGACTGGTCGCTGCCTTATTTGTTTTCAGGGCGGACCGTTTTGCCCTCCCCTTTTTCTGATTTGTTTTAAGTTATTTTTATTAAGAAGTTTAAATGTTATTTAGTTATTAAGTGTTTGTTTTAAATGATTTCAAGGTTAGATTTCAATTCCGATTTCGATCCTGATTTCGATTTCGGTTTAGGTTCCGCTTAGAGTTTATTTAAGTATAAAAAAAAATAAAAAAAAATAATACGGGAAATACGGGTACGGTATTAGGGGTGTTACATTTATGGTATCAGAGTCCCCGGGTTTTAAAATCGGTTCTGTAGACTACTCGACTGCACAGCCACTACGCGGACATCCTTCATCAACTGTAAGTCTGTTTATTGCTTTATTTGATTTTATATTTCTTAGGGTTATCTGTTAAAATTGTTTTAGGCTTTGTACACTATGACTCGAGGAAGGGATCCTAGAGATGACGCGCTAGATCGATTTACGGAGTTGATAGATCGCCAGTCTCAGCATATGGACCGGCAAGTGCAGCAAATTACAGACTTAGTGAATCGAGAGAACCAGCGAGAGAATCAGAGAGCTCAGGAGCTGGTAGTCCCCAGTAATCAGGGTATGCAGAGGTTTCAAAGCCTACGGCCTCCAGTATTCGAAGGCCAATCATCGGATCCGACACGTGCCGAGGAATGGATCAGGGTTATGGAGGACATGTTGGGTTACGCAGAGGTTGCCAACGGGAGCAGGGTCGCTTATGCTACATTTCACTTAGCTTTGGACGCCCGCTTCTGGTGGGATTCGATCAAGGCCACGACGGACGTATCAGTCATGACTTGGGATCGGTTCAAGTTTCTATTCTTTGATAAGTATTTCAGCCGCACAGTGAGGGTGGCCAAGAGGAACGAGTTTATGCAGTTGAGGCAGACGGGTTCTGTTGCTGATTATATTCGGAGGTTTGAGGCTTTATCCAGATTTGCTCCTCGTCTTATCAGCGACAACGAGGACAAAGTACATCAGTTTATGGAGGGACTTAATCCGGAGATACGGATGCACGTTGTGGTCTCAGGTATTATTGACGTACCCTTTTCTGACATCACAGCTAGGGCTCTGGATATCGAGGCTGCCAGGGCCACTTGTGTTAGACCGAGGGAGCCAGCGAAGGGCTTCTTTCGAGAGATCCGTCCTCAGTCACAGAACCGAGGATGGCAGCCTAGAGCCCAGCCGCCTCAGCAGCAGCAGCGGGGTGTGAAGAGACCTCTTGAGGGAGGTAATGATCGGAGCAAGGGGAAGCAAGTTCAGGGGGCTTCCCAGATGCCATTGTGCCCCTTGTGTCAGAAGGAACATAGTGGAGAGTGCCGTGTGGGCTCTAACAAATGCTACAGATGTGGTGGACTCGACCATTTTGTTGGAGACTGCCCCCATCCGGGCCGAGATCAGTTGGGCGGAGATCAGAGGAAGGTTATGCCCAGGATTTTCGCCTTCATCGAGCCTGAGGATGTTGATGACGATGCTCAGCCTGCCGTGATTGCAGGTACTATTTTGCTTATGGGCGCTACTGTATTTACTTTGATGGATACCGGAGCTACGCACTCCTTCGTATCGACTGCATGTATGGCTAGATTGGGGTTAGAGTCTGAGTCGGCAGAGTGCGAGTATAGTGTAATGCTGCCCTCAGGAGAGCGTATGTAGTCCAGTCATGTTATTCAGGGGAATATTATTTCAGTTGGGAGCGTTACCCTCTACGCACGTCTGATCGTTATGGGCATAGAGCGGTACGACCTTATTGTGGGGATGGACTGGCTAGCACAGCACTTCGCCACCATCGATTGTCGCTCCGGGATTGTGACCTTCCGACCCCCGGATAGAACCGAGTTTTCTTATCAGGCGATGAACCGACTGAGTAGCTCGCCTATTTCTTATTCCATGATGGTCAACGAGCAGTTCAAAGGTGCGTGCTCTATTTATTTGGCCTCAGTTTTTGATATTCAGTTGCTCAGCGGAGTGAAGCCGAGCAACATTTCTATTGTTAGAGAGTTCTCTGGCATATTCCTCGATGATCTTCCCGGTTTACCACCAGACCGGGAGATTGAGTTCACTATTGATGTGTATCCTAACTCCGCACCGAGGTTTAAGAACCCATATCGATTGGAAACCAGCCGAGTTGAGAGAGTTGAGGGCTCAGCTGGATGAGCTGTTAGAGAAGGGGTTTATTCGACCCAGTGTTTCACCTTGGGGTGCGCCCGTTTTGTTTGTCAAGAAGAAAGACGGGACCCTCAGGATGTGTATTGATTACAGGGAGCTGAATAAGCTCACAGTGAAGAATAAGTATCCACTGCCTCGTATCGATGATTTGTTTGACCAGCTACAGGGTGCCCGAGTATTTTCCAGGATTGACCTGCGCTCGGGTTATTATCAGCTGAAGGTCCGAAAGGAAGATGTTCAGAAAACAGCTTTCCGAACGAGGTACGGGCATTATGAGTTTCTTGTTATGTCTTTTGGACTCACTAATGCCCCTGTAGCATTCATGGATTTGATGAACCGTGTCTTCAAGGAGTATCTGGACAAGTTTGTGGTAGTTTTCATCGACGACATCCTGATTTACTCTAAGTCTAAGGAAGAGCACGAGGAACATCTGAGGATCGTTTTACAGATTCTGAGTCAACGCCAGCTATATCCAAAGTTTTTGAAGTGCGAATTTTGGCTTGACAGAGTGAGTTTTCTGGGCCATATTATATCACAGGACGGAGTTTCTATGGATCCGAGCAAGATTCAGGTGGTCAGAGATTGGCCACAGCCGAAGAACGTACGTGAGGTGCGTGGATTTATCGGATTGGCCGGTTATTATCGGAAGTTTATAGAGGGGTTCTCAAAGATCGCACTTCCTCTTACACGATTGACTCGGAAGAACGAGAAGTTTGTATGGTCGGCTGCTTGTGATGATAGTTTTATGGAGTTGAAGCAGAGATTGACCACCGCTCCAGTACTGGCGCTACCTGCGGAAGGTGTCAGGTTCAGTATTTATTGTGATGCATCTGGAGTCGGACTCGGTTGTGTGTTGATGCAGGAGGGGAGAGTTATTTCTTATGCTTCTCGGCAGTTGAAGCCGTATGAGCAGAATTACCCTACGCACGACCTTGAGTTAGCAGCTGTGGTCTTCGCACTGAAGATATGGAGACATTATTTATATGGGAAGCAGTGCGAGATATTTTCTGACCACAAGAGCCTGAAGTACTTATTTACGCAGAAGGAGCTGAACATGCGACAGAGACGATGGCTTGAGTTCGTCAAAGATTATGATTTCGACATCAAGTACCATCCGGGGAAGGCAAACAAGGTTGCTGATGCCTTGAGTAGAGTGCCTTCTGCGAGTCAGCCTTCACTTGCAGCGATGTCAGTTACGCTGCGGTCTGAGATTGAGAGATTCGATGTAGAGATAGTGGCTAAGTTGTCCAGTATGCTCGCCAACATTTCTCTCAGGCCGACTATTCTGGATCGTATACGTGAGGCTCAGCCGAGAGATTCGGAGTGTGTGGAGCTTCGATCTAGCATGAAATTGGGAGACTCGTCAGATTTCCATTTATCAAAGGATGGTATTCTGAAGTTCAGGCATAGGTGGTACGTGCCTAACGACGAGGATCTGAAGAAAGAGATATTGGCCGAGGCACATTCTTCGGCGTATTCTGTGCACCCGGGAAGTACTAAGATGTACCGGGACTTGAAGCAACACTTCTGGTGGCCAAACATGAAGAGGGAGGTGGCCAAGTACGTTGAGACCTGTTTGGTATGTCAGCAGGTAAAGGCAGAGCACCAGAGGCCGGCCGGAACGTTATTACCACTGCCGATTCCGGAGTGGAAGTGGGAGCAGATCTCTATGGACTTTATTGTGGGGCTCCTGAGGATGACGAAGGGCCATGATGGCGTATGGGTGATCGTAGACCGATTGACAAAGTCGGCCCACTTCTTATCTGTGAAGATGGCATCGTCTATGGATCAGCTTGCAGAGCTCTATGTGCAGGAGATTGTCAGACTGCATGGCGTGCCAGCTTCTATTGTCTCAGATCAAGATCTGAGATTTACCTCGAAGTTCTGGAAGAGTCTGCACAAAGCTATGGGGACTCAGCTTAATTTCAGCACCGCATTTCATCCTCAGACTGATGGACAGACAGAGAGGACGAATCAGATGCTGGAGGATATGCTCAGAGCATGTGTGCTGGAGTTTCAGGGATCGTGGAGCAGGTATTTGCCACTGATCGAGTTCTCTTATAATAACAGCTTCCAGGCTACTATTGGCATGGCTCCATATGAGGCGCTGTATGGTCGAAAGTGTAGATCTCCGTTGTATTAGGATGAGGTTGGCGAGGCCAGCATCGTTGGTCCTGAGATTCTACAGCAGACGGCAAAGAAGATTGCCATCATTCGACAGCGTATAGAGGTAGCACAGAGCAGGCAGAAGAGCTATGCTGACACCGGACGGAGAGAGCTGGAGTTCGAGGAAGGTGACGAGGTTTACCTTAAAGTTTCTCCGTTCAAAGGCGTTGCGAGATTCGGAAGGAGGGGTAAGTTGAACCCTCGGTATGTGGGGCTCTTTCCTATTCTGAAGAGGATCGGGAAGTTGGCGTACAGATTACAGCTTCCGGCTTCTATGGAGGGTATCCACGACGTATTTCATGTATCTATGCTTCGAAAATGTTTGCGCGATACGTCGCATATCGTGGAAGCTACAGAGATCGAGGTACAGCCTACCTTGAGCTATGAGGTGAAGCCGGTACGTATTTTGGAGACTTCCATCAAGATTTTGCGCATTAAAGAAATTCCGCTAGTTAAAGTTCTATGGCGGAATCATGAGGTGGAAGAAGCGACGTGGGAACGACAGCAGGATATGATGACTAAGTATCCTGATTTGTTTGTATGATTTAATTTTGTGGACAAAATTCTGAATAAGGAAGGTAGAATGTAATATCCGGCTTGTGCGGATTTCGGATATAATATATTTTATTGTTATTCTATAATATAATGACATTTTTGGTAAATATGTCAAATCAGGTCCGTTTCACGAAAAGAAAGCGTCATTACGATTATAACGAATAATAAGAATTTTAAGGAATTTATGGGAATTTTCGGAGATCAAACACTATATTCTGAGTAAATACACTTTTCGTAATGTAAAAGACGTTCTCGTAAAAATAGTAAACGAGGTCCGATTTGCGAACGGACAGTTTTATTAAATCCGAAATATTAGGTTGGACTTGTTGGTGAAATAAGGAGGTTTAGTGAAACCAAACAGTTGGACGATTAACGAACCGAATGACGAAACAAAATAGAAATTATTAAATAACCTAACTTTCTCTCTTTTCCTCACTTCTTCTTCTTCTCTGGAAATCACAAAAACGCCAGAGAGCTTTCTCTCTGTATTCAAGCGATTCTTTCACGGCCGATTCAACGTTTCACCTCCGTTCTCCTCCGTTTCTCCTCTGTTCTTCGTGATTCTTCCTCCTCTCGCTATCCTAGGTATGAATCTACGTTCTTAGAGCGTTTATTTTGAGTTTTACGAAATATAAACAATTAGGGTTTCGTTAGAGTTTCGTCAAAAATGTGAATTAGGGTTCGTAATTAATAGGGTAGCCTTGATTAAGTATATATTGCACGTATTTGACGTTATTGGACGAAGTTAAATCAAATCGTGAAAAGGTTAAAAATTAGGAATTTTCGGAAAAGTTCGTTAATTGTAATTTTGAACCATCGAGCATGAATTAGTCGTTTAAGTATCTCGATTTGATGAGTTAGAAGTTTTAAGGAATTCCTTAGTTAAGGTTTCGTTGAATTTGGACGTTTAGAAGTTTAAATTCGTTTTAACGATAAACGCTTTGAATTGCTTAGGTAAACGACTCTCTTGGACGAAGCTCGAGAATCTGTGCGCTCAAGGTAAGTTCTCGTGATCTTTTCTGGCCAATTGGCCTACACCGTACTTCGATTTAGCGTCGAGGATCTTAAAGGATTGTTTGTTTTATTGCTTTGGTTGGGTAGATAGGTTTATATTTGTTTTAGGTTATGCTATTCGGTCTTGATGGTATGCGTGTTGGTTGTTTACTTTATGTCTATTAACTGTTCATGCATCACGTATTTCAAAAGTCATGAAAATGAATTTCCGCACGTGTTTTAAGAAAATGAAATGAACCTCTGTATTTAATCTACGTAATCTGTATCTATATCTGGTTACGCGAGGTGGGGCTCAGGCATGGCTGTAGGGTTTGTGAGCATGTACCCCCCTCCTCTAGGTGGAAAGTGGTAGTTCGACCGCGGAATGTATCCTTTCCATTTAGGGGGCTGATATCTCGGTAACAATCTGTCTGCGACGTAATGAAAATGAATCTGTAATCTGAATCTGTATCTGTTTCTGTATCTGAATCTGAGCATGTTTTCTGAATGGCATACGCACGCATGCATCTGCATTTACGAAGCTTACTGAGATTTAATTATCTCATAGATGTATGTATGGTGTAGGTGACGTGTTAGGTGACGTCGAACTAGGTGAGGACGACGTTCCTCCTTCTGATGTCTGAGGCAGTTGATGGATGATGGCCGTGGGTGTGCGCTGAGCAGTCGAGGTGTGTATTGACCCGTGGGGGATGTACGTAAAGGTTTTGGGGGTTTTTGAGACATTTTGGATTGATGATAAACTGTATAGAACATATTAGGGTGCTTGGTTCTGGATAGAGGTTAGATAACATTTTGGTAATTGTATGAAAAACACTTTGGTTTAAACTGTTTACTGAATGTTTTGAAAATGTTTTGATTGGTTTAGGTTGTTACGGATAGCTCGGTTTTTAGAGCTATCCACGCAGTTGGACTTCGCAAAGTCTGCTGTAAGCTAATTGAGTTTAGAATACGTTTAATTGGATGGATGAGTTATAATTTTATTGTGATTTTAGGTGTAAAACCATAGAAGTTTTGCTCTCTGGAAATCGGATTCCAGAGAGCTAATTGAAGTGTTTCCAGAGAGCTAATTGAAGTGTTTGATGCATAGAGCGTTGAAGGGTTTGAAGGAACTGGAAGCAGGTGTGAGGGAACTGGATCGCTGCTTGCTGTGGAGCAATGCAGCGATCGATCTCTGCTGCAGAGCAGAGATCGATCGCTGTTGCTATAAAGCAATGCAGCGATCGATCTCTGCTGCAGAGCAGAGATCGATCGCTGTTGCTATAATGCAATGCAGCGATCGATCTCTGCTGTGCAGCAGAGATCGATCGCTGTTGCATAATATAATGCAGCGATCGATCTCTGCTGCAGCGCAGAGATCGATCGCTGCCACGGCTCAGCGATGCAGCGCACAGTCGCTGCATGTAGCAGCGACTGGTCGCTGCCTTATTTGTTTTCAGGGCGGACCGTTTTGCCCTCCCCTTTTTCTGATTTGTTTTAAGTTATTTTTATTAAGAAGTTTAAATGTTATTTAGTTATTAAGTGTTTGTTTTAAATGATTTCAAGGTTAGATTTCAATTCCGATTTCGATCCTGATTTCGATTTCAGTTTAGGTTCCGCTTAGAGTTTATTTAAGTATAAAAAATAAAAAATAAAAAAAATAATAATACGGGAAATACGGGTACGGTATTAGGGGTGTTACAGGTTTGTTGCTCAAATATTGTTTAATACTTGAATGAAAACCAAAGCATGAAATTTGGCTTAAGTCTCAAAATCTTGCATGAAAATTACCTAAACCGAGAACCAAATTGAGTTGTGATTTTTACTTTTCTTAGTTAACTTAATTTGCATGTCCCCTAGAGTGTAAAGGAATAAATCCCTTTCCTTTTACTCCTTAGTAGTTATTTTATTTTTGGCCCTATTATTCAAAAAAAAAAAAAAAAAAGAAGTGAACTTAATTGAAAGCTTAGGTGAATACTTTAGTGAGGACAATTTTTCCTAATCTCCTAGGAACTATGGTTCAACAAAACTAAAATTTTCCTAATACTTAGTAATGAAGACTAGAAGTGGAATTCACATAAGCCCAACCCAAGATATGGCCCAAGATCCAAATATACCCACTAGTGGCAAAGACATTCCACAAGAAGAGACTCATACCCAACAAGAGGGAGAGTCTAGCATGCAAGGACAACTTAATGGACTAAGTGGAATTGTTGGAGCCTTAAGTAAACAACTCTATGAAATGAACTTAAAATTTGAACATGTGATGAATGGTCATAGACCAAGCTATCATGGAGAATCCTCCCATGACACCACACCTAGGAGAAGAAATGACAACCTTAGGACTCGATTTAGAGACCAAGAACCTTTAGGTGGTGATGACGAGGTAGATTACCGTAGTGGTAGACGCCCTAATTTTGACCATTATGAGGACGATGAGTGGACCTTAGACGAGGAGGAAAATTTCCGACCCCCTAACCCTAGACGCCATGATGAGTTTAGGAGAGACCGACGACGAGACCAAGATGACCTTCGAAACGTAAAATTACAAATCCCATCCTTTAATGGAACTTGTGATGGAACAACCTTTATCGAATGGTTAGAAAAGGTGGAAAGGATATTTGATTGTTATGATTACTCCGACAAGGTCAAGATCCAACTAGTTTCCGTAGAACTTACCGGCTATGCCTTACTTTGGTGGTCTAACATTAGATCACAAAGAGCACGGACTGGATTTGATCCTATTAATACTTGGAGGAAGATGAAATCTATTATGTCTAAGAGATTCATACCTAGTCATTATAAGCAAGAGTTGATCATGAAGATACATAGCCTCAAGCAAGGAAGTCTATCCGTTGAAGAGTACCTCACGGAGTTCGAAACTCTAAAAATTCGAGGAGAACTAGAAAAGCCTGATGACCAAGCCATAGCTAGGTTTATCCATGGACTAAATTATGATATTGCTGATGCTGTAGAGTTACACCCATTGGAGAGCATGGATTCGGTGATCCAATTGGCCTTAAAAATTGAGCGACAACTTAAAAGAAAGAGAAAAGCCACCCAATCCTACAAGCCTAGTCAATTTCCCAAGTACACTCCCAAACCCCTTGAAGTTAACAAGCCCTCACCCAAGGCTGACTGGAAAAAGCCTTTCCAAAGACAATGGCCACCCAAGGATTCAAGTAATAAACCTATAATTCCCAAAGGCCCTGAAGCCAAGACCACGAGAGATAACCCCATTGGACAAAGAGCACGTGACCTCAAGTGCTACAAGTGTCAAGGCCTAGGGCATTTCATGGCCCAATGCCCGAACCGACGTGTTATGATTATTGAGGAGGACACTGGTGAACTTGTAAGTGAGGATGAGCTCCAAGAGGAAGTGGTAGAAGTTGAAGGAGATGAGGACGAGAATGAATCTGAGGAAGAAGTTATTCACGCGCAAGACGGACCTTTACTTATGGTGAAAAGACGAGTTCTCATAACAAAGAATTCTGGAGAGGATTGTCAGCGTGAGAACATTTTTCATAGTAAATGTCTCATCAAGGATAAGCTTTGTTCGTTAATCATTGATGGAGGAAGTTGTGCGAACGTAGCCTCCAAGGATTTGGTGACCAAGTTAGAACTCAATACTAGCAGCCACCCCCACCCGTACAAGCTTAAGTGGTTGGATGATAGAGACGACGTCAAAGTTACGAAGCAAGTGAGGATTGAGTTTGCTTTAGGTAAATATAAAGATTCGGTCCTTTGCGATGTAGTGCCTATGAGCGCAAGCCATTTACTCTTAGGCCGCCCCTGGCAATTTGATCGAAGAGTGAACCATGATGGGTATTCCAACTGTTATTCACTAAAGTTTGAAGGCAAAAATATTAAGTTGGCACCCATGACCCCTGAGCAGATAGCTAAGGATGATGCTATCAAGAGAGAAGAGAAGAATAAAGCTAGTCTCTTCATGACTAAAACTGAATTAGAAGCATCGGTACTTAGGGGAGACCCTTTGATCATGATACTTTTCCGTGACCGAGTGATGGAGTTAGGAGTTATTCCCCCTCAAGTTATGGACCTTTTGCATAAGTTTCAAGACGTATTCCCTGAAGATCTCCCAAAAGAATTGCCACCTCTTCGTGGCATTGAACATCAAATCGATCTCCAACCCGGGGCTGTTTTACCAAATCGACCAGCTTACCGAATGAACCCCGAGGAGACGAAGAAACTGCAAGACCAAGTACAAGAACTATTGGACAAGGGATATATAAGAGAATCCATGAGCCCTTGTGCAGTTCCTTCCGTTTTAGTCCCTAAGAAAGACGGCACCATGAGGATGTGTGTCGATAGCCGAGCCGTGAACCAAATCACTGTCAAATACCGATTCCCTATTCCTAGGCTCGAGGACATGTTAGATGAGCTCAATGGAGCTTCGGTCTTTTCTAAAGTGGACCTCAAGAGTGGTTATCACCAGATACGTATAAAGGAAGGTGATGAGTGGAAGAGAGCCTTCAAGACAAAGTATGGGCTGTTTGAATGGATGGTGATGCCCTTTGGTCTTTCTAATGCCCCGAGCACATTTATGAGACTCATGCACCATGTGCTTAAGGAATATCTTGGTAAATTCATTGTGGTTTACTTCGATGATATTTTGGTGTACAGTATTTGTAACGACCCATTTTCCCAGCAAGATATTGTCCGCTCCGGGGATCAGGCCGCAGCCCAATATCCTCCCCTCACGGCTTTGTTTGGCGAGAGCACTTCCCGGGAGGTCACCCAACCTGGAATTACTCTCGCCGGAGTACGCTTAACTTCGGAGTTCTTATGGGATCCGTCGTCAATTGAGCTCCAAAACGCGTCTTGCTATGTTGGGAGGGTCTCTTTACATATGTTTCATTTCCATGTACTTCCCCAAGCGATGTGGGATTGTGACAACCCCCTCTTTACGACCCGGGATTCGCCTATACTCGAGTCCGGGATTCGCCTACACTCGGCTTAGGTCCCGAGGTTTGCCCCGCAACCCGAGGTTTGCCCCGCAGTCGTACACATACGTTCACATTCGGGTCATCACAATCACCCCCCCTTGGGGGCCCAACGTCCTCGTTGGCCACATTTCCGGTTGGGTACAGGCTCTGATACCATAAATGTAACACCCCTAATACTGTACCCGTATTTCCCGTACTATTATTATTATTTTTTTTTTTAATAACTTTAATTAAACTCTAGGCAGAATCTAAACCGAAATCGGAATTGAAATCTAACTTTAAAATCATTTAAAACAAGTATAAACTATTTAATAAAACATTTAATAAACAATTAAAACTATTTAATATATCTTTAAATAAAATCATTAATTGGCCGAGGGATAAAAGAGACTTTTGTCCCTCAAATTAAATGGAGATCGATCTCCATTTATTATGGAGATCGATCTCCATATTGATGACCCGAATGGAATGTGTACGTATGTGTACGACTGCGGGACAAACCTCGGGTTGCGGGGTGGATGGATCCCGGACTCGAGTATAGGCGAATCCCGGGTCGTAAAGAGGGGGTTGTCACAATCCCACATCGCTTGGGGAAGTATGTGGAAATGAAACATATGTAAAGAGACCCTCCCAAGATAGTAAGACGCGTTTTGGAGCTCAATTGACAACGGATCCCATAAGAACTCCGAAGTTAAGAGGGCTTCGGCGAGAGTAATTCCAGGTTGGGTGACCTTCCGGGAAGTTCTCGCCAAACAAAGCCGTGAGGGGAGGATATTGGGCTGCGGCCCAATCCCCAGAGCGGACAATATCTTGCTGGGAACAGGGGTCGTTACAAATGGTATCAGAGCCTGTACCCAACCGGAAATGTGGCCAACGAGGACGTTGGGCCCCCGAGGGGGGGTGATTGTGATGACCCGAATGGAATGTGTACGTATGTGTACGACTGCGGGGCAAACCTTGGGTTGCGGGGTGGATGGATCCCGGACTCGATTATAGGTGAATCCCGGGTCGTAAAGAGGGGGTTGTCACAATCCCACATCGCTTGGGGAAGTATGTGGAAATGAAACATATGTAAAGAGACCCTCCCAAGATAGTAAGACGCGTTTTGGAGCTCAATTGACAACGGATCCCATAAGAACTCTGAAGTTAAGAGGGCTTCGGCGAGAGTAATTCCAGGTTGGGTGACCTTCCGGGAAGTTCTCGCCAAACAAAGCCGTGAGGGGAGGATATTGGGCTGCGGCCCAATCCCCAGAGCGGACAATATCTTGCTGGGAACAGGGGTCGTTACAGTATTGACCTTCCTCAACATCTTAACCACTTGAGTACCCTCTTCCAAACCCTAAGGAAAGCCAAGTTGTTTGGAAACTTGAGCAAGTGTTCCTTTGCGCAAGAAAAGGTCTATTTTCTGGGATTTGTGATTTCCAAAGATGGAATGGAAGCTGACGTGGATAAGATCAAGGCCATTAAGGATTAGCCCATACCAAACTCCATAACTGAAGTACGTAGCTTCCATGGATTAGCCTCATTTTATCGGAGGTTTATCAAAGATTTTAGTTCAATAGCTGCCCCACGTACGGATTGCACCAAGAAAGGGAAAGAGTTTACTTGGACCCCTTCTTGCCAAAAGAGCTTTGAACTTATCAAGCAAAGTTTATGTCATTCTCCCGTACTTGCTCTTCCTGACTTCAACAAAGTTTTTGAAGTTAAAAGTGATGCATCAGGAGTTGGCATTGGAGCAGTACTCATGCAAGACCACCGACCCATCGCATTCTTTAGCGAAAAGATGAAAGGAGCTGTGCTGAATTATTCCACCTATGATAAGGAATTCTACGCCGTTATACGAGCATTAGAGCACTGGCAGCATTACCTCTTGTCGAAAGAATTTGTAATAAATACTGACCATCAAGCTTTACGACACATTAAGAGTCAGCATAAGTTGAACAAGCGGCATGCGAAATGGGTAGAATTTTTGGAAAGATTCCCATACACATTGAAATATCTTAAGGGCGAGAACAATGTAGTCGCCGATGCCCTTTCGAGGAAGCGCATTCTTCTTACCGAATTGGGGACTAGATTTTTTGGATTTGAATGGATTAAGCATAACTATGAATCTGACCCCGACTTTGGTTTTATTTACGCCAAGTGCAAGGAAAAGGCCGAAGGAGATTACCGGCTTATGGATGACTATTTATTGAAAGCAGGAAAATTGTGCGTTCCCCACGGAAGTTTAAGACGATGTATTGTTAAAGAAGCCCATTGTGGAGGATTAGCAAGTCATTTTGGGGAAAAAAGGACCCTTGAAATGCTTAAGGAACATTTCTATTGGCCACATATGAAGAGAGATGTGCATCGCTTAGTGGAAGCATACATCATTTGCAAAAAAGCCAAAAGTAAGGTTCTACCACATGGCTTGTATATGCCTTTACCCATTCCCTCACACCCTTGGATTGACGTTAGTATGGATTTTGTGTTGGGATTGCCACGAACTGCTCGTAATAAGGATTCGATCATGGTAGTTGTAGATCGTTTCTCAAATATGGCACATTTCATTCCTTGTGCAAAAACCGATGACGCCTTTGCAATAGCAGAATTATTTTTGGAGAGATTGTTCGCTACACGGGATACTACATTCCATAGTGTCGGACCGGGACACTAGTTTTGAGCTCCTTCTGGAAGACGTTGTGGAAGAAGTTGGGGACTAAGTTGTGTTTTAGCACATCTTTCCATCCCCAAAACTGATGACAAACGGAGTTGTTAATAGGACCTTAGGCACCCTCTTACGATCTATTGTAGGTAAGAAACTATCCAGTTGGGACGTAATCCTCCGGATTAGAATTTGCTTACAATCGCACCCTTCATTCCACTACTGAGCAAAACGCCCTTTGAGGTTTGCCTATGGGTTTAATCCATGTACACCGTTGGACCTTGTTCCCTTACCATTTAATGAACTGGCCAATCCATCAGGAGTGAGCAAGGCTGACAGATCAAGAAATTACACGAAAGTTGTGCGTCGAGCCAGCGAAAAGGAGAAATGCGAAGCTGGGCTAAGCCCTTTCAGATACAGAAACAGATACAGATTCAGATTACAGATTCATTTTCATTCCTTTCAGATACAGAAACAGATACAGATTCAGATTACAGATTCATTTTCATTCCTTTCAGATACAGAAACAGATACAGATTCAGATTACAGATTCATTTTCATTCCTTTCAGATACAGAAACAGATACAGATTCAGATTACAGATTCATTTTCATTCCTTTCAGATACAGAAACAGATACAGATTCAGATTACAGATTCATTTTCATTCCTTTCAGATACAGAAACAGATACAGATTCAGATTACAGATTCATTTTCATTCCTTTCAGATACAGAAACAGATACAGATTCAGATTACAGATTCATTTTCATTCCTTTCAGATACAGAAACAGATACAGATTCAGATTACAGATTCATTTTCATTCCTTTCAGATACAGAAACAGATACAGATTCAGATTACAGATTCATTTTCATTCCTTTCAGATACAGAAACAGATACAGATTCAGATTACAGATTCATTTTCATTCCTTTCAGATACAGAAACAGATACAGATTCAGATTACAGATTCATTTTCATTCCTTTCAGATACAGAAACAGATACAGATTCAGATTACAGATTCATTTTCATTCCTTTCAGATACAGAAACAGATACAGATTCAGATTACAGATTCATTTTCATTCCTTTCAGATACAGAAACAGATACAGATTCAGATTACAGATTCATTTTCATTCCTTTCAGATACAGAAACAGATACAGATTCAGATTACAGATTCATTTTCATTCCTTTCAGATACAGAAACAGATACAGATTCAGATTACAGATTCATTTTCATTCCTTTCAGATACAGAAACAGATACAGATTCAGATTACAGATTCATTTTCATTCCTTTCAGATACAGAAACAGATACAGATTCAGATTACAGATTCATTTTCATTCCTTTCAGATACAGAAACAGATACAGATTCAGATTACAGATTCATTTTCATTCCTTTCAGATACAGAAACAGATACAGATTCAGATTACAGATTCATTTTCATTCCTTTCAGATACAGAAACAGATACAGATTCAGATTACAGATTCATTTTCATTCCTTTCAGATACAGAAACAGATACAGATTCAGATTACAGATTCATTTTCATTCCTTTCAGATACAGAAACAGATACAGATTCAGATTACAGATTCATTTTCATTCCTTTCAGATACAGAAACAGATACAGATTCAGATTACAGATTCATTTTCATTCCTTTCAGATACAGAAACAGATACAGATTCAGATTACAGATTCATTTTCATTCCTTTCAGATACAGAAACAGATACAGATTCAGATTACAGATTCATTTTCATTCCTTTCAGATACAGAAACAGATACAGATTCAGATTACAGATTCATTTTCATTCCTTTCAGATACAGAAACAGATACAGATTCAGATTACAGATTCATTTTCATTCCTTTCAGATACAGAAACAGATACAGATTCAGATTACAGATTCATTTTCATTCCTTTCAGATACAGAAACAGATACAGATTCAGATTACAGATTCATTTTCATTCCTTTCAGATACAGAAACAGATACAGATTCAGATTACAGATTCATTTTCATTCCTTTCAGATACAGAAACAGATACAGATTCAGATTACAGATTCATTTTCATTCCTTTCAGATACAGAAACAGATACAGATTCAGATTACAGATTCATTTTCATTCCTTTCAGATACAGAAACAGATACAGATTCAGATTACAGATTCATTTTCATTCCTTTCAGATACAGAAACAGATACAGATTCAGATTACAGATTCATTTTCATTCCTTTCAGATACAGAAACAGATACAGATTCAGATTACAGATTCATTTTCATTCCTTTCAGATACAGAAACAGATACAGATTCAGATTACAGATTCATTTTCATTCCTTTCAGATACAGAAACAGATACAGATTCAGATTACAGATTCATTTTCATTCCTTTCAGATACAGAAACAGATACATACAGATTCATTTCAGATACATTTTCATTCCTTTCAGATACAGAAACAGATACAGATTCAGATTACAGATTCATTTTCATTCCTTTCAGATACAGAAACAGATACAGATTCAGATTACAGATTACATTTTCATTCCTTTCAGATACAGAAACAGATACAGATTCGATTACAATTCATTTTCATTCCTTCAGATACAGAAACAGATACAGATTCAGATTACCGATTCATTTTCATTCCTTTCAGATACAGAAACAGATACAGATTCAGATTCCAGATGACCGATTCATTTTCATTACGTCACAGACAGATTAGATTACAGATTCATTTTCATTCCTTTCAGATACAGAAACAGATACAGATTCAGATTACAGATTCATTTTCATTCCTTTCAGATACAGAAACAGATACAGATTCAGATTACAGATTCATTTTCATTCCTTTCAGATACAGAAACAGATACAGATTCAGATTACAGATTCATTTTCATTCCTTTCAGATACAGAAACAGATACAGATTCAGATTACAGATTCATTTTCATTCCTTTCAGATACAGAAACAGATACAGATTCAGATTACAGATTCATTTTCATTCCTTTCAGATACAGAAACAGATACAGATTCAGATTACAGATTCATTTTCTATGCCATTTGAAATACGTGATGCATGAACAGTTAATTTAGCGGAAAGTAAACAAACAACATACATATCAATAAAACAATACAGATTCAGATTACAGATTCATTTTCATTCCTTTCAGATACAGAAACAGATACAGATTCAGATTACAGATTCATTTTCATTCCTTTCAAAGGATCCTTGATACAACGACGAGTATGGTGTAGACCTTTCGGTCAAGCAAATCACGAGAACTTACCTTGAGCGCGCTGGATCTCAAGCTTCGTCCACTGGAGTCGCGTGTCTGAGGTAAAACACGATATTTGCCGTTAAAACCGAATTAAGCTATTAAACGTCCAAATTAACAAAACCTTAACTAAAGATATTTCCTAATGCTTTAATTCGATTTATTAGCTAATTCATTGAGCAATCGAACTTTTTCCGAAAACCCTAAAATTCTCGGATTTTTAAACTTTTCACAAATCGATTTATCTTCGTCCGATAACGTCAAATACGTCAATACATATTCATTTTCATTCCTTTCAGATACAGAAACAGATACAGATTCAGATTACAGATTCATTTTCATTCCTTTCAGATACAGAAACAGATACAGATTCAGATTACAGATTCATTTTCATTCCTTTCAGATACAGAAACAGATACAGATTCAGATTACAGATTCATTTTCATTCCTTTCAGATACAGAAACAGATACAGATTCAGATTACAGATTCATTTTCATTCCTTTCAGATACAGAAACAGATACAGATTCAGATTACAGATTCATTTTCATTCCTTTCAGATACAGAAACAGATACAGATTCAGATTACAGATTCATTTTCATTCCTTTCAGATACAGAAACAGATACAGATTCAGATTACAGATTCATTTTCATTCCTTTCAGATACAGAAACAGATACAGATTCAGATTACAGATTCATTTTCATTCCTTTCAGATACAGAAACAGATACAGATTCAGATTACAGATTCATTTTCATTCCTTTCAGATACAGAAACAGATACAGATTCAGATTACAGATTCATTTTCATTCCTTTCAGATACAGAAACAGATACAGATTCAGATTACAGATTCATTTTCATTCCTTTCAGATACAGAAACAGATACAGATTCAGATTACAGATTCATTTTCATTCCTTTCAGATACAGAAACAGATACAGATTCAGATTACAGATTCATTTTCATTCCTTTCAGATACAGAAACAGATACAGATTCAGATTACAGATTCATTTTCATTCCTTTCAGATACAGAAACAGATACAGATTCAGATTACAGATTCATTTTCATTCCTTTCAGATACAGAAACAGATACAGATTCAGATTACAGATTCATTTTCATTCCTTTCAGATACAGAAACAGATACAGATTCAGATTACAGATTCATTTTCATTCCTTTCAGATACAGAAACAGATACAGATTCAGATTACAGATTCATTTTCATTCCTTTCAGATACAGAAACAGATACAGATTCAGATTACAGATTCATTTTCATTCCTTTCAGATACAGAAACAGATACAGATTCAGATTACAGATTCATTTTCATTCCTTTCAGATACAGAAACAGATACAGATTCAGATTACAGATTCATTTTCATTCCTTTCAGATACAGAAACAGATACAGATTCAGATTACAGATTCATTTTCATTCCTTTCAGATACAGAAACAGATACAGATTCAGATTACAGATTCATTTTCATTCCTTTCAGATACAGAAACAGATACAGATTCAGATTACAGATTCATTTTCATTCCTTTCAGATACAGAAACAGATACAGATTCAGATTACAGATTCATTTTCATTCCTTTCAGATACAGAAACAGATACAGATTCAGATTACAGATTCATTTTCATTCCTTTCAGATACAGAAACAGATACAGATTCAGATTACCGATTCATTTTCATTCCTTTCAGATACAGAAACAGATACAGATTCAGATTACAGATTCATTTTCATTCCTTTCAGATACAGAAACAGATACAGATTCAGATACAGATTACCGATTCATTTTCATTACGTCACAGACAGATTGTTACCGAGATCTTAGCCCTCTAAATGGAAAGGATACATTCCGCGGTCGAACTACCACTTTCCACCTAGAGGAGGGGGGTACATGCTCACAAACCCTACAGCCATGCCTGAGCCCCACCTTGCGTAACCAGATACAGTACAGATTACGTACATTAATTACAGAGGTTCATTTCT
This sequence comes from Begonia masoniana, assembly GCA_022432975.1. Taxonomy (NCBI): domain Eukaryota; kingdom Viridiplantae; phylum Streptophyta; class Magnoliopsida; order Cucurbitales; family Begoniaceae; genus Begonia; species Begonia masoniana. The sequence goes on from CM039502.1 coordinate 39,192,262, forward strand.
TTCCTTAAAACACGTGCGGAAATTCATTTTCTATGCCATTTGAAATACGTGATGCATGAACAGTTAATTTAGCGGAAAGTAAACAAACAACATACATATCAATAAAACAATACAACATAACCTATAACCAACTAACCTGCTACCCAACCTAAACAACGTAAACCAAGGAACCCTCAAGGATCCTTGATACAACGACGAGTATGGTGTAGACCTTTCGGTCAAGCAAATCACGAGAACTTACCTTGAGCGCGCTGGATCTCAAGCTTCGTCCACTGGAGTCGCGTGTCTGAGGTAAAACACGATATTTGCCGTTAAAACCGAATTAAGCTATTAAACGTCCAAATTAACAAAACCTTAACTAAAGATATTTCCTAATGCTTTAATTCGATTTATTAAGCTAATTCATTGAGCAATCGAACTTTTTCCGAAAACCCTAAAATTCTCGGATTTTTAAACTTTTTCACAAATCGATTTATCTTCGTCCGATAACGTCAAATACGTTCAATACATACTTAATCATAGCTAACCTATTAATTACGAAGCCTAAATCGCGTTTTTAACGGAAAACCTAATTTAAACACTAACCCTAAATCGAACCAAAACTCGAAATAAACGACCGAAGACTAAAGCTACATACCGAGGGTAGCGAGAGAGGAAGAAAACGTGAAGGACGGAGGAGAAACAGAGCTTGAACGGAGTCGGAACGGAGGAAACACGCCGGCGGCCGAGAGAGAAATTGCTCTCTGTTCGTGGGTAGCCGAGAAGAAAAGGAGAGAAAGAGAGAAGTGAGGGGAAATGAAGGAATTTGTGATGTTTTAATATAATTATTTTGCAAATTACCATTTTGCCCTTCTTACTTAATTCTATTTGTTTCGTCCTTCGTTTCGTTAATCGTCCAACGATCTGGATTCTCGAAAATTCCATATTTTGCCAATAACTCATATTCGTCGTCAGGGCTTTATCAAAACTGTCCATTCTCCATTTGGACCCCATTTGTTATTTTTACTAAAACGTCATTTATATTACCATAGAGGTAATTACTCGGAATATAGCGGTTAATCAGCGAAAATTCCCATAATTTCCTTAAAATTCCAATTAGTTGTCAGGATCGCAATGACGCTTTCTTTTCGTAAAACGGACTTGATTTGACATATTTACCAAAAATGTCACATTCTATTAAAATATCAATAAAATATATTATATCAGAAATCCGTACAAGCCGGATATTACACTTTCAACGTCATGGACCTATCACCCTATAAAAGTGATGTAGAAAACTCCAAGGGGCCCGAACTAAAGGATTTGAGGTCAAATCCTCAACAACTTGGGGAGGATGATGTGCCCCATAGGCCCATTACACGGTCTCAAACCCAAGGTCATAATTTATCTAATTTATGCACTTACACTCTTGTCTCTTTTGCAGGTAATGGATTGTGTGGAGGCTTGGAGAACACCTTGGGAGACTTGAAGTGGGAATCCAAAGCTACGGATGTGGACCAACCAACACACTTAATCACTTGCAAATTCAAGCAAGGAGACCAATTTGCTCACATGGGAATTTGTCTTCCCGAGCCTTAATTGTAACCTTTTATTTCAAACTTATTTTGAGGCAAACATTGGCCTTCTTGTTAAACTTTATTATAAGCATGCATATTAGGCATTTAGGTTTAGATGAATGATAAGTTAGATGATGGAATGGAAGTGGTTCAAAGCAAGTGCATGGAGTGCATGGAAGAGGAGGAATGGTCCTTAAGGAAAAGATATCCATTTTGGCCCAACCTTGAGTGGAGGGGACCACTACCCTTTATCCAAACCATGGGCTGCCACTTGAGGGATTCTTAGAGGTTCTCCAATCAACACAAGGCCAAGGATTGATGACATGGTTATCACACAACCATTGGATCAAGAAAACCAAACTCATCTCGGCCATCCAAGCTATCTTCAAGATCCAACGGTTACACCATTTTGAAGACCACTTTTTGAATCACATCCAAGCCATCCATAGGTCTATAAAAGCATGGTAATTGGTGATTGTAAGTTTTTTGGGACTGATTTTAAGGAGCATGCATGGATTTCCCTTCCATGGTTGAAGGAGTTTGAAGAAACCAACAAGGTTTGCTCGGTTTGCACAAAACCGAGGGGTTGTGCCCCCACCACTCCCTTCTTGCTTGGTAGCTTGCAAGGGTTATATAGCCATCTTCTTCTCCATCTCCTTGGGAGTGGAAAACAGCAAGAAGTGGCCCCAAATCGTGTTCAAGAGTCGAGTTGTCTTCCTTGGAAGAAACTATTGCTAAAGGCTTCAAAATATTACCTATTGGCCGATTTCTTGAAGTTTTGCATATCTTTTCCATCTCAATGAATCAGGACCACGCCTTCCACTATCACACACCTCACTCACTCCACTAACATCATATAAAGTTTCGTTTTCATCTAAGCACATTTGGTCATTCAAGTTCATCTTGCAATTTGTGTTCTTCTCGGCCATTTCTTGCCAATCCGAGGAGCTAACGATCCCCTCTAAGCTCTAAACGTTTTCTTGCAGGTTAGGGCTATATCAATATGCCAGCATGTCCTCCATAGTGCGAACCCACTCCTCGGCTGAAGAGGGATCCGTAGACTGTCCGTTAAAGATAGGGGCTGGAGCTTCTGAAATCTCTCCATCCCGCGGTTGCCCGACACCGCTGTCTCTCGAGCTCTAACGCCCTCACGGTCTATCATAGTACCCAACTGCTGAGACTGCCTCTCCATCTGTTGAGCCTGTCTCTCCATATGCTGAGACTGCTGGGCAATAAAGTCCTCAAGTGTATCAATCGTATCGTCTCTGTCATCTTGATCGTTTCGTGGACGCACCATTGTTATAAATAAACTCCTATAAAAGGTTAAAACAAATACTCTAAGAAACTAGAAATCAAATAAATCTATAAACATATTTACAGTTGATGAAGAATGTCCGCGTAGAGGCTGTGCAGTCGAGCAGTCTACAGAATCGATTTTAAAACCCCGGGGCTCTGATAACATAATTGTAACGACCCTAATACTGTACCCGATATCCGTACCATATATTTTTTTTTTTAACCTAATATCGTTAATTAAACTTTAGGCAGAACCTGAACCGAAATCGAACTAGAATCGAAATCGGAATTTAAATCTAAGTTTAAAACCATTTACAAACTATTAATAATTAAATAAAACTTTTAAAACATTTATAAAAATCAATTAAAACAATATTTAAAATGAGGGGAGGGCAGAATTGGAATTCTGCCCTCGAAAAGGAGCAGCGACTGGTCGCTGCTAATTGCAGCGCCCAGTCGCCGCATGCACTGCACCTTGCAGCGCCCAGTCGCTGCACTTGTGCAGCGATCGGGCGCTGCATGTTGCAGTGCCCAGTCGCTGCACAGCAGCGACCATAAACCACTTGCTCTCCGGGATTTCCAGAGAGCAAACACTTCAAACATTCGGCTCTCTGGAATCCGATTCCAGAGAGCAAATTCTTCTTTCTCCTTCACATTCTAAAAACACTAAACATACGATTCAGACGTACTTCAATACGTGACAAAACTTCCTAAAAACAAATGGCGTAGATAGCTCTAAAAATCGAGCTTATCCGTATCCAACCTACAACATTTCCAAAACATTTCTATAACGTTTAAATACTGTTTTAAACCAGAATATTTTCTATAAACAGTTTACCCAAAACATTCAAATGTAAACCTATCAACTACCAGAACCAAACATCCTATAACGTCTACACAATTATCCAGCCAAAACATCCCAAAATCTTTACATACTATCCCCACGGGTCAGGGGAGCCTCGACTGCGCCAGCACACCTCCGCAGCCATCCTCCGTCAACTGAATCATGCCTCAGGTGGAGGGACATCGTCCTCACCTGGTACCTCGAAGTCTATGTCACCTACACCATACATCACACTATGAGATAAAATCCCAGTAAGCTCTACGTAAATGCGATGCATGCTGTGCTATGAGTTCATGAAACCATGCTTTATTTTTTTATCTTACTATGCCATGCACTATAGGTGTCACCGAGATCCTATACCTTCTAACCGGAGAGAGCTCATCCAGCGGGCGGACTACTCTTTCCAGCTACAAGAGGGGGGTACACGCTTATAACACGTACAACCGTGCCTGAGCCCCACCTCGCGTGACATGTAAACTGTATGCCCGAAGGCCTGTATGCTTTTCTTTAAAACAAGTGATGCGTGAACAGTTCAATATTTTAAAGTAACAAACAATAACATGTACCATCAAGACTGTAAAGCGTAAACTATAAACTCCTATAACCTAACTACCCAACCAAGTACAATTTAAACTAACGCATCTCCAAAACTCCTCGGACAACAGTCGACGTACGGTGTAACCAATCGGCCAGAGAAGAATCACGAGAACTTACCTCGGGCACGCTGCATCCAACTTTGTCCACGAGCGCTGTTACCTAAGGCATTTACAAGGATTGACGGTAAAACAAGTTTAAGTTAATAAACTTCCAAATTGTATGCCCGAAGGCCTGTATGCCCGAAGGCCTGTATGCCCGAAGGCCTGTATGCCCGAAGGCCTGTATGCCCGAAGGCCTGTATGCCCGAAGGCCTGTATGCCCGAAGGCCTGTATGCCCGAAGGCCTGTATGCCCGAAGGCCTGTATGCCCGAAGGCCTGTATGCCCGAAGGCCTGTATGCCCGAAGGCCTGTATGCCCGAAGGCCTGTATGCCCGAAGGCCTGTATGCCCGAAGGCCTGTATGCCCGAAGGCCTGTATGCCCGAAGGCCTGTATGCCCGAAGGCCTGTATGCCCGAAGGCCTGTATGCCCGAAGGCCTGTATGCCCGAAGGCCTGTATGCCCGAAGGCCTGTATGCCCGAAGGCCTGTATGCCCGAAGGCCTGTATGCCCGAAGGCCTGTATGCCCGAAGGCCTGTATGCCCGAAGGCCTGTATGCCCGAAGGCCTGTATGCCCGAAGGCCTGTATGCCCGAAGGCCTGTATGCCCGAAGGCCTGTATGCCCGAAGGCCTGTATGCCCGAAGGCCTGTATGCCCGAAGGCCTGTATGCCCGAAGGCCTGTATGCCCGAAGGCCTGTATGCCCGAAGGCCTGTATGCCCGAAGGCCTGTATGCCCGAAGGCCTGTATGCCCGAAGGCCTGTATGCCCGAAGGCCTGTATGCCCGAAGGCCTGTATGCCCGAAGGCCTGTATGCCCGAAGGCCTGTATGCCCGAAGGCCTGTATGCCCGAAGGCCTGTATGCCCGAAGGCCTGTATGCCCGAAGGCCTGTATGCCCGAAGGCCTGTATGCCCGAAGGCCTGTATGCCCGAAGGCCTGTATGCCCGAAGGCCTGTATGCCCGAAGGCCTGTATGCCCGAAGGCCTGTATGCCCGAAGGCCTGTATGCCCGAAGGCCTGTATGCCCGAAGGCCTGTATGCCCGAAGGCCTGTATGCCCGAAGGCCTGTATGCCCGAAGGCCTGTATGCCCGAAGGCCTGTATGCCCGAAGGCCTGTATGCCGGAAGTTCATTTTCATGCTTTCTTTAAAACAAGTGATGCGTGAACAGTTCAATATTTTAAAGTAAACAAACAATAACATGTACCATCAAGACTGTAAAGCGTAAACTATAAACTCCTATAACCTAACTACCCAAACCAAGTACAATTTAAACTAACGCATCTCCAAAACTCCTCGAGACAACATTCGACGTACGGTGTAAGCCAATCGGCCAGAGAAGAATCACGAGAACTTACCTCGTGCACGCTGCAATCCAAGCTTTGTCCACGAGCGCTGTTTACCTAAGCAATTTACAAGGATTGACGTTAAAACAAGTTTAAGTTAATAAACTTCCAAATTGTCAAAACCTTAACTAAAGGGCTTTCTAAAGTTCTAATCCATTTCATCGAGCTATTTATTCGAGAAATTTACGCTCGGCACCTCAATTCTCGAATTACGAACTTTTCTGAAAATCCTAAAATTCTCGGATTTTTAAACTTTTTCACGAATTGATCCAACTTCGTCCAATAACGTCCAATATGTTTAATATACACTTAATCACGGCTAACCTATTAATTACGAACCCTAATTCGCGTTTTTAACAGAGATAAATCGAAACCCTAATTACCTAAAACGCTACGAAACTAAAGATTTAACGTTTTAAAATTGTAGAGACATACCTAGAACGTCGATTGGAGGAGAAATCACGAAGAGAACGAAGCGAATGGAGGTCGGATCGGAGTAAAATGTCGCGTGGGCTGTGAGGGTTCGCGAGAGAGAGCTCTCTGGTTTTTGAGATCGACAGAGGAAGAATGAAAGAATAAAAGTAATCTGTTTTGTTTTATAATATTAACTTTGTAAATTACTATTTTGCCCTTCTTTAGTTTTTATATTGATTTCGTCCTTCGGTTCTTTAATCGTCTAGCTATTCATTTTCATCAAATCTCCATATTTCACTAATAAGTCCAACTTGTTATTTGGGATTTATTAAAACTGTTCGTTCGCAATTCGGACCTCGTTTACTATTTTTATTAAAACATCCTTTATATTATGAAAAATGTAATTATTCGGAATATAGCGTTTAATCTCCAAAAATTCCCAGAATTTTCTTAAAATTCCTATTAATTGTTAGGATCGTAATGACGCTTTCTTTTCGTGAAACGGACCTGATTTGACATAATTACCAAACATGCCATTATATCACAAAATATGAATATAATATATTATATCTGAAATCCGTACAAGCTGGGTATTTCACATGGCCCACATAAACGAATCTTACTCATATAAGAACCTAACTGAGTACTACTAGGAAACATGCTAGGCTACCCGGCTGGTTTAAGCCTCACAATCAGAAAACATCATAAAACCTAACATCGATACAATGTAGGGCCTGAAGGGCCGGAAACTTAACACCCACTTACCTGGAGTCCTAGCTATGCCGAGCACGGTCCTTTGAGAGCTTGGGTCACCTAAGGCATTTCCGTAACATGTCATTAGTATCGATTCTAAATCGTCAATTTCAAAACTAAACCAAAAACCCGAGCTAAAACAATTTTTCTTAAAACTCATATTCACTTCTTTCGGGCATTTCGTCGAGCACAATGCACTCACAAATTACTTAACTCCATTAATGGTGTTTTACTAACCTCCAACCACCAAAACCTAACCATTAATATTCACCCACACCATCAATTCACACCAACTACCACAACAAATCATAAATACAACACTATTGGGCATTAATATTGTCAAACTATCGATTTCTACCAAAACCAACAATTTCACCACAAACCCTAAATCGACTAACAACCTAAAACGACGATTAAACTAGTCCAAAGTATCAAACTTACCTAGAATGTCGATTAAGGGAAGGAAACTCGAAGGAAGATGGCCGGAAATCGGAGGAGTCGGTGGCGTTGGAGAATCGGCGAAGGAGGAGAAAAGAAATCGCAAGGGAGAGGGGAGTTGCGTGAGGATAAGAGGGAAAATGAGAAAAATGAGGAATTTTTATAATTTATAACTATTTTGGCTTGAAAATTACCTAAATGCCCTCCCTTTATATTCTCGTCTAAACTCATAATTAACCTACCGATTTGGTTTCTCCAAAAATTTCTTATTTCACCAAATATTCATATTTATTCCTAGGGTTCTAACGAAACCTTCTGTTTGCCAAACGGACCTAATTTACTATCTTTTTACGCAAATAACCTTGAAGCGGGAACCTGAAAAACTCGGGTGTTACAGCAATTGCTCTTCATGCTCCTCCTTCGTCTTAGAATAAATTAGAATATCGTCGATGAAAACCACAACGAACTTGTCTAGATAATCCTTGAAGACAAGGTTCATCAAATCCATAAACGCTGCAGGGGCATTAGTAAGTCCGAAAGACATAACAAGGAACTCATAATGCCCGTACCTCATTCAGAACGCCGTCTTCTGAACATCTTTCTTCTGAACCTTCAACTGATAGTAACCCGAGCATAGGTCGATCTTGGAAAACACTCGAGCACCTTGCAGCTGATCAAACAAATCATCTATCTGAGGCAGTGGATACTTATTCTTCACTGTGAACTTATTCAGCTCCTTGTAATCCACGCACATCCTGAGAATCTCTTCTTTCTTCCTGACAAATAGAACGGGCGCACCCCAGGGTGAAAAGCTGGGTCGGATGAAACCCTTATCTAACAACTCTTCGAGCTGAGCTTTCAACTCTCTCAATTCAGCAGGCGCCAATCTATACAGATTCTTAGACACTAGCGCAGAGCTCGGATATACATCAATGACAAACTCGATCTCCCTATCCGGCAGTAATCCGAGAACATCATCAAGGAATATCTCAGAGAATTCTCTGACTATGGGAATATCACTCGGCTTTACTCTGCTGAGCAATTGAATATCAACTACTGTGGCCAAATAAATAGAGCACTCACCTTTAAACTGCTCGTTGACCTTCATGGAATAAGAGATAGGCGATCCACTCAATCGGTTCATCGCTTGATAAGAAAACTTTGCTTTACTCGGGGGTCGAAAGGTCACAATCTCGGATCGACAATCGATTGTGGCGAAGTGCTGTGAAAGCCAATCCATCCCTAAAATAAGATCGTAGATCTCTATGCCCATAACAATCTGGCGAGCATAGAGGGTACTGTTTCCAATCGAGACAACATTGCCCTGGATAACATAACCTGACTGCATACGCTCTCCTGAAGGTAGCATCACACTATACTCGCATTCTGCTAACTCAAGCACAAGCTTCAGTCTAGACACACAAGCAGTGGAAACAAAAGAGTGCGTAGCCCCCGTGTCTATCAAAGAAAATACTGCTACGCCCATAATCAAAATAGTACCTGCTATCACTGAGGGCTGAGCCTCGTCGTCAACATCACCAGGCTCAATAAAGGCAAATATCCTCGGGGTCACTCTATTCTGATCAGTAGCCGCCCTCGGACAGTTCTGAGCAAAATAGCCAATCTCTGTACATCTGTAGCAACTGTTTGTGCCCAATCGACAAGCGCCGTAGTGTTCCTTCTGACACTTAGGACAAACAGGCTTCTGAGTAGCCCCTTGGACTTGCTTCCCTTTCCCTCGATCGTTGGCTCCCTCTAAAGGCCTTTTCACGGCTCTCTGTTGTTGCTGTGGCTGTCCTCTAGGTTGCCAGCCCTTATTTTTGATCTGAGGGTGGATCTCTCGAAAGAAGCCTCTAGCTGGCTCCTTTGGTCTAACAGAACTCTGATCAACAGCCTCAATCTCCAGTGCCCTGGTCACAATCTCATCGTAGGACACATTCTGCACCCCTGACACTGTAAGACTCCTCCGAATCTCTTGACCAAGTCCCTGCATAAACCTGCGTACCTTGTCCTCATTAACACTGACTTGCCGCGGTGCGAACTTGGACAAATCCTCAAACTTCCTCACATAGTCGGCAATCGAACCAACCTGCCGCAACTGCATAAACTCCACCATTTTCGCCTCCCGCACTGTATGGCTGAAGTACTTGTCATAGAATATCATTTTGAAACGCTCCCAACTCATAATTGTCACATCGGTGGTTGCCTTAATAGAATCCCACCAAAACCGGATGTCCAGTGCTAAGTGGTAGCTCACCAACGCAACCTTCTCTCCGTCCTCAATGCTCGTGTAGGCCAGCATGTCCTCCATGGTTCGAATCCACTCCTCGGCTAAAGAGGGATCCGTAGACTGTCCGTTGAACACAGGAGGTTGGTGCCTCTGAAATCTTTCCATCCCTCGATTACCCGGAGTCGCTGTCTCCCGAGCTCTAGCACCCTCACGATCTATCAGGGTACCTAACTGCTGAGACTGTCTCTCCATTTGTTGGGCTTGTCGCTCCATGTGTTGGGACTATTGGGCAATAAAATCTTTAAGGTGGTCTATCGTATCGTCTCGGTCATCACGGTCATTTCCTCGACGCACCATATTTATATACTTCTTATAAAGGTTAAAAGCACACAATTCTAAGAAGCTGAACTTAAAGAAAACATATAAACATACTTACAATTGAGGAAGGATGTCCGCATAGTGGCTGTGCAGTCGAGCAATCTACAGAACCAGTTTTAAAACTCGGCGGCTCTGATACCATAAACTTTAATGACCCTAACACTGTACCCTTACTTTCCTGTATTATTTTTTTTTATTATACTTAAAACTTTAAACCTAACGTTCGAGCGGAAATAAAACTTTTGAAATCGAAATCGTTGAAGTTTATGCTTTTAAACCATTTAATAAAACTTAAAAACAATTTAAATAAAACTTAAAACAATTATTTAAAACAATTAAAACTAATAAAACAATCGACAGGGACAAAAAGGGACATTTGTCCCAAATGTGATGGGCGATCGATCGCCACCTTAGAAAACAGAGGGGCGATCATGATCGCCCCTCGCTGTGGTGAACGATCGCCTCGCGATCGTTCACCAGGCGATCGATCACCACGCTCCCTGGATTTTCCAGGGAGTGGAGACCATTATTGGTGATAGATCCCCTCCTTAGAAGATCGATCGCCACCCTCTCTGGAATCCGAAATTCCAGGGAGTCATTCCCTCTCTCTTTCTTTCCTCTTCCTCTGCACATATTTCTCACCACATATACCCTTCAGACTTCAACATAAATCACCCCATAAACGTGAACATACAATAGCTCAAATCTCACCACTTTTTACATTTCGTCACTCACCCAATAAACGATTCAAAACACATTTAAAACATAACCCGATTTCATAAAAACGAACTGCGTGGTTCGAAACTAAACATTTCCTCCTGCTAAAATCACCAAGCAGTTCATAAAAATCTAGATAAAAACCTTAACAAAACATTTTATAAAATCAATTTACCAAAACATATATACATCATTCTATCAGCTATCTAGAACCAAACATCCTAATATATTCAACTATACAATTTTTCTTACGATCTAACTATAGTGTCCCAAAATACCTTTACATCTTTCCCCACGGGTCAAATACGCGTCGACTGCCTAGCGCACTCCCACGGGTCATCCTCCTTCAACTGCATCATTCCTCGGGTGGAGGGATCTCGTCCTCACCTATGTCAAGATCACCTACACTATAAAGACACCTATGAGATAAAAATCTCAGCAAGCTCTACGTAAATGCTAATGCATGATCATGTATGCTCAATGCTATGAAAACCGTCCATGTCATTTCATATATCAGTACGTGTCAGTCTATGTTTATCGGAAACGCTCGACAGATGGATAGGGCACGTCCAGCAATTAGACAGCCCACACCATCTGAAGGGAGAAAACCCGCTCACCACAGAACGCCAGGTCTGAACCTCATCCCCGATAACCCCATGTCATGGTTGTTTACTGTGATACTTTACTTGCCTTTACATGCATGTTCTTTTCATGAAATCCGAGCATAAATTCATTTTCATTACATTTTTAAACCATGATGCATGAACAGTTCAATATAAACATACAAAATGAGCATACCATTAAAACACTACAAATACCATAAAAAAAAAAATGACAGATACCATCAAACCGTCACAACACTCAACCTATGAAAACAACCGAACCTAAACTACCCAACCGAATCAATTAGACGATACAATGACTAACTTAAGCAAGCATAGCACCAAAGCATCCTCAACAACAAACTCCGGTTTATGGTGTAGGCCTATCGGCCACAGTAAGCCACGAGAATTTACCTCGTGTCCGTTGCAATCCAAGCTCCGTCCACGAGCTTTGTTCACCTAAGGCAAATTTACCACAATTGTCGTTAATACGAGTTTAAACTATTAAACGTCCAAATTAATCAAATCCTCAACTAAGGAAATTTCTAAAATTTTAACTTAACTAATCGAGGCGTTTTATCGAGTAATTCACGCTCGACACCTCAAAATTTCCATTAATGAGTTTTCCTTAAAAACCCTAAAATTCTCAAACTTTTTCATTTCTCACAAATCGATTTAACTTCGTCCATTAACGTCCAATACGTCCATTTCATCCACAACTAATGTAAACCTATTGATTTCAAACCCTAAATCACATTTTTAACGAAACCCTAAACGAACCCTAATCGTTTAAACTCTGTAAAAATCAAAATAAACTTTCCTAAAACCTTAGAATCGTACCTAGGGTCGGGATTGGAGAAGAAATCGCAAAGAATCGAGACGATCGGAGAGGAGATCGGTCGTCGGAATGGAAGGAGGCCTTAAGAAAGCTTCGTCGCCTGAGAATTTTGCCAGAGAGAGAAGAGGAGTGAAAATGAGGGAGAAAAGAGAGAAGTGTGGTTTTTTTATTAAAATTGACTTGGCAATTTACCGTTTTGCCCTTCTATTTGTTTCGTCCTTTTTTTCGTTAACTAGCTGACGATTCGGTTTCTCCAAACCTCCTTATTTCACCCATAACTCCGACTTATTACTAGAGTTCAATTAAAACTATCCGTTTGCAAATCGGACCTCGTTTACTATTTTTACCAAAGTATCCATTATATTACGCTAAACGTAATTTTCGTAAAATTGGTGTTACAACTCCTAAAATTCCCGAAATTTTCTTAAAATCTTTATTAATCATTAGGATAGAAATAACGCTTTCTTTTCACGAAACCGACTTAATCTGACATAATTACAAAAATGTCAATATACACATATATTACAAAATCCCGTAAATCCGGGTGTTACAGATGCAGAAATTTAAATGACTAAATTGAAATACTAAAATTTAAATGACTAAATTGAAATACAGAAATTTAAATGGACTTCTCCTCTCCCTCACGTGTTTACACTCGTTCAATGTCACTCCACTCGTGTTTCGCTCGAAATTTTGGCTTTTATAAGATAATCTCACACTCTTGCCTTTTATCACTCAATCTCTTTTTTAAGTTCTTAAATTTAGAACCCAATCAAGATGCAATCCAACAAGTGCAACATGAAAATTTCGATCTTTCAAACTTAAAATCTAACTTTCGAAAATATATTAAAGTCAAACCACTAAAGGTATTTGCTAGAATCGATCTCTGGATATAATGTTTTTGAGAAGCTTGAATAGTTTCCGATTGTGAGTCCTCGATACTGTAACGACCCTTATACTATTCCTAATTTCCCGTACGAAATTTTTCTTTTTCCTTTATACTTAATATTTAAGTGGAAAACAAATTAATAAAACGTTTAAAACAATTCTTCTTTCTTTTATCACCTAAATATAACTTCAACATCTTACACCCTAACGCCCTTCTATACCATTTCATAATACAAATTTTGCCTACATAACAATCATACTTTTCACAATACAATTCAACGTATAACCGCTCTATACTCTCACTCGAAACGACTCGGGACATAGTTAAATAAAACACGTTTTCACGAAAACAAACTGCGTGGTTACGTTTAAAACTATTCAAATCCTCCTGTTTTCAAAACAAATACCAAGCAGTTCCAGAATACATTTTAAAACGTTTCAAAACATCAAAACATAAACCTATCATCTACCAGACCAAGCATCCTAATATGTTCTATTCAGTTTACCAACAGCCCATCCATAACAACCTAAAAACATTTCAAAACATTTTCATAACATTTAATTTAAACAGCCAAACAGTTCCAGAATTTCAAAACAAATGTCATTACCTAACATCCTAAAATATCTTTACAATTCAAAATACCCCAAGAAGACCCTCAAAACCTATACATACGTCCCCACGGGTCAGATGAACCTCGACTGCGCAACACACCACCGCAACCCATCCTCCGTCAACTGCCTCATGCCTCAGGAGGAGGAAGCTCGTCCTCACCTGTTTCCACGTAAACACCTACACCATACAGACATCTATGAGATAAAAATCTCAGTAAGCTCTAGTAAATGCAAATGCATGCGTGCGTATGCCATTCAGAAAACATGCTCAGATTTAAATACAGATACAGATTCATTTATACTTTGCTTTGCTTTGCTTTGCTATAAACTGTATACCGATTGCTTTACTTTGCTTTGCTATAAACTATATACCGATTTCTTTACTTTGCTTTGCTATAAACTGTATACCAATTGCTTTACTTTGCTTTGCTATAAACTGTATACCGATGGGCCATTTAAACTATATACCGAAGGGTCATTTAAACCGTATACCGAAGGGTCATTTAAACTATATACCGAAGGGTCATTTAAACTATATACCGAAGGGTCATTTAAACTGTATACCGAAGGGTCGAAGGGTCATTTAAACTGTATACCGAAGGGTCATTCTTTCTTTGCATTTACTTTAAAACGTCGTGCGGAAATTCGTTTTCATGACATTTAAAACACGTGATGCATGAACAGTTAATCAACGGAAAGTAAACAAACAACATACATATCAACAAGACAATACAACAAAACCTATAAACAGCTAACATAACTACCCAACCTAAACAACATAAAACAAGGAACCCTCAAGGATCCTTGATACGACGACGAGGTATGGTGTAGACCTTTCGGTCAAACAAGTCACGAGAACTTACCTCGTGCACGCTGCAATCCAAGCTTCGTCCACGAGCACTGTTTACCTAAGCAATTTACAAGAATTGACGTTAAAACGCGTTTGAGTTAATAAACGTCCAAATTGTCAAAAACCTTAACTAAAGAAATTCCTTAAAGTTCTAATCCAATTTATCGAGCTATTTATTTGAACAATTCACGCCCGGCACCTAAATTCTCAATTTACGAGCTTTTCTGAAAATCCTAAAATTCTCGGATTTTAAACTTTTTTCACGAATTGATCAAACTTCGTCCAATAACGTTCAATACGTCCTTTATATCGTTAATTACTATAAACCTATCAATTTCGGACCCTAATTTGGGTTCGGTAAAAACCGACCCGAAACTTCGAACGCAGCGTAACTTTCGCGTCGGTTATCGGAATCGAACGATTCCAGCGGCCACGCGCTCCACTAACAACCTATTTTAATCTGCCAAAAGTAATTTTAAAACAATCGACCGTAGATAGGTCAATTGCAGCAAAACCCGAACTGCCCTAACCCGGGAAATTCCCCCATTTCGATTTTTCATCAATTCACACTAATTTTCTCACCAATCAATCCCTCTTATACCTAATTAACATAAACTAACCAAAATTTAGATGTTATTCACCGAAAACCCGAAATCCCCAATTCGGGATTCCCTGTTTTCGGCCCAAATTGGGCACACCAACGCTCGGCAATCATTGCCGACTTGAACCTCGGCAAGACTACGCCGAGAACAGCCACAAAGGGTCGGCGATCGGAGCTCAACAGAGCTCGCCAATCCCGGCCAGAAATCGAGCAAGAACAGGGAATAAACTCACCGGTTTTCGATCGGGTTTTTGCGCGGAAATGTCGAGCCGAACTCTGGCTTCAGCTCGCCGGAGTCTGCTCGTCGTCGGAGCCGCGTCGTCGTCGGAAGGATGCCGCTCGCCGTTCGCGTTCGTCGTTCGTCGCGGGTGCTCGGGTCGCGGTGAAGAACAACACAATGTGTTGTTTTTGTTTTTATTTATTTATTATTAATAATATAATAATAATAATAATAATAATAATAAAACTAACGATTAATTAATCCTCGTTTATCGTTTTTCCGACCATTTCGAATTTCTTATTTCGCCAATAAATCCAACTTATTATCTGGGTTCTATTAAAACTGTCCGTTCGCAAATCGGACCTCGTTTACTATTTTTACTAAAATTATATTACGAAAAGCGTATTACTCGGTACTCGGCATATATCGATATTATTCTGAAAATTCTCTAAATTTCTTTAAAATCCCTATTAATTGTTAGGATCGTCATGACGCTTTCTCTTCGTAAAACGGATCTGATTTGACATATTTACAAAAATGTCATATATAATATAATAATAATATTTTCAAAAATCCGTACGAGCCGGATATTACATTCTACCCTCCTTATTCAGAATTTTGTCCACAAAATTTGCCACAGCTTATAGTTCTTGACATTAACGTCTCCTGTCTCGTGGCATCTTTACTTTGGTTAATCGTCTGTACTTACGGTCCTTTTTCGTGGTTCTAAACCAACATCCTACTATATTCTCCAACATAGGCCCCAAATTCGTATTTCTTACTTTCGATTTGATCGCACACGTCCTCTCTCACGTACTAAGCATAATCCAAACTCTCAAATCTCAATTAATTAACCCGACAACATATTTGTCACTTCAACACTTGCGAATGTACCAACTTTCAACTTTCACTTAACCACTCGCTAATTAAATCTCTTAGTATTAATAACTTCAAAATTCATTCTTTATCAACGTCTTTCTTCTGCTGTCCCTTTAGGTCAGAACTATACCTAGGCTTCCTAACGCCAGTCAAATTGAATGCCTTCAATCTCCTCCAATTTCTGGACTGTAACCCATATTTTTAACGGAATTCCTTCAATCCTACCCATAATCGAGATACACACCAGCCGAGTTCCTACATTAACTTCCTAATCATAGTCTTCATTTTCAGTTTACGCATCAAATTGTACCAAATCTCTAAGTCTTGATCAAATAACCTCTAACTGTGTACCTGTCACCTGACGTCCTGAGCACGCGTTGGTTTGCATTTAGCCACCCAAACATTAAACTCTCTCTCACTTATTAATTTGTTTCTACTAAAGATTGTCTCTTATCCTCAATCCTCGCAATAACTTCAACTTTCCGACATCATTCGCGTTGACCATCGTTCAAGGACTCATAACAACACCCAAGTTGCAATCCAAACTCCCCTTTATTTTCAACTTCAATTCCGCGAATTAAGTCCCTTTTGTTTCTAACTTCCTTAAATCTTGTGTCTATCGAACACGTACTTAATTACTTCACGCTCTCGAAGCCTTCTCAAATTATTTATTCTAACGCTAAATCTCTATTACACTCCAACCTTATTCACCTATTGGTCATAACAATTTCTTTATAAACATCAGAGTTGCAAAACTAGCCTCACAAATCATTTTGTTGGCCTTAACTCTAGTTTCCCGAGTGTACATTTCCCTAGTAATGTGCCCACAGAACTTCCCCATCAACAGTATCCAAACCGTACACTTCCTTGGGCACCTCGCGGTTCCTAATAAATTCTCAATTAATTTTTTGTGTTGCTACACTTTACAACGATGTCCTTAGAATACCTTGTCTCGATGGGTCAAACCAGAAGCTAAAGTCGCTAACCACTTAGGATCTTTGTCCCATTGTAGCGATGATCATTTAACCATCTTGTCTCACTCTGAACTACCTTTATGAGTTCTATCGCTAAGTCACTAATTGACTTTCCTTTACTACATACGCTACACTCATTTGTTTAACTCAATTCCTTGTCAACTCTAAGCACAATTGAATCACAAGATTTCTGCCATAAATTCACTCTAATTATTACTAAACCTTAAGTGCACAAACTTCGTTGATTAAATCGAACTAATCCTACTAACGTAGAACGATACTTCTATATGGCGTTTATTGTTATATGTGTGTCCTATTGTCTTCTCTTCGGGGTTTGCCTAGTAATTCATCTTACTCATCTATTATTCTCTTCCTTACTAATTTCAGTTCTAAATATTTTATCTATCATATGCATACCGATGTACAGGTAATAAAAAAATAATACCTGCAATTGTAGAAGGCTGGGCCCCATCGTCGGCGTTGTCAGGCTCGATGAATGCAAAGACCCTCGGTACAACTTTTCTTTGATCCATGCCATGTTGATCTCTGCCTGATTGATCTCGACCTCGATTCGGGCAGTCTTTAACAAAATGGCCTGGTTCTCCACACCAATAGCACACATTCATGCCTACTCTGCACTGTCCCCTGTGCTCCCTCTGACATTTAGGGCAAAGAGGTAACCGAGAAGCACCTTGTACCTGCTTGCCTTTCCCTCGATCGTTGCCTCCCTCTAGAGGCCTTTTAACGTCTCTTTGTTGTTGTTGCTGTTGCTGTGCTCTCGGCTGCCAGTCTTGATTCTGGGTCTGAGGATGGAGCTCACGAAAGAAGCCCTTAGCCGGCTCCCTCGGTCTAACACAAGTAGCTCTGGCGGCCTCAATATCCAAAGCCCTAGCTGTGATGTCAGAATATGGTACATCGATAATACCTGATACAACAACGTGCATCCGGATCTCTGAATTAAGGCCCTCCATAAACTGGTGTACCTTCTCCTCGTTATCGCTGACAAGGCGAGGTGCAAATCGCGACAAGGCCTCAAACTTCCGGATATACTCTGCAACTGAACCGGTTTGTTTCAGCTGCGTGAACTCATTCCTCTTGGCCACTCTCACTGTGCGGCTGAAATACTTATCGAAGAATAGAAACTTGAACCGATCCCAAGTCATAACTGATACATCCGTCGTCGACTTGATCGAGTCCCACCAGAAACGGGCATCCATCGCCAAGTGAAAGGTAGCATAAGCCACCTTGCTCCCGTTGCCGACCTCTGCATAACTCAGCATATCTTCCATCACCCGGATCCATTCCTCGGCACGTGTCGGATCCGACGATTGACCGTCGAATACTGGAGGCCGCAGGCTTTGGAACTTTTGCATACCCTGATTACCAGGAACTACCAAGTCTTGGGCCCTCTGATTCTCTCGGTTCACCAAGTCCGTAATTTGTTGTGCTTGCCGGTCCATATGCTGAGACTGGCGGTCCAACAATTTCGTAAGTCGATCCATCGCGTCGTCTCTAGGATCCCTTCCTCGAACCATATCTATAAAACTCCTATAAAATTTAAAACAAATAATCTCTAAGAAACAAAATCAAATAAAGCTGTAAACAGACTTACAGTTGATGAAGGATGTCCGCGTAGTGGCTGTGCAGTCGAGCAGTCTACAGAATCGATTTTAAAACCCGGGGGCTCTGATACCATAACTGTAACGACCCTTATACTATTCCTAATTTCCCGTACGAAATTTTTCTTTTTCCTTTATACTTAATATTTAAGTGGAAAACAAATTAATAAAACGTTTAAAACAATTCTTCTTTCTTTTATCACCTAAATATAACTTCAACATCTTACACCCTAACGCCCTTCTATACCATTTCATAATACAAATTTTGCCTACATAACAATCATACTTTTCACAATACAATTCAACGTATAACCGCTCTATACTCTCACTCGAAACGACTCGGGACATAGTTAAATAAAACACGTTTTCACGAAAACAAACTGCGTGGTTACGTTTAAAACTATTCAAATCCTCCTGTTTTCAAAACAAATACCAAGCAGTTCCAGAATACATTTTAAAACGTTTCAAAACATCAAAACATAAACCTATCATCTACCAGACCAAGCATCCTAATATGTTCTATTCAGTTTACCAACAGCCCATCCATAACAACCTAAAAATATTTCAAAACATTTTCATAACATTTAATTTAAACAGCCAAACAGTTCCAGAATTTCAAAACAAATGTCATTACCTAACATCCTAAAATATCTTTACAATTCATAAACCCAAAATACCCCAAGAAGACCCTCAAAACCTATACATACGTCCCCACGGGTCAGATGAACCTCGACTGCGCAACACACCACCGCAACCCATCCTCCGTCAACTGCCTCATGCCTCAGGAGGAGGAAGCTCGTCCTCACCTGTTTCCACGTAAACACCTACACCATACAGACATCTATGAGATAAAAATCTCAGTAAGCTCTAGTAAATGCAAATGCATGCGTGCGTATGCCATTCAGAAAACATGCTCAGATTTAAATACAGATACAGATTCATTTATTACTTGCTTTGCTTTGCTTGCTATAAACTGTATACCGATTGCTTTACTTTGCTTTGCTATAAACTATATACGATTTCTTTACTTTGCTTGCTATAAACTGTATACCAATTGCTTTACTTTGCTTTGCTATAAACTGTATACCGATGGGCCATTTAAACTATATACCGAAGGGTCATTTAAACCGTATACCGAAGGGTCATTTAAACTATAGACCGAAGGGTCATTTAAACTATATACCGAAGGGTCATTTAAACTGTATACCGAAGGGTCATTTAAACTGTATACCGAAGGGTCATTTAAACTGTATACCGAAGGGTCATTTAAACTGTATACCGAAGGGTCATTTAAACTGTATACCGAAGGGTCATTTAAACTGTATACCGATTGCTTTACTTTGCTTTGCTATAAACTGTATACCGAAGGGTCATTTAAACTGTATACCGAAGGGTCATTTAAACTGTATACCGAAGGGTCATTTAAACTGTATACCGAAGGGTCATTTAAACTGTATACCGAAGGGTCATTTAAACTGTATACCGAAGGGTCATTTAAACTGTATACCGAAGGGTCATTTAAACTGTATACCGAAGGGTCATTTAAACTGTATACCGAAGGGTCATTTAAACTGTATACCGAAGGGTCATTTAAACTGTATACCGAAGGGTCATTTAAACTGTATACCGAAGGGTCATTTAAACTGTATACCGAAGGGTCATTTAAACTGTATACCGAAGGGTCATTTAAACTGTATACCGAAGGGTCATTTAAACTGTATACCGAAGGGTCATTTAAACTGTATACCGAAGGGTCATTTAAACTGTATACCGAAGGGTCATTTAAACTGTATACCGAAGGGTCATTTAAACTGTATACCGAAGGGTCATTTAAACTGTATACCGAAGGGTCATTTAAACTGTATACCGAAGGGTCATTTAAACTGTATACCGAAGGGTCATTTAAACTGTATACCGAAGGGTCATTTAAACTGTATACCGAAGGGTCATTTAAACTGTATACCGAAGGGTCATTTAAACTGTATACCGAAGGGTCATTTAAACTGTATACCG
The DNA here is from genome assembly GCA_022432975.1 of Begonia masoniana. Classification (NCBI taxonomy): domain Eukaryota; kingdom Viridiplantae; phylum Streptophyta; class Magnoliopsida; order Cucurbitales; family Begoniaceae; genus Begonia; species Begonia masoniana. The sequence continues at coordinate 39,213,019 of CM039502.1, forward strand.
AAGGGTCATTTAAACTGTATACCGAAGGGTCATTTAAACTGTATACCGAAGGGTCATTTAAACTGTATACCGAAGGGTCATTTAAACTGTATACCGAAGGGTCATTTAAACTGTATACCGAAGGGTCATTTAAACTGTATACCGAAGGGTCATTTAAACTGTATACCGAAGGGTCATTTAAACTGTATACCGAAGGGTCATTTAAACTGTATACCGAAGGGTCATTTAAACTGTATACCGAAGGGTCATTTAAACTGTATACCGAAGGGTCATTTAAACTGTATACCGAAGGGTCATTTAAACTGTATACCGAAGGGTCATTTAAACTGTATACCGAAGGGTCATTTAAACTGTATACCGAAGGGTCATTTAAACTGTATACCGAAGGGTCATTTAAACTGTATACCGAAGGGTCATTTAAACTGTATACCGAAGGGTCATTTAAACTGTATACCGAAGGGTCATTTAAACTGTATACCGAAGGGTCATTTAAACTGTATACCGAAGGGTCATTTAAACTGTATACCGAAGGGTCATTTAAACTGTATACCGAAGGGTCATTTAAACTGTATACCGAAGGGTCATTTAAACTGTATACCGAAGGGTCATTTAAACTGTATACCGAAGGGTCATTTAAACTGTATACCGAAGGGTCATTTAAACTGTATACCGAAGGGTCATTTAAACTGTATACCGAAGGGTCATTTAAACTGTATACCGAAGGGTCATTTAAACTGTATACCGAAGGGTCATTTAAACTGTATACCGAAGGGTCATTTAAACTGTATACCGAAGGGTCATTTAAACTGTATACCGAAGGGTCATTTAAACTGTATACCGAAGGGTCATTTAAACTATATACCGAAGGGTCATTTAAACTGTATACCGAAGGGTCATTTAAACTGTATACCGAAGGGTCATTTAAACTGTATACCGAAGGGTCATTTAAACTGTATACCGAAGGGTCATTTAAACTGTATACCGAAGGGTCATTTAAACTGTATACCGAAGGGTCATTTAAACTGTATACCGAAGGGTCATTTAAACTGTATACCGAAGGGTCATTTAAACTGTATACCGAAGGGTCATTTAAACTGTATACCGAAGGGTCATTTAAACTGTATACCGAAGGGTCATTTAAACTGTATACCGAAGGGTCATTTAAACTGTATACCGAAGGGTCATTTAAACTGTATACCGAAGACAATACAACAAAACCTATAAACAGCTAACATAACTACCCAACCTAAACAACATAAAACAAGGAACCCTCAAGGATCCTTGATACGACGACGAGGTATGGTGTAGACCTTTCGGTCAAACAAGTCACGAGAACTTACCTCGTGCACGCTGCAATCCAAGCTTCGTCCACGAGCACTGTTTACCTAAGCAATTTACAAGAATTGACGTTAAAACGCGTTTGAGTTAATAAACGTCCAAATTGTCAAAAACCTTAACTAAAGAAATTCCTTAAAGTTCTAATCCAATTTATCGAGCTATTTATTTGAACAATTCACGCCGGCACCTAAATTCTCAATTTACGAGCTTTTCTGAAAATCCTAAAATTCTCGATTTTAAACTTTTTCACGAATTGATCAAACTTCGTCAATAACGTTCAATACGTCCTTTATATCGTTAATTACTATAAACCTATCAATTTCGGACCCTAATTTGGGTTCGGTAAAAACCGACCCGAACTTCGAACGCGCGTAACTTTCGCGTCGGTTATCGGAATCGAACGATTCCAGCGGCCACGCGCTCCACTAACAACCTATTTTAATCTGCCAAAAGTAATTTTAAAACAATCGACCGTAGATAGGTCAATTGCAGCAAAACCCGAACTGCCCTAACCCGGAAATTCCCCCATTTCGATTTTTCATCAATTCACACTAATTTTCTCACCAATCAATCCCTCTTATACCTAATTAACATAAACTAACCAAAATTTAGATGTTATTCACCGAAAACCCGAAATCCCCAATTCGGGATTCCCTGTTTTCGGCCCAAATTGGGCACACCAACGCTCGGCAATCATTGCCGACTTGAACCTCGGCAAGACTACGCCGAGAACAGCCACAAGGGTCGGCGATCGGAGCTCAACAGAGCTCGCCAATCCCGGCCAGAAATCGAGCAAGAACAGGAATAACTCACCGGTTTTCGATCGGGTTTTTGCGCGGAAATGTCGAGCCGAACTCTGGCTTCAGCTCGCCGGAGTCTGCTCGTCGTCGGAGCCGCGTCGTCGTCGGAAGGATGCCGCTCGCCGTTCGCGTTCGTCGTTCGTCGCGGGTGCTCGGGTCGCGGTGAAGAAACAACACAATGTGTTGTTTTTGTTTTTATTTATTTATTAATAATAATAATAATAATAATAATAATAATAATAATAATAATAATAATAATAATAATAATAATAATAATAATAATAATAATAATAATAATAATAATAATAATAATAATAATAATAATAATAATAATAATAATAATAATAATAATAATAATAATAATAATAATAATAATAATAATAATAATAATAATAATAATAATAATAATAATAATAATAATAATAATAATAATAATAATAATAATAATAATAATAATAATAATAATAATAATAATAATAATAATAATAATAATAATAATAATAATAATAATAATAATAATAATAATAATAATAATAATAATAATAATAATAATAATAATAATAATAATAATAATAATAATAATAATAATAATAATAATAATAATAATAATAATAATAATAATAATAATAATAATAATAATAATAATAATAATAATAATAATAATAATAATAATAATAATAATAATAATAATAATAATAATAATAATAATAATAATAATAATAATAATAATAATAATAATAATAATAATAATAATAATAATAATAATAATAATAATAATAATAATAATAATAATAATAATAATAATAATAATAATAATAATAATAATAATAATAATAATAATAATAATAATAATAATAATAATAATAATAATAATAATAATAATAATAATAATAATAATAATAATAATAATAATAATAATAATAATAATAATAATAATAATAATAATAATAATAATAATAATAATAATAATAATAATAATAATAATAATAATAATAATAATAATAATAATAATAATAATAATAATAATAATAATAATAATAATAATAATAATAATAATAATAATAATAATAATAATAATAATAATAATAATAATAATAATAATAATAATAATAATAATAATAATAATAATAATAATAATAATAATAATAATAATAATAATAATAATAATAATAATAATAATAATAATAATAATAATAATAATAATAATAATAATAATAATAATAATAATAATAATAATAATAATAATAATAATAATAATAATAATAATAATAATAATAATAATAATAATAATAATAATAATAATAATAATAATAATAATAATAATAATAATAATAATAATAATAATAATAATAATAATAATAATAATAATAATAATAATAATAATAATAATAATAATAATAATAATAATAATAATAATAATAATAATAATAATAATAATAATAATAATAATAATAATAATAATAATAATAATAATAATAATAATAATAATAATAATAATAATAATAATAATAATAATAATAATAATAATAATAATAATAATAATAATAATAATAATAATAATAATAATAATAATAATAATAATAATAATAATAATAATAATAATAATAATAATAATAATAATAATAATAATAATAATAATAATAATAATAATAATAATAATAATAATAATAATAATAATAATAATAATAATAATAATAATAATAATAATAATAATAATAATAATAATAATAATAATAATAATAATAATAATAATAATAATAATAATAATAATAATAATAATAATAATAATAATAATAATAATAATAATAATAATAATAATAATAATAATAATAATAATAATAATAATAATAATAATAATAATAATAATAATAATAATAATAATAATAATAATAATAATAATAATAATAATAATAATAATAATAATAATAATAATAATAATAATAATAATAATAATAATAATAATAATAATAATAATAATAATAATAATAATAATAATAATAATAATAATAATAATAATAATAATAATAATAATAATAATAATAATAATAATAATAATAATAATAATAATAATAATAATAATAATAATAATAATAATAATAATAATAATAATAATAATAATAATAATAATAATAATAATAATAATAATAATAATAATAATAATAATAATAATAATAATAATAATAATAATAATAATAATAATAATAATAATAATAATAATAATAATAATAATAATAATAATAATAATAATAATAATAATAATAATAATAATAATAATAATAATAATAATAATAATAATAATAATAATAATAATAATAATAATAATAATAATAATAATAATAATAATAATAATAATAATAATAATAATAATAATAATAATAATAATAATAATAATAATAATAATAATCCGAGTTCCTACATTAACTTCCTAATCATAGTCTTCATTTTCAGTTTACGCATCAAATTGTACCAAATCTCTAAGTCTTGATCAAATAACCTCTAACTGTGTACCTGTCACCTGACGTCCTGAGCACGCGTTGGTTTGCATTTAGCCACCCAAACATTAAACTCTCTCTCACTTATTAATTTTGTTTCTACTAAAGATTGTCTCTTATCCTCAATCCTCGCAATAACTTCAACTTTCCGACATCATTCGCGTTGACCATCGTTCAAGGACTCATAACAACACCCAAGTTGCAATCCAAACTCCCCTTTATTTTCAACTTCAATTCCGCGAATTAAGTCCCTTTTGTTTCTAACTTCCTTAATCTTGTGTCTATCGAACAGTACTTAATTACTTCACGCTCTCGAAGCCTTCTCAAATTATTTATTCTAACGCTAAATCTCTATTACACTCCAACCTTATTCACCTATTGGTCATAACAATTTCTTTATAACATCAGAGTTGCAAACTAGCCTCACAAATCATTTTGTTGGCCTTAACTCTAGTTTCCCGAGTGTACATTTCCTAGTAATGTGCCCACAGAACGTCCCCATCAACAGTATCCAAACCGTACACTTCCTTGGGCACCTCGCGGTTCCTAATAAATTCCAATAATTTGTGTGCTACACTTTACAACGATGTCCTTAGAATACCTTGTCTCGATGGGTCAAACCAGAAGCTAAAGTCGCTAACCACTTAGGATCTTTGTCCCATTGTAGCGATGATCATTTAACCATCTTGTCTCACTCTGAACTACCTTTATGAGTTCTATCGCTAAGTCACTAATTGACTTTCCTTTACTACATACGCTACACTCATTTGTTTAACTCAATTCCTTGTCAACTCTAAGCACAATTGAATCACAAGATTTCTGCCATAAATTCACTCTAATTATTACTAAACCTTAAGTGCACAAACTTCGTTGATTAAATCGAACTAATCCTACTAACGTAGAACGATACTTCTATATGGCGTTTATTGTATATGTGTGTCCTATTGTCTTCTCTTCGGGGTTTGCCTAGTAATTCATCTTACTCATCTATTATTCTCTTCCTTACTAATTTCAGTTCTAAATATTTTATCTATCATATGCTACCGATGTACAGGTAATAAAAAAATAATACCTGCAATTGTAGAAGGCTGGGCCCCATCGTCGGCGTTGTCAGGCTCGATGAATGCAAAGACCCTCGGTACAACTTTTCTTGATCCATGCCATGTTGATCTCTGCCTGATTGATCTCGACCTCGATTCGGGCAGTCTTTAACAAAATGGCCTGGTTCTCCACACCAATAGCACACATTCATGCCTACTCTGCACTGTCCCCTGTGCTCCCTCTGACATTTAGGGCAAAGAGGTAACCGAGAAGCACCTTGTACCTGCTTGCCTTTCCCTCGATCGTTGCCTCCCTCTAGAGGCCTTTTAACGTCTCTTTGTTGTTGTTGTTGTTGTTGTTGTTGTTGTTGTTGTTGTTGTTGTTGTTGTTGTTGTTGTTGTTGTTGTTGTTGTTGTTGTTGTTGTTGTTGTTGTTGTTGTTGTTGTTGTTGTTGTTGTTGTTGTTGTTGTTGTTGTTGTTGTTGTTGTTGTTGTTGTTGTTGTTGTTGTTGTTGTTGTTGTTGTTGTTGTTGTTGTTGTTGTTGTTGTTGTTGTTGTTGTTGTTGTTGTTGTTGTTGTTGTTGTTGTTGTTGTTGTTGTTGTTGTTGTTGTTGTTGTTGTTGTTGTTGTTGTTGTTGTTGTTGTTGTTGTTGTTGTTGTTGTTGTTGTTGTTGTTGTTGTTGTTGTTGTTGTTGTTGTTGTTGTTGTTGTTGTTGTTGTTGTTGTTGTTGTTGTTGTTGTTGTTGTTGTTGTTGTTGTTGTTGTTGTTGTTGTTGTTGTTGTTGTTGTTGTTGTTGTTGTTGTTGTTGTTGTTGTTGTTGTTGTTGTTGTTGTTGTTGTTGTTGTTGTTGTTGTTGTTGTTGTTGTTGTTGTTGTTGTTGTTGTTGTTGTTGTTGTTGTTGTTGTTGTTGTTGTTGTTGTTGTTGTTGTTGTTGTTGTTGTTGTTGTTGTTGTTGTTGTTGTTGTTGTTGTTGTTGTTGTTGTTGTTGTTGTTGTTGTTGTTGTTGTTGTTGTTGTTGTTGTTGTTGTTGTTGTTGTTGTTGTTGTTGTTGTTGTTGTTGTTGTTGTTGTTGTTGTTGTTGTTGTTGTTGTTGTTGTTGTTGTTGTTGTTGTTGTTGTTGTTGTTGTTGTTGTTGTTGTTGTTGTTGTTGTTGTTGTTGTTGTTGTTGTTGTTGTTGTTGTTGTTGTTGTTGTTGTTGTTGTTGTTGTTGTTGTTGTTGTTGTTGTTGTTGTTGTTGTTGTTGTTGTTGTTGTTGTTGTTGTTGTTGTTGTTGTTGTTGTTGTTGTTGTTGTTGTTGTTGTTGTTGTTGTTGTTGTTGTTGTTGTTGTTGTTGTTGTTGTTGTTGTTGTTGTTGTTGTTGTTGTTGTTGTTGTTGTTGTTGTTGTTGTTGTTGTTGTTGTTGTTGTTGTTGTTGTTGTTGTTGTTGTTGTTGTTGTTGTTGTTGTTGTTGTTGTTGTTGTTGTTGTTGTTGTTGTTGTTGTTGTTGTTGTTGTTGTTGTTGTTGTTGTTGTTGTTGTTGTTGTTGTTGTTGTTGTTGTTGTTGTTGTTGTTGTTGTTGTTGTTGTTGTTGTTGTTGTTGTTGTTGTTGTTGTTGTTGTTGTTGTTGTTGTTGTTGTTGTTGTTGTTGTTGTTGTTGTTGTTGTTGTTGTTGTTGTTGTTGTTGTTGTTGTTGTTGTTGTTGTTGTTGTTGTTGTTGTTGTTGTTGTTGTTGTTGTTGTTGTTGTTGTTGTTGTTGTTGTTGTTGTTGTTGTTGTTGTTGTTGTTGTTGTTGTTGTTGTTGTTGTTGTTGTTGTTGTTGTTGTTGTTGTTGTTGTTGTTGCGGCTTTGGAACTTTTGCATACCCTGATTACCAGGAACTACCAAGTCTTGGGCCCTCTGATTCTCTCGGTTCACCAAGTCCGTAATTTGTTGTGCTTGCCGGTCCATATGCGAATGGCGGCCAACCCAATTTAGTAAGCGATCCATCGCGTCGTCTCTAGGATCCCTTCCTCGAACCATATCTATAAAACTCCTATAAAATTTAAACAATAATCTCTAAGAAACAAAATCAAATAAAGCTGTAAACAGACTTACAGTTGATGAAGGATGTCCGCGTAGTGGCTGTGCAGTCCGAGCAGTCTACAGAATCGATTTTAAAACCCGGGGCTCTGATACCATAACTGTAACGACCCTTATACTATTCCTAATTTCCCGTACGAAATTTTTCTTTTTCCTTTATACTTAATATTTAAGTGGAAAACAAATTAATAAAACGTTTAAAACAATTCTTCTTTCTTTTATCACCTAAATATAACTTCAACATCTTACACCCTAACGCCCTTCTATACCATTTCATAATACAAATTTTGCCTACATAACAATCATACTTTTCACAATACAATTCAACGTATAACCGCTCTATACTCTCACTCGAAACGACTCGGGACATAGTTAAATAAAACACGTTTTCACGAAAACAAACTGCGTGGTTACGTTTAAAACTATTCAATCCTCCTGTTTTCAAAACAAATACCAAGCAGTTCCAGAATACATTTTAAAACGTTTCAAAACATCAAAACATAAACCTATCATCTACCAGACCAAGCATCCTAATATGTTCTATTCAGTTACCAACAGCCCATCCATAACAACCTAAAAATATTTCAAACATTTTCATAACATTTAATTTAAACAGCCAAACAGTTCCAGAATTTCAAAACAAATGTCATTACCTAACATCCTAAATATCTTTACAATTCATAAACCCAAATACCCCAAGAAGACCCTCAAAACCTATACATACGTCCCCACGGGTCAGATGAACCTCGACTGCGCAACACACCACCGCAACCCATCCTCCGTCAACTGCCTCATGCCTCAGGAGGAGGAAGCTCGTCCTCACCTGTTTCCACGTAAACACCTACACCATACAGACATCTATGAGATAAAAATCTCAGTAAGCTCTAGTAAATGCAAATGCATGCGTGCGTATGCCATTCAAAAACATGCTCAGATTTAAATACAGATACAGATTCATTTATTACTTTGCTTTGCTTTGCTTTGCTATAAACTGTATACCGATTGCTTTACTTTGCTTTGCTTTGCTATAAACTGTATACCGATTGCTTTACTTTGCTTTGCTTTGCTATAAACTGTATACCGATTGCTTTACTTTGCTTTGCTATAAACTGTATACCGAAGGGTCATTTAAACTGTATACCGAAGGGTCATTTAAACTATATACCGAAGGGTCATTTAAACTGTATACCGAAGGGTCATTTAAACTATATACCGAAGGGTCATTTAAACTGTATACCGAAGGGTCATTTAAACTATATACCGAAGGGTCATTTAAACTGTATACCGAAGGGTCATTTAAACTGTATACCGATTGCTTTACTTTGCTTTGCTATAAACTGTATACCGATTGCTTTACTTTGCTTTGCTATAAACTGTATACCGAAGGGTCATTTAAACTATATACCGAAGGGTCATTTAAACTGTATACCGAAGGGTCATTTAAACTATATACCGAAGGGTCATTTAAACTATATACCGAAGGGTCATTTAAACTATATACCGAAGGGTCATTTAAACTATATACCGAAGGGTCATTTAAACTATATACCGAAGGGTCATTTAAACTATATACCGAAGGGTCATTTAAACTATATACCGAAGGGTCATTTAAACTGTATACCGAAGGGTCATTTAAACTGTATACCGAAGGGTCATTTAAACTGTATACCGAAGGGTCATTTAAACTGTATACCGAAGGGTCATTTAAACTGTATACCGATTGCTTTACTTTGCTTTGCTTTGCTTTGCTTTGCTATAAACTGTATACCGATTGCTTTACTTTGCTTTGCTTTGCTATAAACTGTATACCGAAGGGTCATTTAAACTGTATACCGATTGCTTTACTTTGCTTTGCTATAAACTGTATACCGAAGGGTCATTTAAACTATATACCGAAGGGTCATTTAAACTATATACCGAAGGGTCATTTAAACTATATACCGAAGGGTCATTTAAACTATATACCGAAGGGTCATTTAAACTATATACCGAAGGGTCATTTAAACTATATACCGAAGGGTCATTTAAACTATATACCGAAGGGTCATTTAAACTGTATACCGAAGGGTCATTTAAACTGTATACCGAAGGGTCATTTAAACTGTATACCGAAGGGTCATTTAAACTGTATACCGAAGGGTCATTTAAACTGTATACCGATTGCTTTACTTTGCTTTGCTTTGCTTTGCTTTGCTATAAACTGTATACCGATTGCTTTACTTTGCTTTGCTATAAACTGTATACCGAAGGGTCATTTAAACTGTATACCGATTGCTTTACTTTGCTTTGCTATAAACTGTATACCGAAGGGTCATTTAAACTGTATACCGAAGGGTCATTTAAACTATATACCGAAGGGTCATTTAAACTGTATACCGAAGGGTCATTTAAACTATATACCGAAGGGTCATTTAAACTATATACCGAAGGGTCATTTAAACTATATACCGAAGGGTCATTTAAACTATATACCGAAGGGTCATTTAAACTGTATACCGATTGCTTTACTTTGCTTTGCTATAAACTGTATACCGAAGGGTCATTTAAACTATATACCGAAGGGTCATTTAAACTGTATACCGAAGGGTCATTTAAACTATATACCGAAGGGTCATTTAAACTGTATACCGAAGGTCATTTAAACTATATACCGAAGGGTCATTTAAACTATATACCGAAGGGTCATTTAAACTGTATACCGATTGCTTTACTTTGCTTTGCTTTGCTATAAACTGTATACCGAAGGGTCATTTAAACTATATACCGAAGGGTCATTTAAACTGTATACCGAAGGGTCATTTAAACTGTATACCGAAGGGTCATTTAAACTGTATACCGAAGGGTCATTTAAACTATATACCGAAGGGTCATTTAAACTGTATACCGATTGCTTTACTTTGCTTTGCTATAAACTGTATACCGATTGCTTTACTTTGCTTTGCTTTGCTATAAACTGTATACCGAAGGGTCATTTAAACTATATACCGAAGGGTCATTTAAACTGTATACCGAAGGGTCATTTAAACTATATACCGAAGGGTCATTTAAACTATATACCGAAGGGTCATTTAAACTATATACCGAAGGGTCATTTAAACTGTATACCGAAGGGTCATTTAAACTGTATACCGATTGCTTTACTTTGCTTTGCTATAAACTGTATACCGAAGGGTCATTTAAACTGTATACCGAAGGGTCATTTAAACTATATACCGAAGGGTCATTTAAACTATATACCGAAGGGTCATTTAAACTGTATACCGATTGCTTTACTTTGCTTTGCTATAAACTGTATACCGATTGCTTTACTTTGCTTTGCTATAAACTGTATACCGATTGCTTTACTTTGCTTTGCTATAAACTGTATACCGAAGGGTCATTTAAACTATATACCGAAGGGTCATTTAAACTATATACCGAAGGGTCATTTAAACTGTATACCGATTGCTTTACTTTGCTTTGCTATAAACTGTATACCGAAGGGTCATTTAAACTGTATACCGAAGGGTCATTTAAACTGTATACCGAAGGGTCATTTAAACTATATACCGAAGGGTCATTTAAACTGTATACCGAAGGGTCATTTAAACTGTATACCGAAGGGTCATTTAAACTGTATACCGATTGCTTTACTTTGCTTTGCTTTGCTTTGCTTTGCTTTGCTTTGCTATAAACTGTATACCGATTGCTTTACTTTGCTTTGCTTTGCTTTGCTTTGCTTTGCTTTGCTATAAACTGTATACCGAAGGGTCATTTAAACTGTATACCGAAGGGTCATTTAAACTGTATACCGATTGCTTTACTTTGCTTTGCTTTGCTTTGCTTTGCTATAAACTGTATACCGAAGGGTCATTTAAACTATATACCGAAGGGTCATTTAAACTATATACCGAAGGGTCATTTAAACTGTATACCGAAGGGTCATTTAAACTATATACCGAAGGGTCATTTAAACTATATACCGAAGGGTCATTTAAACTGTATACCGATTGCTTTACTTTGCTTTGCTTTGCTTTGCTATAAACTGTATACCGATTGCTTTACTTTGCTTTGCTTTGCTATAAACTGTATACCGAAGGGTCATTTAAACTGTATACCGATTGCTTTACTTTGCTTTGCTATAAACTGTATACCGAAGGGTCATTTAAACTGTATACCGAAGGGTCATTTAAACTATATACCGAAGGGTCATTTAAACTGTATACCGATTGCTTTACTTTGCTTTGCTATAAACTGTATACCGAAGGGTCATTTAAACTGTATACCGATTGCTTTACTTTCGCGTCGGTTATCGGAATCGAACGATTCCAGCGGCCACGCGCTCCACTAACAACCTATTTTAATCTGCCAAAAGTAATTTTAAAACAATCGACCGTAGATAGGTCAATTGCAGCAAACCCGAACTGCCCTAACCCGGGAAATTCCCCCATTTCGATTTTCATCAATTCACACTAATTTTCTCACCAATCAATCCCTCTTATACCTAATTAACATAAACTAACCAAAATTTAGATGTTATTCACCGAAAACCCGAAATCCCCAATTCGGGATTCCCTGTTTTCGGCCCAAATTGGGCACACCAACGCTCGGCAATCATTGCCGACTTGAACCTCGGCAAGACTACGCCGAGAACAGCCACAAAGGGTCGGCGATCGAGCTCAACAGAGCTCGCCAATCCCGGCCAGAAATCGAGCAAGAACAGGGAATAAACTCACCGGTTTTCGATCGGGTTTTTGCGCGGAAATGTCGAGCCGAACTCTGGCTTCAGCTCGCCGGAGTCTGCTCGTCGTCGGAGCCGCGTCGTCGTCGGAAGGATGCCGCTCGCCGTTCGCGTTCGTCGTTCGTCGCGGGTGCTCGGGTCGCGGTGAAGAAACAACACAATGTGTTGTTTTTGTTTTTATTTATTTATTAATAATAATAATAATAATAATAATAATAATAATAATAAAACTAACGATTAATTAATCCTCGTTTATCGTTTTCCGACCATTTCGAATTTCTTATTTCGCCAATAAATCCAACTTATTATCTGGGTTCTATTAAAACTGTCCGTTCGCAAATCGGACCTCGTTTACTATTTTTACTAAAATTATATTACGAAAAGCGTATTTACTCGGAATATATCGATATTATTCTGAAAATTCTCTAAATTTCTTTAAAATCCCTATTAATTGTTAGGATCGTCATGACGCTTTCTCTTCGTAAAACGGATCTGATTTGACATATTTACAAAAATGTCATATATAATATAATAATAATATTTTCAAAAATCCGTACGAGCCGGATATTACAGATACTAAAGAGGTATTCTCATGATTTTTCTTTTTTGAATTTTTGGAATTTTTTTTTTTTTGAACTAAAACGAAAGTAAAAGAATCAAAAGGTTTTGGGGAGAAGAAACAAAGAAAATAACGAGAATGATAAAGATAGCTTCTCTGAATCGAAGAACCTTCTCTCTGATACCAAATGATGCGAACCTAAGATATTAGAGATTTTAGACCCAACACGCAATGCAGAATTCAAAGGGAATGATGACTTTATTGATTCGAAAGAACAAGAAGAAGAAACTTGACCCCAATCGAAAAGTTAGCGATGGAACCGAAGTTATCAGAAAAGTAGCTAGACCCGAACCAAACTCGTTAGTTGAAACTAAGCTATCACGTTCGATCTTTTCAAGAATACACTTGAAGAAGGTCAAGTTCTAATCCAAGAACTTAAGAAGAGAGTTATACGGATCTCACCTCAAAACAAAGTTTCATAAAAATTAATTCATTCAAAAAGTCCCTAAAATCTATTACAAGCCTCCCTTAAATAGGTAAAGGTATAAATTTAATAAGGTAATAATATAATTAGAACTAATAAAATATCCTAATCAGACAATAGGAAAGTTTCTAAAAATAATAAAAGTAAAATTGTAATTTGGAAAGTAGTGCAAGTGGATGGTGACCGCGACAATTAGGTTTAAGTAGCATGAGCCCCGAGTTTAATTAAGATTGTGGGCCTAGCCCAATGGTGTGGCACTTGTAAGAACTTTGAAGTTAAAAACTCTTGGGCTAGAGTAGTGCCATATTTGGTGACCATGTGGGAAGCCTTTATTTTTGAGACATCTCTTACGTTTTGGGCTTTGTTTTGGGCTTCTTTTCTAATCATTGCTTCTTTGTCAACACATAGTAATATTATGGCCCGTTGCACATCTTGTGATGATTTATTTTCTTGGATGTCTTTGATTAAAATTTGTAGTCTTTTGTTTATTTTTAATAATAATAATAATAATAATAATAATAATAATAATAATAATAATAATAATAATAATAATAATAATAATAATAATAATAATAATAATAATAATAATAATAATAATAATAATAATAATAATAATAATAATAATAATAATAATAATAATAATAATAATAATAATAATAATAATAATAATAATAATAATAATAATAATAATAATAATAATAATAATAATAATAATAATAATAATAATAATAATAATAATAATAATAATAATAATAATAATAATAATAATAATAATAATAATAATAATAATAATAATAATAATAATAATAATAATAATAATAATAATAATAATAATAATAATAATAATAATAATAATAATAATAATAATAATAATAATAATAATAATAATAATAATAATAATAATAATAATAATAATAATAATAATAATAATAATAATAATAATAATAATAATAATAATAATAATAATAATAATAATAATAATAATAATAATAATTGTTCTTGATCTCGACATTGGTCCTCCTATGTTCACCAATGGATCTTGACTCCCTATTGCTTCTTGATTGTCCTTGGTTGCTCCTTTGACTACATCACAAAGTTATCTAAACATCATATTCAAAAGACTATAAAACATTTACATAAAACCTTAAAACATCACCCACAGGTCAAAAGGGTCGCTGATTTCCACAACAAACCTCCATGAACTCGTTCCCCCAACTGCATCTATTCGTCGGCTTAAGGCTCAAAGTTCTCATTTGTATGATCAGTACCTACATCATAAAGTTTAACTAATGAGCCTAACGCTCAGCGAAATCATATCTAAGTTGTAAAATGCTCGTCCTATGCATGCTACTTCTCAAAACATGTACATACTATGCATTTAGGTTTAAGTGAACATATTGGTTAAAGGGGCATATTAGGGGAGTATGCTCAACTTACATGACATGGGTTAGTGTTTTTGTCTTGTCCCGGAGAATGACAAAATACTTATGTCCTTGGCAAAGACGGTTTTACATAAGTCTTAGAGAAGGACAAGAACATATATCATTCTTCATCCCACAACTTAACTGGTACATTACATTGAACATTTACTTATCTTTCTTACATAAAACATATGCATAAAACATTTTGCATGAACATACAATATTAATAAAACATAACATAACAATAGACATGTCCTCGAAGTGTAATCGTAGACAATTTATCAAGACAGTTTAGTAAACAATAACACTTAACCTAAAACATATTCTATAATCCTAGCTACCCATCGGTGTACCACATAAAGCATATAAATCCTAGTACCTTTGTAAAGTAGGCCTTAAGGGTCGAACACATGCAATATGAATTTACCTTTGGTTTGTCAAAATTTAAGCAACCTTGATGTTTTTCTTGGAGTTTAAAACCTAAACATACATATTGAACTCATTAATACATCACAATTTCAATAACCAATTCTATACGTTCAACAACTCCAGTTTAATCCAAAACTTTACTCAAAACATTCAAACATCCATATAATTGAAATTCAAACACCATCAACTATCCAATTCAACTAGCTTAAACCAATTCAATTTATGAAATTTCGATAAACACCAATCAAAACTCTAATCTCACAACCGATTTTGGTTCAACTTGAAACGGTCGTAACTCCCTCAATTTTTATCTATTTTCTACAATTCAAAATATTTTAGAAACCTTATAATGTCTAGTTTATCATAAAATCATCCATTTTCAAAAGAAAAATAGGAAATCAAAGCAGCTTTCATGTAAAATTGATCTGCTCTGTTAACCAAATTCCAATTTCCTTCTAACATGTATAAGTTTCCCTTCAACTCATCTAAAGCCATTATATAACCCTTAAACCAACGTAGAACACGAAATTGGAGAAGGAGAACCAGTAAAATTTCAGAATTTTTGGAGTTCTAAACCCTAAATCAAAACTCCATTCAAAACTAACTAACATTCACATAAACCTATCCTTTAGCTTGCATAAATTTTAGGCTTAATTTTCTTACCTTAAACTTGAGGAGAAAGCTTGGCGTGAAGAGTGGAAGAATCGCCAATGGAGGAGAGCTGCTGCTTGTTTTTCGTAGAGGAGAAGAGAGAATGAAAAACAAAAGAAGAGGGAGAGTGTCTGCTGAAGATAACGAGAGAGAGAGAGAGAGAGAGAGAGAGAGAGAGAGAGAGAGAGAGAGAGAGAGAGAGTTGTTTGGTTACAAGGATAAGGTTAGCTTCTTGAAGAAGCTTTGCAATTTAATTCAAATCTCCACTTAAAATCTCGTACATTTTTAACTCCCTCTTTGATCGTTCTACCTCTTTAACTCTTAAACTTTGGCATCCAAATTCCTCGAAAAGATACATCGTATTTATAGCAATTTTCTTTTGCACAAAGAATTTGAGAGACAACTACATGATATAGAAAATTCGGGTGTTACAGTATTTAAGTTATATTTTTAGCCTCCCTTCAACACTTTTGAATGGAAAAATTATAGAAACTTTCAGCTTGTTGAAGCTCAATAACTTTCTTCATCAGTGAGTTACATCCAAGAGAACTAGGTTAGTTTTTGGGGTATCCATTATTGTGACTGCCAAAGTGATGTCATTTCTATTACAACATTCCTCCTCCCTTTTTTGGCATGAAGAATTACCTGCAATGTTGTATTTAAACTCTCATCCAAGGGTAGTTGGAATGTTCATTTTCAAAAAGAAGCCAAATTCTGAGAGGTGCTGTTATTACTTCCTCGGACCAGCCAGTAATCTTTCATCCATAACTTTTCATCCACAACTAATCAACCTCTGATTTTTAGAGGCCACTTCCATTACACCCAAAGTGAGTTAACATTAAAATATCAGCTCATTTGAAGTTCATTTGAAGTTGTGCTTTCAGAAAAAAAGAACAATTTTCGGGCAAAACTGTTGCACTTGGACGAGAGCTTTGTACTTCAACCTCATTTCTTTAGTTGAAGCACGTCAACGTGTTTACACTTGGTTTCCCTCAAATAATAGCTTTTATATGATAGTCTCACACTCTTGCCTCCCAAGCATATCCTCTTCAATAATTAACAAATTTATTAATTTCAGCCCTTGTTGAAAAGAATCTTTATCTTAGATTTTTATAATCAATCCATGTACGACTTCATGTATTTTCTTGGTTCTTGATCTTGTCGTTGAGCCTCCAATATCTTGACATGGATTTTTCACTTTGGACTTGAAGTTGGTTGTACCTTGATTCACATCAAGTGGATAATAAAAACACTTGTTCCTATTTTCTTGTTGCAAAGGGAGCATATGCTATTGCTGCTGATTTTGACAACCAGTTTCCTTCGGATGTAAAGCTTATCTTTCACTAATTTTAAATAGCATCCAAGTGACAGCAAAAATACAGATCAATTCCACGACAGATCACTATGAAGCCAAAAGCTTAAAATTCTCTACATATCCTAATTTAGACCGGTTCAATTTCGTGGGATAAATTGAACGTTAAATTATGGATTTTATTTTTTGTGGTATTTTCAGACTGATTTCATTTGCTAACAGTGTATAGTTTGCTATTTGAATTGACGAAAAAAATTTGATCGGTGTTTGAATTAAAAAAATGCTATAGTTTGATGTTTGAATTGATTGAAAAAAATTGTTCGATGTTTGAATTGAAAAAACTCCATAATTCGATGTTTGAATTGACGAAAAAACTTGTTCAGTGTTTCAATTAAAAAACACCTAATAATTCAATATTTTATTTGAGGAAAAAACTGGTTGAGTGTTTGAATTAAAAAAACACCTAATAATTCATTATTTTATTAGGTAAAGTGAAAAAAAAAGCCTGAAGTTTGGCAAAAGTTGAAAAAAAAAGCCTAAACTTTCGAAAGTGCAAAAAAGAGTTTTGCGGTCGACCCCATCAAATTAGGCAGTCGACCGCATAATGCGGTTAACCATCTGATTTGATGCAGTCGATCACATTTAGGTGGCACTAAAATCAATTTACAAAAACACTAAACGATATGCAATTTACTTGAAATTTTTATCACATGTTCTTTATATTATAAAAATTTAATTTAAAAATTTCATGGTTTTCTAACTATTGTACGATTTATCGTAATTTTATTTAATTATTTTGTAAAATAATTATAATAAATTATGCAAATGTTAGAAAATCACGAAAATGTTTAAATTATTTGCTCATATTAATTACAACATGTGATAAAAATTTCAAGTAAAATTAGTATTGTTTGGTAGTTTTTTAAAATTAATGTATAAAATAAAGAAGAAACAAATATTAATTTTAAAACATATACTAAACGATATTTATTTTACTTGAAAGTTTTACCACATGTTTTCCTTAATATGAGAAGGTAATAAAAATAATTTCGTGATTTTCTAACATTGGTATAATTTATTATAATTATTTTACAAAATAAGTAAATAAAATTACAATAAATCGTACAAGTGTTAGAAAATCATGAAAAGTTTCGCATTATCTTATTATCTTCTCATAATATGGAAAACATGTGATGAAAATTTCAAGTAAATTGCATATCGTTTAGTGTTTTTTTAAATTAATTTTAGTGCTACCTAAATGCGGTCAACCGCATCAAATTAGGCGGTTAACCGCATTATGCGGTCGACCTGCCTAATTTGATACGGTCGACCACAAAGCTCTTTTTTGCACTTTCAAAATTGCCTAATTTGATGCGGTCGACTACAAAGCTCTTTTTTACACTTTCGAAAGTTTAAGCATTTTTTTCAACTTTCGCCAAACTTCATCATTTTTTTGCACTTTATCCTATTTTATTTGATATTTACCCTAAATTATCTTGACAGTGTGATTATTAAAAACTAGCCTAACATCTATGCATTACCTAAACCAGAGCTTGTCAATTACAGAAACTAGCAGGATCGGATCCATTGTCAGAGGAATCTACGTATACTTTCTTCCAAACCGACGACGACTATGGCGCCACCGTCAGCGAAACGGTGGCGCGCTATCTTTGTAGTTTTATTTTTCTTCCTTACAATCTCTCCGTCTGTTTCTATCTACTGCGATGAAGACGATTGTTACGATCTTCTAGGGTCTGTTCAACATTAGCTTTTCCGAATTCATTTTCTCCGATTCTATTCTTACGTTTCATTATCGCATGTCTACTAAGTCTAACTCATAGAATCGTTTCTTCAATTTTAGTGTAACGCAGAGCGCTAATGCTTCAGAAATCAAGAAAGCTTACTATAAATTATCGCTCAAATAGTAAGTTCCCTTTTTTTTTTTTCTATGAAATATTGATTCGGTTTTGTTAACATTTTCCGTATAATCTGATACAGTCACCCAGATAAGAATCCGGATCCAGAGTCCAAGAAACTTTTTGTTAAAATTGCGAATGCCTACGAGGTAAACTGGTACCGAATTGGAAGCTTATGACTTTGATTCGTCGTCTGTCTTGATTTTCAAATAAAAAATCGTTTGGATGAAATTTATATTATCTTAGCAATTCGGAACTTCTATTTTACAGATTTTGAAGGATGAAGCCACAAGGGAGCAATATGACTATGCAATAGCTCATCCGGAAGAGGTGAGATCCGTTACTGAAGTATTTGGCATTGGTGGATTGTATTTCTCTTTCTTTAAATACCTATATCTGTAAACGAATTTATATGGTATCTCTTTATTCTTTTGTTCTCATCTACCTATGATGAAAGATCCACCAAGAAAAAACTTGTTTTTTCTATATCGGTGACCTGCTGCAAATGGTTAAAGATAATTCCATCACGTTCTAATGAAAAAAACTACTATTGGGTGGGCCTGTGACTTGGAAGAATTATTCAACTCGTTTCTTTATTCCATCGGTCTGACTTCATTTGATATGTAAAATTCCCATGGAATATTGGAAAAAGACAGAAAGATGAGACAGCGCAGCTCAATGACTCATTTTGA
The DNA here is from genome assembly GCA_022432975.1 of Begonia masoniana. NCBI lineage: Eukaryota > Viridiplantae > Streptophyta > Magnoliopsida > Cucurbitales > Begoniaceae > Begonia > Begonia masoniana. The sequence goes on from CM039502.1 coordinate 39,232,932, forward strand.
AGATTACTTTAAGTCTTTCTTCACAGCAGCTTAAATTTATGATTTTGCTATGCTTTCTTAGGATGCTTTTGAAATGCTCTGAACTATCATTTTTTCTGCTGTAGGTATTTTACAACACTGCTCGGTACTATCATGCATATTATGGTCACAAGACGGTGATGATTTTTTTATTCTTCTAATCACCTAACAAATTGATGTTGCTTAGTTATTGCTTTACATATCATTTATTTATTTTGAGACTGTTCTTTGATCTTTTTTTTTTTTTTGTTTTCTTTAGGATACACGTGCTGTCTTGGTGGGATTCCTTCTAATTCTTTCTGCATTTCAATATTTAAATCAGTGGACAACATATAAACAGGTACTATGTTTTGAGTATTCACTATCCATGATAGAATAAAAGTTTCTATCACAATGTTTTTTGGGCATTAAGATTGTGTGACAGTCAACTGAAGTAATTGTGATGTAAATTCTTGTTATGTATGAAAGTGACGAGTCAGTCCTTATATATTGATGTGAAATTAATTAAGAATGGTAACTTAAGTATTATAATTTGGTTAGTTCACTATAAATAGAGAAGATGATGGAGTTAAGGATTACTACTGTACATTGTCTAGCAAATTACTAACTGAGTAGCCTCTTTTCCTAGCGAGTTGCTCATGGTATATTCTGAATCTTGCATTGTTGCTAAGATTTGTAGTAGTTTAAGGTGTTTCGATTTCAATTTCGGTTCAATTTCATTGTAATGGACTTCGATGCTCATAAGTGGTATCAGAGTGAGTCCGATCTTTGGCTAGAAAGGATCAGAAGCACCTATGAGGGTTGAATGCGGACATGGAGATGACTTTAGAAAAGGTAGCAAACATGGAGATGACGCCGGAAAAGCTAGCTGCGATGAACAACCAACGTTCCATTTTGCCAAATTTGTTGGAGAAATTGCGTCTCTGGAAGGGTGAAATTCAGAAAACTGGTGATAGCAAAAACAGTGAAGCTACTGTGGCAATCACTAGCTTTAAGTTGTAGCAGATGGAGGGGAATCGCGAAAGAACTCATATGTAAAGCAAAAGCTATCATTAGAAGAAATGGACAACAAGAGGGAAGAGATAGAGTGGTTGGCCAAATCGGTTTAGCTAATTTGTTCAAAGGCATAGGAAGGTGGGGACAAACAAGATTGGGAACTCGACCGTGCTGAGAAAAAAGAAAGGGGTCTTTGATGAGCCACATTCTCATCAGAGTAGCCCACTAAGGATTTTGTGGGTACGGAGGAACTGAATCGAGACGACTTTTGTTTCGCCTCCCATTAATCTGTTTTGTATTGCCACATAAACAGAGACCGTCAGGCAAAAATCGTAAGAGAGCTAGGGTTTGGGAAAGGAAGGAGAACTGTAGTTTTAAAGCAGACCGACAACGAGTTGAAGTTTTTTGGATTCCAACCTTGGGTTTTTGAGGGACAACTTGGCGGTGCAAAAGAGAGTCGGCCAAGATTTTTGGCTGTGGGAGCCAAAAACTGAAGATCTTGGCGACTAGGGTTCACCCAATTCAAACTTGCATCAATAAATTGTTGGGTTGGGCTGTGAATTTGATTATCGAGAAGAATTTTTTACAATTGTGTAGGTTTGGAAAGTTAGAAAGGAATGAGTGTATCTTCTCCTCGGTCAGACTTGGAAATTAATGGAGGATGACTGGGTTGAACATTTAGGCCAGGAAAGATGGGTTTCCAAATGGGGAAAGGAGAGTTGGGCTGGAGATTTAGAGACGGAAGATAATTATTTTTACTAGGGCCGGGCTGGAAAGCTGGTGGAAAATGATTCTTTTGACAAGGGTGGGCCTGAAATAATGCAAGTTAAATTAGAAAACATGGTGGACTGGTCTTTGAATGAGGTCATTTAGACTATGGAGGCCAACATGCATTATCTTTTGGGTTTGAAGTCAAATCACCTAGCGGTATATGCCGAAAAATTTTGCATGGAATTTGGAGAAGCCAATGACTCAAGACCTTGAGGACAATGTTGATTTTGAGGGGGTGTTGATGAGAAGTTAATTAAAGAGAGTAATTTAAGTATTGTAATTAGGTTAGTTTACTATAAATAAAGTGAAAATGATTGAGTTAAGGACTTTGAACATTGTCTAACAAATTACCCACTGGAGTAGTCTCTTTTCCGAGTGAGTTGTTTGTGGTATTTTCCGGTTCTAGCATTGTTGTTAAGATTTGTGGTAGTTGAAGGTGTTTTGATTTCAATTTCAGTTTAATTTCATTGTAATGGACTTCGATGCTCACCGTATGTTTCGTTCTATGCTCTGTTTTATATTTCATAAATCTTTTTGCATTTTTCATACTCTAGGCTGTAGCCATGGTCAAGAAGACACCAGCATACAAAAATAGGCTAAGAGCACTGGAACTAGAACGCAGTGGGGGTGCAATGAATAAGAAGAAGGGTTCCAAACAGATGGATAAGTATGCATAGATACAATCTCTAGTTGCTAAACAATTTTGAACAAGTGTATACTTTTGTAGTTTGTAATACTCTTTTACTCCAGTTCGTCATTTTCAGCTAGTAACTTGTCCAATTTTTTGCATTCTATGTACTCTAGCATTGAAATAAGTAGGGCCATGTTCTTATGGCAGGAAGGTGGTAGAAGATCTCAGCAACGAATTAGAATTGGAGATCAAGGGAGCTGAGAAACCGTCTGTCTGGCAACTTCTTGGAGTTCGATTTGTTCTCCTCCCATATACGATTGGGAAGGTTATATTCTTTTAATTTCTTTTGATATTTTGATATGAGCATATGAACAAAAGCGAGGCTGAATAATGTATTGTGTATTTCTCCAGCTGTTGTTATGGTCTGGCTGTTGGTTCTGGAGATACAAGGTGAAACAAGCACCTTTTTCTTGGGAAGATGCATCTTACCTTACACAACGGTCACTTCGAGTTCCTCTCGATGTATGGAGAAATATGGGTAATGAATTCGTTGATACCTTTGATTGTGTTAGAAGTTACAAATCATTTGACTCAATTTTCTCTGAATGGTGCGAAAGTTATCTGCAAACAATTTTGTTGAATTAGATAGATTTTTTGATGGAGTTGTGCATTTTTATCAGATGAACAAAGGAAGGAAGATCTTGTAAGGAGACGTTTATGGGAGAAAGCAAACTTCGAGAGCTACCTTGCGGATATGCGGAAAGAATCAAAGCGAAGAAAGTAAAAGTGATTTTGATTCCCAGAAATGAGGATACACCGCACCTACAAGAGTTTGTAGCCTTTTCCTCGTAGCACTTGCTTTGTATGTGGTTGGATTGACAAAAACTTAGAAAGCCAACATACAACAAGAAGAGCTTCTAAAGAGTTAACTAGTTGAAAAGTGTTTCAATTTGTTTTCTAATTAGATTAAACTAAGAAATCTAAATTCATTTTTTATTTATTTACCCTTATTAGAATCTTCATTGTTTAATGTACGAAATAATATGTTTTGACATTTAAAAAATCATGTTTTTTTTTTAATCTTCTTAGTTCTTTTTCTTTACCTTTTTTGCCTGTTCAATTTTGAAAAAACTATGACATTCCTAGCGAAACAACGAAAAAAAAGCTTCTCCAATATTTAATAGAAAAATAAAATTATGAAGCCATCTTTTATCCCGTTCAAAACCTTAAAAAAAAAAAGCTCAAAACGAAGGAAGATGATGTGCTAATGCGTTTGTTTTTTATGAAATTTCAAAAAATGTTTTTAATTTGACAAAAGCATATTCCGCCTGGGTTAAAATCACGACAGCACGTAATATCTCTCTCTCGAGAATCACCCTCTTTTCTCTTCTGCCACAATCTGTTCATTAACCCAAAAATCAACACCTCTGCTAGAGTGAGTAAAACTAACTGACGCTGTAGCAAATGGTAGAAGTTGGAGAGAAACTGTGAAGCCTAGCTGGCCAAAAGACAATGTAATTGAAAATAACGGAATGAATAGAGTATACTGTTGGTTTTCGAGATCCCTATGCACGGCGGAATTTATTATTATTCATAATAATAGTGACATGCGTTACCCTGTGACTTTAAAACTATTTTTAAAGTCATAAAAAAAATCATAAATTGAATCGTTAATCTAAAACAAATTATTTTTGAGAAATATATAATTTTTTAAAATGTAAATAATTTATATTGAGAAAAATTATTAGATTTAGATTGTGAAATAATAAAAGAAGATACCTTTTTGAGCAACGCTTTTACTCAGGTACTCTCGTCTGATCTTAACTGCTTTAACTCGGGATCATGTGTTTTTCCTAAAGACTTTGAAACCGTCGAATCTTCTTTGAAGATCTTTACACTTAAATTTCTTGACGTGTAAGCGTCCCTTTTACAAGAATAGCATACTTTTATATTTCTAGAGAGACGTGTTCTCAACACATAAGACGTCTCTCTTCGATCTTAGAAAATGTTTTTCTAAAACCGAATACGGAAAGGTCACATGGTGTGATCCAAGGAGCGACCAAGCCCAAACCCAAGAGCAACAATCCAATTGAGGACATTGGCGTCCCAATGACACGGTCCAAAGCTAAGAAGATGCGTGAGGCCTTGCAATGATTGATTTTAGAGATTCAAGGGAGAGAGGAGTCGCGACAACTTGATCTAAAACTATTGAATGTGTCGAGGATTGAAGATAATCAAAATCAAGTTGAAGCAAGGGAGGCCGAAGATGCATGAAGATTTAGGAAGGTGCGACGCGCATGCACATTTAAGAATTAAAGACACATGTGCCACGCACATGCACATGTAGGAATTAAAGAGGACATGCGCCAAGCACATGCGTATACGAGAAATTAAAAGTCACTTGCAAAGCACATGCAAATCATACAAATCTCGTAAGAAAATATCTTATCCAACCGAATCTACTCAAATCAATTCAAATCATATTCAAACGTATTTTATACATGAGATGACATCTGATCATGCAAAGGATCGTTATCTCACAATTTTATTAGTTATTTTATCTTTATTTTTGTTTTTTTTATTATTATTTATTTTAATTTTAATGTGTAGCCTATTTAATGACAAAACTATTTGATTTAATAGAAGAACAAGTTTGAATTAAAAAGGTTGAGTTTTTAGAGAGGAATTCTCTTTAATTCTTTGCGAAGAACAACGATCTTCTTCAAGTCACGCTTGAAGAATCTCGCTTGATAGCTTTGGTTCTTACCAACGAGTTTGGTCCTGGTCAAGCTCCTGTTTTGATAGCTTCGGTTCAGCCAACAGGTGTGGCTCGGGTCAAACTCCTGTTTTGATAACAAGAGTTCCATCGAATTCTTCGATTGGGGTCTTAGTTCCTTACTTTGTTCTTGAATCGAAAAGGCGTTCATTTGAATTATTCCGCGTTGTTGTCGGGTCCCGGGTCCTTTCAATTCGAGGTTCGTATCAGTTGGTATCAGAGCTTCAGTTTTTTGATTCATGAAGCTATCTTTAATTTTTGTTATCAATATTCTCTTCATCTTATTCTATTTTTCCTAGTACTCAAAAAGCACAAAAAAAAAAAATCATTTTTTTTCCATCCTTATTATCAAGTTTAGATTTTTATCTTCAATTTTTTTTTCTTGAGAATTTCTCCTCTTGAAATTCGAAAAGTACAAAAAAAAAAGAGTTGTCAAAAGTAAAAAAAAAAAAAAAAAGAGTTGTGAGAAGTCAAAAAAAAAAAATCAAAATTTTGTTATAGAGATTTTGAAAATTCTATCCTTTAAATTCAAAAATTCGTTCTTAAATTCGTAAATAATTGTTCTTTGAAAATTCAAATCGTTGAATATTCATTCAGAATATTGTCTTTTTCCAAATTTATTCTTTGAAGGTTAAAATTGTTGAATCTTCATTTGAAATATTGTCATCATCCAAACTTTTGTCTTATTTCAATTATACCCTTGATTTAGTCATCCTTATAAGTTTGAACTTTTAAACTTTAAAGTTTGATTTTTTATAGTTTGGCTTGTTCAATATTTACCATCGATCAAGTTCTTTCGTAAAGAACTAAAAGGGAGATCTAGAGGTAAAAGGCAAGAGGGTGAGACTATTATAAAAAAAGCCTTAATTTTTTAGCAAAACATGAGTGGAGTGACATCTATTGAGAGCAAACACGTGAGGGAGAGGTAAGTTCCATTACTTGATTATTTTTCTTTTACTTCTAACAATTTTCTTTTATTTTTTTATTGTGGTAGAAAAAGAATATCATGAGTGGAGAACACAACGACGTTGATTTAAAATTGTTTATGAGAGCCATGCAAGATCAATACACGGCTCTAAATCGGAGAATGGAACGATTGCAAACTCTGACCCCTAGTCATGCACGTCAAAGGATGGATTTTGAGGGAGAATTTGAAGAGTATAGTGGTTATTACCCAAAAGAAAGAAATGAGGGGACAAATCGAGAAGATAACGATTTACGAAATATCAAGGTAAATATTCCACATTTCCAAGGGAAGAACGACCCCGAGACATATTTGGATTGAGAACGAAAAGTAGACTTGGTATTTGAGTTTCAAAATTATTCGGAGGATAAGAAGCTTAAGTTGGTCACCATAGAGTTCACGGACTATACTAGTATTTGGTGGGATCAATTAGTTAAGAACTGGAGGAGGAATGGTGAAGCACAAATCCGCACATGGGAAGACTTGAAGGCCAACATGAAAAAAAGATATGTTCCATCATACTACTATAGAGACGTGTGTCGAAAGCTCCAAAATTTGACACAAGGTTTCAAAAGTGTGGAGGAATATTATAAAGAAATGGAGGTAGCCATGATAAGGGCTAATGTGGAAGAAGATAAGGAAGCAACTAAGACACGTTTTATTGAGGGATTGAATCGAGATATTGCGGATGTGGTGGATCTACAACACTACATCGACTTGGAGGAGTTACTACACAAATCAATCAAAATTGAGCGACAACTAAAGTTTAAGAGAAGTATTAGGGTTGGTATAACATCAACCGCAACTTGGCAAACAAATTGGAAAAATGAGAAGCCAAAACCGAGAGAGGATTCTAAGGGAAAAACTGTGTCCAACAATCAAGTGTTACCACAAAAAGCTAAGGCTGAGACTTCAAATTCAATTAGAACCCGAGGGATTAAGTGCTTTCAATGCCAAGGGTTCAGACACATAGCTTCAAATTGTCCAAATAAAAGAGCTATGATTTTATGGGACAATGGCGATGTGGAGAATGTAAGTTCGAGTGATGGTGAGATGCAACCACTTAAGGATTGTAGTGGCGTTGAGATAGATGAACCAGTAAAAGGAGAACTTTTAGTCACAAGGCGAGTATTGAATGTGCAAGCTAAGGAAGATGGAGACAAAGTACAACGTGTAACACCCCCGAACCTGCCCCGGCTCGGTGCGCTACTTTGCTAACCTAAACCGTGTTTCAAACGACGTTTAAAATAATTTTCGATAAAATTTTGACTCTATTTTTGGGTTTTTCGAACCCTCGAAAAATGTTGGAAAACATGCATAAAATACGTTGGAAAAGGTCGGGTCAAAACATTTTGGAAATAGGCAAAATTTAAAAAAAAAAAACAAAAAAAAAAGTGTGTGCTGTGCGCCGCGCGCGCGCCTGCGCCTCATTTCGACTTTTTCTCGCTTTTTTTCATTTTTCGTCGAGTCAAACACCTCTAAATCACCTAAAAATTTACCCACACATTTCCGACACTCCCAACTCCGTGTCCCGTAAAAATCTCGGAAAATCGACTCGAAACGATCAACAAAAACTAGAGAAAAGTAAATCCCGACGTTATTTACTTTAAAACAAAAATGAGCGGCATAACGCCTAAAATTACAAAAACCCAAAGACCTGAAATTTAAATCTCAAAACACTAATATTCGCATATAAACCATCCATCAAAACATCCCCTAACCATAATCCTCAAAAATAAAAATATCTACAATACAAAATACCAAAATCTCCCACCAGACCACCCGAGAAACGTGGTTGAGACGCCTCGACATATGCCCGCACCGGTATGCTCCATGCTTCGTCAACCGCTGCTTATTCCTGGGCTCCTTCATCTAGCTCACCTGAATAAAGGTCGTCACCTACACCATAGAACACAGACAGTAAGCCTAATGCTTAGTAAGTATGGAATAACGAATGGACATAACACACAATGCAACCGCAATTTCTAACTCTCAGTTGTGCTCGTTACATGTTCGTTGCATTAATCTTATCATAAGCTGTGTGGATCAAGTAGGCACACATCTCATAACTGTCTAAGACGGCCACACCTTGATCCAACCAAATAAAACCGGTTAGCACACATCCCATAACTGTCTAGGACGGCCAAACATGATTTGCCTTACCCACATCGATTGTAGAACCCTATGACTGTCTACGAGTTCATACTCACGATGTCTTAATCTTTTAGCCAAACCACTCTCTCGTAAAAATCCACTCGGGGTGCTACACTCCAGCACTTATTCCCGACAAGGCCAATTTACTCGAGACTAGTTCTTACAATTCTTATTATCTTATTACAAGTCACACTCGCACAAGTCACACTGGCAAAATACAGTGCACAAAACTAAAACGTGATGCATGCCAGAAAAATACGTAACATAACACAACGCGAAACAAGACAGTTTACCCTACCGTTCCATGGTGTAGGCCTAAGGTAACAAAAAGAATTTCTCTACTTACTTGACTGCTTGACACTTGCTTGCTCACTTCGTCTCGTAAAATTATCCACTCGACAACCTAGCAATTAGGGAAAAATCTCTTAGAAGGCCATTAATAAATTCTCAAGGATTTTCTAACCAAGACTAACCATCAAATCAACCTAACCCATAACAAAACCCTACAACCCGATTTCCTCACATTTCCAACCGTCCAACTTCGAACGGCCATAACTTACTCATTTTTCAACGGATTTTGACATGCCACCTCAATCCGTAAACCTCTACATGTCTACTATCCATTGAAACACTCAAATTAACCAACCAAATAACTTGGCCGAACAGAAAACCAGAGAACAGAATCGGCGCCCAATTTGCTAAAAACTGATTTTTCTCTAATTCACTTCAAATCTTCAATTTCTCCCTAAAAACCACCTAAACTAATCCATCCAACAATTAAAATATGAAATTTGGAAAGAAAACTACCATTTGAAACCAAAAATTTGGACCCCATGGTTAGGGTTTTCCAAACCCTAATCAAACTCTTCCAAAACACTTTAAAACTACTAAAAATCAACACCTAATTGTAATAAACTAAAAACCCACTTAATTTTACCTCACAAACTCTTGAATCCTTGTTGAGAAGAAGAAGGAAAATGCAGCAATGGAGGAAGAGAAGCTTCGATGGAAGATGAAGAAGAAAGAAAGAAAATCACCTTTTAACCTAACCTTTCTTCACTTTTCATTTTTTCTCCTCCCAAGTTTTTATTTTTATAAAATGGCCACATCTTCTTTCTTTCTTAAATTCCAACGTGATTTGCATCCTTGCAACTCCACCTTTTCACCTTTTAATTCATTTAAATTTCTAGCTTTCTATTGGTTCTTATTTCCTTTGAATTTTCAACATACTTTTTGACTTGTCAACCTTCTTTTGACTCTTCATTTGTTCAAAACTTAAACCATCACCGCTTAACATTAAGGTCTAAGTCTAATGTCACACACGTGGTAGAAAAATTCTGGGTGTTACACAACATGAGCATATATTCCATACAAGATGCCATGTGCACAATAAAGTTTGTAGTTTAATCATTCATAGTGGGAGTTACACCAATGTAGCAAGCACATTACTAGTTCAAAAGTTGAACTTGAAAACCGAGCAACATCCAAAACCATACAAGTTGCAATGGTTAATCGATTGTAGAGAAATCAAGGTTACTAAACAGGTGGAAGTTCCTTTATCAATTAGAAGGTACCAAGATAAAGTTTTATGTGATGTAGTGCCGATGAGAGCTACACACAAACTTTTGGGGAGACCTTGACAATTTGACCGAAACGTCAAACATAATGGTTACAAGAATGAGTATTCGTTGGTTTACAATGGAAAAACTGTTATCCTTACACCATTAAAGCCATGGGAGGCAATTGAAGACCAAAAGAGGATCGCAAAGGAATTCCAAAAGATTAAAGCTAAAAAAAAAAGTGGTGAAAAGAAATTAGTTGAAAAAGAGGCAAAAAAAGAAAAAGAAAGTGGCCAAAGAAAAATAGTTGAAAAGAGCACAAACAGGGATGAAAAACCGAGGGAGCAAAAGAGAAAAATCGAGGGAAAAGAGATAAAAAACGGAGGGAGAAAGTGAACAAAAGTCAAGTGACAAACAAATCGTGTTGATGAGCAAAAGTGAGGATAAACGTGAGATGATTTTGCTTTTATATAAAGATGTTTATTTATCATCTAATGACTTACCAAATTTTCTTCAAAGTGTTGTGATTTCTCTTTTACAGGAGTTTAAGGATGTATTCCCAGAGGAGTTACCAAAAGGAGTACCACCACTTAGAGGAATCGAGCATCAAATTGATTTCATTCCAGGTGCGACAATTTCAAACCGACTGGCATATCGAGCGAATCCAGAGTAAACAAAGGAAATTCAAAGACAAGTGGACGAGTTAGTGGACAAGGATCTAGTGAAAGAAAGCCTAGGCCCATGCTCGGTACCCGTGATATTGGTGCCAAAGAAGAACGGATCATGGAGGATGTGTGTGGATTGTCGAGCAATCAATAAAATAACGGTAAAGTATCGACATCCTATACCAAGGTTAGATGACATGCTTGATGAATTATATGGCGCTTGTTTATTCTCAAAAATTGATTTAAAGAATGAATATTATCAAATTCGTATGAAAAACGGGGACGAGTGAAAAACTGCTTTCAAAAAATAATTTGGTCTTTATGAATGGTTAGTCATGCCTTTTGGATTCTCTAATGCACCTAGCACATTTATGAGGTTAATGAATCACATATTACGACCGTTTATTGAAAAATTTGTAACACCCCCGAAACTGCCCCGCCTCGGTGTGCTACTTTGCTAACCAATCCCTCATTTAAAACGTAATTTAAAATAATTTTTGTTAAAATTTTGACTCGATTTTTGGGTTTCTCAAACCCTCAAAATTTGTTGGAAAACGTGCCAAAAATACGTGAAAAACGTGCCGAAAAAGATCGGGTTAAAAAACATAATAGAAATAGCAAAATAAAAAAAAATTAAAATTGCATGCTGGGCGCCGCGCACGTAGTATCAAGCCGCGCGCGCAACCTTTTGGGTTGCCAGGCGACCTACAGGAACTTGTGCCGATCAATCGGCGCTGGGAGCTGCACGCGCTACCACCGCGCCTGCACGCCCACTCCCTAGCCTGCACGCCTATACTTCGGCCACCAACAACTTCCACTCACTTTTCTCCATTTTTCTTCAAACCAAACACCACAAAATCACCTAAAACAAACTTTTCCCGACATCCTCGCCTCTGTGACACGTAAATATCTCAGAAAACTGACTCGAACACGGCATCGAAAACGTGAAAACATGTGAAAACCAATGCCGTTTACTCTACCAAAAATCGAGCGGCATAACCGCTAAATTTTCTAAAAACCAAATCTTGTAAACCAAACTTTTATACCAGAGTTCCAAAACAATATTCACAGGACTTTTAAACCACTATCATTTACATACAACAAATCCAACAAAAACGACCAAAATCTAGAACCATATACAATCCCAAAATACCAAACCACTACATCCCAGAAGACCGTGGTCGAGACGCCCCGACAACTGCCTGCACCGGCATACCGCGTACATCACCAACTGCGTCCCAATCCTAGCTTTCCTCATAGCTCTCACCTATAAGAACGTCGTCACCTACACCACAGAATACAAAACGTAAGCCTAATGCTTAGTAAGTAGAGAACAATGCAAGTGAAAACAATGCACAATGCACACACAACCCTCACACACAACCCTAACACATGCGGTTTCTAACTCTCAGTTGTGTTCATCTCGTTCTCGTTTCGTTACTCTTTCACTTTCACGAGTGAGTCAAGCGGATACCTATCCTATCAGGATGGTCACGCGTTGACCCAGTAGAGCTAGATCAGAGGCACACATCGTGTTCACACACAGAACGACCATACACGATCTTCTCTCACATCGATCATAGAACCATGTTCATAATCACGACAACTTACGTATCTTCACCCATGCCTCTCTTGTAGACACCTCCCGAATTGCCATCTTTCAGGCACTAATTCGGGACGAGGCGACTCCACAGGATACCACCGTGCATCTTTTGTCATAACCTCCCGAATTGCCATATTTCAGACACTATTTCACGACGAGGCTACACCGCAAAAGATCACCATACACCTTTTGTGGAACCCTCCCGAATTGCCATCTTTCATGCACTAATTCGCGACGAGGCAACTCCACAAAAGACCACATTACTTTACTTATTTTCTTATCTGTTTACATTCCATACTCACATTGCAAACCATGCTAAAACTCATATTTTCGTAACTCAAAACCATGATGCATGTCACACAATGCCCAACACAAAACAAAACACAACAAACAAACAAACAACCAAACATCCCTACCGTTCCATGGTGTAGGCCCTAAGGCAAAAGTCACACATCCACTCCTTACCTGAATTCCTGCACTTACTTGCTTCGGCTATGTAAATTTCTAGACTCGGTAACCTAACACATTAACAAAAGTCACTTAGGCATCATAATTCACTTCTAAAGAATATTTAATCTACTCTAACTACAAACAACTAATTTGAACACAACTAAATTCCAAAATCCCGATTTTTCACACAATTTCATCATCCCACTTTAAACGGCCATAACTTCTTCGTTTTTCAACGGATTAAAACGTGCCACCCCATTCCGTAAACCTCTACACGTCTACAATCCATTGAAACCATCAAATTTAACAACCAAACAAGTTGACCAATTCGAAACCCTAAAAACAGAATTGGTGCACATAACACAAAATCCTATTTTTGCACAACTTTCACCTATTCTCCAATCTAACCCTAAAAATAACCCAAACTAACCTATTCTAAGTTTAAACCATCAAATTTGGGAAGGAAACTAGCAAGGAAAAGAAAAATTCGGACTTTACCCTTAGGGTTTCCACAATTCCTCCAAAAACTCATTAAATCCATTCAAAACACCTAAAGTCTCCCCCAATATGCATATAATTAAAAACCCAACTAAAACTCACTTTATTCCTTGTCAAAATTGAAGAAACGGAGGAGAGGGAGATCACCAATGGAGGATGAAGAACCGTGGGAGAAGATGAAGGAGAACCCACCCTGTTTGCCTTTTTAACCTTAAATCTTCCCCCTTTTTAATTTTTAACTTTTCACTCTTTTAAAATATAGCCTCCTACTTCTTTAATTTATAAAGAAAACCCCTCCCTCACACCACTCCATCTCCCTCATGTGAAAGGCTCCATTTCCTTTCCCATTCCTTTAAATTTTTCTTCATTTAAATTTTCATTACTTTTTGACTTTTCAAAAGGTTCCCTCTTTATTTGATACTTGAATGGTTTTACAAATTTGACTTTCAACTTTACTTTTTAATCAATCCAATTTCATTCATGTATCTTTTCTAGTAAACTATTTCATTTAGCTTAACACACACAATACACCAATGACCTACTCTATTTTATAGTTTACACCTAACTCTCCTCTTGTAACTTACATATTTAGAATAAATTTGTAATACCCGACTGTATGAAATTTAAATATTTCAATGTAAATGACATTTTTGTTGATATGTCAAATCAAGTCTATTTTGTGAAAAAAAAAATGTTATTACGATCATAATAATTAATAAGGATTTTAAGAAAATTTTGGAAATTTTAGGAGTCGTAACGCTAATTTTACGAGAATTACGTTTAACGTAATATAAATGATATTTTGGTAAAAATAGTAAACGAGGTCCGAATTGCGAACAGACAGTTTTAATAGAACTCTAGTAATAAGTTGGATTTATTGGCGAAATAAAGAGATTTGGAGAAACCGAATCGTTAGACAATTAACAAAACGAAGGACGAAATAAATAGGAAATCAAAGGAAGGGCGATATGGTAATTTGACAAGCCAAAATATATTAAAAACCTTAATTCCTCTTCTTCTCCAGCAAGCCATGACTTTTCTCTCCCTCCCCTGTGATTCTCCCTTCTCCTTGCGGCGATCCCTCCTCAACGCCGGCGATTCCTCTCCAATTAACCTCCGGTTCTTCATGTTTTCTTCTCCATTCACGATTCTTAGTAAGTCTCTAACGTTTTTCGGCTTTAGTTCTTAGTTTTGCAGAGTTAAAAACAATTAGGGTTTCGTTTAGAGTTTGTAAAAAACGTGATTTAGGGCTAGAAATTGATAGGTTTACCTTAGTTGTGAATATAATGGACGTATTGAACGTTATTGGACAAAGTTAAGTCGATTTATGAGAAATGTTAAAGTTTGAGAATTTTAGGGGTTTTCGGAAAAACTCGTTAATGGAAATTTTGAGGTATCGAGCGCAGAATGCTCGATAAAATGCTTCAATGAATCAAATTAGGGCTTTAAGTAATTTCTTTAGTTAAGGTTTCGTTAAATTTGGACGTTTAATAAATTAAACTCGTTTTAACGACAAAATTGTGAAATTTCCTTAGATGAACAACGCTCGTGGACGGAGCTTGGATTGCATCGGACACGAGGTAAGTTCTCGTGACTTACTTTGGCTGATAGGCCTACACCGTACGTCGAAGTCGTCTCGAGGAGTTTTGGTGACGTGTTTGTTTAAATTGCTTTGGTTGGGTAGTGTAGGTTCAGTTGTTCTATAGGTTGTTTGCTATAGTATTTTGATGGTATGTTCTTTATGTATGTTTATGTTTATATTGAACTGTTCATGCATCATGATTTTAAAAATGTCATGAAAATGAATTTATGCACAGATTTCATGAAAAGAACATGCATGTAAAGGCAAGTAAAGTATCACAGTAAAAAACCATGACATGGGTTATCGGGGATGAGGTTCAGACCTGGCGTTTCGTGGTGAGCGAGTTTTCCTCCTTTCAGATGGTGTGGGCTGTCTAACCGCTGGATTTGCCCTATCCATCTGATGTGCCTACGTTCCTGAATTGTTAAGTACAGACCAAGGTATGTATTTTGACTATTTTATTTACTAATTGGTTTGTGAATTTTGTAGGAAAAATGTTTACTTAAAGCTTGGAATTTTAAAGAGGGAATTTGTCTTCCCTTCATCAATTGTGTAACCAAGCTAATTGCATAATTTTTAGTTTAACTTTAAATTGGCAAACAATGGTCTTTTATGTAATTTGGACAAACATTTAGTCCTTATATTTAGTCATGCATAATTAGGCATTTAGAGGTAGATTGTGTGGCTAAGATTAGTTGGTGGCATAGGTGTTGGTAAACCCATGAGCCTTAAGAGCCACAAGCCCATGAGCAATTAAAAAAAAAGACTGGGCCATACATCATCAATTTAGCCCATGAGAAGATGGGTCTACAAGGAGAAAGCCCATAAGCTTATGAAAGCTTCAGCCCACTTAGAGCAGCCCAGCCCAACCCAATTGATAAGTTGATTCAATCAACTTCAGCCGGCTCCTCAATTTCACGAACAAGCCTAGCAAGCAGTCGGCGACAGAGAGGCGATCTTCAGACGATCTTCAGTAAGCGACCACGGAATTCAGAGATCAACGGAGAGCACTTTGCGAGCGCACAGATTGCTCACCTGGACTAACTGACCAACCGAAGCCCTTCTCTGCTCCAAGCAAGCGGTCTCGTCAGCATTGCGCTCCACTCCGCGAACGCCCAGCAGAAGCGCTCCCAATAGCTAGATTCTACTTTGGATTTTTCCAAACCTAGCCACCCTAGGTATTTAAGCATCGCTTTTAGTGTTTGTACGCACTTTTTTGATCAATATACACCTATTTTGTCTCTCTGAAAATCCAGAAGGATTTCTGGTTGTAATCCACGGTTCTGCCGTGAGGAGTGTGCCTCCATTGATCATCAGTCTAAGGCGGCTGTGATCTCTTATTTTCCCTTCCTCTATGTTATTAGAGTTTAAAAGGATGAGGATGATCGCCGGGCCCAGCAGTTGTTGCCTTTCCACGGGAAGGCATGCACCGAGAAGCATAACGTAAGATAGCTTCTCGGTCAGCCAAGGGTTTTCCACATTCTGTTTTTGAGTCATTTCTACTTCATTCTCCACTTCATATTCCATTCCATTTATTTTGTTCTGTTCCCCCCCCTCCACATTTCCTGTCACCATCTGTCGAGCGTTTTCGATAACCATAGACTGACACGTACTGATATATGAAATGACATGGACGATTTTCATAGCATTGAACATACATGATCATGCATTAGTATTTATGTAGAGCTTGTTGAGATTTTTATCTCATAGATTGTCTGTATGGTGTAGGTGATTTTGACATAGGTGAGGACGAGATCCCTCCACCCGAGGAATGATGCAGTTGAAGGAGGATGGCCTGTGGGAGTGCGTTGGGCAGTCGGTACGTTAGCATTTACATGATCATGTGTAATATCCGGCTCGTACGGATTTTGAAAATATTATTATTATATTATATATGACATTTTTGTAAATATGTCAAATCAGGTCCGTTTTACGAAGAGAAAGCGTCATGACGATCCTAACAATTAATAGGGATTTTAAAGAAATTTAGAGAATTTTCAGAATAATATCGATATATTCCGAGTAAATACGCTTTTCGTAATATAGTTTTAGTAAAAATAGTAAACGAGGTCCGATTTGCGAACGGACAGTTTTAATAGAACCCAGATAATAAGTTGGATTTATTGGCGAAATAAGAAATTCGAAATGGTCGGAAAAACGATAAACGAGGATTAATTAATCGTTAGTTTTATTATTATTATTATTATTATTATTATTATTAATAAATAAATAAAAAACAAAAACAACACATTGTGTTGTTTCTTCACCGCGACCCGAGCACCCGCGACGAACGACGAACGCGAACGGCGAGCGGCATCCTTCCGACGACGACGCGGCTCCGACGACGAGCAGACTCCGGCGAGCTGAAGCCAGAGTTCGGCTCGACATTTCCGCGCAAAAACCCGATCGAAAACCGGTGAGTTTATTCCCTGTTCTTGCTCGATTTCTGGCCGGGATTGGCGAGCTCTGTTGAGCTCCGATCGCCGACCCTTTGTGGCTGTTCTCGGCGTAGTCTTGCCGAGGTTCAAGTCGGCAATGATTGCCGAGCGTTGGTGTGCCCAATTTGGGCCGAAAACAGGGAATCCCGAATTGGGGATTTCGGGTTTTCGGTGAATAACATCTAAATTTTGGTTAGTTTATGTTAATTAGGTATAAGAGGGATTGATTGGTGAGAAAATTAGTGTGAATTGATGAAAAATCGAAATGGGGGAATTTCCCGGGTTAGGGCAGTTCGGGTTTTGCTGCAATTGACCTATCTACGGTCGATTGTTTTAAAATTACTTTTGGCAGATTAAAATAGGTTGTTAGTGGAGCGCGTGGCCGCTGGAATCGTTCGATTCCGATAACCGACGCGAAAGTTACGCGCGTTCGAAGTTTCGGGTCGGTTTTTACCGAACCCAAATTAGGGTCCGAAATTGATAGGTTTATAGTAATTAACGATATAAAGGACGTATTGAACGTTATTGGACGAAGTTTGATCAATTCGTGAAAAAAGTTTAAAATCCGAGAATTTTAGGATTTTCAGAAAAGCTCGTAAATTGAGAATTTAGGTGCCGGGCGTGAATTGTTCAAATAAATAGCTCGATAAATTGGATTAGAACTTTAAGGAATTTCTTTAGTTAAGGTTTTTGACAATTTGGACGTTTATTAACTCAAACGCGTTTTAACGTCAATTCTTGTAAATTGCTTAGGTAAACAGTGCTCGTGGACGAAGCTTGGATTGCAGCGTGCACGAGGTAAGTTTTCGTGACTTACTTTGACCCAAAGGTCTGCACCATACTCCGTCGTCGTCTCGAGAATACTCGAGGAACTGTTTGTTTTATGTTATTCTGGTTGGGTAGTTAGGTTAGTTGTTTATAGGTTATGTTATATTGTCTGTTGATATGTATGTTGTTGTTTACTTTCCGTTGATTAACTGTTCATGCATCACGTGTTTTAAATGTCATGAAAACGAATTTCCGCACGACGTTTTAAAGTAAATGCAAAGAAAGAATGACCCTTCGGTATATAGTTTAAATGGCCCATCGGTATACAGTTTATAGTAAAGTAAAGTAAAGAAATCGGTATATAGTTTATAGCAAAGCAAAGTAAAGCAATCGGTATACAGTTTAAATGACCCTTCGGTATACAGTTTAAATGACCCTTCGGTATACAGTTTAAATGACCCTTCGGTATACAGTTTAAATGACCCTTCGGTATACAGTTTAAATGACCCTTCGGTATATAGTTTAAATGGCCCATCGGTATACTATACAGTTTATAGCAAAGCAAAGTAAAGCAATTGGTATACAGTTTATAGCAAAGCAAAGTAAAGAAATCGGTATATAGGTTTATAGCAAAGCAAAGTAAAGAAATCGGTATACAGTTATAGCAAGCAAAGCAATAGCAAAGCAAAGTAAAGCAATCGGTATACAGTTTAAATGACCCTTCGGTATACAGTTTAAATGACCCTTCGGTATACAGTTTAAATGACCCTTCGGTATACAGTTTATAGCAAAGCAAAGTAAAGCAATCGGTATACAGTTTATAGCAAAGCAAAGTAAAGCAATCGGTATACAGTTTAAATGACCCTTCGGTATACAGTTTAAATGACCCTTCGGTATACAGTTTAAATGACCCTTCGGTATACAGTTTAAATGACCCTTCGGTATACAGTTTATAGCAAAGCAAAGTAAAGCAATCGGTATACAGTTTAAATGACCCTTCGGTATACAGTTTATAGCAAAGCAAAGCAAAGTAAAGCAATCGGTATACAGTTTAAATGACCCTTCGGTATACAGTTTAAATGACCCTTCGGTATACAGTTTAAATGACCCTTCGGTATACAGTTTAAATGACCCTTCGGTATACAGTTTAAATGACCCTTCGGTATACAGTTTAAATGACCCTTCGGTATACAGTTTATAGCAAAGCAAAGCAAAGTAAAGCAATCGGTATACAGTTTATAGCAAAGCAAAGTAAAGCAATCGGTATACAGTTTATAGCAAAGCAAAGTAAAGCAATCGGTATACAGTTTAAATGACCCTTCGGTATACAGTTTAAATGACCCTTCGGTATACAGTTTATAGCAAAGCAAAGTAAAGCAATCGGTATACAGTTTAAATGACCCTTCGGTATACAGTTTAAATGACCCTTCGGTATACAGTTTATAGCAAAGCAAAGTAAAGCAATCGGTATACAGTTTATAGCAAAGCAAAGTAAAGCAATCGGTATACAGTTTAAATGACCCTTCGGTATACAGTTTAAATGACCCTTCGGTATACAGTTTAAATGACCCTTCGGTATACAGTTTATAGCAAAGCAAAGTAAAGCAATCGGTATACAGTTTAAATGACCCTTCGGTATACAGTTTAAATGACCCTTCGGTATACAGTTTATAGCAAATAAATGAATCTGTATCTGTATTTACATCTGAGCATGTTTTCTGAATGGCATACGCACGCATGCATTTGCATTTACTAGAGCTTACTGAGATTTTATCTCATAGATGTCTGTATGGTGTAGGTGTTTACGTGGAAACAGGTGAGGACGAGCTTCAGCTTCCTCCTCCTGAGGCATGAGGCAGTTGACGGAGGATGGGTTGCGGTGGTGTGTTGTGCAGTCGAGGTTCATCT
The DNA here is from genome assembly GCA_022432975.1 of Begonia masoniana. Lineage (NCBI taxonomy): Eukaryota > Viridiplantae > Streptophyta > Magnoliopsida > Cucurbitales > Begoniaceae > Begonia > Begonia masoniana. The sequence goes on from CM039502.1 coordinate 39,252,713, forward strand.
GACCCGTGGGACGTATGTATAGGTTTTGAGGGTCTTCTTGGGGTATTTTGGGTTTATGAATTGTAAAGATATTTTAGGATGTTAGGTAATGACATTTGTTTTGAAATTCTGGAACTGTTTGGCTGTTTAAATTAAATGTTATGAAAATGTTTTGAAATGTTTTTAGGTTGTTATGGATGGGCTGTTGGTAAACTGAATAGAACATATTAGGATGCTTGGTCTGGTAGATGATAGGTTTATGTTTTGATGTTTGAACGTTTTAAAATGTATTCTGGAACTGCTTGGTATTGTTTTGAAACAGGAGGATTTGAATAGTTTTAAACGTAACCACGCAGTTTGTTTTCGTGAAAACGTGTTTTATTTAACTATGTCCCGAGTCGTTTCGAGTGAGAGTATAGAGCGGTTATACGTTGAATTGTATTGTGAAAAGTATGATTGTTATGTAGGCAAAAATTGTATTATGAAATGGTATAGAAGGGCGTTAGGGTGTAAGATCTTGAAGTTATATTTAGGTGATAAAAGAAAGAAGAATTGTTTTAAACGTTTTATTAATTTGTTTTCCACTTAAATATTAAGTATAAAGGAAAAAGAAAAATTTCGTACGGGAAATTAGGAATAGATTAAGGGTCGTTACAGTTATGGTATCAGAGCCCCCGGGTTTTAAAATCGATTCTGTAGACTGCTCGACTGCACAGCCACTACGCGGACATCCTTCATCAACTGTAAGTCTGTTTACAGCTTTATTTGATTTTGTTTCTTAGAGATTATTTGTTTTAAATTTTATAGGAGTTTTATAGATATGGTTCGAGGAAGGGATCCTAGAGACGACGCGATGGATCGACTTACGAAATTGTTGGACCGCCAGTCTCAGCATATGGACCGGCAAGCACAACAAATTACGGACTTGGTGAACCGAGAGAATCAGAGGGCCCAAGACTTGGTAGTTCCTGGTAATCAGGGTATGCAAAAGTTCCAAAGCCTGCGGCCTCCAGTATTCGACGGTCAATCGTCGGATCCGACACGTGCCGAGGAATGGATCCGGGTGATGGAAGATATGCTGAGTTATGCAGAGGTCGGCAACGGGAGCAAGGTGGCTTATGCTACCTTTCACTTGGCGATGGATGCCCGTTTCTGGTGGGACTCGATCAAGTCGACGACGGATGTATCAGTTATGACTTGGGATCGGTTCAAGTTTCTATTCTTCGATAAGTATTTCAGCCGCACAGTGAGAGTGGCCAAGAGGAATGAGTTCACGCAGCTGAAACAAACCGGTTCAGTTGCAGAGTATATCCGGAAGTTTGAGGCCTTGTCGCGATTTGCACCTCGCCTTGTCAGCGATAACGAGGAGAAGGTACACCAGTTTATGGAGGGCCTTAATTCAGAGATCCGGATGCACGTTGTTGTATCAGGTATTATCGATGTACCATATTCTGACATCACAGCTAGGGCTTTGGATATTGAGGCCGCCAGAGCTACTTGTGTTAGACCGAGGGAGCCGGCTAAGGGCTTCTTTCGTGAGCTCCATCCTCAGACCCAGAATCAAGACTGGCAGCCGAGAGCACAGCAACAGCAACAACAACAAAGAGACGTTAAAAGGCCTCTAGAGGGAGGCAACGATCGAGGGAAAGGCAAGCAGGTACAAGGTGCTTCTCGGTTACCTCTTTGCCCTAAATGTCAGAGGGAGCACAGGGGACAGTGCAGAGTAGGCATGAATGTGTGCTATTGGTGTGGAGAACCAGGCCATTTTGTTAAAGACTGCCCGAATCGAGGTCGAGATCAATCAGGCAGAGATCAACATGGCATGGATCAAAGAAAAGTTGTACCGAGGGTCTTTGCATTCATCGAGCCTGACAACGCCGACGATGGGGCCCAGCCTTCTACAATTGCAGGTATTATTTTTTTATTACCTGTACATCGGTATGCATATGATAGATAAAATATTTAGAACTGAAATTAGTAAGGAAGAGAATAATAGATGAGTAAGATGAATTACTAGGCAAACCCCGAAGAGAAGACAATAGGACACACATATAACAATAAACGCCATATAGAAGTATCGTTCTACGTTAGTAGGATTAGTTCGATTTAATCAACGAAGTTTGTGCACTTAAGGTTTAGTAATAATTAGAGTGAATTTATGGCAGAAATCTTGTGATTCAATTGTGCTTAGAGTTGACAAGGAATTGAGTTAAACAAATGAGTGTAGCGTATGTAGTAAAGGAAAGTCAATTAGTGACTTAGCGATAGAACTCATAAAGGTAGTTCAGAGTGAGACAAGATGGTTAAATGATCATCGCTACAATGGGACAAAGATCCTAAGTGGTTAGCGACTTTAGCTTCTGGTTTGACCCATCGAGACAAGGTATTCTAAGGACATCGTTGTAAAGTGTAGCAACACAAAAAAAAAATTAATTGAGAATTTATTAGGAACCGCGAGGTGCCCAAGGAAGTGTACGGTTTGGATACTGTTGATGGGGAAGTTCTGTGGGCACATTACTAGGGAAATGTACACTCGGGAAACTAGAGTTAAGGCCAACAAAATGATTTGTGAGGCTAGTTTTGCAACTCTGATGTTTATAAAGAAATTGTTATGACCAATAGGTGAATAAGGTTGGAGTGTAATAGAGATTTAGCGTTAGAATAAATAATTTGAGAAGGCTTCGAGAGCGTGAAGTAATTAAGTACGTGTTCGATAGACACAAGATTTAAGGAAGTTAGAAACAAAAGGGACTTAATTCGCGGAATTGAAGTTGAAAATAAAGGGGAGTTTGGATTGCAACTTGGGTGTTGTTATGAGTCCTTGAACGATGGTCAACGCGAATGATGTCAGAAAGTTGAAGTTATTGCGAGGATTGAGGATAAGAGACAATCTTTAGTAGAAATAAATTAATAAGTGAGAGAGAGTTTAATGTTTGGGTGGCTAAATGCAAACCAACGCGTGCTCAGGACGTCAGGTGACAGGTACACAGTTAGAGGTTATTTGATCAAGACTTAGAGATTTGGTACAATTTGATGCGTAAACTGAAAATGAAGACTATGATTAGGAAGTTAATGTAGGAACTCGGCTGGTGTGTATCCCGATTATGGGTAGGATTGAAGGAATTCCGTTAAAAATATGGGTTACAGTCCAGAAATTGGAGGAGATTGAAGGCATTCAATTTGACTGGCGTTAGGAAGCCTAGGTATAGTTCTGACCTAAAGGGACAGCAGAAGAAAGACGTTGATAAAGAATGAATTTTGAAGTTATTAATACTAAGAGATTTAATTAGCGAGTGGTTAAGTGAAAGTTGAAAGTTGGTACATTCGCAAGTGTTGAAGTGACAAATATGTTGTCGGGTTAATTAATTGAGATTTGAGAGTTTGGATTATGCTTAGTACGTGAGAGAGGACGTGTGCGATCAAATCGAAAGTAAGAAATACGAATTTGGGGCCTATGTTGGAGAATATAGTAGGATGTTGGTTTAGAACCACGAAAAAGGACCGTAAGTACAGACGATTAACCAAAGTAAAGATGCCACGAGACAGGAGACGTTAATGTCAAGAACTATAAGCTGTGGCAAATTTTGTGGACAAAATTCTGAATAAGGAGGGTAGAATGTAATATCCGGCTCGTACGGATTTTGAAAATATTATTATTATATTATATATGACATTTTTGTAAATATGTCAAATCAGGTCCGTTTTACGAAGAGAAAGCGTCATGACGATCCTAACAATTAATAGGGATTTTAAAGAAATTTAGAGAATTTTCAGAATAATATCGATATATTCCGAGTAAATACGCTTTTCGTAATATAGTTTTAGTAAAAATAGTAAACGAGGTCCGATTTGCGAGGACAGTTTTAATAGAACCCAGATAATAAGTTGGATTTATTGGCGAAATAAGAAATTCGAAATGGTCGGAAAAACGATAAACGAGGATTAATTAATCGTTAGTTTTATTATTATTATTATTATTATTATATTATTATTATATTAAATAAATAAAAACAAAAACAACACATTGTGTTGTTTCTTCACCGCGACCCGAGCACCCGCGACGAACGACGAACGCGAACGGCGAGCGGCATCCTTCCGACGACGACGCGGCTCCGACGACGAGCAGACTCCGGCGAGCTGAAGCCAGAGTTCGGCTCGACATTTCCGCGCAAAAACCCGATCGAAAACCGGTGAGTTTATTCCCTGTTCTTGCTCGATTTCTGGCCGGGATTGGCGAGCTCTGTTGAGCTCCGATCGCCGACCCTTTGTGGCTGTTCTCGGCGTAGTCTTGCCGAGGTTCAAGTCGGCAATGATTGCCGAGCGTTGGTGTGCCCAATTTGGGCCGAAAACAGGGAATCCCGAATTGGGGATTTCGGGTTTTCGGTGAATAACATCTAAATTTTGGTTAGTTTATGTTAATTAGGTATAAGAGGGATTGATTGGTGAGAAAATTAGTGTGAATTGATGAAAAATCGAAATGGGGGAATTTCCCGGGTTAGGGCAGTTTGGGTTTTGCTGCAATTGACCTATCTACGGTCGATTGTTTTAAAATTACTTTTGGCAGATTAAAATAGGTTGTTAGTGGAGCGCGTGGCCGCTGGAATCGTTCGATTCCGATAACCGACGCGAAAGTTACGCGCGTTCAAAGTTTCGGGTCGGTTTTTACCGAACCCAAATTAGGGTCCGAAATTGATAGGTTTATAGTAATTAACGATATAAAGGACGTATTGAACGTTATTGGACGAAGTTTGATCAATTCGTGAAAAAAGTTTAAATCCGAGAATTTTAGGATTTTCAGAAAAGCTCGTAAATTGAGAATTTAGGTGCCGGGCGTGAATTGTTCAAATAAATAGCTCGATAAATTGGATTAGAACTTTAAGGAATTTCTTTAGTTAAGGTTTTTGACAATTTGGACGTTTATTAACTCAAACGCGTTTTTAACGTCAATTCTTGTAAATTGCTTAGGTAAACAGTGCTCGTGGACGAAGCTTGGATTGCAGCGTGCACGAGGTAAGTTTTCGTGACTTACTTTGACCCAAAGGTCTGCACCATACTCCGTCGTCGTCTCGAGAATACTCGAGGAACTGTTTGTTTTATGTTATTCTGGTTGGGTAGTTAGGTTAGTTGTTTATAGGTTATGTTATATTGTCTGTTGATATGTATGTTGTTTGTTTACTTTCCGTTGATTAACTGTTCATGCATCACGTGTTTTAAATGTCATGAAAACGAATTTCCGCACGACGTTTTAAAGTAAATGCAAAGAAAGAAGGTATATAGTTTATAGCAAAGCAAAGTAAAGCAATCGGTATACAGTTTAAATGACCCTTCGGTATACAGTTTAAATGACCCTTCGGTATACAGTTTAAATGACCCTTCGTATACAGTTTAAATGACCCTTCGGTATACAGTTTAAATGACCCTTCGGTATACAGTTTAAATGACCCTTCGGTATACAGTTTATAGCAAAGCAAAGTAAAGAAATCGGTATATAGTTTATAGCAAAGCAAAGTAAAGAAATCGGTATATAGTTTATAGCAAAGCAAAGCAAAGCAAAGCAAAGTAAAGAAATCGGTATATAGTTTATAGCAAAGCAAAGTAAAGCAATCGGTATACAGTTTAAATGACCCTTCGGTATACAGTTTAAATGACCCTTCGGTATACAGTTTAAATGACCCTTCGGTATACAGTTTAAATGACCCTTCGGTATACAGTTTAAATGACCCTTCGGTATACAGTTTAAATGACCCTTCGGTATACAGTTTAAATGACCCTTCGGTATACAGTTTAAATGACCCTTCGGTATACAGTTTAAATGACCCTTCGGTATACAGTTTAAATGACCCTTCGGTATACAGTTTAAATGACCCTTCGGTATACAGTTTAAATGACCCTTCGGTATACAGTTTAAATGACCCTTCGGTATACAGTTTAAATGACCCTTCGGTATACAGTTTAAATGACCCTTCGGTATACAGTTTAAATGACCCTTCGGTATACAGTTTAAATGACCCTTCGGTATACAGTTTAAATGACCCTTCGGTATACAGTTTAAATGACCCTTCGGTATACAGTTTAAATGACCCTTCGGTATACAGTTTAAATGACCCTTCGGTATACAGTTTAAATGACCCTTCGGTATACAGTTTAAATGACCCTTCGGTATACAGTTTAAATGACCCTTCGGTATACAGTTTAAATGACCCTTCGGTATACAGTTTAAATGACCCTTCGGTATACAGTTTAAATGACCCTTCGGTATACAGTTTAAATGACCCTTCGGTATACAGTTTAAATGACCCTTCGGTATACAGTTTAAATGACCCTTCGGTATACAGTTTAAATGACCCTTCGGTATACAGTTTAAATGACCCTTCGGTATACAGTTTAAATGACCCTTCGGTATACAGTTTAAATGACCCTTCGGTATACAGTTTAAATGACCCTTCGGTATATAGTTTATAGCAAAGCAAAGTAAAGAAATCGGTATATAGTTTAAATGGCCCATCGGTATACAGTTTAAATGACCCTTCGGTATACAGTTTAAATGACCCTTCGGTATACAGTTTAAATGACCCTTCGGTATACAGTTTAAATGACCCTTCGGTATACAGTTTAAATGACCCTTCGGTATACAGTTTAAATGACCCTTCGGTATACAGTTTAAATGACCCTTCGGTATACAGTTTAAATGACCCTTCGGTATACAGTTTAAATGACCCTTCGGTATACAGTTTAAATGACCCTTCGGTATACAGTTTAAATGACCCTTCGGTATACAGTTTAAATGACCCTTCGGTATACAGTTTAAATGACCCTTCGGTATACAGTTTAAATGACCCTTCGGTATACAGTTTAAATGACCCTTCGGTATACAGTTTAAATGACCCTTCGGTATACAGTTTAAATGACCCTTCGGTATACAGTTTAAATGACCCTTCGGTATACAGTTTAAATGACCCTTCGGTATACAGTTTAAATGACCCTTCGGTATACAGTTTAAATGACCCTTCGGTATACAGTTTAAATGACCCTTCGGTATACAGTTTAAATGACCCTTCGGTATACAGTTTAAATGACCCTTCGGTATACAGTTTAAATGACCCTTCGGTATACAGTTTATAGCAAAGCAAAGTAAAGAAATCGGTATATAGTTTAAATGGCCCATCGGTATACAGTTTAAATGACCCTTCGGTATACAGTTTAAATGACCCTTCGGTATACAGTTTATAGCAAAGCAAAGTAAAGAAATCGGTATATAGTTTAAATGGCCCATCGGTATACAGTTTAAATGACCCTTCGGTATACAGTTTAAATGACCCTTCGGTATATAGTTTATAGCAAAGCAAAGTAAAGAAATCGGTATATAGTTTATAGCAAAGCAAAGTAAAGAAATCGGTATATAGTTTAAATGGCCCATCGGTATACAGTTTAAATGACCCTTCGGTATACAGTTTAAATGACCCTTCGGTATACAGTTTAAATGACCCTTCGGTATACAGTTTAAATGACCCTTCGGTATACAGTTTAAATGACCCTTCGGTATACAGTTTAAATGACCCTTCGGTATACAGTTTAAATGACCCTTCGGTATACAGTTTAAATGACCCTTCGGTATACAGTTTAAATGACCCTTCGGTATACAGTTTAAATGACCCTTCGGTATACAGTTTAAATGACCCTTCGGTATACAGTTTAAATGACCCTTCGGTATACAGTTTAAATGACCCTTCGGTATACAGTTTAAATGACCCTTCGGTATACAGTTTAAAGGGTCTTCTTGGGGTATTTTGGGTTATGAATTGTAAAGATATTTTAGGATGTTAGGTAATGACATTTGTTTTGAAATTCTGGAACTGTTTGGCTGTTTAAATTAAATGTTATGAAAATGTTTTGAAATGTTTTTAGGTTGTTATGGATGGGCTGTTGGTAAACTGAATAGAACATATTAGGATGCTTGGTCTGGTAGATGATAGGTTTATGTTTTGATGTTTGAAACGTTTTAAAATGTATTCTGGAACTGCTTGGTATTTGTTTTGAAAACAGGAGGATTTGAATAGTTTTAAACGTAACCACGCAGTTTGTTTTCGTGAAAACGTGTTTTATTTAACTATGTCCCGAGTCGTTTCGAGTGAGAGTATAGAGCGGTTATACGTTGAATTGTATTGTGAAAAGTATGATTGTTATGTAGGCAAAATTTGTATTATGAAATGGTATAGAAGGGCGTTAGGGTGTAAGATGTTGAAGTTATATTTAGGTGATAAAAGAAAGAAGAATTGTTTTAAACGTTTTATTAATTTGTTTTCCACTTAAATATTAAGTATAAAGGAAAAAGAAAAATTTCGTACGGGAAATTAGGAATAGATTAAGGGTCGTTACATCATGCCCTATCCATCTAACCGCTGGATGTGCCCTATCCATCTGTCGAGCGTTTCTGATAACCATAGACTGACACGTACTGATATATGAAATGACATGGACGGTTTTCATAGCATTGAGCATACATGATCATGCATTAGCATTTACGTAGAGCTTGCTGAGATTTTTATATCATAGATTGTCTGTATGGTGTAGGTGATCTTGACATAGGTGAGGACGAGATCCCTCCACCCGAGGAATGATGCAGTTGAAGGAGGATGGCCTGTGGGAGTGCGCTGGGCAGTCGGTGCGTTTTGACCCGTGGGGATGTGTGTATGTATTTTGGGATTTGTTGGTAAGTATAAAATGTATAGTTGAACATATTAGGATGTTTGGATCTGATTAGTTGATAGGTTACGTTTTGATGTTTTTAAACGTTTTGGTAAATTGAATTTATAAAACGTTTTGTTAAGATTTCTGTCGAGATTTTTATGAACTGCTTGGTGATTTTAGCAGGAGGAAATGTTTGGTTTTCAAACAGATCCACGCAGTTCATTTTCGTGAAAATGTACTTCGTTTTAATTTACGTTTTGAGTCGTTATTTAGGGTGATTGGGTGAATTGCGAAAAGGATGAGAATATGAGTGAGTTTATATTATGATGTTATTGTGTTTATTAATGTGTATGAATGAGAAGAAAAATGGAAAAAAAGAATGGAAGAGGAAGAGAAAAAGGGAAAAGGGGAGGAAGGCGCTCCCTGAAATTGAAATTCCAGGGAGGGTGGCGATCGATCTCCTAAGGAGGGGATCGATCGCCCCTTTGGTCGCCACGCTCTGGAAAATTCCAGAGCGTGTGGCGATCGATCGCTATCCTCCCTTTTATAACTGGCGATCGATCGCCTAAAATGGGCGATCGATCGCCCCATCGTTTTAGGGACAAACGTCCCTTTTTGCCCTGCGATTGTTTTAATTAAGTTTTAATTGTTTTAATTAATTGTTTTAAGTTTTATTTAAAATTTTTTAAGTTTTGTCAAATGATTTAAAAGCATAAACTTCAACAATTCCGATTTTAAAAGTTTTATTTCCGCTCGAACGTTAGGTTTAAAGTTTTAAGTTATAAGAAAAATAATAATTACAGGAAAATTAGGAATAGTGTAAGGGTCGTCACAAAATTCTAGGGTCCTTGTTATGCTCTCATAACCGTCTAATCTAAGGGCTACGCACGTTATAGGAATTTCCCAAGTGTTACAAAATTTATCGTGGTTTATTTTGATGATATATTAGTTTATAGCAAAACATTAGAACAATATGTGAAACATTTAAAATCTATTTTTAATGTTTTGCGAATAAACCAATTATATGCTAACCTAAAAAAGTTCACTTTTTGCATGGAATCGGTAGTGTTTCTTGGTTTTGTAGTGAGCTCGAGTGGAGTTTCGGTGGACGAAGAAAAGGTCAAGGCAATCAAGGAGTGGCCGACACCTAAGAATGCTAACGAGGATTTGAAGCCGATCGCTTACTTTAGTGAAAAGCTTAGTGGCGCGGTCTTAAACTATCCAACATACGACAAGGAGTTGTATGCCTTGTTGAGAACATAACAAACGTGGCAACACTACTTGTGGTCCAAGGAGTTCATCATCCATTCCGACCATGAAAGCCTAAAACACTTAAAGACACAAGGAAAGTTGCACAAGAGACATGCAAAGTGGATGGTGTAACACCCGACGAGTTTGACCAGGTGACTTTCTTAACTGTTTTAACGGCCATGTTTATTTTGATATTCTGCATCTGGGAATTTTATGCCAAGGCTTAATTATTGTGCATGTGTCATAAATTAGGTTGGGTGGCAGGATTTGTAATTAAGAATGGATGGGTTAAGTATAAATAGGAAATGGAAACTTTTAAACCTCACCGTAGCCGACATTCCCTTCTGCATTCCCTCATTTCCCCGAGTTGTCTCCCTCTCCGCCAGCGACTCTCTCTTTGACGATCGATTCCTCTAACCTCCACCCCGATAACCTACGTTCGAGGTAAGATTTAGTCAATGTAGTTGCCGTGTAGTTATTTGGACCTCTTTTTTCAACTAGAACCCAATGTTTCAAGATTCTTCATTGGCCGAATAATAGGAACATTTATAATCGGTGTTTGGTAATAGCATTTCTGAATCGATTCTGAACATTTAATATAACCGACCCTGATTAATCGTTAGTTGAACCTAGCTGTTTTGGTTTTGGATTTCAGACTGCACACAGAGAGCTAGACTAAGGGATTCGGGAATGACTTTAGTTATTAGATTCTAGGATGACTTGTGATTAGGACTATTAGGATTTTTATTTTAATTACTGCAATGTAAATGTTTTAGGTGAAGAAGTCTGAAGAAAAGGAAACCAGGTAAGTGAATGTGTAGGATTCCCGGCCATTAGGGCCCTACATCACAAGGATGCTAGGTAGAAACTGATACGATGATTAGAAGTTATTTAAGCTACTGTCTGTTACTTATGTTGATGTTTGACTTAATGGTATGATTTCACGTCGGATGAATGCACTATTCTGTACCTTGATGAGTTAAGAGTTCTCATGTTCATGCATCATGAATGTTTTATGCATATGAAAATGTTTTAAGAGCATGTTTTCCTCATGAACAAGATAAAAAAAAAAAAAAAAAAAAAAAAAAAAAAAAAAAAAAAAAAAAAAAAAAAAAAAAAAAAAAAAAAAAAAAAAAAAAAAAAAAAAAAAAAAAAAAAAAAAAAAAAAAAAAAAAAAAAAAAAAAAAAAAAAAAAAAAAAAAAAAAAAAAAAAAAAAAAAAAAAAAAAAAAAAAAAAAAAAAAAAAAAAAAAAAAAAAAAAAAAAAAAAAAAAAAAAAAAAAAAAAAAAAAAAAAAAAAAAAAAAAAAAAAAAAAAAAAAAAAAAAAAAAAAAAAAAAAAAAAAAAAAAAAAAAAAAAAAAAAAAAAAAAAAAAAAAAAAAAAAAAAAAAAAAAAAAAAAAAAAAAAAAAAAAAAAAAAAAAAAAAAAAAAAAAAAAAAAAAAAAAAAAAAAAAAAAAAAAAAAAAAAAAAAAAAAAAAAAAAAAAAAAAAAAAAAAAAAAAAAAAAAAAAAAAAAAAAAAAAAAAAAAAAAAAAAAAAAAAAAAAAAAAAAAAAAAAAAAAATATAAAACTTATGCAACGTTAATTAAGCAAGGGTTAGGGGTAGTTTGGCGTATGTCACTGTCCAAAAGGAAGGACCATGATTACGACCCACAAGGGACTATGTACACTCTCACTGTCAACCCCATTTACCAGCACAAATCCTCTCTTAATCCATACAACATGAACGAAGAATATGATTGATGAACATGAATGATGAATATGAATGATGAGCATGAATGATGATTATGAATGATGAATACGAATGATGAACAAGAATGAAGACTTTGAGTATGAATATGAACAAGAAAAGATTCATGAGCATTTGTTTCTTAAAATGAGCATTCATGCATACTTGTTAGTATTGCATTCCTTACTAAGCATTAGGCTTATAGTTTAAACCTTATGATGTAGGTGAAGATTTAGCAGGTGAGGATTCAAAATTCAGTGATGATGTCTAAGGCTGGTTGCAGGATGGTGCTTAGGGTGGAAGTCTGTGGCTGGCAAGCGGATATGACCCATAGTTATGCTCATAATGTGTCAGTAAGATTTCTGATGAACTGATGTTTAAGTAGAATGATATTTTCTTTAGAATATTGGATTCTGTGATTGTCTAGTTTGGTTACCAAAATTTGGGGATGATTATAAGGGTATAGAATGATCTGTTTTAATTAAGTCTTCCACTACATGTATCCTAGATGAGTCCATGTTTCATGTCTGCCTATGTTTATGTCTACGAGTATGAGATCTGTGAAGGTCAGATTATCTTTCTGTATATATGAGTTGTTTGAAGTTTTCTGTATTTTTACTGCTGTGTGATAGAAGTTGGATGAATACATCATCCGGCTGACGTCGCCGGTGTGAGCTGAATGATAGAAGCTGGATGGGTGAATCATCCGGCTGACGTCACTGGTGGATGGCGGACGTTTGTTGTTCACCGGATGATGTCTCCTATCAGTTGAGGTAAGTGAGTCACGTGTATTGCACATGCTAACCGGATGATGTCTCTGTTGAATGAGGACATCATCCGGCTGATGTCATCGGTGGATGGGGACAATTGTTGCCCACCGGATGATGCCTCTTACTGGCGATGTTAAGTAGTCACGTGAGATGCACATGTCTATCGGATGATATAAACATAGTTTTGTCGTCTAATGACCGGGTGATGTAGTGTATTTCAAATATCGGATGATGTAAGTGAAGTTTTGTCGTCTAGTGACCGGGCGATGTAGTGTATTTCAAATACCGGGTGATGTACAATGGTTTACGTGCACTGCACGTGCCCATCGATAGATGACCTCTACCGGGCGATATCCATTGAGTCACGCGAAGTGCACGTGACAGATCGGATGATGTGTACCCTATCAGCCGATGCATGCAAACCCATGCAGCCTGAACAGGATGACATCGAGTGATCTGAGGGCATTTCTTCTCTGCCCGATTATGTCATGGAACTGATAACCGAGCATAGTCGCTCGATTCTGTGAACTAATGAGTTATTAGATTTATGAAAGAGTCGGGTTTTGGATGGTTTAGTTTTTGTCAGATGATATATTGTCCGCGAGTCAAGTTTTAAGTTCTAAGTTTCAAGAAATAAAAAAAAATAATACTGATAATGAACAAGGTGCTGAAAGTAAGAATTAAATGATTAAGAAAGTCATGAATTATGTCTCAGCTCTACTGGGGTTGTTACAATACCACTTAAATTATTCCAACTTTAGAAGAATTTGGGTAGAAATTTCTTATAAGATAAATCTTTGATCGGTCCGATTTGATTCGGGTGGAAATTTAGTTTGGGTCCAGTTCGGGTCGGATGAACAGTGTCAGTTTGGGTCAGCTGGTTCGGTTCGAACCAATTTAAGTGAACTGGTTCAGTTGGCTGGGCTGGTTCAGGTTTTAAAAAGAAAGCAGGATTTACTTCTTCTTCGTGATTCCTGCCGAGAAAAGAAGAGGGAGTATCGGAGCGAGAGGACAGAGAGCATCAGAAAGAGGAAGAGCGCGACAGAGAGAAACAAACCGAGAGAGAAGGCTTACTCCGATGGTTGTTGACAGAGGCCAAGGGAGGGGAGTTCGACGGTGGAGGGCAGAGTCGAAGGAAGCTGTTGTGCCGCGATCGAAGCTTTTGCTGTGGTGATCAGAGTTGCGAACAGAGGTAAGCTCTCTGAAGAACTCGAGAGGGAGAGGAGAGCTGTGGGGTGAATTCTTCCATCACCAAAGATCTCTATTTATAAGGGGGTTCACCCCGCACCTCTCCTTGAAATCCGAGTTTAGCTCGGATTTTTTGGTTGCTACAGATCAGTGCCGGATTTCCAGAGGAGTGATTTGTTCAGTTGATTCTGAACACTTCTCTTCATGAGGTCTAGGTTCATTCTGAATTTTTATTTTGTTTGGTATTCCTCTGATTTTTGGGAAAGATATGAAATTTTGATTGATTATTTGTAAATTGAATTTTAAAAATTACAATATGAAACCCTACATTGTTACAGTAATGCTACGAAGAGAAATAAAATATAGAAAAATATAGTCAATAAGTTGCGATGAAGTTTCTCCCAAAGTCCCTCTTTATTCTTTTAATTTTTCACCCATTGAGTATCCAAAAGGTTCACTCGAGTTTGAAAGGGGATTAGGGAATCACAATTATTTATTTTGTTTTTGTTTTTGTTTTTTTGAACTTATATTCCCCCAAAACTTATTTTCTTATGAATCATTCAAATCTCATTTCATTTTGTTTTGTATTGAGAATGCATAGATCAAGTATAACATTTTAAATTGGATAATTAATTTAATAATTCTTAGGATTTTTGGAAAATTTTTAATTTCTAATAAAATGTGTAAAATGGATATGTCACAATTAGAGTAATCTTAAATTATGTTTGTTGAATCTTCAATGATTGTTAGAAATCTCAAGGGATGTAACAATTTTAATCAAATAATTCATCATCAAACTTTGCTCTAATGATTATTGTTGAATTAAAATTAAAAGTTTTTTTTTTTAATTTTCTTCTCTTTTTTTTTTCAAAACCAAGGAATAATGCTAATATTTTTCAATCCACTACTAACCAGAGGGCATACAAAATATTCTAGTTTCTAATCCACCCACCCTCACACTTGATAACGACAAACAGGGTCAGTGGCCGAGTACGTGCAAAGGTTTGAGTCACTTTCCCGTTATGCACGCCAATTGGTTAGCAACGATGAGGAAAAGGTATATCAATTTGTCCAAGGGTTGAAGTTGGAGATCTTCAAAGGGGTAAAGATTGCAAATTTTGACAACATGTCGTATCACAGGGCCACGTCTAAGGCCCTTGAGCTAGACGATATTGAGATGAAGCTTTAGCGGCAAAGTGAACCGTCGAAGGAGTTTCTCCGAGAGGTACACCCACAATAGAATCAAGATTGGCAACCACATCAATGGGGCGTTAAAAGGCCCAACGAGGAAACTATGGACTAGAACAAGGGCAAAGGGCAACGAGGGGCTCGACAAACTCCTCTATGCCTTACGTGCATGAAAAATCACTTCAGGGAGTGCAAGCTGCATTTTGGTCATTGTTTCCGTTGTGATAAGGTGGGTCACAAGGCCAAAGATTGTTTAGGGCCGAACAAGAGGCCACTGAGTGGTCCTTCGAGGATATTTTCCCTGATCGAAGACGAGAGAATTGCCCAACCATCAGTTATTCCAAGGATATTCTTATAGCGGCAGTTAATGAAATAAGGAGCATTAAATTGAGGTATAGTTGAGAGTGAGGGTTTAAAAGTAATAATTGTATGCTAGAAGTAGGATTGTGAGTTGTTGAGAGGGTATGAGAGGTGGTCATTGCTTTGGTGATTTTGAGGATGTGATCGAGCAATGCAAGGTTATGGATGTAGGATTTGAGTGAATGCGTACGAGTGGTTGTATCGACCGACACGGTATTTTAGAGGGACTTAGTAAAGTTAAGGGTGATCTATGAGTAATAGGCGCGTCGGGCATGTGGTGCCGTTTGATTGGAAGATGTAGAGAAGCAACATAGGAGTTTGAATTAACTTGAGAGCTTAAAGATTTTAACCAATTAAAGGAAAGTTTAGCACCCTAAACTAAAGGTCATGGTTAAAAGTTTAGTGTAAAGTTAGATGAGATAGCGGTTCAACTAGAGTGAGCATCAATTATAAGTGAAGTTAAGAGATTAAAGGGGAAGGTTAGAATTAGAAGTTTAGTTCATAAGTGTTAGTGGCGTGCAATTTTGGAAAATATAGGAATTTTGAATCAGAACAATGGGAAATTGCACAAAAAATGTTCGAGTGCCTTAGGAATAAGGTTAAGTTATGAAATTTCAAAAAGGGGCGACAAGTATGTAACGAAGTCGAGGCAGATGAATACGTAAATAGATAAGGTCAGGATTGATGAGCTTAGGCATGTGATGTGAATTTTAACTCGAGGAATATTAAACCTTTAGAAAATCATGGATTGAAAGTATAGAGGTTAGCCATTAAGTATTTAGTGTTTCATGTGAAGTTGAGGAATTTGGAGGATATCGGATAAGGAGGAAAAAAAGTTTGCACGGAAACTGTGCAAGTGGACCTATAAGTGAGGTTAAGTCAGCAGGTTTGGGAAAGTTTCGACTTTAAAGTTACGTCAAAGTGTTTATACACCCTTTATGGTATTGAGTGAATAGTTTAATGAATTAGTTTAGACTTAAGAATTTGATAGTGTTTGGTGATGACCGAGGTAAAAGTTGGACGAATCGAGTGTAGTGGACATAATTATGGGAACTTAGAGAATATTTGGATTTAAGTATTGAAGCCTTGAGTGTGAGAATTATATTTGAATGACTAACAAAATGTCCTGATTACCTGAGGTAAGTAAGTGTAAGAGGTGAGAGTGATGAGTTGAAATGAGACAGTAGTGTAGAGAAGAGTTTGAAATGTGGGATTTAGGGTAAGAAAGCTTCGTATTAGGTCCTTAGTGTTACAAAATTGAAGAAGCTTTGAGGACTTGAGGTGGTTATGTACGTGTTAGATAGACGTGAAGGAGGAGAGTAGGAAACTGAATGAACTTTGCTCAATGAGAAATTAGAGTTGAATTTAAGCTAGAAGGGTTGAGAGTTTAAGTGATGATTGATTAAGCTGAGGTCAATGGACGTATAAGCAATTGAGTGATTAAGTGTATAGTTAAGGGACTTACAACTTTGGAGATGTAGGAAACTGTCAATACCCGATAGGTGATTAAGGCCATAGTGTAATCGAGGTTTAGCGTTGCAACCATAATTACGTAGGTAATGTGAAGGTGAGTAATTAGAGGATTAACCAAGTACGCAATTTTGAGGACACAATTCTAAATAAGAAGGGCAGGATGTAACGCCTTGATTTTTTGGGTTATGGGTTTAAAATTTTAGGCCTTCGGTTTTCTGCCTTATAGTGTTTTAATTCGTAAAAATAGTAAATTAAGTCCATTTTATGAACAAGAAGTTTCGTTAGAACCATAATAATTAATAGAAATTGTAACACCCGAGTTTTTCGGGTTTCCGCTCCAAGGCTATTTTCGTAAATAAGTAAATTAGGTCCGTTTTGCGGGCGGATAGTTTTATTAGGACCCTAGAAATTTATGGGGATTTGTAGAAGAATAAGTGAAATTTTAGAAACCCAAATCGAGAAGAGTAATGCTAGAGTTCCCGTTTTACCCTTTTAGTATGTTAATTCGTAAAAATAGCAAAATAAGTCCGTTTTGGGAACTGTGAGTTTTGTTAGAACTCTAATATTAAATTGGAATATTTGGAGAAATAAGGAAATTGCAGAAAAACCGAATTGATAGACTAATTAAAGAATTAAGCATAGAATTGAGTTAAGGGTATTTAAGTAAATTAAAAAGTAAAGATTTTATAATTTTTATAAAAAACAATTTTTATAAAAATGGAATGGCTTCGCGATGAAGCCATTCCCCTGCTGCCGAGCCCCGACGACGAGAGAGAGAAAGGGAGACGTGCGCGACCCTCCGACGGCGACCACGGCTCCGACCACCGTTCAGACGTGCCGACGCCGGCGAGCTGAAGCCAGAGTTCGGTTCGGCCTTCTCCGCGCAGACCCGACCGAAAACAGGTTGAGTTTCTTCCCTGTTTTTGTTATGCTTGTGGCCGTGGATCGCTGAGCTCGATTGGGCTCCGATCACCGGCCCTTTTTGGTTGCTTTTAGCGTCAATTAGCCGGGCTCGGTGCTGGCAAGGATTGCCGAGCAGTGTGCAGCTCGGGAGGAGCTAAAAACCGAGGGCTCCAATTTAGGGATTTCGGGTTTTCTGAATAGGAACTTCGATTTTAGGTTAGTTTATTCTAATTGAGGGTATATGTGGTCGATTGGTGAAGAAATTGATGGAATTTGATGAAAAATCGGAAAGAGGAAAATTTCCGAGAATGGGCAGTTCGGGTTTTGCCCTTTTTGACCTAGTTTCGGTTGTTGGTTTTAAAATTCCTTTTGGCAGATTAAAATAGGTTATTAGAGGAGTATGTGGCCGCTGGAATCGTTCGATTCCGATAACTGACGCAAAAGTTACGCGCGTTTGAAGTTTTGGGTCAGTTTTTACCGAACCCAAATTAGTGGCCGTTTAATTAAGTTTTAGTTAGAAATTGATGATATTATGCTTTTATACTTATTAGTGAATACACTTGTCGTTATTTAGGTAGATTAAATGAATTGATGATTATTGGTGGATTTAGGTTAAAGTTTGAATATTGGAGATTATTGGAAAACCATTAATGGAGGTTAAGTAAATTGTGAGCACCACGTGCTCGATGAAATGCCCGAATGGAGAAAATGAAAGTTTTAGGAGAAATTGCTTTAGCTTGGAGCTTAGTTTAAGTTTGAGATTCGTTTATTTAGGATCGATTTTAATGTCCTTTATTTATGAAATGCCTTAGGTGGACACGGCTTTTGGACGGTGCATGGCTTGCTACGGACGCCAGGTAAGTGGATTTTAGGTTTCCGGCCCTTAAGGCCCTACATTGTTACAACGTTAGGATTTTGTGTCTTCGATGATGATTTTCTGACTGTGGGTTTAATGAGTCAGGTAGCCTAGAATGTTAGTTAGTAGTGGTTTGTTAAGTTCGTTATGAGTAAAGCATGTCCATGTACGTTGTGAATGGTTGATGATATGTCCATGAATTCCTCATGCATCATGTTTTATAAAAGGTGCGTACGAACTATTTACGAGCATGTTTTTACGATGAATTGAACGATAATGATTCAAAGAGGATATGTGAAACGTTGAAGTAAAGAACGATCAAGTGAATGATGTATGATTCTCACGTGTATGTTTCTCACGGGTCTGACTGTATATTTCTCACGGGTCTGACTGTATGTTTCTCACGGGTCTGACTGTATGTTTCTCACGGGACTAAATGAATGTTTCTTACGGGACTAAATGAATGTTTCTCACGGGACTAAATGAATGTTTCTCACGGGACTAAATGAATGTTTCTTACGGGACTAAATGAATGTTTCTCACGGGACTAAATGAATGTTTTTCACGGGACTAATGAATGTTTAATGTTTCTCACGGGACTAAATGAATGTTTCTCACGGGACTAAATGAATGTTTCTCACGGGACTAAATGAATGTTTCTCACGGGACTAAATGAATGTTTCTCACGGGACTAAATGAATGTTTCTTACGGGACTAAATGAATGTTTCTCACGGGACTAAATGAATGTTTCTCACGGGACTAAATCAATGTTTCTTACGGGACTAAATGAATGTTTCTTACGGGACTAAATGAATGTTTCTCACGGGACTAAATGAATGTTTCTTACGGGACTAAATGAATGTTTCTTACGGGACTAAATGAATGTTTCTCACGGGACTAAATGAATGTTTCTTACGGGACTAAATGAATGTTTCTTACGGGACTAAATGAATGTTTCTCACGGGACTAAATGAATGTTTCTCACGGGACTAAATGAATGTTTCTCACGGGACTAAATGAATGTTTCTCACGGGACTAAATGAATGTTTCTCACGGGACTAAATGAATGTTTCTCACGGGACTAAATGAATGTTTCTTACGGGACTAAATGAATGTTTCTTACGGGACTAAATGAATGTTTCTCACGGGACTAAATGAATGTTTCTCACGGGACTAAATGAATGTTTTTCACGGGACTAAATGAATGTTTCTCACGGGACTAAATGAATGTTTTTCACGGGACTAAATGAATGTTTCTTACGGGACTAAATGAATGTTTTTCACGGGACTAAATGAATGTTTTTCACGGGACTAAATGAATGTTTCTCACGGGACTAAATGAATGTTTCTTACGGGACTAAATGAATGTTTCTTACGGGACTAAATGAATGTTTTTCACGGGACTAAATGAATGTTTCTTACGGGACTAAATGAATGTTTCTCACGGGACTAAATGAATGTTTTTCACGGGACTAAATGAATGTTTTTCACGGGACTAAATGAATGTTTCTCACGGGACTAAATGAATGTTTCTTACGGGACTAAATGAATGTTTCTTACGGGACTAAATGAATGTTTCTTACGGGACTAAATGAATGTTTCTTACGGGACTAAATGAATGTTTTTCACGGGACTAAATGAATGTTTTTCACGGGACTAAATGAATGTTTTTCACGGGACTAAATGAATGTTTCTTACGGGACTAAATGAATGTTTTTCACGGGACTAAATGAATGTTTTTCACGGGACTAAATGAATGTTTCTCACGGGACTAAATGAATGTTTTTCACGGGACTAAATGAATGTTTTTCACGGGACTAAATGAATGTTTCTTACGGGACTAAATGAATGTTTTTCACGGGACTAAATGAATGTTTCTTACGGGACTAAATGAATGTTTTTCACGGGACTAAATGAATGTTTTTCACGGGACTAAATGAATGTTTCTCACGGGACTAAATGAATGTTTCTTACGGGACTAAATGAATGTTTCTCACGGGACTAAATGAATGTTTCTTACGGGACTAAATGAATGTTTCTCACGGGTCTGACTGTATGTTTCTCACGGGACTAAATGAATGTATGTTTTATGAAAAGTCACGCATTCATGCATAAGTTATCCATAGAGCATCCTCTTACTAAGCATTAGGCTTACTGTTTATGTTGTATGATGTAGGTGACAGGTGTGAAGGTGAGAGTTCCTCATGATGACAAGGAATAGGTGGTCGATGGGTGGTGCTCGTGGCGGACGGGTGTGTTTTGGCTGATGATCGTTGGTTTGAATGATGTATGTCGAATGATGTGAGTTAGTTTTGTTGGTTAGTAGGTCTACGTGTAGGTTTAATTTGTGAAAGTATCAAAGTGTTTAAGTATGTAGATTAGAGGTTTTGATAGAAAAATGTATGAACAGTCGAGTTTTGATGTATATGTAGTAGTAGTAGATTGTTTAGACATGTACGTAGTAGTAGATGTTGAATGAGTTTAAATTTTAGAATTTTACTGGAACTGTTTGGGTATTTTGAATTGTTTGGTTATTTTAAAACAGGTAAGGATACGCTCAATTTTTAGAGCGATCCACGCAGTTTGTTTTCTTGAGTATAGGTTATATTAGTGTCGTGTTTTAATTGATCTTACTTTAATTGTTTTAAATGTTTTTTGTTTGTTTTATGTTATTAATGGTTTTAGTCTAGTTTTAAAAGTCGAAATGTTTTACGCTCAAATGTTTAATGTTTAAGTCAAAGTTAGTCCCTAAAGGTTGTTAGAGGTGGGTCAATTGTCTAGATCCGTTTTCTTTAAAGTGTTAAGTAAAAATGAAAAATTTTATGAGAAATACGAGGGCTTAGGTAATAGTTATGTCATGGCAAGTCCGTGGCGGCCCTACGGGGTTGGGGTCGTCACAGTTATGGTATCAGAGAGACGGAGTTTTAAAAGCGAGTTCTGTGATATGCCTGCCAAGAACACACCGCCGCACGAGGACTCTCCATCGACTGTAAGTATTTAAGTTTAAGTTTGATTCATAGATGTTTATATTATTTTGTCGTGTATTTGTATTGTGTCTAGGAACAAGAAAATGCCGAAAGCACCTAGACAACCTGAGGAGAATCTCGTTAGCCAGCTTATAGACGTAGTGCACCGACAATCAGAACATATAGAGATTTTACTCAACCGAGATGGGAATGGTAGTGGACAAGGTAGTGTTTCATGGAACCGAGGTAGAGAACAAACTAGGCAATTTCAACCTCCAACGTTTGGTGGATGTGTTATGGATCCGATCCAGGTTGAGGGGTCCCTCGATGTTTTTCCGTCACCCCCAGTCGATGAAAGGCCACCACCAGTGAGGGACATTAAGAGGCCCAACGATTCCTCGATTGTGCAGGATAGTAGCGAACGACCCCGAGGAGCTCGTCAAGCTCCTTTGTGCCCTACATGTCGGAAGTGTCATTTCGGAGAATGTAAATTGTATTCGGACGGATGTTTTAGGTGCGATATAAGGGGTCACAGAGCCAGGGATTGTCTAGGGCAGAGCAAGAAGCTACCGAGTGGTCCCTCATGGACAATTGCTATAACCGAAGATAGGGAAGCTGCTCAACCAAGTGTGGTTCCAGGTATGATTTTATTTCGGTAATATATAGAATGAAGAACATTAAAATAGAGGTGTAATTTAGAGTAAGAACTTAATAATAAGATGTGTAAAATAGATAGAAGTAAACAAAGGGATGGAAAATATCAGGTGGGAGAGTTACTAGGTGAACAGGATAAAAATGATGAAAGATTAAATGCAAGACGACGTAAACTTTGGAGAGAAATAGTTATGCATTAAGATAGGTAACCTGACCATGATACCACTAGTACATCTAAGTGAATAAGAGGACGTAGTAGAAACTCGTGTATCTTGGACTCGAGCTAAGTTGGAGTTATTTAGATGAAGACGTTTTCGAGAGTTTAACTTAAGTAAACTATCGAGAGAGTAAGGGACGTGTTGCTTACTTTTACAAAGACAGTGCGATTGATCGATACAAAGTCTAGGATATATAGTTAGGGTGGTTACATAGGGGTTTTAATATTGACCAATTTGATGAAGGAAATATTGAGATCTAAGTGAGGTTGGTAAGTTAATAAATTTAGAGACCATAAAGGATCAAGGTTATACGATAGATGATACTCAAGTTATATAATTTGGACGTTCTCTAGGAGATAGGTACCATCTTAAAGGACTAAGCAACGAAGGACAAATATTGATACGTGAAAAGATTATGACCACCACTAAATAGAAAAGAAGACTTAGTAAAGTTAAGAGTGAACGATAAATAGAAGATGTGTTAGGCAATTAGATGCTGCTTAACCTAGGGATATAAGGCAAAGTACGAGAGTTAGAAATTATTGGAAATGCCTAAGAGGTGTAGCAGAATTTTGAAGAAGGGTTTAGCACCTTAGATTGAAAGTCAAGTTTAGAGGTCCAGTACACCTCGTTCAAATTAGAGGAGCTGGTGAATTGACAAGGATAAGTATCAATTATAGGAAATATAACAAGGATAAAAGATTTTAGATTCCTTGAGTTATGAACGCCGGAGTTAAGAAATGAGTCTATAGTTGATATAGTTTAAGTTAAGAACCCCAGACATGAGACTTACCTCCAAGATGGAAGTAGGAACTTTAGTGTTTAAAGGACTCGAGAGGTGGATCGTAATGAAGAGTTTAGGTGGTGACCAATCAAATTAGGTGAGTTAGAAAGCTTAGCCTATAAGGAATTAAGTCAAGGCCGATTCATGTGAAAATTTAAGGAAGTGAACTCGACCACTTTGGTGTTTGCCTAGAGACTTGAGAATAAATAGAGCTTGTAGTATGAGTCATGGCATGCTTAGCTCCATTAAAGGTTATGGATGCTTCTAAATTTTGGGGAAAATAGAAGAATAAGATTTAAGAACTTTAGAAGATCTAGATTAAGGTTGTAGGTCTACCTACAACAAGTTTGCTAACAAGAAAATTGTTAGATGAATTATTGTGAAGAAGCTAAGGAGAACATTATGAACCTGACTAGAAGAAATGACCAAGTAGTAGATTAGTTCGTAACTTTCGAGGAAGTCTTAGTGTGATATTAAGAATAAGTCTAGGACATTATCTAAATTAAATAAAAGGTTTAGATTTGAAATTTTGATCGAATGTTCGTGTTGTGCGGATTGATAGATTAATGGGTCACCAGACGAGGAGGACGAGAAATTGCACAAATAATGTTCAAGTACATCGAGATAAGATTAAATTAGGAAATCTCAAAGGCTCGACCCTTATGTACCGAAGTTGGAGCCAATGATTTTGTAAATGGCTAAGGTTAAGAATGATAAGCTTAAGTGTGCGAAGAAGATCGCAGCTTAAAGAATTAGGAGCATATTGGACGGAAGGAAGGAAGAGTTACACGAGGACTGTACGAGTGGGCTTTGAAGTGAGGTTAGATCAGGAGGGGTAGAAAATGCTTCGACTCGTAAGTTAAGTCAATTACTTATGCACTCTTTAAGGTGTTGGGGGAATAGTTTAACGACTTTGTTCAGACTTAAGAATTTGTTAGTGATTGATGAAAACCGAGGCACAAGTAGGACAAACGAGCGTTGTGGACATGATTATAAAGACTTAGAGAATACTTTGAAAGAGAAGGGGGTAAATTTAAGTATTCAGAGCCTCGAGTACTAGGATTGTATTAGAGTGACTAATAGAACGTCATGTTTGCTCAATGTCCATGGGTGTATGGGTGCGAGTGATGGATTAAAATTTGATGGTAAGGTGTAGGAGGACTTGGAAGTGGAAGAATTAAGATAAGAAGGCTATGTATTAGGTCTTTCGTATTGAGTAAGAGAAGAAGCTTCGAGGAATTGTGATGGCTATAGATCGTTAGATAGATGTGGTATGAGAAAAGTAGGGAAACTATTGAATTAATTCGAGGAAAACTAGAGTGGAGGTTGAGTTGGGGGAGATTTGAGAGATTGAGTGATGATGGATTTGGTTGAACTCGATGGATGTATGAGCGATTGAGTATTTAAAAGAATTTAAAGCTTTTGGAATATAGGAAACCATTGAGACCCGAGGGGTGGGTAAGACCATAGGAGTGTCGTGAATGGTATTGCGAGCATGGTTAAGTAAATAATGTGAGGGTGAGTAATTAGAAGTTTAACCAAGCAATAATTTTGGGGACAAAATTCCAATTAAGGAGGGAAGGATGTAACACCCGAGTTTTTCGGGTTTCCGCTCCAAGGCTATTTTCGTAAATAAGTAAATTAGGTTCGTTTTGCGGGCGGATAGTTTTATTAGGACCCTAGAAATTTATGGGGATTTGTAGAAGAATAAGTGAAATTTTAGAAACCCAAATTGAGAAGAGTAATGCTAGAGTTCCCGTTTTACCCTTTTAGTATGTTAATTCGTAAAAATAGCAAAATAAGTCCGTTTTGGGAAAGGTGAGTTTTGTTAGAACTCTAATATTAAATTGGAATATTTGGAGAAATAAGGAAATTGCAGAAAAACCGAATTGATAGACTAATTAAAGAATTAAGCATAGAATTGAGTTAAGGGTATTTAAGTAAATTAAAAAGTAAAGATTTTATAATTTTTATAAAAAACAATTTTTATAAAAATGGAATGGCTTCGCGATGAAGCCATTCCCCTGCTGCCGAGCCCCGACGCCGAGAGAGAGAAAGGGAGACGCGCGCGACCCTCCGACGGCGACCACGGCTCCGACCACCGTTCAGACGTGCCGACGCCGGCGAGCTGAAGCCAGAGTTCGGTTCGGCCTTCTCCGCGCAGACCCGACCGAAAACAGGTTGAGTTTCTTCCCTGTTTTCGTTATGCTTGTGGCCGTGGATCGCTGAGCTCGATTGGGCTCTGATCACCGGCCCTTTTTGGTTGCTTTTAGCGTCAATTAGCCGGGCTCGGTGCTGGCAAGGATTGCCGAGCAGTGTGCAGCTCGGGAGGAGCTAAAAACCGAGGGCTCCAATTTAGGGATTTCGGGTTTTCTGAATAGGAACTTCGATTTTAGGTTAGTTTATTCTAATTGAGGGTATATGTGGTCGATTGATGAAGAAATTGATGGAATTTGATGAAAAATCGGAAAGAGGAAAATTTCCGAGAATGGGCAGTTCGGGTTTTGCCCTTTTTGACCTAGTTCCGTTTGTTTGTTTTAAAATTCCTTTTGGCAGATTAAAATAGGTTATTAGAGGAGTATGTGGCCGCTGGAATCGTTCGATTCCGATAACTGACGCAAAAGTTACGCGCGTTTGAAGTTTCGGGTCGGTTTTTACCAAACCCAAATTAGTGGCCGTTTAATTAAGTTTTAGTGAGAAATTGATGATATTATGCTTTTATGCTTATTAGTGAATACACTTGTCGTTATTTAGGTAGATTAAATGAATTGATGATTATTGGTGGATTTAGGTTAAAGTTTGAATATTGGAGATTATTGGAAAACCATTAATGGAGGTTAAGTAAATTGTGAGCACCACGTGCTCGATGAAATGCCCGAATGGAGAAAATGAAAGTTTTAGGAGAAATTGCTTTAGCTTGGAGCTTAGTTTAAGTTTGAGATTCGTTTATTTAGGATCGATTTTAATGTCCTTTATTTATGAAATGCCTTAGGTGGACACGGCTTTTGGACGGTGCACGACTTGCTACGGACTCCAGGTAAGTGAATGTTAGGTTTCCGGCCCTTAAGGCCCTACATTGTGACAACGTTAGGATTTTGTGTCTTCGATGATGATTTTCTGACTGTGGGTTTAATGAGTCAGGTAGCCTAGAATGTTAGTTAGTAGTGGTTTGTTAAGTTCGTTATGAGTAAAGCATGTCCATGTATGTTGTGAATGGTTGATGATATGTCCATGATATCCTCATGCATCATGTTTTATAAAAGGTGCATACAAACTATTTACGAGCATGTTTTTACGATGAATTGAACGATAATGATTCAAAGAGGATATGTGAAACGTTGAAGTAAAGAACGATCAAGTGAATGATGTATGATTCTCACGTGTATGTTTCTCACGGGTCTGACTGTATGTTTCTCACGGGTCTGACTGTATGTTTCTCACTGGACTAAATGAATGTTTCTCACGGGACTAAATGAATATTTCTCACGGGACTAAATGAATGTTTCTCACGGGACTAAATGAATGTTTCTTACGGGACTAAATGAATGTTTCTCACGTGAGTCTGACTGTATGTTTCTCACGGGACTAAATGAATGTTTCTCACGGGACTAAATGATGTTTCTCACGGGACTAAATGAATGTTTCTCACGGGACTAAATGATGTTTCTCACGGGTCTGACTGTATGTTTCTCACGGGACTAAATGATGTTTCTCACGGGACTAAATGATGTTTCTCACGGGTCTGACTGTATGTTTCTCACGGGTCTGACTGTATGTTTCTCACGGGTCTGACTGTATGTTTCTCACGGGTCTGACTGTATGTTTCTCACGGGACTAAATGATGTTTCTCACGGGACTAAATGAATGTTTCTCACGGGACTAAATGAATGTTTCTCACGGGTCTGACTGTATGTTTCTCACGGGACTAAATGAATGTTTCTCACGGGACTAAATGATGTTTCTCACGGGACTAAATGAATGTTTCTCACGGGACTAAATGATGTTTCTCACGGGACTAAATGATGTTTCTCACGGGACTAAATGAATGTTTCTCACGGGACTAAATGATGTTTCTCACGGGACTAAATGATGTTTCTCACGGGACTAAATGATGTTTCTCACGGGACTAAATGATGTTTCTCACGGGTCTGACTGTATGTTTCTCACGGGACTAAATGATGTTTCTCACGGGACTAAATGAATGTTTCTCACGGGACTAAATGAATGTTTCTCACGGGACTAAATGATGTTTCTCACGGGACTAAATGATGTTTCTCACGGGACTAAATGAATGTTTCTCACGGGACTAAATGAATGTTTCTCACGGGACTAAATGATGTTTCTCACGGGACTAAATGAATGTTTCTCACGGGACTAAATGATGTTTCTCACGGGACTAAATGATGTTTCTCACGGGACTAAATGATGTTTCTCACGGGACTAAATGAATGTTTCTCACGGGACTAAATGAATGTTTCTCACGGGTCTGACTGTATGTTTCTCACGGGACTAAATGATGTTTCTCACGGGACTAAATGAATGTTTCTCACGGGACTAAATGATGTTTCTCACGGGACTAAATGATGTTTCTCACGGGACTAAATGATGTTTCTCACGGGACTAAATGAATGTTTCTCACGGGACTAAATGATGTTTCTCACGGGTCTGACTGTATGTTTCTCACGGGACTAAATGAATGTTTCTCACGGGACTAAATGATGTTTCTCACGGGACTAAATGAATGTTTCTCACGGGACTAAATGATGTTTCTCACGGGACTAAATGAATGTTTCTCACGGGACTAAATGATGTTTCTCACGGGACTAAATGATGTTTCTCACGGGTCTGACTGTATGTTTCTCACGGGACTAAATGATGTTTCTCACGGGACTAAATGAATGTTTCTCACGGGACTAAATGAATGTTTCTCACGGGACTAAATGAATGTTTCTCACGGGACTAAATGAATGTTTCTCACGGGTCTGACTGTATGTTTCTCACGGGACTAAATGAATGTTTCTCACGGGACTAAATGAATGTTTCTCACGGGACTAAATGATGTCGATGGGTGGTGCTCGTGGCGACGGGGTGTGTTTTGGCTTGATGATCCGATGGCTTGAATGATGTATGTCGAATGATGTGAGTTAGTTTTGTTGGTTAGTAGTGTTGGTATTTTTCTTCAAGATTCGTTTAGGTCGCGCAGCGGAAAACGATTAATTCAATAAAAAATCGCAGACCCTAACGAACCGTACGATCGTGCATTTTGATTAAACCACAACGATTATGCTAACCTGGTTTGATTTCGAATTTCTCTTGAAGATGCCGATTCGATCACGAAGACGCTGAAATAATCGAACGCTCTCTATTCGTATCCACACGTGAGCGGGAATCCAACGCCTTGGATTCTTGTCTGCTAGGACCCGCAAATTCTAGAGAATAATCTAGAATTCGCCTCTATCAACCGACGATCAAAAAAAATGTGTAGAATGATGATCGTCTCTTATTTTAGGGTTGCGAAATTAAAACCCTTTTAATTCCCTTCATATGGGCTTCATAAGCCCATAACGATTTTAACACAAAACCCGCTCAGTTGTGCGACCCAATAGGCTCATTTAATATGACAGTGGGCCTAAAACACTTTTGGGGTCCACAAGTTATAATTGGTCTCTAGCAAGACATTATAACTACCCATATTAAAATAAGATGTGATCTACAAAATATCATCCATATGATTATCCTAAAGCACTAGCATCAACAATCTCCCACTTGCTTTATGCATAATCAATCAAGTATCTAATACCCATGCCTATTCATAATTATTGTTAAAATCCCTTTGTCAGACGATATCTGTGATTGAACATAAGGCATGGATAAAGCCACCTTATCAGATTCAATCATTTTTCTCGTTCAATAAATAAACTGACGTAATAAATGACATTAATACATTTATTAATTCATTTATAGCACGTCCATGCATTTCTCAGTCATATTTACACGAGGGGCCCAGAGATATCTCTCTTATAATAAGAGGGACAAATTCCATCTTAGTTATTCATAATCCACCACATAATTCAAAACATGTCCGAACATAATCTTTATAATCATCCGGTTAAAGATGACGTTTGATTATGTCAAAACAAATTAATCCATATGCAGGATTCTATGATAACCTCAGGTCTAAGGATTGCAACAATCAATCATTTTGAAATTACTTATGACTCATATCCATGTAGTAATTTCTCGTGGGTCAGTCCAGTCTCTTATACTCTTATAATAACTTATAATTATGATTTATGTCTCCACATAAATAATCATCTCATGATTATCAATCATAATTAATACTAGTCTTAATTTATTATTGTTCCCACAATAATAATTGACTAGGGACCTTTTAGAATATATCAAATATATATTCTTGGATCTTATTAAACAATAAACATGCAATTGAATAATAATAATGAAATGTTTTCATTAAACAATGAAAAAACAAATAACATATAATATCATCCATTATGATTATTCTAAAATACTAGCACCAATAATAATCTCCCACTAGCTTTATGCATAATCTATCAAGTATCTAATACCCATGGCTTTAACATGACCATCATGCTTTGACTTAGGGAGGGGTTTAGTCAAAGGATCAGCCATATTATCATCTGTAGACACTCTGCATATTTTCACATCTCCTCTTTCAATAATCTCTCGAATGAGGTGAAATCGCCTGAGTATGTGTTTGGATCGCTGATGTGATCTGGGTTCCTTTGCTTGTGCAATGGCCCCATTGTTGTCACAATACAAAGCAATGGGGTTCACAATGCTAGGAACAACACCAAGTTCATTGATGAACTTTCTCAACCAAACAGCCTCCTTAGCCACGTTAGAAGCAGCTATATACTCTGCCTCTGTTGTAGAATCAGCAACAGTTTCCTGTTTGGAACTTTTCCAGCTTATGGCACCTCCATTTAAACAAAA
Source organism: Begonia masoniana (assembly GCA_022432975.1). Lineage (NCBI taxonomy): Eukaryota > Viridiplantae > Streptophyta > Magnoliopsida > Cucurbitales > Begoniaceae > Begonia > Begonia masoniana. The sequence goes on from CM039502.1 coordinate 39,282,696, forward strand.
GACATAACCTGACTGCGATCGAAAATCATCTTTGTCGGACTGGAAACTAGCATCTGTATAACCACTTATAACTAGATCGTCATCAAGTCCTCCATATACCAAGAATGCATCCTTAGTCCTTCTCAAGTACTTAAGAATATTCTTGACTGCTATCCAGTGTTCCTCACCTGGATCCGACTGGTATTTACTCGTTAAACTCAATGCACATGATACATCAGGTCGAGTGCACAACATGGCATACATAATGGACCCCATCGCAGAAGCATATGGAATCCTTTGCATCTGGTCTCGCTCATCTTGTGTTTTGGGACACTGAGTCTTGCAGAGACTTATGCCATGTGCCATTGGCAAGAATCCTCTCTTGGAGTCTTGCATACTAAACCTCTTTAGTACCTTATCAATGTAAGCACTCTGACTTAGGCCTATGAGCTTCTTAGATCTATCTCTATAGATCTTGATGCCTAGAATATAAGCAGTCTCGCCTAAATCTTTCATTGAGAAACATTTCCCTAACCAAGACTTGACACTCTGCAAGGTAGGTATGTCATTCCCAATGAGTAATATATCATCAACATAGAGAGCAAGGAAAACAACTGCACTCCCACTGGCCTTCTTGTAGACACATGGCTCATCTTCATTTTTAATGAAACCAAACTCTTTGCCTGTTTCATCAAAACAAAGATTCCAACTCCGTGAAGCTTGCTTCAATCCATAAATGGATCTCTGAAGCTTGCACACTTTATCAGTATTCTTAGGATCGACAAAACCCTCGGGTTGTGTCATGTACACATCCTCGAGCAAGTTTCCGTTAAGAAACGCTGTTTTGACATCCATTTGCCAAATCTCATAATCATAGTATGCAGCAATGGCAATAAGAATTCTGATTGACTTGAGCATCGCCACTGGTGAAAAGGTCTCATCATAGTCCACACCATGAATTTGTCGAAAACCTTTTGCAACCAATCGTGCTTTATAAGTGTGTACGTTGCCATCCATGTCGATTTTCTTTTTGAAAACCCATTTACATCCGATGATTTTTAAACCTTCAGAAGCTTCAATCAAGGACCATACTTGATTGTCACTCATGGATTGCATCTCGGACTTCATGGCATCAAGCCATTTTTCAGAATCTGGACTTGTCACAGCCTCTTGATAAGATGTAGGCTCATTCTCATCAATAGCATGACATCATCATCACTAGTTATGAGAAATCCATATCTCTCAGGCTCATGACGTATCCTTCCAGACTTCCGAAATTCTTGTGTCTCTGGCATAGTTTTGACAATTTCTTGTGAGATTGGTTGAGGTTCATCAACATTCTCACTCGGTTCAATGTCTATTTGTGGTTCTCGAATTTCTTCGAGCTGAACTTTGCTCCCACTAGCATTCTTGGAAAGGAACTCTCTTTCCAAGAAGGTGCCATTCCGAGCCACAAACACTTTGTTCTCGGAAGCGAGATAAAAGTAATATCCTTTAGTTTCCTTAGGATACCCCACAAATAAACATTTGTTAGACTTGTGTGCTAGTTTATCTGAAATCTGACATTTCACGTAAACTTCACAACCCCAAATCTTCATAAAAGACAAACTTGGACACCTCCCAGTCCATATCTCATATGGTGTCTTTTGAACCGCTTTTGTCGGAGTTCTGTTCAATATGAACGTTGCAGTTTCTAAAGCAAAACCCCAGAAAGATATTGGAAGATCTACCTGACTCATCATAGATCGAACCATATCTAATAAAGTTCGATTCCTCCTTTCAGACACCCCATTCCATTGCGGCGTTCGTGGTGGAGTCAATTGCGAAACAATTCCGCAATCTCTAAGATAGTCAATAAATTCTTGACTTAAATATTCACCACCTCGATCCGATCGAAGTTTCTTGATATTCTTGCCAAGCTGATTTTGTACTTCGTTCTTGAAAGATTTGAACATTTCAAAAGTTTCAGATTTATGCTTCATCAAATAAACATAACCATATCTACTGAAATCATCAGTAAATGTAACGAAGTACTGATAACCTCCTCTAGCAGGTGAGCTCATTGGTCCACAAACATCAGTATGTATGAGATTTAATAGCTCAGTTGTCCTTTCACCTTTTCCAGTGAACGGACTCTTTGTCATTTTGCCTAGCAAACAAGATTCGCAAGATTCAAATGATTCAAAATCAAAAGAATCTAGAAGTCCATCCTTATGGAGTCTAGAAATGCGTTTCTCATTTATATGCCCTAAACGACAATGCTAGAAGTAAGTCGGGTTCAAATCATTGGACTTAAACCTTTTAGTTTCAATGTTATATATAGACCTGCTATTGGATGATTCATTGTCCAGAACATAAAGACCATTAAATAGGTAACCATTACCATAAAAAATGTCTTGTTTAAATATAGAAAAACTATTATTCTGAATAACAAATCGAAAACCATCCAAATCCAAACATGAAATAGAAATAATGTTTCTGCTCATAGCAGGCACATAATAACAATTATTTAATTCTAAAACAAGTCCAGAGGGTAAAATCAAATCATAAGTCCCGACGGCTAATGCAGCAACTCTTGCTCCATTCCCAACGCGAAGATCGACTTCACCTTTAGTCAATGTCTTACTTCTACGCAGTCCCTGAACATTTGCACAAATGTGAGAACCACATCCAGTATCTAATACCCAAGATGTTGAAGTAGATAAATTGACTTCTATAACAAAGATACCTGAAGCAGTAGTCTCACTATCCTTCTTTTTCTTTAGATCCTCCAGATAAAGTTTGCAATTCCTTTTCCAATGGCCATTCTTATGGCAGAAAAAACATTGCTGTCCCTCTTTATCTACCTTTCCTTTAAGATTGGACTTAGGCGTGGAGTTGGCATCAACCTTTGGTGCCTTGGCCTTGCCTTTGCCCTTTCCTTTGGGATTCTCCCTTTTCTTGGGATTCTTCCTTTGAACTAACATAACATCTGGGCTAGACTTGATGTTTTGCTCAGCAGTTTTAAGCATCCCATGCAGCTCAGTCAAAGTTCTCTCCATTCCATGCATATTATAGTTCAAAACAAACTGATCAAAAGTATCAGGCAAGGATTGGAGAACCAAGTCTATAGCCAACTCACGGCTAATCTCTAGGCCCAGCTTCTGAAGTTGTTCAAGATAACTTTTCATTTTGAGAACGTGAGGGCTCACTGGACTACCCTTAGTCAGTTTGCAGTTCACGAATGCCTTGATGGTATTAAACCTCTCTTGCCTTGCTTGTTCTTGAAACATTGCCTTTAGATGACCCATCATCATAAAGGCTTCCATTTCTTCGAATTGCTTCTGAAGCTCCGAAGTCATGGATGCAAGCATAAGACAAGTAACATCAACAGAATCATTAAGATGCTTCTGATAGGCATCTTTTTGACTTTTTGATGCATTATTAGGAGGCTCCTCAGCAGGGATTTCCTCTTCAAGGACATACAACTTCCTCTCTTGCCTAAGAACAATTCTTAGGTTTCGAGACCAGTCAAGGAAGTTTGCTCCAGTAAGTTTATCCTTCTCAAGGATAGATCGCATAGACAGATTAGAAGTATTGCTAGAAGTTGCCATAATCTACAAAACAGACATGAAATAAAATATGCAATACAGATATTAATAATTTAACATAGAATGATAAATGAAAGAAAAAATACTCCTACTAAGTATCATACCCTCAAAACAATTATTCATAATAACTGAAATTTAAACTTAGCAGGCTAAGATCCATATTTCACATAATTTCAAGTCAGCTTTGGCATGACACTTAAAATTAGGTTATTTAGGTAGATAACAACTTATCATTTACATCTCATGTAACTCTTAGATAATTTATGAGATCATGATATCAAATATCAAGGCATGTTTAACAAATCTCATCTAATACCATTAGGCCCAAAACTGTTTTGACAGCCTAATTAAGTCTAACCATATTCAAACATATGAGTAGCACCATTACTCCATCCTGCCTAACTAAGATAACTAAATGCACTCCTACTTTGGTAGAACGTACATTAAGTGATCGAAGCCTTGACAAGTATTGATACATGGGTGGTATTAGACTTAAATTTTAAGTGAGGGTCACATTAAATAATATGTTTTATCAAGTATAAAAATACATGGGTTAATTATCACATAAACACACATGATAAGAATAGCATGATAAAACACAATAATGACATAGTTTCATCTCATGAAAATAATGTCTAAAATTCGTGGTTTTTAGTCACAAAACAATTTTGTATGCGCTACGATACGGTGGTCCCGCTGACCGGTCAGCGGGCGGGGGTCAAGGGGAGGCCGCCCCTTGCAGGGCTCGGGGTAGCGCCCCGGACCAAAATTTTTATCAAAAGATATATTAAGATTTAGTTACAAAAATATCCAGATTTGATCTCATCAAATCCGACCAAAATTTGATCTCATCAAAACCGATTTGATCTCATCAAATTCGACCAAATTTTGATCTAAATTTGATCCAATCAAATCATATATCCCGACTTCCTAATGTGCTATAAATTTGATCTAATCAAACCGCATAACCATATATTAGATTTGATCAAATCAAACCGTATAACCGCATATTAGATTTGATCAAATCAAACCGTATTATGTAACCGCAAATCAGATCGGATATCAAAATTGGATTGCATGATTCAGAATATCTCATATTAAACCAAAATTGAATTATAGAACAGATTCGAATTAATCATCTCATGATAAACCCTAACCAGAACCAAGTCCGAACCTTAATCGAAATCAAGCAAACGAATACGAATTCCGAATTAAGTAAGCAAATTCGAAAAGAAAAATATAGATTCGGAGTTCAACATCTCATGTCAAACCCTAATCGGATTTAAGCAAACGAATCCGAGAATAATAAAAGTCTCGGGTTCAACATCTTATGTCAAACCCTAATCGGAATCAAGCAAACAAATCCGATTCGAACAAATCACAGATTCAAAAGCAAACAAATCCGATTCGAACAAATCATAGATTCAAAATCCAAATAATTTCGAAAAAGAACACAGATTCAATTTAATCGAAATGCAACAAAAAAAAAACCTCGCTCTGATACCACTGTTGGTATTTTTCTTCAAGATTCGTTTAGGTCGCGCAGCGGAAAACGATTAATTCAATAAAAAATCGCAGACCCTAACGAACCGTACGATCGTGCATTTTGATTAAACCACAACGATTATGCTAACCTGGTTTGATTTCGAATTTCTCTTGAAGATGCCGATTCGATCACGAAGACGCTGAAATAATCGAACGCTCTCTATTCGTATCCACACGTGAGCGGGAATCCAACGCCTTGGATTCTTGTCTGCTAGGACCCGCAAATTCTAGAGAATAATCTAGAATTCGCCTCTATCAACCGACGATCAAAAAAAATGTGTAGAATGATGATCGTCTCTTATTTTAGGGTTGCGAAATTAAAACCCTTTTAATTCCCTTCATATGGGCTTCATAAGCCCATAACGATTTTAACACAAAACCCGCTCAGTTGTGCGACCCAATAGGCTCATTTAATATGACAGTGGGCCTAAAACACTTTTAGGGTCCACAAGTTATAATTGGTCTCTAGCAAGACATTATAACTACCCATATTAAAATAAGATGTGATCTACAAAATATCATCCATATGATTATCCTAAAGCACTAGCATCAACAAGTAGGTCTACGTGTAGATTTAATTTGTGAAAGTATCAAAGTGTTTAAGTATGTAGATTAGAGGTTTTGATAGAAAAATGTATGAACAGTCGAGTTTTGATGTATATGTAGTAGTAGTAGATTGTTTAGAATGTGGAGTTTAAATTTTAGAATTTTACTGGAACTGTTTGGGTATTTTGAACTGTTTGGTTATTTTAAAACAGGTAAGGATACGCTCAATTTTTAGAGCGATCCACGCAGTTTGTTTTCTTGAGTATAGGTTATATTAGTGTCGTGTTTTAATTGATCTTACTTTAATTGTTTTAAATGTTTTATTTGTTTTAAGTTATTATTGGTTTTAGTCTAGTTTTAAATGTTTTAAAAGTCGAAATGTTTTACGCTCAAATGTTTAATGTTTAAGTCAAAGTTAGTCCCTAAAGGTTGTTAGAGGTGGGTCAATTGTCTAGATCCGTTTTCTTTAAAGTGTTGAGTAAAAATGAAAAAGTTTATGAGAAATACGAGGGCTTAGGTAATAGTTATGTCACGGCAAGTCCGTGGCGGCCCTACGGGGTTGGGGTCGTCACAGAAATATTTGGTTAAATAAGAAAATTTTAGAGAAACCAGATCGATAGGTTAGATAATGGATTCATTAGAAAATCAAGTAAAAGGGCAAAAAGGTAATTTGGTAGGTAAATTTTATAAAATATTAAAACACCCCCTCCCCTTCTATTCTTCTCTAGAATTGTGAAGCCCTTCTCCCCTTTCTCCCTTGGCGACATTCTCCTCCTCCCACGCCTTTCCTTCAACGGCCGATCAACGTCTCCTTCTCCGGCAATTTCTATTCCGATTTTCCTTCCCCAATCAACATTCTAGGTACGCTCCAAGCTCTAGGCACGTTAGTTTGTCGTTTTAGTGTTGTAATCGGTTAAGGGTTTTGGTTAGGTTTTTGAGAAATATATCGTTTACATTAGGAATTGTTAGTTTTACGAAATTGATGATTATTAATGATGAAATTATGATGGTTGTTGATAATTAGGTTGTAAGAATGAGATTAGGATGGATTTTTGGTGGTTGTAAATATCGTTTTATTGTGTATCAGGATTATAAATTTCTAAGCTTGATCTTTAAATTTAATTCGATAATTAGTTATGGTATGTTAAAGTAGACGTTACAGGCGACGTATAGGCGTTTGAATCGTTGGAATCGGACGTCGGATTAGAGAGGAAATTGTGAACGTATATGTGCACGTAAGGTGTTCGATAAATTGCCTAAATGAGTTGTTAAGTTTGTTGGATTGAAGGTTATGAGGAATTGAGCTCCGGTTTAGTTATGGACGTGAGAATTATATTTTAACGTATGGATAAAGGATTAAGCACTTGCGATGTTTTTATGAAAATAGAAGTTTTAGGAAAATTGCCTTAGCTAGGAGTTATGTGTGGTCTTTGGACCGGTTTATTTAGATTTAGCTTTAATGATCGAATTGTGAATTGTCTTAGGTGACAAAGCTCAAAGTGAGGTGCTCGGCATTGCTAAGGGCGCCGGTAAGTGTGTGCGTAGGTTTCTGGCCATTAAGGCCCTACATTGTATTGATGCTAGTTTATACGTATTTTATTAATGTTTTCTGGATCGTGGGGTTTTTAATGAGTCGGGTAGCCTATGATGTTAGCTATTAGACGTGCATTAGGTTCGTTTATGAGTTAGGTATTATGAACTGTCCTTGATGGTATGATATGCGTGGTTTCCCCGCATGCATCATGTTTTCTCGAAAATAGCATACAAAATGTTTTATAAGCATGTTTTATGAAAAATAAGGTAAAAAGATGAAAACAAAGTATGTGTTCTCACGAGCAAAGATTATGTGTTCTCACGAGCGAAGATTAAGTGTTCTCACGGGGCAAGTCAAGCAAATTAAAGTAAAGAAATGAAAAATGAACATGTTTTATGAAAAGTCATGCATTCACGTATATGTACATGTTAGTGCACCCCTTACTAACCGTTAGGCTTAATGTTTAAATCGTATGATGTAGGTGAAGAAGAGCAGCACGGTGAGATTTCACGAGCACGCTAGGATTACGGATGCGGTTAGAGGAGTATGACCATGGCGGCAACCCGGCAACATTGTTAGGGCAATTCCAACTGTGGTTAGTATGTGTAGGTGTCTATTTTGTTTAAGGAAGTGATTAGAAAAGTTTATGTATGTGTGTGGTAGTTTGTCTAAGTAAGTGAACAGAAAGGTTGATGTATGCGTATAGTAAAGTTTGATAGAAAACGTATGTAAAGTTAAGTTTTGGTTATGAAAGTGTGGTAGTAGAACATAGGGGAAAATAAAGTTTTATTTCGAAAATATACTGAAATTGTTTTGGATATTTTTAAATTGGTAGGGTTACGTTCGGTTTTTAGAGCCATCCATGCAGTTAGTTTTTGTGAATTTTAAATACGTTTTTGGATGCGTTTTTGGGTTCCGTTTTGAGTTGGGTTTTTGAGGTTTGAAGTATTTTACTTTTAGAAAGATGTGAAGGAAGTTTATAGGTGAAAATGTATGTGGAAGAAATGATGAAAGGTGGTGAAAATAGTGAAGTTGGAGGAAGGGCGCGGGATGCGTGCTGGAGTGCAGCTGGAGGCCTGCAGAGGCGCGCAGGGGCGCGCTAGGCGTGTAATGCCTCCGAACCCACCCCGGCTCGGTGCGCTACTTGGCTCACACCTACCACGTTTAAAAAGACGTTTAAAGTAATTTTCAGTAAAATTACGACTCGATTTTTGGGTTTTTCGAACCCTTGAAAACAGTTGGAAAACGTACGTAAAATACGTTTAAAATAGATCGAAAAAGATTGGGTGAAAACATAGTTGAAAACCCAAGTTTTTAAAAACTTTGGTGCGCAATCGATCGGCACCCTCTTGGGCGCGCGATCCAGCAACAGTCCATAGCGCCGATCGATCGGCACTGGGCGCTGCTCACGCCTCAATAGCAGGCCTTGCGCATATGCCGCGCGCCCTCGTCAGGCGCCAGCTCACTCCTCGCGCCTCCTGCTCGGCCATCAGCACACTTCTTCATCTTTTCTTCATTTTTCTTTAAACCAAACTCTACTAACTCACCCAAAAATTTACCCAACACATTCCCGAAACTCCCGATTCCTTAGCACGTAAAAATCTCAGAAAACTAATTCAAACTTTCTGCAAAAATGAGAAGACAATTGAAAACCGATGTTGTTTACTCTACGAAAAATCGAGCAGCATAACTGTTAAAGTTTAGAAAACCAATTCCTGAAAACCAAGCTTTTATACAATAACTACCAAAACAACAATCATAAAACAACATTTACCAAAGTTATAAAACCATTATCATATACACAAATATAATCCCATAAACTACCAAAATACAAATTTCCCACAACTCCCGAAGACCATGGTCGAGACGCCCTGACAACTGCCTGCACCGGCATACCGCGTACATCACCGACTGCGTCCCAATCCTAGCTTTCCTCATAGCTCTCACCTGTAATGACGTCACCACCTACACCACAGAACACAAAACGTAAGTCTAATACTTAGTAAGTAGGGAACAATGCAATGCACAATGCACACACAACCCTCACACACAACCCTAACACATGCGGTTTCTAACTATCGGTTGTGTTTTTTTCGTTCTCATTTTGTTAATCTTTCATTTTCACAAGTGAGTCAAGCGGTTACCTATCCTATCAGGATGGTAACGCGCTGGCCCCGCAGAGCTAGTGTAGCACCCGGTTCCATTAAACCCAATTTAATTTGTCAAATTAAGATGTGCAAATATGGATTAGGTTAATGAATGGATATGCAAGGGCATTATGGTAAATTAAAAACTTATTAGTGGATAACCTATTTAAAAGAAATTTATTGAGCTTAGCCGCCCCTGTTCATTCTTGCTCTCGGTTTTCAGCTCAAACCAGCAGACTTCCCAGGCGATTTCCTTCCCCGAGTCCGTTCGCCGAGCTAGGTAAGTTTCTACCTCGATTTTTCTGACTTAGTAACTAAGGAAGATTGTATGGGGGAGTGTTGGATATGTATTTTCGGAACTCATCAAGAAAGTGAGTAGGTTCGGGTTTAGCATAGAATCAGTAATGCTTGGCGATCAGAACTCCCAACTGTTCCCTTAGGTTTTCTGAATGCCTTAGAATGAGGTTTAGTATAGGTTGACTTAATGTTCTGTTTATGTTCTAGGTGAGAAAGATCCCGAAGAAGCTCCTAACCGAGCACTCGCCAAGAATCCAGGTAAGTAGAGTTTGTTTGTGCCTTCGGGCCTACATCACAAAACAGTAGGACTTATGTATGCTTTGTATGTTTATTTTCCAGTTGTCATGCATCATGTTTTTGAAAGAATTACGAAAATGAATTTACATGAAACGCATGGTAAGTGTGAGCAGGATGATCAGAACAACTGTTAAGGGGGATTAATCCGCCCCTTAACTGAGAACAGAGGATTGAGGTTTTGGGAAAAGTGATCCACTTCCCAATCCTACAGGGGAATCAGACCAGCTAACTGTTAAGGGAACTAATCCGCCCCTTAATTGAGATCAGAGGATGTATGCTTTGGGGGATGACTGATCCACTCTCCCATCGTACAGAGGGATCAACAGAGCTCGATTATGTATACAGCAGAGAGGAGAAATTAGAAACAGCATGTCTAGGAGATTTATGATTCAGTAATTCATTTCATTCATTGCTTTACTTGCTTAGCATTAGGCTAATAGATGAGTTTTGTGATGTAGGTGAAGAAGTTACTGAAGGTATGTTTACCGACCAACATGAGGACTAGGCTGGTTGGAGGAGCATTTTCAGGCATCGGTTTGGTCATCTGTTGAGGCGGTTTAATTCATGGCTGCAGGTGTTGAGTTGAGAGTGACTAGTTCAGTATAGATGTTTTTCTAAAAAAATTTATGACGGTAGTGGTCTCAAAGTTTTGAATACATTTTGAGAATCTTCTGATATTGGTATTTTTTTTAGATTTCTGAAAACATTGTTTTTACTGAATTTTGAGTAATGCAATGGTTAAGTCGTCTTTGAATGATTTCAGTAGAGTAAGTAAATCCTTTCTGTAGTTGGAGTAGTGTTTTATAACGAGGAGTTGGTGAGATGTTGTTTTGTTCTCTATCGGTAGATGATGTCCATCGGTAGATGTTGAGTCATGGTTGAGTTGTCTATCGGAAGATGGAAGTCTATCGGCAGATGAAGTTAGTGACTTCATCGGCAGATGGAGTGTGTATGAGTTATGTGACTTCATCGGCAGATGAGTTGTGTATGAAGTTATGTTAACTTCATCGGTAGATGAAGTTGTGTATGAAGTTATGTTGACTTCATCGGCAGATGGAGTTGTGTATGAAGTTATGTTGACTTCATCGGCAGATGAAGTTATGTTGACTATATCGGCAGATGGTGTTGCGTCGACGTTATCGGCAGATGGCATCGCGTTGTTTGTACACGTCATCGGTAGAAGCCCTTTGTTTTCTTTTTCTGCTTCTTCCGTTGGCCTTGCTCATCGGCAGATACGTTAGACTTCCACGATTTTTCCTAGTATTCCACAGTTTTAAACTTTAATTCCAAACTGCCGATTATCTCTTAACATTTCAAACCATGATTTATAGTTTTGATTTACTACATTGTTGTTTAGAATTATTTCCGCTGCAGGTTTTAAATATTTTGAAATTTTAGAAAAAGTCAAATTTTGGCTGTCGAGTGAAATTTTAAATTTAGCATCCAGACGTCATGATTCGGTTCAGTGTTATGAGTAGCAAACCGGGTTCAGATAACTTGGGGCGTTACAGCTAGATTCGAGGCACACATCGTGTTCACACACGGGACGACCATACATGATCTTCTCCTACGTCGATCATAGAACCACGTTCATAATCACGACAACTTACGTATTTTCACCCGTGCCTCTCTTGTAAACACCTCCCGAATTTTCCATCTTTCAAGCACTAATTCGCGACAAGGCGACTCTACAAGATACCATCGTGCATCTATTGCTGTAACCTCCCGAATTTGCCATCTTTCATGCACTAATTCGTGACGAGGCTACTCCGCAAAAACAACCATACGTCTTTTGTGGAAACCTCCCGTATTGCCATCTTTCATGCACTAATTCGCGATGAGGCAACTCCACAAAGACCACATTACCTTACATATTTTCTTATCTGTTTACATTCCATACTCACATTTTGAACCATGCAAACTCGTATTTTCGTAATTCAAAGCCATGTTGCATGTCACACAATGCTCAAGACAAAACAAAACACAACAAACAAACAAACAACCAAACATCCCTACCGTTCCGTGGTGTAGGCCCGAAGGCAAAAGTCACACATTCACTACTTACCTGGATTCTCGTAACCTACTCATCCGCTCCGGTTATGCCAGCAACTCAACACGTTCATCTAATATAACAAAGGAAAAACAACTTAATAATCATACTACTAAATCTAAGGAATACCTATTCTAACTCTAACAACTGACCGAACTAACTTTAACTCAAGTTATGGATTCAAACACAATATAACCAATTAAATCCTTCATTCACAAAAAATTCAGATTATAACACCATGCATTAACCCAACTTTAAAAATTCATAACTAATTCAATACATATCGAAATGCTTCAATTCCAAAGTTCATAGATCCATTAAAGTGTCTATTTTTCTCCATTACAATAGCTTTGCAAGATAAAATAAGGAAGAAGTTCAGCAATCATCAAAACCGAAACAGGTGTATAATTTTCCTTCAAAGAATTTTGATCCAACTTTGAAAAATCATAACTTATTCATTTTTCAACGGATTTAGACGTTCCACTCTTTTCCGTAAAGCTCTACACGTCTACTATCCATTGAAATAAACAAAATAAGCAACCAAATAACATGGACAACTCGAATACACTAAGACAGATTCGGCCCCTTAGATCAACAAACCCGGTTTTTGCACAATTCACACCAAAACTCTAATCTCTCCCTAAAACAACCTAAACTAATCTATCTAAGGTTTAAACTTCCAATTTAGCAAGAAAAATAGCAATCAAATAGAGTTTTCGGAGTTACCCTTTAGGGTTTTCCAAACCCTTACTAAAACTCACCAAAAACACATTAAACTACATAAAATCACTAAAAGATTGCATAGATTACAAAACCCAACTAAAATTTACCTTAAACCCTTGAAGAAATTGAGGAAAAATTAAGATGAAACCCTCCATGGCTGCCTTTGTGGGAGAGGGGAAGAAGACAATGAATTTTGTCTTCTAACCTTTAAACTTTCCTTTTTTAAAAAACCTATTTTTACCTTTTACATTATAACCACAACAAATCAATTTTTACAAATCAACCCCACCCCTTCACCCCTTTTCTTCTTCCTCACGTGATGCCTCTTTTCTTTTCACCTTTAAATTTTTTTTATTCATTTCTTTATTAATTCACTTTTAACTTTTTACCACACATATCTTATCTTTTATAAATTAACCTCACCTTTCTCTCTTCCTTTTCTCCCACACGTGAATATCTTCTTTCTCTACCTTTTTTTGGTTCATTTTTTCTTTCCTTTTTTTTTTGACTTTTCAAACATTTTTCTCATTCTTTTTGTTGGTCATTCATTCTTTTGACTTTTCAACCATCTTAGATTTTTTTTTCAACACTCTTTCTCTTCCATTCCTTCACTCCAACGTGAAATCATCATTCCATTCTTATTTTCTCTTATAATTTATCATTACTTAACTTAGTATTTTAAATAATAATACTAACCCTTCCAAACATAAGATTTTCTCTCAATTTTTTACTTCTTGACTCCTAGACATAGCATAACTCTAAATTGCATGTTAAACTCCCATAACCGTCAAATCCAAGGCCTACGTGCGTTGTAGGAAATTATTGGGTGTTACAAGGTGCGTGCACAGCAAGCGCGGTGCGCGCCCCAGCCGATCGATTGGTGCTGGGCACCGATCGATCGGACTTCTACGAGCGCGTTTTGCTTGCAGCGACAGCGCACAGTGCATGCGCGCTGCCTGGGCGACATGTGGTCCATTTTGATTTTTTTTCCAAAGTTGACTTTTTAAAACACGTTTTGACCCGATCTTTTATGATACTTTTTAAACATATTTTCCGAGCGTTCCCCACGTATTTTTTTTAGGATTTTAACCACCAAAAAGTCGAGTCGACATTTTATCAAAAAATGGTTTTAGCCTCGTTTTAAATGTTTCAAAACTTCAAAAAATTTTACGCCCAAAATGTCTAAGTCAAAGTCATCGTCAGGGTAAGTCCTTTGACGGCCCGGAGAGGGTCGGGGTCGTTATAATTGATGTGCTAAGAAGTCCTTTAAAAAGATTTCTAGTCAAGAGGCTCACTACTAACCTATTGGTTCATTTTACAGGAACATCTTTCTTTAATAGCTTCGTAGAGATCCCTACTGCAAAATGTAAAGATAGACCAATGCATGCAATATGTTGGCTTAGTAACTTGACGACCAAAGCTTTATCACAAGTCATTAATTCGGCCATGGATGGAAAAGAAAATGCCCTAGCCGAGACTTGAAGCACAAGTGGAGTGCCAAGTTATTTTGAATCCCTAAAGTATCATTTAAAATATAGTTTTATGTAAGAGAAGTGAGAAAGTATAATTTTAATATTAGAGAGTCAACTTACAAAATATGGGTTGATTTAAGTGCTCGATTTTATCACCCTAACTGAGTACCCTTTGCCATATTATTTTGAATCATGTGATGCTACTTTTTAAGTTGTAATAATTTCTGAAGGGGTGATTAAACCACACTTAAGGACTACCCTTGGAGGCAAATGATCGATAGATTGAAGTTATTTTCAAAAAATTTGAGCCTTCAAACTTGATGTGCCAATAGGAGCAATTACTAGGTCACGAGCCAAGACATTAATTAACTTATGTTATCATTTTGTAAGTAATGCATTTTATGACCAATAGGAATAAGAGTCTATCAAACAAGACATGCATAAACCATTTCACTAGTTGACAAGGGAGCAACCTCTTGGCCAAACTAATCTTGAAGGAGGAATCAATGTTTTCATGGGAACAAATTATTGTAACCATAAGCTTAGTTTATGTTCATTAGTTCTTTTAATAGTCTATTTTGTGTATGCTTTGTGATGACCGAACAAGTGTAGTTGAGGACCATTTGTGACACGGTGGCCCTTAGGAAAAGGGCCGTGTAAAACCCACAAAAATATGTAAGTGTTCGGGTGAAAGGTGTAAGCACAAATCGGAGGAGAAAAGTAACAAAAATAGAGATGAAAATGCAAATGAGTGAGAGTGGTTAGTGTGTGATAAGTGGCCGAAAAATGGGGAGGGTTAGAATGCCATGAAATGTAAAGAAAATAGAATCAAAGATGAAGGTGATATGGTGTGTGAAAATTCGTGAAGAAGGAATGCTAAGAGATGAAGAGAAATACAATAAAATGAGGGTGAAGTGTGTGAATGGTGATGGCCAAAATTAAGATGTGAAATGTGTGTGAAGTGTGAAGAAAAATGAAAATACCCTTGGCAGACCCGAGGAGCTATCTTACTTTGAGCTCTCGGGTGCATGTTTTCTCAAATGAAAACGACCACTGTAGGCCTAGGTTTTCTTCCTCGAAGCCCTTAACTTTCAAGAGAGCAAGGTGTGTAACGTCCCCTAATTTCACCTTTTAACCATTCCTAAAAATCTCGTAAAATTTAAACTTTTACATCAGTCCCTTAGTCGTGTTCATTTTAAAGACAACAAACTTCGTTTAGCGGAAGACGTACCATGTGTGGAACCCTCGTATTAAAATTTTACTTAATTAAAATATCAGCTAAACAGCAAACAGGGGTTCGGTTTACGTAACCTTCGGTTGACGCAACCATCACGTGCCACTGTCTCAGCCCAACTATAGAAAAGAATCGGTCGACGAACTGCCTTTTGCAGAAAACACTTCCTCTCGGGTTTTGGTCGACGTCCTAAACTTACTGGAATTCATTTCCTTCCAATCGGTCGATGTCAACACTGGCCAAAATTGGTCGATGTCAACACTGAACAAAATCGGTCGATGTCAACACTGGCCAAAATCGGTCGACGTGGCCTCTGTAATGAGCGGTCGACGACACTTAACTAAATTTCTTCAAAATGACTCTAATATGCTGGGGTCGACAACCCTGACCGATTCACACTTAAAATCGGTCGAAGTAGCCCCCATCAGTACACTTAACTTTACTTAGGCTGAATCGTCCACAACATCAGCTGATCGATTAAGCCCATCGATCGCCCCTTCCGGCGATCGATCAGCCTACTCTCTGGAATCTGAATTCCAGAGAGTTGCCTCTTCCCATTTTCTTTTCCTTAAACACTTCATTCAATCTTCCTTCACTTCTCCTTCTTTTCCCTGTTAACCACTTACACCTAAACACAATTCATCATAAAACACACTTCTACCTCATACATTTCTTTAATCCACCAATAACCTCTAATTGACTAAAACGTACTAGAAAGCGTAATAAATTTCATAAAAAAAAAACTGTGCGGTTCTGTTCAAAAGCTAAACAAATTCCTGCGAAATTAAAACCACCAAGCAATTCCAGTATAATCTAATAAAGGACTTCTCAAAGGAATTCAGAAAACTAATTTTTCTCAAAACATCAAAACGTGCATGTTTCCTACTATATAATTTTCCTATCTATTCAACCATCAGCCCAATCAACCCAAAATCCTCAAAATACCTAACCGTTACTCCCACGGGTCAAAATATGCCTCGACTCCTCAGCGCACTCCCACGGGCCATCCTCCTTCAACCTGCTCATACTTCGGGTGGAGGAATGTCGTCCTCACCTGTTTCAAATTCGCCTACACCATAGAGATAACTATGAGCTAAAGGCTCAGTAGACTTCGTAAATGCAAATGCATGATGTGCATATGAGGTTCGTAAATCATGTAGACATTTCATTCGTTTCATTACATAGCAGAATGTCACTGAGGTCTAAACTCTCACTAGATGGAGAGGGCGCGTCTGGCGGTTAGACAACCCTTTCCATCTACTTGGGGAAAACATGCTTCCATCAGTAAACAGTCATGTCTGAACCCCACCCTGTCGAGACCGGGTTACGTACATTTGTTTCTTTAATTCATTTCTTTTCTTAAACACGTGTAGAAATCCATTTTCATGCTATTTTAAAAGAGCGTGATGCATGTACAGTAAATGACATAATATAAACATACAACGTGGATACCATCAAAACATCACGAATACCATCAAAACATCTCAAGCATAACCTATAAAACAACTAACCCTAAACTACCCAACCAAAGCATATAAAAGTACATAGCACCAAAATCCTCAACGACGAACTCGACTTACGGTGTAGGCCAATCGGCCAAACAACCAGGAAGACTTACCTGTCGTCCTTAGCGAGCCGAGTACCGTCATTGAGCTTTGTCCACCTAGAGTATTTCACAGACATTGGCATTAAAACCGATCCTAAATAACGAATTCCAAACTTAAACGAAGCTCCTAGATAAGACAACTTTCTTAAAAACTTCGATTACTTCTTTCGGGCATTTCACCGAGCACATTGTGCTCACCATTTTTTTTTTAACAAACCATCAACGGTATTTTTACACATTAAACCTCTAAATTCCACCTAACTTTCCATTTCCAACCTAATCTAACAACAAAAATCATAAATATAATAGAACCATCGATATTTAACATAACTTTACAATTTCTCAAAAACCCTATCGAAACCCTAATGAATAACAACTCAAAAATGGCCAACTAACAGGTATAACACTTTAAGCGTACCTAGGGTTTGATTGGTGAAAGAAAAATGGAAGAAAAGTTGCCAGAATGCGGAGCTATCGTCGGACGACTTGAAGAAATGGAGAAACGGGGTGGTGAGTCGCCAGAGAACGGAGAGGATTTTCCTTTCTGGAAGGGAAAATCGTGAATGAAGAGAGTTAGGAGAGGCGGTTTTTTTTTTATTAATTTAACCTATCAATTACCTTTTTTCCCCTTGGTATATTCTTCTAATTAAATTGTTATTTAACCTATCGTTTTGCTTTCTCCTAAATTTTCTTATTTCACCAAATATTCTGATTTATTACTAGAGCTCTAACAAAACTTTCCGTTCACAAAACGGACCTAGTTTGTTATATTTACTGAAATACCCTTATGTTACGAAAAATCCAAAAACTCGTAAAATCGGGTGTTACAAGGTGAGGGAAAATATAAGAGTTAACCTAGCAACCTTAAGCTAGAGTAACAATGGAGGGCTACTCAACTCGATAGAAATCGAGGAACACCCAAAAAGGGGCTTCTAACACTTGGTTAGGAAAATAGAAATACTCCACTTAACGCCTGACGCTACTCCAGCGCAGCAATCCGTGGGGCGCCTTGATCCATTGTTGATGCCTACCCGCGCGCACCTGCTGATGTCTGCGTGCGCCTGCCCGATACCAGCTCCCTGCCTGCGCGCGTGCCAGAATCCAGCCCCATTTGATCCGAGCCATTGCTTAGCCAATGGATGAGATTTTACCAAATCTTTCATCCATGTTGCCACTAACACTTGTACCTGCAAAATCCATACCTTAAGAGTGGGCTCTTCTTTGGGCGGAGGCTTCCTTTAAGTCCAATTTGTTGAGGGACTTTCTCCTTGGAAGGTTAAGTCTTCAACCCATCATCTACCAACATACATCTAATCCTAACCACACAATCTAATGCATGATGCAAAATAATAATTCATACAAAAAGACTAGAGTATGCCAAATAAGTTCAAAACCAAAAATTACATCAATTTATGGGCCGAGAAGACAAATTCCCATGGGCTGAGTGGTAAATCCTTCCAAGTGCTTCAAACAAGGTCTCTAACAATATCAACTTCCTGTAAGAAAAGAAAATAATTTTCATTAGAATAAATGCTTAGTAGTTCATGGGCCTTGGACTGTGATCTAGTTTTGGGATATAATCCCCTCCGGGTGGATGAGGATTTGATTTCAAATCTGATGATTCAGCCACCTCTTCATGACTTTTACTTCTAACAAAAAAGATCAAAACTTGAACACTAAAGATGGATGATAAGGGGGCCTTTGGAAATCGGGTGGTCTTACTAAAAATTCCTTTGGCAAGAGTGGTATGATTGAATCTGTGAGCTACTTTGGAGGGCGATTGCTCAGTGATGGGATGAAAGTTTCCAAAGTAGTCGAATTCGGCAAGTAGCAATAGTGGGTTTCCATTATTCTCTTTCGACCAAAAAATTAATTCGTTTATCCTTAAGCCCACAAATGCAAGTTTTCCATTCAATTGAACTTTGGCCCTCGTTCGATGGTAAAATTTGTGAGTCACATGGTGGGGTTGATTGTTTCGATAATTCACCAAAATGTAAACTTGGGCATTCGTTGAGCACAAAGGGTATAAAGTTCTTTGCCTATGAAATAAATTAGTGTCATGTGTAGATTCAAGGCAATAGGCTAACATCTTCTTAACTGGATGAGAAGGAAAGGGAATGCTCTCAAGATTTGGGAAGGAATGAGGAGGAGCAACGATCATACTACCCATTCCAAAAATACTTTCCTCACTTATCTCCCTTTTCTCTGGATGCCACAATGAAACGTCTTTCCATTGGTAAGGCATCTCTCCGTCATATAGGGGATTAAGGTGCCACTTGATAAGGAAGGGTTCTTGCTCTTTTATTGACACTAATCCACGTTTCGATAAAAGGATATTTTCCTTTATTTTTCCTTCTTTTCGTGAAGCCTCATCACGAGCCACTTGTTCGGGTGTCATAGGTAGTAAATTGATTTTTCTTTCGCCAAATGTAAAAGTGCAGTGTTTGAGAAATCCATCATAGTGTACTCTCCGGTCGTAATGCCATGGTCATCCTAACAGAATATGATTGGCATTCATTGGAACAACGTCGCAAAGAACCGAGTTCTTATATTTTTCTATGGTGAAGTCTACGGTTACTTGCTTAGTTATCACATGGTCATTTCTATCGTCCAACCAATTCAGCTTATAAGGCGTAGGGTGGTTAGTGGTTTCCAACTCTAGCTTATTGACCATGACTTGGGAGGCTGCATTGATGTAACTTCCTCCGTCAATGATTAGCGAACAAACCTTGTCGTTGACTGCGCAACAACTTTGGAAGAGATTCTCACGTTGACAGTCTTCATCCACATTTTTAGAAATCAAAGCTCGCCTTATAACCATTAGTAGAGGTCATTCTTGAGCCGTACAATCATCGGCTTCTTGGTCACTCTCCTCTATTATTTTCTCTTCGACCTTATTATACTGCCCTTCATCATTTTCACTCTCCCATTCACCAGTTGATTCCTTAATGACCATCACACGACGGTTAGAGCATTCGTTAGCATAATGCCCTTTTCCTAGACATTTAAAGCATTGAACATCTCGTGCTCTTGGTTCTTTAGGTTGGTTTTCTTGGGCTTTGTTTATTGGTTGGGGATTGTGAGTGGCATTTGATCCTTTCGAGAGCCAATTACGATTAATTGGCCTCTTGTCGTCATTCTTTGGGGTAGACTTGTCATGATAAAAATTTCCTGGTAGAAACTTGTTAGCGAAATTGTTTTTACGCTTTCTTTTCAATTGTCTCTCCACCGTGAGAGCTAACTGGATGACCATGTCCATGGTCTCAAGTTGTTGCATTTCCACTGCATCGCCTATATCGCGATTTATTCCTCGAATAAACCACGTGATTAGTTGTTCTTCAGGTTCCTCACTAGCACAACGCATATTGAGCGTTTCAAATTCTGTAATGTATTCATCAACGGTGAGGTTATCTTGTCTAAGGTTTTGGAGTTGGTGGAAAAGCTCGTGTCTATAATGTCGGGGGACAAACCTTTTATGCATTAATTCTTTCATGAAGTTCCTTGTGGAGACGGGGTATCCTATGGATCTCATACTTTAGGCTCTAAGATTAGACCACAAAAGTGCGGTGTGGCCCGTGAGTTCTAGTGAGGTGAGTTAAATTTTTACTCTCTCAGAGTAATCATGACAATCAAAAACTCTCTCAACTTTATCAACCCAATCCAAGTAAGTGTGACCGTCACACGTTCCATTGAAAGGTGGAATGGTGATCTTAACATTGCGGAGGTCATCGTTGTCCTTACGATGACTTGGGCGATATTGCTCTTCATCATCTCCCACACATTCTTCATCCTCCGAGTCATAATAACAGTATCTCCTTCTTTAGGGCTCAGCCCATTCTTCTTCCTCTAAGGGTTGTTGGAAAGGGGTTCGACGTCGAGGACGTTCGGGTCTAATCCTAGAGGAGGTTTATTGTGAAGGATCTCGTTTATGGGATTCTCTTCGGGGATGGTTTGTCATATGTTCTTTAAATTGGGTCATCTCAAGGGACACGTCCTTGATTTGTTGGGTGAGGATAACAATCAAGCCCGTTAAAGCATTGATTTGACCTTGCATGCCACCTGCATACTAGATTCACCCTCGTGTCGTGTATGTTCGGGAGGGGGAGTATCCCTAGTCCGGTTAGGTTCTTGTTCGGGAGGTATTTAATTTTAATTCTCAACTTTAAGTTTTACCAAATTTTAAATTTTAATTCTTATCTAAGTTGTTTCATCTTAAATTAGTGTGGTGATTATCTAATTAGTGTCTTAGATAAATTTTTGGCACTAAGGAATGATTCATAGCTAAGACAATAATGAATAAAAATCATGCTCACACTTAACATTTAAAAATTTTGAAATCAATAACAACTTAGCAATTTCAACCAAATTCAACAAAGTTAACAACTTTAAACTAGATTCACTTAAGATAATATTAATACCAACTAAATAACTCCAAAAACAGCAAGGATCAATATTAAAACACAAGTTTGATCAAAGCTAACATGCTGAAATTTCCATTTTAACATAACAGAATTTTCATGTTAGTGTAATGTTCACATGGCCGATTTTAGTTTCAACTTGCTACAATCATGTAAATCAATTTTATGTATTCAAATACTAGCATATAATAGACGATTCATAAGCCAAATATAAGTGCAAACAATCAGGAAAATGTCATGAAAACTGTAACGACCCCTTTTCCCAGCAAGATATTGTCCGCTCTGGGATTGGACCGCAGCCCAATATCCTCCCCTCACAGCTTTGTTTGGCGAGGACTTCCCAGTACTACTCTCGCTGAAGCACTTTTAACTTCGGAGTTTGTAACATCCGAAACTTTTGTGTTATGACTTCTGTGGGATATATATATATATATAAAGATAAAATGTTGAAGGATTTGTATGACAAAAACCAAACAAAAGTTCAACCAAACAAAACATTGGTTGGAAACTAATGCAGGGGCAAATTAGGAAGTAAAAGTGGGTAGTTGGGAGCATCCAATAAGAACGTGACATGTGGCAAAGCTTGTGGAAGAAGCTTTTCTTTGCTTCTTGTCTCCCATACGTGAGAACACCTTCACTTTTCACACTTCCCTTTTGTTTTCTTTCATCACCGAGAAGAAACCCTCCTCTCCTTCCCACAATTTTTGTTCCGCTTGTGAAGATTTGAAGGACAAAGAAATTTCTCTCCTCCCTTAAAGTTGGCCGCATTTCAGCCATCTTAGAAGCTCCTAAGGTGACAAAGATCAAGCGAGGTACTTGGATTGCTAAAGACAAGAGGTAAGTTCTCGTGACTTATTGTGGCCGATTGGCCTACACCATATGTCAGAATTTGTGTTGAGAATTGTTGGTGCTTGGTTTGTTTAATTGCTTTGGTTGGGTAGTTTGGATTAGTTGCTTTTATAGGTTACGCTTTTATCGTCTGGATGGTATACATGATGTATGTTTACATTATGCTATTGTTTGTCATGCACCATAGTTTATAAATGTCATGAAAAAAAAATTTCTGCATTGATTTCATGAAAATGGAAATATAAACAACGAAAGTAAAGTATCACAGTAAATAACCATGGCATGGGGTTATCAGAGATGAGGTTCAGACTCGGCGTTCCGTGGTGAGAGGGTTTCCCTCCCTTCAGATGGTGTGGACTGTCTAACCGCTTGACGTGCCCTATCCATTTGTCGAGCATTTCTGATAACCATAGACTGACACGTACTGATAAATGAAATGATATGGACGGCTTTCATGAAAACTGCATATACATGTTCATACATAGCATTTACGTAGAACTTGCTGAGAATTTTATCTCATAGGTGTCTTTAAGGTATAGGTGACTTTGAGCAAGGTGAGGACGATGTCCCTCCACCTGACGAGCCTGTAGTTTGACGGAGGATGCCCATGGGAGCGGCTAGTGCAGCCGGTGAGAACTTGACCCGTGGGGAGCTATAGGTTAAGTATTTTGTGGCTTTTGGGATAAGCAGGTTGATGCGTGATTAGTTAGAATGAAATGTATAGAAACCATTATAGGATTCTTGGTATATGGACAGGTTGTGAACAAATGTATTGAATGTCCATTTTGATGATATTTATTGGCTTCCGCTATGTAGGGACGAATAGGTTGATACTTTGTTGAAATTGATTCGATATTGACGCTTTGATAGATTTTGGATGAAATAGAAATGGATTTTGATGATTTGGAATGAGTTTTGATGCTTTGAAAATAGGTTTGATGATTTTAGGTTATTTAGGGGAATGTAGGTGAAAACAGCTCTCTGGGCAAAAGCCAGAGAGCAGGCCGATCGATCGCCAGAAAATGGGCGATTGTTCGGGTAATGGGTGATACAGGGATAGAAATTGTATAAGTCTCAGTTAAGTATTTTGGTAGAGAAATGTCGTCCAAAGTTGTGGTCGATAACGTCGACCAAATAGTAAGTGTTCTGGTGTTAAGTTTTCATTAAGAGTTCGGTCGATGTTGGGCAGGAAATATTAAATTAAGTTGTTGAGTTTTATTTGAGAATTCAGTCGATAACGTCGACCGATTAGTCAATGATTTGGTTGAAGGTATTTAGTAAGGAGTTCGGTTGACGATGTCGACCATTTCAGAGAGAATTTCGATCGATAAGTGTTTTGTCGAGAACGTCGACCGATTTTTGTCATTGTTGACATCGACCGATTTTGGCCAGAGTTATTTATCTCGATCGAAGAAACATAGAGAAGTTAAGTGTTATTTATCTTGACCGAATTTTGTCAATGTTGATTGTCGACCCCCCACTGTTCACTTTGATGAAACCCGAGAGGAAGCATTGTCTACAGAATGTAAAATGGTCGACCGATCTCATTACAGAGGCCATGTCGATCGAAACTATGCCTTATTGTTTTTTTAGCATTAAACCATGTCGACCGATTTTAGTCATAGTCAATTTCAGAGAGTTAAGACTCAACCGAAATCCCTGTTCTACAGTTTTGACTCTTGTAATTAAATTAAGTTTATTCTATATATACGGACCCTGCGTATTGATTATTGTATGTCTTCCGCTGAATGAAATTCATTGTCTTTAAACGAACCAGATTAATGGATTGAAATGAAAGTTCAAACTTTACAAGATTTTTAGGAATAATACAAGGCTAAATTAAGGGTCGTCACAGTTATGGTATCAGAGCTCCTGGGTTTTAAAATCGGTTATGTAGACTGCTCGACTGCGCAAGCCACTACACGGACATTGCTTCTTCAAACTGTAAGTACATTTTTAAGGTTTATTTGTTTTCGTTTCTTAGAGTTATTGCCTTTAACCTTTATAGGTGTACAAAATGGTGCGTAGAGGAAATGACCGAGATGAAAGGGACGACACCATAGACCAACTTAGAGACTTCATTGCCCAACAATCCCAACACTTAGAACGACAGGCTCAACATATGGATAGACAGTCTCAACAGCTTGATACGCTGATCAACCGCGAGGGCAATCGAACTCAAGAGGTGATGACTCCTAGTAATCGTGGAATGGAGAGGTTCCAAAAGTTACAGCCTCCGGTGTTCAACGGACAGTCTTCGGATCCCTCCTTAGCCGAGGGTGGATTCGTACTATGGAACACATGTTGGCATATGCGAATATAGAGGATGGAGAGAAAGTTGCATTGGTCACCTATCATTTGGCTTTAGATGCTCGGTTTCGCTTGGATTCCATCAAGGCAACCACCGACGTAACGATAATGAGTTGGGAATGATTCAAAATGGTGAAGTTCATGCAATTGTGACAGGCTAGTTCAATTGCTGAGTATGTCAGCAAATTTGAGGCCCTATACTGTTTTGCACCACGACAGGTCAGCGATAATGAAGACAAAGTGCGTCGGTTTATGCAAAGGCTAAATCAAGAGATATGAAAAAGTGTTATAATATCAGGGGTGCGGAATGTGCCCTATGCTGAGATTGTGGCAAGAACATTGGAGATTGAGGCAGCTGAACTGACCTATGTCAGACCGAGGGAGCCAGCTAGAGGGTTCTTTTGGGAAATTTAGCCTAGGCCTCAGAATAAGGGCTGACAACCGAGTGGACAGCCATAACAACAAAGAGGTACTAAGAGGCCCTAAGATGGTAAGAGCGACCAGGGGAAGGGAAAGCAAGTTCGAGAGGATGTTCCGAGACCATTATGACCGAAGTGCCAGAAGCCCCACTTTGGCACTTGTAGATTGGGCACGAACCACTGCTATAGGTGCAGGGAGGTAGGTCATTACGCTAAGAATTGTCCAAGGGCGGCTACCGATCAAAAAAGAGTTGCCCTAAGAATTTTTGCCTTCATTGAGCCAGGCGATGTTGACGACGAGGCCCAGCCCTCCGTTATAGCAGGTACTATTTTGGTCACGGGAGTAGCCGTATTTTCATTGATAGACACGGGTGCTACGCACTCGTTTATTTCCACTGCATGCGTAGCTAGACTGAGGATAGTGCCTGAGTTAGCAGAGTACGAGTATCGAGTAATGCTGTCTTCAGAGGAGTTTATCCAGTCACATCACATCCTCCAGGGCAATGTCGTCTCTGTAGGGAACAATACCCTTTATGCCCGATTGATAGTTATGGGCATAGAGCGGTATGATCTTATCTTGGGGATGTATTGGCTATCTCGCCACTTCTCCACCATCGATTGCCGATCCGGGTTGGTGACTTTTCGGCCCCCGGGTAAAGAGGAGTTTGCTTATCAGGCAATGAATAGGTGAAGTGGGTTACCGGCTTCCTATTCGATGAAGGTCAGTGAGCAGTTTAGAGATAAATGCTCAGTATACTTGGCCACAGTGATTGATACTGAGTTGCTTAATGAAGTAAAGCCAAGTGACCTACCAATTGTTAAGGAGTTTTTAGACATCTTCCTTGATGATCGTATGGGATTACCGCCGGACAGGAAGATAGAGTTTGTGATCGACGTATATTCAGGTGCAGGACCTGTTTCGAAAAATCCGTACAGGTTGGCGCCTGCCGAACTCAGAGAGTTGAAATCTCAGCTAGAAGATTTGTTGTATAAGGGATTCATCCGACCCAGTTTCTCTCTTTGGGGTGCACCAGTTCTGTTTGTCAAGAAGAAAGACGAAACTCTCAGGATGTGCATTGACTACCGAGAGTTGAACAAATTGACGGTAAAGAATAAATATCCGTTGCCCCGGATTGATGACCTATTTGATCAACTGCAGGGCACCCGAGTGTTTTCAAGGATTGACCTACGCTCGGGTTATTACCAGTTGAAGGTCCGGAGAGAAGATATTGAAAAGATGGCGTTCTAGACGAGGTATGAGCACTATGAATTTCTTGTGATATCTTTTGGACTTACAAATGCCCCTGCAACGTTTATGGATTTGATGAATCGTGTCTTCAAGGAGTATTTGGACAAGTTTGTTGTTGTCTTTATTGACGACATCTTGGTCTATTCAAAGACGAAAGAAGAACACGAGGAGCAACTACGCATTGTCTTAGGAATTTTGAGGCAACATCAACTATATTCAAAGTTCTCTAAATGCGAGTTTTGGCTGGACTGAATAGACTTTCTCGGCCATGTTATAACTGAAGAGGGGATTTCTTTGGACCCGACAAAGATTGAGGTTGTCAGGGATTGGCCACAGCCTAAGAACGTGCGTGAGGTACGTGGATTTCTCGGATTGGCCGGATATTATAGGAAGTTCATAAAGGGATTCTCGATAATTGCAGTTCCCCTATCACGCTTGACACGAAAGAATGAGAAGTTCATATGGACGGCTGTATGTGATAAAAGCTTCCTAGAGCTGAAACAGAAATTGACCACGGCTGTAACACCCGACATTTCGGCCAGGTGATTTTCTGACCATTTTCATTGTCACCCTCTTATTTAACCGTTATGATTTAAATTTAATGTTAAGACAAATTTATTACAAGTTGAGTAAAACTAGGTTAGGTGGCAGTTTTGTAATTAGAATCGATGGATTTAGTATAAATAGGAAATGGAAACCTTAAATCTCATTTATTGCCACTGTAGCCGACATTCCCTCTCGGCGATTTCTTCTCTCCCAAGTTCTTGCTCTCGGCTACCAGAACTTTCCTCTGCCGACGACCGGTTTCGAGTTTGCTTTTCTCTGCAAATCCACACCCGAGGTATGAAATGGACAATGTAGTCATTCATTAGTAAATAGAGCTCTGTTCTCAGCTCGGCACTGAGTTCGGATTTTTAGCAGTGGCCGAGCAGTTTGTGATTTTCTTAATCTGAGAGTAGAAATGTCATCCCGAATCAATTCTGAGCATTTTAAGTAACCAACTCGGATTTAATCAATGGAAAAACCTGTCCACCTAATTTCGGATTTCAGACTGCAGTGTGTCAAACAGAGGAATCGGAATGACTTTAGCTAATAGATCCTAGGGTGGTTTATGATTAGGACTACTAGGACTTTGTTTTAACTACTGTAATGTACATGTTTTAGGTGAAGAAGTTAAAGAGAGGAAGTTCGGATTGCTAAGGAATCCAGGTAAGTGAATGTATAAAGATTTCCGGCCACTAGGGCCCTACACCGCAAGGGTATTAGGGAATCACTGAGATGTTAGCTTATTGACTATGACTTGTTATTTCCACGATATGAAGAAGTTATGTAAGTAAATGTAAAGTTACAGGATGTTCTACTTGTCCTTATGGTATGACTTTTCTCTATGAACCTCATGTCTATGCATCATGCCCACGTTTATGATTAAGTAGAGAACATGAAAAGTAAATGTAACCATGATTAAGTGCAGAACGGGGAAAAGACTATATTATGTATGACTCGCGAATTCTCCCACTGGTGGAGGCCGAGTAATGATATGTATGACTCGCGAAATCTCCCACTGGTGGAGGCCGAGTAATGATATGTATGGCTCGCGAATTCTCCCACTGGTGGAGGCCGAGTTAATGATATGTATGACTCGCGAAATCTCCCACTGGTGGAGGCCGAGTAATGATATGTATGGCTCGCGAATTCTCCCACTGGTGGAGGCCGAGTAATGATATGTATGGCTCGCGAATTCTCCCACTGGTGGAGGCCGAGTAATGATATGTATGGCTCGCGAATTCTCCCACTGGTGGAGGCCGAGTAATGATATGTATGACTCGCGAAATCTCCCACTGGTGGAGGCCGAGTAATGATATGTATGGCTCGCGAATTCTCCCACTGGTGGAGGCCGAGTAATGATATGTATGGCTCGCGAATTCTCCCACTGGTGGAGGCCGAGTAATGATATGTATGACTCGCGAAATCTCCCACTGGTGGAGGCCGAGTAATGATATGTATGGCTCGCGAATTCTCCCACTGGTGGAGGCCGAGTAATGATATGTATGACTCGCGAAATCTCCCACTGGTGGAGGCCGAGTAATGATATGTATGACTCGCGAAATCTCCCACTGGTGGAGGCCGAGTAATGATATGTATGGCTCGCGAATTCTCCCACTGGTGGAGGCCGAGTAATGATATGTATGGCTCGCGAATTCTCCCACTGGTGGAGGCCGAGTAATGATATGTATGGCTCGCGAATTCTCCCACTGGTGGAGGCCGAGTAATGATATGTATGGCTCGCGAATTCTCCCACTGGTGGAGGCCGAGTAATGATATGTATGACTCGCGAAATCTCCCACTGGTGGAGGCCGAGTAATGATATGTATGGCTCGCGAATTCTCCCACTGGTGGAGGCCGAGTAATGATATGTATGACTCGCGAAATCTCCCACTGGTGGAGGCCGAGTAATGATATGTATGGCTCGCGAATTCTCCCACTGGTGGAGGCCGAGTAATGATATGTATGACTCGCGAATTCTCCCACTGGTGGAGGCCGAGTAATGATATGTATGACTCGCGAAATCTCCCACTGGTGGAGGCCGAGTAATGATATGTATGGCTCGCGAATTCTCCCACTGGTGGAGGCCGAGTTAATGATATGTATGACTCGCGAAATCTCCCACTGGTGGAGGCCGAGTAATGATATGTATGACTCGCGAAATCTCCCACTGGTGGAGGCCGAGTAATGATATGTATGACTCGCGAAATCTCCCACTGGTGGAGGCCGAGTAATGATATGTATGACTCGCGAAATCTCCCACTGGTGGAGGCCGAGTAATGATATGTATGGCTCGCGAATTCTCCCACTGGTGGAGGCCGAGTAATGATATGTATCATGATTGCCGCGGATAGGCAAATGATTATGTTATGACTGCCGCGATAGGCAAATGACTATGTACCCCTATCTTCCTCCCTCGTTCCCTGCCTTAATACATGTTATGTAAATGATAAAGATGAACATGAATGAAGAATGGTTTATGAATTATGTCCTTTTAAATTGTGTACTCATGTATATCTGTCAGCATGTATTCCTTACTAAGCATTAGGCTTATAGTTAAACCTTATGGTGTAGGTGAATGTTATGTTCAAAGAGGATGCTTAAGGCTGGTTGCTGGAGGATGCTCAAGGTGACAGTGCGGGACTGGAGAGGCGATTTATGACCCCTGGTTTAAACTCTTATGTTACAGTATGTTAAAGGATATGGTAGTTTAAGTAGGATGAGGTTATTTTAAAACGTTGAGCTTGAAACTGTCTAGTGGATCACTGAGTCAGGGAATGATTATGTAGATTTATGAATGATCTGTTGCTTAAGTCTTCCGCTATATGCGTTTGGATGAGTTGTGTTTTCTTCCAGTTGAAAGGAGTCCTTTGATGATTTAGTGTTCTCTACCGTAAGACGGAAGCTGGATGTGGCAATCTTCCGGCTGACGTCATCGGCAGATGCCGAATGTTAGAGTTTGATGGTTTAGTCTTCCGGCTGACGTCATCGGCAGATGCCGAAGGTTAATTGTTTGACGGTTTAGTCTTCCGGCTGACGTCATCGGCAGATGCCGAATGTTAGAGTTTGATGATTTAGTCTTCCGGCTGACGTCATCGGCAGATGCCGAAGGTTAATTGTTGACGGTTTAGTCTTCCGGCTGACGTCATCGGCAGATGCCGAAGGTTAATTGTTTGACGGTTTAGTCTTCCGGCTGACGTCATCGGCAGATGCCGAATGTTAGAGTTTGATGGTTTAGTCTTCCGGCTGACGTCATCGGCAGATGCGAAGGAATAGTTGATGATGGTTTAGTCTTCCGGCTGACGTCATCGGCAGATGCCGAATGTTAGAGTTTGATGGTTTAGTCTTCCGGCTGACGTCATCGGCAGATGCCGAATGTTAGAGTTTGATGGTTTAGTCTTCCGGCTGACGTCATCGGCAGATGCCGAATGTTAGAGTTTGATGGTTTAGTCTTCCGGCTGACGTCATCGGCAGATGCCGAATGTTAGAGTTTGATGGTTTAGTCTTCCGGCTGACGTCATCGGCAGATGCCGAATGTTAGAGTTTGATGGTTTAGTCTTCCGGCTGACGTCATCGGCAGATGCCGAAGGTTAATTGTTTGACGGTTTAGTCTTCCGGCTGACGTCATCGGCAGATGCCGAATGTTAGAGTTTGATGGTTTAGTCTTCCGGCTGACGTCATCGGCAGATGCCGAATGTTAGAGTTTGATGGTTTAGTCTTCCGGCTGACGTCATCGGCAGATGCCGAATGTTAGAGTTTGATGGTTTAGTCTTCCGGCTGACGTCATCGGCAGATGCCGAATGTTAGAGTTTGATGGTTTAGTCTTCCGGCTGACGTCATCGGCAGATGCCGAAGGTTAATTGTTTGACGGTTTAGTCTTCCGGCTGACGTCATCGGCAGATGCCGAAGGTTAATTGTTTGACGGTTTAGTCTTCCGGCTGACGTCATCGGCAGATGCCGAATGTTAGAGTTTGATGGTTTAGTCTTCCGGCTGACGTCATCGGCAGATGCCGAATGTTAGAGTTTGATGGTTTAGTCTTCCGGCTGACGTCATCGGCAGATGCCGAATGTTAGAGTTTGATGGTTTAGTCTTCCGGCTGACGTCATCGGCAGATGCCGAATGTTAGAGTTTGATGGTTTAGTCTTCCGGCTGACGTCATCGGCAGATGCCGAATGTTAGAGTTTGATGGTTTAGTCTTCCGGCTGACGTCATCGGCAGATGCCGAAGGTTAATTGTTTGACGGTTTAGTCTTCCGGCTGACGTCATCGGCAGATGCCGAATGTTAGAGTTTGAGTCACGCGTAATGCACGTGATGACCGGACGACTAAATTTCTGAGGGTTGTCAACGCATGCAACCCATGCAAACCCGAGTGGTATTATGTTAAGAGAATGAGGGCATCTCCTCTTTTCCCGGAATTGTCAGGAAACCAATGACCGAGTCTAGTCGCTCGACTCTGTGAAAGTTTGAGCCGACGAGGTGTGGGAAGTCGGGCACGAGAGGGTTCGTTTTCCTAATGGTTCTGCGTCTCTATTACCAGTTAGAAAAAAAAAAATATATGTATAATGTGAAAGTCTGTTGTGAGATAGTAAGTGAATGTAATAATAGTAAAAGTCAGGCAAACGGTAAATGAAAGAATATGAATACGTGACGGCTCCTGGCCGGGGTCATTACAATTGTGGTATCAAAGCAAAACCAGGTTCTAAAACCGATTCTGCAGACTGCCTTCCAGCACTGACTGTCACTTGAGCACACCTCAGCAACTGTAAGTGTTTATTATTTCATGTATGTCATTAAGTTAAATTATGTCTGAAATGATTTGTCTAGGAATCCCAAGATGGTTAGAGGTCAACAGAGAGAGAGCAATGAGGATAGCAATGCTATTGCTCAGTTGACTGAGTTGGTCATGCGCCAATCTCACCAGATAGAACGACTGATGACAGCTAGGGAAGAACAAGGCAACTCCAGCACTAACGCAACTCATGATCATGGGGGTGAGCGCTTTCACCGGCTTCGACCCCCGGTGTTTAATGGGTATGTTTCAGATCCTATTCACGCTGAGGAGTGGATCCGAAAGATTGAAGACATGTTTAAGTATGCAAAGGTTGACGAAGGGGATAAGGTCACCTATGCTGTCTTCCATTTGGAGTTAAGTGCAAGGCATTGGTGGGACTCGATCCAGAGAACCGCTAATGCCGAAGCTATGACCTGGGGGATGTTCAAGACTGCCTTCTTTGACAAGTACTTCAATAGGACTGTTCGGGCCAATAAGAAGAAGGAGTTCATGAATCTACGACAAACTGGCTCTGTGACGGATTATATATGTGAATTTGATGCTTTATCACGGTTTGCTCCCCGTATGATTGAGGATGAGGAAGATAAGATTTACCAGTTTGTTCAGGGACTGAAGCCAAGTCTGTACATGAAAGTGAAGACTGCCGGGATACATAATGTACCTATGGTGAAGTGACGGCTAAGGCCTTGGAGCTAGAAGAGGCAGAGATGACAGCATATGCACAGCGCGAACAGCCAAAGAAACTCATGAAGGACACACAGCCGCCACCACGTCAGAACAAAGGTTGGCAGCCACGACAGAACAGGGGACCACAGCAACAACAACATGGAATGAAGAGGCCCCTCGACCAGAATGATGACCAGGGAAAAGGAAAGAGACCTTTGGCGCCCCTATGCCCTACATGTCAGAGGAACCACCCTGGTGAGTGCAAGTTGCTTTCTGGCCGGTGTTTCAGGTGTGATAAGACCGGACACATGGTCAGAGATTGCCCCATGCCGCCAGACCCAAACCGTGCAAGGGTTGTACCCAGAGTGTATGCGTTGATGGAAGACGAGGGAGCTGTTCAGCATACAGTCATATCAGGTACCATCATGATCTGCGGTTTTGCTGCTTATACACTTATTGATACAGGGGCCACACACTCGTTTATATCAACCTTGTTTGTATGCAAACATAGCATAGGACCCTCACCAGCTGAAAGGTTATATAGTGTTGTGTTGCCATCAGGGAAGTTCCTACATTCAGAGCAGATTGTTAAGGGTGACGTCGTGTCCTTAGGGGATAAGAATCTCTATGCGGAATTAATTGTCATTAACATAAAAGGGTATGAAGTGATATTAGGAATGGATTGGTTATTTAGACATCATGCTACGATAAGTTGTCGATCTAGAATAGTTGATTTTAGACCCCCAAATGATAACCATTATTCCTTCCAAGCTATTCCTAAAATAAGTAAGATACCAATTATATCCTCACTAGAAATATACCGAATGCTGAGATGTGGTTGTGAGAGCTACCTGGCTAGTGTAATAGATGACCGGGTGAAGAATAAAATTGAGCTTCAGGATATTCCTATAGTCCGAGAGTTTCCTGAGGCATTCTTAGATGATTTACCGGGTATACCACCCGATAGAGAGATAGAGTTTGTAATTGACACATACCCCGAGGCATCACCTGTATCTAAGAATCCTTACCGTATGGCACCTGTTGAGTTGAAAGAATTGAAGGTTCAACTGCAGGAATTGGTTGACAAGGGATTTATTCGCCCCAGCAGTTCTCCTTGGGGTGCACCAGTCTTATTTGTAAGGAAGAAGGATGGTTCTCTTAGAATGTGCATAGACTATAGGGAACTAAATAAGTTGACAATCAAGAATAGGTACCCCTTACCTAGGATTGATGACTTGTTCGACCAATTGCAAGGAGCCAAGGTATTTTCGAAGATAGATCTACGTTCGGGTTATTACCAACTGAAGGTTAAAGAAGGAGATATACCAAAGACAGCCTTCAGAACCCGCTATGGACATTATGAGTTCTTAGTCATGTCGTTTGGGTTGACAAACGCCCCTGCAGCCTTCATGGATTTAATGAACCGTGTGTTTTGTGAGTATTTGGATAAGTTTGTGATTGTGTTCATAGATGATATCTTGATATACTCTCGAACTGTGGCCGACCATGAAGAACATTTGAAAGTAGTTTTGACGACATTGAAGGAGCATCAACTTTACGCCAAACTGTCTAAGTGTGAGTTTTGGTTAGATAAGGTTAATTTCCTTGGCCATGTAGTTTCTGCTAATGGCATATCTGTGGACCCGACCAAAATTCAGGCAGTAAAGGATTGGCCTCAACCTAAGAATGCCAGCGAAGTCCGCAGCTTCCTTGGACTGGCAGGCTATTACAGGAAGTTCATCAAGGGATTTTCCATGATAGCTAAACCCCTGACAGGTTTGACAAAGAAGGACATTAAGTATTCTTGGACTGAAGCCTGTGAAGACAGCTTCCAGACGTTAAAACTGAAGTTAACAACAGCCCCTGTATTGACCCTCCCAACTGAAGAGGGAAAATTTAGTGTTTACTGTGATGCGTCTAAAGTTGGTTTAGGTTGTGTTTTGATGCAAGAGGGTAAAGTTATAGCGTATGCTTCTAGGCAGCTAAAGAGTTACGAGCAAAATTACCCCACTCATGATCTAGAATTAGCTGCTGTTGTTTTCGCCTTGAAGATTTGGAGACACTATTTATATGGACAGCAATGTGAGGTGTTCTCTGACCACAAAAGTCTAAAGTACCTCTTCACACAGAAGGAATTGAACATGAGACAGAGACGTTGGTTGGAGTTTGTCAAGGATTACGACTTTGAAATCAAGTATCACCCCGGGAAAGCTAACTCTGTAGCTGATGCGTTGAGTAGGATGTCAACAACAATGCAGCCCGTGGTTTCAACCATGTCTACACCCTTAAGAACAGAAGTTCAGAAATTTGACTTGGAGATAGTTCCAGAGTTATCAGTCTTGCTCGCTGAGTTAACCATTCAACCAACAATTTTGGAAAAGATCAAGGATGCACAACAGAAGGATTCAGTGGAAAATATCAGCATGATGGATAAGTTGAAGGACACCACCTCCGAGTTCAGTCTCTCAAAGGATGGGATCCTGAGGTTTAGAAATCGGTGGTGCATTCCTAATGATGTGGAATTGCGTAAGTTGATCTTGGCTGAGGCGCACTCCTCTTCCTTTTCTGTACATCCTGGCTGCACCAAGATGTACCGAGACCTGAAGTTACAGTACTGGTGGCCTAACCTAAAAAGGGATGTTGCTAAGTATGTAGAGTCCTGTTTAGTATGCCAACAAGTCAAGGCCGAGCACCAACGTCCAGGAGGTACTCTTCAGCCGTTGCCTATTCCCGAATGGAAGTGGGAACATATAGCTATGGATTTTGTTGTAGGACTACCTAAGACGACAAAAGGACATGACTGTATTTGGGTTGTGGTGGATAGACTGACGAAATCAGCCCATTTCTTACCTGTAAGGACCACCTATACGATGGACCAATTTGCTGATCTTTATGTTCAGGAAATTATTAGGTTGCATGGAATCCCGGTATCTATTGTTTCTGACCGTGACCCCAGGTTTACCTCTCGATTCTGGAAAAGTTTGCAAGGTACATTAGGTACAAAGTTATCTTTCAGCACAGCTTTTCACCCACAGACCGATGGCCAATCAGAAAGGACGATTCAAATACTCGAAGATATGTTGAGAGCATGTGTACTTGACTTTCACACAACTTGGAGTAGACATTTACCGCTAGTCGAATTCTCCTACAATAACAGTTATCAGTCCACCATCGGTATGGCACCATATGAAGCTCTGTATGGTAGGAAATGTAGGTCACCTCTTTACTGGGACGAGGTTGGGGAAACAAAACTTCTTGGACCTGATATTTTGCAGCAATTGTCAGATAAGATTGCAACTATTCGGAAAAGAATGATGACTGCACAAAGCCGGCAGAAGTGTTATGCAGATCGAAGGAGAAGGGAACTCAAGTTTGCAGTAGGAGATGAAGTATTCTTAAAGGTGTCACCATTTAAAGAAGTCTTAAGATTTGGCAAGAAGGGAAAACTTAATCCGAGATTTATTGGACCCTTCCCTGTCTTGGCAAAAGTTGGAAGTACAGCTTATAGACTTCAACTGCTCCATCATTGGATAAAGTTCATAATGTCTTCCATGTGTCAATGTTAAGGAAGTGTATGCGTGATCCGATGCAGGTCATCCAGCCATCGGATATTGGTTTAGAGCCGACACTGGAGTATGAAGAGAAACCAATACAGATTTTGGAATATGCAGTCAAGACTCTGAGAAACAAAGAGATCCCATTGGTGAAAGTTTTATGGACAAATCACGGCATTGAAGAAGCCACATGGGAAAGACAGCAGGAGATGTTGGACAAATATCCTAAGTTATTTGCTTGAGCAATTTTCGAGGACGAAAATTTTGTTTAAGAAGGGGTGGATGTAACACCCGACATTTCGGCCAGGTGATTTTCTGACCATTTTCATTGTCACCCTCTTATTTAACCGTTATGATTTAAATTTAATGTTAAGACAAATTTATTACAAGTTGAGTAAAACTAGGTTAGGTGGCAGTTTTGTAATTAGAATCGATGGATTTAGTATAAATAGGAAATGGAAACCTTAAATCTCATTTATTGCCACTGTAGCCGACATTCCCTCTCGGCGATTTCTTCTCTCCCAAGTTCTTGCTCTCGGCTACCAGAACTTTCCTCTGCCGACGACCGGTTTCGAGCTTGCTTTTCTCTGCAAATCCACACCCGAGGTATGAAATGGACAATGTAGTCATTCATTAGTAAATAGAGCTCTGTTCTCAGCTCGGCACTGAGTTCGGATTTTTAGCAGTGGCCGAGCAGTTTGTGATTTTCTTAATCTGAGAGTAGAAATGTCATCCCGAATCAATTCTGAGCATTTTAAGTAACCAACTCGGATTTAATCAATGGAAAAACCTGTCCACCTAGTTTCGGATTTCAGACTGCAGTGTGTCAAACAGAGGAATCGGAATGACTTTAGCTAATAGATCCTAGGGTGGTTTATGATTAGGACTACTAGGACTTTGTTTTAACTACTGTAATGTACATGTTTTAGGTGAAGAAGTTAAAGAGAGGAAGTTCGGATTGCTAAGGAATCCAGGTAAGTGAATGTATTAAGATTTCCGGCCACTAGGGCCCTACACCGCAAGGGTATTAGGGAATCACTGAGATGTTAGCTTATTGACTATGACTTGTTATTTCCACGATATGAAGAAGTTATGTAAGTAAATGTAAAGTTACAGGATGTTCTACTTGTCCTTATGGTATGACTTTTCTCTATGAACCTCATGTCTATGCATCATGCCCACGTTTATGATTAAGTAGAGAACATGAAAAGTAAATGTAACCATGATTAAGTGCAGAACGGGGAAAAGACTATATTATGTATGACTCGCGAATTCTCCCACTGGTGGAGGCCGAGTTAATGATATGTATGACTCGCGAATCTCCCACTGGTGGAGGCCGAGTTAATGATATGTATGACTCGCGAAATCTCCCACTGGTGGAGGCCGAGTAATGATATGTATGGCTCGCGAATTCTCCCACTGGGGAGGCCGAGTGATGTATCATGATTGCCGCGATAGGCAAATGATTATGTATGACTGCCGCGATAGGCAAATGACTATGTACCCCTGTCTTCCTCCCTCGTTCCCTGCCTTAATACATGTTATGTAAATGATAAAGATGAACATGAATGAAGAATGGTTTATGAATTATGTCCCTTTAAATTGTGTACTCATGTATATCTGTCAGCATGTATTCCTTACTAAGCATTAGGCTTATAGTTAAACCTTATGGTGTAGGTGAAGAAGGTTCAGGTGAGGATGTTATGTTCAAAGAGGATGCTTAAGGCTGGTTGCTGGAGGATGCTCAAGGTGACAGTGCGGGACTGGAGAGGCGATTTATGACCCCTGGTTTAAACTCTTATGTTACAGTATGTTAAAGAATATGGTAGTTTAAGTAGGATGAGGTTATTTTAAAACGTTGAGCTTGAAACTGTCTAGTGGATCACTGAGTCAGGGAATGATTATGTAGATTTATGAATGATCTGTTGCTTAAGTCTTCCGCTATATGCGTTTGGATGAGTTGTGTTTTCTTCCAGTTGAAAGGAGTCCTTTGATGATTTAGTGTTCTCTACCGTAAGACGGAAGCTGGATGAGGCAATCTTCCGGCTGACGTCATCGGCAGATGCCGAATGTTAGAGTTTGATGGTTTAGTCTTCCGGCTGACGTCATCGGCAGATGCCGAAGGTTAATTGTTTGACGGTTTAGTCTTCCGGCTGACGTCATCGGCAGATGCCGAATGTTAGAGTTTGATGATTTAGTCTTCCGGCTGACGTCATCGGCAGATGCCGAAGGTTAATTGTTTGACGGTTTAGTCTTCCGGCTGACGTCATCGGCAGATGTCGAAGGTTAATTGTTTGACGGTTTAGTCTTCCGGCTGACGTCATCGGCAGATGCCGAATGTTAGAGTTTGATGGTTTAGTCTTCCGGCTGACGTCATCGGCAGATGCCGAAGGAATAGTTGATGATGGTTTAGTCTTCCGGATGACGTCACCGGAAGACGAAAAATGTGTTTTGTCGATTAGCGACCGGAAGATGTCTCCTTTTAGGCGATGTTAAGCGAGTCACGCGTAATGCACGTGATGACCGGACGACTAAATTTCTGAGGGTTGTCAACGCATGCAACCCATGCAAACCCGAGTGGTATTATGTTAAGAGAATTGAGGGCATCTCCTCTTTTCCCGGAATTGTCAGGAAACCAATGACCGAGTCTAGTCGCTCGACTCTGTGAAAGTTTGAGCCGACGAGGTGTGGGAAGTCGGGCACGAGAGGGTTCGTTTTCCTTAATGGTTTTGCGTCTCTATTACCAGTTTAGAAAAAAAAAAATATATGTATAATGTGAAAGTCTGTTGTGAGATAGTAAGTGAATGTAATAATAGTAAAAGTCAGGCAAACGGTAAATGAAAGAATATGAATACGTGACGGCTCCTGGCCGGGGTCGTTACAACGGCTCAAGTTCTGACACTGCCAGTCGAAGGTGACAAGTTCAGCATATATTGCGATGCGTCTAAGGTTGGACTTGGATGTGTGCTTATGCAGGAAGGAAGGGTTATTGCATATGCTTCTCGACAGTTGAAGCTGTAGGAATAGAATTATCGACGCATGACCTGGAATTAGCAGCAGTTGTCTTTGCGTTGAAAATTTGGAGACACTATCTGTATGGGCAGCAGTGCGAGGTTGTAACGACCCGAGGAGGATCATCACGTGTCATGACTTTCCTTTAAACTTATCCGTACTTTTATACCTCTGTAATCGGTGTATATATTTTTTTTTTATATATATATCAAATCTCATTCTAACTTAACTTAAGTTCGCTGAACAACCACATTTAACTTTCACTCCTGCCGGTCGCTAAACGACAAACATCCAGTTGTTCTACCGGCCTGCACGTGCATCTCACATGATTCATTAGACATCTATCGGCAGGCACACATATTTGCATCTGCCGATGGTCACGTGCATCACGCGTGACCAATTAAATCATCACTCAATTACAACGACAAAAGACTGACTTATCTACCGATGACAAGGCACTCCATCTGCCGATGGCAACACACAACATCTGCCGATGGCATTTATACTACATCTTCTGATAGATTAACTCACATCATCTGCCGATGACGTGGCACTACATCTTCTGGTAGATTAACTCACATCATCTGCCGATGACGTGGCACTACATCTTCTGGTAAGGCGGAATGACATTTCCATCTTCCGGTATCTTGACCTACTACACATGCCGATCTCTAGGCATATCGTCTGCTGATGACGTCAGCCGGAAGACAAATACTTTTCCTCTTCCGATGACGTCCTCCGGAAGACAGACTTACCCGACTCCCATCACAATCCTCCTGTCGATTTCTACACTTCAAAATAACACATCTCCTGCCGATAGACAAGTACTTTCATCTACCGACTACTAAACATTAACCTAACATCTTCTTCTTCCGGTAGACAAGCAAACTTCATCTACCGATTTCTAAACTCCATAATAACACTCACACCTTCCGATAGACAAATACATTTCGTCTACCGGCAGCACAAACATCATAACTTCAAACTTAATACCGGGACACCAACAGAATAAACCACAGATTCATTAAAACTCATACAGCGGAAGACTTAGTTAAAATCACTCATTCTATATTCTTATAATATACTCATAATCAGTATTCAAGCTAGACAAGTTCAAGCTCCATAATCATAAGTAACATCATCCTACTTAAACTTTTATGTTCATAGTTATCATTAAAACCTTAAGAGTAAAACCAGAGGGTCATAATCGCCATCCAGCCACAGACTTTCCACCCTGAGCACCTTCCAGCAACCAGCTTAAACTTCATCCTCAACTTTGTATTCCTCACCTGATATTTCTTCACCTACATCGTAAGGTGTAACTGTAAGCCTAAGGCTTAGTAAGGAATGCAAACTATTATGAGTTCATGAATGCATAACTTGGAGAAAAACATGCTCATAAGTCTTTTCTTTTCACGTACTTGTTCTTAATCATCATTCATAATCGTATCTCGTATTCATTGTTCATAATCATCATTCGTAGTATTCATCATTCCTTTCATCATTCATATTCTTCATTACATTATGTGGTTTAAGGGAGGATTTGTGCCGGTAAAGGGGGTTCGACAGTGAGTTTGATCATGGTCCCTACTGCGGGTCGTATTCATATGTCCTACTGCGGACTGTGACATACGCCGAACCACCCCCAACCCTCACTTAACCACGTTGCATAAGTTTTATCTTCTTATTTTATTCATGAGAAAACATATTTCAAAACATTTTCATAAGCTTGAGAAGTAAAACATGATGCATAACATAAATGCACTTAATCATCGAACTAAGACAGGGGAGAACATCAGAATAACATAACCATATCCATCGACATTTCATCAAACATATAGAAGACAACGTTCACTAAATCTAACATAGTCCTTTGATGTAGGGCCCTATTGGCCGGAAACTTAGTACATTCACTTACCTGGATCCTTAGCAACTTGAATCACTTTCTCTTCAACTTCTTCACCTAAAACATTCCACATTATAGTAGTTAAAATCAAGTCCTAAAAGTTCTAATCGAAAGTCATCCTAGAATCTAGCAGCTAAGGTTCTCTGTGCAGTCTGAAATCCAAAACCGAAACAGCTAGATATAGCTATCGATTAAACGGGGTCGGTTATATAAAAGGTCCAGAATCGATTTAAAGGTGGCATTACCAAATGAAGATAAGGAACGATAACCAACTGACTTAGCCATTGAAGAACCCGAAAGTACAAGTTCAACTGAAAACAGAGTTCTAAATGACTACCCGGCATCTACATTGTTAAAATCTTACCTAGAATGCGGGTTACCGGAGTAGAGGCTGAAAAACCAGTTGCTGGGGAGGAAGAAAGTTCCAGAGAAGAAGGGAGTCGCCGAGAGGAAATGTCGGCTGCAGTGAGGTTTAAATGAGATTTAAGGTTTCCATTTTCTATTTATACCTAATCCTTCAGTCTTTATTACAAAATTGCCACTCAACCTAGTTTTACTCAACTTGTAATGAATTTGCCTCAACATTAAATTTAATCATAAAGGTTAAATAAGGGTAACAATTAGAATGGTTAGAAAAATTCACCTGGCCGAAATGTCGGGTGTTACAGAGGTGTTCTCTAATCACAAGAGTTTGAAATACCTGTTTACGCAGAAAGAACTGAATATGCGGCAACGAAGGTGGTTGGAGTTCGTTAAGAATTATGACTTTGAAATCAAATACCACCCAGGGAAGGCGAACAAGGTTGCAGATGCCTTGAGCAGAATGCCTTCTACGAGTCAGCCTTCACTTGCAGCGATGTCGGTGACGTTGATGTCTGAGATTGAGAAGTTTGATATGGAGATTGTGGCTGAGTTGTCCACTATGCTCGCGAACATTTCTCTTAGACCGACGATACTGGATAAAATACGAGAAGCTCAACGGAAAGACTTAGAGTGTGAGAAGCACCGTTTGAGCATGATATCCGAGGACACGTCCGATTTCAACTTGTCGGATGATGACATATTAAAATTCAGGCATAGGTGGTACGCGCCTAACGATGAAGATCTAAAGAAAGAAATCTTGATCGAGGCCCTCTCTTCGGCCTATTCGGTGTATCCAGGAAGCACCAAAATGTATCGGGATCTAAAACAGCACTTCTAGTGGCCGAACATGAAAAGAGGGGTCGCCATGTATGTAGAAACTTGTTTAGCCTGCCAACAGATCAAAGCAGAGCACGAGATGCCGGCCAAAACCTAATAGCCACTGCCTATCCGGGAGTGAAAATTGGAGCAGATTTCTATGGATTTTATTGCTGGACTCCCGAGAATGACTAAGGGGCACAACGGGATTTGGGTGATAGTGGACCGTTTAACGAAGTCGGCCCACTTTCTTCCAGTTAAAGCAACGTTCTTCATGGATCAGCTCGCCGAGCTATATGTGCAGGAAATTGTCAGGCTACACGGGGTGCCCGTCTCAGTAGTTTCGGATCGAGATCAGAGATTCAGCTCGTGATTTTGGAAGAGTTTGCATAAGGCCATGGGAACTCAGTTGAACTTCAGCACGACGTTCTATCCTCAGACCGATAGTAAGACAGAACGAACGAATCAAATTCTTGAGGATATCCTTAGAGCCTGTGTATTGGAGTTTCAAGAATTGTGGAGCAGGTACTTGCCACTGATCGAGTTTTCATATAATAATAGCTTCCAGGCTACTATCGGCATGGCTCCATA
Organism: Begonia masoniana; assembly: GCA_022432975.1. Taxonomy (NCBI): domain Eukaryota; kingdom Viridiplantae; phylum Streptophyta; class Magnoliopsida; order Cucurbitales; family Begoniaceae; genus Begonia; species Begonia masoniana. The sequence goes on from CM039502.1 coordinate 39,325,206, forward strand.
TGAGGCACTGTACGGGCAAAAATGTAGATCACCGCTATACTGGGACAAAGTTGGCGAAGCTAGGATAATCGGCCCAGATATTTTGCAGCAGATGGCGGAGAAGATCGTCGTTAATAGGCAGCATATGGAGATAGTGCAAAGCTATGCTGACAATAGAAGAAGGGAGTTGGAGTTCAATGAGGGCGACAAGGTATATTTAAAGATTTATCCATTCCAAGGCGTTATGCGATTCGAGAGAAAAGGGAAGCTAAGCCCTCGCTATGTGGGGACATTTACTATTTTGAAGAGTATTGGGAGGATGACATATCGATTACAGCTTCCGGTATCTATGGAGAGCATCCACAACAACTTTCATGTATCCATGCTCAAGAGGTGTGTGCGTGACCCGTTGCATGTCGTAGATGCACGGGAGATTGAAGTGCAACCAACGCTAACCTATGTAGAAAAGCCGATACAAATTATAGAATCCTCTATTAAGGTATTGAGGAACAAAGAAATTCCGCTAGTTAAGGTGTTATGGAGGAACCACAGAGCAGAGGAAGCTACTTGGGAGAGACAGCAGGATATGATGTCTAAGTATCCTGAACTGTTTGTATAGTCAAATTTTGAGGACAAAATTTAAATTAAGGTGGATGGAATGTAACATCCGGAACTTTTGTGTTATGACTTCTTTGGGATATATATATATAAAAAAATAAAAATAAAGATAATATGTTGAAGGAATTATATGGGAAAAACCAAACTAAAGTTCAACCAAACAAAACATTGGTTGGAAACTAATGCAATGGAAAATTAGGAAGTAAAAGTGGGTAGTTGGGAGCATCTAATAAGAACGTGACATGTGGCAAAGCTTGTGGAAGAAGCTTTTCTTTGCTTCTTGTCTCCCATACGTGAGATCACCTTCACTTTTCACACTTCCCTTTTGTTTTCTTTCATCGTCGAGAAGAAACCCTCCCCTCCTTCCCACGATTTTTGTTCTGCTTGTGAAGATTTGAAAGACACAGAAATTTCTCTCCTCCCTTAAAGTTGGCCGCATTTCAGCCATCTTAGAAGCTCCTAAGGTGACAAAGCTCAAGCGAGGTACTTGGATTGCGAAAGACAAGAGATAAGTTCTTGTGACTTACTGTGGCTGATTGGCCTATACCATATGTCGGAATTTGTGTTGAGGATTGTTGGTGCTTGGTTTGTTTAATTGCTTTGGTTGGGTAGTTAGGATTAGTTGCTTTTATAGGTTACGCTTTTATCGTCTTGATGGTATACACGATGTATGTTTACATTATGCTATTGTTTGTCATGCACCATAGTTTATAAATGTCATGAAAAAGGAATTTGGGCATTGATTTCATGAAAATGGAAATGTAAAGAACGAAAGTAAAGTATCACAGTAAATAACCATAATATGGGGTTATCGGGGATGAGGTGCAGACCCGGTGTTCCGTGGTGAGAAGGTTTCCCTACCTTCAGATGGTGTGGGCTATCTAATCGCTTGACATGCCCTTTCCATCTGTCGAGCATTTCCGATAACCATAGACTGACACGTACTGATAAATGAAATGATATGGACGGCTTTCATGAAAACTGCATATACATGTTCATGCATAGCATTTACGTAGAACTTGCTGAGATTTTTATCTCATAGGTGTCTTTATGGTGTAGGTGACTTTGAGCAAAGTGAGGACAATGTCCCTCCACCTGACGAGCCTGCAGTTTGACGGAGGATGCCCATGGGAGCGACCAGTGTAGTCGGTGCGAACATGACCCGTGGGGAGCTATAGGTTAAGTATTTTGTGGCTTTTGGGATAAACGGGTTGATGGGTGATTAATTAGAATGAAATGTATAGAAACCATTAGAGGATGCTTGGTATTTGGACAGGTTGTGAACAAATGTATTGAATGTGCATTTTGATGATATTTATTGGCTTCCGCTATGTAGGGACGAATAGGTTGATACTTTTGGATGAAATAGATTTTGGATGAAATAGAAATGGATTTTGATGATTTGGAATGAGTTTTGATGCTTTGAAAATAGGTTTGATGATTTTAGGTTATGCAGGGAAAAGAAGGTGAAAACAGCTCTCTGGACAAAATCCAGAGAGCTAGCCGATTGATCGCTAGAAAGGGGCGATCGTTCGGGTAATGGGTGATACAGGGATGGAAATTGTATAAGTCTCAGTTAAGTATTTTGGCAGAGAAATGTCGTCCAAATTTGCGGGCGATAACGTCGACCAAATAGTAAGTATTCTGGTGTTAAGTTTTCATTAAGAGTTCGGTCGATGTTGAGCAAGAAATATTAAATTAAGTTGATAAGTTTTATTTGAGAATTCGGTCGATAACGTCGACCGATTAGTCAATGATTTGGTTGAAGGTATTTAGTAAGGAGTTCGGTTGACGACGTCGACCATTTCAGGAGTTCGGTCGATAAGTGTTCTGTCGAGAACGTCGACCAATTTTGGTCACTGTTGACATCGACCGATTTTGGCCAGAGTTATTTATCTCGACCGAAGAAACCCGAGAGAAGTTAAGTGTTATTTATCTCAGTCGAATTTGGTCAATGTTGATTGTCGACCCCCCACTGTTCACTTTGATGAAACGTGAGAGGAAGCATTGTCTCCCGAATGTAAAAATGTTGACCGATCTCATTACAGAGGCCACGTCGACCGAAACTATGCCTTACTGTTTTTTTAGCATTAGACCATGTCGACTGATTTTAGTCATAGTCAATTCCAGAGAGTTAAGACAACCAAAATCCATGTTCTACAGTTTTAACTCTTGCAACTAAATTCAGTTCATTCTATATATACGGACCCTACGTATTGATTATTGTATGTCTTCTGCTGAATGAAATTCATTATCTTTAAATAAACCAGATTAATGGATTGAAATGAAAGTTCAAATTTTATGAGATTTTTAGGAATAGTATAAGGGTAAATTAAGGGTCGTCACAGAGTTTTTATGGGATCCGTTGCCAATTGTGCTCCAAAACGCGTCTTGCTATCTTGGGAGGGTCTCTTTACATATGTTTCATTTCCACATACTGCCCCAAGCGATGTGGGATTGTGACGACCCCCTTTTTATGAGCCGTCACCTTGCAGTTCGCCTGCGCGGACGTACCACCATCCGGGTTCCAGTTCGTGTAGCCATCAATCACATACTTACACATCCGGGTCATCACAATCACCCCCCTCGGGGGCCCAACGTCCTTGTTGGCTACATTTTTGGTTGGGTACAGGCTCTGATACCCATCTGTTAACAACCCCTTTTCCCAGCAAGATATTATCCGCTCTGGGGATTGGCAATTGTGCTCTAAAACGCGTCTTGCTATCTTGGGAGGGTCTCTTTACATATGTTTCATTTCCACATACTGCCCCAAGCGATGTGGGATTGTGACGACCCCCTTTTTATGAGCCCTCACCTTCCGGTTTGCCTGATCGCGGACGTACCACCATCCGGGTTCCAGTTCGTGTAGCCATCAATCACATACTTACACATCCGGGTCATCACAATCACCCCCCTCGGGGGCCCAACGTCCTTGTTGGCTACATTTTTGGTTGGGTACAGGCTCTGATACCATTTGTAACAACCCCTTTTCCCAGCAAGATATTATCCGCTCTGGGGATTGGGCCGTAGCCCAATATCCTCCCCTCACGGCTTTGTTTGACGAGGACTTCCCAGTCAGTCACCCAACCTGGTACTACTCTCGCTGAAGCACTTTTAACTTTGGAGTTCTTATGGGATTTGTTGGCAATTGTGCTCTAAAACGCGTCTTGCTATCTTGGGAGGGTTTCTTTACATATGTTTCATTTCCACATACTTCCCCAAGCGATGTGGGATTGTGACGACCCCCTTTTTACGACCCCTCACCTTCCGGTTTGCCCGTACGGACAAACCGTCATCTGGGTTCTGGTTCGTGCAGCCATCGTACACATACTTACACATCTGGGTCATCACAAAAACCGAGCTTAAACATACTAGAAAAACCGAGAAGATAATATCACATATAAACCATTTTCATAGAATTAGCTTTATGGCCGATTTCATGCATCAAGGTAATCAGATTTTTGTTCAAGTTATTTGACAATATTTAGATGCAAATCAAGATTCAATACATAGCATAATATGCTAGAAAACCGAAACAAAAATGTATGCAAAAATCAAAGTAAAGTAACAAAGAAACCGAGTAGAAATCAAGTCACAAACTAAGGGATTTTTTGATCTTACCTTGGCCTATCCTTTGCCTCAATGCATACCATATTTACCTTAATGTTTTAAGCTATTAAATGGTAAGAAAAACATGCAGCAACATCAAGTTAAACATAGCAAAAACAAGCATAAAGATTAGAATCGAAACAAGTCACAAAATAAGAGTGGCTATCCCGATTTTGTGCTAGATTTTTTACTAACGTCAAATGCAACTAAAACGCATAAGAGTAGCACCTTACACTCTGATACCACTTGAAACGGTGGCCCTTAGGAAAGGGGCCGTGTAAAACCCACAAAAATATGTAAGTTTTTGGGTGAAAGGTGTAAGCACAAATCGGAGGAGAAAAGTAACAAAAATTGAGTTGAAAATACAAATGAGTGAGAGTTGTTAGTGTGTGATAAGTAGCTGAGAACGGGGAGGGTTAGAATGCCATGAAATGTAAAGAAAATAGAATGAAAGATGAAGGTGATATGGTGTGTGAAAATTCGTGAAGAAGGAATGCTAAGAGATGAAGAGAAATGCAATAAAATGAGGGTGAAGTGTGTGAATGGTGATGGCCGAAATTAAGATGTGAAATGTGTGCGAAGCGTGAAGAAAAATGAAAATACCCATGGCAGACCCGAGGAGCTATTTTACTTTGAGCTCTCGAGTGCACATTTTTCCAAAGGAAAACGACCACCGTAGGCCTATGTTTTCTTCCTCGAAGCCCTTAACTCTAAAGAAAGCAAGGTGAGGGAAAAGATAAGAGTTAACCTAGCAACCTTAAGCTAGGGTAACAATGGAGGGCTACTCCACTCGATAGAAATCAAGGAACACCCAAAAAGGGGCTTCTAACACATGGTTAGGAAAATAGAAATTCTCATAAAATGGGCAAAAAGTTGGATACAAACACCAATGCCATGCTTAAATAGAAATCCTAGGATGGATGATTAGGATTTGGCATTTGGAAGAGTGGATAGTGGCAATTGGATGAAGAAAGTTTGGGTGGCTAGGAGGTGATGACCTGCGCGTGCTCTGCTGATTGGTGGGCGCTGCCGCGTGTCAATCTGGCAGCCCAGATCGCCCAACGATGCGCGCCATCAACGGTGCAGGTGGTTTGATCCATGCACGTCCTAATCAACGCCTGATGCCGCTCCAGCGCAGCAATCCGTGGCGCGCCCTGATTCGTTCCTGATGCCTGCCCGCCCGCGCCTGCCTGCGCCATTTGCTGCTGTCTGCGTGTGCTTGCCCAATGCCAGCTCCCTGCCCGCGCGCGCGCTAGAATTCAGCCCCATTTGATCCAAGCCATTGCTTAGCCAATGGATGAGACTTTGCTAAATCTTTGATCCATGTTGCCACTAACACTTGTACCTGCAAAATCCATACCTTAAGAGTGGGCTCTTCTTTGGGCCGAGGCTTCCTTTAAGTCTAATTTGTTGAGGGGCTTTCTCCTTGGAACGTTAAGTTTTCAACCCATCATCCACCAACATACATCTAATCCTAAAAACACAATCTAATGCATGATGAAAATATAATAATTCATACAAAAAGGCTAGAGTATGCCAAATAAGTTCAAAACCAAAAATTACATCAACTCATGGGCCGGGAGACAAATTCCCATGGGCCGAGTGGTAAATCCTTCCAAGTGCTACAAGCGAGGTCTCCAACAAGATCAACTTCCTGCAAAAAAAAGAAAATAATTTTCATTAGAATAAATGGTTAGTAGTTCATGGGCCTTGGACTGTGATCTAGTTTTGGGTCCCCGTGGAATGTCAATTTGTGGCTTTGTTTTGTGGAAGAAGGGACCACTTGATAGTGACCCTTGGATAGAGGGAGGGTTTTTCCAAAATTGGCTAAACATCCTTGTATTCGGCTATTGCTCGTCCACATTTGTAGGGATTTTTAAGCGTTGGAGTACTGCTCGATCAACGGCAGAGTTCTGTTATAGAAAGATCCAGATGGCATTCTTTCTGCTGGCGGTGGCTCCCTTAATGTTCTGCCACCTCCATAGTATTTCTCTCAGTCTTTTGGAGCCTTTTTTGGTACCAAAAGTGTAGGCACCACACATGGACTCATGGATTCTCAGATGACCCATCCTCAAGCAATTATTGCACTTGCTTGTGTAGCTCTTTGGCCTCCTCAAAATTTTCCAAAAATTCCTCAAGGACAAAATGCATCAATCTCTTTTAAGTACTCATTAGAAAATTTGTGGTGGTTTACTTTGATGACATCTTGGTATATAGCTCGACCTTGAGACGCATTTGGAGCATTTTAGACTATTGTTTGACACTCTTTAAGATGTTAAGTTATTTGGGAATCTTAAGAAATGTTCCTTTGTGCAAGAGAGGATCCATTTCCTTGGATTCATTATCACCAAAGAAAGTATAGAAGTCGATGAAGTTAAGATTGAAGTCATCAAGGACTAGCCTATCCCGAAGAGCATAACGGTGGTAATGAGTTTTCACGGTTTGACCTCATTCTATAGAGATTTATCAAGGATTTTAGCTTCATTGTCTCTCCTTTGACCGATTGCACCAAGAAAGGTCAACAATTCCATTGGACTCAAGCTTGCCAACAAAGCTTCGAGTTGATCAAGGAGAAGCTTTGCCATGCTCCTATACTTGTGCTCCCAAATTTCAACAAGGTGTTTGAGGTAGAATGTGATACTTCTGGAATTAGAATTGGAGCACTACTTATTTATGCAAGAGGGCAAACTGATTATCTACTTCAGTGAGAAGCTCAAGGAAGCCTCTTTGAGCTACTCCACTTATGACAAGGAGTTTCTAGCCGTCATTCACGCACTTGAAGTTTGGAAACACTATCTTCTTTCGAGGGATTTCATCATTCAGATCGAGCACAAAGCTCTTAAGCACCTCAAAAGCCAAGGCAAGCTTAATAAAAGGCATGCCAAGTGCATGGAATTTCTCGAGTGCTATTATTATATCATCAAATATATGAAGAGGGAAAGCAATGTGGCAGTCAATGCACTCTCTAGAAGGCACATGCTTCTAACTGAATTGCATAGTAGATTTTTGAGATTCGATTTGATTAAAAGAGCTTATGAAGGTGTAACACCCGAGATTTTTTTTGATTATTATTGGAGAGAAAATAAAAGAATAATAAATTTGTAAAGTGAAAAGTAAAGTGAATAAATTTGATTGAAATTAAGTCAGGGATTAGGTTAATTTAATAACGAGATTTAACGAAATTCATATTGATCGAAAATACGGGAGGGCAAAACGTTTAAATTAAAGAAATTGTTTTAGTTTTATTATTATACTTATTATTATTATTATTTAAAAAAAAAATAAAAGAAAACAACAGAATAGCCGAAGCTATTCTGTTGTTCGCGAGTCGGGCAGCGAGGAGGCAGGGGAGAGGGGGAACGGCGAGGGGCGATGATCGCCGACCTAGACCACCGCGATGCCTCGACGTCTCCGGCCAGGCGAAGGCGACGAGGAGCTTCCGGCTGACTCCTTGCACGAACCGAACCGGTAAGTTGGTTTTAGCCCTGTTTTCGGTTCTGTTGGAGACCGGGAGTGACGAGCTCGATTGAGCTCCGATCACCGGCCTAAATTGGCTGCCTCCGGCGTGGGTTTGCCGACCCCTGGACCGGCTATGGTTGATTGGCCGTGAGGAGCCCGAATTGGGCGAAATTCAGAAAGCCCTCTTTGGGGCATTTCGGGTTTTGCTTGAAATCTCGGGATTTTTGGCTAAATTATGCTAATTGAGGGTATTTGTGGTTGATTAGTGAGGAATTGAGTGAGATTTGATGAAAAATCGAAAAAGGGGAAATTACGGGTTAAGGGGCAGTTCGGATTTTTGTCAATTTGACCTAGCTAGAGTCGTTTTTTTTTAAATTCCTTTTGGCAGGTTAAAATAGGTCATTAGAGGAGTACGTGGCCGCTGGAATCGTTTGATTCCGATATCCGACGTGAAAGTTATGCCCGTTTGAAGTTTCTGGTCGGTTTTTACCGAACCCAAATTAGTGGCCCGTCTATATAGGTTTTAGTTGGATTAGGCTAGAAATAGTAGTTGAGAGTTAATTGGTGAAAGTAGGCTTGATTTTAATGAAGTTTGAATTATTGTCGTAGGTCGAGCTGTAGATGGATAGATAACCGAGTAACCTCAGCGAGCTAGGACGCCAGGTAAGTAGTGGACTGCTTGTGTTTTGCCTTCGGGCCTACACCATGGAACGGTAGGGAATTCTTTGTTTGTTTGCTTATTTGGTTGTTTTGTTTCGTGTTGCATTTCGTTATTTTGTTTCGTGTTGTATTGCATATCTTGGTTGACACATGCATCGTGAGTTATAGTACGCTACGCTAGAGATGAGTGATTGCATTGTTTGGCATTGTGTTTGGCTAGTGTGCCTTGTCGGGATACGGTGTTGGTAGTAGCACCCCGAAAGGAACTCTATGAAGGATGACTGGCTAAAATACGTAATGGTGGTTCTGGGAATGGCCATCCTAGGGATGTGAGCTAAGGGCCGTCCTGTACGATTACGGGATGTGAGCTAAGGGCCGTCGTCGATTATAGGATGTGAGCTAAGGGCCGTCCTGTACGTTTACGGGATGTGAGCTAAGGGCCGTCCTTGATTATAGGATGTGAGCTGACCCAATTCACACGGCTTGTGAAACAATTTAAAGCAACAAACAACAAATAAACACAACTGAGTGATAGAAACTGCATGGGTTAGGTTGATTGAATTTTGTTGTTGTCTCATTCGTTATTCCCTACTTGCTAAGCATTAGGCTTACTTTTGTGTTCTATGGTGTAGGTGCGCGATTTGGACTCAGGTGAGGTAGATGAGACAGCCCAGGACTAGACAGCAGTTGGTGGTGCATGGAGCATGCCAGTGCAGGCAGTTGTCGGGGCGCCTCGACCATGGTCTTCGGGAGAATGTGAGATTTTACATTTTAGTAGTTTGTTGTAGATGACTGTTTGTAGAAATGATGGAAATGCTTAAATCATTTTGGTTGATGTTTTTGATAGTTGTGGTATAGCTATGTATATTTGTGGTATTTAGTCATAGTTAAGGGTGATGTATCGCCCTGTACTGTGGACTTTCTTCATTTAGGGATGTTAGTATTCTAGTTTCTCCTTGCTACTATTTGAAGATTTCGTATGTTGGAAGGTTGAGTAGATAATTGAGTAGAGTATTCTGGATCTGGTTGGGATTGAATTTATGCAGGTGTGTGCACGTGTACTGCCCTACGGGGACCCACGTGGCAGCAGCCCATAGCTGGGAACTGCACGGCTTAGTGTGCCTTGTCGGGATACAGTGTTGGTAGTAGCACCCCGAAAGGAACTGGATTAGTGTGCCTTGTCGGGATACGGTGTTGGTAGTAGCACCCCGAAAGGAACTCTAATACGCAATCTGGACTAGTGTGCCTTGTCGGGATACGGTGTTGGTAGTAGCACCCCGAAAGGAACTCTATGAAGGATGACTGGCTAAAATACGTAATGGTGGTTCTGGGAATGGCCATCCTAGGGATGTGAGCTAAGGGCCGTCCTGTACGATTACGGGATGTGAGCTAAGGGCCGTCGTCGATTATAGGATGTGAGCTAAGGGCCGTCCTGTACGTTTACGGGATGTGAGCTAAGGGCCGTCCTTGATTATAGGATGTGAGCTGACCCAATTCACACGGCTTGTGAAACAATTTAAAGCAACAAACAACAAATAAACACAACTGAGTGATAGAAACTGCATGGGTTAGGTTGATTGCATTTTGTTGTTGTCTCATTCGTTATTCCCTACTTGCTAAGCATTAGGCTTACTTTTGTGTTCTATGGTGTAGGTGGCGCGATTTACTCAGGTGAGGTAGATGAGACAGCCCAGGACTAGACAGCAGTTGGTGGTGCATGGAGCATGCCAGTGCAGGCAGTTGTCGGGGCGCCTCGACCATGGTCTTCGGGAGAATGTGAGATTTTACATTTTAGTAGTTTGTTGTAGATGACTGTTTGTAGAAATGATGGAAATGCTTAAATCATTTTGGTTGATGTTTTTGATAGTTGTGGTATAGCTATGTATATTTGTGGTATTTAGTCATAGTTAAGGGTGATGTATCGCCCTGTACTGTGGACTTTCTTCATTTAGGGATGTTAGTATTCTAGTTTCTCCTTGCTACTATTTGAAGATTTCGTATGTTGGAAGGTTGAGTAGATAATTGAGTAGAGTATTCTGGATCTGGTTGGGATTGAATTTTATGCAGGTATTTAGCATTTTGGAGGCGCCATTTACAGGCGTTACTTTGCCAAAATTTTCGGGGAAGGACGCCGTGGTGCCTAACGGTTAGAATTAAGGGAAATTAATGAGTCTAGGCAGCTAGGTATGACTTAAGAGAGTTTTGATAGACTTTTAACGTGGGATTGGTTAGCAAAGTAGTGCTCCGAGCCAGGGTGGGTTCGAGGGCGTTACAGAAGGAGACCAATATTTTGGCCATAGGTTTGAGATGAGCAAGAGGAAGGCCGATTGTGGTTATTACCTAGTGGATGGTTTCCTCTTTAAGGGAGGGAAACTATGCATTCCTTGTGAGGGAATTCAAGAATCTCTTGTTAAAGACTCTTAAGGAGCATTTCTATTGGCCTCACCCACTTAGAGATGTTCACAAGGTGTTGGAGAAATGCATAGTGTGTCAAAAGGCTAAGAGCTGAGTTCTTCCTCAAGGACTCTACTTACCTTTGCCCGTTCCAAGCCATCCTTGGGTGGAAGTGAGTTTTTACTTTTTTTTGGGGCTACCTCGCACATCTCGATCAAAGGAGTCAACTATGGTAATAGTAGACCGATTCTTGAAGATGGCTCATTTCATAGCATGCTCGAAGATGGATGATTCTAATTATATAGCCAAGCTATTCTTCAAGGAAGTCGTGTGTATACACGGAAAACCTAAGTCCATCGTGTTAGATAAAGACACCAAATTCTTAAGTCCTTTTGGAAGACTTTATGGGGAAAATTGGGCACAAACTACTCTTTAGTACTTCATTTCACCCTCAAACCGATGAGCAAACCGAAGTAGTAAACCGAACGTTAGGTGCTTTGCTTGGAAGTATAGTATGCAAGAATTGGGACTTACAGCTCATTTATATTGAATTTGCCTACAACCGGAGTGTGCACAACTCCACTCGAAAAACCCCTTTTGAAGTCATGCACGGATTTAACCCCCTCACTCCAATGGACCTTTTGTCTTTACCCGTGAAAGACCTAGTCAATCTTAGCGGGGCTAGCAAGGTTGAACAAGTGAAAGTCTTGCACGAGAAGGTTAGTAGTATTTTTGAAAGAAAGAACAAGGCCTACGCAAAACAAGCCAATCGCGTTAGAAAAGAAGTTATTTTTGCAAAAGGTGATCTAGTGTGGCTCCATTTGAGCAATTAGAGGTTTCCTAAGCAAAGAAAATCCAAGCTACTCCCTATAGCCGATGGTCCCTTCAAAATGTTGGAAAAGATCAACAACAATGCTTTTAAGCTAGAATTACTAGGAGAATACGGAGTATTCGCCACTTTTAATGAGCAAGACTTATCCCCTTATAATAGAGAATAGGCTGATCTAGAAGGAGAGACACATTTGGATTTAAGGTCAAATCTTCAATCATCCGGGAAGGATGATGTGCCAAGAGGAGAAATCACACGATCACGAACCAAATCCTTTGCTTCGGCCGAGCCTTCTGCTAACACGTTTGCTCTTTTTGTAGGTGATGACTATTTCAATGAATTAAAGTGGGAACCTAGCACCATGGACATGGAGGGACCCCTCCATTTGCTAAATTGGGAGCAACCCTCGGCCAAGATCAAAATGTGAAGGGCGAATTTGTTTTCCTTGTGGCAAGAGATGTACCAGAACTACCTTTTACTTTTCTTTAAAAACTTGGTTCATTTTCTTTACCTTAAGTGGCATGTCTAGCTAAAGCATGTTTTAGAAAGGAGGGAGTGAGCTACAATTTTGAAGAAAACAAATACATTGATCGTGGGAGAGAGAAAGAGGGTTGTCCTTTTTCGCCACTCTCGGCCTTCCATGTGGGCTAGCCACATTGACCATTTTTGAATGATTTTCTTCTTATTCTTTTGTTGAACCCTAAATGTATTTTGAAGAAGGGTATTTAAACATCTCTTAGCTACTATAGAAGCCACTTATGAATGCTGAAAAATTGGATTGGTTTGGGCATTTTGGTTCCCACATTTTCTTCTCTTCGATGAGCGACAACCGAGAGGGTGAGTGTTTTGTTGCCAATTTGTGAGGATCAAATTGGTATTCCTTTGTTGCAGCCTTCCTCCTCCTTTATTGGCTTGGAGATAGCCCAGCAAGGTTGTATTTCATCCCTCTCTTTTCGCAAGTTGGAGTGTTCTTCTTCCCAAGAAGTGCCAAAATCAGAGAGTTGTTCCTTGTTCCCTACTCGGACAAGCTAGCTTCCTCCATGCATAACTTTTCAACCATAGCGAGTTAACCCCTCAATTTTTAAGGGTGTTTCATATACTCACAGGGAAAATCGTGGTAAAATTTCAACTCAGTTGGATTTAATTTGGGAAAGTTATACTGCTTGGAATTGGAGTCTCCTTCAGACATTTTTGGTGTAAATCCAAGAAGCATTTTTTGTTGTTTGCTAGGTGCTGTTTTTGAGTGCTTTCCATGCCACATCAAACCACGTTAGCCATCAAGGAACATTTATATTGGCCACAATTACTTAGAGATATGCATAAGGTGTTGGAAAAGTGTATAGTCTACAAGAAGGCCAAGAGCCGATTTCTTCCTCAAGGGCTCTACTTACCTTTGTCGGTTATCAGTCATCCTTAGGTAGAGGTGAGGATGGAATTTTTTTTAGGACTCCATCGCACGTCTTGATCAAAAGAATCAATCATGGTAATAGTTGCTCGATTTTTAAAAATGGATCACTTCATAGCTTGTTCAAAGGCGGACTACTCTAGTCATATAGCCGAGCTTTTCTTTAAGGAAGTAGTTCACATGCACAGAATACCGAAGCTATTGTCTCGCATAGGGATAAAAAATTTTTGAGTTCATTGGCGCACGCGCGCGTTAATCAGCAACCAGCCGCGCACCCTGTCAGCAATCCGCGAGCGTGCCCTGCTGGCCACCCCGGGCACGCCACCTCAATGCCAGGCGCTCCAGCGTGCTCCTGCCCGCGCGCTCTAGCACGCGTTTGCCCGCGCGCCTCCAGCTGTGTGGTGGAGATTAAGCCCGAGCCAAAAGTTTATCAATGGCTGAAATTTGTCCAAGTCTTCAATCAATGTTGCCACTAACTCTTGTACCTGCAAAATCGTACCTTTAAATGTGGGCTCCTCTTTGGGCTAAGGCTTCCTTTGGGCTCCATTTGTTGTAGGGCCTTTTCCTTTGAATAATTTGTTGAATTTCTTCACCCCATAATCCACCAACATACATCTAACCCTAACCAGACAATCTAATGCATGATGCAAATATATAATCTATAACACTCAACAATTTCGGCCAAGTGATTTTCTTAACTGATTTAACTGTCACCTCTATTTATGATCTTTTCAATTTAGAATTAAATGCCAAAGCTTATTCTATTTCTATTTGTGTGGTGGCAGAACCGTAATAATGGTGGATTTTATTTAGTATATATAGAAAATGGAAATCCTTAAACCTCACTCAAACCCCACTGCAGCCGACACTTTCCTTCTGCAATTTCTCATCCTCCAGAGCTCTCCTTCTCTTTGCCAATGACTCCTTCGTCGACGACTGATTCTTCAGTCTCTACCCCGACAATCCACGCTCAAGGTAAGGCTTAGACAATGTAGCTGCTGGTTAGTTACTTAGAGCTCTATTTTCAGCTAGAACTTGAAGTTTTTGATTCTTCAATGACAGAGTTATTGTAGTAACATTCATAATCTGCGTTTAGTAATGGCATTTCCGATTCGATTCTAGACATTAAGATAACCGACTATGTTTAGTTGCTAGGTTGAATCTGGGCATTTTAGGTTCTGGAAACTGGATCTACACACATAAGGCGCTTGACTAAAGAACTTAGACATACATGTACGTTAGATTCTAGGATGACTTTTGGTTAAAACTTTTAGGATTTCGTTTTAACTCTGTAATGTGGAATGTTTTAGGTAAAGAAAAATCCAAGGTGAAGTGCTCAAGTTGCTAAGGGAAACCAGGTAAGTGAGTGAGTAGGATTCTCGGCCTTTAGGGCCCTACATCACGAGGGTACTAAGTTAAAGTTGATTATGATGCCCGAAAGTTGTTTGTGATATTGTCTGTGTGGTTATGATATGTGAGTTAACAACAGGATTAATTGTTGAATGATTGATCTGTCCTTCTAGTCCAATGAAATAAGTGTATTCATAGTCATGCTTCATGATTGTTTCCTTTTCAAGCATGTGTAAATGTTTTAAGTGCATGTTTTTCCTCCACGATCAAGATATGAACATGAAACTTATGTAACAAGCATTAAGAGAGGGTTGGGGGCGGTTTGAAGTATGTCACTGTCCAAAAGGAGGACCACGAATACGGCCCGCAAGGGACTATGTACACTTTCACTGTCAAGCCCCTTTTTGACACAAATCCTCCCTTAATTTACCTGAAGTAAATGATGAACAAGAACGTGATGTAAACGATGAACAAGAACGTAATGTAAACGATGAACAAGAACGTGATGAAAACGATGAATGAGAACAAGAACAAGAAAAGATCATGAACATGTGTTTTTCCTTAAACTGTGCATTCATGCATACATGTTAGCGTTGCACTCCTTACTAAGCATTAGGCTTATAGTTTAAACCTTATGACGCAGGTGAAGAACTACCAGGTGAGGATTCTAAATTCAGTGAGGATGTCTAAGACTGGTTGCTGGATGGGCTCAGGGTGACAATGAGTGGCTAGAAGGCAATTATGACCCCTGGTTACTGCTCTTATGATGTTAGTAAGAATTATACATACTAAAATTAAGTAAGAAGGGATTTCTTAACATGATGGATTTTGGGATTTGTCTGACTGGATTTCTAAGTTTAAGAATGATCATAAGGAGATAGAATGATTTATGTTTTATTTAAGTCTTCTGCTTCACATATTCTGGATGAGTCTATGATTTATACATGTGCAATCTTATTTTAGTCAAGTTGAAGTCCATGAAAGTCAGGATGTCTCGTTTCGTAGATGTTGTCGTCGGTAGATGATGTTTATCACTATCAGCAGATGCTAGGAATTTCTTGTTCACTTGTAGAGGTCTTCTATCAGATGATGCTTATATGTCACGTGTGATGCACATGTCAATCGGTAGATGCTGTTTATCACCATCGGCAGATGCTAGGAATTTCTTGTTCACCGGTAGAGGTCTTCTATCAGAAGATGCTTATATGTCACATGCGATGCACATGTCAATCGGTAGATGCTGTTTATCACGATCGGCAGATGCTAGGAATTTCTGATTCTCCAATAGAAGTCTTCTATCGGATGATGGTTAATATGTCACGTGTGATTCACATGTAAATCGGTAGATGTAGATTTCTTTCGCTATCGGTAGAAGTGAGTAATAAGTCTTGTCGTCTTGTGGTCGGATGATGTGGGAAATCATTCTTTGTCGTTTTGTGACCGGTAGAGGTTGTCTAATTCTATTGGTAGATGTTGTTTAATTCTATCGGAAGAAGTTTAATGAGTCAAGTGGGTTGCATGTGACAATCGGTAGATGTCGTTGTTTAATACTATCGGTAGAAGTGGGAATTATGATTTGTCGTTTTGCGATCGGCAAATGCGAGAAGAAAGTTTTGTCGTTTGCGATCGGTAGATGTCCTTTGATTCTTAATTCCCTCAGTTAAAAGACTTAACGTTTTGGCTATTTATAAATGTTGTTTACATATCGAGTTTTCCGCTGTACAACGAGGATTATAGATGGAATTTTCATCATTGAGAGAAATTTTAAAATTTTCCATAAATTTCTTAGTCCAGTCCTATGTCATGAGTAACAAATCGGGTTTGGGAGACCTGGGTTGTTACAGTTATGGTATCAGAGCAAAATCGGTTTCTACAATTGATTCTGCAGACTGCCTTCCAGCACAGATTGTCACATGAGCACACTCCAACAACTGTAAGTGTCTATGATTTTAGTAATGTCATTACGTTAAGATATATTTATGATTACTTGTTTAGGAATCTCAAAATGGTAAGAGGTCAACAACGAGTGAGCAATGAGGATAGTAACACCATCGCTCAGCTAATCGAGTTGGTTATTCGCCAATCCCGCCAAATTGAGCAGTGGGTGGCTGCTAAGGATGAGCAAGGGAATTCTAGCTCAAATACGACTCACGACAATGGAAGCGAGCGTTTTCACCGCCTTCGACCTCCGGTATTCAATGGTCAAGTTTTGGATCCTATTTATGCTGAAGAGTGGATTCGGACAATTGAGAACATGTTCAAGTATGCCAAGGTTGAAGATGGGGACAAGGTCACATGTGCTGTTTTTCATTCTGCATTGGGTGCAAGGCATTGGTGGGACTCAATTCAGAGCACTACGATTGCAGAAACTATGCCTTGGGCGTGGTTCAAGACGGCCTTTTATGACAAGTATTTTAGACGAGCAGTTCGGGCCAGCAAAAAGATGGAGTTTATGCAGCTGTGCCAAACCAGTTCTGTGGATGAAAACATCTGTAAGTTTGAGGCCTTGTCCAGGTTTGCACCCCGTCTGGTGGATGATGAGGAAGACAAGATTCACCAGTTTGTCCATGGATTGAAGCTGAGCCTCTTCCAGGGAGTAAAGACTACAGAGATCCATAACATACCCTATTTTGAAGTGGCAGCTAATGCTTTGGAATTGGAAGAAGTTGAGTTAACAGTACAAGGACAATGTGAACCGCCAAGGAAGTTCATCAAGGAGACTCAACCACCACCGCGCCAGGGCAGAGGTTGGAAACCACATCCGAATAGAGGACCGCAGCAACAACAGAAAGGTGTGAAGAGACCCTTCAATCCAAATGATGATCAAGGAAAAGGAAAACGACCTCTAGCTCCTCTATGTTCCACCTACCAGAAGAATCACCATAGTGAATGTAAATTATATTCTGGCCGTTGCTATAGATGTGACAAGGTTGGACACATGGTCAGAGATTGCCTTATGTCGCCAGACCCAAATCGTGCGAGAGTAGCGCCAAGAGTCTATGCTTTAATGGAGGATGAGGATGTGGTGCAACATACGGTCATAACAGGTACAATTATGATCTATGGTATTTCTGCTTATACACTTATAGATACGGGAGCCACACACTCGTTTGTATCAACCCTGTTTGTATGTAAGCATAGGTTAGAACTCTTGCCAGCTGAGAGGTCATATAGTGTTATGTTACCATCAGGGAAGTCCTTACATTCAGAACAGATAGTGAAAAGTGATATTGTATCTTTAGGAGAAAAGAAGTTATATGTAGAGCTAATCGTAATTGATATGAAGGGATATGAAGTCATATTAGGAATGGATTGGCTATTCAGACATTATGCCACGATAAGTTGTAGGTCTGGATTGGTTGAGTTCCGACCCCCTAACGGAGATCGGTATTCCTTCCAAGCTATCCCAAAAATAAGTAAAATGCAAATTATATTCTCACTAGAGACTCAACGGTTACTGAAGGGTGGTTGTGAGAGTTTTCTAGCTAGCATAATTGATGTCCGGGTAAAGGATAAGGTAGAACTCCAAGATATTCCTATAGTACGAGAGTTTCCAAAAGCATTTTTGGATGACTTGCCTGGGTTACCACCTGATAGAGAAATTGAGTTTGTAATCGATACATATCCCGAGGCATAACCCGTATCTAAGAACCCTTACCGCATGGCACCTGTTGAGCTGAAGGAGTTAAAAGTTCAACTCCAGGAACTTGTTGACAAGGGATTTATACGCCCTAGTTGTTCTCCCTGGGGTGCGCCTGTCCTATTTGTTAAGAAGAAAGACGGTTCTCTTAGAATGTGCATAGATTACAGAGAACTGAACAAGTTAACGATCAAGAATAAATATCCCTTACCCCGAATTGACGACTTGTTTGACCAACTACAAGGAGCTAAGGTATTTTCAAAAATTGACTTACGTTCGGGTTATTACCAACTGAAGGTTAAGGAGAGTGATGTACCAAAGACAGCATTCAAAAACCGATATGGACACTACGAATTTCTTGTGATGTCGTTTGGATTGACGAATGCACCTGCAATTTTTATGGACTTGATGAACCATGTGTTTTGTGAGTATTTGGACAAGTTTGTGATTGTGTTTATAGATGATATCCTAATTTCTTCACGGACCAAATCTGACCATGAAAAACACTTAAGAGTAGTTTTGACGACATTAAAACAGTAGCAACTCTATGCCAAGTTGTCCAAATGTGAGTTCTGGTTGGATAAGGTCAACTTTCTAGGCCATGTCATTTCTGTTGAGGGCATATCTGTAGATCCAACCAAAATTCAGGCAGTAAAGGATTGGCCCCAACCGAGGAACGCCAGTGAAGTGCGTAGTTTCCTTGGTCTGACAGGTTATTATAGAAAGTTTATTAAGAGATTTTCTATGATAGCTAAACCTTTAACTAGTTTAACAAAGAAGGACACCAAGTACTCTTGGACTGAAGCTTGTGAAGATAGTTTTCAGACACTAAAATTGAAGTTGACGACAGCCCCTCTTTTGACACTCCCAACTGAAGAAGGGAAGTTCAGTGTTTATTGTGATACATCTAAAGTTGGTCTGGGGTGTGTCTTGATGCAAGAAGGCAAGGTTGTGGCGTATGCCTCCAAGCAACTGAAGAGTTATGAACAGAATTACCCCACTCATGATTTGAAATTAGCCGCAGTTGTTTTTGCATTAAAGATTTGGAGACACTATTTATATGGTCAGCAGTGTGAAGTGTTTTCTGACCATAAAAGCCTGAAGTACCTTTTTACTCAAAAGGAGTTGAACATGAGACAAAGACGTTGGTTAGAGTTTGTTAAGAATTATGACTTTGAAATTAAGTATCACCCAAGTAAGGCTAATGCTGTAGCCGATGCTTTAAGCAGGATGTCAACAACGATGCAACCTGCGGTGTCAACCATGTCTGTACCATTAAGGACGGAAGTTGGAAATTTGAATTGGAAATAGTTTCTGAGCTGTCGGAACTACTTGCAGAAGTAACCATTCAACCAACTATCTTGGATAGGATTAAGGAGGCACAACAAAAGGAATTAAAGGAAAAAAAGAGCATGATGAGTAAGTTGAAGGATGCCTCCTCAGAGTTTAGCCTTTCTAAGGATGGCATTTTGAAATTTAGAAATCGGTAGTATATTCCAAGTGATGAGGAATTACGTAAGTTGATCTTGGCCTAGGCGCACTCGTCTCCCTTTTCTGTACATCTTGGCAGCACCAAGATGTATCGGGACTTGAAGTTACTCTATTGGTGGCTGAATTTGAAGAGGGATGTTGCCAAGTATGTAGAGTCGTGTTTGATATGCCAACAAGTTAAGGAAGAACACCAACGTCCATGTGGTACCCTTCAACCCTTACCGATTCCCGAATGGAAGTGGGAAAACATTGCCATGGACTTTGTTGTGGGATTACCTAAGACAACTAAAGGTCATGATAGTATTTGGGTTGTAATTGACAGAATGATGAAATCAGCTCACTTCCTACCTGTAAAGACAACGTACACGATGGACTTGCTTGCTAACCTGTATGTTCAGGAAATTATCAGATTGCATGGGATTCCGATATCCATTGTCTCAGATCGTGATCCCAGGTTCACCTCAAGGTTTTGGTAAAGTCTTCAAGGCACGCTTGGTACAAAGTTATCCTTCAGCACTGCATTTCATCCTCAGACAGATGGCCAATCTGAACGGACAATTCAAACACTCGAGGACATGTTGAGGGTGTGTGTGCTAGATTTCCAGACATCTTGGATTCGATACCTGACCTTGGTTGAATTCTCCTACAACAATAGTTTCTAGTCCACCATTGGTATGGCACCATACAAAGCACTGTATGGCAGGAAATGCAGATCACCCTTATATTGGGATGAAGTTGGTGAACCAAAACTCCTAGGCCCCGAAATTTTACAGCAGATGTCAAACAAGATTACCATTATTAG
This sequence comes from Begonia masoniana, assembly GCA_022432975.1. Lineage (NCBI taxonomy): Eukaryota > Viridiplantae > Streptophyta > Magnoliopsida > Cucurbitales > Begoniaceae > Begonia > Begonia masoniana. The sequence goes on from CM039502.1 coordinate 39,345,442, forward strand.
GAAAAGAATGATGACAGCACAGAGCCGACAGAAGAGCTATGCAGACCAAAGAAGGAGAGATCTTGAGTTTGCTGTCGGAGATGAGGTCTTCTCGAAGGTTTCACCATTTAAGGGAGTTTTAAGATTTGGCAAGAAGGGAAAGCTTAATCCACGATTCATTGGACCATTTCCTGTCTTGGAAAGAATCGGTAATACAACTTATAAATTGCAATTGCCTCCATCAGTGGACAAGGTTCACAATGTTTTCCACGTGTCTATGCTAAGGAAATGCATACATGATCCGACGAAGATTTTTAAGCCAACAGAGATTGATATTGAGCCGACACTGATGTATGAAGAGAAACTTGTTCAAATATTAGAATCTGCAGTTAAGACTCTGCGGAATAAAGAAATTCCACTGGTGAAAGTCTTATGGATGAATCATGGCATTGAAGAATCCATGTGGGAGCGACAACAGGACATGTTGGCCAAATATCCAGAGCTCTTTGTTTGATCAATTTTCGAGGACGAAAATTCTGTTTAAGTTGGGGTGGATGTGACACCCGACAATTTTAGCAAGGTGGTTTTCTTAACTGATTTAACTGTCACCTCTATTAATGATCTTTTAGATTTAGAATTAAATGTCAAAGCTTATTCTATTTCTATTTGTGTGGTGGCAGAACCGTAATAAAGGAGGATTTTATTTAGTATATATAGAACATGGAAATCCTTAAACCTCACTAAAACCCGACTGTAGCCGACACTTTCCTTCTACAATTTCTCATCCTCCAGAGCTCTCCTTCTCTTTGCCAATGACTCCTTCGTCGGCGATTGATTCTTTGGTCTCCACCCCAACAATATCGGATGATGCTTATATGTCACGTGTGATGCACATGTCAATTGGTAGATGCTGTTTATCACCATCGGCATATGCTAGGAATTTCCTGTTCATCGGTAGAGGTGTTCTATCGGATGATGCTTATATGTCACGTATGATGCACATGTCAATCGGTAGATTCTGTTTATCACGATCGGCAGATGCTAGGAATTTCTGATTCACCGATAGAAGTCTTCTATCAGATGATGCTTAATATGTCACGTGTGATCCACATGTAAATCGGTAGATGTAGATTTCTTTCTCTATCAGTAGAAGTGAGTAATAAGTCTCGTCGTCTTGTGATCGGATGATGTGGGAAATCATGCTTTGTCGTTTTGTGACCGGTAGAGGTTGTCTAATTCTATCGGTAGATGTTGTTTATTTCTATCGGTAGATGTTGTTTCATTCTATCAGAATAAATTTAATGAGTCAAGTGGGTTGCACGTGACAATCGGTAGATGTCATTGTTTAATACTATCGGTAGAAGTGGGAATTATGTTTTGTCGTTTTGCGATCGGCAGATACGAGAAGAAAGTTTTGTCATTTGCGATCGGTAGATGTCCTTTGATTCTCAATTCCCTCAGTCAAAAGTCTTAATGTTTTGTCTATTTACAAATGTTGTTTACATATCGAGTTTTCCGCTGTACAATCGAGGATTATAGATGGAATTTTCATCATTGAGAGAAATTTTAAAATTTTTCGTAAATTTCTTAGTCCAGTCCTATGTCATGAGTAACAAATCGGGTTTGGGAGACTCAGGTTGTTACATAATCCATACAATAAAGGCTAGAGTATGTCAAATGAGTTCAAAATAAAAATTACAAATTTAAACAGGCCGGGAAGACAAATTCCCATGGGCCGAGTTGTAGCTTTCTCCAAGTGCTCCAAGTTGAATTTCTATCACGATTATCAACTACCTGCAAATAAAAATATTAATTCCCATTAGTTATAATGCTAATTAATTCATGGGCCTCGGGTTGTGATTGAGTTATGGGCCTTGTTGGGACGTCATGGAGGAAGCCAACAAAGTAACTTGTGTGGTGTTCAATTTGGAGAAGGATGCCACTTTCTGGTGGGATACGGTTATGGCCACTACGAATGCGGAGGTCATGACATGGGAACGGTTCAAGACGACATTCTACAACAAATATTTTAATCGCAGCCTTCGAGCCAACAAAAGGGCAGAGTTTTCTCAACTATGTCAAACAGGGTCAGTGGCGGAGTAGGTACGCAGGTTTGTGTCACTTTCCCGTTTTGCTGGTCTGTTGGTAAGTGAAGAAGAGGATAAGGTGTACCAATTTGTGCAAGGCTTGTAATTGGAAATTTTGAAAGGGGTGAAGATAGCGCGCGTGGAAGACATGTCGTACGACAGGGTCGTGGCCAAGGCCCCAGAGTTGGATGACATAGAAATGAAGCTTCAACGGCAAAGAGAAGGGCCGAAGAAGTTTTTCAGAAAGGTTCAGCCACAACAAAACCGGAGTTGGCAGCAACAACAACAACGTGGGGTCAAAAGTCCGAATGAGGCACCCAGGGGTCTAGACGGGTAAATGACGACACAGGCTCCTTTATGTGCTACTTGTCAAAAGAATCACTTCGGAGAGTGCTAGTTGCATTCCGGCTGATGTTTTTGGTGCGACAGAGTGGGGCAGAAGGCTATAGATTGTCCAGAGCCAAACAAGAGGCCACCGGGTGGTCCTTCTAGAATTTTTACCCTTATCAAAGATGAAGAAGCCACTTAGACATCAATGTTACAGGTATTGTTTTGGTTTATGATATAGTGGCGTGTGTATTGATTGATACGAGGGAAACTTATTACTTTATAGCACAAGAGTATGTAGTTAAGTGGAATTTAGAGTTTGTTCCGACCGACCGTGTAACACCTAGTTTTATGGGTTTTTAAATTGTGCGCGCAACGACAATTTTGTAAATAATCAAAATATGTCCGTTTTGTGAACCGAGAATTTTAATGGAATCCTTATAATTAATATGAATTTTGGAGGAATTATGGGAATTTAAAAAAAATCAAACCGAAATATAATGCTTAAGTTTTTGGTTTTGACCTTATGGAGGTTTAATTCGTAGAAATAGTAAAATAAATCCGATTGACAAACGAAAAGTTTTATTAGAGCCCTAGGAATAAATGAGAATTATTGGTGAAATAAGAAAATTTTGGAGAAACCGAACCGATAGCCGAATGATAGGATAAATGGAGGGTTAAACCAAAGGGATAACTCGTCTTTTACCACTCAAATTCAATTAAAACACAAAATCCCCATATTTCTCAACACTTAGCATTTTCTCCAGAGGGTTTTCTTCCCCTTCTCTGGCGACGTTTTCCCCTACGACTCATCCACGGTTTCTTCCTCTTTTGCTTCACGTTTCTTCTTCAATGGCTCAGGTTCTTAACGTTTTCTCTTCCCCTCGTGATTCTAGGTAATAATCTATGGTTTTTCGGCTTTAGTTCTCGACTTTTAGAGGTTTGCGCGTTTAGGGTTTCGTAGGAATTTCGTAGAAATAGTCGGGTTTTGTTAGCAAACGTTAGAATTTACCTTATTAACGTTTGTTAGTCGAAATAATGGATGATTTGGGCTTTTTTTTGGAAAAATTTGGTATGGAGCTTTGGAAAACCTCCATTAATAGAGGATTGTTATTTGTGAGCGTAAGTAGCTCGATGAAATGCCCGAGAGAGGTTTATTAGAGTTTTAGGGAATTTCCTTTAGTTAGGAGTTTCGTAAATTTCCGAAATTTTATGATTAAGCTCGGTTTTGACAAAAGAACGCTATGGTTTGCTTTAGGTGACAAGGCTCGAACCAAGGAGCTTGGTGTGCACGAGACGAGAGGTAAGTTTTCGTGACTTACTTGGCCGATTTGGCCTACACCATAAGAATTTGTTGATTCGAGGATTTTGGAGATGTTCGATTGTTTTGGGGAATAGGTTGGGTAGTTAGTTTGGTTTAAATTGTGCAATGTTTTCGTTTATTGCTTGTTATATTCTGAGGTCATTTATTGTATCGCACGTGTCCACGCATCATGGTTTTCTTAAAAAGCATAAAAAGGTTTTTTCATGCACGTTTTCATGAAAAGGAAAAGCATAATGAAAAAGTAAAGAAACGTATGAAATGATGGTCACGTTGGTGGCGGTGGTTCAGACATGGCTGTCGGGTGAAGCATGTTTTCCCACCGGGTAGATGAAAGGGGCTATCCAACCGCCCGATGTGCCGCTTTTATCTACTGAGAGTGAAGCCCCAGTGACATAAATGAAATGAAATGAATAGAGAAAAGGTAGGATGCATGATTTATGAACTGTACATGCATAGCATTAACGAGCATTCACGTAGACTTACTGAGCCCCTAGCTCACATTTTATTTCTATGGTGTAGGTGATATAGAGCAAGGTGAGGTGGATTTCCCTCCCTCAGACGAGCCTGTAGCTTGAAGGAGGATGCTCGGGAAGCGGTTGGCGTAGTCGATGGACACTTGACCCGTGGGAGCATAGGTTAAATATTTTGGGTCATTTTGGGTTGAAATGGGCCAATGGGTGATATTATTTGATGAAATGTATAGAAAAATATGTTAGGATGCTTGGTATCTGGATGATGGATAAATTGATATTTTTAGAAGTACTTTGATGATTGTGGATAGCTTCTGCTATATACGGATGGTCGTTGATGAAATAGATAGGACGTTGATTGTTTTGATATGGTTTCGGATGAATATGGATTAATGTGATGTTTTGGTGAAATAGAATGAATTTTGGTTGAGTTTGGATGTTTTTAAAGTAGGTTGAGGTTTTAAATTGAAACGGATGTTTCATGTCGGGAGTTGATGGTTTTAGGTATGGTGTTCGGTTTTTGGATGAGTAATTTAGTTGGATTATTGGTGGATATTTTGATGAAGAAATTTGAAGTGTGTATTAGGTGAAAATTGGAAGAAAAATGGCAAAGTGGTAGAAAAAGGGGCAAAAGGGCGCAGGTGGCGGGCTGGCCGGGCGCTGGCGGTGCGTGCGCGCGCGGGACACGCGCTGGGTGTGCTGAGCGCGCGCCCAGGATGTGCCTGCCCGATCGATCGCGCCCGAGAGGCGATCGATCGGCGTCTATTGTCATTTTTAGTCAGGAATCCAGAGCAGGCCCGATCGATCGCGCTCGAGGGGCGATCGATCGGCGTTTATGGATGTTTTTAGTCGGGAATCCAGAGCGGGCCCGATCGATCGGCCTTTGGGTCCGATCGATCGGCTTTACACTCGACCCCAACGTGATTTTTTTCAAAAATTGACTTTTCAAAACACGTTTTAACCCGACCCTTTTACGATACTTTTTAAACGTATTTTACGAGCGATCCCCAAATATTTTAAAGGACTTTAAGGACCCAAAAATCGAGTCAACACATTCCCAAAAAATGGTTTTAACCTCGTTTTAGTGATGTAAACATTGACAAACTTTATGGTTAAGTTAGAGCCCAAATGTCTAGATATGGATTGAAAGCCCGAGTCCGTTCTCTAATGATTAAATGAATGAAAAGAAAGGAAACAAAAAATGCAATGAAAGAAAAGAAAAGAAAAGAAAAAAATTTAAGTGAGAACCGGCGAGGGTAACACACACTTATATATGTATGCACGCACGACACAGGTCATGCCGGCACCGACGCGGGGTCGGGGTCATCACAACAGTTGGTATCAAAGCTCCCGGGTTTTAAAATCAGTTCTGCAGACTGTTCGATTACGCAAGCCACTTACCGGACATACTTCTCAAACTGTAAGTGCATTTTAAGCTTTATTTGTTTTGTTTCTTAGAGTTATTGTTTCTAACTTGTATAGGATTATAAAAAATGGTGCGTCGAGGGAATGATCGAGACGATAGAGATGACACCATAGATCAACTCAAGGAATTTATTGCCCAACAGTCCCAACACTTAGAACAACAAGCTCAACATATGGAAAGGCAGTCCCAACAGCTCGACACGCTGATTAACCGTGAGGGCAACAGAACTCATGAGGTGGTGCCTCCTAGTAATCGGGGAATGGAGAGATTTCAGAAGCTACAACGCCCGGTGTTCAATGGACAATCTTCGGATCCCTCTTTAGCCGAGGAGTGGATTCGAACCATGGAGGATATGTTGGCCTATGCGAGTATTGAGGATGGGGATAAAGTTGCGTTTGTCAGTTATCACTTGGCACTAGATGCCCGTTTCTGGTGGGATACAATCAAGACAACTACAGATATGACCATAATGAGTTGGGAGCGGTTTAAAACCATATTCTATGACAAATATTTTAGCCACACAGTACGGGAGGCAAAGATGATGGAGTTTATGCAATTGAGACAGGCAGGCTCAGTTGCCGAATACGTCAGAAGGTTTTAAGCCTTATCCCTGTTTGCACAACGCTAGGTCAGTGTTGATGAGGACAAGGTGCATCGGTTTATGCAAGGGCTAAGTCAGGGGATTAGAAAAAGTGTCATTATATCAGGGGTGCAGAATGTGCCCTATACTGAGGTTGTAGTGAGAGCGCTAGACATTGAGGCCGTCGAACAGACTTTTGACAAACCGAGGGAGCCAGCTAGAGGGTTTTTTCGGGAGATACAGCCACAGCCTCAGAACAAGGGCTGGCAACTGAAGAGACAGCCACAACAATAACAGAGAGGTACAAAAAGGGCCAATGATGGCAAAGGTGATCAGGGTAAGGGGAAGCAAGTCCAAGGGGCCACGCAGAAGCCTATTTGTCCTAAATGCCAGAAAGAACATTTTTGTGATTGTCGGATGGGCACTAATAGATGCTACAGATGTGGTGAGGTTGGCCACTACGTCGTGAATTGCCCATTGATGAACCGAAGTCAGTGAGGCAGGGAGCAGAGAAGAGGTACCCCGAGAGTTTTTACCTTTATTGAGCCAGGCGATGTCAACGATGCGGCCCAGCCCTCAGTTATAGCAGGTACTATTTTGGTCACGGGAGTAGCCGTGTTTTCATTTATAGACACGAGTGCTATGCACTCGTTTATTTCCACTGCATGCGTAGCTAGAATGAAGATAGTGCCTAAGTTAGCAGAGTACGAGTATAGAGTTATGCTGCCTTTAGGGGAGTTTATGCAGTCAGATCACGTCTTTCAGGGAAACGTCGTCTCTGTAGGGAGCAATACCCTTTATGGTCACTGTAGTCGACACTCAGTTACTTGATGGGGTAATACCAGGTGACATCCCGATTGTCTGGGAGTTCACAGAGATTTTTCACGACGATCTTCCCGGATTGCCACCGGATCGGGAGATAGAGTTTGTAATTGATGTCTATCCTAGTTCTGAACCAGTTTCTAACAACCCGTACAGATTGGCGGCCGCCGAGCTAAAGGAGTTGAAATCTCAGCTAGAAGAGTTGTTGGATAAGGGATTCATCCAACCTAGCTTTTCTCCTTGGGGTGCGCCGATTTTGTTCGTTAAGAAGAAAGACAGAACTCTTCAGATGTGCATCGACTATCGAGAGTTGAATAAGTTGACAGTGAAAAACAAGTACCCGTTACCCCAAATAGATGATTTGTTTGATCAGCTACAGGGTGCCCGAGTATTCTCCAAGATTGATTTACGCTCGAGTTACTATCAATTGAAGGTACGACGAGAATATGTTCAAAAGACAACATTTCGAACGAGGTATGGGCATTATGAATTCCTTGTGATGTCTTTTGGACTTATGAATGCACCCGCGACATTTATGGATTTAATGAACCGTGTCTTCAGGGAATATTTAGACAAGTTTGTTGTTGTGTTTATTGACGACATCTTGGTCTATTCTAAGACGAAGGAGGAGCATGAAGAGCATTTACGGATTGTCTTGGGAAATTTAGAGAAACACCAGCTTTACCCGAAGTTCTCCAAATGCGAGTTTTAGCTGGATCAAATAAACTTCCTTGGCCACGTTATATCTTAAGAGGGGATTTTCGTAGACCCGAGTAAGATCCAAGTTGTAAAAGATTGACCGCAGCCTAAGAATGTGCAGGAGATACGTGGATTTCTCAGATTGGCCAGGTATTACCGTAAGTTTATTGAGGGGTTTCCAAAGATCGCGGTCCCTCTTTCTCGCTTGACAAGAAAAAACTGAGAAGTTTGTATGGTCGACAGCATGTGAGAAAGCTTTGAGAAGCTGAAGCAGAAATTGACCACGGCTCCAGTTTTGACAGTGCCTGTCGAAGGCGACAAGTTCAGCATATATTGTGATGCGTCTAAAGTTAGACTTGGTTGTGTGCTTATGCAGGAGGGAAGGGTTATTGCGTATGCTTCTCGACAATTGAAGCCGTACGAGCATAATTACCCGACGCATGACTTGGAATTAGCAGCAGTTGTTTTTGCGTTGAAAATCTGGAGACACTACCTGTATCGGCAGCAATGTGAAGTGTTCTCAGATCGCCGGAGTTTAAAGTATCTGTTTACGCAAAAGGAATTGAATATGCGGCAGCGAAGGTGGTTGGAGTTCGTTAAGGATTATGACTTTGAAATCAAATACCACCCAGGGAAAGCAAATAAAGTCGCAGATGCCTTGAGCAGATTGCCTACTGCGAGCCAGCCTTCACTTGCTGCGATGTCGGTGATGTTGAAGTCTGAGATTGAGAGGTTTGATGTGGAGATTGTGGCTGAGTTGTCCACGATGCTTACCAACATTTCTCTCAGGCCAACGATACTTGACAAATTACGTGAAGCTCAACGGGAAGACTTAGAATGTGACAAGCACCGTTTGAGCATGACATCCAAGAACTCATCCGATTTCAACTTGTCGGATGATGGTATTTTAAAATTCAGGCATAGGTGGTACGTGCCAGATAATGAGGAGTTGAAGAAAGAAATCTTGGCCGAGGCACACTCTTCGGCCTATTCGATGCATCTAGGAAGCACCAAGATGTATCGAGATCTAAAGCAGCATTTCTGGTGGCCTAACATGAAGAGAGAGGTGGCCAGGTATGTAGAAACCTGTCTGGTTTGTCAGCAGGTTAAGGCAAAACATCAGAGGCCGGCAGAAACTTTGCAACCCCTGCCGATCCCGGAGTGGAAATGGGAGCAGATTTCAATGGATTTTATTGTTAGACTCCCAAGAACAACGAAGGGGCATGATAGCATATGGGTGATAGTGGACCGTTTGACGAAATTAGCCCACTCTCTTCTAGTTAAAACAACATTCTCCATGGATCAGCTCGCCGAACTCTATGTGCAGGAGATCGTTAGACTGCACGGGGTGCCTGTTTCCATAGTTTCAGACCGAGATCTGAGGTTTACTTCAAAATTTTGGAAGAGTCTGCACAAAGTCATGGGAACTCAGTTGAACTTTAGCACCGTATTTCATCCTCAGACCGATGGTCAGACAGAGCGAATGAATCAAATACTTGAGGATATGCTTAGAGCCTGCGTGTTAGAGTTTCAAGGCTCGTGGAGGTACTTGCCGTTGATTGAGTTTTCATATAACAATAGCTTCCAAGCTACCATCGGCATGGCTCCGTATGAAACGTTGTATGGACGAAAATGTAGATCACCGCTATATTGGGACGAGGTTGGTGAAGCTAGCATCATTGGTGTAACACCCGATTATTTACGGGATTTTGTAATTTTATATATAATGGTATTTTTGTAATTAAGTCAAATTAAGTCAGTTTCATGAAAAGAACGCGTTATTACGAACCTAATAATTAATATGGATTTTAAGAAAATTTTGGGAATTTTAGGAGTCGTAACGCAAATTTTACGAGAATTACGTTTCTCGTAATATAAAGGATATTTTGGTAAAAATAATAAACGAGGTCCGTTTTACGTACGGACAATTTTAATGGAACCCTAGTAATAAGTTGGATTTATTGACGAAATAAGGAAGTTTGGAGAAACTAAATCGTTAGTCAATTAACGAAACAAAGGACGAATCAAATAGAAAATCAAAGGAATGGCAAAATGGTAATTTGCAAAGTCAAATTTAATTAAAAACACACATTTTCTTCTTCATCCAACACTTCACGATTTTCTTAAAAATTTCTCCTCTCCCTCTCTCGGCGACATTTCTCCCTCCGCGGCGTTTCTTCTCTCCAACGATGGTTCGTCCTCCGATTAACTCGTGTTCTTCGTGTTTTCTTCCTGAAACGACGCTCTAGGTAAAGTTCTATGGTTTTGGAAAGTTTATTCGTGATTTTCAAGTCGTTTAAATATTAGGGTTCTGTTTAGGGTTTTGTTAAAAATGTGATTTAAGGCTTGAAATCGATAGGTTTACCGTAGTTGTGAATGTAAAGGAAGTATCGAGCGTTATTTGACGAAGTTTAATGGATTCGTGAGAAATTTTAGGGTTAGAGAAATTTAGGGGTTTTTGAAAAAACTCGTTAATGGTGGTTTCGAGGTATCGAGCGTTAATTGTTTGTTGAAATGCCTCGATTAGTTAAGTTAGAATTTTAGAAATTTCCTTAGTTAAGGATTTCGTTAATTTGGAAGTTAATGGTTCGAACGCGTTTTAACGATAACTGTTGTGAATTGCTTAGGTGAACAACGCTCGTGGACGGAGCTTGAAGTTCAACGCACATGAGGTAAGTTCTCGTGACTTACTCTAGCCGATTGGCCTACACCGTACGTCGAAGTCGCATCAAGGATCATTGGAGTCTTGATTGTTTAAATGTTTCGGTCGGGTAGTTAGGATTAGTTCTTTTATAGGATATGCTTTTATTTTCTTTTATTGTCTCGATGGTACGTATGATGTATGTTTACTTTAAGCACTTAATTGTTCATGCATCATGGTTTTCAATTATGCATAGAAAATGAATTTCCGCACTATGTTTTTTTGAAAAGAGATGTGGCCTGAAAGGGGGCAATTGATCTATTGTGTAGGCCAAAAAGGGGTCTGTCACAATACCACATCGCCTATAACGAAATGAACCTACGTAATTTGTTATCTGGTCACGCGAGGTGGGGCTCAGGCACGACTGTATACGGATGTAAGCGTGTACCCCCCCCCCCCCCGTTAGGTGGAGAGGGTTGCCCAATCGTGGACGTGTCCTCTCCATCTAATAGGCTGAGACCTCGGTGATATACTGTCTGCGACGTAATGATAAGAAAATGTTGCATGGTTTACTAAACTCATACGCACAGCATGCATTGCATTTACGAAACTTGGTGAGCCTTTAACTCATAGTTGTCTGTATGATGTAGGTGATTTCGAGACAAGTGAGGACGACGTTCCTCCTCCTGAAGCATGAGTGCGGTTGAAGAAGAATGGTTGCGGAGTGTGCTGGCGCTGTCGAGGCGTTTTGACTCGTGGGAAAGTAAAAAGTATGTTTTCGGTACACAATAGTTTGATAATTGTGTAGTTGAACATATTAGGATGCTTGGGAATCTGGATAGTGGATAGGTTTATGTTTTGATGTTTTATAAAACGTTTTGTTAAACCTGTCGTTTAATGAACTGCTGGATTTCTGAATTTCTTAGGGATTTCGTTCAGTTTTTAAACGGTTCCACGCAGTTCATTTTCACGAGATTTTATTGTGTTTTGATTATGGATCGAGGGGATGGTCGGTAGTTTACGAGTGGGTGATTACGAAAGGTTTTTAGTATGGTTTATGTTGTAATGTTTAGTGTGTATATGTGATAAGGAATATGGTAGGGAGGAAGGAAGAAGTGATGAATTATGAAGTTGGGTGCAGGGGAGGAAGAAAATAGGAAAAGGGTGGTTCTCTGGAATGAAAATTCCAGAGAACCTGCCGATCGATCGCCATCGATCGACAGGCGATCGCCACTCTCTGGATTTTCCAGAGAGTGGGGCGATCGATCGCCCCTCTCTGGATTTTCCAGAGAGTGGGGCGATCGATCGCCCCTAAAATTTTTTATGGGCGATCGATCGCCCCTCAGCTTTTACAATGGGCAATCGATTGCCTACCAATGGGCCATCGATCGCCCCTGTATGTTTTGGGACAATTGTCCCTTCTGCCCCTCTGTGCTTCGGCTAATGATTTAATTGTTTTATAATTTGTTTTAATAGTTTTATTTAAATGGTTTCTAAATAGTTTTCAAACGATTTACCTAACAATGTTAACGATTTCGATTTCAGTTTAAATTCCACTTAAAGTTTAGGTTTGAAGTTTGTAAAAAAAAAATAATACAGGAAAATAAGGGTACAGTATTAGGGTCGCTACAGTTATGGTATCAGAGCCCCCGGGTTTTAAAAATGGTTTTGTAGACTGCTTGACTGCACAGCCACTACGCAGACATCCTTCATCAACTATAAGTATGTTTAAGAGTTTTATTTGATTTCGATTTCTTAGGATTATTTGTTTTAACTTTTATAGGATATATATATAAGATGGTTCGAGGAAAAGATCCTAGAGACGAGGCTCTCGACCGACTTAGGGACTTGCATGACCTTCAGGCCCAGCATATGGATAGATAAGCACAACAAATTGAGCGCTTAGTAAATCGAGAGGATCGTCAAGCCCGAGAGGTAGTCGTTCCAAACCATCAGGGCATGGAAAGATTTCAGAAATTGCAACCCCCAGTATTTAACGGACAATCATCGGACCCCGCTTTAGCCGAGGAGTGGATCCGAACGATGGAGGACATGTTTGGGTATGTGGAGGTAGAGAACAGGAGTAAGGTGGCCAATGTCGCCTTCTATTTGGCGTTGGACGCCCGTTTTTGGTGGGATTCAATCAAATCAATGACAGATGTATCAGTTATGACTTAGGAGCGGTTCAAGACCGTATTTTTTGACAAGTATTTTAGCCGCAATGTGAGAGTGGCGAAGAGGAATGACTTTACGTAGCTAAAGCAGACAGGTTCAGTTGCAGATTATATAAGCAAGTTTGAAGCCCTATCGAGATTTGCACCGTGCCTAGTAAGTGATAATGAAGACAAGGTACACCAGTTTATGGAGGGGCTGAACCCGAAAATCTGGATGAACATTGTTGTATCGGGAATCATAGATGTGCCCTATTCTGACATCGCAGCTAGAGCTCTGGACATTGAGGCTGCACGGTCGACTTGTGTCAAGCCGAGGGAGCCTGCTAAGGGCTTCTTCCATGAGATCCGTCCTCAGTCACAGAACCGAGGTTGGCAACCAAAAGTACAACAACCCCAGCCGCAACAGAGAGGCGTGAAGAGGCTTTTAGAGGGAGGCAATGATCGAGGAAATGGCAAGCAAGTACAAGGGGCTTCTAAGATAACTTGGTGCCCTAAATGTCAGAGAGAACAAAGTGGATAGTGCCGGGTGGGCACTAACAAATGTTATAGATGTGTTGAAGTCGGCCATTTTGTCAGAGATTGCCCAAAGCCAGGCCGAGATCTGTTGGGTGAAGATTAGAGGAGGGTTATGCCGAGGATCTTTGCATTTATTGAGCCTTGTGGTATCGACGATGAAGCCCAGCCTACAGTTATTGCATGTACTTTTTTGATTACGGGTGTGGCTATATTTTCTTTGATAGACACGGGGGCTACGCACTCTTTTGTTTCCACTGCTTTTGTGTCTAGACTGAAGCTTGTGCCTGAGATAGCAGAATGCCAATATAGTGTGATGCTATCTTCAGGAGAGCGTATGCAGTCAGGTCATGTTGTCCAGGGCAATATTGTCTCGGTTGGGAACAGTACCCTCTATGCTCGCCTGATTGTTATGGGCATAGAGATCTACGATCTTATCTTAGAGATGGACTGGCTATCACAGCACTTCACCACCATTGATTGTCGATCCGAGATTGTGACTTTTTGACCCCCGGGTAAAGCCGAGTTTTCTTATCAGGCGATGAACAGATTGAGTGGATCGCCTATTTCCAACTCCATGAAGGTCAACGAGCAGTTTTAATGTGAGTGCTCTATTTATTTGGCCACAGTTGTTGACACTCAGTTGCTCAGCAGAGTAAAGCCGAGTGACATTCCTATAGTAAGAGAATTCTCTAAGACCTTCCTTGATGATCTTCCTAGATTACCACCGGACAGGGAGATTGAATTCATCATTGATGTATATCCGAGCTCCGCGCCAGTGTCTAAGAATCCATACAGATTAACGCCTGCTGAGTTGAGAGAGTTGAAAGCTCAGCTAGAGGAGTTACTGGATAAGGGTTTCATAAGACCCAGTTTTTCACCCTGGGGTGCGCCCGTTCTGTTTGTTAAGAAGAAGGACGGGACTCTCAGGATGTGCGTGGATTACAGAGAGCTGAATAAGCTTACAGTGAAGAATAAGTATCCACTGTCTCGGATCAATGATTTATTTGACCAGCTGCAAGGTGCCCGAGTGTTTTCCAGGATTGACCTACGCTCAGGTTATTATCAGTTAAAGGTCCGGAAGGAGGATATTCAGAAAACATCATTCCGAACGAGGTATGGGCATTATGAGTTCCTTGTTATGTCTTTTGGACTTACTAATGCCCCTGCAGCGTTTATGGACTTGATGAACCGCGTCTTCAAGGAGTACCTGGACAAATTCGTTGTTGTTTTCATCGACGATATTCTGATTATTCTAAGACGAATGAAGAGCATGAAAGCAATTGCGGATTGTTCTAAGGATCTTACAACGACACCAGCTATATCTGAAGTTCTCCAAATGCGAATTTTAGCTGGATCGAGTGAGTTTTCTTCGCCATATCATATCACAGGAAGAAGTTTCTGTGGATCTGAGTAAAATTCAGGTGGTCAAGGATTGGCCACAACCTAAAAACGTGCGAGAGGTGCGTGGATTTCTCGGGTTGGCTTGCTACTATCGAAAGTTCATAGAGTGATTCTCGAAGATTGCAATTCCTCTCTCACACTTAACTCAGAAGAATGAAAGGTTTATCTGATCGGCTGCTTGTGATGGGAGTTTTACGGAGTTGAAGCAGAAGCTGACCACAGCTCCAGTTCTAATGCTGTCTGTTGAAGGTAATAAATTCAGTATTTACTATAATGCGTCTGGAGTTGGACTTGGTTGTGTATTGATGCAGGAAGGGAAGGTTATTGCTTATGCTTCTCGGCAGTTGAAGTCGTATGAGCAGAATTATCCTACGCATGACCTGGAATTAGCGGCCGTGGTCTTTGCACTGAAAATATGGAGGCATTACTTACATGGGCAACAATGCGAGATATTTTCCGACCACAAAAGTCTGAAGTATTTGTTTACACAGAAGGAACTGAATATGCGACAGAAAAGGTGGCTAGAATTCGTCAAAGATTATGAGTTTGAGATTAAGTACCACCCGGGAAAGGCGAACAAGGTCGCTGATGCTTTGAGCCGAATGCCTACTGCGAGTCAGCCTTCACTTGCAGCGATGTTGGTTACGTTGCGGTCTGAGATTGAGAAGTTTGATGTGGAGATTGTGGCAGAGTTGTCTAGTATGCTCACCAACATTTCTCTCAGGCCGACTATTCTAGATAAGATACACGAAGCCCAACAAAAAGATATGGAGTGTGAGGAGCTTCGATTAAACATGACATTTGGAGACTCGTCTGATCTTAACTAGTCAGATGACGGTATTCTGAAGTTCAGGCATAGATTGTACGTGCCTAATGACGAAGAATTGAAGAAAGAGATTTTGGCTGAAGCACATTCTTCAGCTTATTCTGTGCACCCGGGAACTACCAAGATGTACCGAGACTTAAAGCAACACTTCTTGTGGGCGAACATGAAGAGAGAGGTCGCCAAATATGTGGAAACCTGTTTAGTTTGTCAATAGGTAAAAGCAGAACACCAGAGGCCGACCGGAACATTACAACCACTGCCGATTCCGGAGTGGAAATCGGAGAAAATCTCCATAGATTTTATTGTGGGGTTCCCGAGGACGACAAAAGGACATGACGGCATCTGGGTGATTGTGGACCGATTGACAAAGTCGGCTCACTTTTTATCTGTGAAGATGACGTCTTCTATGGATCAGCTCACCGAGCTTTATGTGTAGGAGATTGTTAGGTTGCATGGAGTGCCAGTTTCTATTGTCTCAGACAGAGATCCAAGATTCACTTCTAAGTTCTGGAAGAGTCTGCACAAAGCTATGAGAACTCAGCTAAATTTCAGCACGACATTTCATCCTCAGACTGATGGTCAGACAGAGAGGACGAATCAGATTCTGGAGGATATGCTCAGAGCCTGTGTGTTGGAATTTCAGGGATCGTGGAGCAGGTATTTTCCACTGATCGAGTTCTCTTACAACAACAACTTCTAGGCTACCATCGGTATGGCTCCGTACGAAGCTTTGTATGGTCGAAAGTGTAGATCTCCATTATATTGGGACGAGGTTGGTGAAGCCAGTATTGTTTGTCCGGAGATTCTATAACAAACGGCAGAGAAGATTGTCGTTATCAGACAGCGTATCGAGATAGCTCAGAGTCGAAAGAAGAGCTATGCTGACACAAGACGGAGAGAACTGGAATTCGAAGAAAGTGATGAGGTCTATTTAAAGATTTCTCCGTTCAAAGGAGTCATGCGATTCGGAAGGAGGGGCAAGCTAAACCCTCGATATGTGGGGCCCTTCCCTATTTTGAAGAAGATCGGGAAGATGTCGTATCGACTATAGCTTCCAGCTTCAATGGAAGGCATCCACAATATATTTCACATGTCTATGCTTCGAAGGTGTATGCGCGATCCATCGCATATCGTGGAGGCAAGAGAGATCGAGGTACAACCTACCTTGACTTATGTGAAGAAACCGGTACGTATTTTGGAGTCCTCGATCAAGGTTTTGCGCAATAAGGAGATTCCGCTAGTCAAAGTTTTATGGCGGAACCACGAGGTGGAAGAAGCTACTTGGGAGCGACAACAGGATATGATGGCTAAGTATCCTGAGTTGTTTGTATGATCAAATTTTGAGGACAAAATTTTAAATAAGGTGGATGGAATGTAACACCCGATTCTTTACGGGATTTTGTAATTTTATATATAATGGTATTTTTGTAATTATGTCAAATTAAGTCAGTTTCGTAAAAAGAACGCGTTATTACGATCCTAATAATTAATATAGATTTTAAGAAAATTTCGAGAATTTTAGGAGTCGTAACGCAAATTTTACGAGAATTACGTTTCTCGTAATATAAAGGATATTTTGGTAAAAATAGTAAACGAGGTCCGTTTTGCGTACGATCAGTTTTAATGGAACCCTAGTAATAAGTTGGATTTATTGGCGAAATAAGGAAGTTTGGAGAAACTGAATCGTTAGTCAATTAACGAAACAAAGGACGAATCAAATAGAAAATCAAAGGAAGGGCAAAATGGTAATTTGCCAAGAAAAATTTAATTAAAAACACACATTTTCTTCTTCCTCCAGCACTTCTCCTCTCCCTCTCTCGGTGACATTTCTCCCTCCGCTGCGTTTCTCCTCTCCAACGACGGTTCGTCCTCCGATCGACTCGTGTTTTTCGTGTTTTCTTCCTCAAACGACGCTCTAGATAAGGTTCTACGGTTTTGGAAAGTTTATTCATAATTTTCGGGTCGTTTAACGGTTAGGGTTCCGTTTAGAGTTTTGTTAAAAATGTGATTTAGGATTTGAAATCAATAGGTTTACCGTAGTTGTGAATGTAATGGAAGTATTGAACGTTATTGGACGAAGTTAAATGGATTCGTGAGAAATTTTAGGGTTAGAGAAATTTAGGGGTTTTGGAAAAACTCGTTAATGGTGGTTTCGAGATATCGAGCATTAATTGTTTGTTGAAATGCCTCGATTAGTTAAGTTAGAATTTTAGAAATTTCCTTAGTTAAGGATTTCGTTAATTTGGACGTTAATGGTTCGAACGCATTTTAACGATAACTATTGTGAATTGCTTAGGTGAACAACGCTCGTGGACGGAGCTTGAAGTTCAACGTGCACGAGGTAAGTTCTCGTGACTTACTCTGGCCGATTGGCCTACACCGTACGTCGAAGTCGCGTCGAGGATCATTGGAGTCTTGATTGTTTAAATGTTTCGATCGGGTAGTTAGGATTAGTTCTTTTATAGGATATGCTTTTATTTGCTTTTATTGTCTCGATGGTACGTATAATGTATATTTACTTTACGAACTTAATTGTTCATGCATCATGGTTTTCAATTATGCATAGAAAATGAATTTCCGCACTATGTTTTCATGAAAAGAGATGTGGCCTGAAAGGGGGCAATTGATCTATTGTGTAGGCCAAAAAGGGGTCTGTCACAATACCACATCGCCTATAGCATGAGTGCGGTTGAAGAAGAATGGTTGCGGAGTGTGCTGGAACAGTCGAGGCTTTTTTACCCGTGGGGAAGTAAAAAGTATGTTTTCGGAACACGATAGTTTGATAATTGTGTAGTTGAACATATTAGGATGTTTGGGAATCTGGATAGTGGATAGGTTTATGTTTTGATGTTTTATAAAACGTTTTGTTAAACCTGTCGTTTAATGAACTGCTGGATTTATGAATTTCTTAGGGATTTCGTACGGTTTTTAAACGGTTCCACGCAGTTCGTTTTCACGAGATTTTATTGTGTTTTGATTGTGGATCGAGGGGATGGTCGGTAGTTTACGAGTGGGTGATTACGAAAGGTTTTTAGTATGGTTTATGTTGTAGTGTTTAGTGTGTATATGTGATAAGGAATATGGTAGGGAGGAAGGAAGAAGTGATGAATTATGAAGTTGGGTGCAGGGGAGGAAGAAAACAGGAAAAGGGTTGTTCTCTGGAATGAAAATTCCAGAGAACCTGCCGATCGATTGCCATCGATTGGCAGGCGATCGCCACTCTCTGGATTTTCCAGAGAGTGGGGCGATCGATCGCCCATATGTGGGGCAATAGATCGCCCCTAAAATTTTTTATGGGCGATCGATTGCCACAATGTGGGGCGATCGATCGCCACAATGTGGGGCGATCGATCGCCCCTCAGTTTTTACAATGGGCGATCGATCGCCTGCCAAAGGGGCGATCAATCTCCCCTGCATGTTTTGGGACAATTTTCCTTTCCGCCCCTCTGTGCTTCGGCTGATGATTTAAATTGATTTAATTTTTTTATAATTTGTTTTAATGGTTTTATTTAAATGGTTTCTAAATAGTTTTCAAACGATTTACCTAACAATGTTAACGATTTCGATTTCAGTTTAAATTCTGCTTAAACTTTAGGTTTGAAGTTTGTAAAAAAAAAAAAATACGGGAAAATAAGGGTACAATATTAGGGTCGCTACAATTGGCCCTGATATTTTACAATAAACGGCAGAGAAGATTATCGTTATTTGACAGCGCATCGAGATAGCTCAGAGCCGTCAGAAAAGCTACGCTGACAATAGACAAAGGGAGTTAGAGTTTAATGAAGGTGATGAGGTCTATTTGAAAATTTCTCTATTCAATGGCGTCATGAGGTTTGGAAGAGGAGGCAAGCTAAATCCTCGTTACGTTGGGCCCTTTTCTATTTCGAAGAGAATTGGGAAGACGACTTATCTATAACAACCCAGACCCGGCCAGGGCCGCTACTGAGTTGCCGTGACGAAGACTTAACATAAGACCTCGACATTTATTATTAGAAGTTCTCCCTTACCTTTTCCATATATATATATATATATATATATATATATTTTTTTTTCTTTTATCACCTTCTAACTAATGGAAAATCATTCAATTAAAGCTGGCAGCAATTGGCCAGTGAGGGAAAACAATAACATTCAATTCCCTTCGGGTTTCTGCTAGTTGCGAACCGGTCGACGTTAACATACACAGAATCTGACGACGAAAACGTCCTCAGAATCTGCCGGCGATAACATACTCAGTATCGGGATACGTTACAGTCCCTAGACTCCGACGATATTATCGTCCCCAGAATACCCAGACCTATTCGTCCACAGACTAGCATCCATAGAATACTTAAGCGTACTCATCCACGCAGACTACCTAACGTACTCGTCCACGCAGACTACTTAACTTACTCGTCCACGCAGACTACTTAACGTACTCGTCCACGCAGACTACTTAACTTACTCGTCCACGCTGACTACTTAACTTATTCGCCCACGCAGACTACTTCGTCTACGTGACTTATCGTCCACACAGACTACTTAGCTTACTCGTCCACGCAGACTACTTAGCTTACTCGTCCACGCAGACTACTTAACTTACTCGTCCACGCAGACTACTTAACTTACTCGTCCACGCAGACTACTTAACTTACTCGTCCACGCAGACTACTTAACTTACTCGTCCACGCAGACTACTTAGCTTACTCGTCCACGCAGACTACTTAACTTACTCGTCCACGCAGACTACTTAACTTACTCGTCCACGCAGACTACTTAACTTACTCGTCCACGCAGACTACTTAACTTACTCGTCCACGCAGACTACTTAACTTACTCGTCCACGCAGACTACTTAACTTACTCGTCCACGCAGACTACTTAACTTACTCGTCCACGCAGACTACTTAACTTACTCGTCCACGCAGACTACTTAACTTACTCGTCCACGCAGACTACTTAACTTACTCGTCCACGCAGACTACTTAACTTACTCGTCCACGCAGACTACTTAACTTACTCGTCCACGCAGACTACTTAGCTTACTCGTCCACGCAGACTACTTAACTTACTCGTCCACGCAGACTACTTAACTTACTCGTCCACGCAGACTACTTAACTTACTCGTCCACGCAGACTACTTAACTTACTCGTCCACGCAGACTACTTAGCTTACTCGTCCACGCAGACTACTTAACTTACTCGTCCACGCAGACTACTTAACTTACTCGTCCACGCAGACTACTTAACTTACTCGTCCACGCAGACTACTTAACTTACTCGTCCACGCAGACTACTTAACTTACTCGTCCACGCAGACTACTTAACTTACTCGTCCACGCAGACTACTTAACTTATATATATATATATATATATATATATATATATATATATATATATATATATATATATATATATATATATATATATATATATATATATATATATATATATATATATATATATATATATATATATATATATATATATATATATATATATATATATATATATATATATATATATATATATATATATATATATATATATATATATATATATATATATATATATATATATATATATATATATATATATATATATATATATATATATATATATATATATATATATATATATATATATATATATATATATATATATATATATATATATATATATATATATATATATATATATATATATATATATATATATATATATATATATATATATATATATATATATATATATATATATATATATATATATATATATATATATATATATATATATATATATATATATATATATATATATATATATATATATATATATATATATATATATATATATATATATATATATATATATATATATATATATATATATATATATATATATATATATATATATATATATATATATATATATATATATATATATATATATATATATATATATATATATATATATATATATATATATATATATATATATATATATATATATATATATATATATATATATATATATATATATATATATATATATATATATATATATATATATATATATATATATATATATATATATATATATATATATATATATATATATATATATATATATATATATATATATATATATATATATATATATATATATATATATATATATATATATATATATATATATATATATATATATATATATATATATATATATATATATATATATATATATATATATATATATATATATATATATATATATATATATATATATATATATATATATATATATATATATATATATATATATATATATATATATATATATATATATATATATATATATATATATATATATATATATATATATATATATATATATATATATATATATATATATATATATATATATATATATATATATATATATATATATATATATATATATATATATATATATATATATATATATATATATATATATATATATATATATATATATATATATATATATATATATATATATATATATATATATATATATATATATATATATATATATATATATATATATATATATATATATATATATATATATATATATATATATATATATATATATATATATATATATATATATATATATATATATATATATATATATATATATATATATATATATATATATATATATATATATATATATATATATATATATATATATATATATATATATATATATATATATATATATATATATATATATATATATATATATATATATATATATATATATATATATATATATATATATATATATATATATATATATATATATATATATATATATATATATATATATATATATATATATATATATATATATATATATATATATATATATATATATATATATATATATATATATATATATATATATATATATATATATATATATATATATATATATATATATATATATATATATATATATATATATATATATATATATATATATATATATATATATATATATATATATATATATATATATATATATATATATATATATATATATATATATATATATATATATATATATATATATATATATATATATATATATATATATATATATATATATATATATATATATATATATATATATATATATATATATATATATATATATATATATATATATATATATATATATATATATATATATATATATATATATATATATATATATATATATATATATATATATATATATATATATATATATATATATATATATATATATATATATATATATATATATATATATATATATATATATATATATATATATATATAAAATATAATCAAACGACAGAATAACCATTCTGTCGTTCGTGTTGCTCGCGACACCGAGAGAGCAGGGGAGACGAAGGGAGCGCGACCCTCCGACGAACGACGAACGCCGGCGACTTCCGCCCCTCTCCGGCCAGACGACGGCGGCGTGCGATCTCCGGCCGACTCCGCGTGCAACCCGACCGGTAAGGCTCGGTTTCTCCCTGTTTTGGTTCAGTTTTCGGGTATGTTCATGGCCGTAGGTGTCGAGCTCGATTGAGCTCCGATCACCGGCCAAAATGTGTTGTCTCCGGCGTGGGTTTGCCAACCCTTGGGCCGGCTATTGTCGATTGGCCGCGGATTGCTCAATTTGAGCGAATTTCAGTGAAGTCCGAATTGGGGCTTAGGGTTTTTGCTTAATGTAACTTCAATTTTAGGTTAGTTTGTGTTAATTGGATGTTAGTAGGATAGATTGGTGAAGAAATAAGTAGAATTTGACGAAAAATCGAAAAGAGAAATTTTGGGGAAAAATGGGCAGTTCGGGTTTCTGCTAAATTGACCTAGTTCCGGTCGTTAGTTTTGAAATTCCTTTTGGCAGATTAAAATAGGTTATTAGAGGAGTACGTGGCCGCTGGAATCGTTCGATTCCGATAACCGACGCGAAAGTTACGCGCGTTCGAAGTTTAGGTCGGTTTTTACCGAACCCAAATTAGTGGCCAATTTAATTAGGTTTTAATTGGATTAGGCTAGAAATAGTAGTTTAAGATGTTTTT
Organism: Begonia masoniana; assembly: GCA_022432975.1. Taxonomy (NCBI): domain Eukaryota; kingdom Viridiplantae; phylum Streptophyta; class Magnoliopsida; order Cucurbitales; family Begoniaceae; genus Begonia; species Begonia masoniana. The sequence goes on from CM039502.1 coordinate 39,368,814, forward strand.
AAGAAAATGAGAGTTTAGTTATGCCCGAATGAGAAAATGGAAATTTTAGGAAAGAATTTCCTTAATTAGGAGATTAGTTTAAGTTTGAAATTAGTTTGATTAGAATATATTTTAATGTCTTTTAATTGTGAAATGCTTTAGGTGAAGACGACCTTTGGACGGTGCTCGGCTTACTACGGACGCCAGGTAAGTGAGCGTTAGGCTTTCCGGCCACTAAGGCCCTACGTCGTACAATGTAGATAATGTTGATTGTTGTGATGTGAGTGATTGTAGAGGTTGGTGGAAGACGGGTAGTTAAGGAAAGGTTGACAGTTAAGTAGTGCCTTAGTATGTAGTGCTCATGTGATAGGTTTTCCTTACGTGTATGTTAGAGTTTATGTGATAGGTTTTCCTTACGTGTATGTCTCCTCATGCATCATGTTTTACTAAAGTGCATACGAACTATTTACAAGCATGTTTTATGAAAATATTGAAAGTAAAGAACGACAATGAATGATGAATGATGAATGATGAATGATGAATGATTAATGATGAATGATGAATGATTAATGATGAATGAACTACGGGGCAAGTCATGAATGTACTACGGGGCAAGTTATGAATGTACTACGGGGCAAGTCATGAATGTACTACGGGGCAAGTCATGAATGTACTACGGGGCAAGTCATGAATGTACTACGGGGCAAGTCATGAATGTACTACGGGGCAAGTCATGAATGTACTACGGGGCAAGTCATGAATGTACTACGGGGCAAGTCATGAATGTACTACGGGGCAAGTCATGAATGTACTACGGGGCAAGTCATGAATGTACTACGGGGCAAGTCATGAATGTACTACGGGGCAAGTCATGAATGTACTACGGGGCAAGTCATGAATGTACTACGGGGCAAGTCATGAATGTACTACGGGGCAAGTCATGAATGTACTACGGGGCAAGTCATGAATGTACTACGGGGCAAGTCATGAATGTACTACGGGGCAAGTCATGAATGTACTACGGGGCAAGTCATGAATGTACTACGGGGCAAGTCATGAATGTACTACGGGGCAAGTCATGAATGTACTACGGGGCAAGTCATGAATGTACTACGGGGCAAGTCATGAATGTACTACGGGGCAAGTCATGAATGTACTACGGGGCAAGTCATGAATGTACTACGGGGCAAGTCATGAATGTACTACGGGGCAAGTCATGAATGTACTACGGGGCAAGTCATGAATGTACTACGGGGCAAGTCATGAATGTACTACGGGGCAAGTCATGAATGTACTACGGGGCAAGTCATGAATGTACTACGGGGCAAGTCATGAATGTACTACGGGGCAAGTCATGAATGTACTACGGGGCAAGTCATGAATGTACTACGGGGCAAGTCATGAATGTACTACGGGGCAAGTCATGAATGTACTACGGGGCAAGTCATGAATGTACTACGGGGCAAGTCATGAATGTACTACGGGGCAAGTCATGAATGTACTACGGGGCAAGTCATGAATGTACTACGGGGCAAGTCATGAATGTACTACGGGGCAAGTCATGAATGTACTACGGGGCAAGTCATGAATGTACTACGGGGCAAGTCATGAATGTACTACGGGGCAAGTCATGAATGTACTACGGGGCAAGTCATGAATGTACTACGGGGCAAGTCATGAATGTACTACGGGGCAAGTCATGAATGTACTACGGGGCAAGTCATGAATGTACTACGGGGCAAGTCATGAATGTACTACGGGGCAAGTCATGAATGTACTACGGGGCAAGTCATGAATGTACTACGGGGCAAGTCATGAATGTACTACGGGGCAAGTCATGAATGTACTACGGGGCAAGTCATGAATGTACTACGGGGCAAGTCATGAATGTACTACGGGGCAAGTCATGAATGTACTACGGGGCAAGTCATGAATGTACTACGGGGCAAGTCATGAATGTACTACGGGGCAAGTCATGAATGTACTACGGGGCAAGTCATGAATGTACTACGGGGCAAGTCATGAATGTACTACGGGGCAAGTCATGAATGTACTACGGGGCAAGTCATGAATGTACTACGGGGCAAGTCATGAATGTACTACGGGGCAAGTCATGAATGTACTACGGGGCAAGTCATGAATGTACTACGGGGCAAGTCATGAATGTACTACGGGGCAAGTCATGAATGTACTACGGGGCAAGTCATGAATGTACTACGGGGCAAGTCATGAATGTACTACGGGGCAAGTCATGAATGTACTACGGGGCAAGTCATGAATGTACTACGGGGCAAGTCATGAATGTACTACGGGGCAAGTCATGAATGTACTACGGGGCAAGTCATGAATGTACTACGGGGCAAGTCATGAATGTACTACGGGGCAAGTCATGAATGTACTACGGGGCAAGTCATGAATGTACTACGGGGCAAGTCATGAATGTACTACGGGGCAAGTCATGAATGTACTACGGGGCAAGTCATGAATGTACTACGGGGCAAGTCATGAATGTACTACGGGGCAAGTCATGAATGTACTACGGGGCAAGTCATGAATGTACTACGGGGCAAGTCATGAATGTACTACGGGGCAAGTCATGAATGTACTACGGGGCAAGTCATGAATGTACTACGGGGCAAGTCATGAATGTACTACGGGGCAAGTCATGAATGTACTACGGGGCAAGTCATGAATGTACTACGGGGCAAGTCATGAATGTACTACGGGGCAAGTCATGAATGTACTACGGGGCAAGTCATGAATGTACTACGGGGCAAGTCATGAATGTACTACGGGGCAAGTCATGAATGTACTACGGGGCAAGTCATGAATGTACTACGGGGCAAGTCATGAATGTACTACGGGGCAAGTCATGAATGTACTACGGGGCAAGTCATGAATGTACTACGGGGCAAGTCATGAATGTACTACGGGGCAAGTCATGAATGTACTACGGGGCAAGTCATGAATGTACTACGGGGCAAGTCATGAATGTACTACGGGGCAAGTCATGAATGTACTACGGGGCAAGTCATGAATGTACTACGGGGCAAGTCATGAATGTACTACGGGGCAAGTCATGAATGTACTACGGGGCAAGTCATGAATGTACTACGGGGCAAGTCATGAATGTACTACGGGGCAAGTCATGAATGTACTACGGGGCAAGTCATGAATGTACTACGGGGCAAGTCATGAATGTACTACGGGGCAAGTCATGAATGTACTACGGGGCAAGTCATGAATGTACTACGGGGCAAGTCATGAATGTACTACGGGGCAAGTCATGAATGTACTACGGGGCAAGTCATGAATGTACTACGGGGCAAGTCATGAATGTACTACGGGGCAAGTCATGAATGTACTACGGGGCAAGTCATGAATGTACTACGGGGCAAGTCATGAATGTACTACGGGGCAAGTCATGAATGTACTACGGGGTTGCCGTCGAGGACTGGTGCTCTGGGGGTGTTGTTGTGCAAGCGTCTGATGTCTATGGTTGTGCTCGAGCGAATTTTGGGTAATTGATGTGAACTTGTTTTCAATGGTTATGTAAGGAATGTGAGGAGATTTTAGGGTGTTAGTTAAGTTTAATATTTCAGGAAATTTTCTGAGTGGATGTCGCTATTTCGAATGATTTGAAAATGTATAATCTTGGTGATGCTTTAGGAAATTCGTGTTATGTTAGATGTTTGTTTTAAAAGATTTGCTTTGGGTTTTATTTGATGATTTTTTGGTGATTTATGACTGTATGTGGATCGGATGTTTTGATAGAAAAAAGTATTTGAAAGTCGAGTCTTTGATTGTATGCTGTGGTATAGCTGTTTAGAATGTGAAGTCTTTATTTTGGAGGAAATACTGGAACTGTTTGGGCATTTTAAATGTTTGGTCATTTTAAAACAGGTATGGATACGCTCGATTTTTAGAGCGATCCACGCAGTTTGTTTTCTTGAGTATAGGTTATATTAGTGTCGTGTTTTAATTGATCTTACTTTAATTGTTTTAAATGTTTCATTTGTTTTAAGTTATTAATAGTTTTGAGTTATTAATAGTTTTGAGTCTAGTTTTAAATGTTTTAAAAGTCGAAATGTTTTACGCTCAAATGTTTAATCTTTAAGTCAAAGGTTTAAGTCAAAGTTAGACCATAAAGGTCGTTAGAGGTGGGTCAATTGTCTAAGTTAGTTTTCTTTTAAAGTGTTAAGTGAAAATGAAAAAGTTTATGAGAAATTACGAGGGCTTAGGTAATAGTTATGTCACGGCAAGTCCGTGGCGGCCCTGATCGGACTTGGGGTCGTCACAGTTATGGTATCAGAGAGACAGAGTTTTAAAAGCGAGTTCTGTGATATGTCTGCCAAAAACACACCGCCGCACGAGGACTCTCCATCGACTGTAAGTATTTAAGTTTAAGTTTGATTCATAGATGTTTATATTGTTTTGTCTTGTTTTCTAATGTGTCTAGGAACAAGAAAATGCCGAAAGCACCTAGACAACCTGAAGAGAATCTTATTAGTCAGCTTATTGATATAGTGCAACGACAATCAGAACAAATAGAAATCTTACTCAACCGAGATGGAAATGGTAATAGACAAGATAGTACGTCATGGAACTAGGGTAGTGAACGAACTAGGCAGTTCGACCTCTGATATTTGATGAATGTGCTATAGATCCTATACAGGCCGATGTGTAGGTTCGAACAATGGAAAAGATTGTTTGACATTATTAAGGTAAAGGAGGATAATGAATAGAGAAAGCTATGCATTGAAATGAATAACCTGGGATAGTTGTGCGAGTATGTATATACTTAGAATTTATTACCATCGGAGGGATACAACTTATGAGATGTAACGTTTGAATAGATATAAACTAGATTTTAGTTGACAAACCCTCCAAGTATTTAAATGAAGGTAATAACCAAAAGTCTAGCTTAGGTAAATTGTCGAATAGAAGCATTTGACTTAGTAAATATCAGTGAAGAAAACAAAGATATTGAGGTAAAGTTGTTAAGTTAACAAATTTAAAGACAATAAGGGATTAAGGTTATACGATGGATGATGCTCAACTTATATAACTTGGACGTTCTCTAGGAGATAGGTACCATCTTAGAGGACTAAGCAATGAAGGACTAATATTGATACGTGAAAAGATTATGACCGCCACTAAATGGAAAAGAAGACTTAGTAAAGTTAAGATTGACCAATAAATAGTAGATGCGTTAGGCATTTAGATGCTACTTAACCTAGAGACATAAAGTGAAGTATAAGGGTTAGATATTAACTTGAGACGCCTAAAAAGTGTAACGAATCGAAAGAGAGCTTAACACCTTAGATTGGAAGTCATGTTTACGGGTTTATTGTATCCCATGCAATGTTAGAAGGATGATAAATCGACAAGAGTAAGTACTAATTATAGAAATTGTAGTAAGGATAAAAGATTTCAGATTCTTGGAATTATGAACGCCGAAGTTAAGAAATGAGTCTATAGTTGATATAGTTTAAGTTCAGAACCCCTGACCTGAGACTTATCTCCAAGAAGGAAGTAGGAACTTTAATGTTTAAAGGACCCGAGAGGTAGATCGTAATGAAGAACTTAAGTGATGGCCAATTAAGAGGAATTAGAAATGTGTACGAGTGATCAAACGATAGGGCGTGAAGCCGGAAAAGTTTAGAACTTTGAGAATGTAGAAATGGTCATTACTCGATAGGTGGTTAAAGCTATAAATCAGTCAAAATATTAGCGCCTAAATAGTAATTGAGGAAATCTGAAGAATGAAATCAAATTAGGTGAGTTAGAAAGCTTAGCCTATGAGAAATTAAGTGAAGGCCGATTCATGAGAGAATTCAAGGAAGTGAACTCGACCACTTTGGTGTTTGCCTAGAGACTTGAGAATAAATAGAGCTTGTAGTATGAGTCATGGCATGCTTAGCTCCATTAAAGGTTATGGATGCTTCTAAATTTTGGGGAAAATAGAAGAATAAAATTTAAGAACTTTAGAAGATCTAGATTAAGGTTGTAGGTCTACCTACAACAAGTTTGCTAACAAGAAAATTGTTAGATAAATTATTGTGAAGAAGCTGGATGAATTGTTGTGAAGAAGCTAAGGAGAACATTATGAACCTGACTAGAAGAAATGACCAAGTAGTAGATTAGTTCGTAACTTTCGAGGAAGTCTTAGTGTGATATTAAGAATACGTCTAGGACATTATCTAAATTAAATAAAGGGTTTAGATTTGAAATTTTAATCGAATGTTAGTGTTGTGCGGATTGATAGATTAATGGGTCACCGGACGAGGAGGACGAGAAATTGCACAAATAATGTTCAAGTGCATCGAGATAAGATTAAATTAGGAAATCTCAAAGGCTCGACCCTTATGTACCGTAGTCGGAGCCAATGATTTTGAAAATGGCTAAGGTTAAGAATGATAAGTTTAAGTGTGTGAAGAAAATCGCGACTTGAGGAAATAGAGAATGTGTAATGTGAGATAAAATGACCGGTTAGGTAGATCTTTAGATTTCGAATAGTGTAGTACGAGTAAGTAAGAAGTTTTACTAGATCGAACGGAAACTCAAAATAAGAGTTGTCGAAATAAGAGTTAAGTAGTTAAGGTAGAAAAATTTGGAGCATGTTGGATGAAATGAAGGGAGAATTGCATGAAGACTATGCAAGTGAACTTAGAAGTGAGAGTAGATTTTGAGGTTTAGTAAAGTTGACTTGTAAGTTACGTCGAAGTGCTTATGCACATTTTCTTTTAGGTGTTGGGTGGATAGTTTAACGAATTGGTTTAGACTTAAGAATTTGCTAATATTTGATGATGTTAGTGATTGATGACGACCGAAATAAAAGTTGGACAAAACGAGCGTAGTAGAAATAATTATAGAGACCTAGTGGATACTGTAAAAGCATAAAGAAATAGATTTAGTAATTACCGCCCTGTATACAGGAATGACATTAGAGTAGCTAAGGAAATGTTATGATTGCCCAAGGTAAGTAGGTTTAGAAAGTGAAAGTGATGATTTGGTAAAGAGATAATAGTGTGGAGAAGAGTTCGAAACAGAGGATTAGGGTGAGAGATCTAAATATCAAGTCCTTAGTGTTATAGAATTGAACAAGCTTAAGGGTTTGAAGTGATTAGGTACGAATTGTGGTCACGAAATCTGAAGAGTTGGAAATAGAATGAACTTAGTTTGAGGAAGAATTAAAGTTGGAGTTAAGTTAGAGAGGATCGAGAGTCTAAGTGATGGAGGTTAAGTTGAAGTCGATGGATGAATAAGCGATTGAGTTACGAAGTGAGTATTTAAAAGAATTTAAAGCTTTTGGAATATAGGAAACCATTGATACCCGAGCGATGGGTAAGACCATAGGAGTGACGTGAATGGTATTGTGAGCATGGTTAAGTAAATAATGTGAGGGTGAGTAATTAGAAATGTAACCAAGCAATAATTTTGGGGACAAAATTCCAATTAAGGAGGGAAGGATGTAACACCCGAGTTTTTCGGGTTTCCGCTCCAAGGCTATTTTGGTAAATAGGTAAATGAGGTCCGTTTTGCGAGCGGATAGTTTTATTAGGACCCTAGAAATTTACGGGAATTTGTAGAAGCATAAGTGAAATTTGGAACCCAAATCGAGAAGAGTAATGTTTAGAATCCCGTTTTAGCCCTTTTAATATATTAATTCGTTAAAATAGCAAAATAAGCCCGTTTTTGTGCAGGTGAGTTTTGTTAGAACTCTAATATTAAATGGCAATATTTGGAGAAATAAGGAAATTACGGAAAAACAAATGATAGACAAATTAAAGAATTAAGCATAGGAATAATATTAGCTTATTATTATTATTATTATATAGTTTTATAAAAAAATAATAAAATATAATCAAACGACAGAATAACATTCTGTCGTTCGTGTTGCTCGCGACACCGAGAGAGCAGGGGAGACGAAGGGAGCGCGACCCCTCGACGAACGACGAACGCCGGCGACTTCCGCCCCCTCTCGGCCAGACGACGGCGGGTAGCGATCTCCGGCGACTCCGCGTGCAACCGACCGGTAAGGCTCGGTTTCTCCCTGTTTTTGGTTCAGTTTTTCGGGTATGTTCATGGCCGTAGGTGTCGAGCTCGATTGAGCTCCGATCACCGGCCAAAATGTGTTGTCTCCGGCGTGGGTTTTGCCAACCCTTGGGCCGGCTATTGTCGATTGGCCGCGGATTGCTCAATTTGAGCGAATTTCAGTGAAGTCCGAATTGGGCTTAGGGTTTTTGCTTAATGTAACTTCAATTTTAGGTTAGTTTGTGTTAATTGGATGTTAGTAGGATAGATTGGTGAAGAAATAAGTAGAATTTGACGAAAAATCGAAAAGAGAAATTTTGGGAAAAATGGGCAGTTCGGGTTTCTGCTAATTGACCTAGTTCCGGTCGTTAGTTTTGAAATTCCTTTTGGCAGATTAAAATAGGTTATTAGAGGAGTACGTGGCCGCTGGAATCGTTCGATTCCGATAACCGACGCGAAAGTTACGCGCGTTCGAAGTTTAGGTCGGTTTTTACCGAACCCAAATTAGTGGCCAATTTAATTAGGTTTTAATTGGATTAGGCTAGAAATAGTAGTTTAAGATGTTTTTAAGAAAATGAGAGTTTAGTTATGCCCGAATGAGAAAATGGAAATTTTAGGAAAGAATTTCCTTAATTAGGAGATTAGTTTAAGTTTGAAATTAGTTTGATTAGAATTGATTTTAATGTCTTTTAATTGTGAAATGCTTTAGGTGAAGACGACCTTTGGACGGTGCTCGGCTTACTACGGACGCCAGGTAAGTGAGCGTTAGGCTTTCCGGCCACTAAGGCCCTACGTCGTACAATGTAGATAATGTTGATTGTTGTGATGTGAGTGATTGTAGAGGTTGGTGGAAGACGGGTAGTTAAGGAAAGGTTGACAGTTAAGTAGTGCCTTAGTATGTAGTGCTCATGTGATAGGTTTCCTTACGTGTATGTTAGAGTTTATGTGATAGGTTTTCCTTACGTGTATGTCTCCTCATGCATCATGTTTTACTAAAGTGCATACGAACTATTACAAGCTGTTTATGAAAATATTGAAAGTAAAGAACGACAATGAATGATGAATGATGAATGATGAATGATAATGATTAATGATGAATGATGAATGATTATGATGAATGAACTACGGGGCAAGTCATGAATGTACTACGGGGCAAGTTATGAATGTACTACGGGCAAGTCATGAATGTACTACGGGGCAAGTCATGAATGTACTACGGGGCAAGTCATGAATGTACTACGGGGCAAGTCATGAATGTACTACGGGGCAAGTCATGAATGTACTACGGGGCAAGTCATGAATGTACTACGGGGCAAGTCATGAATGTACTACGGGGCAAGTCATGAATGTACTACGGGGCAAGTCATGAATGTACTACGGGGCAAGTCATGAATGTACTACGGGGCAAGTCATGAATGTACTACGGGGCAAGTCATGAATGTACTACGGGGCAAGTCATGAATGTACTACGGGGCAAGTCATGAATGTACTACGGGGCAAGTCATGAATGTACTACGGGGCAAGTCATGAATGTACTACGGGGCAAGTCATGAATGTACTACGGGGCAAGTCATGAATGTACTACGGGGCAAGTCATGAATGTACTACGGGGCAAGTCATGAATGTACTACGGGGCAAGTCATGAATGTACTACGGGGCAAGTCATGAATGTACTACGGGGCAAGTCATGAATGTACTACGGGGCAAGTCATGAATGTACTACGGGGCAAGTCATGAATGTACTACGGGGCAAGTCATGAATGTACTACGGGGCAAGTCATGAATGTACTACGGGGCAAGTCATGAATGTACTACGGGGCAAGTCATGAATGTACTACGGGGCAAGTCATGAATGTACTACGGGGCAAGTCATGAATGTACTACGGGGCAAGTCATGAATGTACTACGGGGCAAGTCATGAATGTACTACGGGGCAAGTCATGAATGTACTACGGGGCAAGTCATGAATGTACTACGGGGCAAGTCATGAATGTACTACGGGGCAAGTCATGAATGTACTACGGGGCAAGTCATGAATGTACTACGGGGCAAGTCATGAATGTACTACGGGGCAAGTCATGAATGTACTACGGGGCAAGTCATGAATGTACTACGGGGCAAGTCATGAATGTACTACGGGGCAAGTCATGAATGTACTACGGGGCAAGTCATGAATGTACTACGGGGCAAGTCATGAATGTACTACGGGGCAAGTCATGAATGTACTACGGGGCAAGTCATGAATGTACTACGGGGCAAGTCATGAATGTACTACGGGGCAAGTCATGAATGTACTACGGGGCAAGTCATGAATGTACTACGGGGCAAGTCATGAATGTACTACGGGGCAAGTCATGAATGTACTACGGGGCAAGTCATGAATGTACTACGGGGCAAGTCATGAATGTACTACGGGGCAAGTCATGAATGTACTACGGGGCAAGTCATGAATGTACTACGGGGCAAGTCATGAATGTACTACGGGGCAAGTCATGAATGTACTACGGGGCAAGTCATGAATGTACTACGGGGCAAGTCATGAATGTACTACGGGGCAAGTCATGAATGTACTACGGGGCAAGTCATGAATGTACTACGGGGCAAGTCATGAATGTACTACGGGGCAAGTCATGAATGTACTACGGGGCAAGTCATGAATGTACTACGGGGCAAGTCATGAATGTACTACGGGGCAAGTCATGAATGTACTACGGGGCAAGTCATGAATGTACTACGGGGCAAGTCATGAATGTACTACGGGGCAAGTCATGAATGTACTACGGGGCAAGTCATGAATGTACTACGGGGCAAGTCATGAATGTACTACGGGGCAAGTCATGAATGTACTACGGGGCAAGTCATGAATGTACTACGGGGCAAGTCATGAATGTACTACGGGGCAAGTCATGAATGTACTACGGGGCAAGTCATGAATGTACTACGGGGCAAGTCATGAATGTACTACGGGGCAAGTCATGAATGTACTACGGGGCAAGTCATGAATGTACTACGGGGCAAGTCATGAATGTACTACGGGGCAAGTCATGAATGTACTACGGGGCAAGTCATGAATGTACTACGGGGCAAGTCATGAATGTACTACGGGGCAAGTCATGAATGTACTACGGGGCAAGTCATGAATGTACTACGGGGCAAGTCATGAATGTACTACGGGGCAAGTCATGAATGTACTACGGGGCAAGTCATGAATGTACTACGGGGCAAGTCATGAATGTACTACGGGGCAAGTCATGAATGTACTACGGGGCAAGTCATGAATGTACTACGGGGCAAGTCATGAATGTACTACGGGGCAAGTCATGAATGTACTACGGGGCAAGTCATGAATGTACTTCGGACGTTGGGCCCCCAATGGGGGGTTATTGTGATGACCCGGATGTGTAAGTATGGTACGATGGCTGCACGAACCAGAACCTGGATGGCGGTACGTTTGCGCGGGCGAACCGGAAGGTGACAGGTCGTAAAAAGGGGGTTGTCACAATCTCACATCGCTTGGGGAAGTATGTGGAAATGAAACATATGTAAAGATACCCTCCCAATATAGTAAGATGCATTTTTGAGCACGATTGGCAACAGATCCCATAAGAACTTCGAAGTTAAAAGTGCTTCGGCGAGAGCAATCCCAGGTTGGGTGACCTTCCGGGAAGTTCTCGCCAAACAAAGCCGTGAGGGGAGGATATTGGGCTACGATCCAATCCCCAGAGCGGACAATATCTTACTGGGAAATAGGGTCGTTACAACTTAACTTTTCGTCCACACAGACTACTTCGTCTACGTGACTTATCGACCACGCAGACTACTTAACTTATTGTCCACGCAGACTACTTAACTTTTCGTTCACACAAACTACTTCGTCTACGTGACTCATCGTCCACGCAGACTACTTAACTTATTCATCCACACAGACTACTTCGCCTACTTGACTTATCGTCCACGCAGACTACTTAACTTATTCGTCCACGCAGACTACTTCGTCTACTTGACTTATCGTCCACGCAGACTACTTAACTTATTCGTCCACGCAGACTACTTAACTTATTCGTCCACGCAGACTACTTAACTTATTCGTCCACGCAGACTACTTAACTTATTCGTCCACGCAGACTACTTAACTTATTCGTCCACGCAGACTACTTAACTTATTCGTCCACGCAGACTACTTAACTTATTCGTCCACGCAGACTACTTAACTTATTCGTCCACGCAGACTACTTAACTTATTCGTCCACGCAGACTACTTAACTTATTCGTCCACGCAGACTACTTAACTTATTCGTCCACGCAGACTACTTAACTTATTCGTCCACGCAGACTACTTAACTTATTCGTCCACGCAGACTACTTAACTTATTCGTCCACGCAGACTACTTAACTTATTCGTCCACGCAGACTACTTAACTTATTCGTCCACGCAGACTACTTAACTTATTCGTCCACGCAGACTACTTAACTTATTCGTCCACGCAGACTACTTAACTTATTCGTCCACGCAGACTACTTAACTTATTCGTCCACGCAGACTACTTAACTTATTCGTCCACGCAGACTACTTAACTTATTCGTCCACGCAGACTACTTAACTTATTCGTCCACGCAGACTACTTAACTTATTCGTCCACGCAGACTACTTAACTTATTCGTCCACGCAGACTACTTAACTTATTCGTCCACGCAGACTACTTAACTTATTCGTCCACGCAGACTACTTAACTTATTCGTCCACGCAGACTACTTAACTTATTCGTCCACGCAGACTACTTAACTTATTCGTCCACGCAGACTACTTAACTTATTCGTCCACGCAGACTACTTAACTTATTCGTCCACGCAGACTACTTAACTTATTCGTCCACGCAGACTACTTAACTTATTCGTCCACGCAGACTACTTAACTTATTCGTCCACGCAGACTACTTAACTTATTCGTCCACGCAGACTACTTAACTTATTCGTCCACGCAGACTACTTCGTCTACGTGACTCATCGTCCACGCAGACTACTTAACTTATTCGTCCACGCAGACTACTTAACTTATTCGTCCACGCAGACTACTTAACTTATTCGTCCACGCAGACTACTTAACTTATTCGTCCACGCAGACTACTTAACTTATTCGTCCACGCAGACTACTTAACTTATTCGTCCACGCAGACTACTTAACTTATTCGTCCACGCAGACTACTTAACTTATTCGTCCACGCAGACTACTTAACTTATTCGTCCACGCAGACTACTTAACTTATTCGTCCACGCAGACTACTTAACTTATTCGTCCACGCAGACTACTTAACTTATTCGTCCACGCAGACTACTTAACTTATTCGTCCACGCAGACTACTTAACTTATTCGTCCACGCAGACTACTTAACTTATTCGTCCACGCAGACTACTTAACTTATTCGTCCACGCAGACTACTTAACTTATTCGTCCACGCAGACTACTTAACTTATTCGTCCACGCAGACTACTTAACTTATTCGTCCACGCAGACTACTTAACTTATTCGTCCACGCAGACTACTTAACTTATTCGTCCACGCAGACTACTTAACTTATTCGTCCACGCAGACTACTTAACTTATTCGTCCACGCAGACTACTTAACTTATTCGTCCACGCAGACTACTTAACTTATTCGTCCACGCAGACTACTTAACTTATTCGTCCACGCAGACTACTTAACTTATTCGTCCACGCAGACTACTTAACTTATTCGTCCACGCAGACTACTTAACTTATTCGTCCACGCAGACTACTTAACTTATTCGTCCACGCAGACTACTTAACTTATTCGTCCACGCAGACTACTTAACTTATTCGTCCACGCAGACTACTTAACTTATTCGTCCACGCAGACTACTTAACTTATTCGTCCACGCAGACTACTTAACTTATTCGTCCACGCAGACTACTTAACTTATTCGTCCACGCAGACTACTTAACTTATTCGTCCACGCAGACTACTTAACTTATTCGTCCACGCAGACTACTTAACTTATTCGTCCACGCAGACTACTTAACTTATTCGTCCACGCAGACTACTTAACTTATTCGTCCACGCAGACTACTTAACTTATTCGTCCACGCAGACTACTTAACTTATTCGTCCACGCAGACTACTTAACTTATTCGTCCACGCAGACTACTTAACTTATTCGTCCACGCAGACTACTTAACTTATTCGTCCACGCAGACTACTTAACTTATTCGTCCACGCAGACTACTTAACTTATTCGTCCACGCAGACTACTTAACTTATTCGTCCACGCAGACTACTTAACTTATTCGTCCACGCAGACTACTTAACTTATTCGTCCACGCAGACTACTTAACTTATTCGTCCACGCAGACTACTTAACTTATTCGTCCACGCAGACTACTTAACTTATTCGTCCACGCAGACTACTTAACTTATTCGTCCACGCGAAAATCAAAATGTCAATACCATTCACAAACTCACAGAAGCTCACCAAATGTAAACATGCACAATTTTCCTACACCATCACCAAACGCAATACTTTTATAAAATCATTCAAAAGAGACATAACTCTAGTATAAATCATACTATACACTTTCCAAAATATCGATCTTTTCTGTAATTCTAAATTTCATCACATCCAAAGAAAATCATCCTTTTCAAACCTACTACACAAAACACTGGGAGCACGGCCCACGGTCATTCAGCACAGCCAAAACATGGCCCCACACCACGAGCCCAACCACCGACTGTCATTACACATGATCATCTGGAGGAGGTGCCTCACATCATGCTCGTCACCTACATCATACGATAATCGCAATTAAGCTCTAAAGCTCAGTAAGGATGGTGCATATCCATGAGAAATAACAAGCATGGTTTATCATAACATGTTCATTTCTTTAATTTACTTAACATATAAGAGTAAGTTTAGGCATGAGTAGCCCCAGTCACCACCCCGTCTACCTCGTAGACCACACTTACCCTGAGTTGCCATTTACACGTGCCCTTGGCCCTACTCATCCTCAAACCTTAATCATCATCACATACTTTACATCGTTTATTTGAAATCATGCATGTAAAATATTCTGTGTGTTTTTCTTTTGAGAATACATGATGCATGAAGATCAGATCATAACATACCATCAAAACAATTCATGAATGAGTTTAAACACACTTAACTCGTAAAACAAACCTAACACACTGTTACTAACCAACAACCTAAGCTACCCGACTCGTTTCAGCCCCACAATCAGAAAACATCATCGAAACACATAAAACTTAACATCGATACAATGTAGGGCCTTAAGGGCCGAAAACCTAACACCCACTTACCTGGCCTCCTAGCTATGCCGAGCACCGTCCTTTGAGGGCTTGGGTTACCTAAGACATGTTCATAACAGTCAATAGCATCTATCTTAAATAATTAACCAAAGCATCATCAATGGGCAATAAAATCGCTATCCTATCAATTTCTCACAATCTGGAAATTTTTCACGTAACTCTAAACCAAAATCAGCTCTATTACAACTGCTAGACATATGCAATGTATAGAACTTACCTGGAGTAGCTATTTGGGGAAGAAGACCATGAAGAAAATTGCCAGAATCGAAGGAGAACAATCGGAGGAATGGAAAACGTAGAGAGGAGGAATGACTCTTCGCCAGAGGGGGGTTTCACGATGGGGAAGAGAGAAAGTGAGAGACTAAGGGGGAAATTTTCTAGTTTTTATTCTAAATTTTACTTAATAACTTACTTAAATGCCATTAGTTAAATCATTTGCTTCGTTCATAATTTCATCTATCGATTTGATTTCTCCCAACATTTCTTATTTCTACAAATATTCCTAAGGTTCTAATAAAACTTCTCGTTCGCCAATCGTATTTAATTTATTATACTAAAACTCAAAACCATGATCGAAATTCCTGGGCGTTACATTATCGACTACAGCTATCGGCATCAATAGAGAGCATCCACAACGTCTTTCATGTGTCTATGCTCAGGAAGTGTGTGCGTGACCCATCGCATGTCATAGAAGCGCGGGAGATTGAGGTACAGCCAACGCTAACATATGTGGAAAGGCCGGTACAAATTCTAGAATCCTCAATTAAAGTATTGAGAAACAAAGAGATCTCGCTAGTCAAGGTGTTATGGCAGAATCACAGCATAAAAGAAGCTACCTGGGAGAGGCAGCAAACTATGATGGCTAAGTATCCAGAATTATTTGTGTAATCAACTTTGAGGACAAAATTTCTGTTAAGGTGGATGGAATGTAATACCCAGTTTTACGAGTTTTTGAATTGTGCGCGCAATGGTTATTTTGTAAATAATTGAAATATGTCTGTTTTACGAACCGAGAGCTTTAATGGATTCCTTATAATTAATATGAATTTTGGAGGAATTATGGGAATTTAAGAAAAATCAAACCGAAATATAATGCTTAAGTTTCCGGTTTTGACCTTATGGAGATTTAATTCGTAGAAATAGTAAAATAAATCCGTTTGACAAACGGAAAGTTTTATTAGAGCCCTAGGAATAAATGTGAATTATTGGTGGAATAAGAAAATTTTGGAGAAACCGAACCGATAGCCGAATGATAGGAAAAATGAAGGGTTAGACCAAAGGGCTAACTCGTCTTTTACCACTCAAATTCAATTAAAACACAAAATCCCCATATTCCTCAACACTTAGCATTTTCTCAAGAGGGTTTTCTTCCCCTTTTCTGGCGACGTTTTCCCCTACGACTCCTCCATGGTTTCTTCATCTTTTGCTTCACTGTTTCTTCTTCAATCGCTCAGGTTCTTCACGTTTTCTCTTCCCCTCGTGATTCTAGGTAAGAATCTATGGTTTTCCGGCTTTAGTTCTTGACTTTTAGAGGTTTGAGCATTTAGGGTTTCGTAGGAATTTCGTAGAAATAGTCGGGTTTTGTTAGGAAACGTTAGAAATTACCTTATTAACGTTTATTAGTCGAAATAATGGATGATTTGGGCGTTTGTTTGGAAAAATTGGTTATGGAGCTTTGGAAAACTGCCATTAATGGAGGATTGTTATTTGTGAGCGTAAGTTGCTCGATTAAATGCCTGAGAGAGGTTTATTAGAGTTTTAGGGAATTTCCTTTAGTTAGGAGTTTCGTAAATTTCTGGAATTTTATGTTTAAAGCTCAGTTTTGACAAAAGAACGCTATGGTTTGCTTTAGGTGATAAGGCTCGAAGCAAGGAGCTCGGTGTTCACGGGACGAGAGGTAAGTTTTGACTTACTTGGCTGATTTGGCCTACACCATAAGAATTTGTTGATTCGAGGATTTTAGAGATGTTCGATTGTTTTGGGGAATAGGTTGGGTAGTTAGTTTAGTTTAAATTGTGCAATGTTTTCGTTTATTGCTTGTTATGTTCTGAGGTCATTTATTGTATCGCACGTGTCCACGTACAATGGTTTTCTTAAAAAGCATAAAAAGGTTTTTTCATGCACGTTTTCATGAAAAGGAAAAGCATAATGAAAAAGTAAAGAAACGTATGAAATGATGGTCACGTCAGTGGCGGTGGTTCAGACATGGCTGTCCGGTGAAGCATGTTTTCCCCTCGGGTAGATGAAAGGGGCTATCCAACCGCCGGATGTGCCGCTTTTATCTACTGAGAGTGAAGCCCGGTGACATAAATGAAATGAAATGAATAGCGAAAAGGTAGGATGCATGATTTATGAACTGTACATGCATAGCATTCACATGCATTCACGTAGACTTACTGAGCCCCTAGCTCACATTTTATTTCTATGGTGTAGGTGATATAGAGCAAGGTGAGGAGGATTTCCCTCCCTCAGACGAGCCTGCAACTTGAAGGAGGATGCTCGAGGAGCAGTTGGCGTAGTCGATGCACACTTGACCCGTGGGAGCATAGGTTAAATATTTTGGGTCATTTTGGGTTGAAATGGGCTGATGGGTGATATTATTTGATGAAATGTATAGAAAAACATATTAGGATGCTTGATATCTGGATGATGGATAAATTGATATATTTAGAAGTATTTTGATGATTGTGGATAGCTTCTGCTATATACGGATGGTCGTTGATGAAATAGATAGGACGTTGATTATTTTGATATGGATTCGGATGAATGTGATGTTTTGGTGAAATAGAATGAATTTTGGTTGAGTTTGGATGTTTTTAAAGTAGGTTGAGGTTTTAAATTGAAACGGATGTTTCGTGTCGGGAGTTGATGGTTTTAGGTAGGGTGTTCGTTTTTTGGATGAGTAATTTAGTTGGATTATTGGTGGATATTTTAATGATGAAATTTGAAGTGTGTATTAGGTGAAAATTTGAAGAAAAATGGCAAAGTGGTAGAAAAAGGGGCAAGAGGGCGCGGGTGGCTCACTGGAGGTGCCCGGGACACACGCTGGGCGTGCTGTGCGCGCGCCCAGGATGCGCCCACCCAATCGATCACGCCCGAGGGGCAATCGATCTGCGTCTATGGTCGTTTTTAATCGAGAATCCAGAGCAGGCCCGATCGATCGCGCTCGAGGGGCGATCGATCGGCGTTTATGGATGTTTTTACTCCGAAATCCAGAGTGGGCCTGATCGATTGGCCTTTGGGCCCGATCGATCGGCTTTACACTCGACCCCAACGTGAATTTTTTCAAAAATTGACTTTTCAAAACACGTTTTAACCCGACCCTTTTACGATACTTTTTAAACGTATTTTACGAGCAATCCCCAAGTATTTTAAAGGACTTTAAGGACCCAAAAAGTGAGTCAACACATTCCCGAAAAAATGGTTTTAACCTCGTTTTAGTGATGTAAACGTTGACGAACTTTAAGGTTAAGTTAGAGCCCAAATGTCTAGATATGGATTGAAAGCCCGAGTCCGTTTTCTAATGATTAAACGAATGAAAAGGAAAGGAAACGAAAAATGCAATGAAAGAAAAGTAAAGAAAAAAATTTAAGTGAGAACGGGCGAGGGTAACACACACTAATGTATGTATGCACGCACGGCACAGGTCGTGGCAGTACCAATGCGGGGTCAGGGTCGTCAAAGACCGGGATTATATCGTTATGTTGTTTTCTAGGGAGTTTTTGTACTTCGACCAAGCGATACAAGGAGAGGTGATATCTATTAGTGGTCGGAAGTTGTATGCAAATTTGATTATCATAGGCATGATGGGGTATGACGTAATTTTAGGCATGAATTAGTTGTTCACGCATTATGCTACAATCAATTGCAGGTCGGGAACGGTAGACTTTAGAGCCCCAAGTAGTGAGGGATACTCGTTTCAAGTGATCCTCATTTCGAGTAAGATGCCTATGGTGTTGTCTATCAGTGCCCGACACTCAATAAAGCCCAAATGTTTGGGTTTTATAGCCAGTGTTTTTGATGTGAGGATGCAGGATGAGAAGAAGGTATGTGATATTCCAGTAGTTGCGGAATTTTCAAAAGTTTTCTTAGACAAATTACCAGGTTTGCCTTCGGACCGTGAATGGATTTTACGATAGAGATTATTCCTGGTTCGGCGCCTGTATCTAAGAACTCATATCTGATGGCACTAGTGGAGTTAAGAGAATTGCAGGCCCAATTGAAGGAACTGACGGACAAGGGTTTTATACGCCCGAACGTTTCTTCTTGGGGCACTCCAACTTTGTTCGTAAAGAAGAAGGATGGCTCCTTAAGAATGTGCGTGGATTACCGTGAATTGAATAGGTTGACTATAAAGAATAAGTATCCATTGTCGAGGATTGACGATCTATTTGACTAGTTACAAGGAGCCACAGTATTTTCGAAGATCGATCTACGTTCAGAGTACTACCAATTGAAAGTCAAAGCTGAAGATATACCAAAGACTGCCTTCAGAACACGTTATGGACATTAAGAGTTTAGGGTGATGTCTTTCGGATTGACAAATGCCCTGACAGCTTTTATGGACCTCATGAACAAAGTCTTCCAAAAGTTTTTGGATAAGTTTGTAATCGTTTTCATAGATGATATTTTGGTGTACTCCAAAAATATCGAAGAGCATGCATAGCACTTGAGAGCAGTTCTGACTACTCTGAATCGGCACCAGCTATATGCTAAGTTTTCCAAGTGCGAGTTTTGGATGAACCAAGCAAATTTCTTAGGCCATATTATTTTAAAAGAAGGAGTTTCGGTGGATCCGGGTAAGATTCAAGCCGTAAAGGAGTGGCCTCAGCAGAAAATTGCAAGTGAAGTCTGAAGTTTTGTAGGTCTGGTAGGATATTATAGGAAGTTTTTTGAAGGAATCTCTATGATAGTCAAGCCTCTGAAAAATCTGACGAAGAAAGAGGTGAAGTATGAATGTTCTAAAGCTTGTGAAGATAGTTTTCAGACCCTAAAGCAGAAATTGACCACGGCACCATTGTTGATATTGCCTGCGGAGAACATGATGTTTAGTATTTACTGCGATGTGTCCAAAGTAGGATTGTGGTGCGTATTAATGTAAGATGGAAAGGTCATTGCCTATGCCTCTAGGCAGTTGAAAAGTTATGAACATAATTACCTGACACGATCTAGAATTAGCAGCGGTGGTATTTGTGTTAAAGATATGGAGACACTATCTTTATGGACAGAAATGCGAAGTGTTTTCAGACCATAAGAGCTTGAAATACCTCTTTACGCAAAAGGATTTAAACATGAGGCAAAGGAGATGGTTGGAGTTCGTGAAAAATTACGACTTCAAAATTAAATACCATCTGGGAAAGGCGAATACAGTGGCAGACGCCTTGAGTAGGATGCAAAAAACTAAGTAGTCCGCCGTTTCCAGCATGCTAGCTTCTTTGAGAAAAGAGATCTAGAGATTTGGGTTGGAAGTGGTTACGGAGCTTTCAGCCATGATTTCAGACTTGACAATATGGCTAACTCCTTTAGACAGGATCAAGGAAGCCCAACAAACAGACTCAAAGGAAATAGAGGACATTGTGGTTAAGTTAATGGATTCGTCTTCTAAATTAAGTTACTCGGAGGATGGCATTTTAAAACTTAGAGACTGCTGGTACGTTTCGAAGGACGAAGAGTTGAGAAAAAATGATTTTAGCATAAGCACATTCATTGTCGTTCTCAGTACATCTAGGAAACACCAAGATGTACCTAGATCTGAAAGTGCACTATTGATGGTCCAACATGAAACGTGAAGTAGCAAATTATGTACATTCCTGCCTAGTTTGCCAGTAGGTGATGGCAGAACACTAGAGGTCAAATGGATGTTAAGCCACTACCGATTCCCGAGTGGAATTGGGACCATATTTCAATGGACTTCGTTGTTGGTTTACCGAGGATAACCAAGGGACATGATAGTATATGGGTCATAGTGGACAGATTGACAAAGACGGCCCATTTCTTATCGGTAAAGATGACCTACACAATGAATCAGTTTGTAGAGTTGTACATTCAGGAGATTATCAAATTACATGGGATTCTAGTATTAATTGTTTCAGACCGAGATCCTAGATTTACTTCGAGGTTCTAGAGAAGTTTACAAGGCACTATGGGTACAAAGTTAACATTTAGCACTGCATTCCACCCTCAGACGAATGGATAATCTGAAAGGACGAGTCAAATACTTAAGGATATGTTGAGGGCATGCATGCTAGAGTTTCAAGCGTCATGGAGTAGTTATTTACCACTGGTTGAATTTGCCTACAATAACAGTTACTAGTCAACAATTGGTATGACTCCTTACGAAGCGTTGTATGGTTGAAAGTGCAGGTCACCACTGTATTGGGATGAAATGGGTGAAGCAAAATTGATTGGTCCAGAGATTTTACAACAGCTATCTGAGAAGGTCGTTGTAATCAGACAAAGGATAGAAACTGCACAAAGCTGACAAAAGAGCTATGCGGATCGAAGAAAAGAGATCTAGAGATTTGGGTTGGAAGTGGTTACGGAGCTTTCAGCCATGATTTCAGACTTGACAATATGGCTAACTCCTTTAGACAGGATCAAGGAAGCCCAACAAACAGACTCAAAGGAAATAGAGGACATTGTGGTTAAGTTAATGGATTCGTCTTCTAAATTAAGTTACTCGGAGGATGGCATTTTAAAACTTAGAGACTGCTGGTACGTTTCGAAGGACGAAGAGTTGAGAAAAAATGATTTTAGCATAAGCACATTCATTGTCGTTCTCAGTACATCTAGGAAACACCAAGATGTACCTAGATCTGAAAGTGCACTATTGATGGTCCAACATGAAACGTGAAGTAGCAAATTATGTACATTCCTGCCTAGTTTGCCAGTAGGTGATGGCAGAACACTAGAGGTCAAATGGATGTTATAGCCACTACCGATTCCCGAGTGGAATTGGGACCATATTTCAATGGACTTCGTTGTTGGTTTACCGAGGATAACCAAGGGACATGATAGTATATGGGTCATAGTGGACAGATTGACAAAGACGGCCCATTTCTTATCGGTAAAGATGACCTACACAATGAATCAGTTTGTAGAGTTGTACATTCAGGAGATTATCAAATTACATGGGATTCTAGTATTAATTGTTTCAGACCGAGATCCTAGATTTACTTCGAGGTTCTAGAGAAGTTTACAAGGCACTATGGGTACAAAGTTAACATTTAGCACTGCATTCCACCCTCAGACGAATGGATAATCTGAAAGGACGAGTCAAATACTTAAGGATATGTTGAGGGCATGCATGCTAGAGTTTCAAGCGTCATGGAGTAGTTATTTACCACTGGTTGAATTTGCCTACAATAACAGTTACTAGTCAACAATTGGTATGACTCCTTACGAAGCGTTGTATGGTTGAAAGTGCAGGTCACCACTGTATTGGGATGAAATGGGTGAAGCAAAATTGATTGGTCCAGAGATTTTACAACAGCTATCTGAGAAGGTCGTTGTAATCAGACAAAGGATAGAAACTGCACAAAGCTGACAAAAGAGCTATGCGGATCGAAGAAAGAGATCTAGAGATTTGGGTTGGAAGTGGTTACGGAGCTTTCAGCCATGATTTCAGACTTGACAATATGGCTAACTCCTTTAGACAGGATCAAGGAAGCCCAACAAACAGACTCAAAGGAAATAGAGGACATTGTGGTTAAGTTAATGGATTCGTCTTCTAAATTAAGTTACTCGGAGGATGGCATTTTAAAACTTAGAGACTGCTGGTACGTTTCGAAGGACGAAGAGTTGAGAAAAAATGATTTTAGCATAAGCACATTCATTGTCGTTCTCAGTACATCTAGGAAACACCAAGATGTACCTAGATCTGAAAGTGCACTATTGATGGTCCAACATGAAACGTGAAGTAGCAAATTATGTACATTCCTGCCTAGTTTGCCAGTAGGTGATGGCAGAACACTAGAGGTCAAATGGGATGTTATAGCCACTACCGATTCCCGAGTGGAATTGGGACCATATTTCAATGGACTTCGTTGTTGGTTTACCGAGGATAACCAAGGGACATGATAGTATATGGGTCATAGTGGACAGATTGACAAAGACGGCCCATTTCTTATCGGTAAAGATGACCTACACAATGAATCAGTTTGTAGAGTTGTACATTCAGGAGATTATCAAATTACATGGGATTCTAGTATTAATTGTTTCAGACCGAGATCCTAGATTTACTTCGAGGTTCTAGAGAAGTTTACAAGGCACTATGGGTACAAAGTTAACATTTAGCACTGCATTCCACCCTCAGACGAATGGATAATCTGAAAGGACGAGTCAAATACTTAAGGATATGTTGAGGGCATGCATGCTAGAGTTTCAAGCGTCATGGAGTAGTTATTTACCACTGGTTGAATTTGCCTACAATAACAGTTACTAGTCAACAATTGGTATGACTCCTTACGAAGCGTTGTATGGTTGAAAGTGCAGGTCACCACTGTATTGGGATGAAATGGGTGAAGCAAAATTGATTGGTCCAGAGATTTTACAACAGCTATCTGAGAAGGTCGTTGTAATCAGACAAAGGATAGAAACTGCACAAAGCTGACAAAAGAGCTATGCGGATCGAAGAAAGAGAGATCTAGTATTTTTTGTAGGAGATGAAACGTTTTTGAAGATATCGCCATTTAAGGGCGTTGTTCGATTATGTAAGAGAGGAAAATTGAATCCACAATTCGTCAGACCGTTTCCAATAACTGAAAGGATAGAAGCTACGACATACAAACTACAATTGCTGTCGTCTATGGAAGGAGTGCATAATGTCTTCCATGTGTCAATGTTACAAAACTGCGTTCGAGATCCAACCTACGTAGTGGAACCGGTTAATCTGGAAGTACAACCGACTTTGACTTATGAGAAGAAGCTGGTGCAGATTCTGGAGTCTGTAGTAAAGATCCTATGTACCAAAACAATCCCACTGGTGATATTGCTTTGGAGAAACCACAACGTAGAGGAAGCCACGTGGAAACGTCAACAGGACATAATGGACAAATATCCAGAGTTGTTCAGGAACGTAATTTTAAGGACAAAATTTCAATTGAGAGTAAGATGTAACGTCCGGGTTTCAGGTTTTTGGGTTTTCAAGTTTCTATTTTACAGGGTTATATTAGTAAATATAGCAAATTAAGCCCGTTTTACGAACGAGAAGTTTTGTTAGAACCTTAAGAATAAATTGGAATATTTGGTGGAATAAGGAATCTTTAGAGAAACCAAATCGATAGGCTATTTGACACGGTGGCCCTTAGAAAAGGGGCTGTGTAACAAACAAATAAGGCTCAAAGTGCTCGAGTGAAAAGTGTTGCACAAAACCAAAAATAAAGAGAGCAAAAAATGGAAAAATAAATGCAAGAAAATGAACTGATGGTGTGTGCTAATGTGGCCGAATACTAGAGAGACAAAATGGAGGAAAATGCAAGAAATAAACAAGTGAGATTAAGGTGGAATGAGTGTGTGAAAACCGTGAAGAGAAAAGTGATGAAGATGAAGAGAAAAATGCAAGAAATTAAAGTGAGGTGTGTGATGAGTGATAGCCGAAAATTAAAGGGTGAAATGTGTGAACGGAAAAGATAAAATGAATACCTTTGGCGGACCTGAGGAGCTATCTTACATTTTAAGCTCTCGGGTGCACATTTTCCAGGAGGAAAATGACCACCGTAGGCCTAGGTTTTCGTCCTCAACTCCTAACTCCCAATGGAGGAAGGCGAGGAAAAGAGGTAAGAGTTAACTTAGCAACCGGAAACCTGCTTCCGGTTGTTAGGTTAACTTTTACCTATTTTCCTCGCCTTCCTCCATTGGGAGTTAGGAGTTGAGGATGAATGGAGGCTACTCCACTCGATTCAAGAACCGAGGAAACCCAAAGGCAAACCAACACAAAGTGTAGGGAAATAGGTTATTTTATAAATTGGGCAAAAAGTTCTCTTACAAGCACCAATGCTATGCATTTATAGGCAACCTAGGTGGATTAGGGTTTGGCAAGAGTGAAGGAGGGCCATTGGATGCAAGGAAGTGATCAGCGGCCATGGAGGGGCGATCTGCACGCGCGCGCCAATCAGAAACTGCCGCGCATCATTTGAAGGCCAGCAGCACGCCAGCTTAGCGATCCTGGGTGCGCGCCATCTGACAATCCAGGGAGGCTCTTGTGCACGCGATCCAATGGACCAGAATGCCATCAACGCGTGCCAGCTCAGCAATCCGTGGACTGCTGCCCGCGCGCCTCTTAGCCGCTGCCTGCGCCTCACGTTGTTGCTTCAGCGCCTGCCTGGTGCTCTTCTCCCTGCCCGCGCGCGCCAGCATGCATCCAAAATGTGATCCGAGCCATTGCTTAGCCAATGGTTGAGATTTTGCCAAGTCTTTGATCCATGTTGCCACTAACTATTGTACCTGCAAAATCATACCTTTGAATGTGGGCTCTTCTTTGGGCTAAGGCTTTCCTTGGGCTCAATTTATCGAGAGGCTTTTCCTTTGTTGAATAATTTGTTGAATATTTCTTCAACCCATAATCCACCAGTATTAATCTAATCCTAACTACACAATCTAATGCATGATGAAAATAAAATAATCCATACAATAAAGGCTAATGTATGCCAAATAAGTTCAAACAAAAAATTACATAATTCTTGGGCCGGGAAGACAAATTCCCATGGGCCGAGTTGTAGCTTCCTCCAAGTGCTCCAAATTGAATTTCCATCACGATCATCAACTACCTGCCAATAAAGAAAATAATTTTCATTAGTAACAATGTCAAACAATTCATGGGCTTTGGGTCGTGATCTAGCTTTAGGCCTCAATGGCACATCACTAATTAACGAAATAAGCAAATGATTAATAGGAGGGGCAATAAGGTAATTTGGTAAGTTAAAAATTTAATTAAAAACAAATTCCCCCTCCCCATTTTAGTTTCTTCACTTCACAAAAAACCTCCAGACTCTTCCCTTTTTTGGCGACATTTGCTCTCCCACGACGTTCCTTCAATCGGTCGGCAATTTCTCTTCCGGCAACGTTTTCACCTCTGATTTTTCTTCCCCAATCCATGCTTTAGGTAAGGCTCTAGTATTTTGGACGTATAGTTTTGGTTTTGAGGGTCGTATTTTGTTAGGGTTTCGGTTTAGGGTTTGAGAAATTATAGGTTTATGTTAGAAATTGTTAGGTTTATCGTATTTATGGTTAATAATGGTGTATTTATGATTGTTGGTAGTAGTTAGGTTGGAATAATGTTAATGATGGAATGTTAGGTTGGATTTTGGGTGGTTGAGGAGTTAAACACCGTTAATGCTAGGTTATAGAATTTGTGAGGGCAATGTGCTCGGTGAAATGCCTGAATGACGTAAACTAAAGTTTTAGGAAATTTGCCTTAGCTAGGAGTTTCGTTTGGTTTTTAGAAACGCTTTATAGAGAATTGATCCTAATGACGAATTGTGATATTTCTTAGGTAACCCAAGCTTAAAGGATGGTGCTTGGCGTTGCTAAGGACGCCAGGTAAGTGGATGTTAGGTTTCCATCCCTTAAGGCCCTACATTATATCGATGCTAGGATTGTGTGTTTTGATGATGTTTCCTTGGATTGTAGTGTTTTGGGTGAGTCGGGTAGCCTAGGAATTTAGTTAATCGTTTCACGTCATGTTCGATGAGATATATGTTCGATTATGAATTGTCTTTGATGGTTTTACATGCGTAGTTTCCGCATGCTTCATGTTTTCCATTCAAAGGCATACAAAATGTTTTTACATGCACATTTTTGTTGAAAAATGAAGAAAAGAATAAATAAGGTATGTAAAGGTAAGTGAAGGATGTGGGTGAGTAGGGCACGTGGAACGATGTATATGGTACGCACGGGGCAAGGCATGCGGTCTACGGGGTAGACGGGGTGGTGCATGTGCCTACTACAACATAAATCCCTACTTTTCCTCATGTATGTAACGTTAAAGAAATGAAATGAACATGTTTTACGAAAGTCATGCATTCATGTATATGTCATGTATTGTGCACTCCTTACAAAGAATTAGGTTTATCATTTAAATCGTATGATGTAGGTGACAAGATAGAAGGTGAGGAACCTCCTCATGACGATAAAGCATAGGCGGTCGATGGATGGTGCTCTTGGCAACAAAAAGTGTTTTGGCATGGCTTATCAAACCATGGTTGTGCTCCGAGCAATGTTTTGGTAAATGTTTGCAATTATGATAGATTTAGGATTAGCTGAATTAGATTTTCGGTTGTACAGTAGATTAGCTTGGAGATAATGTCTATTTTGAATGGTTTTATGGATGGGTTTACCTTTTGAATGATTTTACGAGTTTTCGTTGCATACATTTGATGTTGATGATATGGGTTAAGGTTTTGGGTCGGATTTGATGATTTGAGTGCGTATATTTGCACGTAAATGTTGTATGTTAGGTTGAAATAGATATAGATGAATTGAGGAATTTATATTGATGAATTTTTAGGTGAAAGAGGTGGAGAAATTGGCAAAAAAAGGAGGCGTGCTAGGAGCGTAGCTGGGCACACAGCTTACGCGCATAGGGAAGCCAAGTAGGCCGAGCAAGGCACGCGACAAGCGCGCTACCCTGCACAGCCGATCGATTGTCGCCCACATGGCCGATCGATCGGCGCCCACATGGCCAATCGATTGGAAAGATTGCTGATTTTGGCAAGATTCCATAGCATTCGCCGATCGATCGATGGGGTGGCTAATCGATCGGCCAACAGTAGCACAAAGTGGCCTGGCACCAGCGTGGGTTCCTATCGATCGGCCCTTGCAGGGTGCCAGGCGTGCTGCACGCGGTAGGCATGCGAGGGGCTCACTGGGAGGCATGAGGGTTGCATGCCTGGCACGCGGTAGGTGTGCGAGAGGTGCGCTGGGAGGTGCCCAAGTTGCATGCCTGGCATGCGGTAAGCCCGCGGGGCTTGCGGCATAGGGTGGGTGCACGGAAAAACGAGGAGCGCGAGGTGCGCGGCGCGGGAGGCGTGTGGCGCGGTGTGTGCGCCATGGGTACGAGGTAGGCGCACGGTGCTAGTGCCCTGGGCGCGTGATAGGCGAACATTACAGTGCGGTATGGTCCACCCAATGGCGCGCAGTGGTGCGTGAGGGGACACACGATGCCATGGGCACGCGGTGCGTGCGTGGCATGGGCACAGGGTGTGCGTGGGGCACGCGCATCGAATGCTTGGCCGTGCCCCATGCATGTTATCCTTCATGTTTTGAAGCCCCAAGCCTTAAGTGATATTTTTGACCTTAGACGAGACGTTTTAAATACGTTTTAAGTTAGACTCTAAATGTCGATAGAAGAGGATCTATTGTCTAAGTCCGTTCTTTAATGTGTTAAGGAGAAAAATGAAAAATTTTATGAGAACGGGCGAGCGTTAAGTGAAATGTATGTTGCGGCTAGGCCAAGGCACCCCTGACGGGATTGGGGTCGTCACAACACAATTCTACTCAAATGACCCATTTCGAGGTAGTTTACAGCTTTAACCCCTCACTACACTAGACCTTATCCTCTTACCCACAAAAAAACATGGTGAATCCTAGTGGAGCAAGTAAAGCCGAACAAGTGAAGACTTTGCATAAGAAGGTTAGGAAAAACATTCAAAAGAACAATGAGACCTATGCCAAGCACGCCAACTATAGTAGGAAAGTAGTAATCTTTAAGGAAGGCGATCTAGTATGGCTGTATTTGACGAATGAGAGATTTTCTAACCAAAGAAACTCCAAAGTTTTCTCTAGAGCCGATTGACACACTTCAACTATGGCAACTAGTGTGGCAACACAAGCACTAGTTCCCCTTAGATTTCCAATTGACAATCACCGAGGTTTCCAAGATTCTAATAGGCAACAAATAGTGCAAAAATGAACCAAATGCTCTAAAATTTAATTGGAGCTTACCTCTCATGTGTATAAACCACCTTTACATATTCAATGGAAAATATACAGTGGTTGAAAAGTTATGCTCGAAACAATCAGGTTGGTTCAAACTGCTGAGTTGGCCGAGGAAAGGTTAACTTCCGAGCAGCATAACTTTTGCTGCATAACTCCAAATAACTTGAAAATTTAATACAATCTTACTTGAGATGCTTTGAAAGACCCTGAAAATTTCAGGGGTTGATTCGATGTGGATTAAAAGTTATGCAATGGAGAAATGCTACTGGTTCGAAAGGTGATAGATGATGCACCTTTTGGGTTTATGGCCCTTCTAAGGTAAAAACACTTTAACTCTCAATGGATGAGAGTTTATACTCTTTTGGTATGGTTACTATCCTCCAAGAAGGTAGAAAAAAGAGTAATAATAAGAGCTTCCAAGTATACTCACAAACGTAAAAGGTAATGGACACCAAAGTGCTCGGATGTAACTCAACGGTGGCAATGGAGTTAGAAACACAAGGAGGCTCAGTTTTGGAAGATAAACTTTAGCTTTTCATTCATTCAAAAAGTGGCTGCTACAGCAGCTAAGAGAAAAGCTAAATACCCCTTTTTCAATTACAATTTAGGGTTTAGCTCACAAAAAAGAGAAGAAGGCTCTAGAAGTGTCTTGCCATTCAGTCACCTCATCGGTCGAGTACACTCTTTCTCTCTCCCACTATTAAGTGGAATTTCTTCTTTCAAAGGCAGCTTATTTTTCCTCCAAAAGTGTTTAGTCATACATGCAATGCAACATAAAAGAAACTAAGGTGTTTTTGTGAAAAGAAAAGTAAGATAGGTTTGGTTACATCACTTGTCAAAAGGACAACAAATTCCTTCTTCAACAATTGGTGTTGCCGAGTGTTGCTTAACATATGGAGTTGCCGAGTGTTGCTCCCAAGTTATCACATGGAGAGGTTTCTCCAAGTCTAGAATGCTTGGTTCCCACTTCAAGCCCTCAAAAGAGTCCTCTCCTGCCAAAAGAAAAAACTTGTTAGAAAAAGGATCGACCGAGGAAAAGGCCTTTGCTCGGGATCGTGTCATGGATCCTTGGGGCATATCATCGATGGACCGTTCAAGGTAGTGGAAAAGATCAACAACAATGCATATAAGTTTGAATTATCAGGAGAATACAGAGTATCCGCCACTTGCAATATACAAGACTTATCCTCGTACGTTGGAGAAGAGATCGAGCTAGGAGAATAGGCACATTTAGATTTGAGGTCAAATCCTCAATCACCCGAGGAGGATGATGTGCCAAGAGGAGTCATAACTCAATCGCGAGCCAAATCCTTGGTCGAGCCTTTAACTAATATGTGTGCTCTTTTTGTAGGTGATGCATCCTTTGAAGTCTTGGGGTTAGAGCCAAGTGCACTAGAGATGAAGAAGCCTTTCCACTTGCTAACTTGTGAGCACCCCTCGGGCACTCCAAAAATGGAACAAGGAATTTGTCTTCCTTGTAACAATTAATGTAGTTTGAATTTGCTTTTATTTCCTTTAAAAGCTTTAGCATTTTTATGTAATAAGTGGCATGAAGTGACTGAATATGTAATAGAGGAAATATTGGCTGCATTTTCAAAGAAGATGGACCACTTGAAAGTAACCCTTGGAGAGAGAATGATTGTGCCCAAAATGGCAAAACTAAGGTGTACTCGACTAAGCCATTTGGCTGAGTACCCCTCTCTTTTGAGCCTCCCTTTTTACTAGTTGCTAAACCCTAATTTGTAAAGAAGAGACATGGCATTTAAGCCATCTTTTTAGCCTCCTTTTAGCACTTTTGAATGAAAAAATTGCAGAAGCTTTTAGCTTGTTAAAGCTCAATAACTTTCTTCCTCGATGAGTTACATCCGAGAGAATTAGGTTAGTTCTTAAGGTATCCATTATTGTGACAGCCAAAGTGGTGTCATTTCTATTATAACCTTCCTCCTCCCTTTCTTGGTGCAGAGAATCACCAACAAGATTGTATTTCAACTTTTATCCAAAGCTAGTTGGAGTGTTCCTTTTCAAAGATGAGCCAAATCTCAAGAGGTGTTGTTATTACCTCCTCGGACCAGCAACCAATCTTTCATCCATAACTTCATCCTCAATGAATTAATCTTTGATTTTTAGAGGACACTTCCATACACCCAAAGTAAGTTATCATTAAAATTTCAGCTCATTTGAAGTTCATTTGAAGAAGATGTGCTTTCGAAAAAATATAACAATTTTCGGCAAATATTGTTTCCCTAGGACGAGAGCTTTGTACTTCAACCTCCTTTCTTTAGTTGAAGCACGTCAGTAAAGGGCAAGAGGGTGAGACTATTATTTAAAAAGTCAATATTTTTAGTGAAACACGAGTGAAGTAATATCATTCGAGTGCAAAGATGTGAGAGAGAGTGTGATGTCTGTAAAATTGACTTATTACTAACGATTTCAATTTGATTGTTTATTTGGCAGAAAAAAAAACCAATAAGTGGGGAACACAACAAACTTTTCTTAAAATTGTTCATGAAAGCCATGCAAGATCAATTTAAGGCTCTAAATGTGAGGATGAATCATTTGGAATCTCCATCCCCTAGTCATGCATAACCAAAGTAAATATTTCTTCTTTCCAAGGGAAGAATGACCCCGAGGGTCATTTGTATTAGGAGCAAAAAGTGGACTTAGTAATTGAGTGCCAAAATTACTCAGAGAATAAAAAACTTAAGATGATCACCATGGAATTGACGAACTACACTAGTATTTGGGGGGATCAACTAGTTCAGAACCAGTGGAGGTAAGACGAATCACAAATCTGTACGTGGGAGGACTCGAAGGCCCACATGAAAAAGAGGTATGTTCCATCATGTTACTATAGAGACTTGTGTTGAAAGCTCCCCAATTTGACTCAAGGTTTCAAAAACATGGAAGAATATTATAAGGAGATGGAAATAGCCATGTTGATGGCTAACGCAGAGAAATATGTGGAAGCTACAATGGCTCGGTTCATTGTAGGCTTAAACCAAGAAAACACGGATGTAGTGGATCTACAACACTACGTCAACATGGAGGAGTTGCTACATAAATCGATCAAGGTTAAGAGGCAACTAAGGGCAAAGAGAATTTCTAAGGTGGGGTTAACCTCAAACTCATCTTTGAAATCAAATTGGGAGGATGAAAAGCTGAAACCGAGAGAGAAACATAAGAACCCAACCTCATCTGCTATATTCCAAAAAAAGTCTAGACCGAATCTCTATAACAACTAGAACCCATGAAATTAAGTGTTTTTGGTGCCAATAGTTCGGACATATTGCTTTAAATTGTCCAAATAAGAGAGCTATGGTTTTGATGGACAATGGCGATGTGGAGAGTGTGAGTTCAAGTGACAATGAGATGCAACCACTTGATGATTGTAGTGATGTGGATGTGGAAGAACCAATGAAAGGGGACTTGTTGGTCACAACAGGAGCTTTAAACATCCAACACAAGGAAGATGAAGACAAAGTGCAAGGGAGCATATTTTTCATACTAGATGCAATTTGAATAAATGGGTATATAGTTTGACTATTGATATTGGAAGTTGAACTAAGATTGCTAGTACTTTGATGGTAGATAAATTAGGCATAGAAACAAAGAGGCATCTAAAGTTGACGTGCTTCAACTAAAGAAAGGAGGTTGAAGTACAAAGCTCTCATCCGAGTGAAATAGTTTTGGCCGAAAATTATTTTATTTTTTCAAATGCATAACTTCTTCAAATGAACTTCAAATGAGCTGAAATTTTAATGATAACTTACTTTGGGTGTAATGGAAGTGTCCTCTAACAATCAGAGTTTGATTTTTTTTGGATAAAAAGTTATGGATAAAAGATTGATAGCCAGTCTGAGGAGGTAATAACAACACCTCTTGGGATTTGGCTCCTTTTCGAAAAGGAATTCTCTAACTAGCCTTGGATGAGAGTTGAAATACAACTTTGCTAGTGATTTTTCACGTCAAGAAAGGAAGGAGGAAGGTTGTAATAGAAATGACACCACTTTGGCTCTCACAATAATGCATATTCCAAGAACTAACCTAGTTCTCTCAGATGTAACTCACCGAGGAAGAAAGTTATTGAGCTTCAACAAGCTGAAAGCCTCTGCAATTTTTTTTATTCAAATAAGTTAATCAACATGATTAGCATAATTAATCATGATTAATTAGCCTTAATCATACTTAATTAACTTACTTAATTATTTAAACAAACAGCTTAGCCAACATATGTTGATTGTCACGTATCTTAACTTCATTGGTTGTCCAAAGCTATTGCATGCATACATGCTAAAAAGTGTTGCAAACAATTTTTCTTCTTTAAATTTCTCCAAATTCTTACTCTAAGATGTAGTTTAAAGTCATTTACCAAAATAGTATAGTTTAAAACGTAAATTGCATACATCAGATTAAAAAGTAAATAATTTTTGTTACATACATCCAACTTCTTTCATTCTAAAGTCATCTTTTCCTCTACATGTCTAGTTTAAGACTGTTAAATTTCATAGAAATCCAATTATCACAGCAAAAGTCATTACACTTACGATCAAGTTTGTTTCTACAATACAATTTCATTCTTTGTATTCACAAAGACTTTGTATCATTTCTTCAATACAACTTTCATAACTTATATTCATATATCCTCCATAATAAATATCCACAATACATTATTGATAATAGAATATTGAAAGTTCAAACCATTATAAGTGTCAACCCTTACTATACATGGGTCGAGACCTCGACCAATCTGTCATATTTTCCAGTGCACAAGTCGACCCTTATTGTACATGGGCAACATTTCAAGTTCTCGACAAAATTATTGGAGTGCATAGGTAGACCTCTACTTTACATGGGTCGACACTTTAAGCTTGTAGTTTTGAAGTCTCACTTTTTAAACGATCTCACTTCATCGAGACCAAAAATCCTATATTAAACTTAGTTAATTCCTTAAAACTTACCCATTATCAAGTTAATAAATTCAAACTAATCCATATACAATATGTCACTTTAACATAAAACCATGCGCTAGAATTTCTAGGTATTATAGTAGATTATTTTCTATATCTTTTTAAAGTTTTGAGATAAGTTTTAATGATTTAAATTATGTGTCTAAAAAGGAAGTCCCTTAGTGCATATATGAATAGAAGGAGATAGATTACGAAAATCTTTTAAAAAGATTCAAGAGAAGATTTACGTGGTGACTTGATTTGCAAGGTTGATCAAATTAAGAATGTTTACTAGTTTTTTAAGAAAATTATGAAAATTTAACCTTGGAAGCAATTTAGAAAGAAGCCAAGACACACCCTTATAAATACAACAACGAGGATCTTGTTTAAAGACAGTAGTCAATTAGGAAGTAGAGAACAAGATTTTTTTGTGGTTGGAGAAGAGAGAATCAGTGTTACAGTAAAGGAATTCTCAACAATTGACAACGAAGGGGGATTTTCTATTGTTTTATTTCTTCTTCTGTGAATCATGTATTCTTAATTTAATTTGTGCGCTTTATTTTCTATCATAAACTATTTTCTTTTTGGTTGAGAGAATAAAGTGCCAAACTTTACATTCAAAGTTTATGTTTTGTGAGCTTTGCATTGCATAAGTTTTATTGATTAGTTTACTCTATATTATGCTTCATGTTTATTGTGATAAAAGGTATTTATTTGAATAATAGTTTGTTCTCCATACATATATGAAGGTAGTTTGAAATTAGGAACTCTTTTTTAATAATGTGCGGTTGTTAGCTTTAAAAATAAAGTTAGCATGTTTATACAATATATAGGGTTGTATCACATGATTCTAATGGAACTCTATTGACTTTGATGCATAAGAATATGATTGAAATAGAGAGTAATGTGATAGATCAAAAGATTATTCTATTATATTATGATATTCCCACGGTCCCGATCCATCGAGCACAAGTCAAGGTATGTATTTATTTATTTATTTTATCTATCTAATAGACTTGTAGAATTTTGTAGGTAAATAGATTCTCAAGGCTTGGAAAGAATTAATGAAGAAGGAATTTGTTTTCCTTTAATTCAAATTATGTAAACAAGTCTTGTATATAATTATATATTTTTAGGAAACTTTAGTTTTGTTTAAAACTCGTTAATTGGCAAACTTTAGCCTTTTAGAATGTATTTTGTTGTAATAGTCTTCAAAGGATGGCAAACCAAGAGAGGAACCAAGCTGAATCGGCCAAATCAAGAGAGGAACCAAGCAGAACAGGGCTGAACCAAGGGCTGAGTGAACCGGTTCTGCCCAGCGAACCGAACCGCAGTACTTTGCAGAAGCTCCAACGGCAATTAACGGGAAGAAATGCAGACGCTCTTCTCTTCGGTTTCTCCCTCCCGTCGCCGTCTGAAGCTTCTCTGTAACACCCAATTTTACGGGTTTTCGAATTTTGCGCGCAATGGTATTTTTGTAAATAATTAAAATATGCCTGTTTTGCAAACCGAGAGTTTTAATGGAACCCTCATAATTAATATGAATTTTAGGAGAAATATGGGATATTTAGAAATTCGAATCGAAATGTAACGCTCTAGTTTCCATTTTTAACCTTATAGCGGTTTAATCCGTAAAAATAGTAAATTAGGTCTGTTTAACGAACAGATAGTTTTAATAGAGCCCTAGTAATAAATTGGAATTATTGGTGAAATAAGAAAATTTTGGAGAAATCGAACCGATAGTCGAACAATGAGTTAAACGGAAGAGGAAACCAAAGGGCAAACTTGTCATTTGACAAGTCAAACACATAAAAATGCCAAAAACCCTCTTCTTTCCCATACTTGAACAAATTTCTCCAAAGAAGCTCTTTGGCGACGCTTCTCTTCCACAGTTTCTTCACCATTCCTTCATCGTTTTTATTTCGATCAACCAAGTTCCTTCATGTTTTCCTCTCCAATCACGATCCTAGGTAAGACTCTAGTCTTTCATGGCCTTTATTCTCGATTTCTACAGTTGTTAAACGATTAGGGTTTCGTTAGGTTTTGTCAAAAATAACCGAGTTAGGTTAGGAACGGTTAGTTATTGCAGCCTTTACGATTATTGAAAGTAATTAGTCGATATAACGGATGATTTGGGCGTTTTGTATGGAAAATCGGATATTGTGACAACCCTTAATTTACCCTTGTACTATTCCTAAAAATCTCTTAAAATTTAAACTTGTAGTCCGCAACTTAATCATGCATGCATAAGGGTGTTTAACCCCAATCAGCATAAGACTATTCACGTGTGGACAATCCTATATCAAATTAAACTTTGGTATAACAGTGATAAAATAATAAAACATAGGCTTTGGTCGATGTCTATAACAATTCGTTTTGGGTTTCATCAAAGGAACAATAGGGCTTGTCAACTCTTCCTTTCGGGTTTCATTGAAGGAATAATATTTTTCCTCTTGGGTTTCTTCAATTTAAATAGCAGGTGTAGCCAATTCTCTCTATCGGGTTTGGACGAATGGTACAGTAGGGGTCGACGTGGCTTCTGTAAAGAAATCGGTCGACGACTATAAAGTAGACGGGAACGAATTTCCTCTCGGGTTTCATCCCATTCGTCCACGACAAGGGACGACATTATCGTCCACAGAATCGTCCAGAATGGACGACGGTTCTCGCCCACAGAATGGATGACTATTCTCGCCCACAGACTTTATTCGTCCACGGGACTTATTCGTCCATGGGACTTATTCGTCCATGGGACTTGGACGATGACTTTGGACGATGACTTTCTCTGCCAGAATACATAACTGAACTTTATAATCCACAGACTTTGGACGATGACTTTCTCTGCCAGAATACTTAACCAAACTTTATCGTCCACAGACTTTGGACGATGACTTTCTCTGCCAGAATACTTAATTGAACTTTATCGTCCACAGACTTTGGACGATGACTTTCTCTACCAGAATACTTAACCAAAACTTATAAGAATCCCTGCCACTTTAGACAACTACTTTGGACGACGTCCATACTTTGGACGACATCCATACTTTGAACTACCACCAAAAACTTATAGAATCCCGACTCTAAACCATGCATTACCCGATCGATCGCCCCTTCCTGGCGATCGATCGGCTAGCTCTCTGGATTTGTCCAGAGAGCTGCCTTCATGTTCTTTCCCCTGTACCTACACACCATTCACCCAGAACTTCCAGAATCATTAAAATATCAATTGTCATTTCATCAACATCAGTATTTACACTATCCAGACACCAAGCATCCTAAAAAGAGCTTATATACAATTCAATCTACATTATCACCCATCCGCCCGTTTCAACCCAAAACACTTAACTTATAGCTCCCACGGGTCGTGTTCGCATCGACTACGCTAGCACGCTCCCACGAGCATCCTTCATCAAACTGCAGGCTTGTCAGATGGGAAGACATCGTCCTCACCTTGCTCGTAGTCACCTACACCATAAAGATACCTATGAGATAAAAATCTCAGCAAGTTCTACGTAAATGCTATGCATGAACATGTATATGCAGTTTTCATGAAAGCCGTCCATATCATTTCATTTATCAGTACGTGTCAATCTATGGTTATCGGAAACGCTCGACAGATGGATAGGGCACGTCAAGCGGTTAGACAGCCCACACCATCTAAAGTGAGGGAAACCTGCTCACCACGAAACGTCGGGTCTGAACCTCGTCTCCGATAACACCATGCCATGGTTATTTACTGTGATACTTTACTTTCTTTCTTTAAATTTCCATTTTCATGAAATCAATGCACAAATTCCTTTTTCATGACATTTATAAACAATGATGCATGACAAACAATAGCATAATGTAAACATACATCGTGTATACTATCAAGACGATAAAAGCGTAACCTATAAAAGCAACTAATCCTAATTAACCAACCAAAGCAATTAAACAAACCAAGCACCAACAATCCTCAACACAAATTCTGAAATATGGTGTAGGTCAATCAGCCACAGTAAGTCACGAGAACTTACCTCGCGTCCGTAGCACACCAAGCTCTGTCCACGAGTGTTGTTCGCCTAAACCAATTTATAGAAACCATAAATACATCCATTAGAGGTGTTATTACGCTAAACCTATCGATTTTAAACATTAACCTATGTTTTTAACAACACCCTACGAAACCCTAATGGTTTAAGAACCTAGAAATCGAAATCTAACGCTCCAAGACTGTAGATTCTTACCTAGGGAGTGTTTTTTTTTTGTAGAAGAAATGTGAAGGACGAGTTGCCGATAGGGAAAACTTCATCGCCGGGAGGGAAAACACGTGAGAGGGGGAAAGAAAATCGCCAAAGCTCTCTGGACGAAGCAATGCCAGAGTGAAAAATCGTGGGAGGGGAAGAGTGTTGTGAAATCTTTGTTATTAACTTGACTTGCCAAATTACCATCTTGCCCCTCAAATTGATTCTATATTTATTTCCTTGTTTAACTATCGATTCGGTTCTCCAAAACTTCCCTATTTCACTGGTAATTCCAATTTATTATACGGGCTTCATTGAAACCTTCCACTCGTAAACGGAATTATTTGACATATTTATATAAATGCCATTATATATTGAAATAAATTAAACCCCGTAAAACCGGGTATTACATTCCATCCACCTTAATTAAAATTTTGTCCCCAAAATTTGATTACACAAATAGTTCAGGGTACTTGGACACCATATCCTGCTGCCTCTCCCAAGTAGCTTCCTCCGCTCCGTGGTTCCGCCATAACACCTTGATTAGTAGAATTTCTTTGTTCCTCAATACCTTAATAGAGGATTCCAGAATTGTACCGATTTTTCCACATAGGTTATCGTTGGTTGCACCTCAATCTCCGGTGCTTCTACAACATGCAACGGGTCACGCACACACCTCCTGAGCATGGATACGTGAAAGACGTTGTGGATGCTCTCCATAGATACCGGGAGCTGTAATCAATATGCCATCTTCCCAATTCTCTTCAAAATAGTGAATGGCCCCACATAGCGAGGGCTTAGCTTCCCTTTTTTCCCGAATCGCATAATGCCTTTGAATGGAGAAATCTTTAAATACACCTCGTCGCCCTCATTAAACTCCAACTCCCTTCTTCTATTGTCAGCATAGCTTTTCTGTCGGCTTTCTGCTATCTCCATACACTGCCTAATAATGGCAATCTTCTCCGCCATCTGCTGCAAAATATCTAGGCCGATTATGCTAGATTCACGAACTTCATCCCAGTGTAGTGGCGATCTACATTTTTGCCCATACAGCGCCTCATATGAAGCCATGCCGATAGTAGCCTGGAAGCTGTTATTATAGGAAAACTCGATCAGTGGCAAGTACCTGCTCCACGATCTTTGAAACTCCAATATACAGGCTCTAAGCATATCCTCAAGAATTTGATTCGTTCGTTCTATCTGACCATCGGTCTGAGGATGAAACGCCGTGCTGAAGTTCAACTGAGTTCCCATGGCCTTGTGCAAACTCTTCCAAAATCTCGAGGTGAATCTCGGATCTCGATCCGAAACTACTGAGACCCGTGTAGCCTGACAATTTCCTGCACATATAGCTCGGCGAGCTGATCCATGGAGAATGTTGCTTTAACTGGAAGAAAGTGGGCTAACTTCGTTAAACGGTCCACTATCACCCAGGTCCTGTCGTGCCCCTTCGTTGTTCTCGGGAGTCCAGCAATAAAATCCAAAGAAATTTACTCCCATTTCCACTCCGAGATCGATAGTGGCTGTAAGGTTCCGGCCGGCCTCTGGTGCTCTGCTTTGACCTGTTGGCAGACTAAACAAGTTTCTACATACCTGGTGACCTCTCTTTTTATGTTCGGCCACCAGAAGTGCTGTTTCAAGTCCCGGTACATCTTGGTGCTTCCCGGGTGCACAAAATAAGCTGAGGAGTGTGCCTCGGCCAAAATTTCTTTCTTCAACTCCTCGTCGTTAGGCACGTACCATCTATGCTTAAATCTCAATACACCATCGTCCGACAGGCTGAAATCGGACAGGTCCTCAGAGGTTACGCTCAATCGATACCTCTCGCATTCTAAGTCCCTCTGTTGAGCTTCTCGGATTTTTTCTATGATTGTCTGCATTAGCAAAATATTTGTGAGCATAGATAACTCAGCCACGATCTCTACATCAAACCTCTCGATTTCTGTCTTTAACACTGTCGACATCGTGGCAAGTGAAGACTGACTCGAAGAAGGCATTCTGCTCAAAGCATCTGCGACTTTATTCGCCTTTCCTAGGTGGTATTTAATCTCAAACTCGTAGTCTTTGACAAACTCTAACAATCTTCTTTGCCGCATGTTCAATTCCTTCCGCGTAAACAGATATTTTAAGCTCTTGTGGTCTGAATATATTTCGCATTGCTGCCCGTATAAATAATGTCTCCAAATTTTCAATGCAAAGACGACGGCTGCGAGTTCTAGATCATGCGTCGGATAATTCTGTTCATACAGCCTTAACTGTCGAGACGCATAGGCAATAACCCTTCATTCCTGCATAAGTACACATCCAAGACCAACCTTATATGCATCGCAATAAATGCTAAACTTCTCACCCTCAATTGGCAGCGTTAAAACTGGAGCCGTTGTCAATTTTTGTTTCATCTCTTCGGAAGCTTTTATCACATGCAGCTGTCCATATGAACTTCTCATTCTTTCGTGTCAAGCATGATAGGGGACTATAATTTTCGAGAATCCCTTTATGAACTTCCTGTAATATCTGGCCAATCCGAGAAATCCACGTACCTCACTCACGTTCTTAGGCTGTGGCCAATCCCTGACAACCTCAATTTTGGTCAAGTCCACAGAAATCCCCACTTGAGATATAGCATGGCCGAGAAAGTCTATTCGGTCTAGCTAAAACTCGTATTTAGAAAAACTTCGGATATAGTTGATGTTGCCTTAAAATTCCTAAGACAATGCGTAGTTGCTCCTCGTGTTCTTCTTTCGTCTTTGAATAGACTAAGATGTCGTCGATAAAGACAATGACAAACTTGTCCAAATACTCCTTGAAGAGACTATTCATCAAATCCATAAACGCTGCAGGGGCATTCGTAAGACCAAAAGACATCACAAGAAATTCATAGTGCCCATACCCCATCTGGAATGCCGTCTTTTGAATATCTTCCTTCCAGACCTTCAACTGGTAATAACCCGAGCGTAGGTCAATCATTGAAAACACTCGGGCACCCTGCAGTTGATCAAACAGGTCATCAATCTTGGGCAACGGATATTTATTCTTTACCGTCAATTTGCTCAACTCTCGGTAGTCAATGCACATCCTGAGAGTTCCGTCTTTCTTCTTGACGAACAGAACTGGTGCACCCCATGGAGAGAAACTGGGTCGGATGAATCCCTTATCCAACAACTCTTCTAGCTGAGATTTCAACTCCCTGAGTTCGACAAGCGCCAACCTGTACGGATTCTTCAAAACAGGTCATGTACCTGGATATACGTCGATCACGAACTCTATCTCCCTGTCTGGCGGTAATCCTGGAAGATCATCAAGGAAGATGTCTGAAAACTCCTTAACAATTGGTAGGTCACTTGGCTTTACTCCGTTAAGCAACTGAGTATCAATCACTGTGACCAAGTATACCGAGCATTTATCTTTAAACTGCTTACTAACCTTCAGCGAATAGCAAGCCGGTAACCTGCTTAACCTATTCATTGCCTGATAAGCAAACTCCTCTTTACCTGAGGGCTGAAAAGTCAACAACCCAGATCGACAATCAATGGTGGCGAAGTGGCGAGATAGCCAATCCATCCCCAAGATAAGATCATACCACTCTATGCCCATAACTATCAACCGAGCATAAAGGGTATTGTTCCCTACAGAGACGATATTGCCCTGAAGGATGTGATCTGACTGCATAAACTCCCCTGAAGGCAGCATTACTCGATACTCGTACTCTGCCAACTCAGGCACTATCCTCAGTCTAGCTACGCATGCAATTGAAATAAACAATTGTGTAGCACCCGTATCTATCAATGAAAATACGGTTACTCCTGTGACCAAAATAGTATTTGTTATAACAGAGGGCTGGGCCTCGTCGTCAACATCGCCTGGCTCAATGAAGGCAAAAATTATTGAGGCAACTCTCTTTTGATCGGTAGCCGCTCTTGGACAACTCTGAGCATA
Source organism: Begonia masoniana (assembly GCA_022432975.1). Lineage (NCBI taxonomy): Eukaryota > Viridiplantae > Streptophyta > Magnoliopsida > Cucurbitales > Begoniaceae > Begonia > Begonia masoniana. Next base: position 39,411,210 of record CM039502.1, read on the forward strand.
ATGACCTACCTCCCCGCACCTGTAACACTGGTTCGTGCCCAATCTACAAGCGCCAAAATGAGGCTTCTGACACTTCGAGCATACCGGTCTCAGAGCATCCTCCTGAACTTGTTTTCCTTACCCTTGGTCACCTTTTCCATCTAAAGGGCCTCTTAGTGCCCCTTTGTTTTTGTGGTTGTTGTGGCCCTCTTGGCTGCCAGCTCTTATTTTGAGATCGAGGCTGTAATTCCCAAAAGAACCCTCTAACTGGCTCCCTCGGTTTGACGTAACACTGTTTGACAGACTCAATCTCCAGTGCCCTGGCCACGATCTCAATAAAGGGCACGTTCCTCACCCGTGATATGATGACACCTTTTCGGATATCTTGATTTAGCCCTTGCATTGTAACACCTAGCTTTACGGGTTTTCAGTTTTCTTTGTAAATATGTCAAATTAAGTCTGTTTTGCGAGCATAGAGCGTTATTAGAATCCTAATGATTAATATGGATTTTAATAGAAATATGAAAATTTTTGAAGTAGTAACGCTAAATTACGAGTTTTGTGTTGCTCGTAATAAAATAGGTATTTTGGTAAATATAGTAAACTAGGTCCGTTTTTCAAACGGACAGTTTTAATAAAGCCCGAATAATAAGTTGGAACTATCGATGAAATAAGGAAATTTGGAGAAAACGAATAGCTAGTCAAATAACGAAATAAGTGATAAAACTTAATTCCTTCCCCCTCCTTCCTGGCACCCACGATTTCACACAGAGAGAGACCAATTTCTCTCTGCGGTTCTTCCTCCCCTCTCGTGCATTTCCCTCTTCCGGCGACTAATGGCTCCATTCCGGCGACCGGTTCTTCACGTTTCTTTTCCGTCTTCGCTCTCTAGGTAAGACCTTGTACTTTTGTAACAATAGATTTCGATTTCTAGAGTTAAACGATTAGAGTTCGTTTAGGATTTTTGTTAAAAAAAAACATGGATTAAGGTTGGAAATGGATAGGTTTAGCGTGATTAGGCTTCTAAGTAACGTATTAGTGGTTATTGAACATAGTTAGACGAATTATTGATGAATGTTAGGGTTTTTGGTTAATTGGAGGACTTGGAAACTCCATTAATGGAGAAGTGGGAATAATGAGCGTAAGGTGCTCGATTAAACGCCTCAAAGAGTTAAATTAGAATTTTAGGGGATATCCTTTAGCTAGGGACTTCGTTATCCTTTAGAGATTGATTTCCTGAGGCCGGTTTTTAATGACGATCGTTATGAATTTCCTTAGGTGAACAACGCTCGTGGATGGAGCTCAGTGCACTACGGACGACAAGTAAGTTCTCGTGACTTACTAAGGCTGATTGGCCTACACCGTACGTCGAAGTCGCGTCAAGGATCATTGGTGAATTGCTCGTTTAAATGTTTTGGTTGGGTAGTTAGGATTAGTTCTTTATAGGTTATATTTTTGTTGTCTTGATGATATGTATGATGAATGTTTACCTTACGCATCTAACTGTTCATGCATCACGTCTTTTAAAATAGCATGAAAACGAATTTCTGCACATGTTTAAGAAAATGAAATGAACGAACGAAATAAATCTACGTAATCTGTTATCTGGTCACAGCGAGGTGGATTTAGCCCTCGGTGACAATCTGTCTACGACCTACTTAAAAAGTAAAATGAATCAACTAAATGAATCTACGTAATCTGTTATCTGGTCACGGCGAGGTGGTTTAGACCTCGGTGACAATCTATCTGCGATGTAATAAAAAAGAACATGTCTGTATAATTCATGAAAAGCATATGCACAGCATGCATCTGCATTTACGAAACTTACTTAGCCTTTAACTCATAGTTGTCTGTATGGTGTAGGTGATTTTGAGATAGGTGAGGACGAGATCTCTCCACCCGAGGAATGAGCAGTTGAAGAAACATGGCCCGTGGGAGTGTGCTGGGCAGTCGATGTGTATTTTGACCTGTGGGGATGTAAGTAAGTGTTTTAGGGATTTTGATGGATAGAAGGATAGGAAAAATTGTATAGTTGAATCATTTTAGGATGCCTTGTTCTGGATAGTCGATAAAATTGTTTTATAAAATATTTTACTAAGTCTTATTTGGATTTTTAATGGAATTGCTTGGAGGATTTTAAGTTTTATAGGGATTTATTTAGTTTTCAAACGTCTCCCCGCAGTTCGTTTTCGCGAAAACTTATTTCGTTTTGAATAATTCTCGAGTCGGTTTTGAGTGAGATTATAGAGAATGTACAGAGTATTGGGTGATTTTATGTGGAAATATATTGTGGTGATGTATGAAATGTTTAGAGGTGAATTGATGCAGGAAGAATGGTGAATGAAGAGTTGTGTATGTGAGCGTGGTGTGCAGGAAATGAAGGCGTGGAAGAAGAAAAAGAAAGGGAGGGGTGATCGATCGCGGGAAGGAAGGCGATCGAACGTAGAACTCTCTGATTTTCTAGAGGAGTTTCCGATCGTTCGCCTGGAGAAGGGCGAACGATCGGTTTGCAGGTTAGGCTACGCGTTCTGGAAGCAGAACGTGAGCCGATCGATCGGTTGTGAAGGGGGCGATCTATCGCCCGTTGAGGGGCCGATCGATCGCCTATGTAAAATATTGGTTCGGGCGATTTTTCCCTCCCCCTCACTCTGTCGATTGTTCTTTTAATATAATAGTTTTATTTAAATTGTTTTCCACTATTTATACCTTGATTTACTAAGCAAAACTATGATTTAGAATTTAAAAGTTTAGAATTTACTTAGTGTTACAAAAAGAAAAATTTTATATGGAAATTTAGGGTCAGTATTAGGGTCGCTAAAGTTATAGTATCAGAGCCCCGGGGTTTTAAAATTGGTTCTGTAGACTGCTCGACTGCGCATGCCACAACACGAACATCCTTCCTCAACTGTAAGTACGTTTTATTTTATTTTCTTGTTTTGTTTTTTAGGATTATTTGTGCTAACCTTTATAGGAGATATAAAATGGTCTGTGGTAAAGATGTTAGGGATGAAGCCCTGGATAGGCTGAAGGATTTACTCGATCAACAGGCAATGCATATAGACTGACAAGCTTAGCTTATAGATAGGCAATCTCACGAACTCGAGATATTGACAAACCGAGAAGACCCAAGGACCCAAGGGGTGGCCGCTCCCAATAACCACGGTATGAAGAGGATGAGCAAGGAAGAAATCAAACAAAGCCGACGAAAGTGCGTACGAGGAACTTCTCGAAGACTTCGTTGTCCTGAATGCCAGAAGGAGCACTATGGAAATTGTAGATTAGGCACGGATAAGTGCTTTCGATATGGTGTGGTTGGCCACTATGTTAAGGGTTGCCCAAAGCCGGGCAGGGACCAACCGGGAAGGAATCAGAAAAATGTTACACTAAAGATGCTTGCCTTGACCGGAGAAGAAGAAACTGCCTAACCTTCAGCTGTTCCAGGTAGGGTTTTATTTCAACAATTAATGGAATGAAGAACATTAGAATGGAGATGTAGTATAGAGTGAGAATTTGAAGGTGATAATCATGTAATGAATAGGAGTAGGTTTGAAAATAGAGAGGTAAGAGAATAGTAGAAGGTGGGTAAGAAGAGTTCCTAAGTGAACCTCGGCGATAAGGCAGTAGATAGATGCAGGACGATATGGGCCTTATAGAAAGAGAGTTATGCGTTAGTAGGATTAGCCTGACTTAACCACAAGAAGTCGTATGTTTAGAATTTTGTTACTATTAGAGGGTTGCAACATATGGGATCTAAGATTTAAGTAGATAGAAAATGGACCCTAATTGACAAACCCTCGGAGTTTTAGAATATAACTCTTCAGAGAGAAATTTGAAGCTTAGATATAAGATTTATTGAGGAATACCCTAGATTGTCGAAGTACAATAGTACGTCTAAGTGAATAGAGGACCTAGTAAGAACTCATATAATTTAGATCAGCGTGTGGTTGAAAGTAATTAGACAAAAACGATATTAGAAGGAGAAGCGGCTTTTACTCAGGAATTTTAGAGAATGTAGTTGATCAATACTGAGTTGCGGACGAAAGATTTAGGCGCAGCTTAGGTGTGTTCGTAGTAGCCAATGCCCATGAAGAAAATAGATGGATCAAATCGAAGTTGGAACATTGATAAATTTCGAGGGCATTAAGGGACGAGTAAAACGTAGACGCGTCGGGCCATTGGTACTACTTGGTCAAGGAATGTGGGACTAAAACATAAGAGTTGGACTATTTTAGAAACCCAAATACTTTAGCTAATCAAAGAAGGGTTTAACACCATGAATTAAAAGTCATCTTTAGAGGTAAGTGTGACGTGTGCAACGTTAAGAGAAATGGTGAACCGACAAGAGTGTTTATAATTTGTGGAAAAAGATGACAAATTATGAAATTACACATTCTTTTGGCTTAAAAGTGTAGGGGTTTTAGTTATGGCCCTATAGTTAATACAGTTTAAGTTAAAGGTCACAGCCTTAGGCTTACCTCTAGTATGGAAGTAGAAACATCAGTGTTCGATGAACTAGGAGGGTTAACCTTAACGAAAAGATGTTTCTGAATCCTTCTTTTGGGAAAATAGAGGGGTAAGATTTGAAAATCTGAGAATAGTTGGAATAAGGGCGTAAACTTATCCGTAACAAGTTTGCAAACAAGAAGATCATTTGATGAATCATTTCAAGAGAGCCAAGTAGAATATTAGAACCCGACTAGGAGGAACGAAAGAGGTTAGATGTAACGCCCGGTTTTAAGGGAAGTTTTAATAGAGCCATAACAATAAATTGGAATTTGTGGTGAAATAAGAAAATTTAGAGAAAGCCGGATTGTTAGTCAATTAACGAGACAAAGAAGAAAATAATAGAAAATTAAGTGGAGGGGCGAATTGGTAAATTGACAAGCCAAATTTTAATAGAAATCACAAATCCCTCATTTCCTCTCCACCCTTACGCGATTCCTTTTTTTTTTCCTCTCCTTCTCCACGGCGACTTCTTCTTCCTCCTCATAGAACCTCTCACTTCCGGCGACGAGGTTCTCCTCCAGCGACGAACCTTCACGTCTTCTTCTCTTTCTACGACCCTAGGTAAGAATCTATAGTTTTGAGAGGATAGATTTCGATTTCTAGAGTTTAAACGGTTAGGTTTTCGTTTAGGGTTTTGTTAGAAATGTGAACTAATGTTGAAAATCGATAGGTTATCGTATTTATGATTCTAATAGGCGTATTTATGGTGAATTGTGGGAGTTAGTTGGAATTAATTAGGGTTGTTGAGGTTTTGGGTGGTTGGAGGTTTTAAAAACCCTATTAATGGGGGTTAGGAAGTTCACGAGCACGAGTTGCTCGATGAAATGCCCGAGAGAGTTTGATTAGAGTTTTAAGAAATTTTGTTTAGTTAGGAGTTTTGTAATTTTTGAAGTTTGAATGTTTAGGCTCGATTTTGACAACGAATGCTATGGATTGACTTAGGTGACAAAGCTCAAGACGAGGGGCTCGGTGTGCAACGGACACGAGGTAAGTCTCTGTGACTCCTTTGGCCGATTGGCCTACACCATAAGACTATGTCGATCGAGGAATTAGAGATGCTCGTTGTGTTGGGTAATTAGGTTGGGTAGTTAGTTTAGTTAGATTGTTGAATGTATAAGTTTATTGTTTGCATGCTTCGTTTTCATTATGTCATTGTACACATGCCTGCATCAAGATTTTAATAAAAAGCACGAAAAAGGAATTTCTATGCATGTTTTTACAAAATGAAAAGGTAAATGAATGTAATGATGGTCACGTCGATGGTAGTGGTTCAGACATGGCTGTCAGATGAAGCATGTTTTCCCCCCGGTTATATACGAGGGGCTGTCCAATCGATGGATGTGCCACTCCTATCTAGCGAGAGTGAAGCCCCGGTGACATAAATGAAAGGAATAGCGAAAAGGTAGGATGCATGATTTATAAACTGTACATGCATAGCATTCACGTGCATTCACGTAGACTTACTGAGCCTCTAGCTCACATTTTATTTCTATGGTGTAGGTGACTTCGATATAGGTGAGGATGACGTCGCTCCGCCCGAAGTTTAAGCAGTTTGAAGAAGAATGCTCACGAGAGTGTGCTGGCGCAGTCGAAGCTTATTTTGACCTTTGGGGACGTAGGTAAATGTTTTGGGAAATTGATAGATAGGAATATAGGAATTTGTATAGTTAGAAACATTTTTGGATGCTTCGTTTCTGGATAGTTAATATTTGATGTTTGGATGTTTATTTTCGATAGTTCGTGAACATATATGTATATCATGTTCATTTTGATGTTTCTGGAAATGGAGAATGTTATTTTTAATGTTTTTGGAAGTTCTGAATGAATGGTGTGCAAGTACAGGGGAAATTGTATGGGTTTCGGTTAAGTGTTCGGTAGATTCTATCATTTTGTGATCGGCAGAAGTTTATATAAGTGTTTGATCAAAGTCAATCGACAGATGTGTTCGGTTACTGTTGAGCGGTGGATGTGGCTTGGCAGAAGTTGAGCGGTGGATGTGAGCGGTAGAAGTGTACAGTGAATATGAGCGGTGGATGTGATCAGCGGTGGATGTGGCTTGGCAGAAGTTGAGCGGTGGATATGAGCGGTAGAAGTGAACAGTGGAGGTGAGCGGTAGATGTGAACAGGGAAAATTTTGGGATTGGGCCCTTTTTGCCCTCTGTTCTGCTTGGCCGATTTCTCTTCTGTTTTAATGGTTTTATTTAATTGATTTTTAAATATGTTTCAACAATTTATACTTTGATTTAACGATTTAACAAAATGATTCACTTGAAAAAAAAATAGTAAAATAAAAAGGGGTAATTCTAGGAATAGTTTAAGGGTCGTTACAGTTATGGTATCATAGCCCCCGGGTTTTAAAAACGGTTCTGTAGACTGCTCAACTGCACAGCTACTACGCAGATATCCTTCTTCAGTTGTAAGTATGTTTAAATGATTTGTTTACATTCAATTTCTTAGGATTATTTGTTTAACTTTTGTAGGAGTTATAGAAAATGGTTCGAGGTAGAGACGCCAGAGATGATGCCTTAGATAGGCTGACCGATTTGCTGGACCCTCAGGCTCAACATATGGACCGACAAGCGCAACAGATCGAGAACTTAGTGAACTGAGAAAATGAGAGTGCCTGAGATATAGTTGTTCCGGACAACCACAGCATGGAGAGGTTTTAGAAGCTACGGCCTCCAATATTCAACAGACAATCTACGGACCCCTCTATTGCTGAGGAGTGGGTTCGAACGATGGAAGACATGTTGGCGTATGCCAAAGTGGACAATGCTGAGAAGGTCGCGTGCGTCACATTCCACCTTGCATTGGATGCTCGATCTTGGTGGGATTCTTTTAAGGTGACGGCGGACGTGGCACTGATGAGGTGGGAACGGTTTAAGACTGTATTCTTTGATAAGTATTTCAGCCGTACAGTGAGGGCGGCAAAGAGAGCTAGTTTACGCAGCTGAAGCTGACAAGTATAGTTGTGGAGTATATCAGGAAGTTTAAAGCTTTATCCCAGTTCGCACCGCGCCTAGTCAGCGATAATGAAGAGAAGGTGCAACAGTTTATGGATTGATTAAATCGGGAGATTCGGAAGAACATTATAGTATCTGGCATTCTAGATGTGCTCTACGAGGACATTCCAACGAGAGCCTTAGAGTTTGAGGCTGCAGAATTGACCTGTGTTAAACATAGAGAGCCTACTAAAGGCTTCTTTCGCGAGATTCAGCCTCAGGTACGGAATCGAGGCTGGCAACCCAGAGGACAACCACAACAGCAAAGAGGCGTTAAAAGACCTCATGAAGGAGGAAATGATTAGGGCAAAGGGAAGCAGGTTCAGGGAGCTAGTCAAAAGCCTATTTGTCCTAAGTGCTAGAAGGAACATTTTGGCGAGTGTCGGATGGGTACCAACAGTTGTTATAGATGCAGAGAGGTTGGCCATAATATCATGAACTGCCCGTTATTAGACCTAAATCAGACAGGCAGAAATCAACAGGGCAGAGATCAGCGAAGAGTTATGCCGAGGATCTTCGCATTTATTGAGCCTTGTGATATCGACGACGAGGCTCAGCCATCCATCATAGCAGGTACTATTTTAGTCATGGGTGTACCAGTATTTTTTTGATAGACACGGGAGCTACGCACTCATTCATTTCAACTGCTTGCATGGCTAGATTGGGGTTAGTGTCTGAGTTAGCAGAATATGAGTATAGAGTGATGCTGCCTTCGGGAGCTCTTATGCAGTCTGATCGTGTCTTTCAAAGCAACGTTGTCTCCGTAGGGATTAATACCCTCTATGCTTGCCTGATAGTTATGAGCATAGAGCAGTACGATCTAATTCTGGGGATGGATTGGCTTTCACGTCACTTTGCCACCATTGACTGTCGATCCGGGTTAGTAACTTTTCAGCCTCCGGACAAGGAAGAGTTCTCATATCATGCATTAAATAGGTCAAGTGGGTCACCTATTTCTTATTCTATGAAGGTTCAAGAGCAGTTTAAGGGCGAATGCTCTGTTTATCTGGCTACCGTGATTGATACTCGGTTGCTCAGCAAGGTAAAACTAGAGGACCTTCTAGTGTTTAGAGAATTCTCTGAGATCTTTCTCGATGATCTTCCTGGATTACTACCGAACAGAGAGATTGAGTTTGTGATTGATGTGTATCCAGGCTCTGCGCCTGTGTTAAAGAATCCTTACAGACTGGCACTTGCTGAATTAAAAGAGCTGAACTCTCAGTTGGAAGAGTTGTTAAACAAGGGGTTCATTCGACCCAGTTTCTCTCCTTGTGGTGCGCCAGTCTTGTTTGTCAAAAAGAAAGATGGAACTCTCCGAATGTGCATCGATTATAGAGAGTTGAATAAGCTAACGGTGAAAAATAAGTATCCACTGCCCCAGATTGACGACCTGTTTGATTAACTGCAGGGTGCTCGAGTGTTTTCGATGATTGACCTACGCTCGGGTTATTATCAGTTAAAGGTCCGGAGAGAGGATGTTCAGAAAACGGCCTTCCGAACAAGGTATGGACATTACAAATTTCTTGTGATGTCTTTTGGACTTACGAATGCTCCTGCAGCGTTTATGGACTTGATGAACCGTGTGTTTAAGGAGTATTTAGACAAGTTTGTCGTCGTCTTCATTGATGACATCTTGATCTATTCAAAGACAAAAGAAGAGCACGAGGAGCATTTGCGAATTGTTCTAAGGATTCTGTGCCAACATCAATTGTATCCGAAGTTCTCTAAGTGCGAGTTTTAGCTTGATCGGATTAGTGTTCTCGTCCATATCATATCTCGGGAGGGAATTTCGGTATATCCGACAAAGAATGAAGTCGTTAGGGGCTGGCCACAGTCTAAAAATATGCAAGAGGTACGAGGATTTCTTAGCTTGGTTGGATATTACAGGAAGTTCATTGAGGGGTTTTCAAAGATAGCTGTCACGACCCCAGGAGGAATCGCCACACAATTCATTACTTAGTCTCTTAATCATTTTGTTCTTACCTCACACATCTTGATCATTATTAGTGTTAATATTATATTTTTTTTTAAGCATCTCTTAAACTGCATCTACCGATAGAGTCATAAACTCTCATCGACCGATGATCACGTGCCCGTCACGCGACACGTCTGATTCCAACCAGCAATAGACATCCACCGGTGGTCACGGGCATTGCACGTGTCTAATTAAAGACATCGCTCGGTCTCGAACATTCTCCACTAGATGTTCATATTTACATTACATCGACCGGTGGTCATGTGTGCCTCACGTGACTAATTAAAACGTTACTCAGGCAATAAACGACAAGAAAATACTCACATCATCCGGTGACTAAACGACAAGCTACATTACCATCATCTGGTGACTAAACATACTACATCATCCGGTGACATCATCCGGTGACTAACATACTACATCATCTGGTGACTAAACATACTACATCATCCGGTGACCAAACATACTACATCATCCGGTGACTAAACATACTACATCATCCGGTGACTAAACATACTACATCATCCGGTGACTAAACATACTACATCATCCGGTGACTAACATACTACATCATCCGGTGACTAACATACTACATCATCCGGTGACTAACATACTACATCATCCGGTGACTAACATACTACATCATCCGGTGACTAAACATACTACATCATCCGGTGACTAACATACTACATCATCCGGTGACTAACATACTACATCATCCGGTGACTAAACATACTACATCATCCGGTGACTAAACATACTACATCATCCGGTGACTAAACATACTACATCATCCGGTGACTAACATACTACATCATCCGGTGACTAAACGACAAGCTACATTACCATCATCTGGTGACTAAACATACTACATCATCCGGTGACCAAACATACTACATCATCTGGTGACTAAACATACTACATCATCCGGTGACTAAACATACTACATCATCCGGTGACTAAACATACTGCATCATCTAGTAACTAAACCGGAAGACTCAATCGTTCAACTTCTATCATTTGACATCCGTCGATGATGTCAGCCGGGTGATTGCCTCATCCAGCTTCTTTCATACGGCAGTAAAACACTATAATCATCAACCAACTTCATCCAAATCTTAACTTGGTAACTATAAACCTCAATGACTGAGAATCATAGACTCAACCAGAATACACATAGCGGAAGACTTAGGTTAATAACACGTTCCACATCTAAAAAAAAAACATTCTCAGACTCAGTAATCAAATCAAACAATCTCAAACTCAATGTTTTAAAATAATCTTATCCTACCCAGACTTTCATATTTAAAATCATACTGACATGATTCACGCATTAACCAAGGGTCTTAATCGCCTATCTAGCCTTGCACTGTCATTCTGAGCATCCTCTAGCAACCGGCTTTAAGCATCATCTCTGGATTGGGAATCCTCACATGTGAACTCTTCACCTACATCATAAGATTTAACTATAAGCCTAATGCTTAGTAAGGAATGCAACACTAACATGGATGCATGAATGTATAATTCGGGAAACACATGCTCATAAGTCTTTTTTCGTTCATATCTTTGCTCGTAATCATCATTCATAATCATTGATCATATTCTTCATTTAAGTTGTGTGGATTAAGAGAGGATTTGTGCCGGTAAAGGGGGTTCGACAGTGAGTTTGATCTTGGTTCCTACTGCCGGTCGTATTCATATGTCCCTCTTTTGGACTGTGACATACGCCGAACCGCCCCCAACCCTCACTTAGCCCACGTTGCATAAGTTTTATCTTTTTACTTAATTCATGAGAAAACCATGCTCTTAAAACATTTTCATATGCATAAAATAGTCATGATGCATGTACATGGAAATTCTTAAATCATCAGGCTACAGAACAGAGCATCCTCCCAACATGAAAACTTACCATTAAACTAAACATTAACATAAGTACGAGACAGTAGCATAAATGGCCTCTAATCGTCATGTCAGTTACTATCTAGCATCCTTTGATGTAAGGTCCTAATGACCGAGAAACCTATACATTCACTTACCTGGTTTCCTTAGCAACTTGAGCTCTTCTCTTCGGACTTCTTCGCCTAAAATATTTACATTGCAGTAGTTAAAACAAAATCCTATTAGTTCTAATCACAGGTCATCCTAGAGTCTAATAGCTAAAGTCATTCCCGAATCCATAGTTTAATACTCTATGCAGTCTGAAATCCAAAAACCGAAATAGACAGACTCGACTATCGATTACCCAGGGTTGGTTATTTTAAATGTCCAGAATCGATTCGAAATGACATTACCGATCTCGGATTTTAAAACGTCCTTATTATTACACGGCCATTGAAGAATCCAGAACTTCAACACATAGCTGAAAACAGAGCTTAACGACTAATAGATAGCTACATTGTCAAACTCGTACCTCGAGCACAAAATAGCCGAGAAGTAGCAAGGACACCGATCGTCGAAGGAGAGATTTCCAGCTGACAGAGAGCGAGAGCTCGGGAGAGAAAATCGCCGAGAGTAATGACGACTACAGTGAGGTTTAATGTAGGTTTGAACCCTTTCCATTTTATTTAAATACCGGTCTCAATCCACTATTATTACAACTTTGCCACTCAACCTAGTTTAAATCCACACGAAATTAATTAAGCTTGGCACAAAATTCTAAACTGTGAAGATTGAATATTCATGACCGTTAAAATAGTTAGGAAAGTCACCTGGTCGTCTTGTCGGGTGTTACAATAGCAGTCCCTCTATCCCGGTTTACGAGGAAAAATGAGAAGTTTGTATGGTCGCCCGCATGTGAAAAGAGTTTTATGGAGCTGAAACAGAGATTGACTACGGCTCCAGTTCTGACACTGCCAGTTGAGGGTGTTAAGTTCAGTATTTACTGTGACGCCTCAAGAGTCAGACTGGGGTGTGTATTGATGCAAGAAGGCAGAGTCATTGCCTATGCTTCTCGGCAGTTGAAGCCGTATGAGCAAAACTATCTGACACACAACCTTGAGATTGCAGCGGTTGTCTTTTCTTTAAAAATCTGGAGACACTATCAGTATGGGCAGCAGTGTGAGGTGTTCTCCGATCACAGAATCTTAAAGTCTTTGTTTACGCAGAAAGAACTTAATATGCGACAGCAAAGGTGGTTGGAGCTCGTTAAAGATTATGACTTCGAAATTAAATACCACCAAGGGAAGGCAAATAAAGTCACAGACGCTTTAAGGAGAATGCCTTCTTAGTCAGCCTTTGCTTGCATCGATGTCGGGAAAGCTAAGGTCTAAGATCGAGAGGTTTGATGTGGAGATTGTGGCCGAGTTGTCCACTATGCTCATGAACATTTCTCTTAGGCCGACAATAATTGACAGACTTTGAGAAGCTCAGAAGGAAGACTTAGGGTGTAAGAGATATCGATTGAGTGTGGCATCTGAGGACCCGTCTGATTTCAGCTTGTCGGATGATGGTGTATTGAGATTCTGGCATAGGTGGTACGTGCTTAACAATGAAGAGCTTAAGAGAGAAATCTTAACCGAGGCACACTCCTCGGCGTATTCAGTGCATCCGGGGAGCACAAAAATGTACAGAGACCTGAGACAACATTTCTGGTGGCCGAACATGAAGAGAGAGATTGCCAAGTATGTGGAAACCTGCCTGGTTTGCCAACAGGTTAAAGCGGAACACCAAAGGCCAGCCGGAACTTTACAACCAATGCCAATTCTAGAGTGGAAATGGGAGCAAATCTCTATGGATTTTATTGTTAGACTCCCAAGAACGACGAAAGGGCACGATGGCATCTGGGTGATTGTGGATCGTTTGACAAAGACGACCCACTTTCTATCAGTGAAGATGGCCTATTCTATCGATCAGCTCACCGAGCTATATGTGCAAGAGATCGTCAGGTTACACGGACTGCCTATTTCGATTGTCTCCGATAGAGATGCCAAATTTACTTCAAAGTTCTGGAAGAGTTTACATAAGGCCAAGGGAACTCAGTTGAATTTTAGCACGGCGTTTCATCCTTAGACCGATGGACAGACGGAAAGAACAAATCAGATTCTTGAGGATATGCTTAGAGCTTACGTGCTGGAGTTTCAGGGCTCGTGGAGTCGATATTTGCCCTTGATTGAGTTCTCTTACAACAATAGCTTCCAGGCTACGATTGGCATGGCTCCGTATGAGGCATTGTATGGTCGAAAGTGTAGGTCTCCGCTATACTGGGACGAGGTTGGCGATGCTAGTATAATCAGCCCAGATATTTTGCAGCAAATAGCGGAGAAGATCGCTGTTATCAGACAACGTATGGAGATAGCACAGAGCTCCAAAAGAGTTATGCTGACACCAGACGAAGGGAATTACAGTTCAAGGAAGGTGACGAAGTGCACTTGAAGATTTCTCCGTTTAAGGGCGTTATACGATTCAAAAGAAGGGGCAAGTTAAACCCTCGTTTTGTGGGGCTCTTTCCTATTTTGAAGAGGATCGGGACCATGGCGTACAGGTTACAACTTCCGGCATCCATGGAAGGTGTTCACAATGTGTTTCACGTGTCCATGCTTAGAAAATGTGTGCGTGATCCATCACACGTCATTGAAACAAGAGAAATCGAGGTGCAACCAACGCTAACCTACGTGGAAAGCCGGTACGAATTTTGGAATCCTCTATCAAAGTACTACGCAACAAAGAGATTCCGCTAGTCAAAGTCCTATGGCGGAACCACAATGTGGAGGAAGCTACTTGTGAGAGGCAGTAGAAAATGATGTCGAAATATCCTGAACTATTTGTTTAGTCAAATTTTGAGGACAAAATTTAAATAAGGTGGATGGAATGTAACGCCCGATTTTACGGGAAGTTTTAATGGAGCCATAACAATAAATTGGAATTTGTGGCGAAATAAGAAAATTTGGAGAAAGTGAGATTGTTAGTCAATTAACGGGACAAAGAAGAAAATAATAGAAAATTAAGTGGAGGGGTGAATTGGTAAATTAACAAGCTAAATTTTAATAGAAATCACAAATCCCTCATTTCCTCTCCACCCTTACGCGATTCCTTTTTTTTTCCTCTCATTCTCCACGGCGACTTCTTCTTCCTCCTCACGCAACCTCTCACTTCCAGCGACGAGGTTCTCCTCCAACGACGAACCTTCACGTCTTCTTCTCTTTCTACGACCCTAGGTAAGAATCTATAGTTTTGAGACGATAGATTTCAATTTCTAGAGTTTAAACGGTTAGGTTTTCGTTTAGGGTTTTGTTAGAAATGTGAACTAAGGTTGAAAATCGATAGGTTATCGTATTTATGATTCTAATAGGCGTATTTATGGTGAATTGTAGGAGTTAGTTGGAATTAATGAGGGTTGTTGAGGTTTGGGGTGGTTGGAGGTTTTAAAAACCCCATTAATGGGGGTTAGGAAGTTCACGAGCACGAGTTGCTCGATGAAATGCCAGAGAGAGGTTGATTAGAGTTTTAGGAAATTTTCTTTAGTTAGGAGTTTCGTAATTTTTGAAGTCTGAATGTTTAGGCTCGATTTTGACAACGAATGCTATGGATTGACTTAGGTGACAAAGCTCGAGACGAGGGGCTCGATGTGCAACGGACACAAGGTAAGTCTCTGTGACTCGTTTGGCTGATTGGCCTACACCATAAAACTATGTCGATCGAGGAATTAGAGATGCTCGTTGTGTTGGGTAATTAGGTTGGGTAGTTAGTTTAGTTAGATTGTTGAATGTATAAGTTTATTGTTTGCATGCTTCGTTTCGTTATGTCATTGTACACATGCTTGCATCAAAGGTTTAATAAAAAGCACGAAAAAGGAATTTCTATGCATGTTTTTACAAAATGAAAAGGTAAATGAATGTAATGATGGCCACGTCAATGGCAGTGGTTTAGATATGGCTGTCAGATAAAGCATGTTTTCCCTCCAATTATATACGAGGGGCTGTCCAATCGACGGATGTGCCGCTTCTATCTAGCGAGAGTGAAGCCCCGGTGACATAAATGAAATGAATAGCGAAAAGGTAGGATGCATGATTTATAAACTGTACATGCATAGCATTCACGTGCATTCACGTAGACTTACTGAGCCTCTAGCTCACATTTTATTTCTATGGTGTAGGTGACTTCGATATAGGTGAGGACGACGTCGCTCTGCCCGAAGTTTAAGCAGTTTGAAGAAGAATGCTCGCAGGAGTGTGCTGGCGCAGTCGAAGCTTATTTTGACCCATGGGGACGTAGGTAAATGTTTTGGAAAATTGATAGATAGGAATATAGGAATTTGTATAGTTAGAAACATTTTTTGATGCTTGGTTTCTGGATAGTTAATATTTGATGTTTGGATGTGTATTTTCGATAGTTCGTGAACATATATGTATATAATGTTCATTTTGATGTTTATGAAAATGGAGAATGTTATTTTTAATGTTTTTGGAAGTTCTGAGTGAATGTTGTGTAAGTACAGGGGGAAATTGTCTAGGTTTCGGTTAAGTGTTCGATAGATTCTATCGTTTTGTGATCGGCAGAAGTTTATGGAAGTGTTTGGTCAATGTCAATCGGCAGATGTGTTGGGTTACTGTTGAGCGGTGGATGTGAGCGGTAGAAGTGTACAGTGAATATGAGCGGTGGATGTGATCAGCGGTGGATGTGGCTTGGCAGAAGTTGAATGGTGGATGTGAGCGGTAGAAGTGTACAGTGAATATGAGCGGTGGATGTGATCAGCGGTGGATGTGGCTTGGCAGAAGTTGAGCGGTGGATGTGAGCGGTAGCAGTGAACAGTGGAGGTGAGCGGTAGATGTGAACAGGGAAAATTTTGGGATTGGGCCCTTTTTGCCCTCTGTTCTGCTTGGCCGATTTCTCTTCTATTTTAATGGTTTTATTTAATTGATTTTTAAATATGTTTCAACAATTTATACTTTGATTTAACGATTTAACGAAAGGATTCACTTGAAATAAAATAAAATAAAATAAAATGGGGTAATTCTAGGAATAGTTTAAGGGTCGTTACACCAGACCAGTTAGTAACTAGAAAAAATCCATGTACGATATTAGGGATAAGTGTAGGGGATTGTTAGATAAATGAAAGGTTAAGATTAGAAGTTTAGTTCAGTGTTTAGTGCCGTACGAATTGTGAAATTCGCAAATTATGGAACAAGGAGAACTAGAGAAACTATTTAAGTAAACTTAGAAGTGAAGCTAAGTTAGAAAAATTTCAGAGGTTCGACTCGTGTTTGACCAGTCGGGACCAATGGATACATAAGTGACTCAAGGTTAGAAGGAATAGTTTAGAGCAAATCCATGGTGAGACTTAGGGACTTAACTGTACTCGAAGTTAATGGAGATTTAAGTTAGACAAATAAGCATATTATAGGATGTAATGTGATATTTATAGGATGTAATTTACAAGTGAGCATTGGTCTTAAGATAGTAGCAGCTTAAGTTCTCGGTTGAACCTATTGAGACCTTGAATGTATTTTCGGGGATGTAGTTGGTAAATAGTAATAGCAATGGAAAGATTTAATGTGAAATCCGCATCGAAATAGGGATAAAGATTGGTGAATTACCCAAGGAAGAATGTGACTTAGGATCTCATTGACGGGATGATTTGCAAAATATAGAGAATGGAGTTTTAGTTGAGAAGCCCACATAGGAATAGTTATTAAAACCGGTGAGGTGTTCAAGGAAGTGTACAACTTGGATACTATTGATGAAATAGTTGTGAGGGATCATAACTAGAGAAAAACCTGAATATGAGGTTAATAAGAAGAGTTAGAGTTTAACGTTTAGGATGATAAAGTATATACCAATGCGTGCACAAGTCGTTAGGTGTCAAGTACACAGCTAGAAATCGTTTGATTGAGGACTTAAGAAATTTGATCAGACTCGTTGCGTAAGCTAGGACCTGTTCAGGCCAATTGAAAATAAGGAATACAGTTATGAGGTTAATGTAGAAACTGAGTTGGTGCGATTATTATCTAAGGGTGTAGTTAAGGAAGGACCTTGAAGTTAATTTTATTTGGAGACTTAGGGTAGAAAATGAATTTAATCGAGGAAGTCTAGACATAAAGTCAAGTTAGACGGGTAAGGAAAGTTTAACTTATGGACGATTAAGGAAAGTCAAACGTAGTGGATGTGGCCAGGAGGCTAAGGTTGTGTCATTCGATTTTAAAAGGGATTTTGGTTTAAAACCATAGAGATTTACCTCAAGTGTGATCGGGTTAGAGTTTTTAAATGAAAAATACGAACTTTGGAACGATGAAGGGAAGAGACTCAAAAATAAATAAAATAAAAAAGAATAGAGGAATTATAAGTTGAAGTACAAGGCCGTAAGACATGAGAAAGTAATGCCAAGGACTGCAAGCTAAGTCAAATTTTAAGGACAAAATTTCAATTAAGGTGGATGGAATGTAACACCCGGCTTTACGGGTTTTCAGTTCTCCGCCACATAATGGCATTTTCGTAAATATGTCAAATTAAGTCTGTTTTGCGAGCAGAGAGCGTTATTAGAATCCTAATGATTAATACGGATTTTAATAGAAATATGGGAACTTTTGAAGTTGTAACGCTAAATTATGACTTTTGTGTTGCTCGTAATAAAATGGGTATTTTGGTAAATATAGCAAACTAGGTCCGTTTTTCGAACCGACAGTTTTAATAAAGCCCTAATAATAAGTTGGAACTATCAATGAAATAAGAAAATTTGGAGAAAACGAATAGTTAGTCAAATAACGAAATAAAAGATAAAACAAATAGGAAAATCAATGGAGGGGCATTATAGTAATTGACAAGCCAAAGATTTTAATAAAACTTAATTCCTTCCCCCTCCTTCCTGGCACCCACGATTTCACAGAGAGAGAGACCAATTTCTCTTTGCGGTTCTTCCTCCCCTCTCGTGCGTTTCCCTCTTCCGGCGACGAACTGCTCCATTCCGACGACCGGTTCTTCACGTTTCTTCTCTGTCTTCACTCTCTAGGTAAGACCTTGTACTTTTGCAACAATAGATTTTGATTTCTAGAGTTAAACGATTAGGGTTCATTTAGGGTTTTCGTTAAAAAAACGTAGATTAAGGTTGGAAAGTGAAAGGTTTAGCGTGATTAGGATTTTAAGTGACGTAAGTGGTTATTGGACATAGTTAGACGAATTATTGATGAATGTTAGGGTTTTTGGTTAATTGGAGGACTTGGAAACTCCATTAATGGAGAAGTAGGAATAACGAGCGCAAGGTGCTCGATTAAACGCCTCAAAGAGTTAAATTAGAATTTTAGGGGATATCCTTTAACTAGGGACTTCGTTGGCCTTTAGAGATTGATTTCCTGAGGCCGGTTTTTAATGAGAATTGTTATGAATTGCCTTAGGTGAACAACGCTCGTGGACGAAGCTCAGTATACTACAGACGCCAGGTAAGTTCTCGTGACTTACTATGGCCTATTGGCCTACACCGTACGTCGAAGTCGCGTCGAGGATCATTGGTGAATTTGTGACGACCCCAACCCGGTCAAGGCCGCCACGGACCAACCATGACGTAATCTTAACTTTAGATCCTCGGATTTTCACGTAAAAATTTTTTTTTTTTTTTTTTACTCAACGCTCTCATACAAAACAAACATAGACAAATGACTCTTCTCGATCGACCCTAATTAGACTAGCTTTAACTTAAACACAACGGCATGAAAGTCGCCAACTTTTAAATCATTAAAACGAAGTAAAAACTTCTTTTCGAAAAAACATTGACTCGGTTTTTGGTCCCTTAAAATCCTTTAAAATACTCGGGGATCGCCCGTAAAATCAATTTAAAGAGTATCGCAAAAGGTCGGGTCGAAACAGGTTTTGAAATGTTGAAAATAAAAAAAATTGCACGTGGGTGCCCTGCGGTGTGCGCGTGCCCACACGGCGCGCGCGCGCCTGCCACTGCCGCGCTGTAACGCCCCCGAACCCACCCTGGCTCGGAGCGCTACTTTGCTAACCAATCTCACGCTAAAACATACTTTAAATTAGATCTAAGTCTCTCAAAACTCTCTTAAGTTATACCTAACTGCCTCGACTTACTAATTTCCCTTAATCCTAACCTTTAAGCACCACGGCGTCCTTCCCGAAAATTTCGGCAAAGTAACTTCTGTAAATGGCGCCTCCAAAATGCTAGGTACCTGCAATAAGTCAATCCCCAAACAATCCAGAATATTCCTAACCATCTAACCAACCTACGAAATCTCCAACAGTTAACCAAAATGAAGAACCAACAACTAACCAAAATAAAGAAATGCCCACAATATAGGGTAACTCATCACCCAGAACTATGCCTATATACAACAATACAATAACTCTCAAAACATCAATCAAAAGGAAAGTCTACAAACCACCAAAATAAATGTAACTTATACACGACTCCACAATACTGTTTCACACACGTCTTTCTTGTCTTTCCGAAGACCATGGTCGAGACGCCCCGACAACTGTCCGCACCGGCATACAGCGTACATCAACGACTGCGTCCCAATCCTAGTTTTCTTCGTAGCTCTAACCTGTACTCCTGTCGTCACCTACACCAGAGAACACACACACACGTAAGCTTACGCTTAGCAAGTAGGGAATAGCAAATATAAACAAGCACATGGCATACACAACCCTCACACAACCCTAACAACACAAAACATCACTAACAACACGACCCAACAATGCAACACAACACCACAATGCAATGCAATCCTATCATATGCAGTTTCTACACACTCTGTTGTTTTCTTTTCGTTTCAGTTGCATTTATCTTTCACTTTCAGGTGAATCAAGTAGGCACACGCCCACACACAGTCCAGGACGGCCACGCCTTGATCCACAGAGCTAGACCGGAGGCACACGTCCCAACACAGTCCAGAACGGCCAACACGAATCTCCCCCAATCGATCGTAGAATCCTCATTGTGCACTTCAAGCACGAACAGGTCGAGGAATTCGTACTCACGACACATTACGTACATTAACAGGGCATCTCGAATAGAATCCCTCGCGGGGTGCTCAACTAGCCACTTGCCCAACGAAGCTATTCTACTCGAGACCAAGTTGCAATCCATTCTTATCTTTCATTACGTCATCCTCACCACTCAACCGTGCAAAACACGTGATTTCGTCAGTTAGAAAACAATGATGCATGTGTCAACCAAGATATGCAATACAACACAATACAACGACTCAACGCAACAACACGACCACATAACACCACACGGCCAAACAATGCAACTCAAGACCAATCAACCAACCAGACAAGCAACTCTACGTAATCCCGAAGTAACATAATTAATTCAACGTAACACGAAGCAAAGCAATAACAAAGAAACCCTACCGTTCTCTGGTGTAGGCCCGAAGGCAAAAGAATAACATCCACTACTTACCTGGCGTCCTAGCTCGCTGAGGGTACTCGATTACCTGTCCATCTACAGCTCGACCTACGATAAATATTCATCAAACCATTCAAATCAAGTCTACATCTACCAATTACTCTCAAACTACTATTTTTAACTTAACTCAACTAAAGTCTAACTAATCGGGCCACTAATTTGGGTTCGGTAAAAACCGACCCGAAACCTCAAACGTGCATAACTTTTGCGTCGGTTATCGGAATCGAACGATTCCAGCGGCCACGTACTCCTCTAATAACTTATTTTAACCTTCCAAAAGGAATTTGAAAACAAACGACCCTAGCTAGGTCAAAAATCAGAAAACCCGAACTGCCCCTTCACCCGGAAAATTCCCTTTTCCAATTTTCCATCAATTCTCCTCCAATTCCACACCAATTAATCTCCTATACCCTCAATTAGCATAAACTAACCAAAAATCTCGAATTACAAGCAAAACCCCGAAATACCCCAAAGAGGGCTTTCTAGTTTTTCGCCCAAATTGGGCTCCCCATGGCCAGGAGATGAAAGCTGTCCATAAACCAGGCCATTCGACGCCAAGAACGGCAAAAAACAGCCGGTGATCGGAGCTCAAACTAGCTCCTCACCCTCGGCCAAGAACAGAACCGAAACAGGGCGTAAAATCAACTCACCGGTTCGGTTCGTGCGCGGAGAAGGCCGGAAACCTGCTCCTCGCCTTCGTCTGGCCGGAGACTGTCGGAAGTCGCCGATGATTGGCGCCGCGTCGCCTCCCCCCGTCGTCTCTCCCCTGTTCGCGCTCGGGCTCGGGCTCGATCTCAACAGAATAGCTTCGGCTATTCTGTTGAGTTTTATTATTTATTATTATTATTTTTAATAATAATAATAATAATAAATACCACTTAATAAACCCACATTACCATTCTGCCCTTCCAAAATTCCATTAAATTCCGTTCTCAAATTATAAATTTTCGTTAATAAACCGTTTAAGTCACTTTTAATTACTTTCCCTTCTTTTTGCTATTTCTTTTAAATTAAATAAAACAACTATCTGATTATGCTTTTATTTTCTCTCCAATTTTATCCATAAAAAAAATTTCCCGGGTGTTACAATCTACCCTCCTTACAAAAATTTTGTCCTCAAAATTTGTGGCCTTGTTATTCCTCAATGTACTCATCTCATCTTACCTATTCAATATCCTCAATTAGAATTTACTAATCTCCTCACTTATCTCACTTCTAACTCTTCATCCACTCTTCACCCGACAACATAGTTCAAACCCTTAACTTAAGAGTCTAACTCTCATAACTATTTACTCTCACTCATTTATACCTTTAACTTACTAAATCATTACCTATACTTTCAAACTTTTACAATTTAAGTCTCGTTATCTTCTAAGTTCTTCAGCTTCATACGAAATACACAATTTCTAATAGCTAACTTCCTTATCTTAACTCTCCTTCATAGTTAGCTAATCTCAACACTTCCCTCTACTACCCTCTACTAATACTTGAGAACATAAAATCTAGAACATAAAATAATCGTTTTTCTAGCTTACATCTACCAACCTCTATTTTCTTATTCACCCTCTACTAATACTCGAGTTCTCATTCACATCTCACTCTTAAGCTCGCCAACTCTTAAACTTATCAACTTTAGTCAAATCTATTTACGACATCAACAATTTCGACTTTGTTACATACGAGTCGAACCTTAGAACCTTCTACTTAACATTATCCCTAAGTAACTCAAATACTTTTCGTACAATATCTCGTTCTTCTAATTTGAAATTCTCTAATTCCTCAGATCTTACACTATTATTTCACAATCACCACATGATTTCAATCAATCACATCTTCTAAAGTATTAACAACACTTTACTTAAACTAGATTATAATATACTTAGATACTTCCACTCTACGTAAGTCTAAAATAATCCATTAAAACTTCCAACCTGAATCCTTAGCTATCGATCTAGTTTAACCCAGTGGAGTAATCTCTTTCATCTTATCAACTCCAATCTCTTACACTTACTCATATCAGCCAATCAAGACAATTTATACCTCGAACAATCATGACATTTCATTACACAGCCCTCGTATTCAACGCTTTCATCTCTTAAACCTATCTACTATTCCTCAACTTGTCTAACTCCTACTTTCAGTCATTACCAAACACTCAAATTCTTAGGTCTAACAAACTTTTCCCAACTTTACACTCAACACTCATACCCCTAATACCTTAAATGATATATACTCACTTTTCACACTTCACCCACTAACATAGGTCAAACGCATAACTTAGTCTAACTTTCATACCTATGTACTCGTACACATTTAACAACTTTAACTTAATTTGACAATCAATCAATCAAACTTAACAATTTCTTAAAGCTAGACACCCTAGCTTTTTCTTGAGCTCAATTTGTCTAATTCCTTATTTCACACAAAAAATGTAACTCTCTAAGGGAAAACCATCATACGTATATCATTATTACAATCACTCTAGGTTATCTATTTTCTCATTTTAAAATCTATCTCGTACCCACCATATCCTCACCCATTTAACACTAGGACACAACTCACACCTTTTCTAACAACTATCACTTCAATATCATGATCCCAAGAATTCGATCAATATCCTTCTTACCCTAAATCCCCAAAATTTCATTTTCTTCTACTCACCTAACTCTTGGGTTGCTATACTAAACTTCGACTACTCTATAGTCTTCGTCACATATCCCTAAATGACAAGTTCCCATGTCTACAATATATCTTCAAAGTTTTACATTTTCTCAACTTACTCATTCCAAGCTCATCTCTTATATTTCACTTAAGCGTCTATTAGTTACACCCTCAAACTTTTCTGCATCTCCAAGAGTTTAACTAGGACTCTTCATTCCCTCTAACTTAGTTCTTAACCCAAATTGTTCCCTGAGCTCCACGCACTTAGTCCCTCATGAACCCTACTTCTAAGTGCACTCCCTTGATCATTCCTGTTCAATTGGAATTTTTTACACTTTACTCGAGATGTTCAATCCTTACCTTACTTGCTCTCACTACATCACTGCCCAAATCATGTGCGGAGTGCCCCTAATAACCTAACAAGCAATGAAATTTCCTACAACTTCAAGTTTAACTTTCCCAGCTATGATCTTTATAGTTCCATACTCTTACATTCTTATGTGCTTAGGTTACATTTGCATACTTAAACACGTATCACTAAACTCTCAAACTCGTCTATCTAAATTTCAACTCTAACATTTCCTCAAGCTAATTTCTCACTTACCACTCCTATCCTTTGCACTCATTTCCTTCGAATAAACATGACATTTTATTGTTTATCCTAACATCACCTATTGTCTTTAAATTCAGACTCAAAAATTAAATTCTCAATAATTCATCTTATTATTTAACTAGCTACATTACAAAATTCAAAAACCTCCAACTTCTAACTCCATATTCTCTGTTTCTGTTCATTTGAACTCTATAATTCCTCAAATCTTAACCATCTAAGGTATCAAACTCAAATTCTAACCTTCCACTGCGTTTACTCATAAGCTCTATGTGTGAGACCTTTTATTCCTTCTTATCCGTTATTCTCGAATACTCAATCCTTACTGACTAATCTCATTACTTACTTCTTCCTAAGTCCGTCCAAAATCTAAAATGTACTCTAGTTATCCTTCTATCTTTCTATCTCCTATTCTCAACTTATCGACACAAGCTTAGGTTAGTTATTACCTCAACGGTTTGAAACCTTTTAACTTAGGCTTATTCATAAGGCACCTACCATCGTTCGTGAAAATTCCAGTCAACTCACATTTTACTGAACACTCATATAAATTCCTAAATTCCTAACCTCCTTTCCCAATTTCTACTAACTACTTGATTCTCTTTTACTCTTCAACTCGATTCTAATTATTCAACTTAATATCATTACTCTAACATCTACCTAATCAAGGTATCTAGGTCAAATAACACCAATAACCAGACAACCCTTAATGCTCCTCTAACATGCCAAGTATAATCTTTTCACTTATCCTGATCATCTTTGATAGAATACACTCTTAAAACGGTACCTACATCCCTAACAATCCACCGGTGTACCTACATCCTCTAATACCTCAATATTTATTAGTCTCTCAATTCTAAGTAAATCTCTAAATTGTTATCCCCGAAATTGAGGAATACTACACCTCTACATGACCCCTATGCCTCTTACCACCAATAAGCTCTACTAATGTTGACCTCAATTTAATCGACAATTAATTACACTCACTCACAACATTCTTTAAGTACTGTCAACTCTAACTTCAAACTTTTCTAACTCTACTTTGATTTATTTCTAAACTCCAAAGGTTTGCTACTGGATTTCATTTCTATCTAAGGATGAAAAATTCTAGGTTATCAATCTTACATTCTCATCCTAAAATTCTCTAATTTCTCTAATCTTAGGATCCACTGAAGTTGTCTCGGTACTCTCGGGAGTTTAGTTCTACTCCGAAACAAGGTTAAGCAATCAATCTTAGCTATAAACAACTAAAAGCAAAGAAATACTTACAGTCGGTGAAGCACGTTGCATGGCGGCCGGTATTGTCGGGTAATCCTTTGAACGACTCGACCACTTTTGCTCTGATACCATCTTGTAACGCCCCCGAACCCACCCTGGCTCAGGAGCGCTACTTTGCTAACCAATCTCACGCTAAAACATACTTTAAATTAGATCTAAGTCTCTCAAAACTCTCTTAAGTTATACCTAACTGCCTAGACTCACTAATTTCCCTTAATCCTAACCTTTAAGCACCACGGCGTCCTTCCCGAAAATTTCGGCAAAGTAATGTCTGTAAATGGAGCCTCCAAAATGCTAGGTACCTGCAATAAGTCAATCCCCAAACAATCCAGAATATTCCTAACCATCTAACCAACCTACGAAATCTCCAACAGTTAACCAAAATGAAGAACAAACAACTAACCAAAATAAAGAAATGCCCACAATATAGGGTAACTCATCACCCAGAACTATGCCTATATACAACAATACAATAACTCTCAAAACATCAATCAAAAGGAAAGTCTACAAACCACAAAAATAAATGTAACTTATACACGACTCCACAATACTGTTTCACACATGTCTTTCTTGTCTTTCCGAAGACCATGGTCGAGACGCCC
The DNA here is from genome assembly GCA_022432975.1 of Begonia masoniana. NCBI lineage: Eukaryota > Viridiplantae > Streptophyta > Magnoliopsida > Cucurbitales > Begoniaceae > Begonia > Begonia masoniana. Next base: position 39,437,179 of record CM039502.1, read on the forward strand.
CGACAACTGTCCGCACCGGCATACAGCGTACATCAACGACTGCGTCCCAATCCTAGTTTTCTTCGTAGCTCTAACCTGTACTCCTGTCGTCACCTACACCAGAGAACACACACACACACGTAAGCTTACGCTTAGCAAGTAGGGAATAGCAAATATAAACAAGCACATGGCATACACAACCCTCACACAACCCTAACAACGCAAAACATCACTAACAACACGACCCAACAATGCAACACAACACCACAATGCAATGCAATCCTATCATATGCAGTTTCTACACACTTTGTTGTTTTCTTTTCGTTTCGGTTGCATTTATCTTTCACTTTCAGGTGAATCAAGTAGGCACACGCCCCCACACAGTCCAGGACGGCCACGCCTTGATCCACGGAGCTAAACCGGAGGCACACGTCCCAACACAGTAAAGGACGGCCAACACGAATCTCCCCCAATCGATCGTAGAATCCTCATTGTGCACTTCAAGCACGAACAGGTCGAGGAATTCGTACTCACGACACATTACGTACATTAATAGGGCATCTCGAATAGAATCCCTCGCGGGGTGCTCAACGAGCCACTTGCCCAACGAAGCTATTCTACTCGAGACCAAGTTGCAATTCATTCTTATCTTTCATTACGTCATCCTCACCACTCAACCGTGCAAAACACGTGATTTCGTCAGTTAGAAAACAATGATGCATGTGTCAACCAAGATATGCAATACAACACAATATAACGACTCAACGCAACAACACGACCACATAACACCACACGGCCAAACAATGCAACTCAAGACCAATCAACCAACCAGACAAGCAACTCTACGCAATCCCGAAGTAACATAATTAATTCAACGTAACACGAAGCAAAGCAATAACAAAGAAACCCTACCGTTCTCTGGTGTAGGCCCGAAGGCAAAAGAATAACATCCACTACTTACTTGGCGTCCTAGCTCGCTGAGGGTACTCGATTACCTGTCCATCTACAGCTCGACCTACGATAAATATTCATCATGTTGGTTTTCGAGGTCCCTACGCATGGCGGAATTCACTATTATTCATAATAATAGTGACATGCGTTACCCTGTGACTTTAAAACTATTTAAAATCATCAAAAAACCATAAATTGGATCGTTAGTCTAAAAGAAATTATTTTTGAGAAATATGTAATTTTTCAAAATGTAAACAATTTACATTGAGAAAAATTATTAGAATTTAGATAAAAGAATATACCTTTATGGAGTAACGCTTTTACTCAGGTACTCCCGTCTGATCTTAACAGCTTTAACTCAGGATCAGGTATTTTTCCGAAGACTTTGAAACCGTCGAGTCTTCTCTGAAGATCTTTACACTTTAAATCTCCTGACGTGTGGGCGTCTCTCTTACAAGAATAACACACTCTTATATTTGTGGAGAGACGTGTTCTCAGCACATAAGACGTCTCTCTTTGATCTTAGAAAACGTTTTTCTAAAATCGAATACGGAAAAGTCACACCTTTTCTCTCTTGGGATTTGTTTTTTGGTCGTTCACAGTCGTTTGTATTCATCTGTCAAATCACATTTGACAATTTTATAGATCTATTATTAAAATTAATTTTCAGATTTATTTTAATAAAAACTAATTTTTAAAAAAATAAATCTTATCTAATCAAATCTAATTTGATTTGCAGTTGATTTATCTAATAAATCAAATTTATCTATTAATAATATAATCTAAAAACAGTTTTTAGAATATATTTATGAAAACTACTTTTCAAGATAATCTCATCTTATGAGATTCTTTAGATCTACTTTTAAATAGTAAACAAACTATAAGTCAATTGTAGATCGAATCTAATGTAATCAGATTTTCTAGATCTACTTTTATTCAAATTTCAAAAAATCTGATTTGATAGTTTGTTACATAACCACTTTAAATTTGAAGATCAAATCTCATCTGATAAGATTCTTTAAATCTAATTCAAATCTCATCTGATGAGATTCTTCAAATCTAATTCAAATCCCTTAAAAATATCTCATCTAATGAGATATTTTATTTTGAATTCAAAATATAAAAACTATTTATATATTTTGAATAACAATATATTCATTTGAGTGTTTATAAACGATTAATCATTATTAATCATTTATATATTTATTCTTATAACATGGAAATTAAATAGGGATATAAGATAACAGAGGGACCGATGGACCTATAGTCCTAAGCTCCAATAATATTTGTTAATTAATATAAACTCTTTATATTAAATAACACAATTATTAACTCTAAAGTAATTCCACTAAATACCTAGAGTTGCACTCTTAGAACTATAGAGTATATTTACTCAAAGTAATGTCCATTGATATTGTAACGACCCTTATACTATTCCTAATTTCCCGTACGAAATTTTTCTTTTTCCTTTATACTTAATATTTAAGTGGAAAACAAATTAATAAAACGTTTAAAACAATTCTTCTTTCTTTTATCACCTAAATATAACTTCAACATCTTACACCCTAACGCCCTTCTATACCATTTCATAATACAAATTTTGCCTACATAACAATCATACTTTTCACAATACAATTCAACGTATAACCGCTCTATACTCTCACTCGAAACGACTCGGGACATAGTTAAATAAAACACGTTTTCACGAAAACAAACTGCGTGGTTACGTTTAAAACTATTCAAATCCTCCTGTTTTCAAAACAAATACCAAGCAGTTCCAGAATACATTTTAAAACGTTTCAAAACATCAAAACATAAACCTATCATCTACCAGACCAAGCATCCTAATATGTTCTATTCAGTTTACCAACAGCCCATCCATAACAACCTAAAAACATTTCAAAACATTTTCATAACATTTAATTTAAACAGCCAAACAGTTCCAGAATTTCAAAACAAATGTCATTACCTAACATCCTAAAATATCTTTACAATTCATAAACCCAAAATACCCCAAGAAGACCCTCAAAACCTATACATACGTCCCCACGGGTCAGATGAACCTCGACTGCGCAACACACCACCGCAACCCATCCTCCGTCAACTGCCTCATGCCTCAGGAGGAGGAAGCTCGTCCTCACCTGTTTCCACGTAAACACCTACACCATACAGACATCTATGAGATAAAAATCTCAGTAAGCTCTAGTAAATGCAAATGCATGCGTGCGTATGCCATTCAGAAAACATGCTCAGATTTAAATACAGATACAGATTCATTTATTACTTTGCTTTGCTTTGCTTTGCTATAAACTGTATACCGATTGCTTTACTTTGCTTTGCTATAAACTATATACCGATTTCTTTACTTTGCTTTGCTATAAACTGTATACCAATTGCTTTGCTATAAACTGTATACCGATGGGCCATTTAAACTATATACCGAAGGGTCATTTAAACCGTATACCGAAGGGTCATTTAAACTATATACCGAAGGGTCATTTAAACTGTATACCGAAGGGTCATTTAAACTATATACCGAAGGGTCATTTAAACTGTATACCGAAGGGTCATTTAAACTGTATACCGAAGGGTCATTCTTTCTTTGCATTTACTTTAAAACGTCGTGCGGAAATTCGTTTCATGACATTTAAAACACGTGATGCATGAACAGTAATCAACGGAAAGTAAACAAACAACATACATATCAACAAGACAATACAACAAAACCTATAAACAGCTAACATAACTACCCAACCTAAACAACATAAAACAAGGAACCCTCAAGGATCCTTGATGCGACGACGAGGTATGGTGTAGACCTTCGGTCAAACAAGTCACGAGAACTTACCTCGTGCACGCTGCAATCCAAGCTTCGTCCACGAGCACTGTTTACCTAAGCAATTTACAAGAATTGACGTTAAAACGCGTTTGAGTTAATAAACGTCCAAATTGTCAAAAACCTTAACTAAAGAAATTCCTTAAAGTTCTAATCCAATTTATCGAGCTATTTATTTGAACAATTCACGCCCGGCACCTAAATTCTCAATTTACGAGCTTTTCTGAAAATCCTAAAATTCTCGGATTTTAAACTTTTTTCACGAATTGATCAAACTTCGTCCAATAACGTTCAATACGTCCTTTATATCGTTAATTACTATAAACCTATCAATTTCGGACCCTAATTTGGGTTCGGTAAAAACCGACCCGAAACTTCGAACGCGCGTAACTTTCGCGTCGGTTATCGGAATCGAACGATTCCAGCGGCCACGCGCTCCACTAACAACCTATTTTAATCTGCCAAAAGTAATTTTAAAACAATCGACCGTAGATAGGTCAATTGCAGCAAAACCCGAACTGCCCTAACCCGGGAAATTCCCCCATTTCGATTTTTCATCAATTCACACTAATTTTCTCACCAATCAATCCCTCTTATACCTAATTAACATAACTACCATCATTTAAACTGTATACCGAAGGGTCATTTAAACTGTATACCGAAGGGTCATTTAAACTGTATACCGAAGGGTCATTTAAACTGTATACCGAAGGGTCATTTAAACTGTATACCGAAGGGTCATTTAAACTGTATACCGAAGGGTCATTTAAACTGTATACCGAAGGGTCATTTAAACTGTATACCGAAGGGTCATTTAAACTGTATACCGAAGGGTCATTTAAACTGTATACCGAAGGGTCATTTAAACTGTATACCGAAGGGTCATTTAAACTGTATACCGAAGGGTCATTTAAACTGTATACCGAAGGGTCATTTAAACTGTATACCGAAGGGTCATTTAAACTGTATACCGAAGGGTCATTTAAACTGTATACCGAAGGGTCATTTAAACTGTATACCGAAGGGTCATTTAAACTGTATACCGAAGGGTCATTTAAACTGTATACCGAAGGGTCATTTAAACTGTATACCGAAGGGTCATTTAAACTGTATACCGAAGGGTCATTTAAACTGTATACCGAAGGGTCATTTAAACTGTATACCGAAGGGTCATTTAAACTGTATACCGAAGGGTCATTTAAACTGTATACCGAAGGGTCATTTAAACTGTATACCGAAGGGTCATTTAAACTGTATACCGAAGGGTCATTTAAACTGTATACCGAAGGGTCATTTAAACTGTATACCGAAGGGTCATTTAAACTGTATACCGAAGGGTCATTTAAACTGTATACCGAAGGGTCATTTAAACTGTATACCGAAGGGTCATTTAAACTGTATACCGAAGGGTCATTTAAACTGTATACCGAAGGGTCATTTAAACTGTATACCGAAGGGTCATTTAAACTGTATACCGAAGGGTCATTTAAACTGTATACCGAAGGGTCATTTAAACTGTATACCGAAGGGTCATTTAAACTGTATACCGAAGGGTCATTTAAACTGTATACCGAAGGGTCATTTAAACTGTATACCGAAGGGTCATTTAAACTGTATACCGAAGGGTCATTTAAACTGTATACCGAAGGGTCATTTAAACTGTATACCGAAGGGTCATTTAAACTGTATACCGAAGGGTCATTTAAACTGTATACCGAAGGGTCATTTAAACTGTATACCGAAGGGTCATTTAAACTGTATACCGAAGGGTCATTTAAACTGTATACCGAAGGGTCATTTAAACTGTATACCGAAGGGTCATTTAAACTGTATACCGAAGGGTCATTTAAACTGTATACCGAAGGGTCATTTAAACTGTATACCGAAGGGTCATTTAAACTGTATACCGAAGGGTCATTTAAACTGTATACCGAAGGGTCATTTAAACTGTATACCGAAGGGTCATTTAAACTGTATACCGAAGGGTCATTTAAACTGTATACCGAAGGGTCATTTAAACTGTATACCGAAGGGTCATTTAAACTGTATACCGAAGGGTCATTTAAACTGTATACCGAAGGGTCATTTAAACTGTATACCGAAGGGTCATTTAAACTGTATACCGAAGGGTCATTTAAACTGTATACCGAAGGGTCATTTAAACTGTATACCGAAGGGTCATTTAAACTGTATACCGAAGGGTCATTTAAACTGTATACCGAAGGGTCATTTAAACTGTATACCGAAGGGTCATTTAAACTGTATACCGAAGGGTCATTTAAACTGTATACCGAAGGGTCATTTAAACTGTATACCGAAGGGTCATTTAAACTGTATACCGAAGGGTCATTTAAACTGTATACCGAAGGGTCATTTAAACTGTATACCGAAGGGTCATTTAAACTGTATACCGAAGGGTCATTTAAACTGTATACCGAAGGGTCATTTAAACTGTATACCGAAGGGTCATTTAAACTGTATACCGAAGGGTCATTTAAACTGTATACCGAAGGGTCATTTAAACTGTATACCGAAGGGTCATTTAAACTGTATACCGAAGGGTCATTTAAACTGTATACCGAAGGGTCATTTAAACTGTATACCGAAGGGTCATTTAAACTGTATACCGAAGGGTCATTTAAACTGTATACCGAAGGGTCATTTAAACTGTATACCGAAGGGTCATTTAAACTGTATACCGAAGGGTCATTTAAACTGTATACCGAAGGGTCATTTAAACTGTATACCGAAGGGTCATTTAAACTGTATACCGAAGGGTCATTTAAACTGTATACCGAAGGGTCATTTAAACTGTATACCGAAGGGTCATTTAAACTGTATACCGAAGGGTCATTTAAACTGTATACCGAAGGGTCATTTAAACTGTATACCGAAGGGTCATTTAAACTGTATACCGAAGGGTCATTTAAACTGTATACCGAAGGGTCATTTAAACTGTATACCGAAGGGTCATTTAAACTGTATACCGAAGGGTCATTTAAACTGTATACCGAAGGGTCATTTAAACTGTATACCGAAGGGTCATTTAAACTGTATACCGAAGGGTCATTTAAACTGTATACCGAAGGGTCATTTAAACTGTATACCGAAGGGTCATTATTATACCTAATTAACATAAACTAACCAAAATTTAGATGTTATCACCGAAAACCCGAAATCCCCAATTCGGGATTCCCTGTTTTCGGCCCCAAATTGGGCCACACCAACGCTCGGCAATCATTGACGACTTGAACCTCGGCAAGACTACGCGAGAACAGCCACAAAGGGCGGCGATCGGAGCTCAACAGAGCTCGCCAATCCCGGCCAGAAATCGAGCAAGAACAGGGAATAAACTCACCGGTTTTCGATCGGGTTTTTGCGCGGAAATGTCGAGCCGAACTCTGGCTTCAGCTCGCCGGAGTCTGCTCGTCGTTGGAGCCGCGTCGTCGTCGGAAGGATGCCGCTCGCCGTTCGCGTTCGTCGTTCGTCGCGGGTGCTCGGGTCGCGGTGAATAAACAACACAATGTGTTGTTTTTGTTTTTATTTATTTATTAATAATAATAATAATAATAATAATAATAATAATAAAACTAACGATTAATTAATCCTCGTTTATCGTTTTTCCGACCATTTCGAATTTCTTATTTCGCCAATAAATCCAACTTATTATCTGGGTTCTATTAAAACTGTCCGTTCGCAAATCGGACCTCGTTTACTATTTTTACTAAAATTATATTACGAAAAGCGTATTTACTCGGAATATATCGATATTATTCTGAAAATTCTCTAAATTTCTTTAAAATCCCTATTAATTGTTAGGATCGTCATGACGCTTTCTCTTCGTAAAATGGATCTGATTTGACATATTTACAAAAATGTCATATATAATATAATAATAATATTTTCAAAAATCCGTACGAGCCGGATATTACAGATATAGTCATTACATATGTATTAATCCTCCATTAAGATTCGTAATAGAGCTAGGTATAAAATCCGTTAACCTCTCATATTATATCTTTATCCTTGACTACCATTAGTTCTTGATTGAATAATTAATTCATAACATTTATAAATTTGCGCGCTAATTATTCAATCCCTGAACTAACAAACAAGGTAATCTTATATTATGGATTTCATTGTATCAATGTTAGCATTCCCAGCTACTCATTTAATTTATTCCCAAAATACAAGGTTTATGTAATGCAACTCATACAAAACTATACCGAGTAAATCAAAGAATAAATTATAATGAAATAGGAGTCTACTAAATACAATGAATTAAGATCATACATATATGACCATCATTATGATAAAATTAATTGTTCTTCATTTAACGGATATTATAAGAACAATATAATTTCATCTGGTCCAGTCCTATATAATCATATTATATAAAATACAATCACTTTATGTCACTACATATATAGTCGGGATATGACTACACGTTCTCAACGAAGTGAATTGTATTTATGGCTTTATTAATTTGAAGATCCTTTACTTCAAATATAAGTCATGGACTATTGTGATTATTTCTTTTTAAATTTAATCCCACATATATCAGCATATATGTAAATTTAAAATTGCATAAATAATCAAGGATTTTTCTTTGAATTTATAAAGCATATCGAATAATGCAAACATAAAAATTAATCATAAAATTTATTTTTTAATTACAGCAATAAAAATGTTCATAACATTTGCTTGTTGGGCACATTATTCCCAACACATCAAACCATTCAAATCAAGTCTACATCTACCAATTACTCTCAAACTACTATTTTTAACTTAACTCAACTAAAGTCTAACTAATCGGGCAACTAATTTGGGTTCGGTAAAAACCGACCCGAAACCTCAAACGTGCATAACTTTTGCGTCGGTTATCGGAATCGAACGATTCCAGCGGCCACGTACTCCTCTAATTACCTATTTTAATTTTCCAAAAGGAATTTGAAAACAAACGACCCTAGCTAGGTCAAAAATCAGAAAACCCGAACTGCCCCTTCACCCGGAAAATTCCCTTTTCCAATTTTCCATCAATTCTCCTCCAATTCCACACCAATTAATCTCCTATACCCTCAATTAGCATAAACTAACCAAAAATCTCGAATTACAAGCAAAACCCCTAAATACCCCAAAGAGGGCTTTCTGGTTTTTCGCCCAAATTGGGCTCCCCATGGCCAGGCGATGAAAGCTGACCATAAACCTGGCCATTCGACGCCAAGAACGGCCAAAAATAGCCGGTGATCGGAGCTCAAACTAGCTCCTCACCCTCGGCCAAGAACAGAACCGAAACAGGGCGTAAAATCAACTCACCGATTCGGTTCGCGCGCGGAGAAGGCCGGAAACCTACTCCTCGCCTTCGTCTGGCCGGAGACTGTCGGAAGTCGCCGGTGATCGGCGCCGCGTCGCCTCCCCCCGTCGTCTCTCCCCTGTTCGCGCTCGGGCTCGGGCTCGATCTCAACAGAATAGCTTCGGCTATTCTGTTGAGTTTTATTATTTATTATTATTTTTTTTAATAATAATAATAAATACCACTTAATAAACCCACATTACCATTCTGCCCTTCCAAAAATTCCATTAAATTCCGTTCTCAAATTATAAATTTTCGTTAATAAACCGTTTAAGTCACTTTTAATTACTTTCCCTTCTTTTTGCTATTTCTTTTAAATTAAATAAAACAACTATCTTATTATGCTTTTATTTTCTCTCCAATTTTATCCATAAAAAAAAATTCCCGGGTGTTACACGCGCACCCATCGCGCGCATCCCCAGCGCGCGCGCCAACGCGTCGATCGCACTACGAGCCCGATCGATCGGGCCGGCTCGTGTTTCCCGACTAAAATTTACCCAAATCACGATCGATCGCACCTCAGGCACGATCGATTTGGCCGGCTCGGATTTCCCGACTAAAATTTACCCAAAACCACTATCGATCGCGCCTCGGTCACAATCGATCGTGGGGGCCTCATTCTGGGCGCGGCCAGGGCGTACGTTGTGCGCGCACACTGCTTGCGCGCGCATGCCACGCCTGGCCAGCGCGTACCAGCGCCTGGCCTGCGCGTGCCCCTCCCCTTTTCCTTACCCTTAACAATTTCTTTCCATCCCAATTACTTACCCTTCACCTTAGACTTTCCAAAAACTCATTCCACACCTTTTTAAACACAGAATCTTCACACCCCAAAAAGATCCTGACTCATACAGTTACCCGAGCACGTGATTAAAATTCATGAAAACAAACTGCATGGATCGCTCTAAAACCCGAGCGTATCCTTACAGTTCGAAATACCTAAATTCATTATATCAAGCCAACATAATCCTCAACACAATATAAAACTTAAAATCGGAACTTCCTAAAATATCATCAGAACAAACACGTCTTTTAAGTCATTCTAAACAACACTATTTCGACCCTACATCCATTATACCATTTCCAAAATATCAACTCCTATAACCATCATAGAATTTATCACCCCATCCAATATCAATCTAATTCACACATATTTAACACAAAATCTATTGGGGCAAACCCACGGATTCTCTTGCATAGCCAAAACATATCCCATCTCCACGAGCTCCGCCCATCAACCATCTACACGTGATCCTCAGGAGGGGTTTCCTCACCTTCGTTCTCGGCACCTACATCATACGATAAACACATTACGCCTAATACTTAGTAAAGAGGTGCACTAAAACATGAGTATACAAAATGCATGATCTTTCAAAACATGTTCGTTTTTCATTTATTCACTTTACATAACATATACATATATATCTTTAGGCATGAGTAGGCACGGCACCATCACGTCTACCCTGTAGACCAAACACTTGCCCTGACTTGCCATTACGTATTGTCGTGCCCTGAGTTGCCATTACTTATTGTCGTGCCATTAGTTGCCATTAACGCGCCTCGTGCCCTACTCATCCTCCAACTTTACTTATCTTTATTTACTTTACTTTATTTACTTGAAAACATGCATGCAAAAACATATCAACAAATCTTAAAGGAGGAGACATGATGCATGAAGAAAGTGCGCCAAACATTCCTCTAAACATTCATAACGTATATTAACGAGCCTAACAAACTACTCCTAGGAAACGTCCTAGTCTACCCGACTCTTTAGAACCCAAAAATCGTGAAAACATCATTATGACACTTAATTCTTAACATCGATATAATGTAGGGCTTTAGGAGCCAAAAACCTAACACCACTTACCTGGAGTCCTAGCTATGCCAAGCACCGTCCTTTGAGAGCTTGGGTTACCTAAGACATTTCATAATACGTCATTAGTATCGACTCTATATTATAAAAATTAAAACTAAACGAAACCCCGAGCTAAGACAAATTTCCCTAAAACTCTTATTCACTTCATTCGGGCATTTCGTCGAGCACATTATACTCACTAATTCAAAAACTCCATTAATAGCTTCCAACAACCTTCCAACAACCAAAACTTAACCTTAAACATCAACCCACACCATTAATTCACACAAACTACCACAACAATCATAAATACAACACTATTGTGCATTAATATTGTCAAACTATCGATTTCTACCAAAACCCCCAATTGCTCAACCCTAACTCGAATTAACCCTAACCGAATAGTGCCCTAAAACAACAACTAAGCTAGCCCAAAGTATAAAACTTACCTAGAGGGTTGATTTGTTGAAGAAAACCGAAGAGAAACTCGCCAGAAATCGAGCGTGAGTGATCGTCAATGGAGGAGAAGAGAAATCGCAAGGGAGGGAAAGAAAATCGCTCACGTAGGGGAGAGGAGAGGAAATGAGGGAAAAAGGAGGTTATTTGGGTTTATTATAAATTTTTGACTTCAAAATTACCTAAATGCCCTTAGTTAAGTTCTTTGCTTCGTTCGTAAATTCGTCTATCAATTTAGTTTCTCTGAAAATTTCTTATTTCTCCGAATATTCCTAATTATTCTTAGGGTTCTAACGAAACTTCCCGTTTGCAAAACGGGCGTAATTTACTAATTGTACGAATTAAAGTTCTTTAGGGCTTAAAATTTAAGACTCGGAAATCAATAACCCGAAACCCACAACTGAAATTCCTGGGCGTTACATCCTTCCCTCATTTAGAATTTTGTCCCAAAAAATTTGTACCTGAACAACTCTGGATATTTGTCCATCATGTCCTGTTGGCGCTCCCACGTCGCCTCCTTTATATTTTTGTTCCTCCACAACACCTTAACAAGTGGGATTGACTTTGTAACACCCTGCATTTTGCCATGTAGATATTCCTTAAATTATTCAACGGGATTAATGGGAATAATCATGCAAGGTTTGTTTTTATTAATTTGCTAATGTTTCCAGTTGAATATGTATGATTCATAAAACCAAATGGTGAAACTAAATAGCAAATTAGTTAAAGACCAATGGAAGGGTAAAATAGAGAGAAATTAAGGTTGGTGGGAGATAGCCAATGGATGAATGCCATCTGGCAACTTGTTGAAGAAGCCATGTCTTCTTCCTTCCCTCCCGTTCTTCTCTTCATTCTGGCGTGAAACTCCCTCCTGTCTTCTCTTTTCCAGTCGACGAACAACCATCGAAGTTGCTTCGATCTCCTCGGCTCCTTTCTGTTTTCCCGCTGAGGTAAATGTCTGGTTGAATGCTAACGAATTTGGACAAGTTTAATGCGAGTTTTCACTGAGATTTAGGGTTATTATTTTAGAGAAAACTCACTGTTTTTGGATGAAAACACGTTGGTGTGTTTTCTAAAGTGTTGAAACGTGTTTGCTACATTTCCTACGAGATATTAGTTAACATTTGTAGCGTGTTCGAATTCTGTACATCCATTTACAGATCCGAGCTTTCCAGGGGCGTTCGAGCAAACTGCATTGCTGCAAACAGGTAAGTTCATGCATTTACGTTGGCCCTTAAGGCCCTACAACTTGGAGGTACTAGGTACGGTATGGGTAGATAGGTTTTAGGTTATGTTTTAAGTTGAATATGTCTCCATCATATCCTGTCTTCCTGTTGTATCATTCTGCCATCTGTGAATGTTAAGTTTAAGCATCGTACTTATTCGTGCATACACGTTTTCCTGTAAAATCATGCAAATGTTTTCAGCACTAGTTTTGAAGTAAGTAAGATAAAATCTGTAATGTAATGTACGATTAAGTGTGGATGAGGACTGGCATCCTGTCAAGTACTCCTGTTATGTCCTGAAGCGGCATGTACACCCTGTTGCGCCAGCTCCTCCTCCCACTTATACCTCCCTGTCCAGTGAAATGTAATGTAATGTAATGTTCCTGTATTTGAAACGTTCATGCATAGCATATGCATCACTGCATTTATTTCTGATATGTTCTTACTGAGCTCTAGGCTCATAGGTGAACTCCCTGTTGTAGGTACGGATACTCCAGATGAGGACCTTATGCCTCATAATGACGAGCTGATGTAGTTGGGGAATTGAGCTCATTGGGGGTGGTTGCTGCAGCCAGACAAATTCTGCCCCGAGGTTTAAGTATTTAAAGTAAAGTCTATGTCTGTAAAACCTTTTCTGGAATTCTGGCGTTGTGTTTACAACTCTGTATAGTCCTGTGTTTTGTTTAAAACTCTGTAGGAAATTCTGCTGGATATGTAATGTACAGTTTCTTGTGTTTGAGTTTTAAATCTCTGTTTGACCATTGATAGTTGTCTCCTGAAATATTCTGTTGTTGATGTATTCAAAACCTCTGTATTTGACGGATTGTATCCATATATTTTAAATGTTTTGAAAACATTCTGGAACTGCTTGAGTTCTCCCTTTTCAGGTCATGCATGGATAGTCTCAAATTTTTGAGCTATCCATGCAGTTTGTCTGATTGAACTCCTGTCATTTGTAGAGTATGATTCAAAAACTTTGTTTTGAAATCGGGTTTGAAGGTCTAAAGCCCTCATGCCTCCTATTACGATGTTCCCTGCCTGTAAGTCTTTATGTTAAAATTTGCCAAGTTTTATCTCAAAAACTGCATCTTCCGATCACGTTCACTGCTGTTTTAAGTGTTCATCTACCGGTTGACGTCATCCATCTTCCGGCTGACGTCATCACCTTCTGCCGGTCTCGTTTATTACCTTCATCTACCAGTTGACGTCATCCATCTTCCGGTTGACGTCATCACTTTCTGCCGGTCTCGTTTATTGTCTTCATCTACCGGTTGACGTCATCCATCTTCCGGTTGACGTCATCACCTTCTGCCGGTCTCGTTTATTGTCTTCATCTACCGGTTGACGTCATCCATCTTCCGGCTGACGTCATCACCTTCTGCCGGTCTCGTTTATTGTCTTCATCTACGTCATCCATCTTCCGGTTGACGTCATCCATCTTCCGGTTGACGTCATCCATCTTCCGGTTGACGTCATCCATCTTCCGGTTGACGTCATCCATCTTCCGGTTGACGTCATCCATCTTCCGGTTGACGTCATCCATCTTCCGGTTGACGTCATCCATCTTCCGGTTGACGTCATCCATCTTCCGGTTGACGTCATCCATCTTCCGGTTGACGTCATCCATCTTCCGGTTGACGTCATCCATCTTCCGGTTGACGTCATCCATCTTCCGGTTGACGTCATCCATCTTCCGGTTGACGTCATCCATCTTCCGGTTGACGTCATCCATCTTCCGGTTGACGTCATCCATCTTCCGGTTGACGTCATCCATCTTCCGGTTGACGTCATCCATCTTCCGGTTGACGTCATCCATCTTCCGGTTGACGTCATCCATCTTCCGGTTGACGTCATCCATCTTCCGGTTGACGTCATCCATCTTCCGGTTGACGTCATCCATCTTCCGGTTGACGTCATCCATCTTCCGGTTGACGTCATCCATCTTCCGGTTGACGTCATCCATCTTCCGGTTGACGTCATCCATCTTCCGGTTGACGTCATCCATCTTCCGGTTGACGTCATCCATCTTCCGGTTGACGTCATCCATCTTCCGGTTGACGTCATCCATCTTCCGGTTGACGTCATCCATCTTCCGGTTGACGTCATCCATCTTCCGGTTGACGTCATCCATCTTCCGGTTGACGTCATCCATCTTCCGGTTGACGTCATCCATCTTCCGGTTGACGTCATCCATCTTCCGGTTGACGTCATCCATCTTCCGGTTGACGTCATCCATCTTCCGGTTGACGTCATCCATCTTCCGGTTGACGTCATCCATCTTCCGGTTGACGTCATCCATCTTCCGGTTGACGTCATCCATCTTCCGGTTGACGTCATCCATCTTCCGGTTGACGTCATCCATCTTCCGGTTGACGTCATCCATCTTCCGGTTGACGTCATCCATCTTCCGGTTGACGTCATCCATCTTCCGGTTGACGTCATCCATCTTCCGGTTGACGTCATCCATCTTCCGGTTGACGTCATCCATCTTCCGGTTGACGTCATCCATCTTCCGGTTGACGTCATCCATCTTCCGGTTGACGTCATCCATCTTCCGGTTGACGTCATCCATCTTCCGGTTGACGTCATCCATCTTCCGGTTGACGTCATCCATCTTCCGGTTGACGTCATCCATCTTCCGGTTGACGTCATCCATCTTCCGGTTGACGTCATCCATCTTCCGGTTGACGTCATCCATCTTCCGGTTGACGTCATCCATCTTCCGGTTGACGTCATCCATCTTCCGGTTGACGTCATCCATCTTCCGGTTGACGTCATCCATCTTCCGGTTGACGTCATCCATCTTCCGGTTGACGTCATCCATCTTCCGGTTGACGTCATCCATCTTCCGGTTGACGTCATCCATCTTCCGGTTGACGTCATCCATCTTCCGGTTGACGTCATCCGTCTTTAGAAATTTCATCACACTGCCCGTAATGTTTAGTCTTCGCCCAGTATTTCACAGTTGCTTCCTGCTTTTATGCTTATGATTTATGGTTTACTTCCTATTCATTTGTTTTGATTATTTCTTCGCCATTCCTTCTCTTCTGTATTCATTTCCGAATTGTGCATAGTTCTGTTACTCACCGTAGTCTTTCCCTCTCTGTAAATTTTTATGTTCAGGGTATTGCATTAAGTTTTATTTAATCCACCGAAGTTCTTTTATACTAGGTCTTCCGCCGATGTTTTTCTGTTTCCTGTTTCCATTTGTAACTGTTATCCAGAATCTCTTTTACTGCTTCTCCGTGTGATCTCAAATCCAGAACTCTTTCTCTCCCTCTATTTAAAGTCGTCTGTTGATCTCATATAAGTTTAAAAAAAAAATTAAAATAAGTCGTGTTTCTGTAAAATGTCCGGTGTGATGACTCCGATCCCGGACCCCGATCGGGTACAGTTTTGGGGCGCCACAGTTATGGTATCAGAGAGATAAGGTTTTAAAACCGATTCTGTAAAATGTCTGACTGCGCAACCCGCCACGTGAGATCGCTCCACCAACTATAAGTGTTTAAATTCCTGTAAAAGTTTTGTTTATTAAATTAGGTTATTCTGTTATTCTGCTTATAGGACTATCTTAGAAATGGTGAGAGGACATCAGGAAGAATCCAGTGAAAGCTCTCGGGCCATAGACCGGTTGACAGAGCTGGTGGGGGTACAATCCCGCATGGTTGATCGAATGATGGCCAGAGAAGACGACAGAAACAATAACCATGGAAATATCAATCGTGATAATGCACCGCGAGACAATAGTGGGGACAGATTCCGGCGACTTCAGCCACCCTCATTTTATGGGTTGTCTACAGACCCGACCCGTGCTGAAACCTGGATTAGAACTATGGAGAAGATGTTCAGTTATGCAGAAGTAGAAGACAACAAGAAGGTTACTTGTGCCACGTTCCATCTCACTGAAAGTGCTGGATTCTGGTGGGATGCAGTACAGTCGTCTACAGTGGCATTGAGCTGGGAAGGGTTCAAGGGGATTTTCTACGAGAAGTACTTTGACCGAGGAGTGAGAAAGGAGAAGTTACTTGAGTTTTCTCGGCTGCGACAGTATGGGTCTGTGGCCGAGTATGTTCAGAAATTTGAGTCGCTATCCCGATATGCAACACACATGGTGGCCACTGATGAGAACAAGGTGCACCAGTTTATTCAAGGTTTAAAGATGGACCTTCTGCGAGGAATCACGACCGGAGGTTTTGATGAGGCACCATATGTGAAAGTGGTGGCCAAGGCTTATCAACTGGAGGCCTTAGAAATAAAGTCCCAGAGACAGAGAGAACCACCAAGAGGAATTATAAGAAATACTCCTCAACAACAACAAAAGATTCAGAATGTACATCCTCAACAGCAACAGAACAGGGGCATTAAGAGACCCAATGAGACCCTCACTTACCAGGACAAGGGGAGGAGACCTATGGGAGCTCCTCAGTTTCCTGTCTGTCCACGTTGCCAGAAGAATCATACAGGAGGCTGCAGGCTTTTTACTGGCCAATGTTTCCGGTGTGGTAAAGAAGGCCATCAAGTCTGGGATTGTCCGGTGCCTGACACAAGGCCGGTTGGTGCTATGCCTAGAGTGTTTGCAATGATGGAGGACGTGGATGATGCTGATCAGCATACAGCAATTACAGGTACAATTTCAGTATGTAATGTGCCTGCTTATACCTTGTGGGATATTGGGGCCACACATTCATTTGTGTCGGGGGACTTCATAGTTAGACTGGAAGTTAGTTGTACATTGTCTGATCAGCCCTAAAGCATTATGCTACCGTCCGGAGAGTTTATGCACTCCGAGCAGGTCATACGAGGTGATATAGTGTCAGTAGGAGACCAGAAGTTGTACGCCAACCTCATCATTATTGGTATGAAAGGGTACAATGTCATTCTGGGGATGGACTGGCTGTTTAGACATCATCCCACCATCAACTGTAGGTCCGGGCTAGTGTCGTTTAAGCGCCCGAACGAAGTAGAGTTCTCCTATCAGGCAATACCAAATAAACATAGTATGACTGTTATATCCACCTTGAAAGCTCAACAGCTGATGAGGTCAGGATGTGTCGGATTCCTTGCCCACGTAGTACATGTTCAAAGACAAGGTGAGGTGGAACTTCAAAATATTCCTGTAGTTCGAGACTTCTCAGAGGTCTTCCTGGATGACTTACCAGGATTGCCACCTGATCGTGAGATCGAGTTTGAAATTGATGTATATCCTGGCGCTGAACCGGTATCGAAGAATCCTTATCGTATGGCGCCAATTGAACTGAGGGAGTTGAAGGCTCAGCTAAAAGAATTGGTGGACAAGGGTTTTGTGTGCCCTAGTTTCTCTCTGTGGGGTGCTCCCGTCTTGTTCGTTAAAAAGAAGGATGGGTCCCTACGAATGTGTATTGACTACCGTGAGCTGAACAAGTTGACTATCAAGAATAAGTACCCGTTGCCGAGAATCGATGACTTATTTGACCAACTACAGGGGGCTCGGGTATTTTCTAAGATTGACTTGCGCTCCGGTTATTACCAGTTGAAGGTTAGAACAAATGATATTCCAAAGACCGCCTTCAGGACCCGATACGGACACTACGAGTTCTTAGTGATGTCGTTCGGGTTAACTAATGCCCCTGCGGCATTTATGGACTTGATGAATAGGGTATTCCAGGAGTTCTTGGACAAATTCGTAATCGTCTTCATTGACGACATCCTGGTTTATTCTCGGACTGAAGAGGAGCATAGAGAGCACTTGGCTATTGTGCTGTCGACTCTAAAACAACATCAATTGTTTGCCAAACTATCAAAGTGTGAATTCTAGTTGAACA
Organism: Begonia masoniana; assembly: GCA_022432975.1. Lineage (NCBI taxonomy): Eukaryota > Viridiplantae > Streptophyta > Magnoliopsida > Cucurbitales > Begoniaceae > Begonia > Begonia masoniana. The sequence continues at coordinate 39,455,633 of CM039502.1, forward strand.
AGATTAATTTCCTAGGCCACGTGGTCTCTGCTGAAGGAGTATCTGTGGACCCGGCCAAGATTGAGGCTGTAAGAGACTGGCCAAGGCCGAGGAATGCAAGCGAGGTACGGAGCTTTATCGGACTAGCTGGTTATTACAGGAAATTCATCAAGGGATTCTCCATGATAGCAAAACCTATGACCAGCTTAAGGAGGAAGGACATCAAGTTCAGGTGGTCTGAAGCATGTGAGGTGAGCTTTCAGACACTTAAGCAAAAGTTAACCGCTTCTCCTCTGTTAGTGTTGCCAGTTGAAAGCGGCAAGTTCAGTATTTATTACGACGCGTCGAGGATTGGCCTGGGTTGCGTATTAATGCAAGAAGAAAAAGTGGTGGCATACGCATCCAGACAATTGAAGAACCACGAGCAAAACTACCCTACTCATGACTTGGAGTTAGCGGCAGTTGTCTTTGCACTGAAGGTATGGAGACACCACTTGTATGGGCAATCATGTGAGGTATTTTCTGATCACAAAAGCTTGAAGTACATATTTACCCAGAAAGAGTTAAACATGAGGCAACGACGGTGGCTCGAATTTGTGAAAGACTATGACATCAAGATCAAATATCACCCGGGGAAAGCAAACGTGGTGGCTGATGCGTTGAGCAGGATGCCGGCTACTATGCAACCGGCCTTGACGGCCATGTCAATGCCTTTGAGGACAGAAATTCAGAGATTTAATTTGGAAGTGGTTTCTAGGCTGTCAGCCGTGTTGGCAAATTTAACGTTGCGGCCAACTATTCTGGACAGAATTAAGGAAGCCCAGAAGACCAATTCAAAGGAGATGGCCGATATAGTGAGCAAGTTACCTACGGCTTCTTCCGATTTCAGTTATTCGGGAGATGGTATTCTGAAGTTCAAAGATAGGTGGTATGTTCCGAGAGATGAAGAGCTACGAAAGAACATCTTGTCGGAAGCCCACTCGTCTTCTTTCTCTGTGCATCCTGGAAGCACGAAGATGTATCAAGACTTGAAACTTCACTTCTGGTGGCCGAATATGAAGAATGAAGTGGCCAAATTTGTGGAGTCTTGCATGATATGTCAACAAGTCAAGGCTGAACATCAACGACCAGCTGGGACGCTTCAGCCTCTCCCGATTCCCGAATGGAAATGGGAGAATATTACGATGGACTTTGTTGTTGGCCTTCCAAAAACAGCTAAGGGCCACAATAGCATATGGGTCATAGTAGACAGATTGACGAAGTCGGCCCATTTTCTACCTGTGAAGGCGACATTCTCTATGGACCAGTATGCAGAGTTATACATTGGTGAGATTGTCAAGTTGCATGGTATTCCGGTGTCAATTGTATCTGACCGGGATCCTAGATTCTTTTCCAGGTTTTGGAAAAGTTTGTAAAGCTCCTTGGGTACAAAGCTGGATTTCAGCACGGCGTTTCACCCACAGACAGATGGACAATCTGAGAGAACAATTCAGATATTAGAGGACATGTTAAGGTCGTGCGTGTTGGAACTTCATGCTCCTTGGAGTAGATATTTGCCGTTAATTGAATTCGCTTATAATAACAGCTACCAGGCTACTATCGGCATGGCTCCATATGAAGCCCTCTATGGCAGAAAATGTAGATCTCCGTTATGTTGGGATGAAGTTGGAGAGTTCAGACTTGTCGGCCCTGAGATATTACAGCAGATGTCTGTGGTGATTGCTGTTATCAAACAACGAATCAACACTGCTATGAGTAGACAGAAAAGTTATGCAGATCGGAGACGGAGAGACTTGGAGTTTGCTAAAGGCGATGAAGTATTCCTGAAGGTGTCGCCTTTCAAAGGTGTAATGAGATTTGGCAAGAAAGGGAAGCTCAGCCCACGGTTCATTGGACCTTTTCCCATTCTAAAGCGTGTGGGAAGCGTGGCTTACAAGCTACAGTTGCCAGCGTCTATGGATGGAGTTCATAATGTCTTCCATGTTTCGATGCTGAGAAAGTGCGTACGAGATCCAACCCAAATAATGGAACATGTGGACTTTGATATCATGCCGACGCTGACATATGAAGAAAGACCTATAAAGATATTGGATATGTCACTCAAAGTGTTGCGCAATCGAGTGGTCCCGTTGGTGAAAGTTTTGTGGCGTAATCACAATGTGGAAGAAGCCACATGGGAAAGAGAAGCGGATGTTAGGACTCAATATCCGGACCTCTTTCCTTAGGCAAATTTTGGGGACAAAATTTCTGTTAAGGTGGGTGGAATGTAACACCCAGCATTTTGCCATGTAGATATTCCTTAAATTATTCAACGGGATTAATGGGAATAATCATGCAAGGTTTGTTTTTATTGATTTGCTAATGTTTCCAGTTGAATATGTATGATTCATAAAACCAAATGGTGAAACTAAATAGCAAATTAGTTAAAGACCAATGGAAGGGTAAAATAGAGAGAAATTAAGGTTGGTGGGAGATAGCCAATGGATGAATGCCATTTGGCAACTTGTTGAAGAATCCATGTCTTCTTCCTTCCCTCCCGTTCTTCTCTTCATTCTGGCGTGAAACTCCCTCCTGTCTTCTCTCTTCCAGTCGATGAACAACCATCGAAGTTACTTCGATCTCCTCGGCTCCTTTCTGTTTTCCCGCTGAGGTAAATGTCTGGTTGAATGCTAACGAATTTGGACAAGTTTAATGCGAGTTTTCACTGAGATTTAGGGTTATTATTTTAGAGAAAACTCACTATTTTTGGATGAAAACACGTTGGTGTGTTTTCTAAAGTGTTGAAACGTGTTTGCTACATTTCCTACGAGATATTAGTTAACATTTGTAGCATGTTTGAATTCTGTACATCCATTTACAGATCCGAGCTTTCCAGGGGCGTTCGAGCACACTGCATTGCTGCAAACAGGTAAGTTCATGCATTTACGTTGGCTCTTAAGGCCCTAAAACTTTGAGGTACTAGGTATGGTATGGGTAGATAGGTTTTAGGTTATGTTTTAAGTTGAATATGTCTCCATCATATCCTGTCTTCCTGTTGTATCATTCTGCCATCTGTGAATGTTAAGTTTAAGCATCGCACTTATTCATGCATACACGTTTTCCTGTAAAATCATGCAAATGTTTTCAGCACTGGTTTTGAAGTAAGTAAGATAAAATCTGTAATGTAATGTACGGTTAAGTGTGGATGAGAACTGGCATCCTGTCAAGTACTCCTGTTATGTCCTGAAGCGGCATGTACACCCTGTTGCGCCAGCTCCTCCTCCCACTTATACCTCCCTGTCCAGTGAAATGTAATGTAATGTAATGTTCCTGTATTTGAAACGTTCATGCATAGCATATGCATCACTGCATTTATTTCTGATATGTTCTTACTGAGCTCTAGGCTCATAGGTGAACTCCCTGTTGTAGGTACGGATACTCCAGATGAGGACCTTATGCCTCATAATGACGAGCTGATGTAGTTGGGGAATTGAGCTCATTGGGGGTGGTTGCTGCAGCCAGACAAATTCTGCCCCGAGGTTTAAGTATTTAAAGTAAAGTCTATGTCTGTAAAACCTTTTCTGGAATTCTGGCGTTGTGTTTACAACTCTGTATAGTCCTATGTTTTGTTTAAAACTGTGTAGGAAATTCTGCTGGATATGTAATGTACAGTTTCTTGTGTTTGAGTTTTAAATCTCTGTTTGACCATTGATAGTTGTCTCCTGAAATATTCTGTTGTTGATGTATTCAAAACCTCTGTATTTGACGGATTGTATCCATATATTTTAAATGTTTTGAAAACATTCTGGAACTGCTTGAGTTCTCCCTTTTCACGTCATGCATGGATAGTCTCGAATTTTTGAGCTATCCATGCAGTTTGTCTGATTGAACTCCTGTCATTTGTAGAGTATGATTCAAAAACTTTGTTTTGAAATCGGGTTTGAAGGTCTGAAGCCCTCATGCCTCCTATTACGATGTTCCCTGCCTGTAAGTGTTTATGTTAAAATTTGCCAAGTTTTATCTCAAAAACTGCATCTTCCGATCACGTTCACTGCTGTTTTAAGTGTTCATCTACCGGTTGACGTCATCCATCTTCCGGCTGACGTCATCACCTTCTGCCGGTCTCGTTTATTACCTTCATCTACCGGTTGACGTCATCCATCTTCCGGTTGACGTCATCACCTTCTGCCGGTCTCGTTTATTGTCTTCATCTACCGGTTGACGTCATCCATCTTCCGGTTGACGTCATCACCTTCTGCCAGTCTCGTTTATTGTCTTCATCTACCGGTTGACGTCATCCATCTTCCGGCTGACGTCATTCTCACCTTCCTGCCGGTCTCGTTTATTGCTTCATCTACCGGTTGACGTCATCCATCTTCCGGTTGACGTCATCACCTTCTGCCAGTCTCGTTTATTGTCTTCATCTACCGGTTGACGTCATCCATCTTCCGGCTGACGTCATCACCTTCTGCAGGTCTCGTTTATTGTCTTCATCTACCGGTTGACGTCATCATCTTCTGCCGATTATGTTTACTGCTTGTATCTTCCGGATGACGTCATCTTCTCTTCCGGCTGATGTCAGCGATTTTGTCGTATCTGAATCAACCGCTGCCCGCTGCCCGTCTGTTTCACTGTCTTTAGAAAATTTCATTCACCACTGCCCGTAATGTTTAGTCTTCCGCCCAGTTATTTTACAGTTGCTTCCTGCTTTTATGCTTATGATTTCTGGTTTACTTCCTGTTCATTCTATTTTGATTATTTTCTTCGCCATTCCTTCTCTTCTGTTATTCATTTCCGAATTGTGCATAGTTCTGTTACTCACCGTAGTCCTTCCCTCTCTGTAAATTTTTATGTTCAGGGTATTGCATTAAGTTTTATTTAATCCACCGAAGTTCTTTTATACTAGGTCTTCCGCCGATGTTTTTCTGTTTCCTATTTCCATTTGTAACTGTTATCCAGAATCTCTTTTACTGCTTCTCCGTGTGATCTCAAATCCAGAACTCTTTCTCTCCCTCTATTTAAAGTTCTGTAGGTGTCCGGTCTGATCTCATATAAGTTTAAAAAATAAAAAAAAAAAAATATGTCTTGTTTCTGTAAAATGTCCGGTGTGATGACTCCGATCCCGGACCCCGATCGGGTACGGTTTTGGGGCGCCACAGACTTATTGCGTAAAACTTTCACAGCGTACTCCATTATTTGCACTGGTCTCTCTTCGTAAGTTAAGGTTGGCTGTACCTCAAGACTAATCGGTTCTACCACATGCGTTGGATCTCGTACACATTTCCTCAACATCGACACGTGGAAGACATTATGTACACCCTCCATATACATTGGCAACTGAAACTTATACGCTGTAGCTCCAATCTTTTCTGTAATCGGGAAAGGTCCAACAAACCGTGGATTCAACTTCCCTCTCTTACCAATGCGAACCACGCCTTTGAACGGTGAAACTTTCAAAAACACCTCATCACCCATTACAAACTCCAAATTTCGTCTTCTACGATCGGCATAGCTCTTTTGCCGACTCTGCGCAGTTTCCATTCTTTGCCTGATAAGAGCAACCTTCGCAGATAGTTGTTGTAATATTTCTGGTCCAATCAACTTAGCTTCGCCCACTTCATCCCAAAACAGTGGTGACCTACACTTTCTGCCATAAAGTGCTTCGTACGGAGCCATACCAATCGTGGACTGATAACTGTTATTATATGCAAATTCAATCAACGGTAAATACCGGCTCCATGAGGCTTGAAACTCTAGTACGCACGCTCTCAGCATATCCTCAAGTATCTGAATCTTCCTTTCAGATTGCCAGTCAGTTTGTGGGTGGAAAGCCGTGCTAAAAGTTAACTTAGTACCCATAGTGCTTTGTAAACTTTTCCAAAATTTCGAAGTAAATCTGGGATCCTGGTCAGAAACTATCGACACAGGAATCCCGTGCAACCTCACAACCTCCTGAACATACAGCTCTGCAAACTGGTTTATCGTATAAGTCATCTTCACTGGAAGAAAATGAGCCGTCTTCGTCAATCTATCAACTACGACCCATATACTGTCATGCCCTTTTACCGTCCTCGGCAATCCAACTACGAAGTCCATTGCAATATGATCCCACTTCCACTCGGGAATCGGTAGAGGCTGTAACATCCCACCCGGTCTCTGGTGTTCTGCCTTAACTTGTTGGCAGACAAGGCATGACTGTACATAATTGACCACATCTTGCTTCATATTCGACCACCAATAAAGCACTTTAAGATCTCGGTATATCTTGGTGTTACCCGGATGCACTGAAAACGATGATGAATGAGCCTCTGCCAAAATCAACTTCCTCAATTCTTCATCCTTCGGAACATACCAACGACCCCAAAACTTTATAACTCCATTCTCCGAATAACTAAAATCAGAAGATGCATCAGTGAACTTGGTCACAATTGCTTCCTTTCTTCCAAATCCATCTGTTGAGCCTCCTTAATTTTGTCCAAAAGAGTAGGCCGTATGATCAAGTCAGCAAGTAGGGCCGAAAGCTCTGAAACTACTTCAAGTTCATACCTCTGAATCTCCTTTTTCAATGAAGCTGGCATACAGCAAACGACTCACTCCTTGGTCTTAGGCATTCTACTCAATGCGTCTGCCACCGTATTCGCCTTTCCCGGATGGTATTTGATTTCAAAATCGTAATCCTTCACGAATTCCAACCATCTCCTTTGCCTCATGTTTAAATCTTTCTGCGTAAAAAGATACTTTAAACTCTTATGGTCTGAAAACACTTCACACTTTTGACCGTAAAGATAGTGCCTCCATATCTTTAACGCAAATACCACTGCTGCCAATTCTAAGTCATGCATCGGATAGTTCTGTTCATAAGTCTTTAACTGTCTAGAGGCATAGGCAATCACCTTTCCGTCCTGCATCAATACGAATCCCAATCCAACTTTGGAGGCGTCACAATAGATACTGAATATTCCATTCTCCACGGGAAGAATCAACAATGGCGCTGTGGTCAACTTTTGCTTCAAGGTCTGAAAACTTTCTTCACATGCCTTAGACCACTCGTATTTAACTTCCTTCTTTGTTAAGTTCGTCAAGGGTTTGGCTATGATTGAAAAACCTTCAATAAACTTCCGATAATACCCAGCCAGGCCTATAAAACTTCGCACTTCACTCGCATTCCACGGCTTGAACCTTAGCCGGATCTACTGAAACTCCTTCTTTCGAAATCACGTGGCCTAAGAAGTTCACCTGATTCAGCCAAAATCCGCAATTGGAAAACTTAGCATACAATTGGTGCCGCTTCAACGTATCCAAAACGGCCCTTAAGTGCTTCGCGTGTTTTTCGTCATTTCAGGAATATATCAGAATGTCATCTATGAACACTATCACAAACTTATCCAGAAACTCCTGAAACACTCTGTTCATGAGATCCATAAAAGCTGCCGGGGCATTTGTCAAACCGAAGGACATAACCCTAAATTCATAGTGCCCATATCGTGTTCTAAAAGCGGTCTTTGGTATATCCTCGGCCTTAATTTTTAATTGGTGGTATCCTGACCGTAAATCAATCTTCGAGAACACACTGGCCCCCTGCAACTGGTCAAACAAGTCATCAATCCTCGGTAGCGGATACTTTTTTCTGATGGTTAATTTATTCAATTCTCTGTAGTCCACGCACATTCTTAATGAACCATCCTTCTTCTTCACAAACAAAACCGGAGCGCCCCAAGGAGAAACGCTCGGCCGTACAAAACCCTTGTCTGTTAGCTCTTTCAGCTGGACGTACAACTCCTTCAGTTCAATCGGTGCCATTCTATAAGGATTCCTGATCTGGAGGCAAGCCGGGCAACTCGTCCAGAAACACTTCTGAAAAATCCTTAACTACTGGAATATCACACAATTTCAACTCATTTTTCATGCTCACTTCCTCTACACTTGCTATGAACCCAAAACATCCATGCTTCATCGTGTATAGGGCCTTCACAGGCAAGCTAGGAAACTCATCTAAGTATACTTCCTTAAGGCTTTCAACTGCCAGAATGTCACATGACTTTGATTCATCTTGCATGCTTACATCTACGATGCTCGCCATAAAACTGAAACATCTAGACTTTATCGAGTACAGGGCGCACATCGACGTTACTAGAGGCATCTTATTCCAACGGAGGGTCGCTCGAAAGAAGTAACCCTCCCCACCTGGGGGTCTAAAATCTACAACAGCCGACCGGCAATTGATTGAGGCATAATGCCGAAACAACCAATCCATGCCCAAGATTACATCATACCCCTTCATACTTATAACGATCAGGTTTGCATAAAGCTGCCAACCACCAATAGATATAACCTCTCCCTGTATTGCTTGGTCGGAATGTAAAAGCTCCCCAGAGGGCAACATGACACTATAACTACGATCAGCTGGGGCGGAATGTAGTTTCCACTTCGATACATAATACTGTGCTGTAAATGAGTGGGTTGCCCCCGTGTCAAATAAAACGTGAGCCGTATATCCACAAACCAAGACAATACCTGTAACTACTGATGGCTGTGCCGCTTCCTCATCTTCAATAAGAGCAAAGATCCTAGAAGGACCGCCTGGGGGTTTCTTGGCCGAACCTGGACAATCTACGGCCTTATGCCCCACCTTATCACACTTGAAGCATCGACCCGTATACAACTTACAGTTGCCCGGATTATATTTCTGACAGATCGTGCACAAAGGAGCCGGTGGTGCCCCTTGTGGGCGTTTGCCCTTGTCTTGAGCTCTAGGCATCTCATTCACCCGTTTGACACCACGTTGTGGTTGTGGCTTCCAACCACGGTTCTGTTGTGGCTGTATTTCTCTAATCAACCTCCTCGACACTTCTCTATGCCGCTGCAGATTCATTTCAATGTCATTAAGCTCAAGGGCCTTGACTACAACTCGATGATACGGCATATCTTCAACTTCTGCCGTTTTCAACTCTTTCAAGATCTCCAATTTCAAACCTTGAACAAACTGGTATATTTTATCTTCCTCATCGCTGACCATCTGTAATACCCAGATTGTACGGATGTCAGATATATTATATTATATTGTTATTTTATTATATAATGCCATTTTTGGTAATTATGTCGAATCAGGTCCGTTTCACAAAAAGAAAGCATCATTACGATCCTAACGATTAATAGGAATTTTAAGGAAATTATGGAAATTTTCAGATATTAAACGCTATATTCCGATTAATTACCTTTATCGTAATGTAAATGGCGTTTTAGTAAAAATAGTAAACGAGGTCCAAATTGCGAACGGACAGTTTTATTAAGTCCCAAATAATAAGTTGGACGCATTGGTGAAGTAAGGAAATTTGGTGAAACCGATTGGCTAGACGATTAACAAACCGAACGACGAAACGTATATAAAAATCAAAGAAGGGCAAAATGGTAATTTTGCCAATCAAATTATATTAAAAACTAACTTTCTCTCTTCTCTCCCTCACTTCTCCATTTCTCCTCTGGAATTCACGATCGCCAGAGAGCAAAACCCTCGGCCGCCGACGATTTCTTCAATCCGACTCTGATCCGACCTCCGTTCGTTTCGTTTCCTTCACGTTTCTTCCTCCAATCGACGTTCTCGTTATGTCTCTACAGTTTTGGAACGTTAAATCTTTAGTTCCGTAGCGTTTTAGTTAATTAGGGTTTCGATTTATTTTCGTTAAAAACGCGAATTAGGTTTCGTAATTAATAGATTAGCCGTGATTAAGTGTATATTAAACGTATTGGACGTTATTGGACGAAGTTGGATCAATTCGTGAAAAAGTTTAAAATCCGAGAATTTTAGGATTTTCAGAAAAGTTCGTAATTTGAGAATTTAGGTGCCGAGCGTAAATTTCTCGAATAAATAGCTCGATGAAATGGATTAGAATTTTAGAAAGCCCTTTAGTTAAGGTTTTGACAATTTGGAAGTTTATTAACTTAAACTTGTTTTAACGTCAATCCCTGTAAATTGCTTAGGTAAACAGCGCTCGTGGACGAAGCTTGGAATTGCAGCGTGCACGAGGTAAGTTCTCGTGATCTTCTTTGGCCGATTGGCCTACACCGTACGTCGTGTCGTCTCGAGGAGTTTTGGAGATGCGTTTGTTTAATTGTATTTGGCTCGGGTAGCTAGGTTTAGGAAATTATAGTTTACGCTTTACAGTCTTGATGGTACATAGTATTGCTTGTTTATTGTATGATATTGAATTGTTCACGCATCACTTGTTTTAAAGAAAAAGCATGAAAATGAATTTCCGCACAGAGTTTTAAAGATAACGTAAAGCATAGCACTGGCCGAAAGGCGTATTGGCCGAAAGGCGTATTGGTCACACAAGGTGGGGCTCAGGCACGGCTGTACGTGTTGTAAGCGTGTACCCCCCGCCTCTAGCTTGAAAGAGTAGTCCGCCCGCTTGATGAGCTCTCTCTAGTTAGAGGGATAGGATCTCGGTGACACCTATTGAGCATTGCATAGTAAGATAAAATAAAGCATGGTTTATCGAACTCATACGCACAGCATGCATTGCATTTACGTAGAACTTACTGGGATTTTATCTCATAGTGTATATGTATGGTGTAGGTGATCTAGATATCGAGGAACCAGGTGAGGACGGGATTCCTCCTCCTGAGGCATGATACAGTTGACGGAGAATGGCTGCAGTGGTGTACTGGCGCAGTCGAGGCTTAACCGACCCGTGGGGACAGTATGTATAGATTTTGAGGGTTTTAAGCTATTTTGGTTAGAATAGGAGAATTGTATAGACATTATAGGGTGCTTGGTTCTGGTAGTTGATAGGTTTACATTTTAATGTTTTTAAACGTTTTGTAATTGTTTAGTGAACTGAAAACAGGAGGATATGTTTGGTTTTTAGAGCGATCCACGCAGTTGGATTTCGCAAAGTCCGCTGCAGCTGGTCGAGTTTAGGTTATTGGTTGATTGTTGTTATTGTGGATAAATGGTGATAAATATGTGAGGATTGCTCTCTGGAATCGGATTCCAGAGAGAGTTAGTAAAAGTTAAGTGTTTAGCTCTCTGGAATTCGGATTCCAGAGGGCAACTTGTAATTCATTCATGGCAATCAGGAGCTGCGAGGGTCGGCGATCAGGCGCCGCGCGCGCCGTCGCTGACAGCGATCGGGCGCCGCGCGCTTGATCGCTGCCAGCGATCGGGCGCTGCGCGCTTGATCGCTGCCAGCGATCGGGCGCTGCGCGCTGGATCGCTGCCAGCGATCGAGCGCTGCCTTCTCCTCTTGGGCAGAATGTCAATTCTGCCCTCCCATTTGTTTTTAATCGAAAATTTGTTTTAATTTAATAGTTTGAATATTTGTTTTAAATGGTTTTAAACTTAGATTTAAATTCCGATTTCGATTCTGGTTTCGATTTCGGTTTAGGTTCCGCCTAGAGTTTAATTAAAGATATTAGTTTATATAAAAAAAAAAGTACGAAAAAATACGGGTACAGTATTGTGGTCGTTACAGTTATGGTATCAAAGCCCCCGGGTTTTAAAATCGGTTCTGTAGACTGCTCCACTGCACAGCCACTACGCGGACATTCTTCATCAACTGTAAGTACCTTTATAGCTTTATTTGATTTCTAGTTTCTTAGAATATTTGTTTAACTTTTTATAGGAGTTTTATAATTATGGTGCGTCCACGAAACGACCGAGACGACCACGATGATACGATTGACACGCTTAAGGATTTTATTGCCCAGCAGTCCTAGCATATGGAGAGACAGGCTCAGCAGATGGAGAAACAGTCTCAACAGCTGGGTACTTTGATTGACCGGGAGGGCGTTAGAGCTCGAGAGACGGCTGTACTAGGTAGCCGTGGGATGGAGAGATTTCAGAAGCTCCAGCCCCCTATCTTTAACGGACAGTCTACGAATCCCTCTTGAGCTGAGGAGTGGATTCGCACGATGGAGGACATGTTGGCGTATGCTAGCATTGAGGACGGGGAGAGGGTGGCGTTGGTGACTTACCACCTGGCTTTGGACGCCCGATTTTGGTGGGATTCCATCAAGACGACCACCGATGTGACTATTATGGGCTGGGAGAGATTCAGGGAGCTGTTCTACGACAAGTATTTCAGCCATACCGTACGAGAGGCGAAGATGGTTGAGTTTATGCAGTTGCGGCAGACTGCTTCTATTGCCGAGTACGTTAGGAGATTTGAGGCGCTGTCTCGATTTGCACCACGACAGGTCAGCGTAAACGAAGACAAGGTACGCCGATTCTTACAGGGACTTAGCCAGGAGTTCCGGATGCGCCTTACCATATCTGGGGTACGACATGTATCCTATGACGACATTGTGGCTAGGGCGCTCGACATCGAGGCAGTTGAGCAGAGTTCTACTAGACCGAGGGAGCCATCTAAGGGTTTCTTCCGAGAGGTTCGACCTCAGTCACTGAACCGAGGTTATCAGCCGAGAGCACAGCCCCAGCAGCAGCAGAGGGGTGTGAAGAGACCTCTAGAGGGAGGTAATGACCGAGGTAAGGGTAAGCAAGTGGAGGTTGCCTCTCAGGTACCTGTTTGTCCTAAATGTCAGAAGGAACACTCTGGCCAGTGCAGGATGGGTACGGGTGTATGTTATTGGTGTGGAGAGCTGGGCCATTTTGCTAGAGACTGCCCGAAGCGTGGTCTAGATCAGTCAGGTGGTGGTCAGAGGAGCATTATGCCCAGGATCTTCGCTCTTATCGAGCCTGGTGATGTTGATAACGAGGATCAGCCTGCCGTGACAGCAGGTACTATATTACTTACTGGCGTTCCCGTATTTTCTTTGTTAGACACGGGGGACTACACATTCTTTTGTTTCCACCGCATGTGTGTCGAGATTGAGGCTTGCGCCTGAGTTAGCAGAATGCGAGTATAGTGTGATGCTACCTTCAGGAGAGCGTATGCAGTCTGGTCGTGTAGTCCAGGGCAACATTATCTCGATTGGGGACCGTACTCTCTATACTCGCCTTATTGTTATGGGCATCGAGCATTATGATCTTATTTTAAGGATGGATTGGCTATCGCAGCACTTCGCCACCATCGACTGTCGATCCGGGATTGTCACCTTTCGACCTCCGGGTAAAGCTGAGTTTTCTTATCAGGCGATGAGCAGATTGAGTAGCTCGCCTATCTCCTATTCCATGATGGTCAACAAGCAGTTTAAAGGTGCGTGCTCTATTTATTTGGCCTCTGTCTTTGATTGTCAGTTGCTCAGCGGATTGATGCCGAGCGACATTCCTATTGTCAGAGAGTTCTCTGGTATTTTCCTTGATGATCTTCCCGGATTGCCGCCGGACCGGGAGATTGAGTTCACTATTGATGTGTATCCTAACTCCGCACCGAGGTTTAAGAACCCATATCGATTGGCACCAGCCGAGTTGAGAGAGTTGAGGACTCAGCTGGATGAGCTGTTAGAGAAGGGGTTTATTCTACCCAGTGTTTCACCCTGGGGTGCGCCCGTTCTGTTTGTCAAGAAGAAAGACGGGACCCTCAGGATGTGTATTGATTACAGGGAGTTGAATAAGCTCACAGTGAAGAATAAGTATCCACTGCCTCGTGTTGACGACTTATTTGATCAGCTATAGGGTGCCCGAGTATTTTCCAGGATTGATCTCCGCTCGGGTTACAATCAGCTGAAGGTCCGTACGGATGATATACCGAAGACGGCATTCCGAACGAGGTATGGGCATTATGAGTTCCTTGTTATGTCTTTTGGACTTACTAATGCCCCTGCAGCGTTTATGGATTTGATGAACCGTGTCTTCAAGGAGTATCTGGACAAGTTCGTGGTGGTTTTCATCGACGACACATTGATCTACTCTAAAACGAAGGAAGAACACGAGGAGCATCTGAGGATTGTTCTGAGGACCCTATGTCAGCACTGTCTGTATCCAAAGTTTTCGAAGTGCGAGTTCTGGCTTAACAGGGTGAGCTTCCTTGGCCATATTATATCACAGGACGGAGTTTCTGTGGATCCGAGCAAGATTCAGGTGGTCAGAGATTGGCCACAACCGAAGAACGTACGTGAGGTGCGTGGATTTCTCGGATTGGCCGGTTATTATCGGAAGTTTATAGAGGGGTTCTCAAAGATCTCACTTCCTCTCTCTCGATTGACTCGGAAGAACGAGAGATTTATTTGGTCGCCTGCTTGTGATGATAGTTTTATGGAGCTAAAGCAGAGATTGACCACCGCTCCAGTACTGGCGCTACCTGATGAAGGTGTCAGATACAGTGTTTATTGTGATGCATCGGGAGTGGGACTCGGTTGTGTATTGATGCAGGAGGGGAGAGTTATTTCTTATGCTTCTCGGCAGTTGAAGCCGTACGAGCAGAATTACCCCACGCACGACCTCGAGTTAGCAGCTGTGGTCTTCGCACTGAAAATATGGAGGCATTATTTATATGGGCAGCAGTGCGAGATATTTTCCGACCACAAGAGCTTGAAGTACTTATTGACGCAGAAGGAGCTGAATATGCGACAAAGGCGATGGCTTGAGTTCGTCAATGATTACGATTTTGATATCAAGTACCACCCAGGAAAGGCGAACAAGGTAGCTGATGCATTGAGTAGAGTGCCTTCTGTGAGTCAGCCATCATTAGCAGCGATGTCAGTTACGCTGCGGTCTGAGATTGAGAGATTCGATGTGGAGATAGTGGCTGAGTTGTCCGGTATGCTTGCCAACATTTCTCTCAGGCCGGCTATTCTTGATCGTATACGCGAGGCTCAGCAGAGTGATACAGAGTGTATGGAGCTTCGATCGAGCATGACATTGGGAGACTCGTCAGATTTCCATTTATCAGAGGATGGTATTCTGAAGTTTAGGCATAGGTGGTACGTGCCTAGCGACGAGGATCTGAAGAGGGATATATTGGCCGAGGTACATTCTTCGGCATATTCTGTGCACCCGGGAAGTACCAAGATGTACCGGGATTTGAAGCGAAATTACTGGTGGCCGAACATGAAGAGGGAGGTTGCCAAGTACGTTGAGACTTGTTTGATATGTCAACAGGTGAAGGCAGAGCACCAGAGACCGGCCGGAACGTTATTGCCACTGCCGATTCCGGAGTGGAAGTGGGAGCAGATCTCCATGGACTTTATTGTGGGACTCCCGAGGACGACGAAAGGCCATGACGGCATTTGGGTTATTGTGGACCGATTGACAAAGTCGGCCCACTTCTTATCTGTGAGGATGGCATCGTCTATGGATCAGCTCGCCGAGCTTTATGTGCAGGAGATTGTCAGACTGCATGGCGTGCCAGTTTCTATTGTCTCAGACAGAGATCCGAGATTCACGTCAAAGTTCTGGAAGAGTCTGCACAAGCCTATGGGGACTCAGCTTGATTTCAGCACCGCATTTCATCCTCAGACTGATGGACAGACAGAGAGGACGAATCAGATTCTGGAGGATATGCTCAGAGCATGTGTGCTGGAGTTTCAGGGATCGTGGAGCAGGTATTTGCCACTGATCGAGTTCTCTTATAACAACAGCTTCACGGCTACTATTGGTGTAATATCCGGCTTGTACGGATTTCTGATATAATATATTTTATTGATATTTTAATAGAATGTGACATTTTTGGTAAATATGTCAAATCAAGTCCGTTTTACGAAAAGAAAGCGTCATTGCGATCCTGACAACTAATTGGAATTTTAAGGAAATTATGGGAATTTTCGGTGATTAACCGCTATATTCCGAGTAATTACCTCTATGGTAATATAAATGACGTTTTAGTAAAAATAACAAATGGGGTCCAAATGGAGAACGGACAGTTTTGATAAAGCCCTGACGACGAATATGAGTTATTGGCAAAATATGGAATTTTTGAGAATCCAGATCGTTGGACGATTAACGAAACGAAGGACGAAACAAATAGAATTAAGTAAGAAGGGCAAAATGGTAATTTGCAAAATAATTATATTAAAACATCACAAATTCCTTCATTTCCCCTCACTTCTCTCTTTCTCTCCTTTTCTTCTCGGCTACCCACGAACAGAGAGCAATTTCTCTCTCGGCCGCCGGCGTGTTTCCTCCGTTCCGACTCCGTTCAATCTCTGTTTCTCCTCCGTCCTTCACGTTTTCTTCCTCTCTCGCTACCCTCGGTATGTAGCTTTAGTCTTCGGTCGTTTATTTCGAGTTTTGGTTCGATTTAGGGTTAGGGTTTAAATTAGATTTTCCGTTAAAAACGCGATTTAGGCTTCGTAATTAATAGGTTAGCTATGATTAAGTATGTATTGAACGTATTTGACGTTATCGGACGAAGATAAATCGATTTGTGAAAAAGTTTAAAAATCAGAGAATTTTAGGGTTTTCGGAAAAAGTTCGATTGCTCGATGAATTAGCTTAATAAATCGAATTAAAGCATTAGGAAATATCTTTAGTTAAGGTTTTGTTAATTTGGATGTTTAATAGCTTAATTCGGTTTTAACGGCAAATATCGTGTTTTACCTCAGACACGCGACTCCAGTGGACGAAGCTTGAGATCCAGCGCGCTCAAGGTAAGTTCTCGTGATTTGCTTGACCGAAAGGTCTACACCATACTCGTCGTCGTATCAAGGATCCCTGAGGGTTCCTTGGTTTACGTTGTTTAGGTTGGGTAGCAGGTTAGTTGGTTATAGGTTATGTTGTATTGTCTTATTGATATGTATGTTGTTTGTTTACTTTCCGCTGAATTAACTGTTCATGCATCACGTATTTCAAATGGCATAGAAAATGAATTTCCGCACGTGTTTTAAG
The DNA here is from genome assembly GCA_022432975.1 of Begonia masoniana. Lineage (NCBI taxonomy): Eukaryota > Viridiplantae > Streptophyta > Magnoliopsida > Cucurbitales > Begoniaceae > Begonia > Begonia masoniana. The sequence goes on from CM039502.1 coordinate 39,472,317, forward strand.
GAAAGAAATGAACCTCTGTAATTAATGTACGTAATCTGTATCTGTATCTGGTTACGCAAGGTGGGGCTCAGGCATGGCTGTAGGGTTTGTGAGCATGTACCCCCCCCTCCTCTAGGTGGAAAGTGGTAGTTCTACCGCGGAATGTATCCTTTCCATTTAGAGGGCTAAGATCTCGGTAACAATCTGTCTGTGACGTAATGAAAATGAATCGGTAATCTGTAATCTGAATCTGTATCTGTTTCTGTATCTGAAAGGAATGAAAATGAATCTGTAATCTGAATCTGTATCTGTTTCTGTATCTGAAAGGAATGAAAATGAATCTGTAATCTAAATCTGTATCTGTTTCTGTATCTGAAAGGAATGAAAATGAATCTGTAATCTGAATCTGTATCTGTTTCTGTATCTGAAAGGAATGAAAATGAATCTGTAATCTGAATCTGTATCTGTTTCTGTATCTGAAAGGAATGAAATGATCTGTAATCTGAATCTGTATCTGAATCTGTATCTGTTTCTGTATCGAAAGGAATGAAAATGAATCTGTATCTGAATCTGTATCTGTTTCTGTATCTGAAAGGAATGAAAATGAATCTGTAATCTGAATCTGTATCTGTTTCTGTATCTGAAAGGAATGAAAATGAATCTGTATCTGAATCTGTATCTGAATCTGTATCTGAATCTGTATCTGTTTCTGTATCGAAAGGAATGAAAATGAATCTGTATCTGAATCTGTATCTGTTTCTGTATCTGAAAGGATGAAAATGAATCTGTATCTGAATCTGTATCTGAATCTGTATCTGAATCTGTATCTGAATCTGTATCTGAATCTGTATCTGTTTCTGTATCGAAAGGAATGAAAATGAATCTGTATCTGTTTCTGTATCTGAAAGGAATGAAAATGAATCTGTATCTGTTTCTGTATCGAAAGGAATGAAAATGAATCTGTAATCTGAATCTGTATCTGTTTCTGTATCTGAAAGGAATGAAATGATCTGTAATCTGAATCTGTATCTGAATCTGTATCTGTTTCTGTATCTGAAAGGAATGAAAATGAATCTGTATCTGAATCTGTATCTGAATCTGTATCTGAATCTGTATCTGAATCTGTATCTGAATCTGTATCTGTTTCTGTATCTGAAAGGAATGAAAATGAATCTGTATCTGTTTCTGTATCTGAAAGGAATGAAAATGAATCTGTAATCTGAATCTGTATCTGAATCTGTATCTGTTTCTGTATCTGAAAGGAATGAAAATGAATCTGTATCTGTTTCTGTATCTGAAAGGAATGAAAATGAATCTGTATCTGTTTCTGTATCTGAAAGGAATGAAAATGAATCTGTAATCTGAATCTGTATCTGTTTCTGTATCTGAAAGGAATGAAAATGAATCTGTATCTGTTTCTGTATCTGAAAGGAATGAAAATGAATCTGTATCTGTTTCTGTATCTGAAAGGAATGAAAATGAATCTGTAATCTGAATCTGTATCTGTTTCTGTATCTGAAAGGAATGAAAATGAATCTGTAATCTGAATCTGTATCTGTTTCTGTATCTGAAAGGAATGAAAATGAATCTGTATCTGTTTCTGTATCTGAAAGGAATGAAAATGAATCTGTATCTGTTTCTGTATCTGAAAGGAATGAAAATGAATCTGTATCTGTTTCTGTATCTGAAAGGAATGAAAATGAATCTGTAATCTGAATCTGTATCTGTTTCTGTATCTGAAAGGAATGAAAATGAATCTGTAATCTGAATCTGTATCTGAATCTGTATCTGTTTCTGTATCTGAAAGGAATGAAAATGAATCTGTAATCTGAATCTGTATCTGTTTCTGTATCTGAAAGGAATGAAAATGAATCTGTATCTGTTTCTGTATCTGAAAGGAATGAAAATGAATCTGTATCTGTTTCTGTATCTGAAAGGAATGAAAATGAATCTGTATCTGTTTCTGTATCTGAAAGGAATGAAAATGAATCTGTATCTGTTTCTGTATCTGAAAGGAATGAAAATGAATCTGTAATCTGAATCTGTATCTGTTTCTGTATCTGAAAGGAATGAAAATGAATCTGTAATCTGAATCTGTATCTGTTTCTGTATCTGAAAGGAATGAAAATGAATCTGTAATCTGAATCTGTATCTGTTTCTGTATCTGAAAGGAATGAAAATGAATCTGTAATCTGAATCTGTATCTGTTTCTGTATCTGAAAGGAATGAAAATGAATCTGTATCTGTTTCTGTATCTGAAAGGAATGAAAATGAATCTGTATCTGTTTCTGTATCTGAAAGGAATGAAAATGAATCTGTAATCTGAATCTGTATCTGTTTCTGTATCTGAAAGGAATGAAAATGAATCTGTAATCTGAATCTGTATCTGTTTCTGTATCTGAAAGGAATGAAAATGAATCTGTAATCTGAATCTGTATCTGTTTCTGTATCTGAAAGGAATGAAAATGAATCTGTAATCTGAATCTGTATCTGTTTCTGTATCTGAAAGGAATGAAAATGAATCTGTATCTGTTTCTGTATCTGAAAGGAATGAAAATGAATCTGTAATCTGAATCTGTATCTGTTTCTGTATCTGAAAGGAATGAAAATGAATCTGTAATCTGAATCTGTATCTGTTTCTGTATCTGAAAGGAATGAAAATGAATCTGTATCTGTTTCTGTATCTGAAAGGAATGAAAATGAATCTGTAATCTGAATCTGTATCTGTTTCTGTATCTGAAAGGAATGAAAATGAATCTGTATCTGTTTCTGTATCTGAAAGGAATGAAAATGAATCTGTAATCTGAATCTGTATCTGTTTCTGTATCTGAAAGGAATGAAAATGAATCTGTAATCTGAATCTGTATCTGTTTCTGTATCTGAAAGGAATGAAAATGAATCTGTAATCTGAATCTGTATCTGTTTCTGTATCTGAAAGGAATGAAAATGAATCTGTATCTGTTTCTGTATCTGAAAGGAATGAAAATGAATCTGTAATCTGAATCTGTATCTGTTTCTGTATCTGAAAGGAATGAAAATGAATCTGTAATCTGAATCTGTATCTGTTTCTGTATCTGAAAGGAATGAAAATGAATCTGTATCTGTTTCTGTATCTGAAAGGAATGAAAATGAATCTGTAATCTGAATCTGTATCTGTTTCTGTATCTGAAAGGAATGAAAATGAATCTGTAATCTGAATCTGTATCTGTTTCTGTATCTGAAAGGAATGAAAATGAATCTGTATCTGTTTCTGTATCTGAAAGGAATGAAAATGAATCTGTAATCTGAATCTGTATCTGTTTCTGTATCTGAAAGGAATGAAAATGAATCTGTAATCTGAATCTGTATCTGTTTCTGTATCTGAAAGGAATGAAAATGAATCTGTATCTGTTTCTGTATCTGAAAGGAATGAAAATAGTTCCGATTTCAACCTCAGTTTAGATTACACAGTAAGTTTTATTTAAAGAATAGAAAAGTGAAAAATTATAAATGATAAATTATACGGGTAAGTGGGTACGGACATAGGGGTGTTCAGTTATGGTATCAGAGCCCCGGGTTTTTAAAATCGATTCTGTAGACTGCTCGACTGCACAGCCACTACGCGAACATCCTTCATCAACTGTAAGTCTGTTACTGCTTTGTTTGATTTCAGTTTCTTAGGATTACTTGTTTTAAATTTTATAGGAGTTTTATAAATATGGTTCGAGGAAGGGATCCTAGAGACGACGCGATGGATCGTCTTACGGAATTGTTAGATCGCCAGTCTCAGCATATGGACCGGCAAAGCGCAACAAATTACAGACCTAGTGAATCGAGAGAACCAGCGAGAGAATCAGAGGGCTCAGGAGTTGGTAGTCCCCAGTAATCAGGGTATGCAGAGGTTTCAAAGCCTTCGGGCTCCTGTGTTCGAGGGCCAATCATCGGATCCGACACGTGCCGAGGAATGGATCCCGGTTATGGAGGACATGCTAGATTACGCCGAGGTTGCCAACGGGAGCAGGGTCGCTTATGCCACATTTCACTTAGCGTTGGACGCTCGTTTCTGGTGGGACTCGATCAAGTCGACTACAGATGTATCAGTTATGACTTGGGATCGATTCAAGTTCTTATTCTTCGACAAGTATTTCAGCCGCACAGTGAGAGTGGCCAAGAGGAACGAGTTTACGCAGCTGAAGCAGACTGGTTCAGTTGCGGATTATATTCGGAGGTTTGAGGCATTGTCCAGGTTTGCACCTCGTCTTGTCAGCGATAATGAGGAGAAGGTGCACCAGTTTATGGAGGGACTCAATCCGGAGATACGGATGCATGTTGTGGTCTCAGGTATTATCGACGTACCCTTTTCTGACATCACAGCTAGAGCTCTAGACATAGAGGCTGCCAGGGCCACTTGTGTTAGACCGAGGGAGCCAGCGAAGGGCTTCTTCCAAGAGATCCGTCCTCAGTCTCGGAATCAGGGATGGCAGCCTGGAGCACAGCCACCTCAGCCACAGCCTAGGGGTGCGAAGAGACCTCTTGAGGGAGGAAATGATCGGGGCAAGGGAAAGCAGGTACAGGGGACTTCTCAGATGCCCTGGTGCCCCAGATGCCAGAAATAACATAGTGGCGAGTGCCGAGTTGGCACGAACAAATGCTACAGATGTGGTGGAGTCGGCCATTTTGTTAGAAATTGCCCGCATCCGGGTCGAGATTTACCAGGCGATGATCAGAGGAGGGTTATACCCAGGGTTTTTGCATTGATCGGGCCTGGCGATGTTGATGATGAGGCTCAGCCTGCCGTGATTGCAGGTACTATTTTGCTTATGGGCGCTACTGTGTTTACTTTGATGGATACTGGAGCTACGCACTCCTTCGTATCGACTGCATGTGTGGCTAGATTGGGGTTAGAGTCTGGGTCGTCAGAGTATGAGTACAGTGTGATGCTGCCTTCGGGAGAGCATATGCGTTCAGATCGTATTCTCCAGGGCAATATCGTCTCGGTGGGGAGTATTACCCTTATGCTCGTTTGATAGTTATGAGCATAGAGCGGTACGATCTTATTTTGGGGATGGACTGGCTAGCACAGCACTTCGCCACCATCGATTGTCGCTCCGGGATTGTGACCTTCCGACCCCCGGATAGAGCCGAGTTTTCCTATCAGGCGAGGAACCGATTGACTGGATCGCCTATCTCTTATTCTATGGAGGTCAACGAGCAGTCCAAAGGTGCGTGCTCTATTTATTTGGCCTCTGTCTTTGATTGTCAGTTGCTCAGCGGAGTGAAGCCGAGCGACATTCCTGTTGTCAGAGAGTTCTCTGGCATATTCCTTGATGATCTTCCCGGTTTACCACCAGACCGGGAGATTGAGTTCACTATTGACGTATATCCTAACTCTGCACCGAGGTTTAAGAACCCATACCGGTTGGCACCAGTCGAGTTGAGTGAGTTGAGGACTCAGCTCGATGAGTTATTGGAGAAAGGTTTCATTCGACCCAGTGTTTCACCCTGGGGTGCGCCTGTTCTATTCGTCAAGAAGAAAGGCGGGACCCTCAGGATGTGCATTGACTACAGGGAGTACCAAGATGTACCGGGATTTGAGACAGCACTTCTGGTGGCCGAACATGAAGAGGGAGGTTGCCAAGTACGTTGAGACCTGCCTAGTATGTCAGCAGGTAAAGGCTGAGCACCAGAGACCCGCTGGAACGCTGTTACCACTGCCGATTCCGGAGTGGAAGTGGGAGCAGATCTCCATGGACTTTATGTGGGGCCCTTCCCTATTCTGAAGAGGATCGGGAAGTTGGCGTATAGATTGCAGCTTCCAGCTTCTATGGAGGGTATCCACGACGTATTCCACGTGTCCATGCTTCGGAGATGTCTACGTGATCCATCACATGCCGTGGAGACTACAGAGATCGAGGTACAGCCTACCTTGACTTACGAGGTGAGGCCGGTACGCATTTTGGAGTATTCTATCAAAGTCTTACGCAACAAGGAGATTCCGCTGGTCAAAGTCCTATGGCGGAACCACGAGGTGGAGGAGGCGACGTGGAAACGACAGCAGGATATGATGACTAAGTATCCTGATTTGTTTGCATAATTTAATTTTGCGGACAAAATTCTGAATAAGGAGGGTAGAATGTAATATCCGGCTTGTACGGATTTCTGATATAATATATTTTATTGATATTTTAATAGAATGTGACATTTTTGGTAAATATGTCAAATCAAGTCCGTTTTACGAAAAGAAAGCGTCATTGCGATCCTGACAACTAATTGGAATTTTAAGGAAATTATGGGAATTTTCGGTGATTAACCGCTATATTTCGAGTAATTACCTCTATGGTAATATAAATGACGTTTTAGTAAAAATAACAAATGGGGTCCAAATGGAGAACGGACAGTTTTGATAAAGCCCTGACGACGAATATGAGTTATTGGCAAAATATGGAATTTTCGAGAATCCAGATCGTTGGACGATTAACGAAACGAAGGACGAAACAAATAGAATTAAGTAAGAAGGGCAAAATGGTAATTTGTAAAATAATTATATTAAAACATCACAAATTCCTTCATTTCCCCTCACTTCTCTCTTTCTCTCCTTTTCTTCTCGGCTACCCACGAACAGAGAGCAATTTCTCTCTCGGCCGCCGGCGTGTTTCCTCCGTTCCGACTCCGTTCAAGCTCTGTTTCTCCTCCGTCCTTCACGTTTTCTTCCTCTCTCGCTACCCTCGGTATGTAGCTTTAGTCTTCGGTCGTTTATTTCGAGTTTTGGTTCGATTTAGGGTTAGGGTTTAAATTAGGTTTTCCGTTAAAAACGCGATTTAGGCTTCGTAATTAATAGGTTAGCTATGATTAAGTATGTATTGAACGTATTTGACGTTATCGGACGAAGATAAATCAATTTGTGAAAAAGTTTAAAAATCAGAGAATTTTAGGATTTTCGGAAAAAGTTCGATTGCTCGATGAATTAGCTTAATAAATCGAATTAAAGCATTAGGAAATATCTTTAGTTAAGGTTTTGTTAATTTGGACGTTTAATAGCTTAATTCGGTTTTAACGGCAAATATCATGTTTTACCTCAGACACGCGACTCCAGTGGACGAAGCTTGAGATCCAGCGCGCTCAAGGTAAGTTCTCGTGATTTGCTTGACCGAAAGGTCTACACCATACTCGTCGTTGTATCAAGGATCCCTGAGGGTTCCTTGGTTTACGTTGTTTAGGTTGGGTAGCAGGTTAGTTGGTTATAGGTTATGTTGTATTGTCTTATTGATATGTATGTTGTTTGTTTACTTTCCGCTGAATTAACTGTTCATGCATCACGTATTTCAAATGGCATAGAAAATGAATTTCCGCACGTGTTTTAAGGAAAGAAATGAACCTCTGTAATTAATGTACGTAATCTGTATCTGTATCTGGTTACGCAAGGTGGGGCTCAGGCATGGCTGTAGGGTTTGTGAGCATGTACCCCCCCCCCCCCTCCTCTAGGTGGAAAGTGGTAGTTCGACCGCGGAATGTATCCTTTCCATTTAGAGGGCTAAGATCTCGGTAACAATCTGTCTGTGACGTAATGAAAATGAATCTGTAATCTGAATCTGTAATCTGAATCTGTATCTTTTCTGTATCTGAAGGAATGAAAATGAATCTGTAATCTGAATCTGTATCTGAATCTGTATCTGAATCTGTATCTGTTTCTGTATCTGAAAGAATGAAAATGAATCTGTAATCTGAATCTGTATCTGAATCTGTATCTTTTCTGTATCTGAAAGGAATGAAAATGATCTGTAATCTGAATCTGTATCTGTTTCTGTATCTGAAGGAATGAAAATGAATCTGTAATCTGAATCTGTATCTGTTTCTTTCTGTATCTGAAGGAATGAAAATGAATCTGTAATCTGAATCTGTATCTGAATCTGTATCTGTTTCTGTATCTGAAAGGAATGAAAATGAATCTGTAATCTGATCTGTATCTGTTTCTGTATCTGAAAGGAATGAAAATGAATCTGTAATCTGAATCTGTATCTGTTTCTTTCTGTATCTGAAGGAATGAAAATGATCTGTAATCTGAATCTGTATCTTTTCTGTATCTGAAGGAATGAAAATGAATCTGTAATCTGAATCTGTATCTGTTTCTGTATCTGAAAGGATGAAAATGAATCTGTAATCTGAATCTGTATCTGAATCTGTATCTGTTTCTGTATCTGAAGGAATGAAAATGAATCTGTATCTGAATCTGTATCTGAATCTGTAGCTGTTTCTGTATCTGAAAGGAATGAAAATGAATCTGTATCTGTTCTGTATCTGAAAGGAATGAAAATGAATCTGTATCTGTTCTGTATCTGAAGGAATGAAAATGAATCTGTATCTGTTTCTGTATCTGAAGGAATGAAAATGAATCTGTATCTGTTCTGTATCTGAAGGAATGAAAATTATCTGTAATCTGTATTGTTCTGTATCTGAAAGGATGAAAATGTATCTGAATATGAATCTGTAATCTGCACGTTTTATGAATGGCATACGCACGCATGCATCTGCATTTACGTAGCTTACTGAGATTTCAATATCTCATATGTGTCTGTATGGTGTAGGTGACGTTCTAGGTTACGTCGACCCAGGTGAGGATGATATTCCTCCTCCTGATGTAGGAGCAGCTGATGGATGATGCTCGTGGGAGTGCGCTGGGCAGTCGAGGGCGCTTTTGACCCGTGGGGGATCGTCTGTGTATGTATTCTGGTGGTTTTTGAGACATTTTGGATTGATGATAAACTGTATAGAACATATTAGGATGTTTGTCTGGTAGTTGATAGGTTATTTTGATGTTTGAAAACGTTTTGAAAATGTATTTTGGTAAAGGCTCGGTATTGAAGGATACTCAGTTTTTAGATATAACCACGCGATTTGTTTTCTTAAGATTAATCCGGTTAAAAGTGTGTATAGAGCGTATTTTGTGATCTGTGTGTAAGAATGGAAAAATGTGGAATTCTGCTCTTTGGAATCACGTTCCAGAGAGGTGAAAATGTTAGAGTACAAGGTTGATTGCTCTCTGGAAATCTCAAAATTTCCAGAGAGTGATGTCGCTGCTGAGTGCAGCGATGTCGCTGCACACTGCGCAGCGACTGGTCGCTGCACACCCAGCAGCGACCAGCGTCTGGTCGCTGCTGTGTGCAGCGACTGGGCGCTGCACACATTGCAGCGACCAGCGTCTGGTCGCTGCTGTGTGCAGCGACTGGGCGCTGCACACATTGCAGCGACCAGCGCCTGGTCGCTGCACAGGGCAGCGACCAAGCGCTACTGCCTTATCGAGGGCAGAATTCCGATTCTTCCCTCCCTTCTTCTCATTTGTTTAAAAGTTTTTAATAAATGTTTTTAAGTTTTAATTATTTATTAAAGGTATGTTTTAAATGCTTTTAAAGTTCAGTTCTAATTCCGATTTCAGTTCCGATTTCAACCTCAGTTTAGATTACACAGTAAGTTTTATTTAAAGAATAGAAAAGTGAAAAATTATAAAATGAAAAATTTATACGGGTAAGTGGGTACGGACATAGGGGTGTTACAATTGGCATGGCTCCGTATGAGGCGTTGTATGGTCGGAAGTGTAGGTCTCCGTTATACTGGAACGAGGTTGGCGAGGCCAGCATCGTAGGTCCTGAGATTCTACAGCAGACGGCAGAGAAGATTGCCATTATCAGACAGCGCATTGAGGTAGCTCAGAGCCGACAGAAGAGCTATGCTGACACCAGATGGAGAGAGCTAGAGTTTGAAGAAGGTGATGAGGTGTATCTCAAAGTTTCTCCGTTCAAGGGCATTGCGAGATTTGGAAGGAGGGGTAAGCTAAACCCTCGTTATGTGGGCCCCTTTCCTATTCTGAAGAGGATCGGGAAGCTGGCGTACAGGTTGCAGCTTCCGGCTTCTATGGAGGGTATCCACGACGTGTTTCACGTGTCCATGCTACGGAGGTGTTTGCGCGATCCGTCGCGTATCGTGGAGGCTACAGAGATCGAGGTACAGCCTACCTTGAGCTATGAGGTGAGGCCGGTACGTATTTTGGAGACTTCCATCAAGATTTTGCGCAACAAAGAAATTCTGCTTGTCAAAGTTCTATGGCGGAATCACGAGGTGGAAGAAGCGACGTGGGAACGGCAGCAGGATATGATGACTAGATATCCCGATTTATTTGTATGATTTAATTTTGTGGACAAAATTCTGAATAAGGAGGGTGGAATGTAATACCCAGCTTGTACGGATGTCAGATATATTATATTATATTGTTATTTTATTATATAATGCCATTTTTGGTAATTATGTCGAATCAGGTCCGTTTCACGAAAAGAAAGCATCATTACGATCCTAACGATTAATAGGAATTTTAAGGAAATTATGGGAATTTTCAGATATTAAACGCTATATTCCGAGTAATTACCTTTATCGTAATGTAAATGGCGTTTTAGTAAAAATAGTAAACGAGGTCCAAATTGCGAACGGACAGTTTTATTAAGTCCCAAATAATAAGTTGGACGCATTGGTGAAGTAAGGAAATTTGGTGAAACCGATTTGCTAGACGATTAACAAACCGAACGACGAAACGTATATAAAAATCAAAAAAGGGCAAAATGGTTATTTTGCCAATCAAATTATATTAAAAACTAACTTTCTCTCTTCTCTCCCTCACTTCTCCATTTCTCCTCTGGAATTCACGATCGCCAGAGAGCAAAACCCTCGGCCGTCGACGATTTCGTCAATCCGACTCTGATCCGACCTCCGTTCGTTTCGTTTCCTTCACGTTTCTTCCTCCAATCGACATTCTCGGTATGTCTCTACAGTTTTCGAACGTTAAATCTTTAGTTCCGTAGCGTTTTAGGTAATTAGGGTTTCGATTTATTTTCGTTAAAAACGCGAATTATGGTTCGTAATTAATCGATTAGCCGTGATTAAGTGTATATTAAACGTATTGGACGTTATTGGACGAAGTTGGATCAATTCGTGAAAAAGTTTAAAATCCGAGAATTTTAGGATTTTCAGAAAAGTTCGTAATTTGAGAATTTAGGTGCCGAGCGTAAATTTCTTGAATAAATAGCTCGATGAAATGGATTAGAATTTTAGAAAGCCCTTTAGTTAAGGTTTTGACAATTTGGAAGTTTATTAACTTAAACTTGTTTTAACGTCAATCCCTGTAAATTGCTTAGGTAAACAGCGCTCGTGGACGAAGCTTGGAATTGCAGCGTGCACGAGGTAAGTTCTCGTGATCTTCTTTGGCCGATTGGCCTACACCGTACGTCGTGTCGTCTCGAGGAGTTTTGGAGATGCGTTTGTTTAATTGTATTTGGCTCGGGTAGCTAGGTTTAGGAAATTATAGTTTACGCTTTACAGTCTTGATGGTACATAGTATTGCTTGTTTATTATATGATATTGAACTGTTCACGCATCACTTGTTTTAAAGAAAAAGCATGAAAATGAATTTCCGCACAGAGTTTTAAAAATAACGTAAAGCATAGCACTGGCCGAAAGGCGTATTGAGCATAGTATTGGCCGAAAGGCATATTGGCCGAAAGGCGTATTGGCCGAAAGGCATATTGGTCACGCGAGGTGGGGCTCAGGCACGGCTGTACGTGTTGTAAGCGTGTACCCCCCGCCTCTAGCTAGAAAGAGTAGTCCGCCCGCTAGATGAGCTCTCTCTGGTTAGAGGGATAGGATCTCGGTGACACCTATTGAGCATTGCATAGTAAGATAAAATAAAGCATGATTTATCAAACTCATACGCACAGCATGCATTGCATTTACGTAGAACTTACTGGGATTTTATCTCATAGTGTATATGTATGGTGTAGGTGATCTAGATATCGAGGAACCAGGTGAGGACGGGATTCCTCCTCCTGAGGGATGATACAGTTGACGGAGGATGGCTGCGGTGGTGTACTGGCGCAGTCGAGGCTTAACCGACCCGTGGGGACAGTAGTATAGAGTTTGAGGGTTTTAAGCTATTTGGTTAGAATAGGAGAATTGTATAGACATTATAGGGTGCTTGGTTCTGGTAGTTGATAGGTTTACATTTTAATGTTTTTAAACGTTTTGTAATTGTTTAGTGAACTGAAAACAGGAGGATACGTTTGGTTTTTAGAGCGATCCACGCAGTTGGATTCGCAAAGTCCGCTGCAGCTGGTCGAGTTAGGTTATTGGTTGATTGTTGTTATTGTGGATAAATGGTGATAAATATGTGAGGATTGCTCTCTGGAATCGGATTCCAGAGAGAGTTAGTAAAAGTTAAGTGTTTAGCTCTCTGGAATTCGGATTCCAGAGGGCAACTTGTAATTCATTCATGGCGATCAGGAGCTGCGAGGGTCGGCGATCGGGCGCTGCGCGCTTGATCGCTGCCAGCGATCGGGCGCTGCGCGCTGGATCGCTGCCAGCGATCGAGCGCTGCCTTCTCCTCTCGGGCAGAATGTCAATTCTGCCCTCCCATTTGTTTTTAATCGAAAATTTGTTTTAATTTATAGTTTGAATATTTGTTTTAAATGGTTTTAAAACTTAGATTTAAATTCCGATTTCGATTCTGGTTTCGATTTCGGTTTAGGTTCCGCCTAGAGTTTAATTAAAGATATTAGTTTATATATAAAAAAAAAAGTACGGAAAAGTACGGGTACAGTATTGGGGTCGTTACACCATCATACCTGCATATCTGGATAATGACTCAAACCTGCGCACATACTCGCCACAGATCCTGTCTAGCGTAGCTGAGAAAACTCGCCCTCTTGTTGGCACGAAGGGCGTGGTTGAAATAGTTGTTGTAAAAATATCGTTTCGAACCTCTGCCATGTCATAATCCCCACATCCGTAGTGACCATTACTGAATCCCACCAGAACACGGCATCCATCTCCAGGTTGAACACCGCACACGTTACCTTGTCCGCTTCCTCTACTTTCGCATAAGTGAACATGCTCTCAATTTTGCGGATCCACTCTTCAGCACTAGTGGGATCCGAGGACTATCCGTCGAAGGTTGGGGGCCTAAGCCGCCTGAACCTCTCTCCACTTAGTTCACAGGAATTACTACCCTGTCCACCACCGTTTCCATCCCTATTGAGTAAGATTCCTATTTGCTCGACTGTTGACGCACTATTTGCATTAGTTGGCTGTTTGGGATCTCATCGTCTTGTCTGGGTGCTCTCGGCATTTTCTCTTTCCTAGGCACATTAGACATACAACAATATAAATATATAGGAATCTACTTAACTTAAACACTTACAGTCGATGGATAGTTCTCGTGCGGCGGCGTGTTTTGGTAGGCAACCCTCAGAATCACTTTTAAAACTCAATCGCTCTGATACCATAGGTTGTGACGACCCCAACCCGGTCAGGGCCGCCACGGACCAACTATGACGCAATCTTAACTTTAGACCTTCGGATTTTCACGTAAAAATTTTATTTTTTTTGGGTAATTATCGATTTGAACCCTGTACTATACACGTTTTTCAATTCAGCCCTTGTACTAAAAAAACCGGCAACCGAACCCTGTACTTTGATTCTGTTATCAGTTTTGACCTTCTATCAATAATTTCATTAACCCTCATTGAAAAACTTACAAACGATCTTAGATTCACTTGAAATTTTTACCACATGTTCCTACTTATGAGAAGATAATCTACAAATTTTCGGATTTTTTTAACACATTAACTATTATTGAAATTTTATTTTTGTATTTTATAACAATATGATAATACTCTACAAATTTTAGAAAATCTCGAAACTTTTCTATTATCTACCCATGATAAGTTGAACATGTGAAAAAACTTTCAAAATAAATCAAATATTGTTTGGTATTTTTTTAAATTAATTTATTAAATACAAAAAGAAATAAGATAATTTAGAAGCCCTTTAGTAAGGTTTTTGACCAATTTTGAAGTTTATTACCTTCAACTTGTTTTAACGTCAATCCCTGTAATTGCTTGTAGGTAACACGCTCGTTGACGAAGCTTGGAATTGCAACAGCGTGCAACTAGGTAGTTCTCGTGATCTTCTTTGGCCGATTGGCCTAACCCGTACGTCGTGGTCGTCTCGAGGAGTTTTGGAGATGCGTTGTTTAATTTGAAAGTTGGCTCGGGTAGCTAGGTTTAGGAAATTTATAGTTTACGCTTTACAGTCTGATGGTACATAGTATGCTTGTTTATTATATGATATTGAACTGTTCACGCATCACTTGTTTTAAAGAAAAAGCATGAAAATGAATTTCCGCACAGAGTTTTAAAAATAACGTAAAGCATAGCACTGGCCGAAAGGCGTATTGAGCATAGTATTGGCCGAAAGGCATATTGGCCGAAAGGCGTATTGGCCGAAAGGCATATTGGTCACGCGAGGTGGGGCTCAGGCACGGCTGTACGTGTTGTAAGCGTGTACCCCCCGCCTCTAGCTAGAAAGAGTAGTCCGCCCGCTAGATGAGCTCTCTCTAGTTAGAGGGATAGGATCTCGGTGACACCTATTGAGCATTGCATAGTAAGATAAAATAAAGCATGATTTATCAAACTCATACGCACAGCATGCATTGCATTTACGTAGAACTTACTGGGATTTTATCTCATAGTGTATATGTATGGTGTAGGTGATCTAGATATCGAGGAACCAGGTGAGGACGGGATTCCTCCTCCTGAGGGATGATACAGTTGACGGAGGATGGCTGCGGTGGTGTACTGGCGCAGTCGAGGCTTAACCGACCCGTGGGGACAGTATGTATAGATTTTGAGGGTTTTAAGCTATTTTGGTTAGAATAGGAGAATTGTATAGACATTATAGGGTGCTTGGTTCTGGTAGTTGATAGGTTTACATTTTAATGTTTTTAAACGTTTTGTAATTGTTTAGTGAACTGAAAACAGGAGGATACGTTTGGTTTTTAGAGCGATCCACGCAGTTGGATTTCGCAAAGTCCGCTGCAGCTGGTCGAGTTTAGGTTATTGGTTGATTGTTGTTATTGTGGATAAATGGTGATAAATATGTGAGGATTGCTCTCTGGAATCGGATTCCAGAGAGAGTTAGTAAAAGTTAAGTGTTTAGCTCTCTGGAATTCGGATTCCAGAGGGCAACTTGTAATTCATTCATGGCGATCAGGAGCTGCGAGGGTCGGCGATCGGGCGCTGCGCGCTTGATCGCTGCCAGCGATCGGGCGCTGCGCGCTGGATCGCTGCCAGCGATCGAGCGCTGCCTTCTCCTCTCGGGCAGAATGTCAATTCTGCCCTCCCATTTGTTTTTAATCGAAAATTTGTTTTAATTTAATAGTTTGAATATTTGTTTTAAATGGTTTTAAACTTAGATTTAAATTCCGATTTCGATTCTGGTTTCGATTTCGGTTTAGGTTCCGCCTAGAGTTTAATTAAAGATATTAGTTTATATATAAAAAAAAAAGTACGGAAAAGTACGGGTACAGTATTGGGGTCGTTACACCATCATACCTGCATATCTGGATAATGACTCAAACCTGCGCACATACTCGGCCACAGATCCTGTCTAGCGTAGCTGAGAAAACTCGGCCCTCTTGTTGGCACGAAGGGCGTGGTTGAAATAGTTGTTGTAAAATATCGTTTCGAACCTCTGCCATGTCATAATCCCCACATCCGTAGTGACCATTACTGAATCCCACCAGAACACGGCATCCATCTCCAGGTTGAACACCGCACACGTTACCTTGTCCGCTTCCTCTACTTTCGCATAAGTGAACATGCTCTCAATTTTGCGGATCCACTCTTCAGCACTAGTGGGATCCGAGGACTATCCGTCGAAGGTTGGGGGCCTAAGCCGCCTGAACCTCTCTCCACTTAGTTCACAGGAATTACTACCCTGTCCACCACCGTTTCCATCCCTATTGAGTAAGATTCCTATTTGCTCGGACTGTTGACGCACTATTTGCATTAGTTGGCTGTTTGGGATCTCATCGTCTTGTCTGGGTGCTCTCGGCATTTTCTCTTTCCTAGGCACATTAGACAATACAACAATATAAATATATAGGAATCATACTTAACTTAAACACTTACAGTCGATGGATAGTTCTCGTGCGGCGGCGTGTTTTGGTAGGCAACCCTCAGAATCACTTTTAAAACTCAATCGCTCTGATACCATAGTTGTGACGACCCCAACCCGGTCAGGGCCGCCACGGACCAACTATGACGCAATCTTAACTTTAGACCTTCGGATTTTCACGTAAAAATTTTATTTTTTTTGGGTAATTATCGATTTGAACCCTGTACTATACACGTTTTTTCAATTCAGCCCTTGTACTAAAAAAACCGGCAAACCGAACCCTGTACTTTGATTCTGTTATCAGTTTTGACCTTCTATCAATAATTTCATTAAACCCTCATTGAAAAAACTTACAAACGATCTTAGATTCACTTGAAATTTTTACCACATGTTCACTACTTAATGAGAAGATAATCTAAAAATTTTCGTGATTTTTTAACACATGTACGATTTATTGAAATTTTATTTTTGTATTTTATAACAATATTATAATAAATCATACAAATTTTAGAAAATCTCGAAACTTTTTCTATTATCTACCCATGATAAGTTGAACATGTGAAAAAACTTTCAAATAAATCAAATATTGTTTGGTATTTTTTTTAAAATTAATTTATAAAATAAAAAAGAAAATAAGATTAATTTAAACAAATATCAAACGATATTGAATTTATTTGAAACTTTTTCTAGATGTTCATCATATTATGGGTAGATAATACAAAAATTTTCGTAATTTTGTAAAACTTGTATGATTTATTATAATATTTTTAATCAATACTAAATAAAATTATAATATATCTTAGATATGTTCAAAAATCACAAAAATTCCTAGATTATCTTCTCATTAAGTAATAAACATGTGGTAAAAATCGCAACTGAATCTAAGATCGTTTGATAGTTTTTTCAATGAGGGTTTTATGAAATTGTTGATAGAAGGTCAAAACTGATAACAAAATCAAAGTACAGGGTTGAGTTTGCCGGTTTTTTTAGTACAGGGGCCGAATTGAAAAAACGTGTATAGTACAGAGTTCAAATCGATAATTTCCCTTTTTTTTTTTACTCAACGCTCTCATACAAAACAAACATAGACAAATGACTCTTCTCGATCGACCCTAATTAGACTAGCTTTAACTTAAACACGACGGCATGAAAGTCGCTGACTTTTAAATCATTAAAACGAAGTAAAAACTCTTTTTCGGAAAAATGTCTACTCGTTTTTTGGGCCCTTAAAATCCTTTAAAATACTCAGGGATCGCCTGTAAAATATATTTAAAGAGTATCGCAAAAGGTCGGGTCGAAACAGGTTTTGAAAAGTCGAAAATAAAAAAAATTGCACGTGGGTGCCCTGCGGTGTGCGCGAACCCACACGGCGCGCGCACGCCTGCCACTGCCACTCACCCAGCGCGCGTAGCGCGCACACCCAGCGCGCGCGCCGACGCGATCGATCGCACTACAAGCTCGATCGATCGGGCCGGCTCGGGTTTCCAGACTAAAATTTACCCAAATCACGATTGATCGCGCCTCGGGCACGATCGATCGGGCCGTGTAACGACCCCGGCCAGGAGCCGTCACGTGTTCATATTCTTTCATTAATCGTTTGCTTGACTTTTACTATTATTACATTCACTAACTATCTCTCAACAGACTTTCACATTTAACATATATTTTTTTTAAACTGGTAATAGAAACGCAGAACCATTAAGGAAGACGAACCCTCTCGTGCCCGACTTCCCACGCCTCGTCGGCTCAACCTTCACAGAGTCGAGCGACTAGACTCGGTCATTGGCTTCTTGACAATTTCGGGAAAAGAGGAGGTGCCCTCAATTCTCTTAACTTAATACCACTCGGGTTTGCATGGGTTGCATGCGTTGACAACCCTCAGAAATTTAGTCGTCCGGTCATCACGTGCATTACACGTGACTCGCTTAACATCGCCTAAAAGGAGACATCTTCAGGTGGGCACGTGGGTCTCGCGTGCTAAATTAAAACATCATCCGGTCGCTAATCGACAAAACACATTTTACATCTTCCGGTCGCTAAGCGACAACACACATTTTACATCTTCCGGTCGCTAAGCGACAAAACACATTTTACATCTTCCGGTCGCTAAGCGACAAAACACATTTTACATCTTCCGGTGACGTCATCCGGAAGACTAAACCATCATACAACTATCCTTCGGCATCTGCCGATGACGTCAGCCGGAAGACTAAACCAATAAACAACTACCCTTCGGCATCTGCCGATGACGTCAGCCGGAAGACTAAACCATCAAACAATTAACTCTCGGCATCTGCCGATGACGTCAACCGGAAGATTGCCTCATCCAGCTTCCGTCTTACGGTAGAGAACACTAAATCATCAAACGACTCCTCCCAACAGAAAGAAAACACAACTCATTCAAAATGCATATAGCGGAAGACTTAAGCAACAGATCATTTATAAATCTATATAATCATTCCCTGACTCAGTGATCCACTAGACAGTTTCAAAGCTCAACGTTTTAAAATAATCTCATCCTACTTAAGCTACCATGTCCTTTAACATACTGTAACATAAGAGTCTTAACCAGGGGTCATAAGTCGCCTCTCCAGTCCCACACTGTCACCTTGAGCATCCTCCAGCAACCAGCCTTAAGCATCTTCTTTGAACATAACATCCTCACCTGAACCTTCTTCACCTACACCATAAGGTTTAACTATAAGCCTAATGCTTAGTAAGGAATGCATGCTGACAGATATACATGAGTACACAATTTAAAGAGACATAATTCATAAACTATTCTTCATTCATGTTCATCTTTATCATTTACATAACATGTATTAAGGCAGGGAACGAGGGAGGAAGACAGGGGTACATAGTCATTTGCCTATCGCAGCAGACATACATAATCATTTGCCTATCGCGGCAATCATGATACATCACTCGGCCTCCCCAGTGGGAGAATTCGCGAGCCATACATATCATTAACTCGGCCTCCACCAGTGGGAGATTTCGCGAGTCATACATATCATTAACTCGGCCTCCACCAGTGGGAGATTTCGCGAGTCATACATATCATTAACTCGGCCTCCACCAGTGGGAGAATTCGCGAGTCATACATAACATAGTCTTTCCCCGCTCTGCACTTAATCTTGGTTACATTTGCTTTTCATGTTCTCAACTTAATCATAACAGGGACACAGTACATAGACATAAAGTTCATAGAGAGAAGTCATATCATGAGGACAAGTAAAACATCCTGTAACTTTACATTTACTTACACAACTTCTTCATATCGTGGAAATAACAAATCATAGTCAATAAGCTAACATCTTAGTGATTTCCTAATACCCTTGCGGTGTAGGGCCCTAGTGGCCGGAAATCTTAACACATTCACTTACCTGGATTCCTTAGCAATCCGAGTTTCTTTCCTTTAAACTTCTTCACCTAAAACATGTACATTACAGTAGTTAAAACAAAGTCCTAATAGTCCTAATCATAAACCATCCTAGGATCTAATAGCTAAAGTCATTCCGATTCCTCTGTTTGACACACTGCAGTCTGAAATCCGAAACTAGGTGGACAGGTTTTACCATTGATTAAATCCGAGTTGGTTACTTAAAATGCTCAGAATCGATTCGGGATGACATTTCTACTCCCAGATTTTAAAAGTCATAAACTACTCGGCCACTGCTAAAAAAATCCGAACTCAGTGCCGAGCTGAAAACAGAGCTCTATTTACTAATGAATGACTACATTGTCCATTTCATACCTCGAGTGTGGATTTGCAGAGAAGAGCAAGCTCGAACCAGCCGTCGGTAAAGGGAAGTTCTGGTAGCCGAGAGCAAGAACTTGGGAAAGAAGGAATCGCCGAGAGGGAATGTCGGCTACAGTGGTAATAAATGAGGTTTAAGGTTTCCATTTCCTATTTATACTAAATCCATCGATTTTAATTACAAAACTGCCACCCAACCTAGTTTTACTCAACTTGTAATAAATTTGTCTTAACATTAAATTTTAAATCATAAGGGTTAAATAAGAGGGTGACAATGAAAATGGTTAGAAAATCACCTGGCCGAAATGTCGGGTGTTACAGGCCGGCTCGGGTTTCCCGACTAAAATTTACCCAAAACCACGATCGATCGCGCCTCGGTCACGATCGATCACTGGGGACTCCTTCTGGGCGCGCCCAGCGCGCACGCTGCGCGCACACACTGCGCGCACCAGTGCCTGGCCTGCGCACGCCCCTCTCCTTTTCCTTACCCTTAACAATTTCTTTCCTTCCCAATTACTTACCCTTCACCTTAGACTTTCCAAAAACTCATTCCACATCTTTTTAAACACAGAATCTTCACACCCCAAAAAGATCCCGACTCATACACTTACCCGAGCACGTGTTTAAAATTCATGAAAGCAAACTGCATGGATCGCTCTAAAACCCGAGCGTATCCTTACAGTTCGAAATACCTAAATTCATTATATCAATCCAACATAATCCTCAACACAATATAAAACTTAAAATCGAAACTTCCTAAAATATCATCAAAACAAACATGTCTTTTAAGTCATTCTAAACAACACTATTTCGAGTCTACATCCATTATACCATTTCCAAAATATCAACTCCTATAACCATCATACAATTTATCACCCCATCCAATATCAATCTAATTCACACATATTTACCACAAAATCTATTGGAGCACACCCATGGATTCTCTTGCCTAGCCAAAACACATCCCGTCGCCACGAGCTCCGCCCATCAACAATCTACACGTGATCCTCAGGAGGGGGTTCCTCACCTTCGTTCTCGTCACCTACATCATACGATAAACACATTAAGCCTAATGCTTAGGAAAGAGGTGCAATAAAACATGAGTATACCAAATGCATGATCTTTCAAAACATGTTCGTTTTTCATTTATTCACTTTACAAAACATATACATATATATCTTTAGGCATGAGTAGGCACGACACCATCACGTCTACCCTGTAGACCAAACACTTGCCCTGACTTGTCATTATGTATTGTCGTGCCCTGAGTTACCAGTACTTATTGTCGTGCCACGAGTTGCCATTAACGCGCCTCGTGCCCTACTCATCCT
The DNA here is from genome assembly GCA_022432975.1 of Begonia masoniana. Taxonomy (NCBI): domain Eukaryota; kingdom Viridiplantae; phylum Streptophyta; class Magnoliopsida; order Cucurbitales; family Begoniaceae; genus Begonia; species Begonia masoniana. Next base: position 39,493,356 of record CM039502.1, read on the forward strand.
CCAACTTTACTTTACTTTATTTACTTAAAAACATGCATGCAAAAACATATCAACAAATCTTAAAGGAGGAGACATGATGCATGAAGAAAGTGCGCCAAACATTCCTCTAAACATTCATAACGTATATTAACGAGCCTAACAGACTACTCCTAGGAAACGTCCTAGTCTACCTGACTCTTTAGAACCCAAAAATCGTGAAAACATCATTACGACACTTAATTCTTAACATCGATATAATGTAGGGCCTTAGGAGCCGGAAACCTAACACCACTTACCTGGAGTCCTAGCTATGCCGAGCACCGTCCTTTGAGAGCTTGGGTTACCTAAGGCATTTCATAATACGTCATTAGTATCGACTCTATATTATAAAAATTAAAACTAAACGAAACCCCGAGCTAAGACAAATTTTCCTAAAACTTTTATTCACTTCATTCGGGCATTTCGTCGAGCACATTATGCTCACTAATTCAAAAACTCCATTAATAGCTTCAAACAACCTTCCAACAACCAAAACTTAATCTTAAACATCACCCCACACCATTAATTCACACAAACTACAACAACAATCATAAATACAACACTATTAGGCATTAATATTGTAAAACTATCGATTTCTACCAAAACCCCCAATTGCTCAACCCTAACTCAAATTAACCCTAACCGAATAGTGCCCTAAAACAACAACTAAGCTATCCCAAAGTATAAAACTTACCTAGAGGGTTGATTTGTTGAAGAAAACCGAAGAGAAACTCACCGAAAATCAGAACGTGAGTGGATTGTCAATGGAGGAGAAGAGAAATCGCAAGGGGGAAAGAAAATCTCTCACGTAGGGGAGAGGAGAGGAAATGAGGGAAAAAGGAGGTTATTTGGGTTTATTATAAATTTTTGACTTCAAAATTACCTAAATGCCCTTGGTTAAGTTCTTTGCTTCGTTCGTAAATTCATCTATCAATTTGGTTTCTCCGAAAATTTCTTATTTCTCCGAATATTCCTAATTATTCTTCTCCGAATATTCCTAATTATTCTTAGGGTTCTAACGAAACTTTCCGTTTGCAAAACGGGCGTAATTTACTAATTGTACGAATTAAAGTTCTTTAGGACTTAAAATTTAAGACTCGGAAATCAATAACTCGAAACCCACAACATAAATTCCTGGGCGTTACAGAATTGCTCGTTTAAATGTTTTGGTTGGGTAGTTAGGATTAGTTCTTTTATAGGTTATGTTTTTGTTGTCTTGATGATATGTATGATGAATGTTTACCTTACACATCTAACTGTTCATGCATCATGTCTTTTAAAATAGCATGAAAACGAATTTCTGCACATGTTTAAGAAAATGAAATGAACGAACAAAATAAATCTACGTAATCTGTTATCTGGTCACGGCGAGGTGGATTTAGCCCTCGGTGACAATCTGTCTGCGACCTAATTAAAAAGTAAAATGAATCAACTAAATGAATCTACGTAATCTGTTATCTGGTCACGGCGAGGTGGTTTAGACCTCGGTGACAATCTGTTTGTAACGTAATGAAAAACAACATGTCTGTATGATTCATGAAAAGCATATGCACAACATGCATCTGCATTTACGAAACTTACTGAGCCTTTAGCTCATAGTTGTCTGTATGGTGTAGGTGATTTTGAGACAGATGAGGACGAGATCCCTCCACCCGAGGAATGAGCAGTTGAAGAAAGATGGCCCGTGAGAGTATGCTTGGCAGTCGGTGCGCATTTTGACCCGTGGGGATGTAAGTAAGTGTTTTAGGGATTTTGATGGATAGAAGGATAGGAAAAATTGTATAGTTGAATCATTTTAGGATGTTTGGTTCTTGATAGTCGATAAAAAAGACGTTTTGATGTTTTGGTAAACTTGTTTTATAAAATGTTTTACTAAGTTTTATTTGGATTTTTAATGGAATTGCTTGGAGGATTTTAAGTTTTATAGGGATTTGTTTAGTTTTCAAACGTATCCCCGCAGTTCGTTTTCGTGAAAACTTATTTCGTTTTTAATACGTCTCGAGTCGGTTTTGAGTGAGATTATGGAGAATGTACAGAGTATTGGGTGATTTTATGTTGAAATATATTGTGGTGATGTATGACATGTTTAGAGGAGAATTGATGCAGGAAGAATGGTGAAGGAAGAGTTGTGTATGTGAGCGTGGTGTGCAGGAAATGAAGGCGTGGAAGAAGAAAAAGAAAGGGAGGGGCGATCGATCACGGGAGGGAAGGCGATCGAACGCAGAACTTTCTGGTTTTCCAGAGGAGTTCCCGATCATTCGCCTGGAGAAGGGCGAACGATCGATTTGCAGGTCAGGCTACGCGTTCTGGAAGCAGAACGCGAGCCGATCGATCGGCTGTCTTCAGCCGATCGATCGGTTGTGAAGGGGGTGATCGATCGCCCGTTGAGGGGCCGATCGATCGCCTATGTAAAATATTGGTTCGGGCAATTTTGCCCTCCCCCTCACTCTGTCGATTGTTCTTTTAATATAATAGTTTTATTTAAATTGTTTTCCACTGTTTATACCTTGATTTACTAAACAAAACTGTGATTTAGAATTTAAAAGTTTAGAATTTACTTAGTGTTACAAAAAGAAAAATTTTATACGAAAATTTAGGGTACAGTATTAGGGTCGCTACATGCATAAACCGACGCACTTTGTCTTCATTGTCGCTGACCTGTCGTGGTGGGAAACGGGATAGGGCCTTAAATTTTTTGACATACTCAGCTATTGAACTAGCCTGTCACAATTGCATGAACTCCACCATTTTTGCCTCCCGTACCGTATGGCTGAAGAATTTGTCATAAAACACCATTTTGAATCGTTCTCAACTCATTAGAGTCACGTCGGTGGTTGCCTTGATGGAATCCCACCAAAACCGAGCGTCTAAAGCCAAATGATAGGTGACCAATGCAACTTTCTCCCCATCCTCTATATTCGCATATGCCAACATGTTTTCCATAGTTCGAATCCACTCCTGAGCTAAAGAGGGATCCAAAGATTGTCTGTTGAACACCGAGGGTTGTAACTTCTAGAACCTTTTCATCCCACGGTTACTTGGAGTCGCTACTTCATGAGTCCTTAGGCCCTCATGACTAATAAGCGTGTCAAGCTGTTGAGACTGTCTCTCCATATGTTGAGCCTGTCGTTCTATGTGTTGGGATTGTTGGGCAAGGAATTCTCTAAGTTGGTCTATTGTATCATCTCTCTCATCCCGATCATTCCCTTGACGCACCATTTTGCAAACCTATACAAGTTAAAGACAATAACTCTAAGAAACAAAAACAAGAAAAACTTAAAAACGTACTTACAGTTGAAGAAGTATGTCCGTGAAGTGGCTTGGTAGTCGAGCAGTCTACATAACCAATTTTAAAACCCGGGAGCTCTAATACCATAACTGTGACGAGCCTTAATTTACCCTTGTACTATTCCTAAAAATCTCGTAAAATTTAAACTTTTATTCCGTAACTTAATCATGCATGCATAAGGGTGTTTAACCCCAATCAGCAGAAGACTATTCACGTGTGGACAATCCCATATCAAATTAAACTTTGGTATAACAGTGATAAAATAATAAAACAGAGGCTTTGGTCGACGTCTATAACAATTCGTTTCGGGTTTCATCAAAGGAACAGTAGGGGTTGTCAACTCTTCCTATCGGGTTTCATTGAAGGAATAGTATTTTTCCTCTCGAGTTTCTTCAATTTAAACAACAGGGGTAGCTAATTCTCTCTATCGGGTTTGGACAAATGGTACAGTAGGGGTCGACGTGGCTTTTGTAAAGAAATCGGTCGACGACTATAAAGTAGACGGGAACGAATTTCCTCTCGGGTTTCATCCCATTCGTCCACGAAAAGAACGACATTATCGTCCACAGAATCGTCCAGAATGGACGACGGTTCTCGCCCACAGAATGGACAACTATTCTCGCCCACAGACTTTATTCGTCCACGGGACTTATTCGTCCATGGGACTTATTCGTCAACGGGACTTGGACGATGACTTTGGACGATGACTTTCTCTGCCAGAATACTTAACTGAACTTTATCGTCCACAGACTTTGGACGATGACTTTCTCTGCCAGAATACTTAACTGAACTTTCTCGTCCACAGACTTTGGACGATGACTTTCTCTGCCAGAATACTTAACTAAACTTTATCGTCCACAAACACCAATGCCATGAATATATAGACCTAATGGTGGGCTTGGGCTTGGGCTGAAAAGAACGACATTAGCGTCCACAGAATCGTCCAGAATGGACGACGGTTCTCGCCCACAGTAATGGACACTATTCTCGCCACAGACCAGACTTTGGACGATGACTTCTCTGCCAGAATACTTAACTGAACTTTCTCGTCCACAGACTTTGGACGATGACTTTCTCTGCCAGAATACTTAACTAAACTTTATCGTCCACAAACACCAATGCCATGAATATATAGACCTAATGGTGGGCTTGGGCTTGGGCTTGGGCTTGGAATGGGAATGATGGGTCATCATGTGGGCTTCCATGTCTTCAACTTCAATGGGTCAAACCAAGCCACCAACTAATCCTATCATTCATCTAATCCTAACATCCATCTAATCCTAACATGCATCTAATAAAGTTTAAACAAGAAGGCCAACGTTTGCCAATAAGTTCAAAATTTCAAAAAAGCAACAAATATCAAAGCTCGGGAAGACAAATTCTCATGTGAGCATTAAGGTGTCTCTTTAGTCTTTCCACATGAGAAGATGCTTTGGTTGGTCAACTTCCCCAGCTTTAATCTCCCACTTCAAGTCGTCCACGGTGTCCTCCAAGTCTTCACACGAACCATGACCTGCAAAAGAGACAAGTGTGTTAGTAAAATTGTGAACTCGGGTCTGGGATCGGGTAATGGGCCTACGGGGCACATCACCGACCAAAGCATATAAACAAACAACTCTCCAGAGATCCTCGACGTGACATCAACATACGGTGTAGGCCACTCGACAAAGTAAGTCACGAGAACTTACCTCGTGAGCGCTGAACTTCGAGCTCCGTCCACGAGCGTTGTTCGTCTGAGGCAAAACACAACAGTTGTCGTTAAAATGAGATTTAAACCATTAAACGTCCAATTTTAACGAAACCTTAACTAAAGAAATCTTCCTAAAATTCTAATTTAACTTTTGTAGACATTTTATTGAGCAATTCATGCTCGTGAATTTCCAAAACTCCATTAATGGAGATTTCTCGAATCTCAAATATTCGGTTTTTAATCCAAACGCCGCATACACTCTAGATTTCGTTCAATAACGTTTAATACGTTCAACATACTCACTAATACGACAAACCTATCGATTTCTAACTTTAAACTACATTTCTCACAAAACCTAAACGAAACCCTAGCTATCAAACCTCGCAAAACTGAAATACAACGCCCTAAAACCATAGATTCATACCTAGGGTTGCGAGAGGAGGAGAAAACGTGAAGAAAACGAAACGATCGGAGGGTAAATCACCGTTGGAGAGGAGGAAGCCGTGAATTGCCAGAGGAAATCGCAGGAGAAGAAAAAGCAAGTGTTTTAAATTATACCTTGGCTTGGTAAATTACCATTTTGTCCTTCCTTTGTTTTTCTATTTGTTTCGTCCTTCGTTTCATTAATTAACTAACGATTTGGCTTCTCTAAATTTCCATAATTCACCAATGACTCCAACTCATTACCAGAGTTCTTTTAAAACTGTCCGTTTGTAATTCGAACCTTGTTTACTATTTTTACTAAAACATCCTTTATATTACGAGAAATGTAATTCTTGTAAAATTAGCGTTAAACTCCTAAAATTCCTAAAATTTTCTTAAAATCCTTATTAATTTTTAGGATCGTAATAACGCTTTCTTTTTGAAAAACTGACTTGATTTGACATATTTACAAAAATACCATTATATTGTTTATTTACAAAATCCCGAAAATCTGGGTGTTACAACGGGTCGTTACAATTATGGTATCAAAGCCCCCGGGTTTTAAAATCGGTTCTGTAGACTGCTCGACTGCACAAGCCACTACACGGACATGCTTCTTCAATTGTAAGTACGTTTTTAAGACTTCTTTTTTTTTGTTTCTTAGAATTATTGTCTTTAACTTTAATAGGTTTACGAAATGGTGCGTCAAAGAAATGATAGAGATGAGAGAGGTGACACGATAGACCAACTTAGAGAGTTTATTACCCAACAGTCCTAACACTTAGACCGACAAGCCCAACACATAGAAAGACAATCTCAATAGCTGAACACCTTGATAAATCGAGAGAACCATAGAACTCAGGAAGTGGTGGCTCCTAACAGCCATGGCATGGAGAGGTTTCAAAAGTTACGGCCTCCGATATTCAACGGCCAGTCTTTGGACTCCTCTATTGCTGAGAAGTGGGTTCGGACCATGGAGGACATGCTGGCATATGCGAGGATTGAAGAGGGAGAGAAAGTCGCATGTGTTACCTTCCACCTGGCATTGGATGCCCGATTTTGGTGGGATTCAATTAAAGCGACTACGGATGTGACGCTGATGAGGTGAGAACGGTTTAAGACTGTATTCTTTGATAAATACTTCAGCCGCACTGTGAGGGCAGCAAAAAGAACGGAGTTCACGCATCTGAAGCAGACCAGTACAGTTGTGAAGTATATTAGGAAGTTCGAATCTTTATCACGATTTGCACCACGCTTAGTCAGCGATAATGAAGACAAGGTGCAACAGTTTATGGATGGGCTAAACCCTGAGATTCGAAATAATATCATAGTATCTAGCATTTTAGATGTGCCCTACAAGGACATCGCGGCAAGAGCCTTGGAGTTTGAGGCGGCCGAACAGACTTGTGTGAAACCGAGGGAGCCTGCTAAGGGGTTCTTTCGGGAGATCCAACCTCGACCTCAGAACGAGGTTTGGCAGCTAAGAAGGCAAAAACAACAGCAACATAGAGGCGTTAAGAGGCCTTATAACGAAAAGGGTGACTAGGGAAGAGGAAAGCAAATCCTTGAATCTACTGAGAGGCCCGTATGCCGGAAGTGCCAGAAGGCCCATTTTGGTGCTTGTAGATTGGGGACGGACCGATGTTTTAGATGTGGCGAGGTGGGCCACTACACCCATAATTGTCCAAGAATGATTACTGATCAGAAGACGGTTGCCCCGAGAGTATTTGCCTTCATTGAGCCTGGTGATGTTGATGATGAGGCCAGACCTTCAGTTATTCCAGGTATGGTTTTATCTTAACGATTAACGAAATTAAGGACATTAGGATAGAGATGTATTATAGAGTGAAGATTTGAAGGTAATAATTGTGCGATAGATAAAAATAGGCTTGAAAATAGAGAGGTAAGAGAATAGTAGAAGGTGGGTAAGAAGAGATTCCTAGGTGAACCTCGAAGAGAATACGATAGATTAAATATAGGATGATAATACCTTATAGAAAGATAGTTATGCATTATTAGGATTAGTCTTACTTAACCATAAGAAGTTGTGCACTTAGAGTTTAATTACCATTAGAGAGATACAATGTATGAGGTATAAGATTTAAGTAGATAGAAATTGGACCTTAATTGACAAACCCTCAGAGTTTTAGAATATGATGCTTCAGAGAGAAATTCAAAACTTAGATATGAAACTTATTGAGGAATACCATAGATTTTCGAGCTACAATAGTACGTCTAAGTGAATAGAAAACCTAGTAAGAACTCGTATAAATTAAATCTGTGTAAGGTTGAAAGTATTTAGACGAAAACAATATTCAAAGGAGAAGTGGCTTTTACTTGGAAATTTTAGAGGACATGATTGATCAATACTGAGTTGTGGACGAAAGATCGAGGCACAGTTTAGGCGTGTTCGTACTAGCCAATGCCCGTGAAGAAAATAAAGGGGTCAAATCAGAGTTGGAACGTAGATAAATTTCAAGGGCATTAAGGGACGAGTAAAGCGTAGATGTGTCAGGCCATTTGTACTCTACTTGATCAAGGAATGTGGGACTAAAGCATAAGAGTTGGACTAACTTTGAAACCCAAATACTTTAGCTAATCAAAGAAGAGTTTAACACGTTAAATTAACAGTCATGTTTAGAGGTTAAGTGTGACGTATACAATGTTAGGAGAAATGGTGAATCGACAAGAGTGAGTATCACTTGTAAAAAAAAAAAGTGACAAAGTAAAAAATTGCAAATTCTTTTGGCTTAAAAGTATAGGAGTTTAGTTACGAGCCTATAGTTAATATAGTTCAAGTTAAAAATCACAGCCTGAGGCTTACCTTCAGTATGGAAGTAGAAACATCAGTGTTCGAGGAACTAGAAGGGTCAGCCTTAATGAAGAGATGTTCAAAATTATTGGATAAATTAAAAAGGAAGGAGTTGAGAGTTTAAGTGATGATTGACTAAGTGAAGTCAATAGACGTATAAGTGAATAAGCGATAAGTGCATAGTTGGAAGAGTTTAGAACTTTGGGGATGTGAAAATTGTCAGTGCCCGATAGGTGGTTAAGGCCATAGTGTAATCAAGGATGGCATTACAACCATAAATACGAGAGTAGCATTCGAATGAAATGCGGTGTTTATAGGATTTTATTCATAAAGGAAAGAGGATCTTAAGAGAGTGATGACTTTAGCTCTCGGTTGGGCTCATTTAGACTTGGAGATATTTTGATGATATAGTTGCGAAGTATAGCAATGGGAGCTTAGTTGAGAAACCTACAATAGTCACCGAGTTGGCCAGGCAGGTATGCGACCAAGTGATGCTATTGATAGATTAGTTAAGAAGGATTATTACTAGAGAAAATGTGGGAATTAGGTTGGCATGCATTCCGACTACGGACTAGAGTCGTGGAATTTATGCAGAAGTTTGGGTTACAACCAAAAATATGTAGAGATCTTTAAATCTTAGTCAGCCCGAACAATGTTAAGAATTTTAAGTATAGGTATTAGTTGAAAGTATAGCTACGAGAAGCTTTGAATTGGAGATCTAGGAGTTCAATAGTACTTAATGCATAACCAAGGACGTGGATAGTTAAAGTTAACGCAGTAAATGTGGTCAAGAGGCTACTGTTGCATCATTTATTTACAGGAGTATGGAATAGAACCATAGAGATTGATCTCGAGTATAGATAGGATCAAGTTTGTAAAGAGAAATTTTAAATTTTGGAGAGATGGGGGAAACATACGCGAAAAGATTAGAGGGACTGTGAATTGAAGTATAAGGTCGCAAGACATGAGAGAATAATGCCAAGGACTATAAGCTAAGTCAAATTTTGAAGACAAAATTTCAATTAAGGTGGGTAGAATGTAACACCTGATTTTGACGGGTTTTCTGTTTTTCGTAAATGAATGGCAATTTCGTAAATATGTCAAATTAAGCCCGTTTTGCAAATGAGAGGTTTTATTGGAACCCTATAAATGAATTAGAGTATCTTGAGGAATAAGGAGATTTTTGGAGATATAACGCCCGGATTACGAGTTTTGTAATTTCTCGTAATATAATGGGTATTTTGGTAAAAAAGTGAAAAATTTCCGTTTTGCAAATGGAGATTTTTATTATGATCTTTATGATTTATAGGGATTTTAAGAAAAATAAGGAAATTTTGGGAATCCAAATCGATGGTATAACGCCAAAGTTCCGTTTATAATCCTATAGCGTTTTAATACGTAGCAATAGTAAATTAAATCCGTTTGACGAACGGAAGGTTTTATTGAAACCCTAGAAATGAATCGGAATTATAGGTGAAATAAGGGAGTTTGAAGAAACCGAATCAATAGTGAAATAACGGAATAGACGAGTATTTAACAAAAAGGGCAAAATAGTAAATTGACAAGTTAAATTAATATACCAAAAAAAAACACGCTTTCCCCATCTATTTTCTCCTAACTCCACGAAGCTCCAGAGAGCTTTTCCCCTTTGGCGACTTCAAGATCCTCCGCGGCGTTTCTCCACGGTTCTTCATCAACCGCTCCTCCAATCGTCAAGTTTCTTCACGTTTTCTTCTCCCATCACAGTTCTAGGTAAGTTTCTAGCGTTTCTCGGCCTTAATTCTTGATTTTTAGAGGTTTTGACGATTAGGGTTTTGTTAGACTTTGTCGAAAATAATCGGGTTTTGTTAGGAAATGTTAGATATTGCTTTATGTACGATTATTGGACGTAGTTAGATAGTATAAATGCTTGGGTTGTGAATTTTGGTGGTTGGAAGTTATGGAAAACTCCATTAATGGAGGTTTGTAATTTGCGAGCGCGAATTGCTTGACAAAATGCCCGAATGAGCTTAATTAGAGTTTTAGGAAAATTTCCTTTAGTTAGGAGTTTCGTTAGACTTCAGAATTCGATCTCCTAGGACCGATTTTAATAATGATTATTGTGGATTGGCCTAGGTGAACAAAGCTCATGGACGGAGCTCGACTTTCTACGGACGACAGGTAAGTTCTCGTGACTTACTGTGGACGATTGGCCTACACCATAAGTCGAGTTTTGATGTTGAGGATTATTTGGTGATATGTATGTTTATATGCTTTGGTTGGGTAGTTTAGGGTTAGTTGTTTTGTAGGTTATGTTTGTATTGTTTTGATGCTATGCACGTTGTATGTTTATGTTACGATTTTATTATCATGCATCATCGTTTTACAAATGTCATGAAAAATGGATTTATGCATGGATTTCATGAAAGAAAATGAAATGTGATGACTTAAATAGACAAATGAAAATGAGACGACTAAGACGACTAAGACGACTGAAATGAGATGACTAAGAAGACTGAAATGAGACGACTGAAATGTGACGACTAACACGAACTGATAAATGAAATGAATGCACAAAAGTTTATGAAAATTGCATAAACATATTCATGCACTATCATTTACGTAGAATTTACTGAGATTTATCTCATAGGCATCTTTATGGTGTAGGTGAACTCGAAACAGGTGAGGAAGGCGTTCCTCTGCTTGATGAATACGCAGGTTGAAGAAGGGTGCCCATGGGAGTGCGCTGAACAGTCGATGTGATTTTGACCCGTGGGAACTAGTTGTAGGTATTTGGTAAATGTGCATAGATAGATGTTTTAAACTTTTATTTAGATAATGGGTTCGTCTAAAACTTAAGTCTTTCGCTACGTTTTATGAATATAATAGGAATTTATGTCACTTTGGTTGATAAAAGAAATGACGTTGGGTTTTGTTGAAATAAATTGTGAATATTAGGTTTGAGGTGATTTTGGAGGAATGAATTGTGAATTGGTTGATTGGATGATTTAAGTATGATTTTAGGATTTTGATGAATTTTATAGATTGTGGAAAGTTGATTAAGTTAAGATGTTTTTATGAAGGAATTTTAGCTGTAAAATGAAGAAATGGTGTGTTTGGAAAGGAAAAACCAGAGAGAGGGCCGATCGGTCGCTGGTTTTGGGTGATCGATCGGCCAAATTGATGTTTTTATGGTTTTGGCAGCGAGGTAGCCAATCGATCGGCTAATTTAGCCGATCGATCGGCCAAACACTATTCACTGCACTGTTCACGCACTGTTCACAGTACTGTTCACTGGCACTGTTCACCAAAAAAAAAATAATAATATTATGAAATTTTACACGTGTCTTATACAAAGTTTTATAAGGGAAATTCACTTATTTTGGAGAATTTTTGTAGAGGTTTAATGTTTTCTAAAATTTCTTTAGAATTTCTAAGAAAGTTTCACGACAAGTCACATTAGTAACGTTCGAATTACAGGTCGTTACAGTATATACCATCAATACGATAAAAGCGTAACCTATAAAAGAAACTAATCCTAACTACCCAACCAAAGCAATTAAACAAACCAAGAACCAGCAACCCTCAACACAAATTCTGACATATGGTGTAGGCCAATCGGCCACAGTAAGTCACGAGAATTTACCTCGCGTCCGTAGTACATCAAGCTCTGTCCACGAGCGTTGTTCGCCTAAACCAATTTATAGAAAACATAAATACGTCCATTAGAGGTGTAATTACGGTAAACCTATCGATTTCAAACATCAACCTACGTTTTTAACAACACCCTACGAAACCCTAATGGTTTGACAACCTAGAAATCGAAATCTAATGCTCCAAGACTATAGATTCTTACCTAGGGAGCGTTTTTTTTTTTAGAAGAAACGTGAAGGACGAGTCGCCGATAAGGAAAGCTTCGTCACCGAGAGGGAAAACATGTGAGAGGGGCAAAGAAAATCGTCAAAGCTCTCTGGAGGAAGAAATGGCAGAGTGAAAAATTGTGGGAGGGGAAGAGTGTTATGAAATCTTTGTTATTAACTTAACTTGCCAAATTACCATCTTGCCCCTCCAATTGATTCTCTATTTATTTCCTTGTTTAACTATCGATTCGGTTTCTCCAAACTTCCCTATTTCACTGGTAATTCCAATTTATTATATGGGCTTCATTGAAACCTTATGCTCGCAAACGAACTTATTTGAAATATTTACATAAATGCCATTATATATTGGAATAAATAAAACTCCGTAAAACCGGGTGTTACAATGGAAGCTTTGGAAACCTCCATTAATGGAGGTTTGTTATGTGTCAGCGTAAATTGCTCGACAAAATGCCCGAGAGAGGTTTATTAGAATTTTAGTAAATTTCCTTTAGTTAGGAGTTTCGTTAGTTTACAAAATTTCATTGTTTAGGCTCGATTTTAACAATGAATGTTATGGATTGACTTAGGTGACTTAGTGCAAGGTGAGGACGATGTCCCTCCACCTGATGAGCAGGCAGTTTGAAGAAGGATGCTCGTGACAGCGGCTGGCGTAGTCGATCCGTACATGACCCGTGGGAGCATAGGTTACGTATTTTGTGGTTTTGGGGTCATGATGGGCTGATGGGTAATATTACGAGTTTATGACGGGCTGATGGATAGAAATATAGAAAAAAATATATAGAAACCACATTTTAGGATGCGTGGTGTCTGATAGTGTAAAAAGTTACGTTTTGATATGTTTTGACGATTTTTGATAGTTTCCGCTATGCTTGGATGGGATTTGATGAAATACATGTATAATGATATTTTGATGGATGTTGGATAGTATAGGAATGGATTTGATGCTTAGAAATGGATTTTGATGTTTTGAAAACACGTTTGAGGATTTAAGTTGAAATTGTCGTTTTATGTCGGGATTTGAGGATTTTATGTTGATTGTTCAGTTTATGGAGGCATATTTTAGTTGGAAATATTGATGGATGTTTTGAGGATGATTTTTGAAGTGTGTATTAGGTGAGAAAATGAAGAAAATTGGTTAAGGGTGGAAATCGGCTCCTAATGGCCGATCGATCTGCCAAACCAGAGAGCAGCCGATCAATCGACGCCCATGGCTGATCGATCGGCCAAACCAGAGAGTAGCCGATCGATCGGCGCTTGATGGCTGATCGATCGGCGCCTAATGGCCGATTGATCGACCCTCGCTGGGCGCTATGCGCTGGCGCTGGGCGCTGGCGGGTGAGCGCACGGTGAGGCGTGCGCTGGCGTTGGGCGCTGTGCGCTGGCGCTGGGCGCTGTACGCTGGCGCTGGGCGCTGGGCTGTGCGCTGGCGCTGGGCGCTGGGCACAGGTGCCACAGTGGGCGCGCGCCGAATGCGGGGCGCGCCCGCCAAATGACACGTTTTCATGTCTTAAGCCTCTTTTGATGATTCCCGACCTTAGACGAGTCATTTTGGGTATGTTTTAAGCTAGACCCTAAATGTCGATAGATATGGATTAATACCCGATTCTGTTCTCTAACGATTGAACGAATGTAAATGAAAGGAAATGAAGAACGAAAATGATAAATGGGAAAAAAAAGTGTTAATGAGAACGGGCGAAGGTAGTACGTATGTATGTATGCACGCGCACGACACAGGTCGTGGCGGCACTGACGCGGGTCGGGGTCATCACAACAGTTGGTATCAGAGCTCCTGGGTTTTAAAATCGGTTCTGTAGACTGCTCAACTGCGCAAGCCATTTCACATACATACTTCTTCAACTGTAAGTACGTTTTTAAGATTTCTTTATTTTTGTTTCTTAGAGTTATTATTTCTAACTTATATAGGTTTACAAAATGGTGCGTCGAGGAAATGATAGGGATGAGAGAGATAATACGATAGACCAACTTAGAGAATTCATTGCCCAACAGTCCCAACATCTCAAACGACAGGCTCAGCATATGGAAAGGCAGTCTCAACAGCTTGACACGCTGATTAACCAGAGGGCCTTAGACCTCAGGAGTTGGCAGCTCCTAGTAATCGTTGAATGGAGAGATTCCAAAAGCTACAACCTCCAATGTTCAATAGACAATCTTCGAATCCCTCTTTAGCCGAAGAGTGGATTCGAACTATGGAGGACATGTTGGCGTATGCGAATATAGAGGATGGGGAGAAAGTTGCGTTCATCACCTATCATTTCGGACTGGATGCCCGTTTCTGGTGGGATACGATCAAGGCAACCACAGATGTTACTGTGATGAATTGGGAGCGGTTTAAAGCCATATTTTATGACAAATACTTTAGCCATACCGTACGGTAGGCCAAAATGATGGAGTTCATGCAATTACGATAGGCTGGTTTAGTTGCCGAATATGTTAGAAGGATTGAGGCCCTGTCCCGATTCGCACCACGCCAGGTCAGTGTTAATGAGGACAAAGTGCGTCGGTTTATGCGAGGGCTAAGTCAGGAGATCCGAAAAAGTGTCATCATATGAGGGGTGTGGAATGTGCCCTATGCTGAGATTTTGGCGAGAGCGCTAGAGATTGAGGCCGCTGAACAGACTTGTGTCAAACTGAGGGAGCTAGCTAAAGGGTTCTTTTGGGAGATACAGCCTCAACCTCAGAACAAAGGCTGGCAGCTGAGAGGACAGCTACAACAACAACAAACACCTAAACTCAACTCATATGAAACACTTCAACCCCCATATAATTCTCACTTAACACATCACACAAAAACCAATTCAAAACATATTTAAACGAAGTAAACTTTCTTGAAAACGAATTGCATGGATTCGTTTGAAAACTAAACGAAATCCCTACAAAGTTTAACAACCAAGCAGTTCCAATATAATCTCTATAAAAGACTTAACCAAAAGAATTCATAAACGGGTTTCCAAAACATCAAAACATGTAAGTTTTATAGCTAATCACCCATCAGTGCAACTTAACCCCCTATACATTTATTGACGTTTCTAACTATCAAAATCCCAAAATACCTACGTGATGTCCCCACGGGTCAAAATACGCGCCGACTGCCCAGCTCACTCTCACGGGCCATCCTCTATCAACCTGCTTATACATCGGGTGGAGGAACGTCATCCTCACCTGTATCGAATTAACCTACACCATAGAGATAAACTATGAGCTAAAGGCTCAGTAAATCCACGTAAATACAAATGCATCCCATGCGTGTGGGGTTCGTAAAATCATGCATTCATTTTTCATTGTTTAGTTACATAACAGGAGTTGTCACCGGGGATTGACTATCACCAGATGGAGAGAGCACATCTCATGGATAGATAGCCCTTTCCATCTACCGGGAGAAAAACATGCTCCTCCTCTCAGGACAGCCATGTCTGAACCCCACCTTGCGTGACCAGGATTACATGCATTCATATATTTCATTAGTCGTTTCTTTTCATGAAAACACATGCGGAAGTTCATTTTTCGTGCTAATTTGAAAACGTGATGCATGAACATGAATTATGCAATACAAGTAAGAAAACATAGAACAATGCATAAAAAGAACCTAGGAAAACATTCTATTACACAATCAACCTAAACTACCCATCCTATTTCCCAAAAGCATCAAAATTCACGAAAACCTCGATCAACAACTACTCTTACGGTGTAGGCCAATCAGCCAAACAAATCACGAAGACTTACCTCGCGTCCATAGCACACCGAGCTCCGTCCATGAGCGTTGTTCACCTAAACCAATTCATAGAAATCGTCATTAACATCGAGCTTAGAACATCAAATTTTGAAGCCGGATGAAACTCCTAACTAGAGGAAATTTCCTAAAATTCTATTCTAACTCATTGAGCCATTTTATCGAGCAATTCATGCTCGTCAATTCCTAACCTCCATTAATAGAGTTTCTAAGTTCTCCAACAACCTAAACTACAATATCCATCAATAAACCTACTAACTACGTCCAATAATCGTTAATACATCCATTAGAGGCATAATCACGGTAAACCTATCGATTTTGAACCTCAAACCACGTTTTTAACAAAAACCCTAAACGAAACCCTAACCATTTAACAACCCGAAAATCGGAAATAAACTTTTCATAACCATAGAACCTTACCTAGGGAGTGTTTTCGGAGAAGAAACGTGAAGAGCCGATCGCTGGAAGTGAAACGTCGATCACCGGAAGAGAGAATGCGTGAGGGGGAAAAAAATCGCCTGGGGGTGATTTGGGAGGAGAATCGCGTTAGTGTGAGGGAGGGGAGGGAATTTGTGTTTTTAAGTTACAAAAATTGATTTGTTGAATGACCATTTTGCCCCTCCATTTGATTTTCTATTATTCCACTTCTTGTTTCATTAATCGACTAACGATTCGTTTTTTCTAAATTTCCTCATTTCACCGATAATTCCAATTTATTGCTAGGGTTCTATTAAAATTTTCCTTTTGCGAAACAGACTTAATTTGACATATTTACAAAAATATCATATATATTGGAATAATAAAAATCCCGTAAAACCGAGTGTTACATTCCATCCACCTTAATTAAAATTTTGTCCTCAAAATTTGATTACACAAATAGTTTAGGATATTTAGACATCATATCCTGCTGCCTTTCCCAAGTAGCTTCCTCTACGTCATGGTTCCGCCACAGGACTTTCACCAGCAGGATCTCCTTATTGTGCAATACTTTGATGGAGGACTCTAGAATTTGCACCGGCTTCTCCACATAGGTCAGCGTCGGTTGTACCTCGATCTCTCGTGGTTCAATGACATGCGACAGATCACGCACGCCCTTTCTAAGCATCGATATGTGAAATACGTGTGGACGCCTTCCATTGACGCCGGAAGCTGTAATTGGCAAGCTAACCTCCCGACCCTCTTCAAAATAGGGAATGGCCCCACATAACGAGGGTTCAACTTGCTTCTTCTTCTGAACTGCATCACACCCTTAAACGGAGAAATCTTCAAGTATACTTGGTCACCCTCATTGAACTCCAAATTCATCCTTCTGATGTCAGCAAAACTTTTCTGGCGGCTCTGTTCTACCTCGATACGCTGCCTGATAACGGCAATCTTCTCTGTTGTTTGTTGTAAAACGTTTGGGCCGATTATACTAGCCTCGCCTACCTCATCCCAATATAGCGGAGACCTGCATTTCGACCATATAGTGCTTCATACAGAGCAATACCAATCGTAGCCTAGAAGCTATTGTTGTATGAGAACTCAATCAACGATAGATATCTACTCCACGAGCCCTGAAACTCTAGTACGCAAGCTCTAAGCATATCCTCAAGAATATGATTTATTCTTTCTATTTGTCCGTCAGTCTGAGAATGAAACGTCGTGTTGAAATTTAGCTGAGTTCCTGTAACACCCAGTTTTACGGGACCTTAGAAATTCCTCTATGTTATGACAATTTCGTAAATATTGGGAATTTAGCTCGTTTTGCAAACGGGAAGTCTTACTGAGATTATATCGTTGAATTGGAGTATTGGGAGGAATAAGAGAGTTTTTGGAGATGTAACGCCCGGTTATGAGTTTTGATATCACTCGTAATATAAAGAGGCATTTTAGTAATCTAGGTCCGTTTTATGAACGGAAAGTTTTAATAAAACCCTTATGATTAATATGAATTTTAGGAGAAATATGTGAATTTTAGAAGTTCAAATCAAAATGTAACGCTCTAGTTTCCGTTTTAACCCTATAGTGGTTTGATCCGTAAAAATAGTAAATTAAATCCGTTTGACGAACGGAAAGCTTTATTAGAGCCCTAGTAATAAGTTGGAATTATTTGTGAAATGAGAAAATTTTGGAGAAACCGAACCGACAGTCAAATAACAAAATAAACGAAAAATCAAAGGAGGGGCAAACTTGTCATTTGATAAGTCAAATGCATAAAATCACAAAACCCCCTCTTTCTCCTACACTTCACATTTTCTCTCCCTCTCCTTTCTCTCCAACGACGATCTTTCCTCCCTCCTCCACAGCGATTCATCACGTTCCTCCGTCGTTCTTCCTCCGATCTTCAACGGTTCTTCAAGTTTCCTTCTCCTAGCGGTATCCTAGGTAAGAGTCTATAGTTTTGGAGCTTTAGTTCTCGATTTTTAGGTTGTTTAATTATTAGGGTTTCGTTAGGTTTCGTTGAAAATAGTTGGGTTTTGTTAGAAAAGGTTAGTTATGTTGGTATTGACGATTATTGAAAGTTATTGGATGAAAAATTGGGTGTATTCAATGTTTAGGTTGAAAAATTAGAAAGTTGGAGCTTGGAAACCTCCATTAATGGAGGTTGGTTAGTTGTGAGCATAAATTGCTTGATGAAATGCCTGAGAGAGGTTTATTAGAATTTTAGGAAATTTTCTTTAGTTAGATGTAGCGACCCTAGTACTGTACCCGTATTTTCCGTACCATATTTTTTTTTTACCTAATATCTTTAATTAAACACTGGGCGGAACCTAAACCAAAATCGAAACCAAAATCGAAATCGGAATTAAAATCTAATTTTAAAACCATTTAAAACAACTTAAAACAAATTAAATAAAACCATTATTTAAAACTAATTTCGATTAAAATAAAAGGGGCGGGCAGAATTGACATTCTGCCCGAGGAAAGGAGGCCGCGCTCAGTCGCTGCATGCACTGCATGCTGCAGCGATCGATCTCTGCAGCAATGCAGAGATCGATCGCTGCATTAGATGTTTCGTTAGTTTACCAAATTTCATTGTTTAGACCCGTTTTTAACAAAGAACATTGTCGATTTGCTTAGGTGAACGCAACTCACGGACAGAGCTCGGTGCACAAAGGACGACAGGTAAGTTCTAGTGACTTACTGTGGCCGATTGGCCTACACCATAAGTCGGAATTTGTGTTGAAGATTGTTTGGTGCTGTGCTTGTTTAATTGTTTTGGTTGGATAGTTAGGATTCGGTTGTTTTTATAGGTTGAGTATTGTTATGTTTTGATGGTATTGGTAGCGTTTTGATGGTATTCATGTTATGTATGTTTATATTACGTATTGAACTGTTCATGCATCATAGTTTTCAAAATGCCATGAAAAACAAATTTATGCATTGATTTCAAAGAAATGGTATTGCATGCATGTGGCAAATAAAGTATCATAGTAAACAACACATGGTGGTTATTCGTGGAGAGGTACGGACATGGCGTTCCGTGGTGAGCGGGTCTCCCTCCTTTCAGATGGTGTGGTCTACCCGCTTGAATGAGCCCTATCCATCTGACTGAGAAAGGCCCCGATAACCAAAACTGACACGTACTGAAATGAAATGACATGGACGGTTTTCATAGCATTGAACATACATGATCACGCATAGACATTTACGTAGAATTTACTGAGATTTTTATCTCATAGTTGTCTTTATGGTGTAGGTGACTTTGAGCAAGATGAGGATGATGTCCTTCCACCTGACGAGCCTGCAGCTTGAAGAAGGATATTCGTGGGAGCGGCTGGCGTAGTCGATGCGTACACAACCCATGGGCAGCTATAGGTTGTGTATTTTGAGTTATTTTGGGTTGAAATGAGCGGATGGGTGATAATATATGATGAAATGTATAGAAATTCATATTAGGGTGCTTGGTATCTGGATAGGTTATAAGCGGTGGTTTTGATGATTTTGATAGCTTCCACTATGTGTGGACGGCTGTTGATGAAATATATAGGATATTGATGTTTGATGTGTATTTGGATGAATATTGATGATTGTGGATATTTTGATGAAATAGAACGGATTTTGGATGAGTTTTGATATTCTATTGTAGGTTTATGGTTTTGAGTGGAAATTGAAGTTTCGTGTCGGGATTTGATGAGGTTGAATATTCGGTTTATGGATGGGGATGGAATTGATATTGAATAGCTAGAGTTGGTTAAGTTTGGAGGTGAATGGAGGTGTTGAATATGTAAAAAGTGGAAAAAATTGCCTTTGGAGGGGTAGACCTGTGCCTGCAGGGGTAGACACTTGCCAGACAAGGTGTCGACCCCTCAGACAAGGTGTCGACCGAACTTACAAAGGAATGCAACCCGAGATAAAAACTGTTTTTAAAGTATCGACCCCTCAGACAAGGTGTCAACCGTTGTTGCAAGGTGTTTACCGGTTTCAGTACAAACAAAAACAAGAACCTTTTTAGGGGTCGACCATTATTATGAAGTGTCGACCGAAAGTTCTGGGGGTCGACCAAGGTGCTTTTTATAGTGTTAAACTTGAGATTTTGGTTAATTTTATCTTGTAACAAGTCTTCCACGCACAGTAGTCTTCCACCGAATGAGGTTAATTGTCTTTAAACAAGTGAGATTAAAGGATTGAAACCTCAGACAAGTCATTTTGGGTACGTTTAAGTTAGATCCGGAATGTCGATAGAAATGGATTGAACGCCCGAGTCCGTTCTCTAACGAGCAAAATGAAAGAAAACGAATAGACAAATGATGAACAAATGAAAAAAATGCAATGAAAGAAAAATGATAAAGATTTAAGTGAGAACAGGCGAGGGTAGTATGCGCGTATGTATGTAAGCACGCACGACACAGGTCATGGCGGAACCGACACAGAGTCAGGGTCGCCACAATTCCCATCGCCTTATGCAGACTCTTCCAGAATTTTGAAGTAAACCTGGCATCCCTATTAGAGACAATCGAAACGGGTACTCCGTGCAATCTAACAATCTCCTGCACATACAGCTCGGCAAGCTGATCCATAGAATAGGTCATCTTCACTGATAGAAAGTGAGCCGACTTTGTCAAATGAGTGTGCCTTGGTTAAGATCTCTCTCTTCAACTCCTCATCGTTAGGAACGTACCACCTATGCCTGAATCTCAATACGCCATCGTCCGACAGGCTGAAATCGGATGGGTCTTCAGATGTCATACTCGACCGATATTTCTCACACTCCAAGTCTTCCTTCTGAGCTTCTCGGAGTTTGTCAATTATTGTCAGCCTATGAGAAATGTTCGTGAGCATATTGGACAACTCAGCCACAATCTCCACATCAAACCTCTCAATCTCAGACCTCAGCATTACCGACATTGATGCAAGCAAAGGTTGACTCATAGTGGGCATTCGGCTCAAGGCATCAGCGACTTTGTTTGCCTTCCCTGGGTGGTATTTAATTTCAAAGTCATAATCTTTAACGAACTCCAACCACCTTCTTTGCCGCATATTCAGTTCTTTCTGTGTAAACAAATACTTTAAGCTCCTATGATCTGAGAACACCTCACACTGCTGCCCATACAAATAGTGTCTCCATATTTTTAACGCAAAGACGACGGCTGCTAATTCCAGATCATGCGTAGGATAATTTTGCTCATACGGCTTCAACTGCCGAAAAGCATAAGCAATCACTCTGCCCTCCTGCATTAATACACACCCAAGTCCGATCTTTGAAGCGTCGCAGTAAATACTGAACTTATCGCCTTCAACAGGCAATATTAAAACTGGTGCTGGAGTCAGCTTCTGTTTAAGCTCATTGAAGCTCTTTTCGCATGCAGCCGACCATACATATTTTTCATTCTTCCTTGTCAATCGAGATAGAGGGACTGTGATCTTTGAAAACCCCTCAATAAACTTTCGGTAATACCCGGCCAGTCCAAGAAATCCTCATACTCCTCGCACACTCTTAGGCTACGGCCAATCTCTGACAACCTGAATCTTGGTCGGATCCACTGAAATTCCCTCCTGAGATATGATATGGCCGAGAAAACTAATTTGATCAAGCCAAAACACGCACTTGGAGAACTTTGGGTACAATTGGTGTTGACATAGCATCCACAGAACAATTCGCAAGTGCTCCTCGTGCTCTTTCTTTGTCTTTGAATAGATCAAGATGTCATCAATGAAGACGACGACAAACTTATCTAGATACTCCTCAAAAATACGGTTCATCAAATCCATAAACACTGCATGGGCATTTGTAAGTCCAAAAAGCATCACAAGAAATTCATAATGCCCATACCTCGTTCGGAATGCAGTCTTTTGAATATCTTCTCTCCAGACCTTCAACTGATAATAACCCGAGCGTAGGTCAATCCTCGAAAACACTTGGGCGCCCTGCAGTTTGTCAAACAGGTCATCAATCTGGGGCAGCGGATACTTATTCTTCAATGTCAATTTATTCAACTCTCTATAGTCAACGCACATCCTGAGAGTTCCATCTTTCTTCTTAACAAACAGATTTGGCGCACCCCAAGGAGAAAAGCTGGGTCGGATGAACCCCTTGTCTAACAACTCTTCTAACTGAGACTTTAGCTCCTTTAATTCGGCAGGTGCCAGTCTGTACGGATTCTTTGATACAGGCCTAGATCCTGGATAAACATCAATAGTAAACTCGATCTCTCTATCCTACGGTAATCCGGGAAGATCGTCGAGGAAGATCTCAGAGAATTCTCTAACTTCCGGAAGGCCTTCTGGTTTTACCCTGTTGAGCAACTGAGTATCGAACACCGTAGCCAGATAAACTGAGCATTCGCCTCTGAACTGCTCTTGGACCTTCATAGAATAGGAAGTAGGAGATCCACTCAACCTATTCATCGCCTGATAAGAAAACTCTTCTTTATCCGGGGGCCGAAAAGTTACTAACCCGGATCAGCAGTCTATGGTGGCGAAATGGCGCGATAGCCAGTCCATCCCCAAAATAAGATCATACCTCTCCATGCCCATAACTATCAACCGGGCATAAAGGGTGTTATTCCCCACTGAGACGACGTTGCCCTGAAAAATATGATCAGACTGCATATACGCTCCCAAAGGCAGCATCACTCTATATTCACACTCTGCTAACTTTGGCACTAACCCCAATCTAGACACACATGTGGTTGAAATAAAGGAGTGAGTAGCCCCCGTGTCTATCAGTGAGAATACTGCAATACCAATGATTAAAATAATACCTGCTATAACCAAAGGCTGAGCCTCGTTGTCAATATCATCAGGCTCGATGAAGCCGAAGATCCTTGGCATCACTCTCCTCCGATTCCTGTCTAGCTGATCTCGGCTTGGCTTCGGGCAATCTTTGACGTAATGGCCAATCTCACCACACCGATAGCACTTGTTAGTGCCAAGTCTGCAAGCGCCACTCTGTTTGTAACACCCGGTTTTACGGGATTTTATTATTCCAATAAATAATGGTATTTTTGTAAATATGTCAAATTAAGTCTGTTTTACAAACAGAAAGTTTTAATGGAGCCTTAATGGTAAATTGAAATTTATGGTGAAATATGAAAATTTGGAGAAACCGAATTGTCGGTTGAATAACGAAATAAGTAGAGAAACATATAGAAAATCAATAGAAGGGCAATTAAGTAATTTGCAAACCAAAAATTTTAATAAAACATCACATATTCCCTCCCCCTCCCACGATTTCTCATTCTGTGATTTCCCTTCCAGAGAGCTTGGCGATTTTGCTTCTCTCTCATGCGACTCTCCTCTCTGGCGTCGAAAGCTTGTTCTCCGGTGACTCGTTCTCCACAATTTCTTCTCCAATCCCGACCCTAGGTAAGAGTCTACTGTTTCAGAAGTTTAGATTTCGGTTTTCGCAGGGTTATACGGTTAGGGTTCGTTTAGGGTTTTGTTAAAAACGTGAAATAAGGTTTGAAATAGATAGGTTTACCGTGTTTATGGTTTGAATGGGCGTATTTATGGTCTTTGGTAAGAGTTAGTTGAATTAATGAGGGTTGTTGAGGTTTTGGGTGGTTGGAGGTTTTAAAAACTCCATTAATGGAGGTTTGGATATTCACGAGCATGAATTGCTCGATAAAATGCCTCAATGAGTTAAATTAGAGTTTAAAGGAGTTGCCTTTAACTAGGAGTTTTTAGTTTTCGAAACTCAATGGTTTAGAATCGATTTAACGACGAATGTTGTGAATTGCCATAAGTGAACAACTGTAACGACCCCAACCCCGTAGGGCCGTCACAGGACATGACTTTACATTGACATAACCTTGACCTAAGCCCTCGTATTTTCGCATAAAATTTTTCATTTTTACTTAACACTTTAAAAGAAAACGGACTTAGACAATTGACCCACCTCTAACAACCTTTAGGGTCTAACTTTGACTTAAACATTTGAGCGTAAAACATTTCGACTTTTAACACATTTAAAACTAGACTAAAACCATTAATAACTTAAACCAATTGACAATTAAAGTAAGATCAATTAAAACAAATCACTCATTCGTCGATCATCAAAACACGACACTAATATAACCTATACTTTCGGGAAGAACTCAAGAAAACGAACTGCATGGATCGCTCTAAAAATCGAGCGTATCCTTACCTGTTTTAAAATAACCAAACAGTTCAAAATAACCAAACAATCCAGTATATTCTCCAAAATAAAGACTTCACATTTTATGTAATATCCGGTTTGTACGGACCTTTGATTATATTATTATTATATTATTAGTGGCATTTTTGGTAAATTATCAAATCAGGTCCGTTTCACAAAAAGAAAGCGTCATTACGATTCTAACGAATAATAAGAATTTTAAGGAATTTACGGAAATTTTCGGAGATCAAACACTATATTCCGAGTAAATACGCTTTTCGTAATGTAAGAGACGTTCTCGTAAAAATAGCAAACGAGGTCCAACGAACGGACGGTTTTAATAAATCCCAAATAGTAAGTTGGACTTGTCGGTGAAATAAGGAAATTTGGTGAACCCAAATCGTTGGACGATTAACGAAACGAAGGACGAAACTAATATATAAAACTTGAGAAGGGCAAAATGGTCATTTTAAGAAATCAATTTCATTATAAAGCAATTGCCTTAAACGATTTTCATTATCTGAAAATCGTTTTCCAGAGAACAAAGTTCTCTTTCTCCTCTGCGACTTCTCCTCTCGGCCGCGGCGATTCCTCAACGTTCCGACCTCCGATCTCCTCCGTTTCTCCTCCGTTCCTCGTCATTTCTTCTCCTCTCGCAACCCTCGGTATGTAGCTTTAGTCTTCGGTCGTTTATTTCGAGCTTTGGTTCGATTTAGGGTTAGGGTTTAAATTAGCTTTTCCGTTAAAAACGCGATTTAGGCTTCGTAATTAATAGGTTAGCCGTGATTAAGTATAAATTGAACGTATTGGACGTTATTGGACGAAGAGAAATCAATTTGCGAAGAAGTTATAAATTGTTAAATTTTTGAGTTTTCGGAAATAACTTGTAATATGAATTTCGAGATTTCCGAGCGTTAAATCGTTATGTAAAAACATCGATTAGCTAAGATAAGGATTTTATTAGTTTCGGACATTTAAGAGTTTAAGCTCGTATTAACGTCAATTGGTGAAATTTCCTTAGGTAACGACTCCCGTGGACGAAGCTTGATATTCTGCGCGCTCAAGGTAAGTTCTCGTGACTTGCTTGACCGAAAGGTCTACACCATACTTCGTCGTCGTATCAAGGATCCTTGAGGGTTCCTTGTTTTACGTTGTTTAGGTTGGGTAGTTAGGTTAATTGTTTATAGGTTATGTTATATTGTCTGCTGATATGAACTGTTTGTTTACTTTCCGCTGATATTAACTGTTCATGCATCACGGTTTTCGAAAGTCATGAAAAGGAATTTCTGCACGTGTTTTTAAGAAAAGGAACGTATATCTGAAATGAAATCTGTAACAAAATCTGAATGAATAAACGTAATCTGTCTGTTTCTGGTCACGCGGGATGGGGCTCAGGCACGGCTGTCCGTGTTGCAAGCGTGTACCCCCCCTCTCTAGGTGGAAAGGGTAGTCCAACCGCTGGATGGGCCCTCTCCGCTTAGTGGGTAGAGGTTTCGGTGACAATTCTGTCTGTCTGTGACGTAATGAATCTGTAATCTGTAATTCTGTATCTGTAATCTGAATCTGAGCATGATTTCTGAATGGCATACGCACGCATGCATCTGCATTTACGTAGCTTACTGAGATTTCAATATCTCATATGTGTCTGTATGGTGTAGGTGATCTGCTAGGTGACGTAGATCCAGGTGAGGACGACGTTCCTCCTCCTGATGTCGGAGGCAGTTGATGGATGATTCTCGTGGGAGTGCGCTGAGTAGTCGAGGCGCGATATGACCCGTGGGGATGTATGTATGGACTCTGGGGTTATTTTGGGGTGTTTTGATCTGATAATTGTATAGAATATTTAGGTTGTTTGGATCTGGATAGGGGTTAGATAACGTTTTGGTAATTGTATGTAAAATGTTTTGGTATAAACTGTTTTGATAAACGTTATGAAATGTTTTGGTTTAAATGTTTAAGTTAAATGAAAATGTTTTGAAATGTTGTTTGTAGGTTGTTACGGATAGCTCGGTTTTTAGAGCTATCCACGCAGTTGGACTTCGCCAAGTCCGCCGCCATACTATCGAGTTTAGAACATGTTTATGAGGGATTGAATTCGTGAATTGATTGTGAATAGTGATGAGTAAAATGAATGGGATGTTAAAATGTGTATATTTGCTCTCTGGAATTGGATTCCAGAGAGGTGTTGTGTGAATATTTGCTCTCTGGAAACCGGATTCCAGAGAGCGAAGTCGCTGCTGTGTGCAGCGAAGTCGCTGCACACATTGCAGCGACCAGCGCCTGGTCGCTGCTGTGTGCAGCGACCGTGCGCTGCCCCATTCACGAGGGCAGAATTCCGATTCTGCCCTCCCTTCTTTTGATTGTTTTAATTGTTTAATAATTAAATGTTTTAAGCTTTATTTAATTATTAAACGTTTTGTTTTAAATGTTTTAGAGGTCCGATTTCAATTCCGTTTTAAATTCTGATTGAGTTTCCGCTTAAGTATAAGTTTAATGTATAAAAAATAAAAATAAAAAAAAAATAATAATAATAATAATAATACGGGAAATACGGGTACGGAACTAGGGGTGTTACATTTATGGTATCAGAGCCCCCGAGTTTGAAAATCGATTCTGTAGACTGCTCGACTGCACAGCCACTACGCGGACATCCTTCATCAACTGTAAGTCTGTTTATAGCTTTATTTGATTTTGTTTCTTAGAGATTACTTGTTTTAAATTTTATAGGATTTTTATAAATATGGTTCGAGGAAGGGATCCTAGAGACGACGCGATGGATCGCCTTACGGAGTTGTTAGACCGCCAGTCCCAGCATATGGACCAGCAAGCGCAGCAAATTACGGACCTAGTAAATCGAGAGCAACAGCGAGAGAATCAGAGGGCTCAAGAGCTGGTAGTCCCTAGTAATCTGGGCATGCAGAGGTTTCAAGGCCTACGACCTCCAGTATTCGAAGGCCAGTCATCGGATCCGACGCGTGCCGAGGAATGGATCCGGGTGATGGAGGATATGTTGGCTTATGCCGAGGTTGGGAACGGGAGCAAGGTGGCGTATGCTACCTTTCACTTAGAGATGGATGCCCGTTTCTGGTGGGATTCCATCAAGGCAACGACGGACGTATCAGTTATGACTTGGGATCGATTCAAGTTCTTATTCTTCGACAAGTATTTCAGCCGCACAGTGAGAGTGGCCAAAAGGAACGAGTTTACGCAGCTGAAGCAGACTGGTTCAGTTGCGGATTATATTCGGAGGTTTGAGGCATTGTCCAGGTTTGCACCTCGTCTTGTCAGCGATAACGAGGAGAAGGTGCACCAGTTTATGGAGGGACTTAATCCGGAGATACGGATGCATGTTGTGGTCTCAGGTATTATCGACGTACCCTTTTCTGACATCACAGCTAGAGCTCCGGACATAGAGGCTGCCAGGGCCACTTGTGTTAGATAGAGGGAGCCAGCGAAGGGCATCTTCCGAGAGATCCGTCCTCAGTCTCGGAATCAGGGATGGCAGCCTAGAGCACAGCCACCTCAGCCACAGCTTAGGGGTGTGAAGAGACCTCTTGAGGGAGGTAACGATAGAGGCAAGGGAAAGCAAGTACAGGGGGCTCCTCCGATGCCATGGTGCCCCAGGTGCCAGAAGGAGCATGGTGGCGAGTGCCGAGTTGGCACGAACAAGTGTTATAGATGTGGAGATATTGGCCACTTTGTCAGAGATTGTCCGCTGTAGGGCCGTGATCAGTTAGGCGGAGATCAGAGGAGAGTTACGCCGAGGATATTCGCACTTATTGAGCCTGGAGATGTTGACAACGAGGATCAGCCAGCCGTGATAGCAGGTACTATACTGGTTACTGGCGTTCCTGTATTTTCTTTACTAGACACGGGGGCTACACATTCTTTTATTTCCACCACTTGTGTGTCGAGATTGAGGCTTGCACCTGAGTTAGCAGAATGCGAGTATAGCGTGATGCTACCTTCAGGAGAGCGTATGCAGTCAGGCCGTATTGTCCAGGGCAATATTATCTCGGTTGGGGATCGCACCCTCTATGCTCGCCTTATTGTTATGGGCATCGAGCACTATGATCTTATCTTGGGGATGGACTGGCTTGCACAGCACTACGCCACCATCGACTGTCGATCCGGGATTGTCACCTTTTGACCTCCGGGTAAAGCTGAGTTTTCTTATCAGGCGATGAGCAGATTGAGTAGCTCGCCTATTTCTTATTCCATGGAGGTCAACGAGCAGATCAAAGGTGCGTGCTCTATTTATTTGGCCTCTGTCTTTGATTGTCAGTTGCTCAGCGGATTGAAGCCGAGCGATATTCCTATTGTCAGAGAGTTTTCTGGCATCTTTCTTGATGATCTTCCCGGATTACCACCGGACCGGGAGATTGAGTTCACTATTGACGTCTATCCTAACTCTGCACCGAGGTTTAAGAACCCTTATCGATTGGCACCGGCCGAGTTGAAGGAGTTGAGGACTCAGCTCGACGAATTGTTAGAGAAGGGTTTCATCCGACCTAGCGTATCACCCTGGGGTGCGCCCGTTCTGTTTGTTAAAAAGAAAGACGGGACCCTCAGGATGTGTATCGACTACAGGGAGCTGAATAAGCTCACAGTGAAGAATAAGTATCCACTGCCCCGGATTGACGACTTATTTGATCAGCTACAGGGTGCCCGAGTATTTTCCAGGATTGATCTACGCTCGGGTTACAATCAGCTGAAGGTCCGGATGGATGATATACCAAAGACGGCCTTCCGAACGAGGTATGGGCATTATGAGTTCCTTGTCATGTCTTTTGGACTCACTAATGCTCCTGCAGCGTTTATGGATCTGATGAACCGTGTCTTCAGAGAGTACCTGGATAAGTTCGTTGTGGTGTTTATCGACGACATCTTGATTTACTCTAAGACGAAGGAAGAGCACGAGGACCATCTGAGGATAGTTCTGAGCACGTTATGTCAGCATCATCTATATCCGAAGTTTTCTAAGTGCGAATTCTGGCTTGACAGAGTGAGTTTTCTGGGCCATATTATATCACAGGACGGAGTTTCTGTGGATCCGAGCAAGATTCAGGTGGTCAGAGATTGGGCACAGTCGAAGAACGTACGTGAGGTGCGTGGATTTCTCGGATTGGCCGGTTATTATCGGAAGTTTATAGAGGGATTCTCGAAGATCGCACTTCCTCTTACATGATTGACTCGGAAGAACGAGAAGTTTGTATGGTCGTCTGCTTGTGATGACAGCTTTATGGAGTTAAAGCAGAGATTGACCACTGCCCCAGTACTGGCGCTACCTGATGAAGGTGTCAGATACAGTGTTTATTGTGATGCATCGGGAGTGGGACTCGGTTGTGTATTGATGCAGGAGGGGAAGGTTATTTCTTATGCATCTCGGCAGCTGAAGCCGTATGAGCAGAACTACCCCACACACGACCTTGAGCTAGCAGCTGTGGTTTTCGCACTGAAGATATGGAGACATTACTTATATGGGCAGCAGTGCGAGATATTCTCCGACCACAAGAGTTTGAAGTACTTATTTACGCAGAAGGAGCTGAACATGCGACAGAGGCGATGGCTTGAGTTCATCAATGATTACGATTTTGATATCAAGTACCACCCAGGAAAGGCGAACAAGGTGGCCGATGCATTGAGTAGAGTGCCTCCTGCGAGTCAGCCATCATTAGCAGCGATGTCAGTTACGCTGCGGTCTGAGATTGAGAGATTCGACGTGGAGATAGTGGCAGAGTTGTCCAGCATGCTCACTAGTATCTCTCTCAGGCCGACCATTCTAGATCGTATACGCGAGGCTCAGCAGAATGATTCGGAGTGTATGGAGCTTCGATCGAGCATGACATTGGGAGACTCGTCAGATTTCCATTTATCAGAGGATGGTATTCTGAAGTTCAGGCATAGGTGGTACGTGCCTAGTGACGAGGATCTAAAGATGGAGATACTGGCCGAGGCACATTCTTCGGCATATTCTGTGCACCCGGGGAGTACCAAGATGTACCGGGATTTGAGACAACACTTCTGGTGGCCGAACATGAAGAGGGAGGTTGCCAAGTATGTTGAGACCTGCCTAGTATGTCAGCAGGTAAAGGCTGAGCACCAGAGACCCGCTGGAACACTGTTACCACTGCCGATTCCGGAGTGGAAGTGGGAGCAGATCTCCATGGATTTCATTGTGGGGCTCCTGAGGACTACGAGAGGCCATGACGGCATTTGGGTTATTGTGGACCGATTGACAAAGTCGGCTCACTTTTTGCCTGTGAAGATGACATCGTCTATGGATCAGCTCGCCGAGCTCTATGTACAGGAGATTGTCAGATTGCACGGCGTGCCAGTTTCTATTGTCTCGGATCGAGATCCGAGGTTTACATCGAAGTTCTGGAAGAGTTTGCATAGAGCTATGGGGACTCAGCTTAACTTCAGCACAGCGTTTCATCCTCAGACTGATGGTCAGACAGAGAGGACGAATCAGATTTTGGAGGATATGCTCAGAGCGTGTGTGCTTGAGTTTCAGGGATCGTGGAGCAGGTATTTGCCACTGATCGAGTTCTCGTACAACAACAGCTTCCAGGCTACTATCGGTATGGCTCCGTATGAAGCCTTATATGGTCGAAAGTGCAGATCTCTGCTGTATTGGGACGAGGTTGGCGAGGCCAGCGTCGTTGGACCTGAGATTCTGCAGCAGACGGCAGAGAAGATTGCCGTTATCCGACAGCGCATTGAAGTAGCTCAGAGCCGACAGAAGAGCTATGCTGACACGAGACGGAGAGAGCTAGAGTTCGAGGAAGGTGACGAGGTCTACCTTAAAGTTTCTCCGTTCAAAGGCGTTGCGAGATTTGGAAGGAGGGGTAAGCTAAACCCTCATTATGTGGGGCCCTTTCCTATTCTGAAGAGGATCGGGAAGTTGGCGTACAGATTGCAGCTTCCGGCTTCTATGGAGGGTATCCACGACGTATTTCACGTATCTATGCTTCGGAAGTGCTTGCGCGATCCGTCGCATATCGTAGAGACTACAGAGATCGAGGTGCAGCCTACCTTGAGCTATGAGGTGAGGCCAGTACGTATTTCGGAGCATTCCATCAAGGTTCTACGCAACAAAGAAATTCCGCTAGTCAAAGTTCTATGGCGGAATCACGAGGTGGAAGAGGCTACCTGGGAGCGACAGCAGGATATGATGACTAAGTATCCTGATCTGTTTGTGTAATTTAATTTTGTGGACAAAATTCTGAATAAGGAGGGTAGAATGTAATATCCGGTTTGTACGGACCTTTGATTATATTATTATTATATTATTAGTGGCATTTTTGGTAAATATATCAAATCAGGTCCGTTTCACAAAAAGAAAGCGTCATTACGATTCTAACGAATAATAAGAATTTTAAGGAATTTACGGAAATTTTCGGAGATCAAACACTATATTCCGAGTAAATACGCTTTTCGTAATGTAAGAGACGTTCTCGTAAAAATAGCAAACGAGGTCCAAATTGCGAACGGACGGTTTTAATAAATCCCAAATAGTAAGTTGGACTTGTCGGTGAAATAAGGAAATTTGGTGAACCCAAATCGTTAGACGATTAACGAAACGAAGGACGAAACTAATATATAAAACTTGAGAAGGGCAAAATGGTCATTTTAAGAAATCAATTTCATTATAAAGCAATTGCCTTAAACGATTTTCATTATCTGAAAATCGTTTTCCAAAGAACAAAGTTCTCTTTCTCCTCTGCGACTTCTCCTCTCGGCCGCGGCGATTCCTCAACGTTCCGACCTCCGATCTCCTCCGTTTCTCCTCCGTTCCTCGTCATTTCTTCTCCTCTCGCAACCCTCGGTATGTAGCTTTAGTCTTCGGTTGTTTATTTCGAGTTTTGGTTCGATTTAGGGTTAGGGTTTAAATTAGCTTTTTCGTTAAAAACGCGATTTAGACTTCGTAATTAATAGGTTAGCCGTGATTAAGTATAAATTGAACGTATTGGACGTTATTGGACGAAGAGAAATCAATTTGCGAAGAAGTTATAAATTGTTAAATTTTCGAGTTTTCGAAAATAACTTGTAATATGAATTTCGAGATTTCCGAGCGTTAAATCGTTATGTAAAAACATCGATTAGCTAAGATAAGGATTTTATTAGTTTCGGACATTTAAGAGTTTAAGCTCGTATTAACGTCAATTGGCGAAATTTCCTTAGGTAACGACTCCCGTGGACGAAGCTTGATATTCTGCGCGCTCAAGGTAAGTTCTCGTGACTTGCTTGACCGAAAGGTCTACACCATACTTCGTCGTCGTATCAAGGATCCTTGAGGGTTCCTTGTTTTACGTTGTTTAGGTTGGGTAGTTAGGTTAATTGTTTATAGGTTATGTTATATTGTCTGCTGATATGAACTGTTTGTTTACTTTCCGCTGATATGAACTGTTCATGCATCACGGTTTTCGAAAGTCATGAAAAGGAATTTCTGCACGTGTTTTTAAGAAAAGGAACGTATATCTGAAATGAAATCTGTAACGAAATCTGAATGAATAAACGTAATCTGTCTGTTTCTGGTCACGCGGGATGGGGCTCAGGCACGGCTGTGCGTGTTGCAAGCGTGTACCCCCCCTCTCTAGGTGGAAAGGGTAGTCCGACCGCTGGATGGGCCCTCTCCGCTTAGTGGGTAGAGGTTTCGGTGACAATTCTGTCTGTCTGTGACGTAATGAATCTGTAATCTGTAATTCTGTATCTGTAATCTGAATCTGAGCATGATTTCTGAATGGCATACGCACGCATGCATCTGCATTTACGTAGCTTACTGAGATTTCAATATCTCATATGTGTTTGTATGGTGTAGGTGATCTGCTAGGTGACGTAGATCCAGGTGAGGACGACGTTCCTCCTCCTGATGTCGGAGGCAGTTGATGGATGATGCTCGTGGGAGTGCGCTGAGTAGTCGAGGCGCGATATGACCCGTGGGGATGTAAGTATGGACTCTGGGGTTATTTTGGGGTGTTTTGATCTGATAATTGTATAGAATATTTAGGTTGTTTGGATCTGGATAGGGGTTAGATAACGTTTTGGTAATTGTATGTAAAATGTTTTGGTATAAACTGTTTTGATAAACGTTATGAAATGTTTTGGTTTAAATGTTTAAGTTAAATGAAAATGTTTTGAAATGTTGTTTGTAGGTTGTTACGGATAGCTCGGTTTTTAGAGCTATCCACGCAGTTGGACTTCGCCAAGTCCGCCGCCATACTATCGAGTTTAGAACACGTTTATGAGGGATTGAATTCGTGAATTGATTGTGAATAGTGATGAGTAAAATGAATGGGATGTTAAAATGTGTATATTTGCTCTCTGGAATTGGATTCCAGAGAGGTGTTGTGTGAATATTTGCTCTCTGGAAACCGGATTCCAGAGAGCGAAGTCGCTGCTGTGTGCAGCGAAGTCGCTGCACACTGTGCGGCGACTGGTCGCTGCACACAATGCAGCGACCAGCGCCTGGTCGCTGCATAGGGCAGCGACCGTGCGCTGCCCCATTCACGAGGGCTGAATTCCGATTCTGCCCTCCCTTCTTTTGATTGTTTTAATTGTTTAATAATTAAATGTTTTAAGCTTTATTTAATTATTAAACGTTTTGTTTTAAATGTTTTAGAGGTCCGATTTCAATTCCGTTTTAAATTCTGATTGAGTTTCCGCTTAAGTATAAGTTTAATGTATAAAAAAAAAATAAAAAAAAAAATAATAATAATAATACGGGAAATACGGGTACGGAACTAGGGGTGTTACATTTTAGACATTCTACTACCACATCATGCACATCAAAAACTCTACTCTCAGACGTTTTTCTATCAAAACCAATCGATCCACATACGTAACGTTTTCATACTTTCATTCATCACATCTCTATACACATACACAAAACTTCCAAATCATTCCTAAACAAAATAGACTCCTAACTCATACCAACCACGGACACATACTAACCACGGTCGGAATCGCCCTAACAATATTGCCGGGTTGCCACCATGGTCGTACTCCTCCAACTGCGTCCATGATCCTAGCATGCTCATGAAATCTCACCGTACCTGTTCTTCTGCACCTACATCACAGAACTCAAACTATAAGCCTAATGCTTAGCAAGTAGTGACTATATGAATTTTAAAACATTTTACTTAACATATGCAGTTTCTACAGTTTCATCGTACATAATCGTTTCGTTTCAGTTTATATCATTTACATCGTACATAATCATTTCGTTTCAGTTTATATCATTTACATCGTACATAATCATTTCGTTTCAGTTTATATCATTTACATCGTACATACATGTAATCCTCTACCAATGGAGGCCGGATTAGTTTCTCCATCTCTAGACGTTCCACATGTAAATCTTTATCTGAAGGATGAACCACTTCCCTCAGATATCATACATTTTCTAAATCCGAAAACCCGGGCGTTACAACAACGCTCGTGGACGGAGCTTAAATTGCAACAGACGTGAGGTAAGTCTTCATGATTTGTTTGGCCAGTTTGGCCTACACCATAAGAAAGTATGTGAAATTGAGGAATTGGAGATGTAGTGTGTTTCGGTTAATTAGAATGGGTAGTTAGGCTACTTTAAGCTATAGAACATTTAGCGTTCGTTG
Source organism: Begonia masoniana (assembly GCA_022432975.1). Lineage (NCBI taxonomy): Eukaryota > Viridiplantae > Streptophyta > Magnoliopsida > Cucurbitales > Begoniaceae > Begonia > Begonia masoniana. The sequence continues at coordinate 39,528,378 of CM039502.1, forward strand.
TTTGTTTTATGTTTGTTTTCATTATTGTATTTTGCACGTCCATGCAATATGTTTTCTGAATAAGCATGCAAAATGAATTTTCAAGTATGTTTTTCATAAAAAGGATAACAAAAAGGTATAAATGTACATAATAACGGTCATGTTGCGGTGGTGGTTCAGATATGGTTGTCAGATAAAGCATGTTTTCCCCCCGGATAGATACGAGGGGCTATCCAATCGTCGGATGTGCCGCTTCTATCTACTGAGAGCAAAGCCCCGGTGATGTCTTACATGAAATGAATAGCAAAAAGGTAGGATGACTGCATGATTTTAAGTATTGCATACGCATAGCATTCATCTGTATTTACATAGGTTTACTGAGCCCTTTAGCTCATAGTTTAATTCTATGGTGTAGGTGATTTCGAAACAGGTGAGGATGACGTTCCTCCACCCGACGCATGAGCATGTTTATGGAGGATGATCCGTGGGAGTGTGCTGGTGCAGTCGGTGCGTATTTTGACCCATGGGTATGTAAATAAATGTTTTGGGGCTTTTGATAGATAAAAGGATAGAAAATTTGTATAGATGACTCATTTTAAGATGCTTGGTAACTGGATAGATAAGGTATAGTATTTTGTTGTGTTTTCGATATTTTCAAACAGAGGGGAATGTTCAATTTTTAAACGGACTCATGCGGTTCATTTTTATGAAATTTGGTTACGTTTTAAATATGTTTTGAGTCAGTTTTTGGGTGATTGGTTGAGGGAAGATTGTATGTGGGTAGTAGTGTTGTTATGTTGAAGTGTTGTTATGAAATGTATTTAGAAGAAGTGATGAAGTTGTGGAGTGGAAATGATGAATTGTGAAGTGTGTAAGTGTGGTGTGCAGGGTAACAAAGGAAGAAAGAAGAGGAGAAGAGAAGCAGCTTTCTGGATTTCAAAATCCAGAGAGTCTGTTGATCGATCGCTAGGAGGGGCGATCAATCGGCAGAAGAGAGGCGACTCTCTAGAAATTCCAGAGAGTCTGCCGATCGATCGCCTGTAAAAGGGCGATCGATCGGCTGGTGATCGATTGCGAGAGGCGATCGATCGCTTGGTGTAGGGGCGATCGATCGCCCCCTTATTTTGGTAACAACCAATCGATCGGCCATTGAAATTTGGGCCCAGTTGCCCTTTTTGCCCTCGTTATGTTTGGCCGACTGCTTTTCCTTTATTTTTATATGCTTCCTTCAATAGTTTTCAAATGATTTTCAACAACTTAGACCTTGATTTAAAGTGTAATAAGATAAAATAAAATTGCGGTCAATAAAATGAAAAATTTATACGGGAAATGTGGGTACAGTATTAAGGGTCGTTGCAGTGTACTTTTTGGCACTTTGGGCACAGAGGAAGTTGAGTAGTTCCCTGTACTTGTTTTCCCTTACCCTGATCTTTTCCTCCCTCGTAAGGCCTTTTAACACCTCTTTGCTGTTGTTGCTGTGGTTGTTGTCCTCTAGGTTGCATACCTTGATTCCGTAACTGAGGCTAGATCTCACAAAAGAAGCCCTTTGTAGGCTCCCTTGGCTTGATGCAAGTCAACTCCGCAGCCTCGAAGTCCAAAGCCCTTGCTGCAATGTCTGAGTACGGTACATCCAGAATCCCGATACTATAATGTTCTTCCGAATCTCCAGGTTCAGCCCATCCATAAACTGGTGCACCGTATCTTCATTAGCACTCACTAGACGTGGCGCAAACCGTGATAAGGCTTCGAACTTCCTAATATACTCCGCAACTGAACCGGTGTACTTTAGCTGCGTGAATTCCACTCTTTTTGCCCCTCTCACCGTATGGCTAAAATACTTATCGTAGGATACGGTCTTAAACTGTTCCCAAGTCATTACTGTAACATTCGTGGTCGCCTTGATGGAGTCCCACCAAAATCGAGCGTCTAGAGCCAAATGAAAGGCGACACATGCGACCTTCTCCCCATTGTCAATCTTAGCGTAGCCCAACATGTCTTCCATCGTCCGAACCCACTCCTCAGCAAATGAGGGGTCCGAAGACTATCCATTGAATACAGGAGGCCTAAGTTTCTGAAACCTCTCCATACCGTGTTTGTTTGTAACTATTAATTCTTGAGCTCTCTGATCCTCACGGTTTACCAGTCTCTCAATTTGTTGGGCTTGTCTATCCATATGCTGAGCCTGGCAGTCTAGCAAATCTGTTAGCATATCCAAGGCTTCGTCCTTGGCGTCTCTTGCTCAGACCATTTTATAACTCCTATAAAAGTCAAACCAAATAATCCTAAGAAACGAAAGCAAGGACATACAATAAAATGTACTTACAGTTGAGGAAAGATGTCCGCGTAGTGGCTGTCAGTCGAGCAGTCTACAGAACCGATTTTAAAACTCGGAGGCTCTGATACCATAACTGTAGAGACCCTTATTCCTAACCCTTGAATTCCCGTAAAATTTTTCTTTTATAAACATTGAGTAGACTTTTATTTTTTTAAAACGTTAAATCAAAGCATCATTTATATGAAATCTTTTGAAATTCATCTAAATAAAACAATATAATCATTTAATAAAATAAAAACCTTAGAAAACAATCGTCAGGCAATCGTGGGGGCAAAGAGGGCATTTTGCCCATAAAATGCATAGCCGATCGATCGGCCCTTAGACAACCTATCGATCGACTACGTAATAAAGGAGTGATCGATCGCCCCGATACCAGGTGATAGATCGCCCCATGCGATCGATCAGCGAGCTCTCTGGTTTTTCCAGAGAGCCGCCCAGTAAATGGCAATCGATCGCCCCCTCTGGCGATCGATCGGCTACCCCTCTGGAATCTGAATTCCATAGGGTTTGCCTCTTTCTCCCTTTCTTCACTTCAACTCCCTGCACACACATACTTCACAATTTTTACTTCTCACCCTTAATTTCTTCAACCACAAACACCAAAACTCAACTCATATAAAACACTTCAACCCCCATACAATTCTCACTCAACACATCACACAAAAACCAATTCAAAACATATTTAAACGAAGTAAAATTTCTTGAAAACGAACTACGTGGATCCGTTTGAAAACTAAACGAAATTCCTACAAAGTTTAACAACCAAGCAGTTCAAGTATAATCTCTATAAAAGACTTAACCAAAAGAATTCATAAACAGGTTTCCAAAACATCAAAACATGTAAGTTTCCTAGCTAATCACCCATCAGTCCAACTGAACCCCCCTATACATTTGTTGACGTTTCTAACTATAAAAATCCCAAAATACCTATGTGATGTCCCCACGGGTCAAAATACGCATCGACTGCCCAGTGCACCCCCACGGGCCATCCTCCATCAACCTGCTTATACATCTGGTGGAGGAACGTCGTCCTCACCTGTATCGAATTCACCTAAACCATAGAGATAAACTATGAGCTAAAGGCTCAGTAAATCTACGTAAATGCAAATCCATGCCATGCGTGCGGGGTTCGTAAAATCATGCAATCATTTTTCATTGTTTAGTTACATAACAGGAGGTGTCACAAGGCATTAACGCTCACCAGATGGAGAGGGCACATCTCACGGTTAAATAGCCCTTTCCATCTACCGGGGGGAAAACATGTTCCTCCTCTCAGGACAGCCATGTCTGAACCCCACCCCGCGTGACCGTAATTATCTGCATTCATATCTTTCATTAGTCGTTTCTTTTCATGAAAACACATGCGGAAGTTCATTTTTCGTGCTAATTTGAAAACGTGATGCATGAACATGAATTATGCAATATAAGTAAGGAATTATAGAACAATGCATAAAAAGAACCTAGGAAAACATTCTATTACAAGCATCCAAATTCACCAAAACCTCGATCAACAACTACTTTTACGGTGTAGGCCAATTGGCCAAACAAGTCACGAAGACTTACCTCGCGTCCGTAGCACACCGAGCTCCATCCACAAGCGTGGTTCACCCAAACCAATTCAAAGAAATTGTCATTTACATCGACCTTAGAACATCGAATTTCAAAGACTAATGAAACTCCTAACTAGAGGAAATTTCCTAAAATTCTATTCTAACTCATTGAGCCATTTTATCGAGCAATTCATGCTCGTGAATTCCTAACCTCCATTAATAGAGTTTCTAAGTTTGCCAACAACCTAAACTCCAATATCCATCAATAAACCTACTAACTACGTCCAATAATCGTTAATACATCCATTAGAGGAGTAATCACGGTAAACCAATCGATTTCGAACCTCAATCCACGTTTTTAACAAAAACCCTAACCGTTGAACAACCCGAAAACGGAGGTTGTCCCGGTACTCTTGATATTTTCATTCTAATCCTGAACAAGGCTAAACAATCTAATCTCAACTAACTAACTAAAGATAAAGAAATACTTACAGTTGGTGAAGCACGTTGCATGGCAGCCGGCATTGTCGGGTAATTCTTTGAACGACTCAACCATTTATGCTCTGATACCATCTTGTAACATCCCCGAACCCACCCTGGCTCGGTGCGCTACATTGCTAACCAATCCCGTTTTTAAAACATAATTTAAAATAATTTTCGTTAAAAATCTCAACTCCAAAAATATTATTAAAAATGTGGAAACAAACGAACCCGACGTTGCTTGTTATACAAAAAAAACGAGCAGCATAACGACTGAAATTTCTAAAACCAAATCCTGAAAAGATCAAATATTTATCAACACGTTCAGAGAAATCCAAAAACAGTTCTCAAATCACACTTACAAAATCTAACCCAACAGAATGATCAATACTTCGAACCTACAAAATAACTAAAATCAAAGAAAACCCAAATTTTCATAAAGCACGTTCATAGAAATTTCAAAACAATTCACCACCACATTTACAAAATCGAACCAACAAAACAGTCAAACCCTTTAAACATCCAGAATAGATAGAAAACCATAAAAAATCCCAAACTACCGAACCAAACACACCCCCGAAGATCCTGGTCGAGGCGCCCCGACAACTGCCTGCACCGGCACGCCCCGTGCGTCTCCAACTGCTCACAAGTCCTGGCTCACTCGCTTAGCTCACCTGTAACTGCGTCGTTACCTACACCATAGAACACGCACACACACGTAATCTTACGCTTAGCAAGTAGGGAAAAACAAATATATAAACATGCACACACGACTCTCACACAACCCACAACCCTAACACACATCCGAGTCTAGCTCCCAAGATGCATTTCCACCTGAGTCTCGCTCCCAAGGTGGCACTACCCAATCACCTGTTACACATCTGAGTCTCGTTCCCAAGATGCATTTCCATCTGAGTCTCGCTCCCAAGATGGCACTACCCTATTCCCTAGCACACATTCGAGTCTAGCTCCCAAGATGCATTTCCACCTGAGTCTTGCTCCCAAGATGGCACTACCCAATCACCTATTACACATCTGAGTCTCGCTCCCAAGATGCGTCTCCCTCCGAGTCTCGCTCCCAAGAGGGCACTACCCAATCACATCTGAGTCTCGCTCCCAAGATGGCACTACCCAATCACATCTGAGTCTCGCTCCCAAGATGGCACTACCCAATCACATCTGAGTCTCGCTCCCAAGATGGCACTACCCAATCACATCTGAGTCTCGCTCCCAAGATGGCACTACCCAATCACATCTGAGTCTCGCTCCCAAGATGGCACTACCCAATCACATCTGAGTCTCGCTCCCAAGATGGCACTACCCAATCACATCTGAGTCTCGCTCCCAAGATGGCACTACCCAATCACATCTGAGTCTCGCTCCCAAGATGGCACTACCCAATCACATCTGAGTCTCGCTCCCAAGATGGCACTACCCAATCACATCTGAGTCTCGCTCCCAAGATGGCACTACCCAATCACATCTGAGTCTCGCTCCCAAGATGGCACTACCCAATCACATCTGAGTCTCGCTCCCAAGATGCATTTCCACCTGAGTCTTGCTCCCAAGATGGCACTACTGGTCCCAGATGCGTCTCCCTCCGAGTCTCGCTACCAAGAGGGCACTAACCAACTCACATTGAGTCTCGCTCCAAGATGTGTCTCCATCCGAGTCTCGCTCCTAGAATGGCACTACACTATTCCCTTACCTTTCAAGCTCACACAATCCCTTATGTTTCAAACTCACACTACCCCTTTTTCATTTCAAACTCACTGTTCAAAACCATACTCAAAACTAGTGTTTTTCGCATTTCGAAACCGATAATGCATGTCACACAAATACTTAACCAAAAACAAGACAAAGCAACCACACAAACAAACAAACAAGCAAGCAAACAAACAATTCCCTACCGTTCCATGGTGTAAGCCCGAAGGCAAAACACAAGCAATCCACTACTTACCTGGCATCCTAGCTCGCTGAGTTTGGCACAACACGTCACCTATGGCTCGACCTATGACAAACATTCAAGCTTCATTAAAATCAAGCATACATTCACTAATTTATTCTCAAACTACTATTTCTAGCCTAACCTAACTAAACGTCCACTAATTTGGGTTCGGTAAAAACCAACCCAAAACTTCAGACGCGCATAATTTTCGCGTCGTTTATTAGAATCTAAAGATTCTAGCGGCAACGTACTCCTCTAATAACCTAGTTTAACTTGCCAAAAGGAAATTTAAAACAAACGACCATAGCTAGGTCAAATCCTCCAAAAACAGAACCGGTTTTTACCCTAAAATATCAAAAATTTCCATTTTAATTCTATTCTACCAAATTCTTCACTAATCGATCACTCTAACCCTCAATTAGCATAAACTAATCAAAATCTCAGGGATACACACAGCAAAAACTGAAAAGCCCAAATCGGGCTTGTTGATTTTTGCCCAAACAGGGCTCCTCATAGCCAGGCAACCATAGTCGGTCCAAGGGTCGGCAAACCTGCGCCAGGAGGCATCCAATTTAGGCCGGTGATCGGAGCTGAAACCAGCTAGTCACCTCGGCCACGAACAGAACCAAAACAGGGTAACAAAACGAGCCTACCCGTCGGTTTGTGCACGGAGATAGTCGAAAACATTAGCCTTTGGTTCGTCGCCATAGTCTGACCGAAAATTGTCGAACTCGCCGGTGCTTTTGCACTGGCCAATCATCGTCTTCCCTTCGTCTCCGTTCGGGTCGTCGTGCTTAAACAGAAGAATAGCTCGTCGAAGCCATTCTGTTGTTTTAATTATTAATAATAATAATTCCTATTAAAATACTAATAAATCATCATTTATCGTTTTGCCCTCCTGTGTTTTCGACCATTTCAAATTTCGTTAAATCTCGTTCTTAAATTATAACCCCGTACCCGGCTTAAGTTCTCCACTAGAAATACCCAAACATAAATTAATAAATCGTTTAGTTCAACCAAATTTATTCACTTTTAATTATTTTACATTGCTATTTCTTTTCAATTAACTAAAACAACTATTTCATTAAACCACCACCTTATCCTTTTATTTTCTCTCCAATTCTTCCTTTCTAATTTAGATAATTCTAAGATCCATAACTAAATTAAATCTAAAGCAATACACATTGAGGAAAACATTTCTCGGGTGTTACAGGATCCCCTTGAGAAGGGTCCATGTATAACCCACAAAATGTGCAAGAAATGTGCTCGGGTGTGTGGTTGTGAAAATGGCAGAAATAGGGGAGGAATATGACAATAAATGCAAGGATAAATTTAGGTGAAGGTGTGTGCTAGTGATGGCCGAATATTGTAAGCATGATAATGGCATGAAATGTGGAGAAAAATAAAAGAAAAGATGAAGAGAAAGAATGTGTGAAATGGTGAAGATATGAAATGTGATACAGGGAAGAAAATTGCAATAAAAGTAAATGGTGGAGTGTGTAGAAGTGTGGCCGAATTTAAAGGTGAAAGTGTGTGAAAATGAAGCGGAAATGATAAAATGGAGATACCTTTGGCGGATCAAAAGAGCTATCCTACGTTTTACGCTCTTTGGATAAACGAATTTCCTGTAGGAAAAATGACCACTTAGGGCCTAGGTTTTCGTCCTCAACTCCTAATCCCAATGGAAAAGGCGAGGGAATGAATAAGAATTAACCTAGCAACCCTGAAGCTAGGTTAATAATGGAGGGCTACTCCACTTGGTTCAAAGAACTAAGGAAAACTCTCAAAGGCTACCCACCTTAAAGAAGCAAAAAGGGATATTTTATTAATTTGGCAAAAGTTCTTAAACATGCACCAATGCTACAAATTTATAGACTCCTAGGGTGGATTAGGCTTTGGCAAGAGTGAATGAGAGCCCTTGATTGGAGAAGAAATTGAAGGGTCAAGATGAGAAGCTGTGCATGCGCGCCTCCACCAATCAGGTTGCTGCCTCGCTCGCGCCATCGGGTGCCATCCAGCGTGCCAGGTAAGCAATCTAGTGCGGCGATCTGATGGCGCTAATCAGCACTCATGCTTGCCCGCAGCGCTTGCTCAGTTCCCCTACTGAGTCTTGCGCGCGCCTGCCCAGTTGTCTTCCTCCTGCCCGCGCGCACGCGAGCGAGCATACTCCATGTAATCCGAGTCATTGCTTAGCCAATGGTTGACATCTTGCCAAGTCTTTCATCTATGTTGCCACTAACTCTTGTACCTGAAAAATCATACCTTAAAATGTGGGATCTTCTTTGGGCTAAGGCTTACTTTGGGCTCAATCTTGTGGGGGCCTTTTCCTTGAATATTTGAGTTGAAATTCTTCAATCATAATCCACCAACATTCATCTAACCCTAACCACACAATCTAATGCATAATGATATTATATAATCCATACAATAAAGGCAAATGTATGCCAAATACGTTTTTTTTTTTTTAAATAAAAATTACAAAGATAGGGGCCCGGGAAGACAAATTCCCATCGGGCTAGTTGGTGACTTCCTCTAAGTGCTCCTTATGCATTCCTTCCATGAATTGTACCTACAAAAGAAAAAACACGTAATAAGTAGGGAGATGATGTAAAGTTTGGGACTTTGCCACTTTTCTTTTTGAATGCAACCCGAGGCATGTCATCCTTTCCGGGTGATTTGAGGATTTGACCTCAAATCCGTTGGTTGACTTCTCCTTAAAATTGCCTCCTACGATTTCTTGTCTACTCCTTGAAGGCTCGAATTGGAATGCAATGAGGGCATAGTCTTTCGTTTTAAAGTACTTCACTAAGAGATGTTCTAAATGGAAAAGGGTAAAGATGGTCTTACTAATGTTTTATTTGGCAAGGGTGGAATAATTGGATCGGAAGGCTACTTTGGAGGGCGATTGCTCAAAGATGGAAGGAAATTTTCCAAAGTAGTCAAATCTGCCATGTAGTGACGTGGAAATGCTAAAATATTTCTACCAAAGAAATAATTCATTTACTCTTAAGACCTCAAAGAAAAATTTTCTTACCAATTGAACTTTAACTCTAGTTTTATGGTAGAATTTGTGGTAGTCAAATGGTGGGGAATATGGTTTTGGTGATCCACAAAATTGAAGGCTAGAGCGTTTGTGGTCTACAAAGGGAAATAAATTCCTACTTGTGTATGTAGCTCTAAGAAATGACGTAAGAAGGTAATAGTAAGGCTCAAGACCATAAACTAACTTTTTCCTAAGTGGTGGGAATGGTAGGGGTATTTCCTCAAGTTTTGGAAAAGGAAGGAATGGGGTAATAATCATGCTACACAGTCCAAAAATACTTTCTTCACTCAACTTCCTTTTCTCTTGATGCCACAAGGATAAATTTTCCAATTGGTGCGACATCTCTTCTTAAAATAAGGAATTGGAATACCATGTAATGGGATACGACATCTCTTGATCGTACAAGGGATTGTCATGCCAATTGATATGAGAGGTTTCTTGTTCCCTTGACGATACCAATCCGAGCTTAGATATTAAAAGATTTTCCTTAATTCGTCCTGCTTTACGAGTTGCCTCATCTTGAGCCACTTTCTCGGGGGTCATCGGTAGTAATTTAATTTTTCTTCCTCCAAAATTAAATATGTAGCAGTTGAGGAATCCGTCGCAATTGACTCTACGGTCAAAATGCCATGGTCGACCCAAAAGGATGTGGCTGGCACTCATTGGGACAATGTCACAAATAACCGAGTCCTTGTATTTTCCTATAATGAAATCAACGGTTACTTATTTGGTAACCTCATGCTCATTTTTGTCGTCCAACCAATTTAGTTTGTAAGGCGTAGGGTGAATAATGGTTACTAGTCCTAGTTTATCGACCATGTCTTGGGAGGTCGCATTAATGCAACTTCCTCCGTCAATTATCATCGAACAAACTTTATCTTTGACAGCACATCGACTATAAAATAGATTTTCACGTTGACAGTCCTTGTCCACGTGCTTAGATATTAATGCTCGCCTTATGACCATTAGTAAGGGTCCATCTTGAGGCTTGCATTCATCGGCCTCACCGTCGCTTTCTTCGATTACTACTTCCTCTTGTATCTTGTTATACTGGCCTTCGTCCTCTTCACTTTCCCATTCACCCGTGGATTCTTTGATGACCATCACACGGTGGTTAGTGTATTCATTCGCATAATGTCCGTTTCCCAAACATTTGAATCATTGGACATCACAGACTCTTGGTCCTTTAGGTTGGGTTTATTGGCTTTGGCTTTTGTTTGGTGTGGGATAGTGAGGGGTGTTGGATCCTTTTGGTGGCCAATTTTGATTGAATGGTTTCTTTTCCTCTTGTCTTGGGGTAATCTTATTGGAATTGTAATTTCGTGGTGGAAATTTAGGAAGGTCGATCTTGCGCTTCCTCTTTAGTTGCCTCTCCACCGTGAGGGCTAATTGAATGACCAATTCCATGATCTTCAATTGATGAATTTCTACCACGTCTCCTATATCGCGGTTAAGGCCTCGTATAAACTGAACGATGAGTTGTTCTTTAGGCTCGTCAATAGCACAATGCAAATTGATAGTCTCGAATCACGTGAGATACTCATCGACGGTGAGATTGTTTTGTTTGAGACTATGGAGTTTATGGAAGAGTTCATGTTTATAATGTCAGGGGACGAACCTATGGCGCATTAAGTCTTTCATGGAATTCCAAGTTGTAACGGGGTATCCTAAGGTTCTCATTCTTTGAGCTTTGAGATTGAACCACCATAAGGCAGCGTGGCCCGAAAATTCAAAAAAGGCTAATTGAATCTTTACTCGCTCGGAGTAATCATGGCACTCGAAAACTCTCTCAACCTTGTCAACCCAATCTAAGTATGTGTGTCCATCACACGTTCCATCGAAAGGGAGAATGGTTATCTTGATATTACGGAGGTCGTCGTTGTCCCTACGACAATTTGGTCGGTACTCTTCATCATCTCCGGTTCAATCCTCATCCTCCGAATAATAACGTTTCTCCTTCTTTGGGGCTCAGCCCAATCTTCTTTTATGGGTGGTTGAGGGGTAGGATTATGACGTCTTGGACATTCGAAAATGATCCTAGAGGAGGTTTCTTGTGAAGGAACTTGTTCATGGGATTCTTTTCGGGAAGGATTGTTTAATAATGATTGGACTTGTTGGTCAAGGTTGTGAACTACGCTCGCTAAGGCATCGATTTGTCCTTGCATGCCTCCTTGGGCGCTAGTTTCACCTTCGTGACGTGTAGGTTTGGGAGGGGGAGTGCCCCTCGCACGATTTGGCTCTTTGTGTGGAGTGTCACGTGCAAAACCGCTCCTATTAGTCATGTCTAAGTATTTTAAATTTTAATTTCAAGTTCTTGACTAAGTTGTTTCATCCAAAAGTTAGTGAGGTGATTATCTTGATTAAGGTCTTAGGAAAATTTTAAGTACTAAGGAATGTCTCATAATTAAGACAATAATAAAATAAGGATCATGCTCACAATTGTCATTTAAAATTTGAAGATAATAAAACAACTTAAAATTCAAAAACACTTAGTAAACTAATTTTTAAAATGGAATTTCCAATATTGCACAGTTACCGCAAGTTCAACCAATATTCAAAAATTAATCAACTTTAGACTAGAATCATTCAAAATAATATAATTATCAACTAATTAACACCAAAAACAGCAAGCAAACACATTAAAACACAAGTTTTTATCAATATTAATATGCTGAATTAAATGTTAATATAGCAGAATTTTCATGAAGTAATATGTTCAACAATTTCCGATTTTAACATGCTATTGTCATGCCCTTATAAATTTATTTTATGCATTCATTCACTCACATAAAATAGGTGATTTATAAGCTAAAACAAGGGACAAACCATCAGCAATTAATCAAGCAAAATCCGAGACAAGAAATGCTAGAAAAACCGAGAAGATATAATAACATCAACCGATTTTAATGACATTAACTTAGAGCCGATTTCATGCATCCACAAATTCAGATTTTATCTATGGTTACTTGCCAATATCTAGATGCAAAACATATTTCAAACATAGATCATACACTAGAGGAAAACTAGGAGAAAGGTAATGCTAAAACCGAGAAGAGAAACAATATTAACCAACCGATTTTATAGCCTTAGTTTAAGCCGAATTTCATGCAACATTCATTCAGATTTTAAGCAAGTTAATAGCACATATTTTAGATGAAATATCATGGCACAAACAAAGCAAATAGCATAGAAAAACCGAAGCAAAGTAGATGCAAATAACCGAGCTAAATCACAAGACAACCGAGAAGATGTTCATGCAATAATCCGATTTTATAAGTAGAGATTTAGGCCGATTTTTGCAAGTAATAATATGACCAGATTTTATATTATGTTGTTGGCATATTCTAGAGAAAAATCATGGTTCAAATTATCACAAATAAGCTATAAAAATCGAGGCTAAAAAGAAGCAAAAACCATGATGAATAATCAACAAATGTAACCGGTTTTCTAGTTTAAACTTTAGGCCAATTTTCATGATTCATTTTCTCCAATATTTCGAGCATACCCTGATTTAGGTTTAGATGTAAATATTGCCTCAAAATGTAGCTAAATAAAAGATGAAAGCCGAGACATAAAGAGAAGAAAAATTGGATACTAAGGAAGTCAAAAACCGAGGAGAAATTTGAACTATACCTTGGCCGATTTTGTAGTAATGCATACCATACTTTTCCATAATAGATCAAGCATTTAGATGACAATAATAATGGCAGCAAGTAATAAAAATATAAATAGCACAAGTTAGCACAATATTAGTGAGGAAATAATGTTAGAAAATGAAATGAGCCGCTATCCCGGTTTAGTGCCGATTTATACTTTTCCATAATAGATCAAGCATTTAGATGACAATAATAATGGCAGCAAGTAATAAAAATATAAATAGCACAAGTTAGCACAATATTAGTGAGGAAATAATGTTAGAAAATGAAATGAGCCGCTATCCCGGTTTAGTGCCGATTTTTGACTATTGTCGTGGCAACTAAAACGCATCGTGGGAAGCCTTTTGGCTCTGATACCACTTGACACGGGATCCTCTAGAGAAGGGTTGTGTATAACCCACAAAATGTGCAAGAAATGTGCTCGGGTGTGTGGTTGTGAAAATGGCAGAAATAGGGGAGGAATATGACAATAAATGCAAGGATGAAATGAGGTGAAGGTGTGTGCTAGTGATGGCCGAATATTGTAAGCATGATAATGGCATGAAATGTGGAGAAAAATAAAAGAAAAGATAAAGAGAAAGAGTGTGTGAAATGGTGAAGATATGAAATGCGATAAAGAGAAGAAAATTGCAATAAAAGTAAATGGTGGAGTGTGTAGAAGTGTGGCCGAATTTAAAGGTGAAAGTGTGTGAAAATGAAGTGGAAATGATAAAATGGAGATACCTTTGATGGATCCAAAGAGCTGTCCTACGTTTTACGCTCCTTGGATAAACGAATTTTCCGTAGGAAAAACGACCACCTAGGGCCTAGCTTTCGTCCTCAACTCCTAATCCTAATGGAAAAGGCAAGGGAAAGAATAAGAATTAACCTAGCAACCCGAAGCTAGGTTAATAATGGAGGGCTACTCCACTTGGTTCAAAGAACCAAAGAAAACTCTCAAAGGCTACCCACCTTAAAGAAGCAAAAAGGGATATTTTATTAATTTGGCAAAAGTTCTTAAACATGCATCAATGCTACAAATTTATAGACTCCTAGGGTGGATTAGGGTTTGGCAAGAGTGGATGAGAGCCCTTGATTGGAGAAGAAATTGGAGGGTCAAGATGAGGAGCTGTGCGCGCGCGCCTCCACCAATCAGGTTGCTACCTCGTGCGGGCCATCGGGTGCCATCCAGCGCGCCAGGTAAGCAATCTGGTGCGGCAATCTGATGGCGCTGATGTAACGACCCTAACACTGTACCCTTATTTTCCCGTATTATATATTTTTTTAATCTTATCTTTATAAACTTTATAACTTTCATAACGTTTGAGCGGAAAACTATTTGAAAACCTTTTTAATAAAACGTAATTGCGGTAAAGAGAACTAAAAAAAACAATTTAAATTAAAACTATTTATTTTTATTTTTATTTATTATTATTATATTTTATTTTATTTTTTTCTCTGGTACTATTAACGTGAACAGTAACTTACTGTTCACGTGAACAGTACCACTGTTCACGTGAACAGCGATTGATCGCCCCTTTTTGGGCGATCAATCGCCCAACTCTCTAGAAATTTTTCCAGAGAGTATGCCTCTATTTGAACGGCGATTGGTCGCCCCTTTTTGGGCGATCAATCGCCCAGCTCTCTGGAAATTTTTTTCCAGAGAGCTTGCTTCCCCTTCCGTGCACATTTCTCCTATACTTCTCTTTCAATTTTTCTTCATTCCTCCTTGAACTTTTAATACAATTTATCCTATCAAAACACTTCAACATCAATTTACATTCTAAAACATTTAACATAAAATCACTCATTCACATCCTTCATTTTATCCATTACTAAAGTACGATTCAAAACGTTTAAAACGAAGTAAATTTCGTGAAAACGAATCTCGTGGTTCCGTTTGAAAACTAACAAATTCCTGAGAAATTTAAAACCAACAAGCAATCCAAGTGAACTTTCAACAAGCTTAACAAACAGTTTATAAAATAGGTTTCCAAAACATCAAAACATAACTTATCAACTAACCAGATCCCAAACATTCTAATATGTTCAACTATACATTCATCGTTCATATCTAACTATCGTGTCCCCAAAATACTTACGCACATCCCCACCGGTTATGAAACTGTAACACCCGGTTTCTATTAATCGATTTACCTTTTCCATTTATAGAGAATGTTTTAAAAAAAAATTTGAAATTTGAGAGATTTAGTGATTAGGTTAATAAGTGAATGAGTAAGGATAAAATGGTAAATTGAAATTTATTGTGGATAACGTATTTAAGGAAGGGTTTAATGAGGTTTAGCCGCCACTGTTCCTTCATTTTTTTTTTCCTTCTCGGTATTCAGCTCAAGCTCAACAGGGCTCCAAGCGATTTTTCCCCTCCGATCTCCATTTCCTCAAACTAGGTAAGTTTTCCCTTCGTTTTCTCGAGATTTAGTTGTTAGAATAGCAGAGAGAGTGCAATAAGTGTATTTTTGAGAATGTTGTGAGTGAGTTGAGTTCGGGTTAGTGTTGAATCAAGAATGTGCGATGATCCGAACTTCTAAACTAGCTCCTTAGGTTTGTGAATGGTGTAGGATGAGGTTTAGTGAAGATCTGAATGGTATTTTTTTTATGACCTTAGGTGAACATGGCTTCCAAAGTAGTTGAAACCGAGCGATTTCCAGGAGACCAGGTAAGTGAAGTTTGCTTGCGCCTTCGGGCCTACATCACAAAACATTAGGAACATGTTTATTTGAATGTGTCTGTATGCTATGCATCATGTTTTAAAAGTATACGAAAATGAATTTGAATGCATGTTGGCATGGTAAGGAATGAACATATTGAAACAGCTATGAGAAACAGATTTACTGTTAAAGAAAATAATCCGTCTCTTAATGAGACAGTGGATATTTATACTTTGGGAGAGTTGATCCAACTCCCAATTTCACAGGGGGATCGGAAACAGCTATGTGAATCAGATTACTGTTAAGAGAATTAATCCACCCCTTAATGAGTCAGTGGATATTTATACTTTGGGAGAGTTGATCCAACTCCCAATTTCATAGGGGGATCTGAACAGAAACGATGAACGACAACTAAGATGAGAAAGTAGAAATTGCATGTTTAGGAATTCAGATATCAACATTTCATTTCATTACTGCTTTACTTATCATTATGCTAATAGATGAGTTTTGTGATGTAGGTGAAGAAGTGATAGCAGGTGTGTTTACTGAGTTCGCTGAAGAATAGGTGAAGTTGGAGGAGCACTTCTCTACCTCGATTTGGTATACTAATGAGGCAGATTAACTGGTGTCTGAAGAAGTGAAGATTCAGTGAGCTATGATTTGATTTAAGAATGTTAAGTTTTCTAATGACAGAAGTGATTTTAATGTTTTTGGATGCATTCCCTTGAGTCTTTCTGATAAAAGTACTCTGTTGGTTTTAACACTTGTCCGTTAGTGAAGTCTTAGTAGTTATCTGATGTTTTGATACATTTGGGAATTTTCTCTCTGCCAAAGAAAACGTGATTTAAATATAGTTGAAGTTTATCATTTTCAAAGTCATGTCGAGGGTACAGTTGTTGTTTTTTTGTTAATGGTTTTTGTTGAATTTCAAATGTTTTTTGGGGTCAGGTTGTTTTGAATGCTTTGAGTGAAGTTTGTAAGTTCCATCATAGGTGAATAAAGTTCACCGGTGGATGTGAGGTTAGTCGATCGGATGAAGGAAAACATCCGGCTGACGTCACTGGTGAATGTGAGGTTAGTCGATCGGATGAAGGAAATCATCTGGCTGACGTCACCGGTGGATGTGAGGTTAGTCGATCGGATGAAGGAAATCATCTGGCTGACATCATCGGTGGGTGTCGTATGTCAAGCTTACCGGATGATGTAGTAGAAGTCTTGTCGTTTAGTGATCGGTGGATGTCGTATGTCAAGCTTATCGGATGATGTAGTAGAAGTCTTGTCGTTTAGTGATCGGTGGATGTCGTGTGTTAAGCTTACCGGATGATGTAGTTGAAGCTTTTGTCGTTTAGTCACCGGAAGAAGTCTTTTTGCTACCTGTTTCAGCCTCTTCCGTTGACTTTGCTCAGCGGCAGATGCGTTTGACCTTTGAAATTTTCAGGGCATTTCGCAATTTAAACCTTTACTTCTTTTGACCGATTATCCCTTAACATCCCAACCAATTATTCAAGCACTGTTCTATGGTTTTGTTTAACTCTATTTTTGCTCAAATGATTTCCGCTGCAAGTCTTTAAATGTTTTTAGATTTTAGAAAATGTCAAATTTTGACTTTCGAGCGAAGTTTTAAATTTAGTCCAAAGTTTCTTGGTTATGTTCGAGCTATGTGTAACGAACCGGGTTTTTATAATTCGGGGCGTCACAGAAACGCCTCGACTGCGCCAGCACACACCCGCATTCATTCTTCCTCATACTCATCAGTGCCAATTGTTGCATGGAAGTACTTCAACAACTGTAAGTGTTCATGTTAACCTTAGTTAATAGATATTTAAAAGTGTAATTAACCCTGTGCAGGAATTTAGTATAATGGCAAGACGCCCAGGGAGACCTAGAGTGCCAAGAGAAATGCCAAATGGGAGAGAGGAAGAGGAGCCTAGTGTGATTAGGCAGCTGACGGATTTAGTGCGTCAGCAAACTGATCTAGTGCGTCAGCAAACTGATCTAGTGCGCCAACAGTCTGACCAACTAGGAGTACTGTTGATCCGAGAGGTGCAAGGAAGTGCCAACTTGGGTTCTAACAATGAACATTCTGGAGATAGATTTCGGAGACTAAGACCACCCACGTTTGATGGACAATCATCTGATCCAGTTATTGCTGACGGATGGCTTAGAAAGATTGAGAGTATGTTTAGGTGTGCCAACATTGGAGAAGGAGACAAGGTCACGTTGGCAACATTCCACTTGGCTGGTGAAGCTCAACTCTGGTGGGAAACAATAGAGACCACCACTGATGTTATGGCGATGCCTTGGTCACAGTTCAAGGACGTCTTCTATGAGAAGTATTTTAACAACACAGTCCAAACCGCGAAGAAATTGGAGTTTCTAAACTTGAAGCAGACAGGGTCTGTGGCCGAGTACAGTAGACAATTTGAGTCCTTGTCCAGGTTTGCTGGACATTTTGCTCACAAGGAAGAGGATAAAGTGTTTAAATTTATGCATGGACTGAAGCCAGAAATCTACCGAGGGGTTAAATTTTGTGGTATTAAAGGCTTGACATTCAGCAGGGTGTGACTGATCTAGGCGCCAACAGTCTGACCAACTAGGAGTACTGTTGAACCGAGAGGTGCAAGGAAGTGCCAACTTGGGTTCTAACAATGAACATTCTGGAGATAGATTTCGGATCGGAGACTAAGACCACCCACGTTTGATGGACAATCATCTGATCCAGTTATTGCTGACGGATGGCTTAGAAAGATTGAGAGTATGTTTAGGTGTGCCAACATTGGAGAAGGAGACAAGGTCACGTTGGCAACATTCCACTTGGCTGGTGAAGCTCAACTCTGGTGGGAAACAATAGAGACCACCACTGATGTTATGGCGATGCCTTGGTCACAGTTCAAGGACGTCTTCTATGAGAAGTATTTTAACAACACAGTCCAAACCGCGAAGAAATTGGAGTTTCTAAACTTGAAGCAGACAGGGTCTGTGGCCGAGTACAGTAGACAATTTGAGTCCTTGTCCAGGTTTGCTGGACATTTTGCTCACAAGGAAGAGGATAAAGTGTTTAAATTTATGCATGGACTGAAGCCAGAAATCTACCGAGGGGTTAAATTTTGTGGTATTAAAGGCTTGACATTCAGCAAGGTTGTGTCCACTGCCCTGGAAGTGGAAGAAGCTGAAAGGAAGTGTGCTGGACCAAAGGAGGTCCCACAAAGGTTTAACCAGCCACACCAACTAAGAGGAATGAAGAGGCCAAGTGAAGGCCAAAATAACCAAGGAGCGGGAGGGAAAGTACAGAATGTCAGAAAATTTCCCCAGTGTCCTAAGTGTTTGAAGAACCACCCGAGGGAAATGCAGACTGGGCGTTGGGAAGTGCTTCAACTGTGAGGAGGTTGGACACACGTTCAAGGAATGCTTGAAGCCTAGAATCACCAGATGCTACAATTGTAACAAGGTCGGCCACATTAGCAGAGACTGTCCAGTTCCTAAGAATGGCCCTGCTATGATTAAACCATGAATATTCTCCATGACGGAGTCGGGTGAGGAACAGCCCGCTGTTGTGTCAGGTACTATATTGATTAACTCTGTGCCTTCTTTTACTTTAATAGATTTTGGTGCGACACATTCATTCATAGCATCTGCATTTGCTGTTAAGTTAGATGTACAGTTTACCCCTTCCATGAATGTGTTTAGTGTTGCTTTACCTTCCGGTGAACGCATGCACTCTAACCAGGTGATGCTTGACAGTGTCGTGTTAGTAGGGAACGTAAGTCTACCTGCTGATCTTATAATTATGGATATATTAGGATTTGATGTAATCCTAGGTATGGACTAGTTGTTTAAACACCACGCCACAATTGATTGTAGAACTGGAATAGTTAGCTTTCAACCCCCTGGTAATTCGAAACATAACTTTCAAGCTTCAAAGAAGAGTAAGGAAATGTCTGTGATGACTTCTATTAACACTAGATCTTCCTTGTGTGGAGAGTATTTGTGCTTCTTAACTAGCGTTTTAGACACACAGCTTGTAGGAAAGGCAAATCCTCAAAATGTCTTAATTGTCCAAGACTTTCCCGAAGTATTTTTAGATGACCTCCCTGGTTTACCACCAGATAGGGAGATTGAATTTGTTGTAGATGTTTACCCCGGCGCCGAACCTGTGTCTAAAAATCCATATAGACTAGCACCTACAGTGTAACGACCCCGGCCAGGAGCCGTCACGTGTTCATATTCTTTCATTAATCGTTTGCTTGGCTTTTACTATTATTACATTCACTTACTATCTCTCAACAGACTTTCACATTTTACATATATTTTTTTTTCTAAACTGGTAATAGAGACGCAGAACCATTAAGGAAGACGAACCCTCTCGTGCCCGACTTCCCATGCCTCGTCGGCTCAAACTTTCACAGAGTCGAGCGACTAGACTCGGTCCTTGGTTTCTTAACAATTTCGGGAAAAGAGGAAGTGCCCTCAATTTTCTTAACAAAATACCACTCGGGTTTGCATGGGTTGCATGCGTTGACAACCCTCAGAAACTTAGTCGTCCGGTCATCACGTGCATTACACGTGACTCGCTTAACATCACCTAAAAGGAGACATCTTCCGGTGGGCACGTGGGCCTCGCGTGCTAAATTAAAACATCATCCGGTCACTAAATGGCAAAAACACATTTTACATCTTCCGGTCGCTAAACGAGAAAACACATTTTACATCTTCCGGTCGCTAAGCGACAAAACACATTTTACATCTTCCGGTCGCTAAACGACAAAACACATTTTACATCTTCCGGTCGCTAAGCGACAAAACACATTTTACATCTTCCGGTGACTAAGCGACAAAACACATTTTACATCTTCCGGTGACGTCATCCGGAAGACTAAACCATCATACAACTATCCTTCGGCATCTGCCGATGACGTCAACCGGAAGACTAAACCAACAAACAACTACCCTTCGGCATCTGCCGATGACGTCAGCCGGAAGACTAAACCATCAAACAATTAACTCTCGGCATCTGCCGATGACGTCAACCGGAAGATTGCCTCATCCAGCTTCCGTCTTACGGTAGAGAACACTAAATCATCAAATGACTCCTCCCAACAGAAAGAAAACACAACTCATTCTGTAACACCCCTAATACTGTACCCGTATTTCCCGTATAATTTTTCATTTTATACTTTTTACTTTTCTATGCTTTAAATAAAACTTAATGCGGAATCTAAACCGAAGTTGAAATCGGAATTAAAACTGAACTTTAAAAGCATTTAAAACAAAACCTTTAATAAATAATTTAAAACTAAAACATTTAATAAAACTTTTATAAACAATAAAAGAAGGGAGGGCAGAATCGGAATTCTGCCCTCAAAATGCAGCAGCGACCGGGCGCTGCAAATTGCAGCGCACGGTCGCCGTGTGCGCTGCGTGATGCAGCGCACGATCGCTGCAAATGCAGCGATCAGGCGCTGCATGCGCTGCACAATGCAGCGCACGATCGCTGCATTGTGCGGCGCCTGATCGCTGCACTGCAGCGATCATTTGCTGCTGCAGCGATCCCCCACGGCGCCCAGTCGCCGAGCTCTCTTTCAGCGATCGCTGGCAGCGATCAGCGCACAGCGCCCGATCGCTGCAGCTCCTCACTTCTTCCTTAGTTCGTTCTTTTCTTTTCTACACTTAGGCTCTCTGGAATCTCGAACTCCAGAGAGCAAATCCCTCGACATCCCTCTCTGGAATCCGATTCCAGAGAGCACTTTTCTCTTTCTTTTCTTAATCAATTTCTCACCTTTATCACAAAGGTGTACAACTTACATCAACCGACTCGCGGCGGACTTTACGAAGTCCAACTGCGTGGATAACTCTAAAAACCGAGCTATCCGTAACAACCTACAAACAACATTTCAAAACATTTTCATTTAACTTAAACATTTAAACCAAAGCGTTTTTACATACAATTACAAAAACGTTATCTAACCCCTATCCAGATCCAAACAACCTAAACATGTTCTATACAGTTCATCATCAATCCAAAATATCACGAAGAACCCCAAAAACCTTTACATACACCCACCACGGGTCAAAACGCGCCTCGACTGCTCAGCGCACTCCCACGGCCATCATCCATCAGCTACTCCTACGTCAGGAGGAGGAATATCATCCTCACCTGGGTCAACGTAACCTAGAACGTCACCTACACCATACAGACACATATGAGATATGGAAATCTCAGTAAGCTACGTAAATGCAGATGCATGCGTGTCGTGCATATGAAGTTCAGAAAACATGCTCATCAGACATATCAGATCATTTCATACATATTGCCACCGAGATATCAGCCCTCTAAATGGAAAGGATACATCCCGCGGTCGGACTACCACTTTCGACCTAGAGGAGGGGGGTACATGCTCATATACCCTACAGCCATGCCTGAGCCCCATCTCGCGTAACCAGATGATGTGGTATTGGTCAGACCCGGAAATAGTCCACCAATAGATCAAAGTCCCCCCGTACGGGCCACATAGATTTTTCTTTGAAAACATCGTGTAGAATTCGTTTTCTTGTCATTTGAAATACGTGATGCATGAACAGATAATGAACAGAAAGTAAACAATCAACATATATACCATCAAGACCGAAATAGAATAACCTATAAACCATTTAAACCTAACTACCCAACCGAAAGCGATTTAAAGCAAACAAGTCCTCAGGAATCCTCGATACGACGTCGAAGTATGGTGTAGACCGATTGGTCAGAGTAAGTCACGAAGACTTACCTCGAGCGCGCTGAATCTCGAGCTTCGTCCACGAGAGTCGCTACCTAAGGAAATTTCACCAATTGACGTTAATACGAGCTTAAACTCTTAAATGTCCGAAACTAATAAAATCCTTAACTTAGCTAATCGAAGTTTTACATAACGACTTAATGCTCGAAAATCTTGAAATCCATATTACGAGTTATTCTCGAAAACTCGAAAACTTAACAATTTATAACTTTTTCGCAATTTGATTTCTCTTCGTCCAATAACGTCCAATACGTTCAATCTATACTTAATCACGGCTAACCTATTAATTACGAGCCCTAAATCGCGTTTCTCGTCGAAACCCTAATTGAAACCCTAACCCTAAATCGAACCGAGAACTCAAAATAAACGCTCAGAGATTGTAGGTACATACCGAGGATAGCGAGAGGATGAGAAACCGTGAAGAAATCGGAACGAACGGAGGTCGGACGGAGGTCGAAAATGGTGAAGGTCGCCAGCGGCCGAGAGAGAAGGAAGCTCTCTGTCGTGCGATCCAGAGAAGAAAAGAGAGAAAGTGAGGGAGAGAAAGAGATTTGTGTTATTTTATAAAAATTGATTTGCAAATTACCATTTTGCCCTTATTTGATTTTTTATATTAGTTTCGTCCTTCGTTTCGTTAATCGTCTAACGATTCGGATACTTGACAACTTCATATTTTGCCAATAACTCCTATTCATTACCAGGGCTTTATTAAAACTGTCCGTTCACAATTTGGACCTCGTTTGCTATTTTTACGAGAATGTCTTTTACTTTATGATAATAGTAATTACTCGGAATATAGCGTCACTATTCCGAAAATTCCCAAAATTTCCTTAAAATTCTAATTAATCGCTAGGATCGTAATGACGCTTTCTTTTTCGTAAATCAGACCTGATTTGACATAATTACAAAAATGCCAATAACAATATAATAATAATATAATAAAAGGTCCGTACAAACCGGATATTACACATTCAAAATGCATATAGCGGAAGACTTAAGCAACAGATCATTTATAAATCTATATAATCATTCCCTGACTCAGTGATCCACTAGACAGTTTCAAAGCTCAACGTTTTAAAATAATCTCATCCTACTTAAGCTACCATATCCTTTAACATACTGTAACATAAGAGTCTTAACCCGGGGTCATAAATCGCCTCTCCAGTCCCGCACTGTCACCTTGAGCATCCTCCAGCAACCAGCCTTAAGCATCCTCTTTGAACATAACATCCTCACCTGAACCTTCTTCACCTACACCATAAGGTTTAACTATAAGCCTAATGCTTAGTAAGGAATGCATGCTGACAGATATACATGAGTACACAATTTAGAGAGACATAAGTTCATAAACCATTCATCATTCGTGTTCATCTTTATCATTTACATAACATGTATTAAGGCAGGGAACGAGGGAGGAAGACAGGGGTACATAGTCATTTGCCTATCGCGGCAATCATGATACATCACTCGGCCTCCCCAGTGGGAGAATTCGTGAGCCATACATATCATTAACTCGGCCTCCACCAGTGGGAGATTTCGCGAGTCGTACATATCATTAACTCGGCCTCCACTAGTGGGAGATTTCGCGAGTCATACATATCATTAACTCGGCCTCCACCTGTGGGAGAATTCGCGAGTCATACATAACATAGTCTTTCCCCGCTCTGCACTTAATTTTGGTTACATTTGCTTTTCATATTCTCAACTTAATCATAACAGGGACACAATGCATAGACATAAAGTTCATAGAGAGAAGTCATATCATGAGGACAAGTAAAACATCCTGTAACTTTACATTTACTTACACAACTTCTTCATATCGTGGAAATAACAAATCATAGTCAATAAGCTAACATCTCAGTGATTTCCTAATACCCTTGCGGTGTAGGGCCCTAGTGGCCGAAAATCTTAATACATTCACTTACCTGGATTCCTTAGCAATCCGAGCTTCTTTCCTTTAAACTTCTTCACCTAAAACATGTACATTACAGTAGTTAAAACAAAGTCCTAATAGTCCTAATCATAAACCATCCTAGGATCTAATAGCTAAAGTCATTCCGATTCCTCTGTTTGACACACTGCAGTCTGAAATCCGAAACTAGGTGGACAGGTTTTACCATTGATTAAATCCGAGTCGGTTACTTAAAATGCTCAGAATCGATTCGGGATGACATTTCTACTCTCAGATTTTAAAAAAAGGTCTTAAACTACTCGGCCACTGATAAAAATCCGAACTCAGTGCCGAGCTGAAAACAGAGCTCTATTTACGAATGAATGACTACATTGTCCATTTCATACCTCGGGTGTGGATTTGCAGAGAAGAGCAAGCTCGAAACCAGCCGTCGGTAAAGGGAAGTTCTGGTAGCCGAGAGCAAGAACTTGGGAAAGAAGGAATCGCCGAGAGGGAATGTCGGCTACAGTGGTAATAAATGAGGTTTAAGGTTTCCATTTCCTATTTATACTAAATCCATCGATTTTAATTACAAAACTGCCACCCAACCTAGTTTCACACAACTTGTAATAAATTTGTCTTAACATTAAATTTTAAATCATAAAGGTTAAATAAGAGGGTGACAATGAAAATGGTCAGAAAATCACCTGGCCGAGATGTCGGGTGTTACATCCATCCCTCCTTAAACAAAATTTTCGTCCTCGAAAATTGCTCAAGCAAACAACTCAGGATATTTGTCCAACATCTCCTGCTGTCCTTCCCATGTGGCTTCTTCAATGCCGTGATTTGTCCATAAAACTTTCACCAGTGGGATCTCTTTGTTCCTCAGAGTCTTGACTGCATATTCCAATATCTGTATCGGTTTCTCCTCATACTCCAGTGTCGGTTCTAAACCAATATCCGATGGCTGGATGACCTGCATCGGATCACGCATGGACTTCCTTAACATTGACACATGGAAGACATCATGAACTTTATCCAATGATGGGGGCAGTTGCAGTCTGTAAGCTGTACTCCCGATTTTTGCCAAGACAGGGAAGGGTCCAATAAATCTAGGATTAAGTTTTCCCTTCTTGCCAAATCTTAAGACTCCTCTAAATGGTGACACCTTTAAGAATACTTCATCTCCTACTGAAAACTCGAGTTCCCTTCTCCTTTGATATGCATAACACTTCTGCCGGCTTTGTGCAGTCATCATTCTTTTCCGAATAGTGGCAATCTTATCTGACATTTGCTGCAGAATATCAGGTCCAAGAAGTTTTGTTTCACCAACCTCGTCCCAGTAAAGGGGTGACCTATATTTCCTACCATACAGTGCTTCATAAGGTGCCATACCAATGGTGGACTGATAACTGTTATTGTAGGAGAACTCAACCAGAGGTAATTGTCTGCTCCAAGTTGTCTGAAAGTCAAGTACACATGCTCTCAACATATCTTCGAGTATTTGAATCGTCCTTTCTCATTGGCCATCGGTCTGTGGGTGAAAAGCTGTGCTGAAAGATAACTTTGTACCTAATGTACCTTGCAAACTTTTCCAGAATCGAGAGGTGAACCTGGGGTCACGGTCAGAGACAATGGATACTGGGATTCCATGCAACCTAATAATTTCCTGAACATAAAGATCAGCAAAATGGTCCATCGTATAGGTGGTCCTTACAGGTAAGAAATGGGCTGATTTCGTCAGTCTATCCACCACAACCCAAATACAATCATGTCCTTTTGTCGTCTTAGGTAGTCCTACAACAAAATCCATAGCTATATGTTCCTACTTCCATTCGGGAATAGGCAACGGCTGAAGAGTACCTCCCGGACGTTGGTGCTCGGCTTTGACCTGTTGGCATACTAAACAGGACTCTACATACTTAGCAACATCCCTTTTTAGGTTAGGCCACCAGTACAGTAACTTCAGGTCTCGGTACATCTTGGTGCAGCCAGGATGTACAGAAAAGGAAGAGGAGTGCGCCATAAGTAGAGATAGAGTCGAAACCTTTATTTGGAGAGATAGAGGAAAGAAACTTAAAAAGAACGGAGCGATTGTGAATTAAGGTATAAAGTTGCAAGACATGAGGCAGTAATGCCAAGGACTGCAAGTGAAGTCAAATTTTGAGGACAAAATTTAAATAAGGTGGATGGAATGTAACACCCGGTTTTACGGAATTTTGTAATTCAAGAATATAATGACATTTTTGTAAATATGTCAAATTAAGTCTATTTTGCAAGCAAAGAGCGTTATTATAATCCTAATAATTAATATGGATTTTAAGAAAATTTCGAGAATTTTAGGAGTTGTAACGTTAAATTACGAGAATTAAGTTTCTCGTAATATAAAGGACATTTTAATAAAAATAGTAAACGAGGTCCGTTTTACGTACGGACAGTTTTAATGAAGTCCTGATAATGAGTTGAAGTTATTGGCGAAATAAGAAAATTAGGAGAAACCGAATCGTCGGTTAATTAACGAAACAAAGGACGAAACAAATATAAAAACAAAAGAAGGACGAAATGGTAATTTGCAAAGTCAAATTTAATTAAAATGATACTTTTCTCTTCTTCCTCCAGCACTTCACGATTTCTTTTTTTTTTTCTCTCCCTCTGCGTTCTCCGGCGATTCATCTCTCCCTCACGACATTCTCCTCTTCCAACGACGATTCCTCCTCCGATCGACTCTGACCCTTCACGTCTTCTCCTCCAAACCCGACCCTAGGTACATTTTTATGGTTTTTGGAAGGTTTACTTCTATTTATAGAGTTTAAATGATTAGGGTTTCGGTTAGGGTTTTGTTAAAACATGGATTTAGAGTTTGAAATCGATAGGTTTACCGAATTTGAGAATATAATGGACGTATTAGGCGTTATTAGACGAAGTTAAATGATTCGTTGAGAAATGTTTGGGTTTTATCGATTTTCGAGGTTTTAGGAAACTCTGTTAATGGAGGTTTTGGTAAGTTGAACGTGAAATGCTCGACGGAATGCCTCAATGAAGTATTTTAGAGTTTTAAGAAATTCTTTAGTTAAGAGTTTCGTTAGTTTTGACGTATAAAGGTTTGAACATGCTTTAACGACGATTGTTGTGAAATTGCCTTAGGTGAACAACGCTCGTGGACGGAGCTAGAGTTGCAACGGACGTGAGGTAAGTTCTCGTGACTTACTATGGCCGATTGGCCTACATCGTACGTCGATGTTGTGACGAGGATCTTTGGTGAATCGTTTGTTTAAATGCTTTGGTTGGGTAGTTAGGATTAGTTCTTTCATAGGATATGCTTTTATTGTCTCGATGGTACGTATAATGTATGTTTACTTTAAGCATGTAATTGTTCAGGCATCATGGTTTTCAATTATGCATAGAAAATGAATTTCCGCACTATATTTTCATGAAAAGTGATGTGGCCCAGAAGGGGGCTATTGATCTATTGTGTAGGCCAAAAGGGGTCTGTCACAATACCACATCGCCCAAAACAAAATGCACTATGTTTTCATGAAAAGAGATGTGGCCCGAAAGGGGGCTATTGATTTATTGTGTAGGCCAAAAGGGGTCTGTCACATTACTACATCGCCCAAAATGAAATGAACCTACGTAATCTGTTATCTTGTCATGCGAGGTGGGGCTCAGGCATGGCTGTATACAGATGTAAGCGTGTACCCCCCCCCCCCCCCCGGTTAGGTGGAGAGGGTTGTCCAACCGCGGGACGTGTCCTCTCCATCTAATAGGCTGAGACCTCGGTGACATTCTATCTACGACGTAATGATAAGAAAATGTTGCATGATTTCTGAAACTCATATGCACAGCATGTATCTACATTTACGAAACTTACTGAGCCTCTAGCTCACATTTTATTTCTATGGTGTAGGTGACTTCGATATAGGTGAGGACGACGTTCCTCTGCCCAAAGTTTAAGCAGTTTGAAAATGAATGCTCGCAGGAGTGTGCTGGCGCAGTCAGAGCTTATTTAGATCCGTGGGGACATGGGTAAATGTTTTGGGAAATTGATAGATAGGAATATAGAAAATTGTATAGTTCGAAATATTTTTGGATGCTTGGTTTCTGGATAGTTCATATTTGATGTTTGGATGTGTATTTTGGATAATTCGTGAACATATATGTATATAATGTTCATTTTGATGTTTCTAGAAATGGAGAATGTTATTTTAAATGTTTTTGGAAGTTCTCAGTGAATTGTGTGTAAGTACAGGGGGAAATTGTATGGGTTTCAGTTAAGTGTTTGGTCAAAGTCAACCAACAGATGTGTTCGGTTACTGTTGAGCAGTAGATGTAAGTAGTAGATTCTGTCGTTTTGTGATCGGCAGAAGTTTATATAAGTGTTTGGTCAAAGTCAACCGACAGATGTGTTCGGTTACTGTTGAGCAGTGGATGTGGCTTGGCAGAAATGAGCGATGGATGTCGCCAGGCAGAAGTGAGCGGTGGATGTGGTTTGGCAGAAATGAGCGGTAGATGTGAGCGGTAGAAGTTAACAGTGAAGGTGAGCGGTAGATGTGAACAGGAAAATTTTGGGCTTAGGCCCTTTTTGCACTCTGTTCTGCTTGGCCGATCTTTTGTTTATTGTTTTAATTGTTTTATTTAAATATTTTCTTTAGTTTTCTTTACTTTAAATACGTTTTATTAAAGGAT
Organism: Begonia masoniana; assembly: GCA_022432975.1. Lineage (NCBI taxonomy): Eukaryota > Viridiplantae > Streptophyta > Magnoliopsida > Cucurbitales > Begoniaceae > Begonia > Begonia masoniana. The sequence continues at coordinate 39,557,367 of CM039502.1, forward strand.
TTTCAAATGGTTTTCCACTTTAACAATAAACTTAAAGTTTATAGGGATAAAAAAAATACAGGGAAGTTAAGGGTACAGTGTTTAGGGTCGCTACAATCGGGCTTTTAGTGTTATTCGACCTAGGAATATAAAGCCAAAAACCTAAAGGTTGGAATAACTTAGAAACCTAGATGTTGATTAAGTAGAGAAAAGTCTAGCCTCTTGAATTAGGATAATGTTTTGAGGTTTAGAGGAACGCATAAGAAATATCAAAAGTGAATATCTATCATAGAAAGGTAACCGGTAGGAATTGGGATTAAGGGATTAAGGATGTTAAGTGAGCTACAACAAGTTTGCAAACAAGGAGGTTGTTAGGCGACTTGTTGTAATGAGAGTTAGAAGAATATTTAAAACCCGAGTTGGAAGAGCAAAGGAGAGAAATCCGAGTAGCATAGTGTTGAGGAACTTGGGAAAGATATTAGAAGTGGAATTAAATAGGAGGTCTTAAGTGTTTAGTAGGGTACGATTTGAAGGAATAACGGAAACTCGCATGAAAAATGTTTGAGGGCAATGAGAATAGGATAAGTTAGACAGTGCAAGGGTTCAACTCGTACGTAACAAAGTTGAAACTTGAAACTGCTGATGTTGTAAATAGCTTAGGCTAGAGTTGATAAGCTTAAGAGTTGATAAACTTAATCGTGGAATGTAAACTAAAAGTTGAGCTCTAAGTTTTGGACGGACTTGGAAGAGGTAAGTGAGGAGATTACTTACTTATAATGGCAATTAAGAATTTGGTATTCTGTGTGAAGCTGAGGAATTTAGAGGATATTGGATAGGAATGAAAGAAAATTCATACGAGGAGAATTATGGAAGTTTAATTTGAAAGTTTGGGGTGTGCCGTATATTTTGGTGGTGGCAACTTTCGTAGTAAAGTTAGGTTGGGAATTAAAATTAGTTGGATGTTGGTTGGTGAGATACCGTTAAGACTTTAGCAAGGAAGAAGTAACGACATGAAAGAAATTTAGGGCTGTTGATTACGATAGATGCTTTAAAGAGTTAGATCTCTATAGACTACCCAATCTTAAATTAGAGGACCTGTAAGAGTAGAATTAGGCTTGAGGACTTGGAAAAGTGGGGAAATTTGGATGGACGCTATTAGAGAAAAACCTAGAAGAAAGTTTATGTTAGAAAATTTTATAAGTTAAGTGATAGTTAAGTATAGTGAAGTCAATAATTGTTGTAACGACCCCGGTCAGGAGCCGTCACGTGTTCATATTCTTTCATTAATCGTTTGCTTGACTTTTACTATTATTACATTCACTTACTATCTCTCAACAGACTTTCACATTTTACATATATATTTTTTTTTTCTTTCTAAACTGGTAATAGAGACGCAGAACCATTAAGGAAGACGAACTCTCTCGTGCCCGACTTCCCACGCCTCGTCGGCTCAACTTTCACAGAGTCGAGCGACTAGACTCGGTCATTGGCTTCTTGCCAATTTCGGGAAAAGAGGAGGTGCCCTCAATTCTCTTAACATAATACCGCTCGAGTTTGCATGGGTTGCATGCGTTGACAACCTCAGGAATTTAGTCGTCCGGTCATCACGTGCATTACGCGTGACTCGCTTAACATCGCCTAAAAGGAGACATCTTCCGGTGGGCACGTGAGTCTCGCGTGCTAAATTTAAAACTCATCCGGTCGCTAATCGACAAAACACATTTTACATCTTCGTGAGCACGTGGGTCTCGTGTGCTAAAATTAAAACATCAAACAATTCACCTTCGGCATCTGCCAATGACGTCAACCGGAAGACTAAACCCATCAACAACTATTCTTTCGGCATCTGCGATGACGTCAGCCGAAAGACTAAACCACCAACAACTAACTCTCGGCATCTGCTGATGACGTCAACCGGAAGACTAAACCATCAAACAACTATTCTTTCGGCATCTGCCGATGACGTCAGCCGGAAGACTAAACCAACCAACACTAACTCTCGGCATCTGCCGATGACGTCAACCGGAAGACTAAACCATCAAACAACTATTCTTTCGGCATCTGCCGATGACGTCAACCGGAAGACTAAACCAACCAACAACTAACTCTCGGCATCTGCCGATGACGTCAACCGGAAGACTAAACCATCAAACAACTATTCTTTCGGCATCTGCCGATGACGTCAACCGGAAGACTAAACCAACCAACAACTAACTCTCGGCATCTGCCGATGACGTCAACCGGAAGACTAAACCATCAAACAACTATTCTTTCGGCATCTGCCGATGACGTCAACCGGAAGACTAAACCATCAAACAACTATTCTTTCGGCATCTGCCGATGACGTCAACCGGAAGACTAAACCATCAAACAACTATTCTTTCGGCATCTGCCGATGACGTCAACCGGAAGACTAAACCATCAAACAACTATTCTTTCGGCATCTGCCGATGACGTCAACCGGAAGACTAAACCATCAAACAACTATTCTTTCGGCATCTGCCGATGACGTCAACCGGAAGACTAAACCATCAAACAACTATTCTTTCGGCATCTGCCGATGACGTCAACCGGAAGACTAAACCATCAAACAACTATTCTTTCGGCATCTGCCGATGACGTCAACCGGAAGACTAAACCATCAAACAACTATTCTTTCGGCATCTGCCGATGACGTCAACCGGAAGACTAAACCATCAAACAACTATTCTTTCGGCATCTGCCGATGACGTCAACCGGAAGACTAAACCATCAAACAACTATTCTTTCGGCATCTGCCGATGACGTCAACCGGAAGACTAAACCATCAAACAACTATTCTTTCGGCATCTGCCGATGACGTCAACCGGAAGACTAAACCATCAAACAACTATTCTTTCGGCATCTGCCGATGACGTCAACCGGAAGACTAAACCATCAAACAACTATTCTTTCGGCATCTGCCGATGACGTCAACCGGAAGACTAAACCATCAAACAACTATTCTTTCGGCATCTGCCGATGACGTCAACCGGAAGACTAAACCATCAAACAACTATTCTTTCGGCATCTGCCGATGACGTCAACCGGAAGACTAAACCATCAAACAACTATTCTTTCGGCATCTGCCGATGACGTCAACCGGAAGACTAAACCATCAAACAACTATTCTTTCGGCATCTGCCGATGACGTCAGCCGGAAGACTAAACCATCAAACAACTATTCTTTCGGCATCTGCCGATGACGTCAGCCGGAAGACTAAACCATCAAACAACTATTCTTTCGGCATCTGCCGATGACGTCAACCGGAAGACTAAACCATCAAACAACTATTCTTTCGGCATCTGCCGATGACGTCAACCGGAAGACTAAACCATCAAACAACTATTCTTTCGGCATCTGCCGATGACGTCAACCGGAAGACTAAACCAACCAACAACTAACTCTCGGCATCTGCCGATGACGTCAGCCGGAAGACTAAACCATCAAACAACTATTCTTTCGGCATCTGCCGATGACGTCAGCCGGAAGACTAAACCATCAAACAACTATTCTTTCGGCATCTGCCGATGACGTCAACCGGAAGACTAAACCATCAAACAACTATTCTTTCGGCATCTGCCGATGACGTCAGCCGGAAGACTAAACCATCAAACAACTATTCTTTCGGCATCTGCCGATGACGTCAGCCGGAAGACTAAACCATCAAACAACTATTCTTTCGGCATCTGCCGATGACGTCAACCGGAAGACTAAACCATCAAACAACTATTCTTTCGGCATCTGCCGATGACGTCAGCCGGAAGACTAAACCATCAAACAACTATTCTTTCGGCATCTGCCGATGACGTCAACCGGAAGACTAAACCATCAAACAACTATTCTTTCGGCATCTGCCGATGACGTCAACCGGAAGACTAAACCATCAAACAACTATTCTTTCGGCATCTGCCGATGACGTCAACCGGAAGACTAAACCATCAAACAACTATTCTTTCGGCATCTGCCGATGACGTCAGCCGGAAGACTAAACCATCAAACAACTATTCTTTCGGCATCTGCCGATGACGTCAACCGGAAGACTAAACCATCAAACAACTATTCTTTCGGCATCTGCCGATGACGTCAACCGGAAGACTAAACCATCAAACAACTATTCTTTCGGCATCTGCCGATGACGTCAACCGGAAGACTAAACCATCAAACAACTATTCTTTCGGCATCTGCCGATGACGTCAACCGGAAGACTAAACCATCAAACAACTATTCTTTCGGCATCTGCCGATGACGTCAGCCGGAAGACTAAACCATCAAACAACTATTCTTTCGGCATCTGCCGATGACGTCAACCGGAAGACTAAACCATCAAACAACTATTCTTTCGGCATCTGCCGATGACGTCAGCCGGAAGACTAAACCATCAAACAACTATTCTTTCGGCATCTGCCGATGACGTCAACCGGAAGACTAAACCATCAAACAACTATTCTTTCGGCATCTGCCGATGACGTCAGCCGGAAGACTAAACCATCAAACAACTATTCTTTCGGCATCTGCCGATCGCGGCAGACATACATATCATTATACATCACTCGCCTCCCCAGTGGGAGAATTCGCGAGCCATACATATCATTAACTCGGCCTCCACCAGTGGGAGATTTGCGAGTCGTACATATCAATAACTCGGCCTCCACCAGTGGGAGATTTCGCGAGTCATACATATCATTAACTCGGCCTCCACCAGTGGGAGAATTTGCGAGTCATACATAACATAGTCTTTCCCCGCTCTGCACTTAATCTTGGTTACATTTGCTTTCATATTCTCACTTAATCATAACAGGGACACAGTGCATAGACATAAAGTTCATAGAGAGAAGTCATATCAGGAGGACAAGTAAAACATCCTGTAACTTTACATTTACTTACACAACTTCTTCATATCGTGGAAATAACAAATCATAGTCAATAAGCTAACATCTCAGAGATTTCCTAATACCCTTGCGGTGTAGGGCCCTAGTGGCCGGAAATCTTAACACATTCACTTACCTGGATTCCTTAGCAATCCGAACTTCCTCTCTTTAACTTCTTCACCTAAAACATGTACATTACAGTAGTTAAAACAAAGTCCTAATAGTCCTAATCATAAACCACCCTAGGATCTAATAGCTAAAGTCATTCCGATTCCTCTGTTTGACACACTGCAGTCTGAAATCCGAAACTAGGTGGACAGGTTTTACCATTGATTAAATCCGAGTTGGTTACTTAAAATGCTCAGAATCGATTCAGGATGACATTTCTACTCCCAGATTTTAAAAAAAGTCTTAACTACTCGGCCACTGCTAAAAATCCGAACTCAGTGCCGAGCTGAAAACAGAGCTCTATTTACGAATGAATGACTACATTGTCCATTTCATACCTCGGGTGTGGATTTGCAGAGAAGAGCAAGCTCGAAACCAGCCGTCGGTAAAGGGAAGTTCTGGTAGCCGAGAGCAAGAACTTGGGAAAGAAGGAATCGCCGAGAGGGAATGTCGGCTACAGTGGTAATAAATGAGGTTTAAGGTTTCCATTTCCTATTTATACTAAATCCATCGATTTTAATTACAAAACTGCCACCCAACCTAGTTTCACACAACTTGTAATAAATTTGTCTTAACATTAAATTTTAAATCATAAAGGTTAAATAAGAGGGTGACAATGAAAATGGTCAGAAAATCACCTGGCCGAAATGTCGGGTGTTACATCCACCCCTCCTTAAACAAAATTTTCGTCCTCGAAAATTGCTCAAGCAAATAACTTAGGATATTTGTCCAACATCTCCTGCTGCCTTTCCCATGTGGCTTCTTCAATGCCGTGATTTGTCCATAAAACTTTCACCAATGGGATCTCTTTGTTTCTCAGAGTCTTGACTGCATATTCCAATATCTGTATCGGTTTCTCCTCATACTCCAGTGTCGGTTCTAAACCAATATCCGATGGCTGGATGACCTGCATCAGATCACGCATGCACTTCCTTAACATTGACACATGGAAGACATTATGAACTTTATCCAACGATGGGCAGTTGCAGTCTGTAAGCTGTACTCCCGACTTTTGCCAAGACAGGGAAGGGTCCAATAAATCTAGTATTAAGTTTTTCCTTCTTGCCAAATCTTAAGACTCCTTTAAATGGTGACACCTTTAAGAATACTTCATCTCGTACTGAAAACTCGAGTTCCCTTCTCCTTTGATCTGCATAACACTTCTGCCGGCTTTGTGCAGTCATCATTCTTTTCCGAATAGTTGCAATCCTATCTGACATTTGCTGCAGAATATCAGGTCCAAGAAGTTTTGTTTCACCAACCTCGTCCCAATAAAGGGGTGACCTACATTTCCTTCCATACAGTGCTTCATAAGGTGCCATACCGATGGTGGACTGATAACTGTTATTGTAGGAAAACTCAACTAGTGGTAAATGTCTGCTCCAAGTTGTCTGAAAGTCAAGTACACATGCTCTCAACATATCTTCGAGTATTTGAATCGTCCTTTCTGACTGGCCATCGGTCTGTGGGTGAAAAGCTGTGCTGAAAGATAACCTTGTACCCAATGTGCCTTGCAAACTTTTCCAGAATCGAGAGGTAAACCTAGGATCACGGTCAGAGACAATGGATACTGGGATCCCATGCAACCTAATAATTTCCTGAACATAAAGATCAGCAAATTGGTCCATCGTATAGGTGGTCCTTACAGGTAAGAAATGGGCTGATTTCGTCAGTCTATCCACCACAAACCAAATAAAATCATGCCCTTTTGTCGTCTTAGGTAGTCCTACAACAAAATCCATAGCTATATGTTCCCACTTCCATTCGGGAATAGGCAACGGCTGAAGAGTACCTCCTGGACGTTGGTGCTCGGCTTTGCCTTGTTGGCATACTAAACAGGACTCTACATACTTAGCAACATCCCTTTTTAGGTTAGGCCACCAGTACTGTAACTTCAGGTCTCGGTACATCTTGGTGCAGCCAGGATGTACAGAAAAGGAAGAGGAGTGCGCCTTAGCCATGATCAACTTACGCAATTCCACATCATTAGGAATGCACCACCGATTTCTAAACCTCAGGATCCCATCCTTGGAGAGACTGAACTCGGAGGTGGTGTCCTTCAACTTATCCATCATGCTGATATTTTCCACTGAATCCTTCTGTTGTGCATCTTTGATCTTTTCCAAAATTGTTGGTTGAATAGTTAACTCAGCGAGCAAGACTGATAACTCCGGAACTATTTCCAAGTCAAATTTCTGAACTTCTGTTCTTAAGGGTATAGACATGGTTGAAATCACGGGCTGCATTGTTGTTGACATCCTACTCAACGCATCAGCTACAGAGTTAGCCTTCCCGGGGTGATACTTGATCTCAAAATCGTAATCCTTGACAAATTCCAACCAACGTCTCTGTCTCATGTTTAATTCCTTCTGTGTGAAGAGGTACTTTAGACTTTTATGGTCAGAAAACACCTCACATTGCTGTCCATATAAATAGTGTCTCCAAATCTTCAAGGCAAAAACAACAGCAGCTAATTCTAGATCATGAGTGGGGTAATTTTGCTCGTAACTCTTTAGCTGCCTAGAAGCATACGCTATAAATTTACCCTCTTGCATCAGAACACAACCTAAACCGACTTCAGAAGCATCACAGTAAACACTAAATTTTCCTTCTTCGGTTGGGAGGGTCAATACAGGAGCTGTTGTTAACTTCAGTTTTAACGTCTGGAAGCTGTCTTCACAGGCTTCAGTCCAAGAATACCTAATGTCCTTCTTTGTTAAACCTGTCAGGGGTTTAGCTATCATGGAAAATCCCTTGATGAACTTCCTGTAATAGCCTGCCAGTCCAAGGAAGCTGCGGACTTCGCTGGCATTCTTAGGTTGAGGCCAATCCTTTACTGCCTGAATTTTGGTCGGGTCCACAGATATGCCATTAGCAGAAACTACATGGCCAAGGAAATTAACCTTATCTAACCAAAACTCACACTTAGACAGTTTGGCGTAAAGTTGATGCTCCTTCAATGTCGTCAATACTACTTTCAAATGTTCTTCATGGTCAGCCACAGTTCGGGAATATATCAAGATATCATCTATGAATACAATCACAAACTTATCTAAATACTCACGAAACACCCGGTTCATTAAATCCATGAAGGCTGCAGGGGCGTTTGTCAACCCAAACGACATGACTAAGAATTCATAATGTCCATAGCGGGTTCTGAAGGCTGTCTTTGGTATATCTCCTTCTTTAACCTTCAGTTGGTAATAACCCGAACGTAAATCTATATTTGAAAACACCTTAGCTCCTTGCAATTGGTCAAACAAATCGTCAATCCTGGGTAAGGGGTACCTATTCTTGATCGTCAACTTATTTAGTTCCCTGTAGTCTATGCACATTCTAAGAGAACCATCCTTCTTCCTTACAAATAAGACTGGTGCACCCCAAGGAGAACTACTGGGGCGAATAAATCCCTTGTCAACCAATTCCTGCAGTTGGACCTTCAATTCTTTCAACTCAACAGGTGCCATACGGTAAGGATTCTTAGATACACGTGATGCCTCGGGGTATGTATCAATTACAAACTCTACTTCTCTATCGGGTGGTATACCCGGTAAGTCATCTAAGAATGCCTCGGGAAACTCCCGGACTATAGGAATATCTTGTAGCTCAATTTTATTCTTCACCCGGTCATCTATTACACTAGCCAGGTAGCTCTCACAACCACATCTCAGCATTCGGTGTATTTCTAGTGAGGATATAATTGGTATCTTACTTATTTTAGGAATAGCTTGGAAGGAATAATGATTATCATTTGGGGGTCTAAAATCAACTATTCCGGATCTACAACTTATCGTGGCATGATGTCTAAATAACCAATCCATCCCTAATATCACCCCATACCCCTTTATGTCAATGACAATTAACTCCGCATAGAGATCCTTATCCCCTAAGGTGTAACACCCGACATTTCGGCCAGGTGAATTTTTCTGACCATTCTCATTGTTACCCTTTATTTAACCTTTATGATTAAATTTAACGTTGAGGCAAATTCATTACAAGTTGAGTAAAACTAGGTTGAGTGGCAATTTTGTAATAAAGATTGAAGGATTAGGTATAAATAGAAAATGGAAACCTTAAATCTCATTTAAACCTCACTGCAGCCGACATTTCCTCTCGGCGACTCCCTTCTTCTCTGGAGCCTTTTTCCTCCCCAGCAACTGGTTTTTCAGCCTCCACTCCGATAACCCGCATTCTAGGTAAGATTTTGACAATGTAGATGCCGGGTAGTCATTTAGAACTCTGTTTTCAGTTGAACTTGTACTTTCGGGCTCTTCAATGGCTGAGTCAGTTGGTTATCGTTCTTTATCTTCATTTGGTAATGCCACCTTTAAATCGATTCTGGACCTTTTATATAACCGACCCCGTTTAATCGATAGCTATATCTAGCTGTTTCGGTTTTGGATTTCAGACTGCACAGAGAACCTTAGCTGTTAGATTCTAGGATGACTTTCGATTAGAACTTTTAGGACTTTATTTTAACTACTGTAATGTGAAATGTGTTAGGTGAAGAAGTTGAAGAGAAGGTGATTCAAGTTGCTAAGGAATCCAGGTAAGTGAATGTATTAAGTTTCCGGCCAATAGGGCCCTACATCAAAGGATTAAGTTAGATTTAGTGAACATTGTCTGCTATATGTTTGATGAAATGTCGATGGATATGGTTCTGTTATTCTCATGTACTCCCCTGTCTTAGTTCGATGATTAAGTGCATTTATGTTATGCATCATGTTTTACTTCTCAAGCATATGAAAATGTTTTGAAATATGTTTTCTCATGAATAAGGTAAGAAGATAAAACTTATGCAACGTGGTTAAGTGAGGGTTGGGGGTGGTTCGGCGTATGTCACAGTCCGCAGTAGGACATATGAATACGACCCGCAGTAGGGACCATGATCAAACTCACTGTCGAACCCCCTTTACCGGCACAAATCCTCCCTTAAACCACATAATGTAATGAAGAATATGAATGATGAAAGGAATGATGAATATGAGCATGTCTACGAATGATGATTATGAACAATGAATACGAGATACGATTATGAATGATGATTAAGATAAGTACATGAAAAGAAAAGACTTATGAGCATGTTTTTCTCCAAGTTATGCATTCATGAACTCATAATAGTTTGCATTCCTTACTAAGCCTTAGGCTTACAGTTACACCTTATGATGTAGGTGAAGAAATATCAGGTGAGGAATTCAAAGTTGATGAAAATGTCTAAGCTAGGTTGCTGGAGGTGATCAGTGTGAAATCTGTGGCTGGATGGCGAATGGGGAATTCTGGTTAAAGCTCGTATAAGTTTTAATGAAGTTGTTAAGAAGCCAAGTCAAGTAGGTTCGGATTATTTAACAATTGGGATTTTAGAAACTGCCTGTCTTAATTTCAGAGTCCGAAGATATAGCTATAGTTATCAAATGAACTATTTTAATTAAGTCTTCCGCTGTGTGAGTTTGAATGAGTTCATGATTTATTCTGATGAGTTTTGGCCATTAAGATTTAAGTTATGAGGTTTACATTTATCAAGATAGAAGTCAAAAAAAAAGGGGGGGATGTCTGATGCCGAGGGATGATGGAGGAAAAGTATTTGTCTTCCGGCTGACGTCATCGGCAGGAGGGTTGTGATGGGAGTCGGGTAAGTTTGACTTCCGGAGGACGTCATCGGAAGAGGAAAAGTATTTGTCTTCCGGCTGACGTCATCGGCAGGAGAGTTGTGATGGGAGTCGGGTAAGTTTGACTTCCGGAGAACGTCATCGGAAGAGGAAGAGTATTGTCTTCCGGCTGACGTCACCGGCAGATAAGGGGTATTTGCCATCGGCAGATGAGAGCCTCGCTTATGGTTCTCTCATCGGCAGACATGGGACGTATCATCGGCAGATGGTGAGTTAATCTGTCGGAAGATGTAGTTGTCTTAAGCCATCGGCAGATGACGACAATGTCTGTTATCTGGCGATCGGTATGAGTAGTGAGTTAAGTTACCGGAAGATGTGATGCCACGTCATCGGCAGATATAGAGTATTTGCCATCGGCAGATGAGAGCATCGTCTATTGTTCTCTCATCGGCAGATGTAGGTGGCTTCCGTTGTATAATTGAACGGTGTTTTAATTGGTCACACGAGTTGCACGTGACTGTCGGCAGATGCAAATATGTGTGCCTGCCGATAGATGTTTAATGAATCATGTGAGATGCACGTGCTGACCGGTAGAACAACTAGATGTTTGTCGTTAGCGATCGGCAGGAGTGAAAGCTAAACGCGGTTATTCAGCGAATTTAAGTTAAGATGAGATATGATATAAGTCTGAGAAAAAAAAAAAGTATACTACGATTACAGAGGTATAAAAGTACGGATAAGTTTAAAGGAAAGTCATGACACGTGACGATCCTCCTCGGGTCGTTACAATTATGGTATCAAAGCTAAACCAGGTTCTAAAATCGGTTCTGTAGACTGCCTTCCAGCACAGATTGCCACCTGAGTACTCTCCAACAACTGTAAGTGTTTACGATTCTAGTGATGTCATTATGTTAAGATGTGTTTCTATTATTGCTTAGGAATCTCAAGATGGTAAGAGGTCAACAGAGGGAAGACAACGTGGATAGTACCACCGTTGCTCAGCTAATAGAATTAGTTAATCGCCAATCCCGACAAATAGAGCAACTAGTGATTACTAGAGAAGAGCTTGGGAACTCCAGCTCTAATGTAACTCATGATCATGGGGGTGAGCGCTTCCACAGGCTCAGACCCCCGACATTCAATGGCCAAGTTTCTGACCCTATTTATGCTGAGGAATGGATCCGAAAAGTAGAGGACATGTTTAAGTATGCGAAAGTTGATGAAGGAGATAGAGTCACCTATGCTGTCTATCATTTGGAGCTGAATGCAAGGCATTGGTGGGATTCTCTTCAGAGCACTGTTAATGCAGAGACTATGACTTGGGATATGTTTAAGACTGCCTTCTTTGACAAGTACTTCAATAGGACCGTTCAGGCCAGCAAGAAGAAAGAATTCATGAACCTGCGGCAAACTGGCTCCGTGACGGATTATATATGCAAATTCGATGCTTTGTCACGGTTTGCTCCCCGACTGGTTGAGAATGATGAAGACAAGATTTACCAAATTGTTCAAGGACTGAAGCCGAGTTTGTATGTGAAGGTAAAGACTTCTGGGATACACAATATACCTTATGGCAAAGTGACGGCTAAGGCCCTGGAATTGGAGGAGGCTGAGATGACAGCTTATGCACAGCGTGAACAGCCAAGGAAGTTCACTAAGGAGACTCAACCACCACCACGGCAGAACAAGGGATGGCAACCCCAGCAGAACAGAAACCAGCAACAACAACAGCAAGGTGTTAAGAGACCCTTCAATCCAAACGATGATCAAGGAAAAGGAAAACGACCATTAGCCCCTCTATGCTCCAACTGCCAGAAGAATCACCATGGTGAGTGCAAGCTGCACTCTGGCCGTTGCTATAGATGCGACAAGGTTGGACACATAGCCAGAGACTGCTCGATGCCATCAGACCCGAATCGAATTTGTAATACCCAGCGTGTACGGATTTCGGATATAATATATTATATTATTATTTTATTATATAAAGTGACATTTTTGTAAATATGTCAAATCAAGTCCGTTTCACGAAAAAAAAAAGTGTCATTACGATCCTAACGAATAATAGGAATTTTAAGGAATTTTGGAGAATTTTCGGAATGAGTGACGCTAGAAAAAAAAAAAAATTCGACCAACAAAATTTGGGGGGGCATTTTCCGGGTCCGTTTGGGGCATTCATTCTCAAGAAGTGTCCTTTAAAGACCTCCCTCAGATAAATGTAGAGAAAAATTTATTTTACATCCCATAACGACAAAAATGATTGATAAATTGTCATTTCACTTCACACAAAAACACATATAATTTCAATACAACATTTGAACTTCAGAAACCTACCACCAACAAATTATGGATGGTCCGACAGTTTGAACTTCACCATGACATAAATTTCAATATTGCAAAACATATCCATATTGGGAGACAGCACAGATCACCAACACATATTGAATATCCTAAAAATGTTCATAAATAGATACACCTGTTTGGATCCCTTTTCATGAGCAATCACAGAAATTAAAACGATAATACTTTGTTTTTTAAAACGAGCAAAAAACCGTCGTACCAGAAATTCACTCTCCGGACTTATGCAAAATGTGGCGAAAATGGTCGGTTTGTGGGATTTCGGCAAAAACTGTTGACGATTTTGGGTGCTTTATGACAAATGTGGGGGTTAGTTTTTGACGAATTTGAGGTCGTTTGGACAAAATCCGTTGGAATTTCGTCGGGGGATTTGGGGCTTTGATTTCTGACGATTTGAGGAGCTCGTATTTTGCAGTCGCTAATGGACGTCAGAGTTGGGCGTAGCAGGACTAGTTGGGTTGGCGTAGTGGTGGTCGAGTTGTGCGAGCATTCGGGGGCAGGAGAAAATGTTTCACAGCCGACGGATGACAGAGCTGTCT